>JAPDNY010000005.1:228762446-230180779 GCA_029375565.1 Gekko gecko
CCTGCCCAGGGAGGGCCTGATGCGGTGAGTCGGGTGTCCTCGTTGTGTGAGCCATGCATGGAGCAGGAAGTCGTAATGACTCTTGCTGGTGGGGGATGCATCACGCGTCCCGTCCCCCCCAAACACACACAGACGGCCCATCCTCTTTGGAGTCAGCTTTTATCAGTCACCTGGACCTCCCCGGATCCCGTTGGGCTCCTCTTTGATGTGGGCTCGGACTTGGAACATGGCTGGCCTGGCTGGCTCTCCTCTCCCCCCCCCCGCACCCCACACACGCGCTCCGAGGGGGTCTCAGATGTGGTCTAGCCCGGCAGCTGCTCTGGGAGACCCCAGGCCCCGTTCCCGCTCACTCTCTCTCTCTTCCAGGAAATCGGCTGCTGGCTGCTCTCCCAGGTCCAGAAACCCGTTCCCTGCAGGAGCTACAGAAAGACCAGATGAAGATGGCCAGAAAGAAGGGGGGGTCGGCAGGGGGAAGGAATTCGTGGGGGGAGTGAGGGAGCATGGTGGACGGTCAAGAAGAAGAGATTGGATGTATACCCTGCCCTTCACTACCCAAGGGAGTCTCAGAGCGGCTGACAAGCTCCTTTCCCCTTCCCCTCCCCACAACTGTGAGGTAGGTGGGGCTGAGAGAGCTCTGACAGAAACTGCTCTTTTTCAAGGACAGCTCTGACAGAACTATGGCTTGCCCAAGGTCATCCAGCAGCTGCAAATGGGAGGAGTGGGGAATCAAACCCGGTTCTCCCAGATTAGAGTCCGTGCACTTAACCACTACACCAAACTGGCTCTCCACGGTCAGGGTGGAGGACGGGGAGGCAGGAGGCCTGAGGGCTTGAACCCGTCTCTCACAGGGGACAGAGGCAGGGCCGGCCGAGGAGAAGGCATCAGAAGGCAGGCTTTCTGGGTTCTGGTTTAGTTATCCGTCATTCATTTGCAGCAGTTGTACCCTACCTTTAGCCACGGCGGCCTACGGCGCTCTCCTCTCTTCTGTTTTATCCTCACAACGGCCCTGGGAGGTAGGTCAGGCCAAAAGTACGCAACTAGCCCAAAGAGAGCCAGTTCGCTGTAGAGGTTAGGAGCGGAGGACTCTAATCTGAGAGAACTGGGTCTGATTCCCCACTCCTCCACATACAGCTGCTGGTGTGACCTTGGGTCAGTCACAAGGTCTCTTGGAGCTGTTCTCTCAAGGGCAGTCCTTGAAAGAGCTCTCTCAGCCCCACCTACCTCATGGGGTGTCTGTTGTGGGGAGGGGGAGGAAAAGGAGATTGTGAGCCGCTCTGAGACTCCTTCCGGTAGTGAAGGGCAGGGTATAAATCCAATCTCCTCCTCCTCCTCTTCCTCCTCCTCCTCTTCTTCTTCTTCTCTGCCAGCACAGGGCAGATTGGACAGCAGAACCCTCAGTTCTCTGGAGAGTGCAGGATTTGTGCTTTTGGGCTGGGAGCCCGGATCCTCAGGTCTTCTCCCCTCTCCCTGCTTTTCCACGCTGGGCAAATAACTGGATCAGGCCATGCCGGATCAGACCAAAACGTCTGTTTAGATTAGGGTCCAGGTTTGACAGCGGCCTGTTGGAAACCTCCTGGAATCCCGTAAGCAGTGCAGGAAGACGACAGCCCCGGCGACGGATATTCTGAGATAAACTGCCTCTGGATGAGGAAGCTCCACGTAGCCTTCACGGACCCAGAGAAAGACCTGAACTCCTATGTCTAATGTCTTTTTAAAACCAGATTAGACAATAATCAGGTGTGGGGGGGAGTTGCTGTCAAGTCGCAGCTGATTTGTGACAATCCCACGGGATTTTGAAGGCAAGAGAGATTCAGAGGTGGTTTCGCCATTGGTCTCCCATCCAAGCACTAACCAGGGCCGACCCTGCTTAGCTTCTGAGATCTGACGGGACTGGGCCAGTCCAGGCCATCAAGGCCAGGGTGTTGTCATCTTAGACACCAGAACGACAGTCATCGGACAAAAGATTATACCCTGGAAATCTCGCCGGGCTCTCAGTTGCTCCTGGATCCGAATCTAGCTCTTCTTCAGCAGGCCAGCACGACTACCTGCTGAGTCAGTCGGTGACAAAATCTGTTTCACGGCCGTGAGCTCCGCGAGTCACCCGTGGGTCACGTGAAAGTCTCCCTTTTATCTCAAGCAAAGCCCCCCCCCCCCCCCGTCGTTTTCCTTGGGTGACACAGGGGGAAAACTGTCCATGTGATCCGACCCAAGTGGCATCAGTTGAATTTCTACTCATTGTGGAGGTGGCGGAAAGTGCCGTCGAGTTGCAGCCGATTTATGGCAGCGCTGAAGGGCTTTCAGAGCGAGAGGCAAAGAAAGGCGGTGTGCCCTTGCCTGCCTCTGCGTAGCAGCCCCGGACTTCCTCGGTGGTCTCCCATCCAAATACTGACCAGGGCTGACCCTGCTTAGCTTCCAAGATCTGACAAGATCGGGTAAGCCTGGAGTCTCAGAGCGGCTTACAAACTCCTTTCCCTTCACCTCCCCACAACAGACACTCTGTGAGGTAGAAGAAGAAGAGATGGGATTTATACCCCGCCCTTCACTACCCAAAGGAGTCTCAGAGCGGCTTACAAACTCCTTTCCCTTCCCCTCCCCACAACAGACACTCTGTGAGGTAGAAGAAGAAGAAGAGATGGGATTTATACCCCGCCCTTCACTCGGAGTCTCAGAGCGGCTTACAAACTCCTTTCCCTTCCCCTCCCCACAACAGACACTCTGTGAGGTAGAAGAAGAAGAAGAGATGGGATTTATACCCCGCCCTTCACTCGGAGTCTCAGAGTGGCTTACAAACTCCTTTCCCTTCCCCTCCCCACAACAGACACTCTGTGAGGTAGAAGAAGAAGAAGAGATGGGATTTATACCCCGCCCTTCACTCGGAGTCTCAGAGCGGCTTACAAACTCCTTTCCCTTCACCTCCCCACAACAGACACTCTGTGAGGTAGAAGAAGAAGAAGAGATGGGATTTATACCCCGCCCTTCACTCGGAGTCTCAGAGCGGCTTACAAACTCCTTTCCCTTCCCCTCCCCACAACAGACACTCTGTGAGGTGGAAGAAGAAGAAGAGATGGGATTTATACCCCGCCCTTCACTCGGAGTCTCAGAGTGGCTTACAAACTCCTTTCCCTTCCCCTCCCCACAACAGACACTCTGTGAGGTGGAAGAAGAAGAAGAGATGGGATTTATACCCCGCCCTTCACTCGGAGTCTCAGAGCGGCTTACAAACTCCTTTCCCTTCCCCTCCCCACAACAGACACTCTGTGAGGTGGAAGAAGAAGAAGAGATGGGATTTATACCCCGCCCTTCACTCGGAGTCTCAGAGCGGCTTACAAACTCCTTTCCCTTCCCCTCCCCACAACAGACACCCTGCGAGGTAGAAGAAGAAGAGATGGGATTTATACCTCGCCCTTCACTCGGAGTCTCAGAGCGGCTTACAAACTCCTTTCCCTTCCCCTCCCCACAACAGACACTCTGTGAGGTAGAAGAAGAAGAGATGGGATTTATACCCCGCCCTTCACTCGGAGTCTCAGAGCGGCTTACAAACTCCTTTCCCTTCCCCTCCCCACAACAGACACTCTGTGAGGTAGAAGAAGAAGAGATGGGATTTATACCCCGCCCTTCACTCGGAGTCTCAGAGCGGCTTACAAACTCCTTTCCCTTCCCCTCCCCACAACAGACACCCTGCGAGGTAGAAGAAGAAGAGATGGGATTTATACCCCGCCCTTCACTCGGAGTCTCAGAGCGGCTTACAAACTCCTTTCCCTTCCCCTCCCCACAACAGACACACTGTGAGGTAGAAGAAGAAGAGATGGGATATATACCCCGCCATTCACTCGGAGTCTCAGAGCGGCTTACAAACTCCTTTCCCTTCCCCTCCCCACAACAGACACTCTGTGAGGTAGAAGAAGAAGAAGAGATGGGATTTATACCCCGCCCTTCACTCGGAGTCTCAGAGCGGCTTACAAACTCCTTTCCCTTCCCTTCCCCACAACAGACACCCCCTGTGAGGTAGAAGAAGAGATTGGATTTATACCCCGCCCTTCACTCGGAGTCTCAGAGCGGCTTACAAACTCCCTTCCCTTCCCCTCCCCACAACAGACGCCCTGTGAGGCAGGTGGGGCTGAGAGAGCTCTGACAGAAACTGCTCTTTTTCAAGAACAGCTCTTATCAGACCTATGGCTTGCCCAAGGTCATCCAGCAGCTGCAAGTGGAGGAGTGGGGGGATCAAACCCGGTCCTCCCAGATTAGAGTCCGCGCGCTTAGCCACGACACCAAACTGGCTCTGGCTTACTACACCTAGGTAAGGCCGAGAGAGCCGTGTGACTGGCCCCCGAGGTCGCCCAGCCAGTTTCCACGGCACAAGCGGGGACTCGAACCCGGGTTTCTCATCTCCGAGTCCAACGCTCTTCGCCACCGCCCTGCACTGGCTCTCCCACCCAAGTGCTAACCGGGGCCGACCCTGCTTAGCTTCCGAGATCCGATGACACGGGCCTAGCCCGGGCCATGCAGGTACAAAAAGAATTGATTGACTGATTGATTGATTGATTGATTGATTGAAATGCATGGGTGTCCTAGCAGGAAGAAGGGTTGTGCAACCGTAAGAGTACAGTCAGAGCTGTGCCACGGCGGAATCGGCTGCCTCGGGAGGTGGTGAGCTCCCCCTCCCCTGGCAGTCTTTAAGCAGCGGCTGGACAAACCCTTGTCAGGGATGCTCTAGGTCACGGGTGTTAAACATGCGGCCCGGGGGCCGGATGAGGCCCCCGGAGGGCTTCCCTCAGGCCCGCAGTGGAACTGGCCGTCTCCTGCTTCCAGTTCTGCTGCCGCTGCTGCATCATAGCTTGCTTCATCCGACTCTCTTAATCACTCAGCCATTTCATGTTTTAACCTGGGTCCTAGACTCAGAGCCCTGGGCACGAGATCTCTGTGGTGAGCGTCGATCAATCAAAAGTAGGTTTGCAGCCTAAAGACACGGACTTGAACCGCAGACTCGAGATTGCAACAGCACGGACGTTTCGATGCAATATTTCAGAGCAGGAGGGGGTCAGTCATCAGGTACTGTTAAAGAAACAAAATATCGCAAGAGCGCTCATGTTTTTAGCGTGCTTTTATTTTGAAGTTTTAAAAAGAACCTTTGCGCTTGTGTCCTTTTATCAAGTTTATATCTCCGCTACCCGGCGTTACGTTTTATGACACACCCACGTGGCCCAGCCCGGCAAGGTCTCGTTTATATCAGATCCGGCCCTTGTGACAAATGAGTTCGACGCCCCTGGTCTAGGCCGGTCCCGCATCGAGCAGGGGGTTGGACTAGACGGCCTGTTCCCTCTAAGCTGTGGAGTCTTGTGAGCAAAAATTCTACTTGGTGAGCTACCGGCGGTAAAGTTGAGAGCGGGCAGTTTGGTTACTGCATAAATTGATTTGTTCCGGAGCCATCCTTCCTGAGCTAAGACAAAAATGTGTGAGCTGGAGGCTAAAAAACTGTGAGCTCGCTCACGCTAACTCTGCTTAGAGGGAACACCGGTAGGACCCCCCCCTTCCGGCTCTGTGCTTCTAGGATTCTAAGAGCCGTCGCCCTGACTTCCTTGGGTCCGGCTGGGAACGCTGACTTCGGTTCGGGGAGAAAAACCTCTCAAACAACAAGCCCTGTGTCTGTGTCCAGACAAACCCCGCGACCCTCGGGGGGTGCCAAGACAACAGGCCGGAGGAAAGTTTGGCTCCTCTCTCTGACCCCAAATAGCCAGTCGCCCACTTCTCTCTCTTCCCCCTCGCTGCTCCACCCTGTCATAGAATCCACTCCTGTCTGACCCACAGTAGAATCCATTCATCCCCGTGGGGCGCTGGGCGTCTGGTCTCTCTGCCACTTTCGGGTGTAGGGGGGACAACGCCCCAGGGCGTAGGGAAACCCCACCCGAGCAGACCGGGGGGAAACAGGTGCCCGCCTCTTCGGCCAGCCTGTGGCATCGCCTTGCAAAACCCCAGACATCGGAGGAGTTTCAGGCGGGCTGTGATTTTAAAATATCCCAAATCGGGCCCGTCCCCGCCCTGCTTGGTCACCGACGCCGGCTGCTGTGTGAGAAACGCACCGTTTGGGCAGAAGGGCAGGGAGCTGAAACTCTTTTGGAAAACAAAAATGAGGCGACCGTGTTCAGAGACGGAGAGCCGGCGTGGTAAAGCGGGTGGTGGCAGACTAGGACTCTGGGCAAGCCAGGTTCAGATCCCTGCTTCTGCTGTGGCAACTCGCTGGGTGACCTCAGGCCCGTCACAGGCCTGACCTGCCTAGCAGGGATGCTGTTGTGAGAGAATGGTGTGCTAAAACACTGTTTGGAGCCCGAGCTGGGGGAAAAGGTAAAGGCTCCCTTGCTCGAAAGCCAGTCGAATCCAACTCTAGGTTTGCGGTGCTCTTCTCTGTTTCAAAGCCAAAGAGCCAGCGCTGTCCAAAGACATTTCCGTGGTCATGTGGTCGGCATGATTATACACCAAGGCACACGGAACGCTGTTCCCTTCCCACTGAAGTGGTACCTATTTATCTACTTGCAATTTCTTGCTTTCGAACTGCTAGGTTGGCAGGAGCTGGAACTAGAGACGGAAGCTCACTCCGTCATGCAGCTGAACTACTGACCTTCCACAACCTGCAGTTCAGCGTCTTAACCACTTGAGCCACCACAGCTCCTTGGGGATAAAAGCAGTCTATAAATCACTAAAGGCATCTTCGAAAGGATTTGGGGGTGGGAATGAATAACCGCCCCCTCCTTGAAAACTAACCGATGCCACTGGTTTTAGGTCAAATCGGTTAGGATTTCAGACCGTATTGCAGAGTGGACGGGTCTCCCTTGTAGGCTAGTTTTCTACAAGCGGGGAAGCATGTGTGTTCTGGGAGAGAGAAACCAGATATGCCTCCTGCCTCCCTGACCCCGTTTCCCTTCTCTTCCCTGAAGCTGAAGAAAAACTTTTTCCTCCTTGATCCTACTGACCATATAAACCGGTCCTGGGCTTGATCGGCCGTGGAATGAGCTTATTAGTTGGTTCTGGATATTCTCCCTGGGAGGTTTCCAAAGGAAAGCGGAGCAGGCGTCTCGTTGGAGAGCTCAGGTTGGGAGCACGCTATTAGGTTTGTGTCACTCTATCCTGCCCTCCTCCCAAGGAGCGCCCCTCCACACCCCATTTTATCTCCAACACTCGGAGCAGAGACTCATGCAGACTGACAGCAGGCACCCTCCTTCGCGGGTGAGTGATTCTGCATAGTGTGTGTGATCAAATAACACAGCGGCTCTGAATGTGGAGTCTGGGCAGAATCATGAGAGCCAGCTGCCCCTGGACACGGAGGTTCCTTTTGGCCGTCGTTTCTAATAGCTGTGAATAAAGTTCTCCTCCGTGACTCTCGCCCCCTTTTAAAGCAGTGTAAACTTGTATCTATTCTCGTGGAAGCATCCGGCAACCACAACAGGGTGGTCACCGGCTCTTACCTAAGCGCGGGGGGGGGCTATTGGGGGCTCTGCCCCCTTCCTTAAAGGGCCAGCCCCCTTCCTTCACCCCCCCTTCTTCCCAAAAGAAGAAGCAGGGGGCGGGGCGGCACATGCTCCTCTCCTTCCCCTCCTGCAAGATTTAAAGGGCCCTTCATCTGCTTGGTGGGGAGTGCAGGGTCGGCCGATCAGCAGGAGGGCCCTTTAAATCTTGCAGGAGGGGAGGGAGAGGGGCGCGCGCCACCCCCTTCATTATGGCAAATAATGGCAGGCCCACCAAAGGAAAAATTTGCCCTGTAAGCCACAAAATCTTTGCTATGGTGGTCACCCACCTCGATGGGAACCAGCCTGTAACAGCGACAGGCAGAGTTGCGACAGGCAACCTCTTCTGCAGATGGGTGGCTGTGGGCTCACAGCTGCAGCTGCATTCATTTGCTTCCCGTGCACCAGATAGGGTCGCCAACTTTGGGTCGGGAAATTCCTGGAGGTTTGGGGGTGTGTCCTGGCGGAGGCGGGGTTTGGCGAGGGGCGGGGCCTCAGCAGGGATATAATGTCATGGAATCGGCCCTCCGAAGCAGCTGTTTCCTCCGGGAGAACTGCTGTGCGTCGCCTGGAGGTCAGTTTGGATTCTGGGAAATCTCCAGGCTCTCCCTGGAGGTTGGCAAGCTCGGCGCTGGAGCACTCCGGCGTGGTGTTTTGGAAAGGGCTGTTTTAGGTCGGTGTGTCACACAACCCGCCGGCCTCTTCCAGCCTTTACAAATCGGGCAAAAGAAGTCAGGTGCGGACAGGTCCTGTAAACACTCCCCGCCTCCCCCCAGGTCGCTTCTCGCCTTTCACTGCCCCCCCCCCACGCCGCCGCCACCCCACACTAGACTAAACAGACACACTGCCCTGGTGGTACAGAAGCCTCTTTGGAAAGGCGATTTATTTACTGCCTGATTCATTTTCTCTGCCGTCTCTTTCCAAAGGGAGCCCTGGAGGCGGGACACCTTCCCTCCCCGAAGAACTACGGTTTGTGTGTCCTCCGAATGCAGAACCGAACCCCATGTCTCTGTAACCGGATCCTTCCTGTCGGTTCTCCCTGCACCCCGCCCCGTCCTTTCCAGCCTCTGCTTCAGAGACTCTCTGACCTTTGCCTCTTGCTCCGTGGCTTTCCCATTCCAGGAAACGCAGGCGAAGCCCAGCAGAGCTTTTCGCTTTGCATCTGATTTGCATGCTTGGATCCCGAACTGGCTGGGCCAGGCGTTGCCAAGGGACTAGGGCAGGGGTCCCCAATGTGGCGCCCATGGGCACCGCACTCACCCAACACCTTTTCTGGTGCCCGCCAAGTCTTTCTAAAAAGTGGACAGGGCCAGGTGGCGCGTCTGCCCAGCAAAGCTTCTGATTGGTTCCTGGAAGTATGCTTTGGCCGCAGCTGCTGCCACAGTAGGAGGATCTTCACTGTGTGACAGAAAGGAAACTGGGGCAGCCATTTTGTGGCTGGCTCCGCCTCTTGCAGCAGCCATGCTTTGGCAGCCATTTTGTGGCTGGCTCGGCCTCCGGCAGCGGCCATTCTTTGGCAGCCATTTTGTGACTGGCTCCACCTCCAGCAGCAGCCGTTTTCTGGCAGCCATTTTGTGACTGGCTCAGCCTCCAGCAGCGACCATTCTTTGGCAGCCATTTTGTGACTGGCTCCGCCTCCAGCAGTAGCCAGTCTTTGGCAGCCATTTTGTGACTGGCTCGGCTTCCGGCAGTGGCCATTTCTTGGCAGCCATTTCGTGACTGGCTCCGCCTCCTGCAGCAGCTGTTCTTTGGCAGCCATTTTGTGGCTGCACCCACCACTCTGTGTCAGAACTACCAAGGTACCCACATAGGCTCGAAAAGATTAGCAAGTTCTGGTTAGGGACCGCTAGTCTAAGGGAACAAAGCCCGCTAGGTTTGCTCCTGCACTCTTCACAGGAGTTTGATGGGCAGCTGTCCAAAGCAGGGAGATTGGCCCAGTGTGAACCTTCTCACCTGACAGCAGTCTGCGGTTCACATGGCTGGGAAAATCACAGGTGACGTCAGAGGGTAGCCCAAGTTTTGCCAAAGGCTAATACTAACACTTGGCATTTATTGTGATGGGCTTGCGATAGGGTTGCCAGCTCCAGGCTGGGAAATTCCTGGACATTTACGGGGTTGAGGCTGCGGAGAGCCGGGCTTGGAGAGGGGAGAGACCTCGGTGGTGTACAATGCTGGCCATTTCCTCCAGGGGATCTGACCGCGATCATGTGGAAATCAGTTGTAATTCCAGGGGAATTCCTGGCCCCACCTGGAAGTTGGCAACCCTAGCTTGCAGAGCAGCCAGAATCCCTTAAATTACAACATCCCTGAGAGGTAGGCCAGTCCCAATGTTACAGGCAGGGATGTTTAGACTGAGAAGAAGAAGAAGAAGAAGAAGAAGAAGAAGAAGAAGAAGAAGAAGAAGAAGAAGAAGAAGAAGAAGAAGGCCAGATGACAGAGAGGAGAAATCTGGACAGCTCTCGACTCACGCTTAACCTGTCTGACACGCTAGCCCTGTAGTGTAGGGAGGAGGAAGAGACTGTCTCCTTTTCCACCCTGTGGGGCAGGGACAGAGAGGGACGGCCAGCCGGGCAGGGCACCGCTATTAGAAGCAGTTTTTTCCACTGCGGCTGCCGCTTCTCCTTCTCTGCTGACCCTGCAAGATTAAATCCAGATTTCTCCGTCTGATCCGTCTGTACACTCATCAGCTATGAGTATTAACACAGTGCAGTGGCCAAAGATGAAATGAAATTAAACCGTGCTTTTGACTGGCTCACGCGGGATCTCAGCCAGTTGGCAGAAACTGGAGGGTTCAAAACCGAGGAGGTGGGGTGGGTGGGAACCCCCGGCATTCTTCCTGTCAGCGCGCCAATGTGCTACACATGTGTTTGATGTGCCGTCTTATGAGAGGCGGCCGCCGCGCGCGCGTGACGGCAGCGTCAAAGCGATCTCAGCAAAACATCTGATTCCAAAACACGCCCGGACAGGCGAGGAGGATGTTTTCCTCTGCAAAGGCCTTCTGCACATGTTTAGTCATACTCGGCGGGGTAGAGGGTTTTTTTGTTTTGTTTTGGCTAAATACGTCTTGGGTGGTGAAAAGAGGTGTCAGGTCACAGCCGACTTACGACAACCCTGTTGGGTTTTTAAGGCAAGACACCGACAGAGGTGGTTTGACATTGCCTGCCTCTGTGGAACAACCTTGGATCTCCTTGATTTCCTCCCTTCCAAGTCCAGGTCAGAGTTAAGACATATTTAGCCTTGGGGGGTGAAACTCTGCACATGATCAAAGGTGTTCTTGCCCTCGGCGCTAGAATTCTTATGAATAAGCCAGTTTGAAGAGAGAGAAGAGGAGAGATTGGATTTATACCCCGCCCTTCACTCGGAGTCTCAGAGCGGCTCACAATCTCCTTTCCTTTCCCCTCCCCACAACGGACACCCTGTGAGGTCGGTGGGGCTGAGAGAGCTCTTTTGAGAACTGCTCCTGAGAGAACAGCTCTGAGAGAACATGTGACTGACCCAAGGTCACACCAGCTGCTGCATGTGGAGGAGTGGGGAACCAAACCCGGTTCTCCCAGAGTCCACACGCTCCTTGCCCCTACACCAAACTGGCTCTCCAAACTGGTATAGTGGTTAGAGGCACGGACTCTAATCTGGGAGAACTGGGTTTGATTCCCCACTCCTCTATGTGCAGCTGCTGGTGTGACCTTGGTTTCAGTCACAAGTTCTCTCAGAGCTCTTATCTCAAGAGCAGTTCTCTCAGAGCTCTCTCAGCCCCACCAACCTCACAGGGTGTCTGTTGTGGGGAGGGGAAGGAGATTGTAAGCTGTTCTGAGACTCTGAGTGAAGGGCGGGGTATAAATCCAATCTCTTCTTAAGAGAGCAAGAGCAAGAGAGGTACACTCTTTCAAGAGTCACATCCGCCCCCCACTACCTGGCTATGACGTCTGTGAACGTTGTTGAGGAGCTCTTCCTTTGCCAACTGTCTGGGTCGGGAAATTCTTGGCAGGCTCTAGGCCTTCCCAGGCAGGGGAGAGCCAGGCCCTAGGGAGTCAATTTTCTGAATAAGCCTGCCCTAGATCTGCCAAAGAGGATGACCCACCGATAGGCCCTGTGGGAACACTCATAAGTTACACACACAGCAGATTCATCCACGCAGGGGATGACTGCGTCTTCACTTTGAGTTCCCGCCATCGGCGGGGGTTACTCGCATCCTGTGCTGGGGTGAGGAGGAAGGGGCGGGGGTGGGGGAGCAGATATTCCTGAGGATCTATGCCTCCTCCTTAAGGTGGGGACATGAACCGAGGGGTCCTGGATGCTAGTCGCGGGGGCCTTGTTTTGGAGGGCAGGTGGAAAGAGGGTATCCGCGCGGCACTCACGTCCTGTTACTAACCTTTGATCTCGTCCCGCCCAAGAATCTCAGCTCTCTCTTTCCAAACTAATCCCAGACATAAACTAGGAGGGGACCCAGGAACAAGGGTTGCCATCTCCGGGCTAGGAAATTCCTGGAGATTTGAAGGCAGAGGGGAGGTTTGGGAAGCGGAGGGACTTCAGCGGGGTACAGTGCCATCGACTCCAAAGCAGCCATTTGCTCCAGGGGAACTGATCTCTGTCGTCTGGAGATCCCAGGCCTTTTCAGGTTCACAGCTAGAACCTGAGAATCCTGGTTCCTTTTCTCCATTGTCTCCCCCTTATTATAGCCCTCCAGGTTTCCAAGCTGTGGAGAAGTCCTAAGTCCTCTCTGACCCACTTGGCATCCGATGCCAAAGGAACTCCAGCGACCTGGCTTCAGTTACGACCTCCTTTCCTGGCCTTTAATAGGAGCTCAACGGGCGACACTTCAACAGGTACAGCACGCTTCCTTGTATCCCTGCACCGGGAAAAGCTGTCCCTTTTGCATTTCTGCCTAACGGAGGAGCCCCGCAGGGGGGGAAAGAAACCGCAGAGATAATTTTAAGGGCCGCAGGTTGAATCCTGCCTGCCTGTAAATCATCTCCTTTCCCGGAGACGGAAACAGAGCGCAGAATTCTCGGTTCACACACGAACACGCTCTTAGGGGTAAAACCCTGGAGTTCGAGCAGCCGTTTGCCCTCTAGCCGGGGGTTGCCAACTCTGCCTTCAGAGATTCCTGGAGACTTGGGGGCGGGGCACGGGGGAGGCAGAGTTTGTGGAGGGAGGGGAATAATGCCTCAGAGTCCACCCTCCAGGGCGGCCATTTTCTGCCGTCTCTGCTGCCGGGAGATCCGTTGTAATCCCAGCAGGTCGCCCGGTTCCCACCGAAGCTCCCTCTAAGCTGTGTTGTGAGCAAAGATTCTACTTTGTGAGCCACTGGCGTTAAAGCAGTGAGCGGGCGGTTTGGCTGCCGCGTCAATGAGTTTGCTCCGGAGCCCTCCTTCCTGAGCGGAGGCAAAAATGCGTGAGGGAAGTCCTTTTCTCCCTTTCTCACAACACAAGAACTCGTGGGCACTCCATGAAATTGCTGAGCACTCGGGTTAGGACGGATAAAAGGAAGTCCTTCTTCACCCAAAGAGGGATTAACCCATGGAATTCACTGCCACAGGAGGTGGTGGCAGCTACAGGCATGGACGGCTTCAAGAGGGAATTGGATAAACATCTGGAGCAGAGGTCCATCGGTGGCTGTTGGTCACTGAGCGTAGATGGGAGCTCTCGGGTCTGGGGCAGATGATGCTCTGTATTCTTGGTACTTTGGGGGGGGGGCAACAGTGGGAGGGCTTCTGGTGTCCCGGCCCCACTGCTGGACCTCCTGATGGCCCCTGGTATTTTTGGCCACCGTGTGACACAGAGTGTTGGACTGGATGGGCCATTGGCCTGATCCAACGTCGGCTTCTCTTATGTTCTCGTGTGAGCCAGAGGCTGAAAAACCGCTCACACTAACTCAGCTTAGGGGGAACATTGGCGTAGGATGTCAGCTTCCGCCTGCCTCATCCAGCCTCACCCCGTCTCTCCTACGGCTAGCAGGGCCGGCTCTCATCTCCTCTGCTTCTCTCCTCTCCCCCCCGCCCCCCAACCTGCCCTCCCAGACCACCCCGGAGTCCCTCGGCTAATTCCTCTCACGTCTCTCCTTCCAGAACGTTCCTTGCGTCTGAGGCGGAATTTCTTTCCGGTGACCTCATGGCGGTTGGTTCGGTCCAGGAGTAAAGAGCACCCCCCACCACCGTGCCTCCTATCAGCCCTGCCGGACTCTGGGGGAGTCTCCCCCGCCCCCGGGACCGCCGATGCATCATGCGGGTCTGCGGCCGGGCCTGGTCGGGCTTCTGGCTTCTCCCGCCCTGTCTCTCCCCCCCGCCCCCCACAACCCGGACAGTTCCTTGGAGCGCGGCCAAGAACCGTTTCCCTGATCTGGCGGCGCTTCTTGGGTGGCGCCGGGGAGCCCGACTGTGGAGAGCCGTCTCGGATCTGAGACGTGGCGACGGGAGGGTGCTGCTGCGGGCGGGGCGGGGCGGGGGGGAGGAATGACCCCGCGTTCTCCCCGGCTCCTCCGTCCGTTTGGAGAGAACGGACTCAGTTGCCCCGGGAGAGCTGGAGGCCTTTTCAGGAGATAAATTGATATCTGTTGCCCTGACTTGGATGGCCCAGGCAGGCCCGGTCTCGTCAGATCTCGGAAGCTAAGCAGGGTCGGCCCTGGTTAGTATTTGGATGGGGGACTGGCGACAAAACCCGGGGTTGCTATGCGGAGGCCGGCCACGGCAAACTAACTCTGAGTGTCTCTTGCCTTGGAAACCGTGTGGGGTTGCCATAAGTGGGGTGTGGCTTGACTGCAAAAAAACCCCCCCACAAAGATTGGATTGGGGGGGCAGAACATTCAAAGGCAGCGTTTGGGGATTAGCTTCGCTGGCGTCGAGTAGGAGGTTCGCCGTCCTCTGGAAACCGGTGCCAAGTAGGAGCCTGGCCTGGTGACGCAGGCCCCGTGTCCATAAACCATTGTGGTGTGGGGGAGGGAGATGGAGTTCCCACCCTCCAGGTCGGGCCTGGTAATCTCTTGGAATTACAACTCATCTCCGGACTACGCAGATCAGTCCCCCCTGGAGAAAACGGCTGCTCTCGACGGTGGACTCTAGGGCATTATGCCCTGACAGGAGACATTCGGAGGTGCTTTACCATTGCCCGCCTCTGCACTGCGTAGCAGCTCTGGTATTCCTTGATGATCTCCCATCCAAGTACGAGCCAGGGCCGGCCCTGCTTTGCTTCCCACATCTGATGAGATCGGACTAGCCTGGCCCATATCCAGGTCAAAGCAAGAGACAAACAGAGGTGGTCGGCCATTGCCTGCCTCTGCCTAGCAACCCTGGGCTTCGTCGGTGGTCTCCCGTCCAAACACTAACCAGGGCCGACCCTGCTTAGCTTCCGAGATGGAACTGGGCTTCCCTGGCCCACCCCTTCCTGGGGGCAGGGGCGGCTAGACAGGGCTGCCAGGAGTCAGAAAGTTGAACTTCAGTTGTCCTAGTTCACCTGACAGGTGTAAGGATGCCAGCCTCCAGGCAGGACCTGGGGATCCCCCGGAATTACAGCTCAGTTTCAGATTACAGAAATCAGTTCCCCTGGAGAAACGCGGCTGCTTTGGAAGGCGGACTCTATGGCATTTAGGTCCCTGTCCTCCCCAGGCTCCTCCCCCCCGCCCCAAATCTCCAGGAATATCCCAAGTTGGTGTTGGCAACTACGCTAGACGCTGTGTGTCTCCTCGGTCCCACAACCTCTCTGCTGTGTCCCAGACCCTTCCCAGACCTCCCCGTTCGGAGGCCTCCTTCCCTGCTCTGCTTGGGGTAACCATCCCAGACGGGGGCCTTCCAAGCCCGTATGACTGAGCCCTGTGGGAGCTCTCCCGCGGCACACGGAGTTGCGCATCGTGCACGGCGAGGCCTCCTCCCCGGCCTGGGAAAGTTGCACTGCGGTTTGGAGGCGGCTTTGAACTTCCCTAACTTTCACCCCCTCAGCACTGGCGTGAGCAGGAAATGCCTCTCGGATAGGTCAGCGAAAACAGCCACGAAAAGCACACAGCGCGCACTCACAAAACACACACCAAGGCTCCGGGGATGCATAACAGGGAGGAGGAGGAGGCCAGAGCCCCATAGCACGGCCTGCCTGCACATGACTCCTCTCGTCGCCTGTCGGTGCGAGCCGAACCCCATACTGGGATGAATAGAGTAGCCAGGCTTAATTCTCAGCGAAAGGACGACCATGTTCTTGGCCAGGGCGAAGTCAGCAGCGTCTCCCTCGATGCGCAGATGCAGGGAAGCATGTGTTCCAGGCCACCCTCTCGATCCACGCAGGGCGCCTCCGCTGAGGCCGCAAGACGCTCTCCGGGGCTCCGTCTTCGCCACATCTTCGGCAGGCCCCTGGTGGTTCCGCGGCTTTGGCAAACCAGTCGAAGGGAGGGACGGATCGGGAAACTGCAGCTCGTGCGAGGGGTTCTGCCGTGCGCTAGTGAGCACGAAAGCAGGCAGCGGCTGCTATGTGTTAGGATCATAGAGTCATAAGAGTTGGAAGGGACCTCCAGGGTCATCTAGTCCAACCCCCTGCACAAGGATTGCCAACCTCCAGGTCGAGGCCTAGAGATCTCCCGGAATGATGTTTGATTTCCAGGTAGAGATCAGTTCCCCTGGAGAGAACGGCTGCTTTGGGAGGTGGACTCCATGGCGTCGTACCCCGTTGAGGTCCCTCCCTAGGCTCCACCCCCAAGTCTCCAGGAACTTCCCAACCCGAAGTTGGCAACCTGATGATGGCTTGGTGTGCGTGAGAGAAAGAGAGAGAAGCACTCAAGTCTGCCTTTCCCAAACGTCGACTTTTCCAGTCCACTGGCAATCCTGCGCCTCTCCCAGAAGGGAGAATTAGAAATCCGAGCAGCCGGTCCTTCCTTGGTGTAGCCAGTTTGGCGTTTGGTGCAGTGGTTAAGAGCGGCGGACTCTAACCTGGAGAAACGGGTTCGATTCCCCACTCCTCCTCCACATGCAGCCAGCTGGGTGACCTCGGGCCAGTCACAAGTTCTCTCAGGGCTCTCTCGGCCCCACCTACCTCACAAGGGTGTCTGCTGTGGGGAGAGGAGTGTGGGGGGTGCTCTTAACCACTGCGCCGCTACACCAAACTGGCTCTCACTCGTCGGGAGATGGGTGGGGATTCTGGGAGGACTCCAGGTTCCACCTGGAGGTTGGCAACTCTGAGTGCCAGAATCTCCCTCGCTCCTAAGAGCTGTGAAAAGTTTGCCGCCGGCCTCTCCTGGCAAGGCATGGGGTGATTGCCAGACCTCGGCGGAGGGGGGGCCCTTTCTCAGTCCTGCGGGGGGCCCTGTGCGCGCATGTAAGCGAGATCCACCCAGCTCGGATGTGGGAAATGCTTCCCGAGATGTGTCATTTCCTGAGGAGAGAGTGAGCAGCTCGTGGACCCGAGCGCCGCAGATGTCCCCACCACAGAAAGAGACAACATCTGTCTCGGCCCCGGGGGGAGAAAGGATGACTGGGAGAACGGCCAGTTTGACAGGACCGGGCCTCCCGGCTTCGAGAAAAGCCCGAGGAGAGAGTGCGTCCCGGGCGAATGTTGTCGGGGCTGCCCTATACTCTGGGAACCGTCCAAGCAAGGAAGCGGTGAGCCGTCCCTCCTGTGCAACCCAGCAGCCGGTTCCTTCAGACAGACCGCCCCTGAGCCTGGAGGTTCCATTGAGCTTGTGTGCTAGACCCTCCCTGGGACAAACCTGTAACAGCTCATAGTGTAGACTTGGGGGCTGATATTAATCCATTTTAAAAGATGCAGCAGTAAAAGAAGAAGAAGAGGAAGAAGAGGAGTTTGGATTTATACCCCGCCTTTCACTGCCCAAAGGCGTCTCAGATTGGCTTACAAACTCCTTTCTCTTCCCCTCCCACAACAGACACCCTGTGAGGTAGGTGGGGCTGAGAGAGCTCTAACACAAACTGTCCTTGAGAGAACAGCTGTGCAAGAGCTTGTGACTGACCCAAGGTCACACCAGCAGGTGCAAGTGGAGGAGTGGGGAATCAAACCCGGTTCTCCCAGATAAGAGTCCGCGCACTTAACCACTATACCAAAAGCCAGTCTGGTTGATTCCCCACTCCGCCACATGCAGCCAGCTGGTTGACCTTGGGTCAGTCACGAGTTCTCTCAGAGCTGTTCTCTCAGCAGTTCTCGGGAGAGCTCTTTCAGCCCCCCTTACCTCACAGGGGGTGTCTGTTGTGGGCAGAGGAAGGGAAGGAAATGGTAAGCCGCTCTGAGACTCCGAGTGAAGGGCAGGGTATAAATCCAATTTCTTCTTCTCTTCATCTCTGTCTTTGAAGGACCTCTGGCTTCCATTCATTTGCCTTTTCTGTGTATAGCCAGTTTGTGGTTAAGACCGCGGACTCTAATCTGGGAGAACCAGGTTGAATTCCCCACTCCTCCACATGCAGCTGCTGGGTGACCTTGGGTCAGTCACAAGTTCTCTCAGAGCTGATCTCTCAAGAGCAGTCCTCGAGCGAGCTCTCTCAGCCCCACCTACCTCACAGGGTGTCTGTTGTGGGGAGGGGGGAAGGGGAAAGGAGATTGTAAGCCGTTCTGAGACTCCGAGTGAAGGGCGGGGTATAAATCCAATCTCTTCTCCTCTTCTTGTTCTTCTAAAATCATTTTTTCTTTCAAGGCCACTGCCAAATCCTGTGGCAGTGAGTTCCGTTGGCTATGTTTATCAATCCCCCCCTACCCACTTCGTTACCATCGTCCAGCCAAAAGCACCAAGGCCAGTTTAGACGGTTGCCAACTCCCGATTGGGAAATACTTGGAAATTTGGGAGGGTGGATCCCAGAGCGGGTGGGGTTTGGGGAGGGGAGAGACCTCGGCAGGATATAGTGCCATAGAGGCCGTCACTCCAAGGCAGACATTCCTCCAGAGGAACGTGTGGCCCGGAGATCAGCTGTCATTCCAGGAGGCCTCCCGGGCTCACCTGGAGGTTGGCAACTGTGCCGTGGTGGGGGTGACGACCCCCGATTCATGTAACCGTGAGGGCTAGCATCTTTCTTTCAAACATTAATCGCCGCTGTTGTCGAAAAGCCACGTTTAGACAGAACACTCAAAACTGGTTTGGCACTTTCTCTCTCCTTTCCTGGTAAGCATAATTCCACGAGATCCCTAAACAGAATTCTGTACCCCCGGTTGCAATTCCCAGGATATTTGGGAGGGGGGGTAGATTTGGGTTGCCAACCTCCAGGTGAGGCCCAGCTACCTCCCAGAATTACAACTGATCTCCGGACTACACCGATGAGTTTGCTTGGAGGAAACGGCCACTTTGGAAGGCGGGCTCTACGAAATTACACCCCACTAAAGCCCCGCCCTTCCTCAAACCCTGCCCTTCCCAGGCCACACCCACAAAGTCTCCAGTTGATTTCCCAACCTGGAGTTGGCAGCCCCAGTAGATTCCACAGTACGGAAACTGGGACAAAACCTGTGAAACCTTGTAGTGTCGACCTGAGGCTGATATTAATCCGTTTTAAAATATGCAGCGTGTAAAAAGCCAGACGACATCTATCCACAAACCCGTTGGCCCAAATATCCCCTGACTTTGGGGTCCCCAACCCTTTTGAGCTCACAGGCACATTGGGAATTTTGAGGGGAGGCAGTGAGCGCCACCCCAAAAATGGCTTCCCCCACAAGGCGGAGCCAAACCCAAAATGGCTTCCACAGGGGGTGGAGCTGAACGGAATACCTCCCCCATCACACTCCCTGGGTAGAAGAAGAAGAAGAAGAAGAAGAGATTGGATTTGTACCCTGCCCTTCACATGGAGTCTCAGAGCAGCTTACAAGCTCTCTTCCCCTCCCCACAACAGACACCCGTGTGAGGTAAGTGGGGCTGAGAGAGCTCTTTTGAGGACTGCTCCGGAGAGAACAGCTCTGAGAGAACTTGTGACTAGCCCAAGGTCACACCAGCAGCTGCAAGTGGAGGAGTGGGGAATCAAACCTGGTTCTCCCAGATTAGAGTCCGTGCACTTAACCACTGCACCAAACTGGCTCTCCAAGTCCGAAGGGGGCATCAGGCCACACGCTGACTAAAGAAAAGCCCAGGGGCTTATCAGTCCTCCCGATCCTCCAGCGGAAAACCCTTTCATCTGAACGAGGGCAACCGCTAAAAAGCCCTGCCTTACAATGGCCCCGCCCCCTTTCTGAAAAGCCCGGCGGGTGCCAAAGGAAGTACTTGCAGGCCTCGTGGTGCCCCAGGGCACCGTGTTGGGGAGCCCTGCCCTAACTTATACATAATAGCTTAAATCAAAACAATGACTTAATAGGATCTTATTTCTTGGAAACTCCCTCTATTTCCACCTTCAAAGGAAGAAATTATCCATATTTCCATTACTGAACACCTTCAGCTTTTCCCGGAGATTTACCTCGAAAAGCTACAAGCCCCGTCTGCAGCCAAGACTCGAAACTCATCTGTGCAAACAGGAATCTAATTACCCAGAACTGTGTAGAGTCCATTTTTCCTGGATAGTTGACCTGTGCAGCTATAGGAGGTATAGTCCTCTAGGTGCTTCCCAGAACATCGGAAACTCATCTTGCCTTTGCGGTGCACCCGTGTGGGCGAGCTCAAATCCCCCTGGGAATTTACCTGGGTGTTCCGTCGACGTTTCTCCAGACCGTTAAATCCACGTCCAGCCCTTTGCTTAGGGAAATCGAAACCTGATAATGGTGCTTTCGCAGAGTTGCTGATCGCATTTGCCTCCCCCCAAGGTGGGGGAAAAGATTCTCTTCCTTTCAGGCTTGGGAATGAGGCCTTTGAGGCTGCAAAGGGCTCTTTAACTTCTTCCTCCCCAGGCTAGACAGCAAGGAGGCTTGGCCAGAGTCCTGCCCCTCTGTGTTCGCCTGCCTTTTGGCACACCCACGAGAGTGAATGGCGGAGGTACTTTGGGGGGAGAATTCTGCCAGAGCCTCTCTTGCTGATAATAAGGGAAGGGAGAGAAGTAGGGGTTAAAGAGCCCTTTGTCTGTGTCTTCCCTTTGGAGAAAGATGCCAAGATGGCCGATGTTTGAGATGCTGGGAATCAACACTGGGTCTCTCCCTTGGCCACCAGCGGGGGTTGGAGGGGACATAGGGATGCCACCTCCGGGTTGGGGAACTCCTGGAGATTTGGGGATGGGGAGGACAGGGACCTCAACGCCTTAGAGTCCACCTTCCAAAGCAGCTGCGTTTCTCCAGGGGAACTGATTTCTGTAATCTGAAATTGAGCTGTAATTCCGGGGGATCCCCAGGTCCTGCCTGGAGGCTGGCATCCTGACGCCTGTCAGGTGAACTAGGACAACTGAATTTCAGCTTTCTGAGCCCTGGCAGCCCTGTCTAGCCACGCCCGCCCACCCAGGTGGCCATCCTCTAGGTAGAACCCGGAGATCTCCCGGAATTCATTTTTATTTAATTACTTCATTCATAACCCTGACCCTTTCCTTCCCATGAGGACCCAAAGCGGTTTACATCATTCTCCTTTTTCCTCCAGTTTCTCCTCCCAACAGACGACAACTGCTATCCAGGCTGCGGAGCTCCGTTCCCTCCCAAAACCACCCTTCCTCAGGCCCCCACCTCCCAATCTCCAGGAATTTCCCCACCTGGGGTTGGCAACCACACCCCTCTAAGATTTCCCGGGCCTTGCCTCCGTCTCTTTGAGAGCTAGAAACTTGCTTTTTTTTAAAAAAAGAAGAAAGCGGAGATTTTTCCAGATGAGAAATTCACACTCGTGCCAGAGCAATTGTGGACGTCTAGAATACACCCACGTCGCCAAAGCAGTTTTGGTTGCCGGGGGTGGGGGTGGGGCGATATTGTTTTAATTTTCTCCCTTGACTCATGATCCTGGTCAGGCTGGTGCTGATACCAAAGTCCGCGGAATATGTTCCTAAGAGGCAAACGTCCCCGGCCCCTGTAGCTTCTAATTCGGCGTGCGGGGTTTTTTTTAACGCCGGGTGAAATGGAAACTTGGTCTTCTCCCTCCTGTCTGCTCCCACATCTGGATCCAATACGGCGGAGGCTTTGGCGGTTGAGTGGGCCGAGCGTCGCCTCAGACGGTGACCCTGTCCGTGATTAGAATCCTGGACGGCTCAGGCGAGGGAACGGGGAGATCTTATTTCTTGGCCCTAAACTGGACTCGGAGGGGGGCCGAGACTCGAATTAGTTTGCGGGGGGGGGAGTTACTCACTCGCCCGCCTTTCATGTGCATCAAAGGGAGGCCCCAAATCCTCTGATGATGTTGGCCACAGCTTGGGGGGGGGTGGATGACAGGGAAGGAGTGAGAGTCCCAGTACGGCAGGTGACTCAGTGACCCTTCCCTAAGCCCAGAGGTTTGGCCAGCTGGTGGATTAAAGTTTTAGGCAACTGAAACCGGGGATCCCCAATTTGGTTCCCATGTGGGCACAATGGCGCCCGCTGAGACCTTTCCTGGCACTCCCCGGCTGTGGTCGCACACACGAAATAACCCACTTTCAATCCACTTTAAATGCACTTTAAATGCCCCTGTATAAATCATTGGTGCGACCTCATTTGGAATACTGTGTACAGTTCTGGTCGCCACATCTCAAAAAGGATATTATAGCATTGGAAAATGTGCAAAGAAGGGCAACTAGAATGATAAAAGGGTTGGAACACCTTCCCTATGAAGAAAGGTTAAAACGCTTGGGGCTCTTTAGCTTGGAGAAACGACGGCTGAGGGGTGACATGATCGAGGTTTATAAGATTATGCATGGGATTGAGCAGGTTGAGAAAGAAGTCCTTTTCTCCCTTTCTCACAGTACAAGAACTCGTGGGCACTCCATGGAATTGCTGAGCAGTCGGGTTAGAACGGATAAAAGGAAGTCCTTCTTCACCCAAAGAGTGATGGTGGCAGCTACAAGCATGGACAGTTTCAAGAGGGAATTAGATAAGCATATGGAGCAGAAGTCCATCAGTGGCTATTAGCCACAGGGTATAGATGGGAACTCTCAGTCTGGGGCAGGTGATGCACTCTATTCTTGGTGCTGGGGGGGGCAGCAGTGGGAGGGCTTCTAGTGTCCTAGCCCCACTGCCGGACCTCCTGATAGCACGTGGTCTTTTTGGCCGCTGTGTGACAGAGTGTTGGACTAGATGGGCCACTGGCCTGATTCAACATTGGCTTCTCTTATGTTCTTATGTTTATGTTCACTTTCCGATTGGATTTCCAATTGGATTTTAACTGCAGTCAGTATGGTGTCAGCCCCAGGGTATTGGAATGTGGTCCTGAGCCCCATCCTTTTTCTGTTCCGGTGTGGCTTTGGCGAAACAGCGGAGCAAAGAGCTAGATGTCGATTGGGCCCATATGGATTTGCAAAACCCAGGTGGAAAGTGCATTAAAAGTGAATTGAAAGTGGATTGTTTAATGTGTGTGACCGCAGCCGCCAAGTGGGCTTTTTTTGAAAGTAGGTGGGGCCTTTTGCCCAGCAAGGTTTCTGACTGGCCGTCGGAGATTTGATTGGCTGTGCGGGTTTTTTAAAACATTCCCTTTGCAGCAGCTGGGTGACCGCAGGTAAGCTACAGCCGCCATTTTGGGGTCGGCTCCACCTCTGGGGGCAGCCATTTTGCAGTTGCACTCACTGCCGCGCGCGAGAATTCCAAAGGTGCCCACAGGCTGAAAAGGGTCGGGGACCCCTGACCTAGACTCTAGTGTACAGTTGAGTTGAATCGGTGCCCTCAGTACAGTGTTACTTTGGTGTAGAGAGAAGAGCGGATGCCTCCCGCCCCGGTTCTCTTTAACAGCCGACAGGCAGAAATTTCAAGAGCAAAGCATCTGTTTCAAGCACTGCCTTCTCATGGGAGGAACAGGAGGAGGAGAAGAAGAAGAGATTGGATTTATTCCCCGCCCTTCGCTCGGAGTCTCAGAGCGGCTTACCATCTCCTTCCCTTCCTCTCCCCACAACAGACACCCTGTGAGGTAGGTGGGGCCGAGAGAGCTGTTCTGGAGAGGACAGCTCTGAGGGAACTTGTGACTGACCCAAGGTCACACCAGCAGCTGCATGTGGAGGAGGAATGGGGAATCAAACTCGGTTCTCCCAGATTAGAGAATGACTCCTATCCGCTACACCAAACTTCTCTCCCCCAGGATAGACTGCTGTAATTTCCCCTATGCAGGCCTACCCTTGAGTACCAACTGATCCAGAATGCAGCCGTGCAGGTCCTTACGGGGACCCCTCGAACGGCACACATTCAAACTGTGCTGAGTTGCATGTGGAGCACTGGATCCGGTTCAAGGTTCTGGTTTGGACCTTTAAGGCCCTCAGCGGTCAGGGACTCACATATCTTCGGGACCGCCTCTCTCAGTACGCCCCTGGAAGAGCGTTACACTCTGGGACGAAGAACCTTCTGGTGGTCCTGACCCGAGAGAGATCCGGCTGTCCTCAACTAGGGCCAGGGCCTTTTTGGCCTTGGCCTCTTCCTGGTGGAACTCTCATTGGTCTACAACGCCATAGAGTCTACCTTCCAAAGCAGCCATTTCCTCCAGGGGAACAGGTCCCTGTTGTAACAGCGGGAGGTCTCCAGGCTGCACCTGGAGGTTGGCAACCCTATTTGGTGGCGGCCACATCACCGTGGCCTGGAGCAAGCCACTGCGGCTGGTCTTCAAGGTGGGGTTCAACAATGCTGACCTCCATCAAGATAATGGCCATGAAATACTGAACGTGCTCAGGGGGTTGGACTAGATGACCCTGGGGATCCCTTCCAACTCTATGATTCTAGGTGCATTCTATACCCTAAAAGGCCAGGCTGCTTTTCTCTGTGTAGTGGCTCCCTAACATCAAAGCTTTAGGATGAGTGTTAGAGAGAAAGCCCTTTGGAATCCTTATCGGTGTGTACAGAGACCCCGCAAGTAGAAATCTAGCACATCAAGGGGGGATGGTATAACCCAGCTCTTTGCCTGCAGTGCTGGCTTTCTAGTTGCAGGGTCTTTCTTCCCCCTAATGTTCAATTGCTGCCCACCTCATTCTGCTTTAAGCTTTATGGAATCAACTGCAGATCAGTGTCTTGTATGTCAACATTTTTGTGCGCATTCTGTCCTGTGTCCCCGCCGAGTCCTTATTCTGCACTCAGCGTAAATCGTGCAATGCAATGTCTTTCAGGCCAATGCACGTTTTGACCTCTGATTATCCAGCATGAATGTTTTGTTGTGAAACCCAGGAGGTGGGATTTTACGGACCCTCTGCCCCAATTCCTCAGTCCGTTCTGGGCTAGGAGAAGGTTAAAAGCTGCAAAATAGTTTTCGGGCTGAAGGGGGGAAATATAAATGCACATTTGCATCATTTAGCCAGGGCTGCATAATTAAGCTTGATAAAATAAAAAGCTGCTTTCCCCCCCAGTGCATGGTATATACGATTTTTGGCCATGACTCGATGAGAGAATACCAATTTTGTTCAGTCCTGGGTATTTCTAGTTTCAGGGATATCAGGGAATTAATTAATTAATTATTAATTAATTATCATATTGCATTGTGTGTGGAATAGCTGGGAGATCCCGGAGGATTATTCAGCTGCCTGAAGCTGTAGCTCTTTTTTGGCACCACTAGGTGGCGAGCTGTGCTTATTTTGAAGGCAGGGAGTGCTGTGACTTGCCCAAGGTCACCCGGCTGACTTCAAGTGAGGAAGTGGGGAATCGAACCCAGTATTCCAGATTAGAGTCCGCTGTTCTTAACCGCTACACCAAGCTGGACCTCGATATCAGGGAACCGGACTGGTGAAAGCCTTCATTGTAAAGCCAATGGGTACGATCCTGTGCATGCTTACCTCTGAGTAAGCACCACTGGACGCTGTGGGACTTCCCTCTGAGTAGAGGTGAATAGTCTTACGCTGAGTCGTGAAGCAGTGGTTTGGGTCAGATGACCTAGGATCTGGGAAATCCAGGTCCAAGCCCCCGTTCTTGCCAGGAAGCTGAGAGAAAGGGCAGACAACTTTCCAATGGAGCCCGGAATGCTCCCAGAATCGCAACTATCTCAGAGATCAGTTCAGCTGGAGAGAAAATGGCTGCTTTGGAGGGCGGACTCTGTGGGATTACAACCCGCTAAGGTCCCTCCCCTCCCCTCCCCAAACCCCACCCTCCCCAGGATCCACCCCCAGATCTCCAGGAATTTCCCAAGCTGTAGTTGGCAACTAGGATTGGGAAATTCCTGGAAATTTTAAGCGAGAGCTCGGAGGAAGGCAGGATGTGGGGACCTCGGCAGGGTATAACGCTGTAGAGTCCACCCTCCAAAACAGCCATTTTCTCCAAGGAAACTGCTCTCTGCCGTCTGGAGATCCGTTGTCATTCCAGGAGCTCTCCAGGCCCCACCTGGAGGCTCGAAAAACAAATATATACACTGCAAAAACCTTTTTTATACAATAATGTGTTCTGTTTGTTCACTACCAGGGCTATTTTTGGGCAGGAACCCACAGGAACGGAGTTCCGGCCGGCTCCCGAGTTGGCCACGCCCAGCAGGAACTCATTAGCATAATAGGCCACACCCAACAGCAGGAGCTCATTAGGATTGGCTACCTTAGGGGGGGTGTGGCCTTACATGCAAAGGAGTTTCTGCTCCAAAAAAAGCCCTGGGTTTTGACAACAAACAAGGTAAACAGAATAAGCAGCGAAAGGTGGGTGTGGCTGGATGACCACACTTCTGGTAACATGGGGGTGTGGCCTAATATGCTAATGAGCTGTGCTGTCGGGGCATGTCCTAATATGCTAATGAGTTTCTGCTGCTGGGTGTGGCCTACTATGCTAATGAGTTCCTGCTGGGCTTTTTCTACAAAAAAAGCCCTGTTAAGGACCATCTTGTAAAGTGCATTGTGTGCTTATTATAATATCCTAAAACAGGTAATATATTCATTACATGCAATAAACAGTGATAATCAGTTCATTCAGTATAATAACTACCAGGCGATTTACATCATTTTTCTCCAAAGTCAAACCCCAACGGGAGTTTCTGGAATTATACGCCCGCTTCTCCTTGCTTGGAAGTCTTCTAAAGGGGGGAAGCTTTCTTTTGTAGTCACATTGATGTTTACATTGGTGCTTGTTGCTGGTCCTACGAGAGACACATTAAGCAGCTGAAGTTCGTAGACGGAGCGCTCCCCATCCCAGACCTGGCAACCCTGCTCTTCCTTCCTCAGCCTGATCTACCTCGCAGGGCTGTTGTGAGGGTAAAGTCAGGGAAGAAGAAGAAGAAGAGGAGGAGGAGATTGGATTTATACCCCACCCTTCCCTCGGAGTCTCAGAGCGTCTTACAAACTCCTTCCCCTTCCCCCTCCCCACAACAGACACCCTGTGAGGTAGGCAGGGCTGAGAAAGCTCTTTCAAGGACTGCTCTTTCAGGAACAGCTCTGAGAGAACTGTGGCTTGTCCAAGGTCATCCAGCAGCTGCAAGAGGAATGGGGAATCAATTCGGTTCTCCCAGATTAGAGTCAGCGCACTTAACCACTACACCAAACTGTACATCACTCTGAGCGTCTCGGAAGAAGGATGAATAAAAAGCCCATCAATAGGTAGGTAGACCCCCGGAGCGGTGTTCCCTCTGAGCCGAGTTAGTGTGAGACGGCTCACAGTTTTTTTAGCCTCCGGCTCACACGTTTTGCCAAATCGCTCATTCACAACTTTAATGCCAAGTAGAATTTGTGCTCACAGGACGCCACAGCTTAGAGGGAGCATTGCCCCGTAGAGGGAAAGGAAAGGCCCAGCTTGAGCAGAGACCAGATAACTGCCCGACGTTACATCGGAGCAGATGGAGAGAGGCAGCTTAGAACAGGCCCTGGCACTGCCAGCCTGTGCCCTCCTCGCTACGGCTGTTCCTCCGCCCAGGGACACACCTCGGGCTGGCCAGCTGGCTACCCAAAGACCGTCTTGCCAGCCGTCACCCTTTCCCTTGACTCAGCTGCTCCTACAGGCCACCCGGCCCGATACGGGGACCCGCCTTCTCTGCTCCGGTGCCGCAGCGACGGAGGGGTGGGCCAGTGCCAGGACTCTGGGTGGAGACGCCAAAAGGGGGTGGGCACCAGAGGGTGGATCCCCGGGCTCGGGAGTGCTTTTCCCCATTGCCCGTGGTTGTCTAAAACAAGACACGTCGGAGCCCTCCCAGGCTTCCAGAGGGGTGTGTGCGTGTGTTAATTATGCGATGGGGAGGAAAAGCCCTCTGCACATGCTCAGAGGAAAAACCCTCTCCTGTCCTGCAGGTACGTGGACGTCCTTTCACCCGCTGGCTTTCCAACAACCCGGAAAGGAAACTTTTACAAGGGGCCGACGATCGTCCCTTCGTTATTTTGCCGACCTGGGCAGGTCGCGTGTGTCGACAAGCAAGCGAATATAAAATTTTACTGGCTGGTAAAACTTTGTGGGTCCCTTTGCCAGGCTGTGGCGCAGCGGGTCTTGTTTTGGGGACTAAACGTGGCTGGCAGCTGCAGCGAGGACTAGAACCTTGGCTTCTTTGGGGCTCACTGGAAACGGGGACTCTCCGGAGCTTGGAAACTCTGACGGGCAATGCAGAGAGAACCCGGTGCCCGGACCCGTTAGCTGCCCCTCGGAGCTGTATTCCTGTGCCCGGCAGCGTGGAAATCCACCTGCCCGCTCCCTCGTGCGCCCAGGCCAGACACAGACCGCCTGGGCACATACAAGGGCTTTTGTTCGCAGCCTCTGGCAGGGAGACCGGCAGCGACCTCGCGGTGGCAGTGCCTTTGGAAAATGTGCGTCAGAGGTTGCCCGCCTGGAGTTACAGCGGCATGCGTCCTCATGCATTAGATGTGCATCGGCACATACGGCCACACCGCTTTAACTCCATCCATTCTGCTGCCCAGAGACGGAAGGGAGGCGCTTTAAGGCTATAATAAGAGGGGAAGAAGAAGAAGAAGAAGAAGAAGAAGAAGAAGAAGAAGAAGAAGAAGAAGAAGAAGAAGAAGAAGAAGAAGAAGAAGAAGAAGAAGAAGAAGAAGAAGAAGAAGAAGAAGAAGAAGAAGAATGGTATAAATTCAATCTCCCAGGAACCGAGCAGTACTTCATTTGCAATATGAAAAATTGTGGAATCCACCCCCCCTTCTCTAACCTCAGCCTCTCTTCCCAGGTGCATTGCAAGTGGCTGTGCTTATAAGTCCATGCCTGCCCCTCTTGGTTGTGAGCCCCTGCGCCGAGTGTACAGTAAAAAGCCAGGAGTTTGTGCAGAGACGCCACAGCCAGCCTCCGCGGGGGAGGTTCTGTCCTTCCCGCCGCCGCCTCGCACTTAAAAGTGATCCGGTCTCCCTCGAAGCAGAGATCTTCTTGAACAAAGCGGCCCGTGGAGGAAGTTGATCGGAAACAGCCAGAGCTGTGACTCATGCAGAGAGGCAGCAAATAGACTCCTTTGTGGGTGGTTACTTCGGCCTCACCAGAGCTGTTGGTTGTTTCGTTAGGTGATTTCCCACCTCACCCTAGCTGTTATCTCTCATGTGCCCCCGGGGATTAGTACCACCGAACTTTCTTCCCACTAAGACGTAGGGTAATTTTATTATTTTGTGTATTTGTTCTCCTCTGCCTGTCTTCCGTCATGGATATCAAGGTAGCGTGTAGCAGGCAGTCTGGTGTAGTGGTTAAGTGCGCGGACTCTAATCTGGGAGAACCGGGTTTGATTCCCCACTCCTCCACATGCAGCTGCTGGTGTGACTTTGGGTCAGTCACAAGTCCTTTCAGAGCTGTTCTCTCAAGGGCAGTCCTCGAGAGAGCTCTCTCAGCCGCACCTACCTCACCGGGTGTCTGTTGTGGGGAGGGGAAGGGAAAGGGGATTGTAAGCCGCTCTGAGACACCTTCGGGTAGCGAAGGGCGGGGTAAATCCAATCTCCTCCTCTTCCTCCTCCAATTCCATAGGGCCTCCCCTCTGAATGTCAGACTAGGAACTGGGAGTTCCAGGTTCAAATCCCTGTTCTGCCCCGGAAGCTTGCTGGGTGACCTTGGGCCAGTCGCACACTCTCTGCCTAATCAACCTCACAGGGTTGTTGTGACGGTAAAAGAGGACAGGGGAATGATGGTAGCCCCCTCGGGTCTTCTTGAGAACTGTGGGGTGTAAACAAAGTAAAAACAGTTGTAATTAAATAAGTACTGAGCCAGCTCTGCCCCAGCGAGATCGGAGGACCAAAATCCTGTTAACCATCCCCTTGGGCCTTGCCTGCTTCCCTGGCTTTAACCACTAGGTAACGTTTCCTTCCCAATCTTTTTTTCTTTTTTTGGAGTGGCGAGAAATTCCGTGCTGTGTGTATGTGCGCGAGAGGGAGGGACGGAGCTCCGTCTTCGGGGTGAGTAATTCCCAGAGCCTTCCCCGCCCGGCCCTGGGAGGATTACATCAACGTTGTTGTTTTTTAAAAATGCAATCTTACCCTGGGCTCCAGGCAGGATTTATTGCAGGGACAGAGGCCCGTAGGCCGCAGCCGCAAAGGGGGGAAACGCAGCCGCAGGGTGTTGCAATTCTGCTGCAGGCGCCACGGCTGGCCTCGCCTGGCAGTGGTGGTGGGGGCTAGATCTCCCGGCCCAGGCAGCATTGGGGGGGGGGGCAGTACTGAAAATATCAGCCTGGGAGTATCTGGAAGACCTCACGCTGCCTTGGAAGCTTGCTGGGTGACCCGGGATCAGTCGGCCTGACCTACCTCGCAGGGTCGTTTGGAGGATAGAACGGGGGAAGGGAGAACCTCTGACCCCTGAGCTTCTCGGAGGAAGGGCGGGATTTTAACACATGCGCTCGATCAACCCGGAGCATAGCCTCTTCCTCCTCCGGCTCGGCGGAGTCCCCCCACCCCCACGGCACACACACACGCCCACGTTCCTGCGATGCGGGCCCCCTGCATCCTTTCTCGGGATTGTTGACGGGCCTTCCGCTGCTTCGCCGCCACCACGGGGATGCGAGCAAATAAATATACAGTTCACGCAGCGAATGCCTGTGGCTATTTTTGAAAACGGCTCTTGGCGGCCGTCCAGGGATGTCCGCTCGGCTCGGACGGGCCGGCAGAAAGGCCTTTATGCCAGCGTGGCACGGTGGAAGGAGAATTGGTATGGGGAGAGGAGATGCTAACGGGAGTGGCAAGCGGGCAGGGATCATGTGGGGGCGGGGGGCATTCAGAGTTTGCAAGGGTTGCCAACCTCCATGCGGGGCCTGGGGATACCCTGCTATTACCCGGATCTGCAGACGACAGAGATCAGTTCCCCTGGAGAAAACGGCTGCGTGGGAGGGGGGAGTCTACGGCCTTGTACCCAGAACGCATCCCAGAACTCTTTTTGGTTCCTGCTTGGTGTGAAGAAGGACTTTGAGTGCCCACGAATTCTTGTATTGTGAGAAAGGGAGAAGAGTCCTCCTTTCCCTACCTGCTCTCTCCCATGCATAATCTTGTAAACCTCGATCACGTCACCCCCTCAGTCGTGAAAGTCGTAAAAGCAGTCACCCCCGCCAAACGCTGGGAGTTCTGAAGACTAAAAAACGGCGTCTCAGGCCAGAAGGGGGCAGTTGTGTGTGTTTTGCGTGTGTTTTGTGTCACTACACAGCCGGGGGCCTGTGAACCACCCTGACAGGAACTCCCCGCGCATAAGCCATTTTTCACCAGTGTCACTTCCTACCTCAGGACAGCCGGGTGCGCGGCGGGATACGAGGCCGTGTCATTTCCTCCCTTCTTGATGCAGCTATTTTGGCTCCCCCCCCTTTTCTTTCAGGAAATATATATTTATCTGCCATCTGGGGGCCTTTCTCTCTCTCTCTCTCTCTCTCTCTCTCTCTCTCTCTCTCTCTCTCTCTCTCTCCCCCACATGTGCACGAGCGCATACGCACACTCCATTTCTGACAGGCCTCTGCGGTGTGTTCGTCACATTGCAGGCTTCACAAACAAAGCCTGTCAAGCCCAAGCTTGTGTTTTCTCCTTGACCTCAGGTTGCCAACTTTTGATTCAGAATGTTCTGGAAATCGGGGTGGGGGGGAGGCTGGACTGGGACAGGAGCTAAAGGCCATAATTTGGGGGTACCGTTCCCGGTGGCGCCATCTGTGACCTCAAAGCAGTGCCAGGGAAAGGGCATTTAAAGAGGCACATCCGACAGCTGCTTGAGGTTGCCAGCTCCAGGTTGAGATGTTTTTTTGACATTTCAAAGGCCGAGCCTGAGGAGGTTGGGATTTTGGGGAAGAGAAGGACTTCAGTGGGGTACGATGCCGTGGACTGTATCCTCTGAAGCAGCCATTTTCTGCAAGGGAACTGATCTGCGTCGTTTGGAGACCAGTTGTAATTCCAGGAGGTCTCCAGTTCCCACCTGGAGGATGGCAACCTTATGAGATGACACCATCTTTTCAGACAGGGACCCCAGTGGGGTACGATGCCACAGAGTCCACCCTCCAAAGCAGCCATTTTCTCCAGAGGAACTGATTTCTGTAGTCTGGAGATGAGCTGTAATTCCGGGGGATCCCCAGGCCCCACCTGGAGGCTGGCATCCCTAGAATAGTCAGGGTGGAATGGGGTCATAGCCTCAACAAGCTAATTCCACCGTCCCCCTGCCCAATTCTATATCCCTGCCGTCCTCCTCTCCCCTGCCTCAGGAATCAGTACCAGTTAAGCAAGTTATGAAAGGCCATGGATCGTCACTGCCGAAATCCAGCCGTCTCTCAGCTCAGATAGAGTGTCCCTGCACGGATGCGCCCCCTGGCTCGCTGTGACTTGTTTTCTCCTTTCCCCGTGGCCGTGTCTAGGAGCTACTGCGTCACTCTCTGCCCGGCCTGTTGCCCTCGCTAAGCCTCTAAGCAAGCTGATGTCCGTTTATTTGCCTCCCCGTAAAATGGCTTCCATTATAGGCAAAGCCAAATTCCAAATGGCTTCCACGAGAGGCAGAGCCGAATGGGATACCTCCTCCCTCACACTTCCTGGGGAGAAGGAGAGGCTGAAGGAGGAATGGAACCACACGCTGAGGAAAGAAAGCCCTGGGGGGATGTTCCAGTCCTTCTGAACCTCCAATGGAAAACCCTTTTATTTGAATGAAGGCAGCCAATAACAAGCCCTGCCTTACAATGTCCCCGCCCACTTTCTGAAAAGCTTGATGGGCGCCAAGGGAAGAACTGGCTGATGCCATGGTGCCCGCGGGCACTGTGTTGGGGAACCCTGATTTAGCTTTTTTTTAAAAAAATAGTTATCAATAGGTAGCACGATCGTTTTACATCGAGCTGAGACCTCACCATGCCTTGGCGTCCTCTCCGCTTCTTAAACTAATCTAGCGTGCTGTACTCTCTCTCCTTTAAGTATCCTCGGTAGCAGCAGCAGAACAGCGTTTTTAATCCTCCGTACGGCTCGCCAGGGCGGCGTTAAAACGCTGTTCACAGCAGCATCGCGGCGGCGCAGGTTCACGTTGCGGCTGCCAGTTATTCTGACCCCTGCAAACTTGTTTCGGAGGAGAAATGTTTCCCACATGTCGATCGGAATGCAAACAGAGTGGTGTGATTCATGCGTCCCGGGTACGAATTCCCTTCTCCCACTCCCGGCCGCCAGGTCAGGGGTGTGCATCTTGGCTCCGGAGGAGGCCGGAGAAGCAACAGGCCTCTGTTTGGAGCCCAGAAAATAATCCCCCTGGAGGCTGTTTGTTTTCCTAGGGAGATTATTTTCTCTCTTTCACCTCATCATTTGTCCGGAGAACTGTCGCACGTGGCCTTTCGCAAATAGGTGAGCTTTGGGACACGGTTGCCGCTGGGTTGCCAGGTTCTCTCCCCCACCCCGCCCACGAGGGGGTAGGCTTGCCAGCTCTACACTGGGAAACTCCTGGAGATTTGGGGATGGAGCCCGGGGAGGACGGGGGCCTCAGTGAGTCCACCCTCCAAAGCAGCCGTCTTCTCCAGGGAAACTGATCTTTAGAGTCTGGAGATGAGCTGTAATTCCAAGGGATCTCCAGGTCCCACCTGGAGGCTGGCATCCCTATTGCCAGGTACGTCCCTGGCCACCAGTGGGGGAGGTGGGGGGTATGGTTGCCAGCTCCGGGCTGGGAAAATCCCTGGAGATTTGGGGATGAAGGACAGGGACCTCACATAGTAGCGTCCCCCACGCCAAAGCATCCATTTTCTCCTGGGGAACTGGGTCTCTAGTCTGCGGATGAGCTCTGGGCCTATTCCTTATTGTTTGTCTCAAGTGTTAAGGATGGGATCTACTTGCTGCTGACAACATACTCTATATTGTTTAATATTGTTTATCTTAAGAAGTGACTGTACTTGCTTTATAGGCGTTTGAAGTCCGTTGAAATCGTAAACTTAGAATGTGTGAAGTCTTTTTTGAGAGAGAGAGAGAGAGAGTTAAATAGTAAATGTTACGATATTGCTTTAAATCTCCAGCCGATGGATTGCAATTCATGTATTTTGCGTGTTGAAGACTGGTGCACGTTTGAGAAATTCCTGGAGCCTTGTGTGATGTCAAGTCATATACGATTCACATCTGTTCATCTGTTTCCTTAAATGATTGTTAGTCCCAGCCGGGAAATAGCTGGAGATTTTGGGGGGTGGAGCCTGAGGAGGGCGTGGTTTGGGGAGGGGAGGGGCTTCAATGGCTATAAATGCCATAGAGTCCACCTTCCAGAGTGGCCATTTTGTCCAGGGGAACTGAGCTGTCGCCTGGAGATCAGTTGTAACCCCAGAAGATCTCCAGGCAATGTTGGCAACCCCCGGCTCAGTGACAGACAGGGTTGCCATCTCTGGGTTGGGAAATACTTGGAGATTTGGGGGGTTAGAGCCTGGGAAGAAAGGGTTTTGGGGGAAGACCTCAGCTGGGTACAGTGCCATAGAGTCCCCCCTCTGCCTCCCAAACTGGCGTTTTCTCCAGGGGAATCGATCTCTTGTTGCCTGGAGATCAGTTCTTATTGCTGGGAGATCTCCAGGTCCCACCTGGACGTTGGCAACTCTACTGCTAGAGAGCTTCGGCCCTGGAGAGCAACCGCGGGTCAGAAGAACAGGCAATCCTGAGCCGGCCGGACCGGCAGTCGGAACGAGAGGGGCTTCATCTGTCCGCACGGACCCGCCTCTCCCGGCTCCATCCAGTGCTCTAACCCCTACACCACACTGTCAGTCGTGCTGCCTGCCTGCACAGCTCCCACGAAGCTCCCCACCAAACAGAGACACACACACACTTCTGAATTCACCAGGCCATTCCCAGCCAAGCTTCTGTTTACAGTCCAGAGGCCTGAGCCGAAATCCGGCCCTGGCAACGGAAGGAAACTCCCCGTGTGTGTTTACAACCCAGGCCTGTTGGCAGGATCCGCTCCGCCTGGGTCTTTCCAGTCGGCCTCCGTGTGCATCAAGGGATGTAAACAGGCCCCCCTCCCCTTGGGAAAGGAAGAGACCCCCACACACACCTCAGGACTTCAGTTCTGCTTCCTCTCTTCGGGATTTAATCGGAGCCAGGACTCGTGTGAAATCATAACAGAAAGGAGATTGTCTCTGAGCAGGTTCAGAGTGCATTTCCCCCCCACACACACACACACACTTCCTTCGGGTCTTAAGAAAGCTTCTTAACCTCAGAATCGAGGCCTGGTGGGATGAATAGTCCACTGCTTCCTTGCCTCCCCTGGTCTGTCTGTCTTATATATTTAATTCAATCTGGCATACGCTTCCTCTGTTTTAGCCTCACAACAATCCTGTGAGGTAGGTTAGGGAGGGGGAGAGAGAGAGAGAGGGTGACTGACTGACCGAAAGTCCCTCAGCAATCTTCATGAGAGCACGGGGATCGGAACCCAGATCTCCCTGCTCCTTATCAGCCCGGTCTATAACTCCTATGCCACGCTGCCCGGCTTGGTTCCGGACGGGTCCGCCCCAGCCCCCAATTTTGTTTGGCTGCTGCCTGGAGAAACCAACACAAGAGCAACGTCGGCTCTGCTATCCAGGCGTTTTGGCAGCGGCCCGAAGCCAATGAACTCTCTCTCGCTCTCTCTCGCTCTGTCTGCAGCGTATCCTGTGCGGGGGCCGCCGAGAGCTTGGAAATCGCCTCTCCGAAAGCAAACGGGCCCGGCAGCCACAACTTTAGGGGCTGAGGAGAGATCCGGAGGCTGGACTCTCTCCACCGCTCAGTGCCTGTCCAAACTTCCAGCCGCTGATGGAGCACCCGTCTTCGTTTCTCTAATACCTTTTCCACCGGTCTGCACATTTTTTTATTTTCCCTAACTGGTCAGACTTGCTCGTTGTTCCATCTGCCTCTGCGACCGGTCATGTAATCCCAGTGGTTTTCAGACCATGGAGAATCCTGGACCTCTTCACGTGATGCATCTTAAGGGTTCCTTGAGGAGAAACTCAGCCATGGGAACCATCTCGACTGAAATTCAGCTCAGCGGAGGCCCAAAGGGCCGAATACCCAAGAAGCCTCCCCGATTCCCAGGGGGCTTCCCCTACTAACGTGGAACAAAGAATCACTCAAAGGAAGCATTTTGAAAAGTGTGGATGAGACCTCGCAGAAATCTGCCCGGAGCACTGCGGCCTGTTTCCAAACGCAGCTCGCTCAGCTCGGGGATTCTATCCTCTTTCCGATGTCCCAGTTTCACCCTGCTGACCGTGTCCCCCTCTGACTGTGACAGCTACCCACTGCTTATTGACTGAAGCTCAGAGCTGCGTGTACGAACAGGCCGGTGCTTGTCAAACTACGCAAACAGTAGCGACAACCCCAAGGAGGTACTTGTGCGTGTGAATGGGGCTAGTCTCCACCCAACTTCTAAAGCAAGGGTGCTCAACCTTTTTGAGCCGCGGGCACCTTTGGAATTCTGACAGAGCGATGGATGCCATCACAAGATGGCTGCCGCAGTAGGTGGAGCCTAAATGCAGGGGAGAAGAGGGGTAATTTGGATAAATACATCAGGGAGGAGGAGCGAGAGGAAATAAAACGGACACTGTGGTGGCTGCTGCCTCTGAAACTATGTTAATTTAATCTGCACAGCCAATCAGAGTTCCAGTGGCCAGTCAAAAGCCCTACTGGGCGAGCCCCCCACCTGGACACACCCACTGAAAACGTTTGGCAGGCAGCAGGAAACGTGTCTCTGGGCACCATGCCATTCACAGGCAGGGAACCTCTGTCCTGAAACACTGCCAGGCTTCACGGGATTGAGCAGATTCTCAGCCACCATTTCCTACAAGTCTTCTCGAGGGGGTCCTACCGGTATCTTATGTAGGGTTGACAGGTCTATAGTGGGAAACCTCCCGTCAGCAACCCTCGGATGCCAGCTGCCAGTTAGCAGGCCAGGGAGGGCGGAATCGAGAACCAATGCTATTGCATTTACGGCATGATGTCATTTCCAGGCCAAACCCGGAAGTGGCATCACGCCGTTTTAGCACTCAGCGGAAACTCTATGGTAAAACCCTGGCAGCTTTACCCTGCCTCTGCCTAAAACTGTGGTTTCAACTTTCCCATCCCTGTGGCGACAGTTCTCATGGCCCCAGCCAAGTCGTGGATGAGACACTCGATTATAAACCATTATCCACCAGCTGCATTCTGGTCCAGGCTGGGCCTGCCTGAAGTCCTTACCTGTGTTGTCATGGTAACAAACAGGAAGCCTCTTACAAGGTCTCTACTAAGCAAGCCCAACCCCGCCCCTAAACCAGAAGTCACAGCCTTCCCGCCAAGGACGTGACAGTCAGAAACATTTACTCTCTGGCATGAGGGGGTGTGGCATTGTCGACTGGGATACCATAGGCCAGGATGGAGCCAGCGAACCAGCTGGGCTCCATTTGCTTGGCGGAAGGAGGTTATAGCCCCCACTTGCTTCCAAAAGCAGCCACTCCGAGGCCTTTTGAGAAACCACAAGCATGGAAGAATGGCCAAAGCTCTCCTCTCTGCTTTTTGTTTTCAAGGCCCGCTATTTGGCAAGGGGTTACGCTGCCTCTGGGCCTGGGGGGTTCCATTTGGCCACAGCCATTTGGCCGGCCGCCACGCCATAATCTTGGGGCAGTGAATTCCCCGAGTTTAAATACCGCGTGGCGTTAAGACGACGTTTCCTCAGTCTCCTGCCAGCCGGCTTCATCGAGCGACTCCCCGGCCAAGTCCCAGGTTTACAAAAGAGGCAGAAACATTTCTCCAGCCCCACCCCCTGCCCCCCATCCCGCCCTGTTCATAACTCTGAATTATCAGGAGGAATCTAGCAAGTTAGAGAGCGAAAGAGACCCCTTGTCCTCAGCCCTGACAAGAAACAAGCAGTTCTTACAGATTTTTTTTGCAGTTGGGGGCCGCAAAAGAAGATCTTTAATGTTACACTCCAAAATGACAATGATTTCGTATTCCCCTGACCCGGCCTTGACATAGCTTCTTATCCCGTCACTGACCCGACACTGAATGAATGGAACCCCACCCCAAAGCCTCCTTTTACCATCTCCTACTTCCTTCCCCCTCCAGAATTTTCTAGAAGACTAACGGTAGGCGGAGTCTCTGGTCGAGGAGGCGGGGCTAAATAGCTGGCAAGCCAATAGTGGGACTGATCTCCTGCCCCGTAGGAGCTCACCTCTTTCACATGCTTGCTGAACATGTCGCAAGAGGCCGCAGGTGTTTTCTTCCGTGGCACAGGTAGTCACTGAGGAGGTGGAGTTAATCAAGCCGGGCGGAGTCCCAGTTCTCGCGCACGTGTAGGCAGGGACCCTTCCCATCTGTCGTGTTCTTTGGGGGTAGTATCCTTGGCACTGCCTTGGCCCCAGCCAGAGGTTCGAACGGTTTCGTACCATCTAAGAGGCAGCAGTTTTGACCCACTGAAAATCTTAACCTTGTTGCTCAAAACACCGTTCCGATACCTCGAACACCCACCCAATCCTCCGTTCCTTTGAGGTTCTTTGGCCTTAAAAAACAAAAACAGACTTTTGCCATTTTGCAAAAGGGGACTTTGGTGTTCCGCCGCTGCTGATGCCAGCCATGGGCCATGTTAAAAATTCAAGTGCCAGCTTATCCTTTCGATATGTGGCAGAAGAGCTGGGGTGCGTGTATGTGTGTTCCCTTTCTTTTGTTTCATAAAAAATAGAAAATAACATTCTCGCGGGGGAAGGAAGATAAACTCTTTAAATAACTCTCTCAAAATCTGAAGCGAAATAATTAAAAAAAAAGAACTCAATATGTGCAATGAATATTCCCCCAAAAGATAAAAAAAATCAAAACAACAACAATAATAATATAATAATAAAATTCACGGAAGGGGTTTTTTTTCCTTTAAAGAAACTTTTTTTTTTAAGGCATGAGGTTTGTTTTAAAATAAAAATCAGGAGTTGCAGAGGGGCACCCTGAATCGCCTTCAGTCCCGGGGCCCCTTCTCTGCCTAGATTTTGAAAAGATTCCAACCCGCCCAGAGGGGATTTGTTGGGTCCATGATTTGAGTCCTTGTCCTCAGCTGCACCGGCAGGATTTGACAACCATATTTGAGAGCTGTTCCACCTTGGCGCCGCGGCCGACGTAATACACAATCCCTAACGGCTCGAGTTGATCGGGAACGCAGCAAGGCGAGGCGGAGGCGGACGGGTTGTGCTGGGTGTAGAGAGAGAGGACCTAAAGAGGAGGGCGGGAGAGAACAATCTATTGAGAGGAGGGACATTCTGGAACGATCTCTCGAACGTGGAGCCTCCTGGCCGCTTAAGAGATCGTTTACGAACCTTATAGCCTGCCTTTTTGCCCTCCTAGGGCCACTGAGGCGGCTAACCGATTAAAACGTTCATAACAACATTGCGCTTTAAAACTGTTGACAGACCAATCGTTCCCCCGCAAAAATACACGCATCACTAAAGCAATGAAAAACAGAGCTAAAATACATAACAAAGACATAAAAGCAATGATTAAAACATTGCTCGTAAAGGAGTGGTCACCAGGGGAATGCCAAACAAAACAAAAAAAGTCTTCACCCGCCAGCGGAAGGCGGCAACAGAAGCGGATAGACGAGATCTCCCTGCAGTGAGAGATCCAGAGTTTGGGGGCCACGACCGACAAGGCCCTTTCCCAGGTTGCCGCCTGCCTAATCTCAGAAGGGGGCAGGACGCCCAAAGCAGGGCATCTAAAGATGACCGTATTGGTCAGGCAGTAGTCTCCAAATGTGCAGACCTGCCAAAGTTGATGGAGGTTTTATCCACAGGCTTGGCGTCAGCAGACTGCGGAACGGGTTGATATTACTCAGGGACATGCAGAGAATAACGCCGGAGGGGCGGCCGCTCTAGTCTGTCTCAGCAAAAAAAGGGAAGGCTGCTTTCCTACCCACCTTGCTGTACTGAGTGTCCGAACTCCAGAGGTAGGGGCACGGCCCCATGCAGAAGTTGGCGTAATAGCCAGTGGGCTTGTGGATCCACTTCCAGTTCAGATCCTTGCGGAAGTCGATGTAGAGGGGCTGGACACAACAGTTCTTCTCGGCCAAACTAGAAAAGAAGAACCCCAAAGGAGTTGGAGGGCGAACCACCACGTCCTTCCCCCTGGTAGCAACCGTTCCCTAATTCCCCTCTCTTACAGCCTGGCGGAGAAGACCTGGAGGGTGGGGGATCGCCTCCCCGCACTCAGAACTCACTAGGACCACGCCCCAATCTCCCACTCGTGGTGGGACAGAACCTAGGCGGTCCCGGCTTCTGACCCCCTATTGCCAACAAAGCGTGTCCCAGCCCCCAAAGGGACTACCCTATCGAACTACAGTCATTGACTCGAACGGCAGCTCCTGTTCTGTGGGCACTGCCAACTCCACGGGGAGTCAACAGAGCAGGGAGGGCAGGATGGTAATTTGGGGAGGGGTCCCTCTTGTCCTGTAGCAGAATGCAACCTTTGGCCCTGGGTTCAATCCAGGGCATCTCCAGGTAAACGGTCTCAACTGGCAAGGGCTGGGGAAGGCCTTTCTCTGCCCGAGAGCCTCAAGAGCTGCTGCCGGTCAGAGTAGGCAATACCGATAACGGGACTCTTAAGTTTTAGACACTTGAGCAATGCAGTGAGGGCCAGGGCTATGGTTCAGTGGTAGGGCACATACTTTGCACACAGAAGGTCCTTGGGGAAAGGAGCCTGTGAAAGACGGTCCTCTGCCTGAGACGCTGCCGGTCAGAGCGGGCGACTCTGAGCCAGACAGACCGCAGCTTTCTCCTGGAGCAAAACTGCTGCTCTTTGAGAGTTACACGGATTACACTGACGACACGGGACCCGCTTCTTGGCTCCCTCCTCCCTCGGTACTCACTCGCTGCAATACTGGATACCGGGTGTGGCTCGCTTGCGCCGGCGGCTTTGTAGTTGGTCAGCACGCTCAGGTGGCATCGCCATCACCAGCAGGTAGGGCAACTTCTGCATGTGGCTCAGGCCCTGCTGGTCCCCCCGCTTTGATTTGGTGCCTGGAAAGCAACAAGCATGGGGCAGGTCATTCGTGCCTGATACTCCCGCCCCCCCAGTTGCTAGTTGATGGAAACTGAACAAAGGTGAGAAGATCACCTTCACTGATATCTGCTGCAGCGTCGGGCAAGGGATTCCAACCAGGCTCGTAGCTCTGGTGGGGCTTTGGGGGGCTCCGTCCCCTTCCTTAAAGGCACAGCCCCACACGGATTTCTCCTGTAAATCCTTTTTAAAATCCTTTTTAAACATTTTTTAAAGGTGGGCGCTTCTGTAAGCAGAAGTGGGGTGCTGTCGTTGAGTAATTCCCTCACTGAGCAGGGGGGTTGGAGTAGGTGACCTCTAGGATCCCTTCTGACTCTGTGTCAAGAAACTGGTCTCCTTTAAGAGAGTTTTCTGCCCAAGTGTTAACTTTCTTGACTATAGAAGTCATCACCCCCACCTGCCGGCTTGTTCTCAGAATTGTTGCTTAGGCTGGCGGAAGTGATTAACTTGCAGCAGCTGAGAACTGTCATCTAAAGTGGCTGACAGCTTGCAATTTAGAGATCTACTCTCCCCCCCCTTCTCAGCCTGCTATTGTCATACTCTGGGGCTAAGATTTGCAGAAGCCTCTATGCTTTGATTTTAAAAGGCTTGATTCCACAGTAACTGAGTCATAATCCTCAGAATTCTGGCTTCTCTTTCTGCGCTGAGGACCTCATCCCCACTAGAAAAAAAAATTGCCCCACAAGCCACAAAATTCTGGCTACAGGCCTCATTGCAACCCCTTCTTCCTTCTCCAATATTGTGGCACAGATTTAGACGCTTTTTGCTGTGCCATAAAGATAATCAGGGCTATTTTGGGGCAGGAACGCACAGGAACGGCGTCCCGGCCAGCTCCCGGGTTGGCCACGCCCAGCAGGAACTCATTAGCATAATAGGCCACACCCAACAGCAGAAACTCATTAGGATTAGCTACATTAGGGGTGTGTGGCCTAACATGCAAAAGAGTTCCTGCTACAAAGAAAGCCCTGGGTTTTGACAACAAATAAGGTGGTGTGGCTGGATGACATTGCTTCTGGCAGCATGGGGGTGTGGCCTAATATGCCAATGAGCTGTGCTGTTATGAGTGTGGCCTAATATGCTAATGAGTTTCTGCTGTTGGGTGTGGCCTGTTATATTAATGAGTTCCTGCTGGGCTTTTTCTACCAAAAAAAGCCCTGAAGATAACATTTGTGAAATGAAATCAATGGGACCGATGCATTTTAGCTGTGCAGTCAGGGATATGTTGACATGACAATTTTAAGAATCACTTTAACAGATGCAGTTTTCCCCTTCCTTAAGGATCCTGATATTTGTGGTTAGGTGAGGAAGTGAGAATTCTTCAAGGGATCGCTCACTAGGGTTCTTATTATGCGCTGTGATCTGGATCGTGTAGGCCGATGTGTGTGTTGGGGGGGGAGATATGCGAGGTTCTTCCCACCCCTGTGTTTTCAAAAGCGGGTCAGATTATCCAACCTCTTAATTTCTCCCAATCCCGCAATCTGTCATTTGGCCGAGTATTAACATCCGAGAGCGCACCGCTCAGGGCAGGAGCGAACATGTTTCAGCTACCGAAGGCCTGAAATAATGTTTCGAAGTGAAGCGTCTGAAGTCTTGAGAGGGGAGTGCCGGCCACCAGACGCCGTGGAATCGGCATGTTCACAACACGGTTACCAACCCCCCCGTTCTCTCTCTCGCGAGCCTATTTTTAGCTGACGGATTTCAGCGAGTGTGCCGGTGCGGGGAGGGATTCACGTTGCCCTTCTCCGACTTTCCCATAATATGGGTCACATGGGGTGCCGTAATAGAGGGTTACTGGAATTGGCCCCGTTCTCCTCCCTCCCTTCCCACACCCACACGGTCAAAAGAACGACAGGCATGCCTGTGTGGCGGAAGAAGTTCCCTCATCTTCGTTCTTGGGAACGGGCAAGTCCCGTCCTGAAGGCGGGATCTGCCAAGACGCCACTTGCCAGCTGTTGACACTTAGTTCTTACAGGCAACGAAGGAGAGGTGTACAGGCAGGGGGCTGAACTAGGCCTCACAGAGGCCGTCCTGAATCTGGGCCCGGAAGTTATCTGCCCCAGCCCCGGATCTCTGAGGGTTTGTTCCCGATAACGGATATTTCATATTGCCTGCTGATCACAGGGGGCTGCAATCACAGAGGTTTCTCTCCTACGTGAGTTCCCTGGGCTAGAACAGGGGTCCCCAACACAGCACCATTCCTGGTGTTCTTAGAAACCGGGCAGGGCCAGGTAGGGCTTTTTCCCAGCAGGTCTTCTGATTGGCCGCTGGAGATTCGTTTGGCCGTTTTAAAAACAACGTTGCTTTGGCGGCAGCTGCCAGCACAGCACAGCGATCGTCACTGTGTGACTGACGGTAAGCCGTGGCAGCCATTTTGTGGCTGGCTCCTCCTCCCGCGGCAGCCATTTTGTGGCAGCCACTTTGTAGCGGGGCCTGTCAGATTGTGTCAGAATTCCAAATGGGCCCGTTGGCTCAAAAAGGATGGGGACCCCTGGGCTACACCCTAAGCTTAGGCCGTCGTGTTCAAGCCCCGGATTCCCTCGCCGCCTCAGGTGAACTGAGGCTATCGGCTCTCAAGGCCCCAAGCCGATTTGAGCTTCCGCATCTTTCCTAGCCTCCGCCACAGGTGCAATGGGTCAGCCTTGGTCATGACTCTCGGCCTCCCCAGCTACAAATCCCCAGAAACGAAGCGAACACGGGATGATCCTTGCATGGGGAAGACGGATTGTAAAGCTGTCTGGACACGGTGTGAGGGACCAGAAGGGCAGCTGAAGATGCCTTCACGGGGCCTGCTGCCACGGAAAGTTCCGGAGCCAAGAGTCGCACGAACGGCTAATGCCCTCTGAACTGCAGGCAGCCAAAGTGAGGGCAGCTGGCTCCAGTTAGCAGATTTGAGATGCCATTAAAAGCAGCGAGATGCAGAGAGATCTGACCTACAAAACCAGCTTGAGGACAAGCTCCCTGCGCCAAGGTCACCAAAATGAATACCAATTGGACGAGAACACAATTGGGGGTGCGTCGAAGGACAGAGCCGAGGTTTATCGGCGCTTCTGCCCTCGCTGAGGCCCAAATTTAGCCCCCGTTTAAGAGAAATCGGGACACTAGCTTGTCTCTCAGATAGGCAAAAGTTTACCCCAGAATTTTTACCTTCTATGTCCACTTTCAGTTCTTCAGAGGTTTTCCCACAGGAACATTGCAAGCTGAGGCGGAATCTGCCTAATGTGTCTGCAACACAAACACAATCATTCTGTGAGCGCTGAGCCAGAGGGGAGCGGGGGATTCGACCCCACAACCCCACAGCCTAACGGAAGCCACCCTCACTAAGAGGAAACGTGGAATTTTTTAAGAGGAGCGCGGGGGGGGGGAGAGCTCCCAAACAGTTCTGGTCGCACGCAACACGTCTGTTGGCTCCGGAAGGCCTCCTGCCTCCAAAACCTCAGGAACTTGACGAATAAAGGTGACGAATAAGATGTTTAGACTTTGGCGCCTTTAGAAATGACAGAAAGGGTGGCCAGTCGGCCCGAGGCATGAAGGAAAAGGGAGGAAAGAGGAGAGCCAAACCATTCTTTGATTCGCTGGCCAGCATGCCAGTCATTTCTACTGCAAAGGAGGGCGGAAGCCAGGCTCAACAAAGTGGGGAGGGATGCGAGTGCGAATTCTCTAAATATGAAAAGTCCTCTTTTGCCCCGAAGCTCCAATTTCCCAACTTTTTTCCTTCCCTGTCCGTGCTTGTGCCAATTATCACAACCTGCACTACCCTTCGGCGTTAAGGTGGTACGGATGCCAGGCCGTCTCCAGATCAAGTTCCTTGTGCTGTGGAAATTACAGGCTCATGACTTGGCCCTTGCCTCTCTTCCTTTCCCTTTCGCCTCCAACCCCGGTAACCTCGGCAGGAAAGCAGCCGAGAGGGGCGCGGCGCGCGCCTGACGCATCCGAAGGGTGCTCCGTTTGATTCACCTCTTCCAAAACACCAAGTGGCAACGGGCCCAGGGCGCGGCCTGCCAACTCAGCAGATTGCCGCAATTGTGTTTTCCGCCTTTATCTCCCACCTCGGGCACAAGTCAAACCTGGGAGAGGTTGCCCTACATTTCTGAGTCCCGAAGCTATAAGCACTGCGGTGCTTCTTTGGAAGAAATCTGCCGCTCGTGGTGCGCTATCATGCACCAGTGGGAGTGACTCCTACAACCAAACGAGGTGGCAAAATAGAATGCATTCCCCTCCATCAGCAGGCAGGGGAAATTCCATTTTTTCCCCCCTGAATCACATAAAAAAGCTTTCCCCTCCGCAAGCAGAAAGCTAGCTCTGCAGGAAGAAAGATTCTAACCTTCCCTGTTCCCTGCCGGGCTCGTGTTCTAGCTCAGCCTTGAGATTAAACATGGAATCATAGAGTTGGATATGACCTCCAGGGTCCAGTTTGGTGTAGTGGTTAAGTGCGCGGCCTCTAATCTGGGAGAACCGGGTTCGATTCCCCACTCCTCCACTTGCAGCTGCTGGATGACCTTGGGCAAGCCATAGTTCTGGCAGAGCCGTTCTTGAAAGAGCAATTCTCGAAAGAGCTCTCTCAGCCCCGCCTACCTCACAGGGGGTGTCTGTTGTGGGGAGGGGAAGGGAAAGGAATTTGTAAACCTCTCTGAGACTCCAAGTGAAGGGTGGGGTATAAATCCAATCTCTTCTCTTCTTCTTTTTCTAGTCCAACCCCCTGCGCAATACAGAAAATCCACAAATACCTCCCCCACACACACATGCCCAGTGACCCCCGTGCCATGCCCAGAAGATGACAAAAAACCTCCAGAATCCAGGGCTATTTTTGGGCAGGAAAGCACAGGAACGGAGTTCCGGCTGGCTCCCAAGTTGGCCACGCCCAGCAGGAACTCATTAGCATAACAGGCCACACCCAACAGCAGAAACTCATTAGGATTGGCTACACGAGGGGGTGTGTGGCCTAACACGCAAAGGAGTTCCTGCTACAAAAAAGTCCTGGGTTTTGACAACAAACCAGGTAAACAGAATAAGAAGCAAAAGGTGGGTGTGGCTGGATGACCACACCTCTGGCAGCATGGGGGTGTGGCCTAATATGCTAACGAGTTTCTGCTGTTGGGTGTGGTCTATTATGCTAATGAGTTCCTGCAGGGCTTTTTCCTACCAAAAAAAGCCCTACCAGGATCCCTGGCCAAACTGGCCTGGAGAAAAATGGCTTCCTGACCCTACAGTGACAATCAATATGAAGCTGCTTTATCCGGAGTCAGACTCTTGGTCTAGCGAGATCAGTCTTGTTTACACGGATAGAGAGCATCCGGACACATGAGCACATGTGGAACTGCCTTTTGCTGAAACAGACCCTTGGTCCATCAAGGTCGGTATTGTCTACCTCTCTCGGGTCTCAGGTAAAGATCTTTCGCATCCCCTCCTGCCTGGTCCTTTTAACTGGAGATGCCGGGGATCGAACCTGGGACCTTCTGCATGCCGAGCAGAGGCTCTGCCACTGAGCCACAGCCCCACTTCATGGCTCGCCAGGGTCTCAGGCGAAGGTCTTTCACATCACCTCCTGCTGATCTTTTTAACTGGAGATGCCGGGGATCGAACCTGGGACCTTCTGCATGCCGAGCAGAGGCTCTGCCACTGAGCTACAGCCCCACTTCATGGCTCGCCAGGGTCTCAGGCGAAGGTCTTTCACATCACCTCCTGCTGATCTTTTTAACTGGAGATGCCGGGGATCGAACCTGGGACCTTCTGCATGCCGAGCAGAGGCTCTGCCACTGAGCCACAGCCCCACTTCATGGCTCTCCAGGGTCTCAGGCGAAGGTCTTTCACATCACCTCCTGCTGATCTTTTTAACTGGAGATGCTGGGGATTGAACCTGGGTCCTTCTGCATGTCGAGCAGACGCTCTGCCATGGAACCAGATTCATGGTGGCAGCGGTTTTCACGAGCCGCACCCACTTCCCTCAGATGCACGGTGTTCTCTGTTCCAGAACAGTCCCTTTGTAAGAACCTATCCCCCGCTCACCACAACCCCTCCCTCAATCTTCTGCTTGTACTCAGGCGTATATATTTCTGACAGGTTCCACACATCTGATGAAGTGGGGGCACCTCTCTATCCATTTTTTAAACCCTGCCTTTCCTCCGAGAAGCTCAGAGCGGCATACGTGGTTCTCTTCCTGCCAGTATTGCCCCTCGCAACTACCCTGCAAAGTAAGTGCAGTTAAGAGAGAGAGAATGGCTGGCTCACATGAACAGGATGGCGAGAGGGTTGGGATCCAAGTCTTACGAGGAAAGGCTGAAAGAGTGGGATATGTTTAGCCTGGGAAAGAGAAGACTTGGGACATGATTGCAGTCTTCCAATATTTGAAGGGCTGTCATGAAGAAAATGGAGCAGATCTATTCTCTCTCGCTCCAGATTGCAAGACTAGATCTAATGGGTGGGAATGACAAGGGTGTCGTTACCGGCTAGATATCAGGAGAAACTTCCTAACTGTAAGAGTGGTTGAGCAGTGGAACAGACTATCTCAGGAGGTGGTGGATGCGCCTTCCTTCCCTGGACGTTTCCAAGCGGAGGCTGGACGACCATCTTTTGGGTATGTTGTAGGGCTTTCTTTCGGCTCTGCTCCTGCAGAGTGCAGGGGGTTGGACTAGATGACCTGCAAGGTCCCTTCCAACTCTAACATTCTATGATTCTGTGATTCATGGCATGGTAGGGACTTGAACCCAGGTCTCACAGGTCTCAGTTCAGCATGCTAGCCACCACACTGCCCTTGCTGTGGTTAATGAACGCTCCTTCGGGAATTGGTGTGTGCGTTTTTTAACCGGTCTGTGCGGCTCTCTGGAACTACTCCACATCGCCCATTCTGTTTGGAGTATTTTTAAAAAATTTCCTTTATTCATATCCCGCCTCTCTCCCCAATGGGATCCCGAAGTGGCTTACATCATTCTCCTCTTCTCTATTTTATCCTCACAACAACCCTGTGAGGTAGCTTAGGCTGAGCATGTGTGACTGGCCCAAGGTCACCCAGCAAGATTCCACGGCAGAGTGGGGATTCGAACCTGGGTCTTCCAGATCCTAGCCAGACACTTCAACCACTGCACCACGCTGGCTCTCCTTCCCAGTGCAGAATTATTATTACTGTTCTTTGGGCCAAGTACTCAAACATCAGGAGTGCCGTAATCTCTCTTCCTAGCAGTCCTACCCTTAACGGGGGGGGTGTCTCCCTCACCTCCTGTCCCGTGCCTCTTAAACTCACCAGTGCTACTGAGCCAGATCCGGAGGGCGGTGGTGACATCAAAGGAAAGCCACTCTTTTTCAGGTGTCACCCTGACCGTGCGCCCATCCAAGTATTCCCAGAAGGAGGCGTTGGTAGACAGCTGCTGTTGCTGAAAAGAGAAGGGAAGAAGTTGCAGAGGGAGATGACAGTCAGTGAGAGATGGCCTCTGTTTCCAACCCATAATATATGCCTGGGACTGTTCCTCTGTTGTGATTCCAGACAATATATTATTTTGTCCCCAAAAGACTTAACTCCGCATTTTGTTTCCAGGACTTAACTCTGCATTTTGTTTCCAAGACTTAACTCTGCATTTTGTCCCCAAAAGACTTAACTCTGCATTTTGCCCCAAAACAGTTCACTCTGCATTTTGCCCCAAAACAGTTCACTCTGCATTTTGTTTCCAAGATATAACTCTGCATTTTGTCCCCAAAAGACTTAACTCTGCATTATGTCCCCAAAAGACTCCGCATTTTGTTTCCAAGACTTAACTCTGCATTTTGTCCCCAAGAGACTTAACTCCGCGTTTTGTTTCCAGGACTTGTTTTTTTAGCCTCTGGCTCGCACATTTTTGTCTTATCTCAGGAAGGGAGGGCTCCGGAGCAAACTAATCTATGCAGCAGCCAAATCGCTCGCTCGCAGTCACCAGTAGCTCACAAAGCAGAGTTTTTGCTCACAGGAATCCACAGCTTAGAGGGAGCATTGGAGACCACCAAAGAAGTCCCGGGTCGCCACGCAGAGGCAGGCAATGGCAAACCCACCCCTGTTCATCTCCTGCCTTTAAAATCCTACGGAGGTGCCATTGAGTTGGTAGCAACTTGACGGCACTTTCCCCCCCCACCACCACCAGGTCTGGCTCGCCCGGGATTACATTTAAATGTTTTCAGAACAAAGAAGGGGGGCCTTCCAGTGTGCCTGAGCCCCGGTAGCACTTTGTTTAGGAATTAAGTACCACACTGCCCCCTTTTCACGGGCTCCCGCCCTTCTTTTGCACCGTCCCTCCCCCCCTTCTCACCTGGTACAGCTCTACCCGCTGCTGCGGTGTCACCGGCCCAAATCCAGAAGCACGCACCATTCTCAGCTCGGCGCGGTACAGCAGGTCCGGATTCTGCAGCGTATCCCGGATCTGCCTCAGGTCAAATCCAAAGTAGATGCTGTGGCTGTTCCTCTTGTACTCCGTCCCGTAGCTTTCTGCACCCAGAGAGAAGGGGAGTCACAACACAAGAACTCGTGGGCACTCCATGAAATTGCTGAGCAGTCGGGTTAGAACAGATAAAAGGAAGTCCTTCTTCACCCAAAGAGTGATCAACCCATGGAATTCACTGCCACAGGAGGTGGTGGCAGCTACAAGCATGGACAGCTTCAAGAGGGAATTAGATAAGCATATGGAGCAGAAGTCCATCAGTGGCTATTAGCCACAGGGTCTAGATGGGAACTCTCAGTCTGGGGCAGGTGATGCACTCTGTTCTTGGTGCTGGAGTGGGCAGCAGTGGGAGGGCTTCTAGTGTCCTGGCCCCACTGCTGGACCTCCTGATGGCACCTGGTATATTTTGGCCGCTGTGTGACAGAGTGTTGGACTAGATGGGCCATTGGCCTGATCCAACATTGGCTTCTCTTATGCTATGTTCTTACGGTGATTTTCGGGTGCCTTCGCTCTCGGCCAGGCGATTTATTTCTTTCCCGCAAGCACTCGGAGTTGGGCAAACTTCGGAAGACACCCCCTCTGCCGAGCCAAGCGCATACAGACACGCCAAAAGATGCGGGCTCGATGCACCGGAGCGATCTTTCGCAAGTGGATTTTTTGCCATTTCGCACAGTACAATCCGGTTGCAAAGTGCATCGGAAGCGCATTGTTCAGCTTGTGTGAAAGCGCCCTAGGGCTGCGATCACACACACTAAAGAATCTGCTTTCGATCCACTTTCAATGCACTTGCTAAGTGGATTTTGCCAGTTCACACAGTAAAAACCCAGTCGGAAAGTGAATTGACAGTGGACTGAAAGTGGATTGTTTAGTTCGGTCGAATCTACATTTGCATTTTGAAATCAGTTTCGTGCTGCTGTGACACTGTCTTTCTCTATGCTCGACGGCCCCACAGCAGCACGAAACTGATTTAAAAATGCAAATGTAGATTCGACCTTTGTCAAACTTTTGCAAAGGGGTTCGGAGGTTAACCCGTTAAGGAGCGGAAAACGAGTCTTGGTTTTGCTCTGCTAGGCGTGTTTAGGAGGGAGGTGTTTCTCTGCATTGCATCGGGCTCGGTTCTACATCATGTGCTAGGATGGGAACATTGGTGTCGCTCCAGGGTTTCAAAAACGCCAAAATCAGACCCCGTTCGGAAGGAAGCCTTCTTTAAACATCCTATAATATTAAACACACCCTGCATGCGGTGTTCCCTTTAAAGTGAGTTAGTGTGAAGCTAGCTCACAGGTTTTTAGCCTCTGGCTCACAGGTTCTTGTCTCAGCTCAGGAAGGAAGGCTCCGGAGCCAACTAACTGACGCAGCAGCCAAATCGCTCGCTCACAACTTTAATGCCAGCAGCTCCCAAAGTAGAATCTTTGCTCCCAAGACTCTACACCTTAGAGGGAGTGTTGCCTCCATGTTAAAGAAAAAATCCAAACAAATCAAAGAGTTGTGTTCTATCCTTGCCCTCTGTGCTGCTTTTCTACTTGCAGGGAGTTTTTAACTTTTTAACGAACAGAAGATTTTTTAAAAAACGTGACGCCTCCTCCCCAGAACCTAGCACTTGAAGCAGTACAGTTCTTCCGACTGACTCGGACCTCCACCACTTTGTTCCCATGCCACTCCGGCTTTCGCCGGCTCGGCTCCTTCCCCAGTGTGCCTTTAGCACTCTCCCAGTGGGCCTTCGGCCTCCTCCTCTCCCATTCCGCTGATGCATCTCGGATCCAGCCCAGCCGGCTGCAGTTCTCCGGGCAGGGCTTAGCAACAGATCGGGGTAGGGAGGGGAGCGGCCCGGCTCGCTCTCTTGACTCGGTCCGGAAACCAGCAGGCTGCGCTTTCCATGGCACAGAGAGAGGCTTCATCACCTGCCCAGTCTGCGAGCGGCTGTCAGAGGCAGAGGAAGCAGGAGCCGGGGGGGGGAAGTTGGCATCCCTCTCCTAAGCTCCGCCGCTAAGCCAAGTTTCCTGGCAGAAGCCCGCAGCCGCCGGAAGTCTGTGTTAAGTCAATTAATAGCAACGGGTAATCCTAAAGGCAGGAGTTTTCGGTCTGCCAAGAAGGCTTGGTTGCTTCCCAGATTTCTGCAAGCAGATCTCGGGGGGTGGAGGGGGGAGGATCAGGGGGCGGCGGCAGTGTTCCCTCTAAGCTGAGTTAGTGTGAGCCGGCTCACAGTTCTTTAGCCTCCAGTTCAGACGTTTTTGTCTGATGGCTCCAGGGGCAAACTAAATTTATGCATTAGCCAAATGGCTCGCTCACACGGCTTTAATGCCGGTAGCTCAGAAAGTAGAATGTTTGCTCGCAAGACTCTACAGCATTGGTTGAGGGTGGGGCCTGACCAGCAAAGCCAGAATTGATAACAGAACCCAGCTGTGCCCACGGGAGCATCAGAGACTGGAGGAGGGGGCATCTGAGATGCACCTGCCTCCATTTATCGCCTCTGTTCACTCGGGAACACGTAGCGCACAACAGATTCTAGGTCTGAACTTATGCCCATTTTACAGATCGAGAAGGAACTGAGAGGGTCGTTTGGGCTTCTGGTTTGCAGCTCGAAGGCCGCTCTTTTGTCTCCAAAGTGTTGGCACTCAAAGGCAGCCGGACAAGGACACAGCCTCGAAAAAGCGGGACGGGCGTGCAAAGGGTTAATTCTGTTTCCCCCCCCTCCCGACGACCCTGTAAGGTAGGTTGGACAGAGGCCAAGGCCTGATTTGAACCCTGTAACGGTGATGCAGAGGCACGTAGGTACTTTCATAGAATCATAGAGTTGGAAGGGACCTCCAGGGTCATCCAGTCCAACCCTCTTGCACAATGCAGGAAATTCATAAATACCTCCCCCCACACACACACACACCCAGTGACCCCTGTTCCACACCCAGAAGGTGACCAAAAACCTCCAAAATTTCCAGCCAAACTAGCCTGGAAAAAATTGCTTCCTGACCCCTTTGGGTTGAGGGAGAGTTCAGACAGGGGCTGCCAACTCCGAGCTGCCAAATTCCTGGAGATCAGCAGGGTATAATCCACATAGTCTTCTTTTCAAAGCAGCCGTTTTCTCCCGGGGAACTGATCTCTGTCGTTCGGAGACCAGGTGTAATTTGGGGAGATCTCTGGGCCCTGTCTGGAGGTTGGCAGGCCTACCCTGAGCCCACGGGCAGAGTTTGCCTAGCATTTCAAGGGGCCAGCTCTGAGTTGGGAAATACCTGGAGATATGGGGGGGCGGAGCCTACAGCGGGCAGGGCTTGTGGAGGGGCGGGACTTCAGTGGGGTCTAATGCCGTGGAGTCCCCCTTCCAAAGCCACCATTTTGCTCCAGGAGAACTGATCTCCGTTGCCTGGAGACCAGTTGTCGTCATCCCGGGAAATCCCCGGCCACCGCCTGGAAGATGGCAACCCTACATAAGAATGCCTCATCCGGGGACGCGCCCAGCTCATTTGACTCCCGAAAGTTCTTTGTCCAAACCCGACCATCCAACCCCAATGCCACACCGGCTCTCCAAAACCTGACGCAAGCACACCCCGACCACCCTTTTTATACCCGTATGACGCCCTTCCGGCATCTATTTATACCACAGGAAGAGTCTATTTTTTAGCTTCTCTTCATTGCGGGATCAAAGGGGCTCCGGGGGCCGGTTTCTCATCCCGTCTTGTTGCCTCAAGTCGACACCACTGCGAGTTCTTCCCTGCGGCGTTCAGGGAACGGTCTTGTTTTGGTCTCTCCCCCCCCCCCGTCGTGCTGAACTCAGGAAGCCCCGGCCAGGGTACAGCTGTTTTTAGACACATCTGGAGTTCAGACGGAGAAAGGGGGGAGGGAAACATGTGACGAGCAGAAACAGCGGCCTTTCGAAAGCTTTTCGGGAGAATGCTTTCAAGAGTCCTGGCCCACGGCTTGCGGAGACCTAGGCACCCTGCGGGGACCGCTTCCCTATCGGTGCTAAGAAAAGAACTGAGGAACTCGGGCTCCCAATTCCTCCCCCCACCCGCCACCTCCCCCAGTTCCCATATTTAGGACTCTGCGTGGTCAACTGTTTGGTCTCCACTTGACTTGTGGGGGGGGACACATGACCCACCGTGATATCTTCAAAACTGAGGGTTTGGGTTTTTACAGCTGCAGAGGCAGAGATAACCGTGTCTCCCTTAAACAGACTCTACTACTTCCCCCCGCCCCCAGGAAATTCCCATTCTATTTTGAGGTTTCCACATCCCCTTGAGATAACAGGATAAGGTTGTCTTTGCGACGTCTTCGGGCGTGCATCGCGGTATCGGCTGTTCCGGCCTCCGTTGCCTTCGGCTGTGAAATGGGGGTACACGGAGAAGTGGGACAGTTATCGCATATCCCCTAGCTCTGGGTTCTTTTTTCGGCCGGAGGGGGGCTCTGGTCACAGATGGTGAGCCTCCGTAGGGTTGCCGGCCTCCAGGGTGGGCCTGGGGATTCCCTGGGATTTCAGATCATCTCCGGACTACGGAGATCAGCTCTCCCGTAGAAAAATGGATGATTTGGAGGATGGGTTCTGTGGCATCGTACCCCACCGAGTTCCCTCTCCTGCCACTCACCCCCCCCCCCCCAAATTACCAGCAGTTTCCCATCCTGGATCTGGCAACTCTACCTCACTATCCCCCACTGGTGCCCGGGGGGGGGGACCTGGCAACTCTATGGGAAGGGGGAAAGAAATCTACCATACATTTTGGTGCTTGAGTTATGGCGTGGGCCCCCAAACCTCAAAGTCTCTCCAATCCACGTGAGAAGCTGGGATCCCCGAGAATCAACCTTTAGTATTCCACTGTTATGCAGGCAATGGACCTTATAAGTGATGCTGAATTAGGACTTGGTGGTGGGGGGGAGACTGTAAATCTCCAAACCCACATCTCCCTCCCCTCTCCTCCCCTCCCCACACCCCATCCCTGACTCCTTTCTTCCTTCCCTCTAGGTTTGGTGCCAGTTTGGTGAGGAGCGCCAACTCTAATCTGGGAGAACCGGGCTTGGTTCCCCACTCCTCCCCATGCAGCTGCTGGTGTGACCTTCAGTCAGTCACAAGTTCTCTCAGAGCTGTTCTCTCAAGGACAGTCCTTGAAAGAGCTCTCTCAGCCCCACCTGCCTCACAGGGTGACTGTTGTGGGGAGGGGAAGGGAAAGGAAATTGTAAGCCGCTTTGAGACTCAAGCGAAAGTTGGGGTATAATTCCAATCTCCTCCTCCTCCTCCTCCTCCTCCTCCTCTTCTCCTTCTTCTGTTTTGCCCTGCTTTGGCCTACCAACCCCCTTTAGGCTTAAGGTCTTACGTCACAAGCCGTGAACTTTAGCCTGGCCCACCCGCATTCATCAGCTGTTCTTTCCCCTTATTGGGGGAAAGTTTCCCTTGTCACGTCCCCCTGCACGTCAGAGGCATGGAAGCCGAGGCTGGCAATAAAACCGGAGCAATCCAACCTTTGCGGAAGTCGAGGAGAGGGGGCTGGACACTGCCACGAGGCCTGAATCTAAAGTCTCCACGGTGGAGCAATGTGACAGAATTCCTGTGGTAATGGCCACTGGGGAAAAAAGGGAAGCGACTGGGTAGCGAAGGGCACATTTCAGCATTCTGGGATCCACTGCATGTTCCCACCGTCTCCCAGCCATACACACCGTCCCTTTCTGTCACTAACTACGTTTCATGGTCTGGATGACCGAAGCGGCTCATTGAAAAGGGGAAGGCGCTTTGTGCAGGCCGAAAGGCAAGACGATTGCATGTGTGTGGCTACTGTCCCCTAGGAACGATGGGCGTGTCCCGTGTTAGGGGTCGGTGGTCATCACGGAAGGATGTCGAGCTGCTTACAGGGTACTGAAAAACACCAGCCTGGCCCTGTGTTTGCCAAGCTGGGGCACAAGGAGGGCATGGCAGGGGTGCCACCTTGCCAACAGGACTCTGGGAGGAAGGAGACTGTGTTTGCCCTCCGTGATAAATTGCTGTTGGCATTTTGGAAAAACTTGCTTTCTGTTTTTGGGTGTGGGCCTGGCGACCTCAGAGGCTTTCCCCCACCACTTATATTTGTGGAAACAGGTTCCCGAGGGTTACAGGCCTACTGAATTCCGACGGGCTCAGGATAGTATTTGAATAGGGTGTAAAAACTCCCGAGGCCCGTTACGGATATTGTGACTGCGGTTTTGAAAGAAAAGGTCACACAACAGAACCAAGTTACGGTCACTGCGCCATACCTTGACTGTATAAAGGTGTTGGAGTAGGGGACTAAGGTTACCAACCCCCAGGTGGGGCCTGGAGACCTCCTGTAGTTTTACTCTTAACTTCTAAGGTAAAGGCAAAGGTTCCCTTGCTCGAAACCCAGTCGAATCCGACTCTAGGGTTGCGGTGCTCATTGCCATTTCTAAGCCGAAGAGTCAGTGCTTTCTGAAGATGTTTCCGTGGTCATGTGGCCGGCATGACTAGATGCCGAGGTGCACGGAACGCTGTTACCTTCCCACCGAAGTGGTACCTATTTATCTACTTGCACTTTCTTGCTTTCGAACTGCTAGATTGGCAGGAGCTGGAACTAGAGACGGGAGCTCACTCTGTCATGCGGCACTCGGGTCTCGAACTGCTGAACTACTGACCTGGAGCTGGCAGCGATACAAAGGGCACTGCTGGGTAGCTTTTCCTGGCACTACCACCCTGCCATGGGAAAAGCCACAGCTGGTGCCATTTTGTCCCGTCTACTGAAGCCTTAAAAGTACAGGAACCTCCGCAGCTCGGTGACCTGCTTGCAGGAAGGGCGGAATATAGATTTAAATAAATAAGTAAATAAATAACTCAGGACCCAGAGCTTCATCAGCACCATTAGCTATGGCCGATAAATGGAACTTCCATATGCAGATGTAGTATACCACAAAGGAAGGCTGTTTCTCTGTACTTCTGCCGTGGCTGGATTGGGTGGCTCTCGGTCTGATCTAGGAAGAGACCAGTTCCTTTTGAAATCTGGCCTGAGCGGGGTTGGCTGGGTGTTCCAGATGTGTGATTCTAATTTGCCTGCTAACCGCTAGGAACAAAGCGGCCAAATCTTTAAAAACAAAATGACCCCACGCTCCTAACAGAAGTCCGGCCTGCGGAAACAAAGACAGGGAAACAGGAAAGACACACAACACATGGCAGGAAAACCAGCACCTACTTGCGACCCAATCCGGGGCTAAAGGCATAGGAGGAGACCCAGCTTTTAAAAGTTGGAACCCCGTAAATAAGCATCCCCTCAAGAGGGTTGGCCACATTTCCACTTGCTCTGCCCCCGGGGCCTTTTAAAAGAAGAAGAAGAAGAGATTGGATTTATACCCCGTCCTTCACTACCCAAAGGTGCCTCAGAGCGGCTTACAAACTCCTTTCCCTTCCCCTTCCGCACAATAGACACCCCTGTGAGGTCGGTGGGGCTGAGAGAGCCCTGACAGAAACTGCTCTTTTCCAAGAACAGCTCTTGTCAGAACTATGGCTTGCCCAAGGTCACCCAGCAGCTGCAAGTGGAGGAGTGGGGAATCAAACTCGGTCCTCCCAGATTAGAGTCCGCACACTTAACCACTACACGAACCTGGCTCTCTGTTCGACACCTCTCACGATTCTACCCTGCCCCTTCCTCCAGGAAGCGTGAACTTCTCCCAGCTCCCCCATCTCATCTTCACAAGAGCCCTGCGAGGTAGGTTAGACAGAGAGAGAGCGAATGGCCCAGGGTCACCCAGTGAGTTTTCTCGTTAAGCTGGGCCTCGAATCTTGATCTCCCCAGGCCTAGTCCGACACTGGCTCTCCTCAAAGCAGATCAGGCAGGCGAGGGGGCAAAGAGGTGAGTAGAGTAATCAGAGGCAGTTAATTTATTTATTCCCAGGCCCGTTGCCAGGACTTTTTAATCTGGGAGGGGGGCTTTAAATAAGTCGAGAAGAGATCCCCCGCACAGACCTTGAGCCCAGGCCGCTCCTCGACCTCCCCGACTGGCGTGTGCCGACACTATCCGGGATGCCATCTTATCTCCGAGAGACTACACGAACGGTACAAGCCCTCGCCCCAGCCCGCGGGTCTCAGTTCCGTTCGGGCCGGGTGCCAGCGTGGCCCCACCCAGCCAGGTAATTACACCCCGCGTCAGCTCGAAACAGCTGCAGTCTGGGTGGGATTGTCGTCGTATCCAGCGTTACGGCTGGATCTTTTCACAGCCAGGGGTGGGAGTGGGGTGTTGCAGACCTCACCCCCCTTTCTGTACCCACATCCCATTCAGAGACAGAAACTTCCCACTTTGAAGCTGGCAACCGACACCTTCTACTGGGGGGGGGTCTGCTTTTGGGAAGCGCCCACCAGCCCCCAGAGCAGGCGGGGGGTGGGAAATACCCGAGAGCCGTACATTTCCCACTGTTCAGAGAGCCAAGTATCTGTGGCTGATATTTCAGCCTCAGGGAGAATTCTGCAAGAATTGCCATTTTCATTTGGGGGGGGAATTGTCCTTGGGGTCACCAATCCCCAGTTGGGAGAATCAACAAGATGAAACTCCGAAGAAGGGGCTGCCCGCCCAAAACTCCCACTAAATACGCAAGTATACAATCAAAACAACACCAGTTATCATATCATGACCGTTATAACATCGTGATCCATGATAATACAGCGCGATACAAGACCGATAAAACACAAGTCGTCAAAAGGCCAAGAGGTACATGCAAACAGAGTGATCATGATAAGGAACAATAACAACGTGGAAACTTAGACTGATTTCGCACACGGAACTGCGCCGCCGTCACGCCTCCCTTTGCCCCGTTTCCGTTGGTCAATTCCCCACTCGAAGCCGCGCGGCCTCATTTTGACCCGCGGCTTTGCTTGATTTTCCCCGCGGTTTCATGATCCTCAGAAAAGCAGGATCATGAAACTGCCAGGGAAACCGGGCGAAGCTGCGGGTCAAAATGCGGCCGCGCAGCTTCGAGTGGGGAATTGACCAATGGAAATGGGGCAAAGGGAGGTGTGATGGCGGCCCAGTTCCTTGTGCGAAATCAGTCAAAGATTCACAGTAGCCAGTAACAGCAGTAATTGCCCATTTCAGCAAAACAAGGTCCTGGTATAGCTCCCTTGTTTCTTAAGTTCTCCTCCTCAGTTGCTGTAAACCTCAAAGATTTCTATATTGAATGCACAACTGCAAGGGCTTTTACAATGTCCCTCAGGACTGACCTTGATGTGAACCTCCTGGTCTCCCGTCCCGAATGACTCACTGTAATCAGAGAGGAACAAATACCCCACAGTCCCTGCAGCACAGCCTGTTACCGATTCAACAGTGGAATGTTCTTGGTCTTTTGACTACTTGTGTTTTATCTGTCTTGTATCACACTATATCTTCGGACAGCGCTGGCTATTCGGCTTTGAAACGGAGATGAGCACCGCAACCCTAGAGTCGGATTCGACTGGCTTTCGAGCAAGGGAACCTTTACCTTTACTGTCACACTATATTATAATTGATCACGATGTTGTAACGGTCACAATATGATTACTGGTGTTATTTTGATTGTATACGTGCGTATGTAATGGGAGACTCGGGCAGGCAGCCCCTTCTTCGGAGTTGCAGCTTGTTGATTCTAAAAGGTAAAGGATAAAGGTTTGCCTTGCTCGAAAGCCAGTCGAATCCGACTCTAGGGTTGCGGTGCTCATCTCCGTTTCCAAGCCGAAGAGCCAGCGCTGTCCAAAGCCGTTTCTGTGGTCATGTGGCCGGCATGACAAAACGCCAAGGCGCATGGAACGCTAGCAGCTGTTTTACTCTGTGGGCCTTTGCTGTTTGTGCAATCCCCAGTTGGTGTCAGGGGATCCCCTGGTTTGGAGCCTCCCCCCCACTTCAGAGTTGTCAGAAAGCGGGGGGGGGGGATGGCCACCAGGTGCTCCATTATACCTATGGGGACCATTCCCCATAGGGTATAATGGAGAATTGATCCGTGGGTATCTGAGGCTCTGGGAGGGGCTGTTTATTGAGGTATTGGCACCACATTTTTAGCATAGCTGGTGGTGCCTCTCCTGGAAAAAAGCCCCCAAATTTCAAAAAGATTGGACCAGGGGGTCCAATGTTGTGAGCCCCCAAAGAAGGTGCCCCCCACCCTCCACTATTTCCAATGGAGGGAAAGCATTTAAAAGGAATGTGATCCCTTTAAATGTGACGGCCAGGGCTTCCTTTGGAGTTCAGTCACCTTTAATGGCATCACAAAAGTGATGTCACATCCTTGCTCCTGGCTCCGCCCCCAGACTCTCCTGGCTCCACCCCCAAAGTCCCCAGATATTTCCTGAGTCAGACCTGGCGACTCTATCGGCCCGGCTCCGGTGCTTTTAACAACCGCTTTGACGAGCAGGGTTTGCGCGTGGCTTGCTTTTTGTGGCACAGGGAGGCGGGTGAAGAGGCGGGGGCTTTCCCCTGTTAAATTTGGACGTGCCAGTTTCCGTCGGCCCAAAAGTCCAGAAGCCGGGTCTGCGAAAAACCAAAAGGAAGCTGGCAACCTCACACGAGTCGAGGACTAAAACGGAAAGAAGTGAAGAGGAATCTGCAGTTCTGCCTGCCCGGTTTGAGTAAATCAAACCCAGGGCAGGCCAGCAATGCCCCCCGCGGAGAAGACTACCAGCAAATCGGGGCCTGCTGAGGCCAGCGCTTTCCCCAGAAACGGGAAGCTCTCCAAACTGACCAATCTAGCCCCTTTTCTCTCCGCCCCACCGTCCTGGGAGGCAGCAGAGGTTGAGGGCGAGCTGAAGTTGCAAAAATAAAAAAAAGCCAGCCACCCGGAGAAGAAGAGGCCTTGCTCTGGGAGCCTGGCTTTTCGATGGCCAGGCTCGGCCGGTTGCACAACCGAAAACACGGCAGGCCGGCATGTGTGCCGTGCAGACAGAAAGGAAGTGGAAGTGGAGGGAGGCGGGGGCGGGATTGGAAGGTCTTTCTCTTTCTCTCGGCCGGCAAACCGGGTATTCCTTAGGCTTCCTCACCCCCGCCTCGTAAACTTGCTAAGTGGGTCTTAAAATCTTTGGAAGCTGGAGGTCAGTGCCCTGGCCCCCCGTCGTTTTAAAAAATCCCACCGCTGAGATCGAACGGGGGCCCTCTGAGCAAGTGTAGAGTGCACTTCGATCCATTCACAGCCTCTACACAGCTAGGGTTGCCGCCAGGTACCAGGTCAGGAAATACCTGGAGATTTGGGGGGGGTGGAGCCTGAGGAGGGCGGGGTTTGGAGAGAGGTTGGGGTTTAATGCCAGAAAGCCCGCCTTCCAAGGCGGCCATTTTCTTCCGGGGAACTGATCTCTGTCACCGGGAGATCGGCTGTGATAGCAAGAGACCTCCAGCCCACCACCTGGGGGTTGGCAACTATATACGCAGCCTAGATTAAGACGGTCGCATTTTTTGAATGCCCCTTGCCTCTCCAAAATTTCTGTGGTTTTCAAGTTGGCGTTTCGCGGCTCTAACTGGTCACGCCAGGCAAGGACTGGGAAGGACAGGGGAGAAAGCTTTGGGCTTTGCCAGGCCTGGCCTCTGATCCGCAGACTCCCCCCCGCCGCCCCGGTTTGGCCTGCCCCCCAATATTTCTGATCCCAGAAGCCAACAGATGAAAGCCCTTTTCTCACAGGTGTCTCGGTGCACGCCGGGCACGCCGAATAGCTCAACCCACGCTCTCTTTTGGCCCGGGGCAGCCAACCTGTCGCGAGACAGCTGTTACCAACTTCACACCTGTGCTCTGTTCAGACATTACTCCCCTGCCCGGAATTCCCGCTCGTTGCATTTCGTCGGAGAGCTCTGCGGCGCACCCGTCGGTAGAACCCGGCTGTCTGACTTGAGGATCGGACCGTCACCTGCGCCTTTAAAAGCATCCCCGCGTGCAGAAATTAAGCGGGCGTGGAAGTCCTGGTAAAGACACAGGAGCGGGGACGGGAGAAAGAAGCTGGCTGCGGGCGCTGAGGCCCTCTTGCTCAAAGCCACGGGTGCAAAGTCCAGAATTAGTTCGGGAAGCGTGGCGGGAACTTGCAACTTTCTCGGAAGGAGGAATCCCACAGAGGCCGGAGCAATGTTTGCAGTTCTAATTTCCCGTCTGCATCACCTCCCCCGGCTCTGACAACCCCACCTCACCGATTTATGACTCTCTCCACCTCGGGCTCAATTTATGGCCCTCTCCACCGAAAGTTCGAAAACAAACTGACTAACAGAGTAGACGCCCGAGCCCATCCCGTCATTTCGATGCCTTTCCCCCTCCTTGTAGCCACCAACCCCCCCCCCCGCCCCCGTGAGATCGTTGAATATTATTCTCGTTTTGCACCCCCAAGGCAATGTGCTATGCCATGCTTTCCTGTGAGCCACCGTACACAGAGTTAATGGGCCACACTCAAGACCCTGAGAACATCAGAAGAGCCCTGCTGGATCAGACCAGTGAGGGTCCATCTAGTCCAGCCTCCTGTCTCACATACTGGCCAACCAGTTCCTCTGGAGGGCCAACAACAGGGCACAGAGGCTGAGGCCTTCATAAGAAGAGCCCTGCTGGATCAGGTCAGCATCCTGCCTCACACAGTGGCCAACCGGTTCCTCTGGAGGGCCGATAACAGGGCATAGAAGCCGAGGCCTTCCCCTAAGAAGAGCCCTGCTGGATCAGGCCAGCATCCTGCCTCACACAGTGGCCAACCAGCTCTTCTCGAGGGCCAGCAACAGGGCATAGAGGCCGAAGCCTTCCCCTGAGAAGAAAATCAGAGGAGCCCTGCTGGATCAGACCAGTAGTCCATCCAGTCCAGCATCCTGCCTCACACAGTGGCCAGCCAGTTCCTCTGGAGGGCCAACGACAGGGCATAGAGGCCGAGGCCTTCCCCTGAGAAGAACATCAGAAGAGCCCTGCTGGATCAGACTGGTGGTCCCTCTAGTCCAGCACCCTGCCTCACACAGTGGCCAACCAGTTCCTCTGGAGGGCCAACGACAGGGCATAGAGGCCGAGGCCTTCCCCTGAGAAAACATCAGAAGAGCTCTGCTGGATCAGACCAGTGGTCCGTCTAGTCCAGCACCCTGCCTCACACAGTGGCCAACCAGTTCCTTTGGAGGCCCAACGACAGGGCATAGAGGCCAAGGCCTTCGCCTGATAAGAACATAGGAAGAGCCCTGCTGGATCAGACTGGTGGTCCATCTAGTCCAGCCTCCTGTCTCACACAGTGGCCAACTCGTTCCTCTGGAGGCCCAACGACAGGGCACAGAGGCCGAGGCCTTCCCCTGAGGCTGCCTCCTGGCTCTGGGATCCGGAGGGTTAGTGCCTCTGAATGTGGAGGTTCCCCGCAGTCACCACAGCCAGTAGCCACTGATAGACTCATCCTCCATGAATCAATATGTCACCCCCTTTTAAAGCTGTTCATTCCTTGAGCCACCACGACATCCTCTGGCAGCGAATTCCACCTTTCGATCACTCTCTGTGTCAAGCAGAGTTTCCGTTTGTCCTCCCTGAACCTACTGCCCATCAGTGTCACGGAATGCCCCTCGAGTTCTAGATTTCTGGGGCGAGGGAGACAAAGTTCACTCTGCCCACTCGCTCCACCCCCCCAGGCATCATTTTATAAACCTCTCTCATGTCCCCCACTTAGTCATCTAGACTGAAAAGTCCCGGACTCTCCACCTCCTTTCCTCCTCCAACCCCTCTAACCGTCTTGGTCGCCCTCCTCTCTGCACTTTCCCCAGCTCCGCCATGTCCTTTTGGAGATACGGTGACCAGAACTGTACACGGTATTCCCAGTGGCATTACAAAATCGGCCGGTTTGTTCTCAGTCCCTTTCCTAATAAACCCGAACACAGAGGTTGCCCTTTTCACTGTCTCAGCACACTGGGCTGACCCTTTCGTCGAGCTACCCGCCCTGACCCCAAAATCTTTCCCCCTCTCCGTCTCAGCGAGTTCAGACCCCATTAGCCTAGACCTGAAGTCGGGATTTCTTGTCCCGATGTGCTGGGAGGGGGGGCGGGGTTGCCAACTTTTTAACAGGTCGTGCTCCTGTGCTCGTTCATTTGATAGATGCAGTTGGTCACCCGTGTTGGTCGGAAGCAGTGGAACGAATTTAGAGTCCAGTGGGGCACCTTTAAGACCAACAAAGGTTTGGTATGAACTTCCGTGTGCAAAGCCACACATTTTCAGATCCACTGGAATGGCAGATGAGGTCCTCAACGTATAGGCGGGGACTTAACGGCAAATGAACGCGTAACACGGCGTTCTCGGTTTGTTTCCCACAATTAGAAAGGACGCCTTTTAGACGTTTTATCTGCTGTTTTGGCGTGTTTACTGCTTTACAACCGTTGACCTCATAACGTCAGCTTGTTATTTAGGTTCTGACTTTGCACTGCTCAAACACCGTCATGTTACACGTTAATTCGCCGTGCAGTCCCTGTCTGTAAGTTTGAACCTTACCTACCATTCCAATGTATTTGAAAAAGCTTGCCTTGCACATGAGAGCCCGTACCTTGGATAAACCTCCGTTGGTCTGAAAGGTGCCCCACGGGACCAGTGTTCCCTCTAAGCCGAGTTAGTGTGAGCTAGCTCACAGTTTTTTAGCCTCCGGCTCACACGTTTTTGTCTTGGCTCCGGGAGGAGGGCTCCAGAGCAAACTAACTGATGCAGCAGCCAAACTACCTGCTCACAACTTTAATGCCTGTAGCTCACAAAGTAGAATTTTTGCTCGCAGGACGCCGCAGCTTAGAGGAAGCATTGCACGGGACCCTCCATTTGTTTTGTTAATTTGAGTTGTAGAAACATGCAGAGAAAATGTGTGGGGGGGTCCCTCTTAACTTCTGTAGGCCTGGCAGGTGTTAACAGCACCACAGTGCAACGACAACAAACAACAACAACCATACAGAGCAACCACAAAGCCCTAGATGCGAATCCCCCCACTGGCCACCAGCGTTTATCCCCTACCCCCCACGAAACCTCCTTCCCAGAGAGCTCTCTCACCATCGCTGGTCGGCAGCATCTTGAACAGGTGGACCTCCTTGGCATAGTACTCTTCCTGAGGCGTCTCGCGAGGCTCTTCCGTCACCTTCTCCTTGATCAGGTCCGTAGTGATGTTGTAAAGGGCCACGATCTCCTCGGACAGGGAGACGTCCCCCTGGTCCACGTCGGGCGGGCTGGAGAGCTTCAGCTTGCTGAGGATCTGGCCCCGGATGGCCTCGATCCGCTTGCGCTTCATCAGCTCCATGTCCACCGTCTTGCAAGTCGAGAGGGCGAAGGCCAAGCGGAGGCACTCCAGGGTCAGGAGGAGGAGGAGGAAGAGGCAACCCGTCACCCGCCGCGTGCCAAGGCTGCGGGAGGCACACGGGGAGCCGCCACGGCCGCCGCCCCGCCCGACACCGCTTCTCGAGACCGGCGGCCTCATGACCGCCACCCGCCTGCCGGCTCCGCGCTCAGCCCCGAAACGACACGCACACAAAAAGAAGGCAAGGTTTCTCGAGGCTCTTCTCTCAGTTCTCTCTCTCAAGTAGCCTCCCGCATCTGGAGAAGTCGGCGTCCCGCTGAAGTTCCGCAGAAGTTCCACAGCCGCTGCCGGCTGAGTCTAGAAACGCTTTCCGGGAGCCTGCCGTCGGAAGGGGCTCTGCCAGCGCTCGAAGGCGACCGGGGCTCGCCTCAGGCTTCGGAGACACCGCCTGGCATCGGGCCACGGCCCATCTGTCTGCAGAGCCCGAGGTCTCAAGGCACTGGCTTCAGCCTTGGCACCGGGTGCGAGCCGCCCGAAGGGCCATCTCCCGGAGGTGCCAGCACACCGTCCCTGGCTGGCTCCCACAGATCCCTCCTTGGCAGGGCCGAAGGACCTCGGGAAAGCTGCCAACGCCAGGAGGTGCCCAGACCTCTCCGGAGCGTGGCACGGCGAGGAGGCCGGGGCCAAGTTTGGCCTCAGGGCCGGGCCATCCCGCCACGGCGGCTGCTGCTGCTGCTGCGGCACTGTTGGACGGCGGGCTCCTTCCCTCCCGGAGCCAGCTGGCCCTGCTCGCTTTCTTCCTCGGCAAAAGGGAAGGTTGTAATTTCACCACTCCTGTCAGGACTTGCTGACTGCAGGCGGTGAGGTTTTTAAAGCAGTGGTGGTTCTTTTTTTCCCCCTTCTTGATGTCTCTCCCCAGCGCCAGCTCCACCCAGGAAGTGAAGGGGGGGGGAGAGAGAGCAGAGGGCTGCTCTATATAACTCCTTTGCCGGCTGGCGGGACGGGACGGGACAGGCCGCTGGACAGCTCTCTGGCCAAGGAAAGCCAGCCGTTTCCCTCTCTCTTCCTTTGGCTTCTGGCTCCTGTCTTCTCTCTCTCTCTCTCTGTCTCTCCTCTTTCCGTTTTCTTTCCTGTTCTTCCTTCTCTGTGCTCTTCTCTCCGCGTTCTCTTCGTCCTCCGTTCCTTCCTCATCGGCGTGCTTGAAACAGTCAGGCCTTGATTCCCAGCAAGAATGAACCTCACACACACACCCCAAATTCACAGGGTTGCCAACCTCCAGGTGGGGCCAGGAGATCTCCTGGAATTACAGATGATCTCCCCTCCCAAAAAAAACCTCCAGGAATTTCCCAATCTGGCAACTCTACACACTCCGTCGTCACGGGGAGGCATTTTTATTATTATTATTATTTAACGGATGCGTTTTATGACGCCTTAGATCTTATCCCTGGCCGTTTCTAAGGCGACAGGACGCAAATACCTTCTGGGATCCGAACCATTCGACTTGGGGGTCGGGTTCCCCTCCTGGCTATAGGGAGAAAACACTTCCGCACGTGCTCAGAGGCACTCTTTAGTCGGCAAGATCCTTCCTTTGTCGGTCGGCAGAGAGCTTGGAGGCCCGGGTTCAAGTCCTCTTTCATGGCAGGCAAAGGCCTGGAGACTGGGCAAAGCATACGGTCGGATGCCAACACCCTGGGCTAGTTGGGAGACGGCTAAGGAGCCCCTTTGGGTTTCCCGGGGGTAGCGACCTGTCAGTCTCGATGGCCTCGGCCCCGAAGTAGGATGAACAGTAACCGACCTCGAAGGGACATTGTAGAGTGAGTAGAATACACTCGTAATATGATAGAACAGTCATTCTTTAGTATCCAAGGCACCTCATATATGTTGCCTCAACAGAACAGCCCTGCAAGGTAGGCCGACAGAACCATGCCATATATGGGTGGGGAACCTGAAGTGGAGGAGAGTGAGTTTGTGGCACGTGGATCAGGGTCTTCCAGCACTAGATAAGCAACAAGGAATAGGTTCAGGGGCCCAGCCTGGAAACGAGAGACCCTGCTCCCCTCCACCCTTATCGGTGACTCCGCTTCCTAATTCTTGCCTGCGGCCCACACGAAACCAGATCCCCGAAGGCCGGCTCTTCGGCTGAGCCCTCCGGGGGTGTGGGGAGGCCTGAGACCCAGCCCTCCCCGCCTGCCCGACTCTCCACTGCATGCCAAGCGAGCGGGCAATTCCAGCTGGGGCAGCATCTCGGCTATTTCGGTGCGGCTGCCTCGGGCGAAAGGAGCCGGGCATTGTGTTACGCCCAAAACGAAGCTGACCCCGTTATATGCGGCAAGCGCCGATTTGGAGTCACAGAGTCACGACCCTTTCGGTGGGGCATCCCGCTATAAAAGGATAGCTCTTCTCACCCCATCTTTTCTTGCCCCGGGGGCCTATTTCCAGCCTGGCTCCTTTTCCTGCAGGTTCCTTTTCTCCTCATTGCTTCAGAAACGGAGGAAATGTCACTGCTTGCCCGTTCCTCCGTTTGGGAATCCCGTCTGTCTTACCTCCATTAAATTGGGGCATGGAGAGGAGCTGCCCGAGAACTGCACATTTCACTATGTTTGTGGTAGTGCTGTCAGTGCAGCCTCTCTTTTTTGCATGAGGGTTCTGCAGGCTCAGAACAAGCTTGGAAGACCAAGCGGAAGCGACAAAGCTCCCTCAATCTCTAAGCGAACCCCGAGAAAGTGGACTTAGAATGGGCCTCACGAGAACATACGGACCACAGGAGGAGATGGGCGGGATGCGGCGTGGAAGTCAAGACTCTAGGAAAGTGGGCCAGAGAAGAATCTGGAAGGCAGGTCTCGTGGGGATCCAGAACGCATCCTCTGGCAGGGATGTTTAGCTCAGGGGTTAGAGCAACAGGCTGTTCGGAGACCTGGTAGACTGAATGGGAGCTAGACACAATCTCCCCTGCATTTGGTAGGGATCTGGGGGGGGCGGAGTAACCCTTAAGGTTTATAACAACATCCTACCATGCAAGAATCTAGAAGGAGAGCCAGTTTGGCGTAGTGGTTAGGAGGGCGGACTCTAATCTGGGAGAACCGGGTTCGATTCCCCACGCCTCCACGTGCAGCTGCTGGTGTGACCTTGGGCCAGTCACAAGTTCTCTCAGAGCTGTTCTCTCAAGGGCAGTCTTTGGGAGAGCTCTCTCAGCCCCACCGACCTCATGGGGTGTCTGTTGTGGGGAGGGGAAGGAGATTGTAAACCACTCTGAGACTCCTTTGGGTAGCGAAGGGCAGGGTATAAATCCAATCTCCTCTTCTTCTCCTTTCCGGGAATGCGGGTGGAAGAAACCGGACACCGAATGTATATTTATTGCCGGTCAGCTGTTATAGGTGCAGAAGCGAGGCCAGTTAAAAAATAGAATGTTTTTTAACCTTATTTAAGAGGTAGTTATAACAAGGGCAAATGCCAGGACTACCGGGTTCTATTCCCGGCTCGGGGAGGGCAGAAGGGGGCGGGCAGCCAGGAATCCTGGGATGCAGCAAAGGAGTGCCGTCTAGACCAGGAGGAGGGGGAGTGAGAGCTCCTTGTGCCCACGTACATGAGGGGGTGGGGGAGACTAGTGGTTAGCGTGGGTGGGCGAGAATTACGTCTCCCGTTCCTGATCTCCTTCCAAATCTGCAGTTTTGGTGCCCCCTGCTGGGCATCCCCGGAATGGCAATGCTTTGACCGAACTCCCAGCATTTCACAGGATTTTGTAACTGAACAAAATTTATCATAAGAACATAAGAGAAGCCAATGCTGGATCAGGCCGATGGCCCATCTAGTCCAACACTCTGTCACACAGTGGCCAAAAATAGAAGGTGCCATTGGGAGGTCCAGCAGTGAAGCCCTCCCTCTGTTGACCCACAACCCCAAGCACCAAGGATACAGAGCATCACTTGCCCCAGACCGAGAGTTCCTATCGATACCTTGTGGCTGATAACCACCGATGGACCTCTGCACCATATGCTTATCCAGTTCCCTCTTGAAGCCGTCCATGCTTGTAGCTGCCACCATCTCCTGCGGCAGTGAATCCCACGCGTTAATCACTCTCTGGGTGAAGAAGGACTTCCTTTTATCGGTTCTAACCCGACCGCTCAGCAATTTCATTGAGTGCCCACGAGTTCTTGTATTGCGATCATTGAGTGCCCACGAGTTCTTGTATTGTGAGAAAGGGAGAAAAGTACCCCTTTCTCGACCTGCTCTATCCCATGCATAATCTTATAAACCTCAATCATGTCGCCCCTCAGCCGTCGTTTCTCCAAGCTAAAGTGACCCAAGCTCTTTAACCTTTCTTCATAGGGAAAGTGTTCCGACCCTTTTATCATCCTAGTTGCCCTCTTCTGCACTTTTCCGGAGGCTATCATATCCTTTTTGAGGTGTGGTGACCAGAACTGTACACAGTACTCCAAATGAGGTTGCACCATTGATTTATACAGGGGCAACGAGCTTATTTCATTTACGTTCTTTATAGTCCGCCTTTCTCACGGGGATTCGAGGCAGAGTACATAATGTGATACTTAGAGCCCGTAAGGCATTTCCAACGTTAAAAAAAAAATGGCTGTCATTCTACAGTAATCCTTAGCAACAGCCCCGTAAGGTAGGCCACTATTATTTATCCCCGTGTGATGAGATGCGGAGGCTGAGTGTGGCTCATAACCGATTCTTAAGTGAGTTTGTGGCAGGATTAGAGGGTTGCCAACTTTGGGTAGGGAAATGCCTGGAGATTTGGGGGTGGAGCCTGAGGAGGGGGACATTTGGGGAGAGATCCCAACGGGATGAAATGCTATTGAGTCCACCCTCCAGAGCAACCATTTCCTCCAGGGGAGCTGCTTTCTGTCACTTGGGAGATCAGTTGTAATTCTGGGAGATCTCCGGGCCCCACCTGGAGATTGGCAACCCGAAGGAATGGTCACTCTGGCAGCCCGGATCGGGGCTTTCAAAAACATGCAACTCATAATACATAATTCCCCCCCCATTTTGTTAACAGAGTAGATCGAACCAGATGATCAGTGAAATCGGATTTTAAAATTCATTATTTTCCCCCCCACAAAAAAAAGGACCAAGTTTAAAATGGAATCTGGAGACTCTGATGTTATAGTTTGCACCTATTATCAGAATCGAGAGAACCTGTCGAGCAGATAAAAGCTAGGGTTGCCAGGCTCCAGGAGGTCCAGCAACAAATAAATATACAATGCAAAAACCTTTCAACAAACTAATTGTTCTATTTATAGTCATTATTTAGTAAAGTGCATAGTATATCATTATTTCATCCTGGTCAGGTATAAATATCCATTGTATTCATTAAGCAATAACATTCAGTACATATAGATTTCTAACTACCCGACAGTTTAGCATCGGTGTTTGAAAAAATTCAAGCCCCAACGGGGATTCCTAGAATAATAACCCGCTTCTCCTTGCAATGAAGTCTTCCAAAAAGGGGGACTGCCTTCTCAGTGGTTGTATGGATGCTTTTGCCATTCCTACCAAAGACACATAGTGCGGCTACTGTTCATAAACGGAGTACTCCTGTCATTCTCAAAACAGAAGCAGAATGAATAGTAGCTGCACTGTGTGTCTTTTGTAGGATCGGCAAAAAAGCATCCATACAACTACTAAGAAGGCAGTCCCCCTTTCTGGAAGACTTCATTGCAAGGGGAAGTGGGTTATTATTCTAGGAATTCCTGTTGGGGCTTGACTTTTTACCAACACCGATGCTAAACTGTCTGGTAGTTAGAAATCTATATGTCCTGAATGTTATTGCTTAATGGATACAATGAATATTTATACCTGACCAGGATGAAATAATGATATACTATGCACTTTACTAAATAATGACTATAAATAGAACACATTAGTTTGTTAAAAGGTTTTTGCAGTGTACAAGTTTCTTCAGAGGCTCCAGGCGGTGCCTGGAGTTCCCCTGGAATTACAACCGATCTCCAGACAACATAGATCAGTTTTCCTGGAGAAAATGGCTGCTTTGGAGGGTGGACTCCATGACATTAACAGCCAGCTGAGAGCCCCTCCCTTCCTCCAACCCTGCCCTCTCCAGAATTCATCCCCCAAATCTGCAGGAATATCCCAAACCTGGAGCTGGCAATCCTAATAAAAGCAACTTTTATATTTAAAAGAATGGGCAACAGGGAACATTCCATCTTCTTGGGAGGTCGGGTATTATAAACGATGCAGCAGAACACACATTAATCTTTGTTCCGGGAGATTTCATCCAAAGCGCCAGAGTCCTGGAGACGGCATCTTGGATTTTGCTCAGATCGTCCATTTTTATGGTCCTGCGCTCCTGATTTTATTAACCCGCCCACTAGGCCGTGTTCTACGGTGTATACAGTTCTCAATATTTATGGCTCTGCTCACCAGATATTATGGATATTTACTGCCCCTTTCATTGAGAAATACTCTTTGGGCTGGTGATGTTGTTTCTCCACAGTTCCGGACGCTTACCTTTCAAATTACATATCTTGTATATCCTTGCAAGCGCAGAGAGAGCCAAACAGAAATATATCCCTTTAAGACACAACGCAGGCTTCATTGCAGGTTATTCTCCTAAATTTAGATAAAGGCTTAATTTAGAGACGAGCCAGTGTGTTTTAATTGGTACTGCAACCGGTCGGCAGGCACGCTCGTTCAGGAAGTATATTCATTTCACAAAGCGAGTATTTAAATCAGCACGGGCGCACACATTGCCTGAAGTCCATCCCCGCTGCTTATCGGGAAAGCCAAATGTTTCGGATTATGCCGCTGCATTGTCTAAAGTCTTGTAATTTTATTAGCAAACCGAATCCAGTTTCATTGCTGTAGTGATCGGGAAATAGACGGAATTCAACAAGGGGGACCCTGATTTCTGCGCGACGGGTATGTGTTGCCAAAGGCAAGAGGGGAGAAAGCCCCATCTGGTGCCTCCAGTCAAAAGTTTCTGGGGGTTTTGTTTGTTTTCAAGTCATTAAGGATTTTTCAAATAATCTGTTACCTGATTAACTGAACATCCATTCAGAACTCGCCAAAAGGCCTTTTGACTTGATCAATCAATCCAGTGGATTGACTGAATAACCCCTCATTTTATTAATCCTCTATTTTTTTCGCCAGATAATAGGACAAGGTATTTCAATACATATGCTAGCAACAGCCACTGTGTGTATGTGAAGATAGATAGATAGATAGATAGATAGATAGATAGATAGATAGATAGATAGGTAGGTAGGTAGATGATAGACAGACAGACAGACAGATTTACAGTAGCAGCAGGCATCTGTTTCTTTGACGCTATAGGCACTCCTTTTATTATTTGGGGGTTTTTTTTAACCATAATATTTCTATTTAAAGGTTTCGGATTTTCTGCAAACCTGGTCTTTCAGGTTTGTGGAAAGATCTGTCTTGCTCACTCACGGGCCCGGTCTCCAGATTTAAGTATCCTCGGAGTCTGCCAACTTGGCTATTAGAAATCAGGGCTCTTTTGGTAGCAGGAACTCCTTTGCATGTTAAGCCACCACCCCCTAATGTAGCCAGTCCTCCAAGAGCTGACAGAGTTCTTCTTCCAGGGGCTACTGTCAGCTCTTGGAGGATTGGCTACATCAGGGGTGTGTGGCCTAATATGCAAAGGAGTTCCTGCTACCAAAAGAGCCCTGATTTAGAATATACATACACAGTGGGAGAAGTTGTCAGGGACTCTGTGGAAAAAAGGTGACTTCTGCAGCAGGGTTCCCCGACACGATGCCCGTGGGCACAGTGGTTACCCGCTAAGCTTTTCAGAAAGTGGACGGGGGCGTTGTAAGGCCGGGCTTGTTGCGGAATGCCCTCATCCACGTGAAAGGGTTTTCCACTGGAGGACGGGTAAAGCACCTAGGTTTCCCTTAGTCAGTGTGTGGGCTCCACTCCTCCTTCAGGCTTTCCTTCTCCCCAGGAAGTGTGAGGTCGGGGGGCATTCCATTCGGCTCCACCTCCAAACTCCCTCCAGTGTTCAGAGAAGGGGTAACGATCCCAGGAGGGACCGGAACACCAAAAACAATGGCAGGACCTGATCGATGCACGCTGTTGACTGTGCAGGGGGTGGGGGGTAGAGGCGGCAGAAGGCACAGGAGGCCAAGCAGACTATATCACATTAGAAGAAGAAGAAGAAGAAGAAGAAGAAGAAGAAGAAGAAGAAGAAGAAGAAGAAGAAGAAGAAGAAGAAGAAGAAGAAGAAGAATTTCGATTTATCCCCCGCCCTTCACTACCCAAAGGCGTCTCAGAGCGGCTTACAAACTCCCTTCCCTTCCCCTCCCCACGACAGACACCCTGCGAGGTAGAAGAAGAAGAGATTGGATTTATACCCCGCCCTTCACTGCCCAAAGGAGTCTCAGAGCGGCTTACAAACTCCTTTCCCTTCCCCTCCCCACGACAGACACCCTGCGAGGTAGAAGAAGAAGAGATTGGATTTATACCCCGCCCTTCACTGCCCAAAGGAGTCTCAGAGCGGCTTACAAACTCCTTTCCCTTCCCCTCCCCACGACAGACACCCTGTGAGGTAGAAGAAGAAGAGGAGATTGGATTTATACCCCGCACTTCACTGCCCAAAGGAGTCTCAGAGCGGCTTACAAACTCCTTTCCCTTCCCCTCCCCACGACAGACACCCTGTGAGGTAGAAGAAGCAATTGGATTTATACCCCGCCCTTCACTACCCAAAGGCGTCTCAGAGCGGCTTACAAACTCCTTTCCCTTCCCCTCCCCACCACAGACACCCTGTGAGGTAGAAGAAGAAGAGATTGGATTTATACCCCACCCTTCACTGCCCAAAGGAGTCTCAGAGCGGCTTACAAACTCCTTTCCCTTCCCCTCCCCACGACAGACACCCTGTGAGGTAGAAGAAGAAGAAGAGATTGGATTTATACCCCACCCTTCACTACCCAAAGGGGTCTCAGAGTGGCTTACAAACTCCTTTTCCTTCCCCTCCCCACGACAGACACCCTGTGAGGTAGAAGAAGAAGAAGAGATTGGATTTATACCCCGCCCTTCACTACCCAAAGGCGTCTCAGAGTGGTTTACAAACTTCCTTCCCTTCCCCTCCCAACAACAGACACCCTGTGAGGTAGAAGAAGAAGAGATTGGATTTATACCCCGCCCTTCACTACCCAAAGGCGTCTCAGAGTGGCTTACAAACTCCTTTCCCTTCCCCTCCCCACGACAGACACCCTGTGAGGTAGAAGAAGAAGAGGAGATTGGATTTATACCCCGCCCTTCACTACCCAAAGGCGTCTCAGAGCGGCTTACAAACTCCTTTCCTTCCCCTCCTCACCACAGACACCCTGTGAGGTAGAAGAAGAAGAGATTGGATTTATACCCCACTCTTCACAGCCCAAAGGAGTCTCAGAGCGGCTTACAAACTCCTTTCCCTTCCCCTCCCCACAACAGACACCCTGTGAGGTAGAAGAAGAAGAGGAGATTGGATTTATACCCCACTCTTCACAGCCCAAAGGAGTCTCAGAGCGGCTTACAAACTCCTTTCCCTTCCCCTCCCCACAACAGACACCCTGTGAGGTAGAAGAAGAAGAGATTGGATTTATACCCCACCCTTCACTGCCCAAAGGAGTCTCAGAGCGGCTTACAAACTCCTTTCCCTTCCCCTCCCCACGACAGACACCCTGTGAGGTAGAAGAAGAAGAAGAGATTGGATTTATACCCCACCCTTCACTACCCAAAGGCGTCTCAGAGTGGCTTACAAACTCCTTTGCCTTCCCCTCCCCACAACAGACACCCTGTGAGGTAGAAGAAGAAGAAGAGATTGGATTTATACCCTGCCCTTCACTGCCCAAAGGAGTCTCAGAGCGGCTTACAAACTCCTTTCCCTTCCCCTCCCCACGACAGACACCCTGTGAGGTAGAAGAAGAATAAGAGAAGATTGGATTTATACCCCGCCCTTCACTGCCCAAAGGAGTCTCAGAGCGGCTTACAAACTCCTTTCCCTTCCCCTCCCCACGACAGACACCCTGTGAGGTAGAAGAAGCAATTGGATTTATACCCCGCCCTTCACTACCCAAAGGCGTCTCAGAGCGGCTTACAAACTCCTTTCCCTTCCCCTCCCCACCACAGACACCCTGTGAGGTAGAAGAAGAAGAAGAGATTGGATTTATACCCCGCCCTTCACTACCCAAAGGCGTCTCAGAGCGGCTTACAAACTCCTTTCCCTTCCGCTCCCCACAACAGACACCCTGTGAGGTAGGCGAGGCTGAGAGAACTTCTGACAGAAACTGTCCTTGAGAGAACAGCTGTGCTAGAGCTTGTGACTGACCCAAGGTCACACCAGCAGGTGCACGTGGAGGAGTGGGGGAATCAAACCCGGTTCTCCCAGATAAGAGTCTGTGCACTTAACCACGACACCAAACTGGCACCAATCCTAGGATCCGAGTCAGAAGGGGTCCTACAGGTCATCTATCCCAACCCCCTGCTCAATGCGGGATCGGCCGAGAGCATCCCTGACAAGCGTTCGCCCAGCCGCTGCTTGAAGACTGCCAGGGAGAGGGAGCTCACCACCCCCCTAGGCAGCTGGTTCCCGTTGCTCAACTCTCACGATGAAGAAGTTTTTCCTCGTATATAGCCGGTACCTTCCCGCCCTTGATTTAAACCCATTCTTCCGAGTCCTTTCCTCTACTGCCCACAGCAGCTCCCTGCCCTCCTCCTCTAAAAGTGACAGGCCCTTCAGAGACTTCAAGACAGCCATCATGTCCCCCCTCAACCTCCTCTTCTCCAGACTGAACATTCCCTCAGGCCTCGCAGGGCTTCTTGGTCTCCAGGCCCCCCGATCATCCTCGTCGCTCCCCTCTGCACCTGCTCCATTCTGTCCACATCATTTTGGAAGTGAGGCCTCCAGAACTGCACACAGTACTCCAGAGGTGGCCTGACCAATGCAGTGTCCAGCGGGACTAGGACGTCTTGCTATGCCTCTGTTGACACACCACAGGATCACATTAGCCTTTTTTGTCGCCGCGTCACACTTGGCTGCTCATATTTAACTTACGGTCCCCACCCGTACCCCAAGACCTTGTTCACACACACACACACACACACACACACAGCTACCCAAAAGTGTGTGTTTCCCCCCGTCCACTATGCATGCCCCCCATTTTCGTTACCCAGATGTAGAACCTGGCACTTATCCTTGTTCAACTGCATCTCGTTCACCTCCGCCCACTTTTCCAGGGTGTTCAGACCAGTGTTCCCTCTAAGCTGAGTTAGTGTGAGCTGGCTCATAGTTCTTTAGCCTCCAGCTCACAAGTTTTTGTCTTAGCTCGGGAAGAATGGTGCTAAAGCAAACTAATTGATGCAACAGCCAAACTGGCTCGCTCACAACTTTAATGCTGGTAGCTCACAAAGTAGAGTTTTTGCTCACAAGACTCCACAGCTTAGAGGGAACATTGGTGCAGAGCTCGGCAAACTCTGTCAGCATCTACTGACAGAATTCAACGCAGTCCTGCACCAATTTGGTGCCATCTGTGAATTTAACAAGTAGCCCCTCCACACCCTCATCCAGATCACTGATAAAAAATACTGGAAAAGCACTGGCGCTATGTTGTACTGCGACAGAAAAGGGTAAGTTACGGGCCATCTGATGGAACGGGAGGTGACACAGGGATGCTGAGATTTCGGCAGCAGGCTTCTGCTACGTTGTACCGTGCGGCTCCAAAGACGCCGGGCCACGTGCCGGTTTCTAAGAAGGGGAGGCGGTAGCTCGGTGGGTTAACGCCAGGCCCGCTCTCTTCCTGGCGGCCTGCCACCACTAGATATTTGGGAAACACTGGTTCCTGGACACGTCGGCTCATCCAAGCATAGCCGCCTTTCCTGTATTTTCACCCTTGATTAGGCCCAGCGGCACCTCGGGAGGCCGGCAAGACGGGCGCTTCGGGGAAAGGGGGAATCAGTGGTCCGGAAAAGGCCTAGCGGGTGACAGCCAGGCCAAGGGAAACGGCGGCGGCTCCCGAGCTGGAAAACGGGGAGAGGGGGGCTGTCTGGAGTATCTTCATTGCAAGGAGAGGCTTTGGGGGGGGGGTACACACACACAGGGAGCGCATTTTTATTAAGAGAAAGGTGCTGGGAGAGCGCCGCCAGGTCGCTGCCAACGTGGCCAGAGAGGTTCAGGGGTGGTTTGCCATTGCCGGCCTCCGCGTGGCGACCCTGGGCTTCCTCGGCGGTCTCCCATCCAAATACGAACCAGGGCCGACCCTGCTTAGCTCCCGTGATCCAACAAGACCGGGCTCGCCTGGGCCACCCGAGTCCGAGCATGAAGAGAAGGTGGACCGTCAATGATGGCTTCGGTCACTGCGTTATCGCCGCGTTTTCCCCGCATGGTCCTCTGAGCTGCGCGTCCCAGGTAGTGTCCCATTGGCTTAGGGTAGACCTTCTCCTTTTTTACTGCATCGTTTTCTAATTTGGAGCTGCGGTGGCTCAAGTGGTTAAGACGCTGAACTGCAGGCTGTGGAAGGTCAGTAGTTCAGCAGTTCAAGACCCGAGAGTGCCGCGTGACGGGGTGAGCTCCCGTCTCTAGTTCCAGCTCCTGCCAACCTAGCAGTTCGAAAGCAAGAAACTGCAAGTAGATAAATAGGTACCACTACGGTGGGAAGGTAACAGCGTTCCGTGCACCTCGGTGTTTAGTCATGCCGGCCACATGACCACGGAAACGTCTTCGGACAGAGCTGGCTCTTCGGCTTTGAAACAGAGATGAGCACCGCAACCCTAGAGTCAGATTCGACTGGCTTTTGAGCAAGGAAACCTTTACCTTTCTAATTTGGTGAGCTGCCTTGCATCTCAGCGCAAAAGGAAGAAATTGGATTTATACCCCGCCCTTCACTACCCGAAGGAATCTCAGAGCAGCTTCTGATCTCCTTCCCCTCCCCACAACAGACACCTGGTGAGGCAGGTGGGGCTGAGAGAGCTCTCTCGAGGACTGCCCTTGAGAGAACAGCTCTGAGAGAACTTGTGACTGACCCAAGGTCACACCAGCAGCTGCATGTGGAGGCATGGGGAAATAAAACCCGGCTCTCCCAGATTAGAGTCCGCGCTCCTGACCACTACCCCAAACTGGAGTATAACTAGAACAAGCAGAAGTTGATAAAAGTTATGACACACAGAGAGTAGGGTTGCCAGTCTCCAGGTGGGGCCTGGAGATTTCTCAGAATTACAACCGATCTCCAGACAACGGGGATCAGTTCCCCTGGAGCAAACGGCTGCTTTGGAGGGTGGACTCTGTGGCACTATACCCTTCTGAGGTCCCTGTCCTCCCCAGGCTCCGTCCCCCAAATCTCCAGGAATTTCCCTACACATCGCAGAGCCAGTTTGGTGTAGTGGTTAAGAGCACAGACTCTAATCCGGGAGAACTGGGTTTGATCCCCCACTCCTCCACATGCAGCTGCTGGCGTGACCTTGGGTCAGTCACAAGTTCTCTCAGAGCTGTTCTCTCAAGGGCAGTCCTTGAGAGAGCTCTCTCAGCCCCACCTCCCTCGCAGGGTATCTGTTGCAGGGAGGGGAAGGGGAAGGAGTCTGTAAGCCGCTCTGAGAGACTGAGTGAAGGGTATAAATCCAATCGCTTCGTCGTCTTCTCTTCTAGAGAGAGAGAGGACATTTCTTTGTCTCCCTCGTACAGCACCTGAGTCCAGGATCACCTGGTGAAACAGAGCGGGAGCAGACACGGCAAGGAGAGAAGCTTGTGAGGAATTTACAACTCCGGGAATTACATTCCACACCGTGATTCCCCTGTCCGCAATCAGACCAGGCGGAACAGACGGCGCGCAGCAGGTAAGCCGGGAAATGACTGGAGGTCACAATCCGGCAGTGGGGCAAAGCTTCAAACCCTCTCCCACAACCTCCCACGTGCAGGTGGGCTTAATCCTTCCTTTTCGGCTGAGACTTTTGGAGGTTCTCCGTGGCCAAGTATCCAGCAGAGGCCCGGAACAGAGACTGGAGGGGAAACACACCCCATTTCACAGCAGGTGGGCATTTTTACACAAAGCTCACCACCCCCGCCGCCCCCCCCCGAGTTCCGCAACAATTCCTAGCCCACAGAACCTGGCTACGAGCCCGCCTGCCTGATTTAACTCCTTTGTTATACCCCCAGCTTTTTCTAAACCTTCTCTGCCTCACTCACTGCTGGCAACCACGGCGGTGGGCTGGATTAACCCAAGGGCCTACTGCTGCTTTCTGGGCCTAATCAGGGATGTGCACACAAAAAAAAATTCAGTATTTTTCGGGTTCGGGTAAACCAAGCCCGAAAAGTGTCAGGATATACCGATATTCCCGAATCCCAATACTGGTAAGATATTGGGATCTGGGAAACTTCGGTAATGCCGAATATATTCGGCCATTATAAAGGGCACTGGAGTCTTTCCTTCCCCAGCCTCTAGTCAGTTTCACTCCCTCACCAGGTTCAGCTGGGGAGTGAAATTGACCAGATGAAGCAGCAGGGCAGGTGGGGAAGGGAAGACTCAGGAAGGAGGCATGTTTAAGTCCCCCCTCCCTTCCCTAGCCTGCCTTTCCTCCCAAGATCAGGTTCCCCAGGGAAGTGCCTGGGGATGTTCTGAAACTGACCATTGCCTTTCACCCCTGATTCGGGGCTCCGAATAAAAGCCGAATAAGATCGACTTTTATTCGGGAGCACCTTATCAGCAGCCGAATCAGATTAGAAAATCTGATTCAGCTTAACTAATGCCCGAAAAATACTGATAAGATATTTTTCAGGTATTTTTTCAATTCGGCAAAGCCAAATGCACACCCCTAGGCCTAATACAGAGAGCATTTGGGAGTTGGGTAGGCCCAACCAGGACTCCCTCTCCTCCACAAGCACCGCACATGAAACCCTTGGGGGAAAAAAATCCACATTTAATGCACATACAGAAAAGTGATTATTTAGGGGCAACTCTGCAGGGCAGAGGCCAGGAACGACAAACGAAGAGCGGTGAAAAGATCACAACATTGCTTTCCGTTTCTTGGAGCGGAATGTCCAGCCAAACTGTGTTCCGCAAAACCATAAGCCCACCAGGAACGAATTCTTTTAGGCCCCCGCAAAGGCACACAAGGACACCTGCGGATGCAACATTCGTGGCTTGTGCCACTGAGAAGAAAACTCAGGAATCCTGGGCCTCCCTGACAAAGAGCCACGCATTAGAACCCCCCCCACACACACACACCCTCTCTGCCTCAGAGTTGGGGGCAGAATTTCTTCCTCTCAACAGGTGACAGAAGGAAGGTGCCACGTCCTGGAGCGGAGTGAGAGCAAGTGAGGCCCCATTGGCCTGTACACCGGCCAATCATTTCATCCGGGAGCAGGTGCCCTGACGGCAGAAGTCTTTCTTCCCCCAAAATGGCAATAAAGGAGTGTCGAGAGCCTTTGGGCAAAGGAGGGGAGCCAGGGTTCCACCCGGACAAGGCACGGCAAGACGGGGGCTCAGGCCTCAACGCCGTAGCGGTCAAAGTTCCGCAGGAGAACGGCCAGCTGCAGGTGGACGGTGCCCATCGCGCAGGTCTGCAGGCGGTAGCGGTCGGCCCCTGTGTAGATCAGGTCGCTGTTGAGTAACTGGGGGCCGCCCCCCACGAAGCGCTGGGACAGCTGCTCCTGCCAGGAGCCCAGGGGGCGCCAGGTCACGCAGTCCAGGCGGTGGAAGCCCGGGCTGGAGGGCACGTGGCAGAAGCCGTAGCCATAGAGCTCGCAGCGCCCGAAGGAGTCTTGGTGCCACACCTGGAGGTGGAGTTTGGGCCAGCCTGCCATGGGGGGAAAAGAGAGAACGGCACAGAGTGATTGGCAAGCCTTCCGAGGTACTCGGCATGCTTCGTGCCCGACAAGAGCCCTGCGAGGTGGGCCGTTACGATGACGGTCAGAGTAGTCTCAGGTTCCACCACGCCCGGCCTCAGAGATGTGAAGGATGACTGCGATGGCCTACCTTGCAGGGCTCTTGTAAGCAATGCTCCCTCTAAGCTGTGGAGTCTTGTGAGCAAAAATTCTACCTTGTGATCTACTGGCATTAACGCTGTGAGCAAGTGATTTGGCTGCTGCATAAATTAGTTTGGCTCTGGAGCCATCCTTTCCTGAGCTGAGACAAGAATGTGTGAGCCGGAGGCTAGAAAATTGTGAGCTAGCTCACACTAACTCAGCTGAGAGGGAACACGGACCTTAACCCGACCCCTAATAACCCTACCCCTAACCCTAACTGCCCTACCCCTAACTCTAACCCTACCCCTAACCAATGCTCCCTCTAAGCTGTGGAGTCTTGTGAACAAAAATTCTACTTTGTGAGCTACTGGCCTTAAAGTTGTGAGCGAGCGATTTGGCTGCTGCCTAAATTGCTCTGGAGCCCTCCTTCCTGAACCAAGACAAAAAAAATTGTGAGCCGGAGGCTAAAAAAACTGTGAGCTAGCTCGCACTAACTCAGCTTAGAGGGAACGCTGCTGGTCAGCACTAACGAAACAAGAAGACACGGGCAGAGCCAGAAGTACTCAAAACGCACTGCACGATTATCACCACTCGGCCCCAATTCCGCTCCCCCAAACCCTTTCCCCTCTTCCTCTGCCAAAGCCTGCCCCCGTCGCCCGCCCCCTCTCCGATTCGGCAGCCGCTTTTCCATCATTAGCGAAGGTGAAGGGGGTCCTCGCTTCCCCTCTCTCGCTTGAGCGCTCTCTCGCTTCCGTTCCGGCCGTAGAGACAACCGGGGAAGGCGGAATTTATTAATCACGTCGAGCCCCCTCAGCCGGGAAGGAAGAAAGAGAGAGAGACGCAGCGGGAGACTTTCGGCGGCTCTCCCCCCCGTATCGGCCTGCCCCCTCCTTCCTCCTCCCTCGCCCCTCCGGCTGAGCTGCGGCTCGGCTTAGCCGAAGCGACGCTTGAAAAGGAGCCGGCGCTTAGCCGAGCACAAAAGGCAATCGCGTCTGGCAATTAATCCCCCGGGCAAAGCTCTTTTGTCTGACGGAGTGTACGACAGACACGGATTCGTTTCCTTTGATACAGCCAATTACGTGGGGGCGGGGGGGGGGGGGTGAATGAGGAAACAGAATACGGAACGTGTTATGTCTCCGAGACCGGGAGTCCAGAGCAAGTAAGAGTAGGGGAAGCCGTCCCTGCTTCCAGAACAGAGAGAGCTCTCGCGAGGACTGCCCTTTCAAGAACAGCTCTGAGAGAACTTGTGACTGACCCAAGGTCACACCAGCAGCTGCAAGAGGAGGAGTGGAGAATCAAATGCAGAATACATCACTGGGTCCCAATGACATGGGGTTTCCATGCCGCCCCCTAGACCATGCAATGCTGGGAAAGTGGGCTGGGGAAGAAGAAGAGATTGGATTTATACCCCGCCCTTCACTCGGAGTCTCAGAGTGGCTTACAAACTCCTTTCCCTTCCTCACCCCACAACAGACACCCTGTGAGGTAGGCGGGGCTGAGAGAGCTCTCTCGAGAACTGCCCTTGAGAGAACAGCTCTGAAAGAACTTGGGACAGACCCAAGGTCACACCAGCAGTTGCATGTGGAGGAGGAGTGGGGAATCAAACCCGGTTCTCCCAGATTAGAGTCCACGCTCTTAACCACTACACCAAACTGGCTCTCAGGTAGCAGGTGATGTGAAAGACCTCAGGGTCGACAATACTGAGCTTGATGGACCCATGTTCTGGGGCTGAAAGAGCTCTTTCGAGGACTGCCCTCGAGAGAACAGCTCTGAGGGAACTTGTGACTGGCCCAAGGTCACACCTGACCAAACTGGCTCCCGGGGAGGCATGAAGGCTCCACCCACTGTGTGGCAGTACTCCCTCTAAGCTGTGGCGTCTTGCGAGCAAAAATGCCACTCTGTGAGCTACTGCCATTAGAGTCGTGAGGGGGCGATTTGGCTACTGCATAAGTTAGTTTCCTCCGGAACCATCCTTCCTGAGGCAGGACAAAAAGGTGGGAGCCGGAGGCTAAAAAAACCGTGAGCTAGCTCACACTAACTCAGCTTGGAGGGAACTCTGCTGCGCAGTGCTGTGGAACTGACCGCTAAAAGAACCTCCCAGGTTATAACAAGCCAGAAAGGCGGGATGTCCAGAGGAAGCAGAGACGGGCCAGTTTTGTGGAAGGGGAGAGGAGGGCGGACCTTACCTTGCAAGCCTTTGGTGGCAAAGTGGACGTCGATGGGATGGGACCAGTAGGCGACGTCATCCAACTGGGGGTTGTCGACCTGCGTCTGCCCTTCCCGCAGCCCACAAAGTAACTTCCAGGCGCCACCTGGAAGAGGACGGAAGAGGCGGGCAAGGGAATTAGAAGACGGAAAGAACTTTGAAGGGGTTCTTGGGCAGTGTTCCCTCCAAGCTGCGTCCGTGTGAGCTAGCTCACAGTTTTTTAGCCTCCGGCGCACCCGTTTTTGTCTCCGCTCAGGAAGGAGGGCTCCAGAGCAAACTAATTGATGCAGCAGCCAAATTGCTTGCTCACAACTTTAATGCCAGTGGCTCACGAAGTAGAATTTCTGCTCACAGGACTCCGCAGCTTAGCGGGAGCACCGGTCTTGGTTGCAAACGTACGGAGCCGCCTGAGATGGGAACCAGCCAATGCTCCCTCTAAGCCCTGGAGCCTTGTGAGCAAAAATTCTCCCTTGCGAGCTCCCGGCATTAAAGTTGTGAGCGAGCGATTTGGCCGCTGCAGAAATTAGTTTGCTCTGGAGCCCCTCCTTCCCGAGCAAAGATAAAAAAGTAAAATAACAGAGTTATTACAAGGCAAATGAGGAGATACTTTTGGAGAAAACACGGTCAAAGATTTTATAAATGGATTGAGAACTATCTTAAGTGACATACACCGTAACCACCAGAAAACACAAATAGAAATATAAACTGTAAAATGCTATATGTGCCTGCATAAAGTAACAGAACAGGTGCAAAAAGAAATGTAAAGTAAAGGTAAAGGTCTCCCTTGCTCGAAAGCCAGTCGAATCCGACTCTAGGGCTGCGGTGCTCATCTCCGTTTCAAAGCCGAAGAGCCAGCGCTGTCCGAAGACATTTCCGTGGTCATGTGGCCGGCATGACTAAACACCAAGGTGCACGGAACGCTGTTCCCTTCCCACTGAAGTGGTCCCTATTTATCTACTTGCAATTTCTTGCTTTCAAACTGCTCGGTTGGCAGGAGCTGGAACTAGAGACAGGAGCTCACCCCGTCATGATCCTGATATAAAAAGAAAAGTTTAGGCGCGATTAATGGAAGGTGCTCCTGATCAGTGTTTTGTCTTGTCTTGCGTGTGTTTTTGTCGATGTTGGTGTTCTGTGTTGAGAAATAACAAAAATTATCCATTTTTTTTTTTTAAAGCGTGAGCCGGAGGCTAAAAAACTGTGAGCTAGCTCACACTGACTCAGCTTAGAGGGAACACTGGATCCAACCATTGGTCCTTGCAGCCCCTAAGAACTGCAAAAATTTAACTGCATGCAAAGCGCTCGCTTGAACACCAGACTCTGCCCAGTCTTGCTGTGATCCACGATGGTGCACTTCTAGCCTCCGGGCGAGGAATTTCCCAGCCTTCCTGACCGAGATCCTTTTCCCTAGGGGCTCAGTCTGGGATCTTCTGGGATCCGGCGCTGTCTGAGCGAGCGTCCCTCCCAAACGGTCCCTGCTGGACCCGAGAGATCCAATACTCCCTCCCCGGGCCAGGGCACAAACGTCTGCCAGCTCGTGACCATTTTTCATACATCGATTCTGCAACAGCGTGAGGCTCTACCCACCTGTGTGGATCCCCCATTTGCAAAAGAGGCTGCTACTGGGGAACCCACTGGCTCCCACGATCTGACCAATCACGTGCACTTCAGCCATGGACCTGCGGGAGGACGAGAATGGGTTTTTTTAAAATAAAGGGTGAAACACGGCTGCCACAGTAGACCGCGCAAAATGGCGTTTGCTCTTGTTCCCACTTTTTAGATTTCAGTCGTGCCGTGCCAAGTTAAATTCGGCAAGAATTTGGCCTCTCCGCATCCCCCCTAGTGACGCCATCGGCCTAACCATCCAGCGTTCATTCACCTGCACACGTCCTCCACTGGGACATATACTGGCCAAACCAAAGTGTGTCTCCACAAGAGAATAAAAAGACACAAATCAGACATTTAAAAACACTCAAGAACCATCTAAGAAGAAGAAGAAGAGATTAGATTTATACCCCGCCCTTCACTCGGGAGGCTCAGAGCGGCTTACAAACTCCTTTCCCTTCCCCTCCCCACAACAGACACCCTGTGAGGTCGGTGGGGGCTGAGAGAACTGCTCTTGAGAGAACAGCTGTGAAAGAACTTGTGACTGACCCAAGGTCACACCAGCCGCTGCACGCAGAGGAGTGGGGAATCAAACCCAGTTCTCCCAGGTTAGAGTCCGCGCTCCTCACCACTACACCAAACTGGCTCTCTAAGGGACATTTGATGACAAAGGCTACCGTAATTCAGCGGAAGGGCTTCAAAGGGAAAGTCCAGTGAGAAGCTCCAACTTGGAACCCATGCACAGTTTCTGAGATTTATCAAGTTGGGCTCAGTCATGTAAATGGCAAATTCAAAAGTCCACGCAGTACACCCATGGTCCTTCAGGTGAACAGAATCTTCTGTTCCCAAAGACTTAAAAATTCGGTTCCCATAGCAGCTCTGCAGGTTTAGTTCCAGCTAAACTACTGGCGCAATTAAGTGGACTTTTGAGTTTGCCACTTACATTCGACCCTTTGTTCTGTGACTCACGGACTTGGATCTTTCCCTGTTTGCACAATGTATTTATATGACTCTCAAGGCTTGCACTGAGATGGTTCTGTATGTTTGTTACTGCTGGTTATGCAAATAATTTGTAAGCACTGCATTTAGTCCTTCGGAGTATTTTTGGAGGTTTAACTATACGGAGGACTTCTCCTTTTTTTGTATTCACGTCATCCCCCCTGGAGGTTGGCAACCCGAGCTGGGTGCCGCCATGCACGGCACGGGGTGCTCATGCAGCAGAACAGGGATGCCAAAGCTGCGGAAGCGATTGTGGGTGCGAACTGGGAAGACCTGTTCTTCCAGGGGAGAAGTGGGCACTTGTGTACCCATGATGACAGGTTTTGGGATTTTCGGTGCCCACCAAAGGGGAAGTCACAGATCAAATCCGTCCCTCGCCCCTTCGTGTCACATTTCGCTCTCGTTCTGCTTTTGTGTCATCCCCCCCCCCCGAAGTCCAAACCTTCAGCATAAATCAGCAGGGCCTGCTGCGTGCAAACAAAAATTAAAATAGAAGACGGCGCTTTGCCCACCGAACAGGAACGCGAGACGCGCTTTGCTCTCGGTGACGAGCCGGGTCCCCTCCGGCAAGCGGGACGTGAAGCGTGAAGAACAAGCCAGGTGCCTCCACGTGAATATTCAGGAGATCGCGGCGAGACGGTCTGCTACATGTTCGGGATGATGCGCCCTGTCAAAGGCTGGGCACGTGTGCAACAACGCCCTCTCCGTGCCTGCCTCCCACCAATTCCTCTCTCGCACTCTGCCCGACTGCCCTGCAACCGCCACTTCAGAACTGGGCCTCTAGCTGAAGGCAGGACACCCTTGCCGGGTCTGAACCCACAACCGCCTGCCTGCACATGGGCCTTTTTGGTCGTCGTCCCCCCACCCCATACCGCCTTACGGAGCAGCCCGTCTACGGGAGGTCAGGAAGGTCCCCACTCTCCTGGCTTTCTGCAAAATATGCAAAACTGATTCAGGTGAGATAGCCGTGTTGTGTCTGAAGCAGCAGAGCAAAGCCGGACTGGAGTCCAGCGGCACCTTGAAGACCGACCGAGTTTAATTCTGGGGATCAGCTTTCGTGGGTGTGCACACGAAATGCATATACCCCAAATTAAACTTGTGTTGGTTTTAAGTGCTCTGTTCTATTTCCTTGTAGCGTAGGACTTTTAAAAACATCTTGCGTCAAAATTGGGTTTTTATACGCTGCCACAGGAGGAGGTGGTGGCAGCAGCCACAGGAGGAGGTGGTGGCAGCAGCCACAGGAGGAGGTGGTGGCAGCAGCCACAAGCATGGACGCCTTCAAGAGGGAATTAGATAAACATACGGAGCAGAGGTCCATCAGTGGCTATTAGCCACAAGGTATAGATGGGAACTCTGGGGCAAGTGATGCTCTGTATTCTTGGTGCTTGGGGGGGGGGCAACAGTGGGTGGGCTTCTGGTGTCCTGGCCCCACTGCTGGACCTCCTGGTGGCCCCTGGTATTTTTGGCCACTATGTGGCACAGAGTGTTGGACTGGAGGGGCCACTGGCCTGATCCAACATGGCTTCTCTTATGTTCTTATGTCTGGGGCAAGTGATGCTCTGTATTCTTGGTGCTTGGGGGGCAACAGTGGGTGGGCTTCTGGTGTCCTGGCCCCACTGCTGGACCTCCTGGTGGCCCCTGGTATTTTTGGCCACTATGTGGCACAGAGTGTTGGACTGGAGGGGCCACTGGCCTGATCCAACATGGCTTCTCTTATGTTCTTATGTCTGGGGCAAGTGATGCTCTGTATTCTTGGTGCTTGGGGGGGGGGCAACAGTGGGAGGGCTTCTAGCATCCTGGCCCCACTGCTGGACCTCCCAATGGCACCTGCTATTTTTGGCCACTGTGTGACACAGAGTGTTGGACTCGATGGGCTATAAATGAAGTAAACAAAACGGGTGGCAGGGGCTGTGGCTCAGCGGCAGAGCATCTCCTTGGCATGCAGAAGGTCCCAGGTTCAATCCCCGACATCTCCAGCTGAAAGGACTCGGTAGCAGGTGATTGGGAATGATCTCTGCCTGGGACCCTGGAGAGCTGTTGCCAGTCTGAGTAGAGGTGATGGATGGACCGATGGTTTGATTCAGTATAAGACAGTCTCATGTGTCCATGTGGTGGCCAGATGCAGCGGCAGGCAGGGCTCCCTGTACACTTTTTCAACAGCAGAGCAGAAGAGAATTCAGACAGACAGAGAGAGAGAGCCAATTCGGTGTCATGGTTAGGAGTGTGGACTCTAATCTGGGAGAACCGGGTTTGATCCCCCACCCCTCCGCATGCAGCTGCTGGTGTGACCTTGGGTCAGTCACAAGTTCTCTCACGGGCAGTTCTCAAGAGATCTCTCTCAGCCCCACCTACCTCACAGGGTGTCTGCTGTGGGGAGGGGAAGAGAAAAGAGATTCTAAGCCACTCTAGGACTCCTTCGGGTAGTGAAGAGCGGGGTATAAATCCAATCTCTTCTCTTCTTCTTTGCTGTATCTGCCCGAATTCCAGAGGCGGATTAGTCTATAGCCGCCAACAGAAGTAGAGCAGACAAAAACATCAGAGAAGCCAATGATGGATCAGGTCAGTGGCCCATCAGGTCCAACACTCTGTGTCACACACCAGCCAAAAACACCGGGTGCCATCAGGAGGTCCACCAGTGGGGCCAGGACACTAGAAGCTCCTCCCACTGTTGCCCTCCACCGGCACCAAGAATACAGAGCCTCACTTGCCCCAGAGTCCCTATCTATACCTTTTGGCTAAGAGCCACTGATGGACCTCTGCTCTTCTAAAGAAGAGGCACAAGCAAGGAGAGGCAGCCCTGTAAGGAAAGCAAGGGGTTCTGTCATGAGGCACGGATTAAAAGAAGATCCAGAAACCAGCAAAAGGGTCCAATCCACCTGGGTGCGGATCCCCCTTAACTGCGGGTTCCATTCTCTTGCTTTCTCACTGTGGGGGGGGGGGCACCAAAGCTCCGCATTCCACCCCACCCTCCCATCTGTGGAAACGCAGGCAGGGGGAGAAATGCACGATATGAGTGAGCCCTGGTTGCAGGCTCTGTCCTGAAAGGCAGGTCCTGGGCTCAGCAAAGCTTGTTGAAGGCTGGGAGCACCCAGCATTCTGTTTCCAACAGCGGTCAGCCAAAGAAGGATAAGAAAGGACACCCCCCCCTTTCACATCCAGAGGTAGGCTGCCCCAGGACATGGAGGTTCTTAGCTTAGGCTTTCAATGCCACGCCCTTGCCCACTCACCCTTGTTGCACGCTCACTCCATGCGTCCTCAGCCGTCCCACGTTTCGCTGGGCACTGACTTGGGGGGGGAAGAGACGAACGTAACTCGTTCACACGTGCAAGACGCACGCAAGGCTACCCACTTCTGCGCACGCGCACTACACTCGCGGCGTGGAATCCTCGGAAGCCCCTCTTTCCCGTCTTCACGCGCCTCCAAGGCCCCGTTGCCGCGGTAACCGGAAAGCCACGCCCAGCGCGAGAATCTGATTGGCGGGCAGACGGAGGCCGCTGTTCTTCGCGCTCACGAAAAGGAGTCTGGGAAACAAGGCGATGCTAGGGCCGCCATGCTGAGTGAGGTAAAAAGCGGGTTCCGGTTGCAAAAATTACCAGTACAGTGGCACCATTTAGGAACCCTGAACAGAGGCGGCCTTTCCGATTTCACCGGAAGTTTAGGCTGACGCTCTAGTTTTTTCATCTCTATGATCCAGTGCAGGGGGCCAACAGGAGCGAGTGAGGCCACTTTGGATGCGTCGCAGAGAGCCGCCATGTTGGGAAGGGCCTCGCGCCTCTGTTGCCGGGGCAACCCAGTCGGCCCTGGGCTCAAATGCGAAGCGCGGCCTTTTGCAAACTGGGGGCGGGAGAGCGGGTCGTGGCGTTGCACAGCTCCCTCTGCAGCCCCAGATTCGAGGCCTGCAGCATAAGCCAGAGAATGAACTAAACTTGTTATTTAAGTCGAATCTGCATTTGCATTTTTAAATCAGTTTCGTGCTGCTGTGACGCCTAAAGACAGTGTCACAGCAGCACGAAACTGATTTTAAAATGCAATTGCAGCACGAAACTGATTTTAAAATGCAAGTGCGTATCTTGATCATCATCGTGTTCCTTTTTTTGCCATTCTATGTATTTGATAAAAGTGCTGCATGCACATGAAAGCTCATGCCTTGAATAAACTCTTGTTGGTATTAAAGGCGCCTTATTGGACAGCATTCCGTGCGCCTTGGCGTTTAGTCATGCCGGCCACATGACCACGGAAACGTCTTCGGACAGTGCTGGCTCTTCGGCTTTGAAACGGAGATGAGCACCGCAACCCTAGAGTTGGATTTGACTGGCTTTCGAGCAAGGGAACCTTTACCTTTTACCTTTACTGGACTCTAAATTTGTTGTACAGCCCAAAACAGTTACAGTTCCTACTAAATTATAACCGAAGAGTCTCATTCGCCTCTCCGTTTGCCCTGCGAGGTGGTCTCCGGCCAAGGGAGAGAACTGCATCCTTTTTTTCCAACAAAGCAAAATGCTTGCAATAAATGCACATCCCACCAGGAGAGACCGGTGCTCGCAGAAGGGTTGATGGAAGGTGAAATCCTTTGGGCTCTACGACAGAGCCTGTCTGGACTCCGGAGCTGAAACTGCTGGCTGTGCCAGCCTCTTATCCCGACAGCCATGCCGAGGACGGCTCTGATGGGTCAGAACCTGAAGGTATCAAATGGAGTGGGGTGGTGGTTTGAAGGACAGCTTCTTTCCTCCCTGTCCCGAGGACACAGTGTTATGTATTGAAGTGGGAATCATTCCTATACTTTACTGTGTTAAGCTCCAAACTTCATCTGTCGCATTACCATTGGCTGGTTTCTGAGAAACCTCTGTAAATATCCAATCACTATGTGAGAATGTATCAAAGAGGGAACGGTCCTGATTGGCCTTTATCCCTGCATTGTTATTGGTTCTTATCTTGTTGTGGGTGTAGCTTCGACAGCCCGGGACAGTTTAAAAAGGGAGCTGTGCTCCACTTGATTGTGGTGTGTTCTCTAGTTGGCGTTTGCTGTTACAAATAAAGCTGAAATCACTTTTGCTGAAATCCAGTTGTTGAGTGGCATACTTAACACACAGGAAGTGGCCGAGATTGTGCAAGGAACCCTGTCCGATACTCCCTCTGAGCTGTGGAGTCTTGTGAGCAGAAATTCTACTTGGTGAGCTCCTGGCGTTAAAGCTGTGAGCGAGGGGTTGGGCTGCTGCGTCAATTAGTTTGCTCTGGAGCTGTCTTTCCTGAGCTCAGACAAAAAACGTGTGAGCTGGAGGCTAAAAAGCTGAGAGCTAGCTCGCACTAACTCAGCGCCTTAGAGGGAACACGGACTGTCCCTGCAGCAATTAAAATGGCACGGCCGCCACCCCTGTCCCCATGAACAACTCTTTCCATCGTAGCAGCTGCTATTTGCAGTGGCCTAGATCTCCAGCCACCGCCTGGAGGCTGGCAGCCCTACCGGTTGCCCCAATCTCGGCTTCTTCCCAACACTGGGCACGGCCACGTACGACACCCCATCCAACATCTTACAGAAAGAAAAAAAAGGATGTGCTTGTGATACCTTAAAGGGCAAAATGAGATGAAGGCTCGGGTTGCCACCCTCCAGAATTCTCGTGGAATTACAACTGGTCTGCAGAAATTCATTCCCCTCTGGAGGAAATGGCAGCTTTGGAGGGTGGACACTAGGGCATCGGATCCCTGCCGAGCGCTGTCCAGAGGTTCCACCGCTAAATCTCCAGGAATACGCTGTAGGAAACCCCCACCTCCCTCCCTCCCTTTTGCAAAGCCCTAACGCAGGGGTGCTGAACATGCGACTCGGTGGCCGGATTAGGCCCCCCCCCGAGGGCTTCTCTCAGGCCCGCAGAGGAACCGGCTGCCTTCTGCTTCTTCTTCCAGTTCTGCTGCTGCTGCATTATCAGAGGTTTGCGGCTGACAGATACACACCTGAACAACACACTCAAGATTGCAGCACACTCAAGATTAGATAAACATGTGGAGCAGAAGTCCATCAGTGGCTATTAGCCACAGGGTATAGATGGGAACTCTCAGTCTGGGGCAGGTGATGCACTCTATTCTTGGTGCTGGGGGGGGCAGCAGTGGGAGGGCTTCTAGTGTCCTGGCCCCACTGCTGGACCTCCTGATGGCACCTGGTATATTTTGGCCGCCGTGTGACAGAGTGTTGGACTAGATGGGCCATCGGCCTGATTCAACATGGGCTTCTCTTATGTTCTCTTATGTTTAACAGCACAGACATTTTTTGCTGCAATAATTCAGAGCCAGAGGTGACAGTGATCAGACGCTGTTAAAGAAACGAAATATTGCAAGAGTGTGAATGTTTTAAGCGTGTTTTTATTTTAAGTAAAAAAAAACACCCACCCTTTTCTGTTTGTGCCCTTCTCTCAGAGCTGTTCTCTCAAGGGCAGTCCTCGAAAGAGCTCTCTCAGCCCTACTTACCTCACAGGGTGCTGTTGTCAGGAGGGGAAGGGAAAGGAGATTGGAAGCCGCTCTGAGACTCCTTCGGGGAGTGAAGGGCGGGGTATAAATCCAGTCTCCTCCTCCTCCTCCTCCAACCTCCAGGTGGTGGCTGGAGGTCTCTTGCTATTACAACTGATCTCCAGGTGAAGGACATCTGTTCCCCCGGAGAAAATGGCGGCTTTGGAAGGTGGACTCTTGTGCATTGTACCCCGTCGAAGCCCCTCCCCTCCCCAAACCCCACCCTCCTCAGGCTCCGCCCCCAAAATCTCCAGGTATTTCCCCACCTGAAATTGGCAACCCCAGGCAGTGCAGTCCAAAAGCAAATTTGGAGGAGAATTATCATGGCTGCAGTTTGGTTTTCCCCACCGCCCCATTGTCGAAGGCGCCAGGCCACTTTTTCGGCTCCGGCCGTGTCCTGTCTGGATCCGGGAAGAGCAGCCGTCATAATAATGGAGAGGAAGAAATGAAACCGGCCTCTCGTCGCCTGCATTAAAAGCCTCCCGGTGTTGATTAAACTTTCCCTCCCGCAGTAGATTTCCAGCTCTCCCCCACCTGTCTGGCATCCGTCGGCCCCGCTGGGCGCTTTGATAAATGGCTTTTTAAGAGTCGCTCTCGTCTCTTGCTAAAACGCTGCCCGGCGCGCTCGCCTGCGGAGCCCATCATAAGAGACAGGACAAAAGGAGGGAGAACGGAGGCAGACGGTTTCGGAGGGGCGGCTTTTCTTCCCTCTGTCTCTGTGGAAAGTTCTGGAGGGGAGGAGGGAATCCTGCCAAGGGACAGCATCGTTGGGAGTGGCCGTCTCGGAGCCCCCAAGGAAGCAGAGGGTCCCAGGGAGCCAGTTTGAGAGAACCGGGTTTGATTCCCCGCTCTTCCACATGCAGCTGCTGGTGTGACCTTGGGCCAGTCACAAGTTCTGTCAGAGCTGTTCTCTCAAGAGCGGTCCTCAAAAGAGCTCTCTCAGCCCCACCTACCTCACAGGTTGTCTGTTGTGGGGAGGGGAAGGAAGAGGAGATTGCAAGCCGCTCTGAGATTCCTTCGGGTAGCGAAGGGCGGGGTATGAATCCAATCTCTTCTTCTCTCTTCTCGGAGGGCATCTCTCTGGAACAGAGCCATAGGGCATCAAAATATTGCTGCTGGACCACTGAGGTTTTTGCTTCTTAACCGGCATGGATCCCTTAAGCAGACCTTATTACAATTTGGGGCAAGGGACCCGGCGACCACCAGGAATTACGGCTCCCCTCCAGACCACAGAGCTCCGTTCCCCTGGAGGAGATGGCGGTGTTATGTACGGGAACCGCCTCCAGGGGTCCGCGGCTAAAGTAAGGAGCTTGGTCCCTGAACTCAAAGGGACCTCGGATCCTAGACCACCTAGTGTCCACCAATAGCACCTCTGGCAGGAAATTCAAACCCTCCAATGGGACGGTGGGTGTGCCGGGCGGGATGTATATAGTTGGCCCTTGCGGGGCCGTTTGGCCAGTTCGTGTGTGAAGTCCAATAAACGCGTCCGAACGCATGTCGTAGTACGAGTCCTCCAGGCGGCAAACCCAGTACTTTACAGGCTGCTTTGGAGGGCGGACTCTGGGCACTGCACCCCTTTGAGGTCCCTGTTCTCCTCAGGCTCCATTCCCCAATTCTCCAGCAGTTCCCCAAACGGGATCTCACAACCCCTACTGACCTGGCAACCCTCTCTGGGGTGGGCACTCCTGTCCAAAGCCCCTGCTCGGACTGACTGCTGACCAGCCACCAGCCACCGCTGCCCCCGAGCCCAATTCAATGTGTCGGTTTAAAGCCCAGCGTGGCTAGGCCCCATCTTCTCCCTCACGTTCCTGCCTGGGAATCAAGATCTCCGGGAAAGGGCCTTCCGACCGTCCCAACGATCAAAGGAGCTCATCTGATGGGCACACGAGACGGGGCCTTTTCGGCGGCAGCCCCACAAATACGGAACAAATCCCCCAGGGCAGTGCCCCTGCCCCCCCCTCACTGTTAAGCTGCAGGAGGCAGTTGAAGGCGGGTTTCATTCAGGATTGCATTTGACTGGTTTGTGTCTGGGGGTGTGGGGGTGTTTAAGCATCATCAAGTTGCATCCGATTTATGGTGACTTTGTGAACGAATGTCCTTCCCAATGTCCCATCATTAACAGCCTTGCTCAGGTCTTGCAAGGGAAGGGCTGTGGTTTCTTTGATGGAGCCAGCCCCTCTCGTTGTGTCCAATGCCCCCTCTAAGCTGTGGAGTCCTGCATGCAAAAATCCTACTTTGTGAGCTCCTGGCATTAAAGTTGTGAGCAGGCGATTTGGCTACTGCGTAAATTAGTTTGCCCCGGAGCCGTCCGTCTTGAGCGAAGACAAAAATCTGTGAGCTGGAGGCTAAAAAACTCTGAGCTGGCTCACACTAACCCAGCTTAGAGGGAACACTGGTTGGGTCCTCCTCTCTTCATGCTGCCGTCAACTTTTCCTCGCATGATTGTCTTTTCCGGCGACTCCTGTCTTCTCAGAATGGGACCAAAGTGCGATAGCTTCGGTTGAGTCATCTTAGGGAGAGGTCGGGGCTTGATTTCGTTATAATTTATTGGCAAGTCCTCATTGGAGTTTTTGCACTGTGAGCTTTTGTGTGCTTTTATCATTGCTGTTTTATTTATATTGTTTTTAATCATGGTTTTTATCATTGCTTTATTCATATCCTAAGCTGCCTAGAGGAGCTGCTGTGGCTCAAGTGGTTAAGACGCTGAACTGCAGGCTGTGGAAGGTCAGTAGTTCAGCAGTTCAAGACCCAGGTGCTGCAAGACGGAGTGAGCTCCCGTCTCTGGTTCCGGCTCCTGCCAACCTAGCAGTTCGAAAGCAAGAAATTGCAAGTAGATAAATAGGTACCACTTCAGTGGGAAGGTAACAGCGTTCCGTGCGCCTTGGTGTTTAGTCATGCCGGCCACGTGACCACGGAAACGTCTTCGGACAGCGCTGGCTCTTCGGCTTTGAAACGGAGATGAGCACCGCAACCCTAGAGTCGGATTCGACTGGCTTTCGAGCAAGGGAACCTTTACCTTTACTTTTTAAGCTGCCTAGAGTTCTGCAAGGGAAGGAAGGAAGGAAGGAAGGAAGGAAGGAAGGAAGGAAGGAAGGAAGGAAGGAAGGAAGGAAGGAAGGAAGGAAGGAAGGAAGGAAGGAGTTGAAATTAAACCAGAAGAGTTTTTGGTTAAACATTAGGAAGAACTTCCTGACAGTCAGAGCAGTTCCTCAGTGGGACAGGCTTCCTTGGGAGGTGGTGGGCTCTCCTTCTCTGGAGGTTTTCAAACAGAGGCTAGATGGCCATCGGACAGCAATGCGGATTCTGTGAACTTCGGCAGATCATGAGAGGGAGGGCAGGAAGGGCTGCCTCAGGGCTTAGTTCTCGTTGCCCTTTCTTACACGCCCAGGGAAATGCTGATCGCCACTTTGGGGCCAGGAAGCAATTTTCCTCCAGGCCAGTTGGGCCGGGGATCCTGGAGGTTTATTTGTCATCTTCTAGGTGTGGAACAGCAGTCACTGGGGGCATAGGGGGAGGTATTTGTGAATTTCCTGCACTGTGCAGGGGGTTGGACTAGATCAGGGTGGGCAAACTTGCTTAACATAAGAGCCACACAGAATAAACGTCAGATGTTTGAGAGCTGCGAGATATGAACAAACATTACACGTTTTTATTGGAAGATATGCAGATTTGCTTTTTATTAACATTGTAAATGAGACCGCCAAAAAATAACAACAAAAGCGGTGAAAGCAAATATTGGTAATGATATTTATTTGTCCAATGATAATTCGTTTGCTGATGATATTCAGCTTCCCCAGCCGCCCTGCTGGGAACAGAAAGAAAGAAAGAAAGAAAGAAAGAAAGAAAGAAAGAAAGAAAGAAAGAAAGAAAGAAAGAAAGAAAGAAAGAAAGAAAGAAAGAAAGAAAGAAAGAAAGAGAAGGAAGGAAGGAAGGAAGGAAGAAAGGAAGGAAGAAAGGAAGGAAGAAAGGAAGACAGGAAGGAAGACAGGAAGGAAGACAGGAAGGAAGACAGGAAGACAGGAAGGAAGACAGGAAGGAAGACAGGAAGACAGGAAGGAAGACAGGAAGACAGGAAGGAAGGAAGACAGGAAGGAAGGAAGACAGGAAGGAAGGAAGACAGGAAGGAAGACAGGAAGGAAGGAAGGAAGAGAAAGAAAGAAAGAAAGAAAGAAAGAAAGAAAGAAAGAAAGAAAGAAAGAAAGAAAGAAAGAAAGAAAGAAAGAAAGAAAGAAAGAAAGAAAGAAAGAAAGGCAGACCCAGGTTTGATTGGGACATGCGCACAAATTAGCAGAAACACAAACGCATGTTTCCTAGGCAGGCAGCAAGGTCAGCTCTTCCTTGCTAACAATGGGCGCCTAATTTCTAATTGGGCCCTTTGCCTTGCTGGGTTCTATTAATGAGCTTTGCAGCGCCCTCCTTCCAACAAAAGTCCCCCCCCCGTTGTTATCAAAGCCACCTTTTTAACCTTCCTCTCAATGCATCGAACAGCTTGCGCTCCATCTGTGTCAGGTGGCAGGGCACATCCCTTCCCGGCGAGGTTATGACGGGAATTTTGTAGCTCCTGAGATTCTATGGGGAAAGAAACACTTCTCTTTCTCCCAAAGGCATCCATGTGCATTTATGGGTTGTGGTCACGGCCCATAGAGTCCCTCCATGCAAGACATATTTTCTGTTCGGTGTAGTGGTTAGGAGCGTGGACTCTAATCTGGGAGAACCAGGTTTGATTCCCCACTCCTCCACATGCAGCTGCTGGCATGACCTTGGGTCAGTCAGAAGTTCTCTCAGAGCTTTTCTCTCAGGAGCAGCCCTTGAAAGAGCTCTCTCAGCCCCACCTGCCTCACAAGGTGTCTGTTGTGGGGAGGAGAAGGGAAAGGAGATTGTAAGCCGCTCTGAGACTCCTTCAGGTAGTGAAGAGCAGAGTATAAATCCAACCTCCTCCTCTTTCTCCAGTTTGGTGTAGTGGTTAAGTGCGCGGACTCTAATCTGGGAGAACCGGGTTTGATTCCCCACTCCTCCACTTGCACCTGCTGATGTGACCTTGGGTCAGTCACAAGCTCTGGCACAGCTGTTCTCTCAAGGACAGTTTCTGTCAGAAGTTCTCTCAGCCCCACCTACCTCACAGGGTGTCTGTTGTGGGGAGGGGAAGGGAAGGGAGTTTGTAAGCCACTCTGAGACGCCTTTGGGCAGTGAAGGGCAGGGTATAAATCCAAACTCTTCTTCTTCTTCTTCTTCTTCTTCTTCTTCTTCTTCTTCTTCTTCTTCTTCTTCTTCTTCTTCTTCTTCTTCTTCTTCTTCTTCTTCTTCCTTCTCCTGTCGCTGGACGTGTTGTGCCCAATTCCCAGTTCTCGGGATTTCCCACCCGGACCCTTTCCTCCATCCCTGCCCCAGGGGCTTGCAAAGTTGGACATGACATTTTGCCGCAGTGATGGGCAGAAATGGCTTCTGATCAAGTGCACCTCTTTGGTGCCCGAATGTGACCAGCTGGTTATTAAGAAAACATCTCTGCAATTTCCTACCAAAGGCAAAACCCGCCTTCCCTGAGGCAACCTGGTTAAGAGCTGTGCTTTCCGCGGCAAATGACTTTCTGCCTGAAGCCTGCCTCCTTCCAGGGGCTCAGGGAGAAAAGTTTTTCTTACTCCGAGTGATGCTAGCCCCAGGTGGGACTTGGGGTTCCCGCGGAATTACAGCTCGTCTCCCAACCAGTGTTCCCTCTCAGCTGAGTGAGTGCGAGCCGCCTCACCGTTTTTCAGCCTCCGGCTCACCCATTTTTGTCTCGGCTCCGGAAGGAGGGCTCCAGAGCAAACCAATTGATGCAGCAGCCCAATCGCTCGCTCACAACTTCAAGGCCGGTAGCTCACCAAGGAGAATCTTTGCTCCCACGACGCCACAGCTCAAAGGGAGCATTGCTCCCAACTCCAGAGACCAGTCCCCCTGGAGGAAACGGATGCTTTGGAGGGTGGACTCTCTGGCATTGCACCCCACGGAGGTCCCTGTCTTCCCCGGGCTCCATCCCCAAATCTCCAGGAATTTCCCAACCTGGATCTAGCAACCCTACCCTCCCCGTCCACTGCTGGTGGCCTGGGGGGAACCTGGCAACCCGACCTATCAGACATCTTTCCACTGAAGATACAGGGGGTGCAGAGAAGGGCAACTAGGATGATCAAAGGGTTGGAACACCTTCCCTATGAAGAAAGGTTAAAACGCTTGGGGCTCTTCAGCTTGGAGAAACGACGGCTGAGGGGTGACCTGATCGAGGTTTATAAGATTATGCATGGGATGGAGCAGGTTGAGAAAGAAGTACTTTTCTCCCTTTCTCACAAGACAAGAACTCGTGGGCACTCCATGAAATTGCTGAGCAGTCGGGTTAGAACAGATAAAAGGAAGTCCTTCTTCACCCAAAGAGTGATTAACACATGGAATTCACTGCCACAGGAGGTGGTGGCAGCTACAAGCATGGTCAGTTTCAAGAGGGAATTAGATAAACATCTGGAGTAGAAGTCCATCGGTGGCTCTTAGCCACAGGGTATAGATGGGAACTCTCAGTCTGGGGCAGGTGATGCACTCTATTCTTGGTGCTGGAGGGGGCAGCAGTGGGAGGGGGCTTCTAGTGTCCTGGCCCCACTGCTGGACCTCCTGATGGCCCCTGGTATATTTTGGCCGCTGTGTGACAGAGTGTTGGACTAGATGGGCCATTGGCCTGATCCAACATGGGCTTCTCTTATGTTCTTATGGGGTCTGAACTGATGCTCCCTCTACGCTTGGGAGTCTTGTGAGCAAGAACAGTAGCACCTTAAAGACCACCAAAATTCGTGGCAGGGGAGGAGCTTCCGGGAGTCACAGGGCTCACTTCTGCAAGACGGGCGGCCATATTAGTCTGCCCGCAGCACGAGAAAAGAGCCAGGGTCCAGGAGCTTTCGGGAGTCACTGCTCACTCCTTCCGGTATCTGGCTGAGAGTAATTCCAGGTGTGGGGGAAATGCACTTTGCATGTGCTCAGATGCACTGTTCGTTTAACATTTCGTGCCTTTCAAGGTGGGAGGCCGTTGACAGTCAAAATCGTTTCCAGAATTCAACAAGCCATCCTTCCCAATGGGCCAAGGAGCCATTGTGTAGGGCTGCAAATTTTCAGATGTGGGCTGGAGAGCCCTGGGAATTACATCCGATCCCCAAACTACAGAGATCAGTTCCCCTGGAGGAAACGGCTGCTTCAGAAGGCGGACCCCGCTGCATCGCATCCCTGCATTGGATGCGATGGGTGCTTTGGAGGGTGGACTCCACGGCGTTGTACCTGGTGTTCCCTCTAAGCTGAGTCAGTGCGAGCCAGCTCATGGTGTTTTAGCCTCTGGCTCACACATTTTTGTCTTAGCTCAGGAAGGAGGGTTCATTGATGCAGCAGCCAAATGGCTCACTCTCACAGCTTTAATGCCAGTAGCTCACCAAGTAGAATTTTTGCTCACAAGACTCCACGGCTGACAGGGAGCATTGATTATACCCCCCTGAGGTCCTGGCCCTCCCCAAATGCCACCCCCAAATCTCCAGGAATCTCCTTATCCGGTGCTGGCAACCCTGAGTCCTAGGTACATCCAACGCTTCCTTGGCACATCTAAAGGATGGCTTGGGAAGGCCAAGGACTTCTCTAACTTGCTCTTAATCCTCCGGGGGCTAATAACACAACAATCCCCGCGTCTCTTTACGGTTACTAAAACGCCATTAACTGCCCTGGAAGTTGTGATGACTCCGCAGTTTCACTGGACGATCAGCTCCCCAAATGCGGCCCTCCGCCAGCCCGGCGGCCACGGCAGCAGAACGCAGACAGCCGTGTCAGCAGATTTAGACCGGCAATTGTTTTAAAAATTAAAACAATTTTTTTTCCAAAATCACCCTTTCCAGATCCCATTTCATGAACTGCCTTTCAGAATGGCCTGTGCTAGCCCTCGGTTGCCACTAGGGGGCGGCATGTCGGCGTGTCTCAAATATTAACTGGGAATTTGGGGGAAGGGGGGGTTATATTTGGGGGGAGACTTCAAGGGCAGAACGTACCTTTTAGATGCTTTCCTTCCCTTTCAAGCATCTTCAAGGACTTCGCAAGGGGTGTTTATCGGGGAAGGAGGAATGGGGTGGTGGTGGGGGGAGCAACATCTCGTCAGAAGGAGATTAGGAAGACGACAAGATCAGAGAGTTCAATTTACTTTCGCGGTTGCCGGATCTGAGATGGAGGCCGGGCAGAAGGACCTTTTCTTACCACCGACACCCACCTTTGAGAATAACAGCTCAATAGAGTGTCCTGTCAGAGAATCCAGCACGCCATAAGACATCCATTTATCAAAAGCAAAAGGGGGGGGGAAGGGTTTGCCCAGATTTCTCTGAGCAGGGCTGCCAAGCTCCAGGGGAGGCCCGGAGATCTGCCGGAATGACAACCGATCTCCAGACAACAGACAGCAGTTCTCATGGAAAAAATGGATGCTCTGGAGTAATGCTCCCTCTAAGCTATGAAGTCTGGTGAGCAAAAATTCTACTCAGCAAGCTACCGGCATGAAAGTTGTGAGCGGGCGATTTGGCGGCTGCATCAATTTGTCTGCTCCGGAGCCCTCCTTCCTGAGCTGAGACCAAAATGTGTGATCCGGAGGCTAAAAACGGTGAGCTGGACTCACACTCACTCAAGCTTAGAGGGAACACTGCTCGGGAGGGTCCCTACCCTCTCCAAATTCTCCCCCCTCTCTGGGCTCCACCCCCAGATCTCCAGGAATTTCCCAACTACAGTTGGGAACGGAGTTGCCTCTAAGTTGAGTGAGTGTGAGCTAGCTCACAAGACTCCACAGCTTGCAGGGAGCATTGGTTGGGAACCCCCTGTGTGCATACGTACTTGGGAGGGGAAACAGCCTCGTTCTTGACCACAGGGCTAGAAAAGCCACCGTCTCTGAGCTAGGGTTGCCAGCAATGCTCCCTCCAAGCCGTGAGCAAAAATCCTACCTTGTCAGCTACCGGCACGAAAGCTGTGTGAGCGAGCCATTTGGCTGCTGCATCAATTAGTTTGCTCTGGAGCCCTCCTTCCTGAGTGGAGACAAAAATGTGTGAGCCGGAGGCTAAGAAACCGTGAGCTAGCTCACGCTGACTCTGCTTAGAGGGAACACTGGTGGCCAGCCTCTAGGTGGCGGCTAGAGATCTCCCGGGTTACGACCGATCGCCAGGTGACAAGAGACCAGTGTTCCCTCTAAGCTGAGTTAGTGTGAGCTAGCTCACAGTTTTTTAGCCTCCAGCTTACAGATTTTTGTCTTAGCTCAGGAAACTAATTTATGCAGTAGCCAAATTGCTTGCTCACAACTTTCATGCCAGTAGCTCACAAAGTAGAATTTTTGCTCACAAGACTCCATGGCTTAGAGGGAGTATTGCAAGAGACCAGTTCCCCTGGAGAAAAGGGGCTGCTTTGCGGAGGTGGGGGGGAGAATCTACGGCATTCTACCCCAAAGAAGAAGAAGAAGAGACAGGATTTATATGCTGCCCTTCACTCGGAGTCTCAGAGCAGCTTACAATCTCCTTCCCCTTCCCCACAATAGATGCCCTGAGAGGCGGGCAGGGCTGAGAGAGCTCTTTCGAGGACTGCCCTTGAAAGAACAGCTCCGAGAGAACTTGTGACTGACCCAAGGTCCCGCCAGCGGCTGCATGTGGAGGAGTGGGGAATCCAACCTGGTTCTGCCAGATTAGAGTCCGCCCTCCTAAACCATAACACCGAACTGGCTCTCTGGGGTCCCCTCCCCAAACGCTCCGCTCCCCCCAGGCTCCGCCCTCAAATCTCCAAGAACTTCCCAATCACAGTTGGCAACCTCATTGAGGCATGCCTGCTTGATGGAGGGGGGGAGAAATAATCCTGTTCTTGACCACAGAGCTAGAAAAGCCAGTCTCTGTTGCCCACACGATAGACAGACACCTCCCCCCTCTTTCCATTCCTTTGCAAGGGAATCTTTCTCTCTAGTTTGGCGGGACAGAAATGCCCTTGGGCATGTCCTTTAAACCTCGGGTTCCCCAGCTCTAATTGCCAGAGTGAGTTCCCCTGTCTGGGCTCCGGGGCTTTTTCGTGCTGCTGAACTTGGACGCATCTGTGTGTTTGTGTGTGTGTGTGTGTGTGTGTGTGTCCCCACAAATTAAACGCTGAGACTAAGCTGATTTGGTGACGTTCTGCGGGCTGAAATTTCCCGGCGGGGACCTGAGCCAAAGCAGTTGTCACAATTAGCGGTAATTGGGTTCTGTTTCTAACAAAATCTGCAAGAGATGGGGGGAGGGAACGAACCTTTGGGTCAGGATTGATTGGCAGGAAGGAACAGGGAGAGGAGAGATTATATTTCCGCAGACGGGAGGGTATCGAAAGAACGGTAGGGAAATTGGAATAAACAGCCTGCTGGGGCCATGAAGGTGGGAGGGAGTCGTGGCTCGGTGGCAGAGCCTCTGCTTGGCATGCAGAAGGTCCCCGGTTCAATCCCGGGTGTCTCCAGTTAAGGATCAGAGAAGAGGAGAAAGGACTGGATTTATACCCCGCCTTTCAATACCTGAAGGAGTCTCAGAGCGGCTTATGCATCTCCTTTCCCTTCCCCTCCCCACAACAGACACCCTGTGAGGTAAGTGGGGCTGAGAGAGCTCTCTCTCGAGAACTGCCCTTGAGAGAACAGCTCTGAAAGAACTTGGGACGGACCCAAGGTCACACCAGCAGCTGCACGTGGAGGAGTGGGGAATCAAACCCGGTTCTCCCAGATTAGAGTCTGCGCTCTTAACCACTACACCAAACCGGCTCTCAGGTAGCAGGTGATGTGAAAGACCTCTGACCCTGTGACCCTGGAGAGCGGCTGCCAGACAGATTCGACAATACTGAGCTAGATGGATCGATGGTCTGATTCAATATAAGGCAGCGTCAGTTAGGAAGGCTTGGCATGTGGAAGGTCCCAGGTTCGATCCCCAACATCTCCAATCAAAAGGAGCAGGCAGGAGGGGATGAGAAAGACCTCCGCCTGAGACCCCGGAGAGCAATGAAGTGGGGCTGTGGCTCAGTGGTAGGGCGTCTGCTTGGCATGCAGAAGGTCCCAGGTTCAATCCCCAGCATCTCCGGTTAAAAAGGACCAGGCAGGAGGTGATGGGAAAGACCTCGGCCTGAGACCCTGGAAAGCCATGAAGTGGGGCTGTGGCTCAGTGGCAGAGCCTCTGCTTGGCAGGCAGAAGGCCCCAGGTTTGATCCCCGGTATCTCCAGTCAAAAGGACCAGGCAGGAGCTGATGGGGCCCTGGAGAGCGGCTGCCAGTCAGAGTAGACAATACCGATCTTGATGGACCAAGGGTCTGAGTATAAGGCCGCTTCGTATGCGATCAGGGTTTCCTTTGCAGGAGCTGCTGCCCACGCCCTCAGCTTGAGTTTCGTCCTTGCTGGACATGAATTCAGGTCCTACCTCCGCCACAGATTCACTTCAGACTCTTGAGTAAAGCCCAGTCGATGTAAAGCGAAAGGGGCAATCGAGTCCTGTTATGGCAGAATGGCCTTTAGTGGGGGCGTTCTCCTACTTAAAAAAGCAAAACTCCCTGCAAGTAAAAATCTAGCCTGGCAGGGCAACAGCCTGCAAACTTAATTCCAGAAGTGCTATTATATATATTTTTTTAATTCGGAGGGATTTCTGTTTTAAAGGTGGAGTGTTCGGAAGCTGACCCTCCCCGCCAGAAGTGCTACAGTTCGCTTGGACAGCCACACGCACTCCCGTCCCCTCTTCTACCTTCTGGAGGTGGCTACGGAATCTACAGAACACACACATCCTGTCTTAGGTTAAAGACGTATCAATTCAGAGAGAAACTGCACGACCCGTCTTCCTGGGCTTCATTAGAAGAGAGCCCCACGGGAACCACCGCAGTAATTAAGACTACAAATTGCTCTGCCTCTGCGGAGAACGTGGGTTCCAGAAGCCCTCGGGATGCGAGATCGAGCAAAGGGAAATTGTGCAGCAGTGCGAGAACGTCCTGGCTGTAAGGATGACAACCGACCCGGTAAGACGTTCCTTCCTGCCCCTTCAGGACTCGAAAGAATGTTTGCACAGTAAAGAATTGGCGGGGGGGCTTTACTGTGTGTTAGCCCAGCAAGGGATTCTTTGGGGAAAGGAATCAGAACAGAGAAGGAAGACCGGCCTAGAAGCTGGGTTGCCAGCCTCCAGGTTGCAGACTGGAGATCTCCCACTATTATAACCGCTCTCCAGACGACCGAGATCCGTTCCCCTGGAGAAAATGGCTGCTTTGGAGGGCGGACTCTGTGGCATTGCACCCTGCTGAGGCCCCTCCCCTCCTTAAACCCCGCCCTCCTCAGGCTCCGCCCTCGCAAATATCTGCTGTTTCCCAGCCCAGAGCTGGCAACCGTATTCTAGAAGAGCCAGGACAGGTTTTTTGGGGGTGGTGGTGGATAAGCACAATTTAAGATTTTTGTCTAGCAGTTCAGACGGGAAACGCAAATGGAGTGGCCTCGAAAACGTGGGTGCTTTTGGCTTGTTAGCGTCTCTAGCCGGTTTGGTGTCGTTTGGTATGGTGGTGAGGAGCACGGCCTCTGATCTGGGAGAGCCAGGTTTGGGTCCCCCACTCCTCCACATGCAGCTGCTGGTGTGACCTTGGGTCAGTCACAAGTTCTCTCGGAGCTGTTCTCTCAAGGGTAGTCCTTGGGAGAGTTCTCTCAGCCCCACCAACCTCACAGGGTGTCTGTTGTGGGGAAGGGGAAGGGAAAGGAGATTGTAAGCCGCTCTGAGTCTCCTTCGGGTAGTGAAGGGTGGGGTATAAATCCAGTCTCCTCCTCCTCCTCTTCTTCTCCTTCTTATTCCTCCTCCTCCTCTTCTTCTGCTTCTTCCTCCTCCTCCTCTTCTTCTTCTGCTTCCTCTTCTTCCTCCTCCTCCTCTTCTTCTTCCTATTCTTCTTCCCCCTCCTCCTCCTCTTCTTCTTCCTCTTCTTCTCCTCCTTCTTCTTCCCGCCTTCCAAAGAAGTGGCCATTCTCTCCAAGGGAACTGACCTCTGTCTCCTGGAGATAAACTGTAATCCCAAATCTCCAGCCACCACCTGGAGGCTGGCAACCCTGCCTAAAGCCTTGGGCATCTCAGCGGAGACGCTGTGAATAAACCAAACATGTCACCGTTCCAGCAGGAACGTCGGATCATTGCGGAAGACGTGCAGTGTCCGTTCCCCTGGCCAAACCTCACAAATCCTTTGTGCTTAGTATGTATAAGGTGGGAGAGGCTCAGCCCCCTAGGCTAGATATCTTAATGGGCCCGGTTCCAAGAGAGGAGGGGGCAGAAACCGTCATCGGCTGGCCATCGTCTGCCTTGCAGCCACTCACAGGTCTCTGAAGCCCATGAAAGATTCAAGAGGAGGTTGAAAGAAGAAACAGCTCTGGCTGGAATGCTGGAGCTACCACACTGAAAAGCTTCTCATGGGGGCGGGGAATGAATCACTCACAACCAGTTTGTGTGGGGATAGTGGGGGGCATCTACAGAGGGAGGGGTGTGATTGAGGGGGGTTGGAAGGAAGGAGACGGCAGAGAATGTGTCCAAGCTCGTGGGTTCTGCTAATTTGGGAACTCCCGGGTACCCGCGGGGAAATCGCAGAATTTTCACAGATCCTGAGGTTACACAGCGGCATGCCTGAGTCTGTGATCAAAGTGTTTGTGGGGGACAGCAGGTAATGCTGGCTCTCCGATATGCAAATCTGGGGGGGGGTGTACACGGCTCCCGCCCAATTCATCTCGGTCACATATTGTATAAAAATGACTAGTTAGAAGGAAGATGTCTTTTTCTACACGCATACATTTGACGGTACTGGAGCTGACACTTAATTCTTATATAGGGAGAATTGTATACCTGTAAACGGACTTATTAAAAAACAAATATCGTACCAAGCACTGAAGTCTGCCTGTTCAGACCTGGCTTGGATGACTCCCAAACATAACTGATAAATTTCGGTGGGTAACCATGTTGGTCTGATGCAGCAGAACAAAGTTCAAGTCCAGCGGCACCTTGAAGTTTTATTCAAGCTATAAGCCTTTGTGTGCATGCTCATTTCTTCGGATACATTGACATGGAAACTGCCAATCCATACGTATAGGTAGAGGGTGAGCAGCATATTAGCCTACAGCATAATCAGGGCTTTTTTGGTAGAAAAAGCCCAGCAGGAACTCATTAGCATAATAGGCCACAACCAACAGCAGAAACTCATTAGCCTATTAGGCCACACCCCTGACAGCACAGCGCATTAGCATATTAAGCCACACCCCCATGTTACCAGAAGTGTGGTCATCCAGCCACACCCACCTTTTGCTTCTTATTCTGTTTACCTTGTTTGCTGCCAGAACCTAGGGCTTTTTTTGGTAGCAGGAACTCCTTTGCATGTTAGGCCACACACCCCTAATGTAGCCAACCCTAATGAGTTTCTGCTGTTGGGTGTGGCCTGTTATGCTAATGAGTTCCTGCTGGGTGTGGCCAACTCGGGAGCCGGTTGGAACTCCGTTCCTGTGCATTCCTGCCCCAAAATAGCCCCAAAATAGCCCTGAGCATAATAAACACAAGGACCAAACTGGAATAACAAGCGTAGTTTATATGGTCGCCCTTTGTTTGGGTTTAATTCCAGAGCCAGTTTGGTGTCGTGGTTAAGAGCGTGGACTCTAATCTAGGAGAACCGGGTCTGATCCCCGCTCCTCCACATGCAGCTGCTGGTGTGACCTTGGGCCAGTTACAGTTCTCTCAGAGCTGTTCTCTCAAGGGCAGTCCTCGAAAGAGCTCTCTCAGCCCCACCAACCTCACACAAGGTGTCTGTTGTGGGGAGGGGGAAGGAGATTGTAAGCTGCTCTGAGACTCCTTGGGGGCTGGCTGCGCTGTCTCAGATCCTGGCTACGATGGTCGCGACTGACTCTCCATAACCCTTTTTGCCCAAAGTCTGAGCTGACTGGTGGGTAGTTAAAAGCAATGTTCCCTCTAAGCTGTGGAGTCTTGTGAGCAAAAATTCTGCTTTGTGAGCTACTGGCATTAAAGTTGTGAGCGAACGATTTGGCTGCTGCATCAGTTAGTCTGTTCTGGAGCCCTCCTTCCTGAGCGGAGACAAAAATGTGTGAGCTGGAGGCTAAAAAACTGTGAGCTAGCTCACACTGACTCAGCTTAGAGGGAACACTGGTTACAAGGCATCTTCAAAAGCTGTACCAGGCAACACGAAGGGCAAGTCCGGCCTTCCGTTTCATTGTCCCCAGCCCGAGGAGAGCCCCCAAGAACCAATCCCTCCTGGCTGGAATTTTCCCTCAGCCAAACTCTGCACTGCTTGGGGCTACCCTTGAAGACTGTCCAGGAGCTGCAGCTAGTGCAGAACGCGGCGGCTAGACTGCTAGTCGGGACCAGGTATCAAGAGCACATGACTCCAGTACTATGGCAATTACATCGGCTACGGACCCACTCCCGAGTCCAGTTCGAGGTGTTGGTTCCGACCTTTAAAGCCCTATGTGGCTTGGGACCGGGCTGTCTGAAGGACTTTCTTCGCCTGTTATGTTCCTGTTCTGGAATTAGGATCCCAGGGAGAGGCCCTCCTGTCTTTCCCATCACCCGAAGAAGCTCCTTTGGTAGGTGCAGGGCCTTTTCGGTGGCAGCCAGTGTTCCCTCTAAGCTGAGTTAGTGTGAGCTAGCTTACAGTTTTTTAGCCTCCAGCTCACAGATTTTTGTCTTATGCTCAGGAGGGACGGCTCCCGGGCAAACTGATTTATGCAGCAGCCAAATGGGTCTCTTGCAACTTTTAATGCCAGTCGCTCACAAAGTAGAATTTTTGCTCACAAGACTCCACAGCTTAGAGGGAATATTGGACTGGCAGCCCCACGATTCCAGAGCAACCTCTCCGGAAGTGCGCCCGGCCCCCTCACTTTCGATCTTTAAGAGGCAGCTGAAGACAGTCTTATTTAGGACTGCATTTGATTCAAGCCTAAACAGTGGCTTTAAATGTGGTTTTTATGCATTTTTGTACACTATTTTAGGTATCGTCTATCGTAGGATGCCTTGAGCGCCGAAAGGAAGAAAGGCGGCTAATCGACATTTCCAGTAAATAAAATAAATGTCCATTTCTCCCATGGCCTGGGCGCTCATTTTCCCTATTCGAAACCTGACCTTTCTTCCCAGAAGTTGCAATGTTGGTAAACATTCCGTGGCATCACAGTGCCTTTAAGCCTAGTTTTCTGTCAGTCCCTCACTCTATCCTACGTGGTGGCCAAGGTGGCCTGGAGTGGGAAAGAGGGAACACAAACAATTCACGACTCCGTCACAATCAATAGGGCTCTGAAAGGTTAGTCACCACTGTGGCGACGGCTTACATAACAAATAAAACGGCGCCTCCGTCAAGCAGGGAGCGGCTGAAGTGACCTGTGCGGCGCAGACGGCAGGAGAAATCGGAATTGCAGTGGGAAAGTAGGTCAAGGCGGGAGGATTAGGGAGTCCAGGCCAGCCCGGAGAGGAGAAAGGAAAACAAAAGAAAGGAAATGGAAGACAGCGGGCGCTTTAGAAGGGAGAACTGGGGGACCGTTCTGCCCCAAAACTCCCACTTTTATCAACCCCTGCTGTAGGTTTATCAACCTCTAGGTTTGGTGTGTGCCTTGGTGTTTAGTCATGCCGGCCACATGACCACGGAAACGTCTTCGGACAGCGCTGGCTCTTCGGCTTTGAAATGGAGATGAGCACCGCAACCCTAGAGTTGGATTTGACTGGCTTTCGAGCAAGGGAACCTTTACCTTTACTTTTAGGTTGGTGACTGGTCTCCAGATGGCCGAGATCTAAGGTTGCCAGCTCTGGGTTGGGGAATACATCGAGATTTGGGGGGTGGAGCCTGAGGAGGGCAGGTTTTGGGGAGGGGAAGGGCCTCAGCGGGGTAGAATGCCCTAGAACCCACCCTCCAAAGCAGCCGTTTTCTCCAGAGGAACTGGTTTCTGTCGTCTGGAAATCAGTCGTAAAAGTGGGAGAGCTCCAGGCCCCACCTGGAAATTGGCAACCCTACCAAGATCCATTCCCCCTGGAGGAAACGGCTGCTTTGGAGGGCGGCTTCTATGGCATTAGACCCTGCTGAGGCCCCTCCCCTCCCCAAACCCCACCCACCAAGGCTCCATGCCCCCATATCTTCAGGTAGCTCCCAGACTGGAGCTGGCAAGTCTAGCAGTGATAGGAGGAGGAAGAAGAAGAAGGAGGAGGAGGAGGAGGAGATTGGATTTATACCCTGCCCTTCACTACCCGAAGGAGTCTCAGAGCAGCTTACAATCTCCTTTCCCTTCCCCCCCCCCACAACAGACACCCTGTGAGGTAGGTGGGGCTGAGAGAGCTCTCTCGAGGACTGCCCTTGAGAGAACAGCTCTGAAAGGACTTTTGAGTGACCCAAGGTCACACCAGCAGCTGCATGTGGAGGAGTCGGGAATCCAACCCGGTTCTCCCAGATTAGAGTCCCCGCTCCTAACCACGACACCAAACCAGACCAGCCTACCTTGGAGGGCTATTGAGAAGATTACCCTCATGGCGAATAACTTCCAACTTATGAAGTGCGATTCTTTGTCGTTGTCGGCGTTCATCCGTCATTCACGTGATCAAAGACCTTGCTGGGCATTTGCGGTAACCGAAATTGGGGTGGGGAGAAGGGATAGCACACCTGCCCTGTGAATGTTGAGGAAGACGGTCTTGTTGAGGATCCGAAGCGGGAATGTTGAGTCCGGTGGGGAGAACGCACCTTAACATTGAGATGTAGAAGGGGAATTATTCCCCCCAACATCACTAGCCTCCTGGCTCTCACGCCTTCGTAGACACAAGTCTGGAAACTCGGCTGGTCAACCAGTAAAGGTTGCCAACTCTGGCTTGGGAAATTCCTGGAGATTGGGGGGCGTAGAGCCTGGGGAGCAGGTTGGGGACAGGAGGGACCACAGCATTGTGTCCCCCCCCTCCCAAGTCGCCATTTTCCTCTAGAGGAACCGATCTCTGTCATCCGGAGATGAGCACAATTCTGGGAGATCACCAGGCGCCGCCTGGAGGTTGGCAACCCCGCAGCCAGCCCACCCCTTTCAGCTTCAGCAGCAACCCCACCCCACTCCCGTTTCCCACGGACCCTCCCCACCTTTTCCCGCGATAAAATTAACCCTCCCCCTCGGTCTCTCAGTGCACCCTCCCCAACCTGAATTCCAAGCTTATTTATTACTTATTATTTATTTTGACAGATGACTGGTGTAGATCTATTAAGGAGGAGGCTGCTTTCAACTGTCCTGTGTTCATTCACACACACACACGCACCCCTGAAGTTCCTATTTTGGGTCCCCCTCCCCCTTTTCCCCTTCTGTCAGCCCTTGGACGGCGAATTGCAAGCAGACCAGAGAATCTGGCGAAGGGGGGGGGACGACCGCCTCTTGGCTTTCTCCGCTGGCAGCAAAGGAATCCGCGGGAGAAGAATTTCTGCCAGCATCCTCCTCCTCCCCCCTCCAGCACGGGGGGCGGGGGGGTGGGGGCGCAGGAGAGAGGGAGGTGGGCTCCGCTAATGCCACCGCCGCATCTTGGCAGAGCCTCCAAGCGGCGAACGGCAGAGCCCGGAGTCACAACAGAGGAGGTACCTCGGGTCCAGCCAAGGCAGAGTCTTTTGACCCACGGCTGGGGGACCCCCCGCGGCTCCTCTTCCTGCGAGGACGGATCGTCCAGAGCCCGAGCCCGGAGGAGGAGACCCCTCCCCTCTTTGTTACCTTTGTGGGTGGCATCGTGCCCACCGCGAGACGACTCCGGGGGGGGCAGTCGCTTCGGGGGCTCCGGCAGGGACGTCGCCGGGGCAGAGATGACCGAGCCGTCTCCGAAGATGCGGTCCAGGGCGGTCCAGAGGGTGGCGAACAGGTGCTGGCCAAGGGGACGCCGGCTGTGAGAGGTAAGAGAGACACTCTTCGAGACTTTGCCAAGCCAAACGTCCTTTCCTGGTCCCCAAACTGGCTCCCTCCCATAGAGGGGTCCCCAGACAGGGCTCCCCCCCAAATAGAGCTGTCACCAACCACAATTCATAGCCCTCGAACTTCAGGGCCAGCTCATTCCCCTCCCTTATCCCAGACTGCTGAAACACCCCCCCCCAAGTTGAGCCCCATAGATCCCTTGGCATTTTGGTTCTGCCCGGCTCCTAGCTCTCAAACCTGACCTGGCAGAACAAAGTTTTATTATGGCGAGAGCTCCGGATGGCCCTCTAAGCTAGGTGCGTGCAGTTCATGAGACAACAGATTCCCTTAAACCTGACTTTATGACTGTGCCAATGAAGCCCACAGCCAGTCCCGGATAGGGACCGGAGCCAGGATTCGGTGATGCCGGAGACCCACATACCGTGGGGTACGGGGACAGCAGAGACGCGAATTCTAAAGAGCCTGCATTCACTCGGCACCGGCTGGAGGCCCTTTGGACCACCCCGGAATCCCCGCTTTGGACCAGGGAGGGGTCATCAGTGCCCCTAACCAACGCTCTCTCTAAGCTACGGAGTCCAGTGAGCAAAAATTCTGCTTTGTGAGCTACCGGCATTACAGCTGTGAGCGAGCCATTTGGCTATTGCATAAATCGGTCTGCTCTGGAGCCATCCCTTCCCGAGCTGAGACAAAAAATGTGTGAGCCGGAGGGCTAAAAAACGGTGAGCCAGCTCACACTCACTCAGCTTAGAGGGAACACTGCCCCCTAACCTGCCCCATATATCTTTGGGAGGGAAGGAAGGTGGGGCGGCAACATAGGGGGTGAAAATCGGGACGGGGCTCAAAGGGGGGGATATTAAAGGGTCGGTCCATTGTGGCTTTGGGAGACACGGGAGGTATCCCAAGGGGTGTTTTTAGGGTGCCCTGCTCCACTTGGAAACGGGGCACCCCCTTGCCTGTGCTGTGTCAACTCTCCCACCCCCGCAGCCTCCAAATATGCCCCCCGTTTCCCAGGGATGCGGTAGGCGGCCGTCCCAGCTTCCTCCAGCAGGTGTGTGGGCTGAAATGCCAGGGCATCAAACCCAGGCTATTTTTCCTCTCTTTCTGCTGTCTTTCTTTCTTTTCTTTTGGGGGGAGCAACGCCGAGTAGAAAACAGCAAGCCAGAGGAAGAAAGCAAAATCAATGGAACCCCCCCACCCCCCGAGACTGCTGGGAATCGACACCTTAGGTGGGAAAAAAACCATTTCTGCAGCTCTTGGGAGGAACGAGAGCGGGGGGGGTTGGGAAGGGGGGGGGCGTCTCCTTCCATGCTCCCTCTAAGCTGTGGGAGTCCTGTGAGCAAAAATTCTACTTGGAGAGCTCCTGACGTTAAAGCTGTGAGCGAGCGATTTGGCTACTGCATAAATTAGTGGGCCCTGGAGCCCTCCTTCCTGGGCGAAGACAAAAATCTGTGAGCTGGAGGCTAAAAAAAATGTGAGCTGGCTCACACTAACTCAGCTTAGAGGGAACACTGGTCTCCCCCACCCCCCTTTATGCTCCTGGGAGGAAAGGAGAGAGACCCCCGAACACGGACTGCTGGATAAGGAGGGGGGGAAAGACACAGTGCGCTGTCGGGTCCCAGCTGACCCACGGCGACCCCGTGGAGTTCCGCCTCCTGGGGTTTTCAAGGCAAGAGGCGAGCAGAGGCGGTTTTCCCCTTGCCTCCCTCTGCAGAGCCTTCCTTGGGGGTCTCCCATCCGAGTCCGAACCTGAGCCCACCAATGCTCCCTCTAAGCTGGGGAGTCTCGTGAGCCAGAATTCTGCTTGGTGAGCTTCCGGCATGAAAGTTGTGAGCGAGCGATCGGGTTGCTGCGTAAATTTTATTTATTCATTTTATTTATTATGAGATTTATACCCTGCCCTCCCTGCGAGGCAGGCTCAGGGCGCCCGCCTCAGTTTGCTCTGGAGGAGCAGTGCTCCCTCTAAGCTGAGTCCGTGCGAGCCAGCTCACTATTTTTTAGCCTCCGGCTCACAGATTTTCGTCTCACCTCAGGAAGAATGTGGCTGCAGAGCAAACTGATTGATGCAGCAGCCCAATCGCCAGTAGCTCACAGAGTAGAATTTTTGCTCACAAGACTCCACGGCTTAGAGGGAACATTGCTCTGGAGCCCCATCCTTCCTGAGCGAGGACCGAGATCTGTGAGCCGGAGGCTAAAAAACTGTGAGCTGGCCCACACTAACTCAGCTTAGAGGGAACACTGGAGCCGACCCTGCTTGGCTTCCGAGACCCAAGGAGATCGGGCCTGTCTGGGGTTTCAGGGCTGCTACATGATAAAAGGGGCGGTGGTGGCAATAATAGGGAGAAATGGGCCTCTGAGGCCGTAGGTCTGGTGTGTAGGACAGCAGAAAGAGTTTCCACAAGATGAGATAAAGAGAGGTTCCAGAGGATGGTATCCATCAAGTGAAGAGTTCCGTTCCAAAAGCCACCCACCCCACAAGCACGGTAGAAAAGCCAGGGGTCCTGCCCTGTTTGACAGCATGTGGGATTCAGGGGTACGCTGCCACGGCACATGGAGGTTCCCCTGAGCACAACTAACAATGAAAGTCCGGCGACACCTCAGAGACTAAGATTTATTAGCCACGGCCCTTGTTAGGCCACCTGCTCCATCGATACGCCGACCCTCCCCTTTTAAAGGCATCGAAGAGAGACAACGGAGAGAAGGGGGCACGGCAGAGCTTGATCCCGTCAGATCCCGGAAGCTAGGCAGGGCCGGTTTTTGGAAGGGAGACCATCAAGGAAGGCCCTGCAGAGGAAGGCAAGGGCAAACCATCTCACTTGCCCTGGCAGCCCCTTGCTGGGGTATATGGTTGCAGGAAGGAAGGTGGCACGGCACAGCCCGATCTCGTCAGATCTTGGAAGCTAAGCAGGGTCAGTACTTGGAAGGGAGGCCACCAAGGAAGGCTCTGCAGAGGAAGGCAAGGGCCAACCACCTCTGCTTCTCGCTTGCCTTGAAAGCCCCTTGCTGGGGTGGTCGTAAGTTGGAAGCTAAGCAGGGTCGGTACCTGGAAGGGAGACCACCAAGGAAGGCTCTGCAGAGGAAGGCAAGGGCCAACCACCTCTGCTTCTCCCTTGCCTTGAAAGCCCCTTGCTGGGGTGGCCGTAAGTTGGAAGCTAAGCTAGGGTCAGTACTTGGAAGCGAGACCACCAAGGAAGGCTCTGCAGAGGAAGGCAAGGGCCAACCACCTCTGCTTCTCGCTTGCCTTGAAAGCCCCTTGCTGGGGTGGTCGTAAGTTGGAAGCTAAGCAGGGTCAGTACTTGGAAGGGAGACCACCAAGGAAGGATCTGCAGAGGAATGCAAGGGCCAACCACCTCTGCTTCTCGCTTGCCTTGAAAGCCCCTTGCTGGGGTGGCCGTAAGTTGGAAGCTAAGCAGGGTCAGTACTTGGAAGGGAGACCACCAAGGAAGGCTCTGCAGAGGAACGCAAGGGCCAACCACCTCTGCTTCTCGCTTGCCTTGAAAGCCCCTTGCTGGGGTGGTCGTAAGTTGGAAGCTAAGCAGGGTCAGTACTTGGAAGGGAGACCACCAAGGAAGGCTCTGCAGAGGAATGCAAGGGCCAACCACCTCTGCTTCTCGCTTGCCTTGAAAGCCCCTTGCTGGGGTGGTCGTAAGTTGGAAGCTAAGCAGGGTCAGTACTTGGAAGGGAGGCCACCAAGGAAGGCTCTGCAGAGGAAGGCAAGGGCCAACCACCTCTGCTTCTCGCTTGCCTTGAAAGCCTCTTGCTGGGGTGGCCATAAGTTGGAAGCTAAGCAGGGTCAGTACTTGGAAGGGAGGCCACCAAGGAAGTCTCTGCAGAGGAAGGCAAGGGCCAACCACCTCTGCTTCTCCCTTGCCTTGAAAGCCCCTTGCTGGGGTGGCCAGAAGTTGGAAGCTAAGCAGGGTCGGTGCCTGGAAGGGAGACCACCAAGGAAGGCTCTGCAGAGGAAGGCAAGGGCAAACCATCTCACTTGTCCTGGCAGCCCCTTGCTGGGGTGTCTGGTTGCAGGAAGGAAGGTGGCACGGTATAGATTGATCTTGTCAGATCTTGGAAGCTAGCAGGGTCGGTACTTAGATGGGAGACCACCAAGGAAGGCTCTGCAGAGGAAGGCAAGGGCCAACCACCTCTGCTTCTCACTTGCCTCAAAAAGGCCTGTGCTGTGATGGCCATAAGTTAGAAGCTAAGCAGTGTCGGTACTTGGAAGGGACACCAGCAGGGCTATTTTGGGGCAGGAACGCACTGGAACGGAGTTCCGGCTGGCTTCTGAGTTGGCCACGCCTACAGCCTCCGCCCCCCTCGGGTTCCCCAGGTGCCTTGCAAGCCGCGGGGCGCCTGGGGAAGCCAATCCAGAAACTGCTTCCCTTCCCTTGGGTTTCCCATGTGCCCTGCAAGCCGTGTGGCACCTGGGGAAGCCAATCCCGAGAGGGAGCTGCGCTGTCAAGGGCGTGGCCAAATATGCTAATGAGTTCCTGATGCTGGGTGTGGCCAGTTATGCTAATGAGTTCCTGCTGGGCTTTTTCTACCAAAACACGACCCGGAGACCACCAAGGAAGGCTCTGCAGAGGAAGGCGATGGCCAGCCGCCTCTGCTTCTCCCTTGCCTCGAAAGCCCCTTTGCTGGGGTGGCCATAAGTCGCCTGCAACTCATGGGTATTTACATACATCAAATGGCGACTACATATCACCGCAACTGATTTCACGACACAGTCACACACACTGTGTTAAGAAGTCTGAGAGGCTTGTCGTGCCGGTCTGCAGGAGAAGGGCACGATTCGAATCCACCACCACCTTAGGGGCCAACGAGGTTTCCGGGGTATGAGGTTTCGAAAGTCCGAGCTCACTTCAAGAATCAACGCTCTAACATGCTCCTGGACTCAAATTGGGCTGTATTAAGAACTGTTTTCTATACCCCCCCCGGGTGTGTAGGAACATCCCGAGATTAAGAAGAAGAGAAGAGATTGGATTTATACCCCGCCCTTCACTCGGAATCTCAGAGTGGCTTACAAACTCCTTTCCCTCCCTCTCCCCACCACAGACACCCTGTGAGGTGGGCAAGGCTGAGAGAGCTCTGACAGAAACCGCTCTTTTTCAAGGACAGCTCTTGTCAGAACTGTGGCTTGCCCAAGGTCATCCAGCAGGTGCGAGTGGAGGAGTGGGGGAATCAAAGCCGATTCTCCCAGATTAGAGTCCATGCACTTTCAGGCCTCGTACGCTGGCAGGTTAAAAGATATGAAATCAGATTGCGTTCCAGTCTGTCTGCAAAGCAGATGGGACCACTCCCGTTGCCTGGAATCAATGTTTGAGAGGTTTTCTGCCTTAGCAGCGTTCACGTGTGGACCCCCACACTTCTGGCCTTCCCACGTGCAAAAGGCATAAGAGTCTCAAATGGATGTCTTCGGATGGCATCCACTGACCTGCTGTGATTTACACGGTGAATTGGGTCCGGCATTGCCGCTGTAGTTCTGTGTAAGATGCTGGCAGGACCCATACATAGCCATCCTTGACTTTTACCGGGTTTAAAAAACAATCTGTCCCTTTCTGTAACGTGTGAATGTGACCGAAGGGTCTTGGAAACACCATCCAGGTACCCTCATCAGAGAGACGGAAGAAGATTTTTAAGTAAGGTTTTCATGTAAGCCGCCCTGACCCTGCCTCGACGGGGAGGGTGGGGTATGGATCTAATAAATAAATAAATGAGAAGAGATTGGATTTATACCCCGCCCTTCACTACCCGAAGGAGTCTCAGAGCGACTTACAACCTCCTTCCCCTTCCCCTCCCCACAACAGACACCCTGTGAGGCAGGCGGGGCTGAGAGAGCTCTCTCGAGAACTGCCCTTGAGAGAACAGCTCTGAAAGGACTTGTGGCTGACCCAAAGTCACACCAGCAGCTGCATGCGGAGGAGTGGGGGACTCAAGCCCGGTTCTCCCAGATTAGAGTCCGCGCTCCTAACCCCTACACGAAATTGGCTCCCGAAAGGATAGGACTGGCGGCAGACCTCTCTCTGCTACACTACCCTCCGCCGCAAATTCAGGTCTGTTGCCGGGGAATGTATGAAAACGGGGCTCGTTTTGGATGTTGCGTGGAATTATCGTTTTTAAAAAATCTATCCTCCGCTGGCAGCAGAGTCGAGCGGGTGGTAGCGACGCTACGTTGGCTAATTAAAACGCTCGAGTCATTTGCTCTCTCCAGCAACAGGCGGTGGGGTGAGAGAGGAAAACAGAAGAAAGACCGGGCGATTCTGGGGCTGCCAAGTGATCCGTGATGCCAGGGGGTAGGCAGCAGGTAGAAGACAGGCTCATCTGCTCTAGCCAAGAGAATCCAGCAACGTAGCAACGCTTTTACTCTTTGGGGGGGGGCGGGGGGAGATTTGTTATGATTCATAGATGCCACGCACCGACTCAACCGAGAGGGATTAAGTTTCATTATATCGCCGGCCTACGCAAGCTGCCATCCTCCTACACAGCTGACGGTAACCACGGATTGTGGCCTTCGAGACTTCCCCCGCGCATTTTCCCACACTCAATCAGGCTGCAAAAAAACCCACCACCCCCAGATTAACCCCCACACACACCGCCCCCCGGCGTGGCTGAGAAACCTGCGTTCGGCTCAGCCGTGAGTCATCAGTCACGCAAGCCGATTTTATCCTCAGAACAACCCTGCGAGGGCTGCCTTCCAGAGTGATGGACGGCCTGTTCCGTCTATGAAAAATCCACACAAATCAGCTACAGGCAGTGATTGATGTGGGAAGGTGACAAACACGGTTGTTGTCTCCTGGATGCATGCAAGTATAGCCGGGATCGCGGCCGGACATCAGTCCAAACTGAGCATACGCCTGCCAGCTTCTTAGCTGAGGAAGCCATGTGTTAATACGAGGTGGGGAATGGAGGGAAAGCCAGACCTCAGATGCCTGGAGAGACGGTTTGGTGTAGTGCTTAAGTGCGCGGACTCTAATCCGGGAGAACCGGGTTTGATTCCCCCACTGCTCTTCCTGCAGCCAGCCGGGTGACCTTGGGTCAGTCACAAGTTCTCTCAGAGCTGTTCTCTCAAGGGCAGCCCTCGAGAGAGCTCTCTCAGCCCCGCCGACCTCACAGGGTGTCTGTTGTGGGGAGGGGAAGGGGAAGGAGATTGTAAGCCGCTCTGAGACTCCGAGTGAAGGGCGGAGGTATAAATCCAATCTCCTCCTCCTCCTCCTCCTCCTCCTCCTCCTCTCCTCTTCTTCTTGTCAGCCACAAGTTCTCTCAGAGCTATTCTCTCAACGGCAGTTCTCTCAGAGCTCCCTCAGCCCCACCAACCTCAGGGTGTCTATTGTGGGGAGGGGAAGGGGAAGGAGATTGTAAGCCGCTCTGAGACGCTGAGTGAAGGACAGGGTATAAATGCAATCTCCTCCTCCTCCTCCTCCTGTTCTTCTTCTTGGCAGTCACAAGTTCTCTCCAAGCTATTCTCTCAGGGGCAGTCCCCACTCCTCCGCATGCAGCTGCTGGTGTGACTTTGGGTCAGTCACAAGTTCTTTCAGAGCTGTTCTCTCAAGAACAGTTCTCTCAGAGCTCTCTCAGCCCCACCGACCTCACAGGGAGTCTGTTGTGGGGAGAGGAAGGGAAGGAGATTGTAAGCCGCTCTGAGATGCTGAGTGAAGGCCAGGGTATAAAACCAGCCTCCTCCTCCTCTTCTGTCAGACACAGTTCTCTCAAGCACTTACCTCAGAGGGTGTCTGTTGTGGGGAGGGGAAGGGAAGGAGATGGTAAGCCACTCTGAGACTCCGAGCGAAGGGCGGGGTATAAATCCAGTCTCCTCCTCCCCCTCCTCCTCTCCTTCTTCTTGTTCTGTCAGTCACAAGTTCTCTCAGAGCTGTTCTGTCAGGAGCAGTTTCTCTCAGAGCTCTCTCAGACTCACCGACCTCACAGGGTGTCTGTTGTGCAGAGGGGAAGGGAAAGGAGATTGTAAGCTGCTCTGGGATGCTGAGTGAAGGACGGAGTATAGATCCTCCCTCCTCCTCTCCTCCTCTTCTTCTGTCAGTCACAGTTCTCTCAGGAGCAGTCCTCGAAAGAGCTCTCTCAGCCCCGCCTACCTCACCGGGTGTCTGTTGTGGGGAGGAGAAGGGAAAGGAGTTTGTAAGCCGCTCTGAGACTCCAAGTGAAGGGCGGCATATAAATCCAATCTCCTCCTCCTCCACAGTTGGGGAATGCATATTTTCTTACATGTGAGTAGACCCATATAGGGGTGGAAAGGGGCAGTGGGGGGAAACAGCCTGGCTTAAATGCACCTTGTGAATTTGGGGGGCAAGGGGAGATCTGAACTTCCCAGCCCCTTCGGCTCCACCGGGATGTGCTCCAAGCCTAGGAGAAATTCAGAGCAGCCATAAGTTAAAAAGAGTCCTAAAAGTCAAACTAGACCAGCCCCGTTACAGCGAAGTGGGAGAGTGGGTCCTCAGGTGCTCCCCTCCCCACCCAGATCTGAAACGTTTCACCTAAATGTTAGATGTGAGCAGAAACAGGTGGGATATTTTTCCCCAGTGACACAAGAATGGCGCTCTGTACATGCTCAGAATCACCCTCTGTTGTTGCACTACGTGTTACCATAGTAACCTGGCATCCATTGTTGGATCGATCGTGTGGCCTGGGCTCCTGGGTCTGAGTTCTGGCGAGCCCTCTCTCAGATGAAGAGGTTCGGGGGGTTCGGGGCACCACGTGGGGATGGCGGGCTGCAGCAGTCCAGAGCCGTCAATGGGGAAAGCTCTGCTTTAAATCCAGTTAATGCCCTTAAGGCGGTTAAGGCCCTTAAAATACGGAAGCGACCGTACTGGCCTACTTCACAGGGCTGTCGTTAGGGCGATGGAGGCAATGCATGCCTAGAGGTTGGGGACATCTTCATCAACAGCGATCGGCAACGCATGCATGGAAATCGCAAGGAGGCCAAAACGTGGCAAACCCACCGCGCTCCCTGGCCGACCGATCTGGGAACCCGATGCACGCACTGTTAAAAGCAGCATTTAACACAGGCCCCAAAGGCTTTTAAAGCTATTTTTTTCACATGCGCACCCCAACAGGAAAGAGCCAGCTGTGACTCTGATCTCCACGGAGAGCCTCTGTATTCAGAGGTAGTCACCCTCTCTTAGGGTGGACAGCCTCCAGGTGGGGCCTGGAGATCTCCAGCTGACAGAGATCAGCTCCCCTGGAGAAAATGGCTGCTTTGGAGGGCGGACTCTATGGCGTTGTACCCTGCTGAGGCCCCTCCCCTCCCCAAACCCCGCCCACTCCCAGATCCACCCCCCAAAGTCTCCAGGAATTTCCCAGCCCAGACCTGGCAACCCTACTCTCTCCAGACTTGTGGACAACCAAGAGAAAAGGACTGTTGTATTCATGCACTGCGTGTGAGCTATGCAGGCTTGAGCCCCTTTTGGAAAAACAGACAACTAGACCGGACAGGGTACTTTTTGAATTCTGGCGCAGGTTAGTGCGTCCACAAAATGGCTTCCCCGGGAGGCGGGGCCAGGGACAAAAGGTCAGGGCGTGAGCTCTGCTTAACAGGACGCCTTTTAGTCGGTGCAGCCGATCGGAAGCCCGGCTGGACGCAAGCCCCACTCGGCCCGGCCCACAACCTAAAAACACTTTGTTGGGTACCCTCCCGAATGCCGCATTGTGAAATTAAATCAATGCATCTCGGCCCTTCTGCGTGGCTCTGCTCTCTCGGGAGTCCTGGAACAACTGGGATTATTTTGGGCAGGGGAGGAGGCAGCGAGTCTCTCGAGATCTCTTCCCATCGCCCGCCGAGGTCCGTGATTCACTGCCGATTTTCCCCAAGCATGGGCGGCTCGGCGCAAACAGAACTAGCTGTCTTTTATTTTTATGTTTTTTTTCTTTGTTCCCGGCTCATCTCGACGGTGGGGGAGGGAAGCGAGAGACTCCTTCTCCTTTTACGCCCAAACCTCGCTCAAAAATACGGCAGTTTTTAAACCCGGATCGCTCAGAACCGTGGCCAAAGGCAAATTTAAAGTAAAGGTAAAGGTTCCCTTGCTCGAAAGCCAGTCGAATCCGACTCTAGGGTTGCGGTGCTCATCTCCGTTTCAAAGCCGAAGAGCCAGCGCTGTCCGAAGACATTTCCGTGGTCATGTGGCCGGCATGACTAAACACCAAGGCGCACGGAACGCTGTTCCCTTCCCACCAAAGTGGTACCTATTTATCTACTTGCAATTTCTTGCTTTCGAACTGCTAGGTTGGCAGGAGCTGGAACTAGAGACGGGAGCTCACCCCGTCATGCGGCACTCACGGGTCTTGAACTGCTGAACTACTGACCTTCCACAGCCTGCAGTTCAGCTTCTTAACCACTTGAGCCACCACAGCTCCCTAAGGCAGCACCTTTTCAAGAGGTGGCGAGAAGACAAGGAGAAGCCCGGCCGGTCTAGTCCAGTGTCCCCAACACGGTGCCGGAGAGCCCCCCCCAAGCATCTTCCAGAGGTGGTTTCCCCTTGCCTGCCTCCACGTCGCAACCCCGGACTTCCTTGGTGGTCTGCCCCCCAAATACTAGACAGGGCCGTCCCGGACAAGGGCGTCCCCCAATTACTTCTGCTGTCGTAGCTGCTCACCTGTTTTGGCTCTTGAACAGGTTTGGCGATCGTGTTGTCGGCAGTGTTCCCTCTAAGCTGAGTTACTGTGAGCTAGCTCGCCGTTTTTTAGCCTCCGGCGCACACATTTTTGTCTTCGCTCGGGAAGGAGGGCTCCCGAGCAAACTAATTGCTGCAGCAGCTCAATCGCTCGCTCACAACTTTAATGCCAGCAGCTCACAAAAGTAGAATTTTTGCTCACAAGACTCCACGGCCTAGCAAACTAATTTCTGCAGCAGCCCAATCGCTCGCTCACAGCTTTAACGCCAGCAGCTCACAAAAGTAGAATTTTTGCTCACAGGACTCCATGGCTTAGAGGGAGCATTGGTTGTAGGGTTAAGGGAGCAGGCAGGCCAGGATTCGGGGGACCCGGGTTCGGATCCCCGTTCTATGGGCCAGCTACCTCCCAGGGACGATGAGTGGATCAAGGAGAGGTTTACACCACCTTGCGATCCTTGGAGGAATGATAGGATGAAAATAGAAAGAGATCGATACGTTGGCCCGATGCTCGGTGGGCCTGACACAGGACACCCGAGTCCCCCAGCCGACACTGTGCAGGGTTCTCTGCCCTTAATCCCCCCTCTCCCCTCTCGGTCAGAAACAAATTGTCCGCGGCACGGCGCACTGCAGGCTTTGCGCATCAAAAGCCAGGCCGCCAACGCAGGGCTGCGATGTTTGGATGCCAACGCAAAATTTGTCGTGTGTGGGCAAACACTGCACAGCTTCTCACGTTATCCTGGCAGGATTTGCTACTTGGCACAAAAAGGACCCTGCAACATCTGTCCTCTGTTTCGCCCTCTGGAGTGCTATTTTAGATACCGACAGACATTTAATTCTGTTTTTTTCTTTTTAAAGCACTACTTTACCCCCCCGCCCAGGATTTCCCTGCGGGGTCTGCGGATCCAAGGCACGCTGCGTGTCCTCCCTGCTCCAAAATGCTTTATCAGTCTTTAAATATTTGAAGAAAAGAGAAGGATTTGCTTTTTAGAACAGAAAATGCTGAGAAGGCAGGGAGCCGCTGGCAGAATAGGAAAGAAGGGGATTTGGGGGGCTGAGTGAACGAGATGGACAGAGGTGAATGCAGCTGGGGTGTCAGAGTGGGCCGGATGTGACCAAACGGTGCCCGGCCAAATCCATGTTTGATTCGGCTCGGTCTCCTTCCTCCACTGTTTGCAGTTAGAGGATCAGGAAATGGTTACTGGACACAAAATAGGTTTAAGGGTTCCCAGAGGTCTGCAGCGGCCGAGACAGAAATTCTTCCTGCTAATCCTAGATGAGAAGGGTCCGTCTGCCGGCAAGCCCTGGAAATAGACGTTTTCTGAGCCCCAGGCTAAGCCCGGGGCTCAGGAAAGGTCTATTTTCAACGCCGTAGGCGAGCCGGACTGACTCATTTAGCAACGCGGTTTTCAAATTTTGAGCAAAAAGAAAAGTCCCCCAACCATTCTAATTTCAGGAGGCTATGTTTCGGTTCTCTCTCACCGCATGAAGCTCAAGATATTTTGAAAATACATTCTTTCAGACATGCAACGTTGTTGCCAACCTCCAGGTGGGTGTGCAAAAGTATATAGCACTGTGTATAATAGATGGCTCAAGTGGTTAAGACACTGAACTGTGGAAGGTCAGTAGTTCAGCAGTTTGAGACCTGAGAGTGCCGCATGATGGAGTGAGCTCCCGTCTCTAGTTCCAGCTCCTGCCAACCTAGCAGTTCGAAAGCAAGAAATTGCAAGTAGATAAATAGGTACCACTTTGGTGGGAAGGTAACAGCGTTCCGTGCACCTCTGCGTTTAGTCATGCCAGCCACATGACCACGGAAATGTCTTCGGACAGCGCTGGCTCTTCGGCTTTGAAACGGAGATGAGCACTGCAACCCTAGAGTCGGATTCGACTGGCTTTCGAGCAAGGGAACCTTTACCTTTACCTTATAATAGATGCACGTTCAAGGTAAATCAATTTTGCGCTTTTCCCTTTTTTATTTTTCTATACTGTTGCATAAATACTGGTATCAAATATGATCGAAAATAGGTTTCACCCGAACCAAACATCCAAGTGCAGGTTTGCATTCTGTTCAAATATTCAGACGGCACCTGGTCAGTATCACAATCACTAGTCCTCCTGATTGTGATCAGTGTTCCCTCTAAGCCGAGCTAGTGTGAGCTAGCTCACAGTTTCTTAGCCTCCAGCTCACACATTTTTGTCTTAGCCCGGGAAGGAGGGCTCCAGAGCAAACTAATTTATGCAGGTGTCAAGTCACTGGCTCACAACTTTAATGCCGGTAGCTCACCAAGTAGAATTTTTGCTCACAAGACTCCACAGCTTAGCGGGAACGGATCGTGATACTGACTTAGTGATTGTGATACTGACCAGGTGCCGTCTGAATATTTGCGCAGACTGTAAACCTGCACTTTGATGTTTGGTTCGGGTGAAACCTATTTTCGATCATATTTGATACCAATATTTATAGGACAGTATAGAAAAATAAAAATGGATAAAAATAAAAGCACGACATTGATTTACTTTGACTATACACAGGGCTATTTTTGGGCAGGAACGCACAGGAACGGAGTTCCAGCTGGCTCCTGAGTTGGCCACGCCCAGCAGGAACTCATTAGCATAATGGGCCACACCCAACAGCAGAAACTCATTCGGATTGGCTACATGTGGCCTAACATGCAAAGGAGTCCCTGCTCCAAAAAAAGCCCTGGGGGTTTTGGCAACAAACAAGGTAAACGGAATAAGAAGTAAAAGGTGGGTGTGGCTGGATGACCACACTTCTGGCAACATGGGGGTATGGCCTAATATTCCAATAAACTATGCTGTCAGGGGGTGTGGCCTATTATGCTAATGAGTTCCTGCTGGGCTTTTTCTACAAAAAGAGCCCTGAATATACATCCATTATACAAAGTGCTATATGCCTTTGCGTATCTTCCTAACACTGTGACCAACGCTCCCTCTAAGCTGTGAAGCCCTATGAGCAAAAACTCTACTTCGGCCCTGGTCACACGGAGCATTTGCCCCGCCGAAGGCACGGTAGCCCTGCGGAGTTTCTGGGCACGATCACAGCAGCACATCTGGGAGGCGTGGCACTCCCGTGGCCAATGCGCGGCTTCCCGCTGAAGATGCGGAGTTAAAAACCACCATGGAAGGAGCACTAGTTTCTGGGAAACCAGGGTAAAGGTGGGCATCTGATCGCGGGAGCGCCAGTATGCCGTGGCATCCGGCGCCCGCCCACGTCCCAGAGCAAAGCGGATGTTGTAAGTGTCCACAGGATGAGCACCAATGCCAAACGGGGCATGCGCACAAACAAGACACCAATGGCAGCCCATTCCCCCCAACGGCGCATGCGCACATACAAAGCGCTGTGTCGCTTTTTCACACTAACTCGGCTTAGAGGGAACACTGACTGTGACCCTCAGTTTTTGTTTTAACCTCCAGGTGAGGCCTGGAGAACTTCTGGCATTTCAACTGATCTCCAGGCAAGGGAGATCGGTTCTCCTGGAGAAAATGGTTGCTTTGACGGGGTGTGTGTGTGTGGATTCTGTGTCATTTTACCCTGCTGATGTCCCTTGCCAAACCCTGCCCTCCCCAGCAATGCTCCCTCTAAGCTATGGAGTCTTGTGAGCAAAAATTCTATTTTGGGAGCTACTTCCATTAAAGTTGTGAGCAAGCGATTTGGCTACCACATATACATTAGTTTACTCTGGAGCCATCCCTTCCTGAGCTGGAAGCTAAAAACTGTGAGCTAGCTCACACTAACTCAACTTAGAGGGAACACTGCTCCCCAAGCTCCATCCCCAAAATCTCCACGTATTTCCTAACTCAGAGGCTGAGGCCTTCCTAAGAACATCAGAAGAGCCCTGCTGGATCAGACCAGTGGTCCGCCCATTCCAGCATCCTGTCTCACAAAGAGGCCAACCAGTTCCTCTGGACAGCCAACAACAGGCTATAGAGGCCGAGGCCTTTATCTGATAAGAACATCAGAAGAGCTCTGCTGGATCAGACCAGTGGTCCTTCTAATCCAGCACCTTGTCTCACACAGTGGCCAACCAGTTCCTCTGGAGGGCCAACAACAGGGCAGAGAGGCCGAGGCCTTTCCCTGATAAGGACCTAAGAAGAGTCCTGCTGGATCAGACCGGTGATCCATCTTGTCCAGCATCCCGTCTCACACAGTGGCCAACCAGTTCCTCTGGAGGGCCAACAACAGGGAAGAAAGGCCAAGACATTCCTAAGAACCTAAGAAGAGCCCTGCTGGATGAGAGCAGTGGTTCATCTAGTCCAGCATCCTGCCTCACACAGTGGCCAACCAGTTCCCCTGGAAGGCCAACAACAGGGCAGAGAGGCCAAGGCCTTCCTATGAACCCAAGAAGAGCCCTGCTGGATCAGACCAGTAGTTCACCTAGTCCAGCATCCAGTCCCACACAGTGGCCAACCAGTTCCTCTGGAAAGCCAACAACAGGACACAGAGGCTGAGGACTTCCTCTGATAAGAACCTCAGAAGAGCCCTGCTGGATCAGACCAGTGAGGGTCCACCTAGTCCAGCATCCTCTCTCACACGGTGGCCAGCCAGTTCCTCTGGAGGGCCAACAACAGGGCAGAGAGGCTGAGGCCTTCCCCTGATAAGAACCTGAAAAGAGCCTTGCTGGATCAGACCAGTGATGCATCTAGTCCAGCCTCCCGTCTCACACAGTGGCCAACCAGTTCCTCTGGACGGCCAGCAACAGGGCAGAGAGGCCGAGGCCTTCCCCTGATGTTGCCTCCCTGGCACTAGGATTCAGAGGCTTTGAATGTGGAGGTTCCCCTCAGTCACCCCGGCCAGTAATAAGAACATAAGAAGGACCAGAGTAATCAAAAACCACCCCTGTGTTCCCTCCCTCAAACATGCACCTTCCTCCTCCAAAGCACGCTCTGAATTCCCACCGTAGGCATCCGTGCAAGGGCAGGGACCGCCGCACACGCTCCGCTCTCGCTCTCCTTGGAAGTCCCCTGTGGCTGCATCAGATTTCATGGTGCATGGGTTCCCGAGCAGGCAGAGAGGCCCTGACCGGAATTAAAAAAGACAAAAGACAAAACCAAAAATGTCACTTCTCCTCCAGTGACTGCAATCGCGTTAAGGGTAACAGGCCCTCCAAGCCTGGCAATTGCGGTTCTCTTTCAGGGGTTACTGTGTGGTCTGTTGTGAGGGATGAAGGGTCGAAAAATAAGCAGGCAGCTGAAACCCCCTCCCCAGTTTGGTGTGGTGGTCAAGTGCGCAGAGTCTAATCTGGGAGAACCGGGTTCGATTCCCCACTCTTCCACCTGCACCTGCTGGATGACCCTGGGCAAGCCACAGTTCTGGCACAGCTGTTCTGGAAAAAGAGCAGTTTCTGTCACGAGCTCTCTCAGCCCCACCTACCTCACAGGCAATGTTCCCTCTAAGCTGTGGAGTCTTGTGAGCAAAAATTCTACTTTGTGAGCTCCTGGCATTAAAGTTGTGAGCGAGTGATTTAGCTGCTGCATAAATTAGTTTGCTCTGGAGCCATCCTTCCCGCGCTAAGACAAAAATGTGTGAACTGGAGGCTAGAAAACTGTGAGCTAGCTCACACTAACTCAGCTTAGAGGGAACACTGCTCACAGGGTGTCTGTTGTGGGGAGGGGAAGGGAAAGGAGTTTGTAAGCCGCTCTGAGACTCTTTTGGGAAGTGAAGGGTGGGATATAAATCTAATCTCCTCCTCCTCCTCCTCCTCCTCTTCTTCCTCTTCTTCCTCTTCTTCTCCTCCTCCTCCTCCTCCTTGAGAATGACACCTTTCACAAGCCCAACAATTCGCAAGTCCAGTTCACGAGCCCAATGTCTCCAATTCGAACCCGCAGCCTCCTCGTCCCTCATTACTCTTTCAGTATTCCTAATTTTCCTCCAAAGCTCCTTTCAAATTCCCTTCTTCTTTCAAATCCTTCCGCTAGCGTCTCTATAGTCTCAAGGCTCCATTTAAAACCGAGAGGCAGGCGCTTGATGAATTTAAATAATTAAAGCAACCAGAATTTCATTGCTAACGCAGTAAAATGCAGAGCACGGGCGGAAGTCGTAAAAAAAAAACATTGCTCCAGCAAATAATAAAAGTAATCAAGTTTTCCTATAAATTAATTCTTGCCCATCGACCTTCCGGGACTTTCAAGAAAACGCTTCGCTGGCACGGCGGCAGCAAATGCCAAAGGTAACCTGAACTGTACCACTTCGGGATGCTGGTGGGAAATTCATAGGATAGAATGCCCCTCCGTGCACGAAACACACACAAAACAGCCCACCAGGGCCAAGGCTAAGCCAAACACCCTTTTCCTTGAGATGCTAGCTTTCTACCTGTGGGGATTTTTAAATGGAGTATTCCGTTATGGAAGCTCCCATTTGCAGCACAGAAACAGGACTACCGCCTGTCAGTGGCATGGGGAAAGTAGGCTCCGATCTTTAAAAAATCACTGAAACATTTCTGAAACTCAATTAAAAGTTGTGACGTCTCTCAGTTTCCCCCATTTTACACACAGTTTTCCTGCTACTGAGAAACTAAACAATATTTCTAAAACTCACTTGGCAACCCTCCCTTTTTGATACTCGAATATTGTTTTGACAGATCAAGGGGAAAGTGGAATCCAGCCCTTTCTTCAATCAACTTTTGTGTGTGTATTAAAGTGCTGTCAAGTCGCTTCTGACGTATGGTGACCCTATGAATTAATGACCCCCCCAAACGTCCTAGCGGTAACAGCCTTACTCATGTCTTGCAAACTGATGGCCATGGCTTCCTCGACTGCATCCATTCACCCAGGCCCATAGCTATGGTGGGACTTTTGGGGGCTCCGACCCATTTCTTAAAGGCACAGCCCCACAAGAATTTCTCCTGTAGATGCTTTTTTCAATCATTTAAAAACATTTTTTCAAAGGCGTGTGCAAGGGGGTTGGAGTAGGTGACCTCTAGGAACCCTTCGAACTTTGGGTCAAGAAACTGGTCTCCTTTCAGAGAGTTTTTCTGCCTAAGTGTTAGCTTTCTTGACTACAGAACTCATCACCCCCACTTGCCGGCTTCTTCTCAGAATTGTTGCTTAGGCTGGCAGACGTGACTAAATTGCAGCAGCTGAGAACTGTCATCTAGAGCAGTTGACAGCTTGCAATTTAGAGATCTATCCTGGTCACAGCTTTTTATTAGCTAAATGGCCTGTATCCATCTCATATTGGGTCATCCCCTTTTCCTGCTGCCATCGTTTCCTGGTGTTTACTGTCTTTTCCAGCGAATCTAGTCTTCTTGTAATGGTACCAAAGTTCGGTCACCTTAACTTCTAGGGAGAGTTCAGGCTTGATTTGATCTAGAACCCACTGATTTGTCCTTTTGGTGGGCTCCAGAGTATCTGTAAAACTCTCCGCCAACACCACATTTCAAAGGAATCAACTTTTCTCTGAAGGAAGTGAGCAATGGCTCACGGAAGCTCATACCCTGCCACAAATTCTGTTAGGGTGCTTTCACACACATTAAATTACACACTTTCAATCCACCTTCAATGCACTTTGCAACTGGATTTGGCTGCGTGAAATGGCAAAATCCACTTGCAAAAGGTCGCTGAAGTGGATCGAAACGGCATTAGAAGAAGAAGAAGAAGATTTGGTCTATACCCCATCTTTCACTACCCAAGGGAGTCTCAGAGCGGCTTACAAACTCCTTTCCCTCCCCCTCCCCATAACAGACACCCTGTGAGGTAGGTGGGGCTGAGAGAGCTCTGACGGAAACTGCTCTTTTTCAAGGACAGCTCTGACAGAACTATGGCTTGCCCGAGGTCATCCAGCAGCTGCCAAGTGGAGGAGTGGGGAATCAAATCCAGTTCTCCCAGATTAGAGTCCAGGCACTTAACCACGACACCAAACTGGCTCTCAGTTATTATTTAGCATGTGTGGATGCTGCTGACTCTTGCTGTTTTCTGCTGCCACAGACAGACTAACACGGCTGCCCGCCTTGAACTTTCTTCCTGTCGGCTTTCTTCACTGTCCAACTTTCACACCCAGGCATAGTGATGGGGAATGCTACGGCATGAATTATTTTGATCTTGGTCCCCAGAGACATATCCTTACATTGAAGGATCTTTTCAAATTCCTTCCCGGCTGCCCTTCCCAGTCTCCCTCTCCTTCTGATTTCTTGGTTGCCGTCTCCTTTTTGGTTGATGATGAAGCCAAGGGACAGGAAAATCCTGAACGATTTCCATTTCTTCGTCGTCGACCTTAAGGCTGTGACATTCCCCAGTAGCTGTTACTTTTGTTTTCTTGACGTTCAGCTGTAGTGTTGGGCCCTCTCTGCACTCTCCTTTTTTTCTATGTTCACTGCAGTGTCCTCCAAGCCATTCTGCATTGAAATCGAATTTAATCTTTTTATTTTGTTTGTTTTTCTCCCATTCTGCACTAAATCTGAGTTCTACCTTCTTTTTATTCCAGGTGTTTTTCCTCATTCTTCACTAAAATCGAATTCAACCTACTTTTCGATCCATTTTTTTTTCTCATTCTGCACTAAAATTGAATTCAACCTACTTTTTCATCCAGGTTTTGCCCCCATTCTGCACTAAAATTGAATTCAACCTACCTTTTCCCCAGGTTTCCCCCATTCTGCACTGAATTCAACCTACTTTTCAATCCAGTTCCCCCCCCATTCTGCACTAAAATTGAATTCAACCTACTTTTCCATCCAGGTTTTTCTCATTCTGCACAAAACTGAATTCAACCTACTTTTCATCCAGGTTTTCCCCATTCTGCACTAAAATTGAATTCAACCTACTTTTCAATCCAGTTCCCCCCCATTCTGCACTAAAATTGAATTCAACCTACTTTTCCATCCAGGTTTTTTTCTCATTCTGCACTAAAACTGAATTCAACCTACTTTTTCATCCAGGGTTTTCCCCCATTCTGCACTAAAATTGAATTCAACCTACTTTTTCATCCAGGTTCCCCCCCCCCAATTCTGCACTAAAATCGAATTCAACCTACTTTTTCATCCAGGTTTTGCCCCCATTCTGCACTAAAATCGAATTCAATCTACTTTTTCATCCAGGTCCCCCCGCATTCTGCACTGAAATCGAATTCAACCTAATTTTTCATCCAGGTTCTTTCCCCAATTCTGCACTAAAATCAAATTCAACCTTCTTTTTAATCCAGGTTCCCCCCCCCATTCTGCACTAAAATCGAGTTCAACCCTTCTTTTTATGCCATTTCCCCCCATTCGGTATTACATTCCGGCCCTTCGGTGGTCAGCCCAGTTTCAGCCTGCTGCTGCCCCGGGTTATTTCGATGCTGTTTTACTGTGGACGTAAATTGCCTCGGCACAAACACTGAGAAAATCCAGAGTGGCAAGCAAATGCGCTTCCAAAACTTCACTTGGTTAATAGAAACTCCTAAGAAAGGGGGTTGAGACAGGCCTGTGGAGTGCAGCATCCAAGTCTCCTTGCATAGACTTGATGGGATTTTGGCAGGTGCAAATCTTAAAAGGGATGCTGCAGCTCATGACCAACAAGCACTGGTGCAGGTGATGTTCCTGGCGGATGCGCCGTGAGGGAGAGCCACCTCTGCCTCCCGTTTTCCCAGCCATGGTGAGCACTCAGAACGCACCACTTCACCTTGCCATGCACTGTCGATGTTTGAAAAGGATCTGAGGATGCAAATATACTATCTTCCTTCCGCAACCCTCAGACCCTTACTGGTCTCTAAGGTGTTCCAGGGCTCAAATTCAACCTTCCATTCCAGCCGAGGATCCACCACGTTGAGCCAGTTTGGTGTAGTGGTCAAGAGCGGGCTAATCTGGAGAACCGGGTTCGATTCTCCACTCCTCCACATGAAGCCGGCTGGGTGACCTTGGGTCAGTCACGTCTCTTTCAGAGCTCTCTCAGCCCCCAAAAGAAGTCTAGCTCAGCGCAAAAGAGCTAGAACGTCAGACTGCCAGACAATCTTCAGATCTCCTGGCTACACGACACACAATGCCATATGATAATGATTAATTATTATTATTATTATTCCACTAAATTCCTAAATCGAACTATATTCCTAAATCTGCCATGGCTTAGCCTGTTGTGGTCTAGAGCAGGGGTATCGAACTGATTTGTTATGCGGGCCGGATCTGACATAAATGAGACCTTGTTGGGTCGGGCCACGTGTGTGTCATAAAATGGAACGCCAGGTAGCGGAGATATGAACTTTATAAAGGACACCAACACAGAGGGTTCTTTTTTTCTTAAAATAAAAACGTGCTTCAAACATGAGCACCCTTGCAATATTTTGTTTATTTAACAGTGCCGGATCACGGACACCTCTTGCTCTGAATTACTCCATCAAAATGTCTGTGCTGTTGCAATCTTGAGTCTGCTGTTCAGGTGTGTAACTGTCAGCTGCAAACCTAGTATGACGCAGCAGCAGCAGAAGTGGAAGAAGAAGCAGAAGAAGCCAGTTCCGGGGCGGGGGTGGGGGCTGATCTGACCCCCCAGGCCGCATGTTTGACACCCCTGGTCTAGAGTGCATCCTCGGGGGTCCAATACAGCCCCCTGTAGTTAATGTACAGGGATGTGTATGCATTATAGTTGCCAACCCCCAGGTGGTGCTTGAAGTTCTCCCAGAATTCAGTTGATCTCCAGATGACAGAGATCAGTCCCCCTAGAGAAAATGGCTGCTTCGAAAGGCGGACTCTGTGGCATTGTACCCTGTTTGGTGTAGTGGTTAGGAGCGCGGACTCTAGTCTGGGAGAACCGGGTTTGATTCCCCACCCCTCCACGTGCAGCTGTTGGTGTGACCTTGGGTCAGTCCCAAGTTCTCTCAGAGCTTTTCTCTCAGGAGCAGTTCTCAAGAGAGCTCTCTCAGGCCCACCTATCTCGCAGGGTGTCTGTTGGTGGGGAGGGGAAGTGAAGGAGATTGTAAGCCGCTCTGGGACTCCTTCGGGTAGTGAAGGGCGGGGTATAAATCCAATTTCCTCCTCCTTCTCCTCCTCCTCCTCTTCTTCTCGGAGTTGGCAACTTGAATTCACGGGGGACGAAAGACGTGCAAAAGCAGGGCTGAAAGATCCTGAAACTGCAAAGAGGAGAATGTTTCGGATCGCTGGCAAGGAAGACCCTTCGGGAAAGACAATTCATTCCAGGCCTGGCAGTGAGTCACTGGCAGCCCCCTCTCAACCCTCCGAGGGATTTGCCTTCCGGAAGGTGGCTTGTAGGTCGGGAGAGAAGAACCACCAACTCTCTAATGAGATTTCTTAGGCCTGGGGGTGCGTGGGGCGGGGGGGGGAGGCGTTTTCTCTCCTGCGGGGATTCAATATAATTGTAGGCGTCCGCAGCGTTCTTGGAAAACAGAGAAAAATCCCAAGGAGAAATTGGGAAGCAGAATGTGGCGGTAAATTTCAGGACCGCCCCCCGGCTTCATACTAACAGGGTTTTGCGATGATGGGAGTCCTCTCTTTCAGCCGTGCTATCGCTAGGGGCTGCCAGTCCCCCAGGCAGAGCCTGGAGATCTCCCAGACTTACAACGGATCTCCAGACGATGGTTGAGAAATACCTGGAAGTTTTGAGGGTGCAGCCTGAGGAGGGAAGGGCATGAGGAGGGGAGAGGGACTTCAATGGGGTCTAATACCATAGAGTCCATCTTTCAAAGCTGCCTTTTCTCCAGAGAGCCGGTTTGGTGTAGTGGTTATGAGCATGGACTCTAATCTGGGAGAACCGGGCGTGATTCTCCACTCCTCCACACGCGGCTGCTGGTGTGACCTTGGGTCAGTCACAAGTTCTCTCAGAGCTGTTCTCTCAAGGGCAGTCCTCGAGAGAGTTCTTTCAGCCTCACCTATCTTACAGGGTGTCTGTTGTGGGGAAGGGAAAGGAGATTGTAAACCACTCCTTTGGGTAATGAAAGGTGTGGTCTAAATCCAATCCCCTCTTCCTCCTCCTCCAGGTGGACTGACTTCTGTCACCTGGAGACCAGTTGTAATACCAGGAGATCTCCAGTCACCATCTGGAGATTGGCAACCCGACATCGTACCCTACAGATGTCCCTGTCCTCCCCAAACTCTGCCCACCCCAGTCTCTCCAAGTATTTCCCAACCAGGAGTTGGCAACCTTCACTAACACTGTTAGACTTTGATTCCCGTTACTCCAGGTGAGTAGCAGAATAATTTGAATTCTCACAGAAATAGACAGGGGCTTTGTTTTTTAAAAGAAAAAGGCAGATTACTTGCCAGGATGAAACCCCACCCCTCTCCCCCTTCGCCTAAACCGCCTGCCACTCCGAGAGCTTACCCACAACGTCTTCAAAAATGCTCTGGCAAATTTCCAGTGGCGGGGAGTTCCACAGTTGAGAAAGTGGAGGTCCCAAGAACGTCTTCTCTGGATGAGACGAACCACAGAGAGGCAGGGACATTAGGAACACCGGAATCAGTTTGCTGGAGTTCATGGTCCATCCAGTGCGCTGCTGGAAGTCCTGGGAAAAATTCACCAACAGGGTACGAAGGTGACCGGCCAATCTTGGCTTGCCAGCCTCCAGGTGGGGCCTGGAGATCCCCCGCTTTTACAACTCATCTCCAGCTGACAGAGGTCAGCTCCCCTGGAGAAAATGGCTGCTTTGAAGGGCACTGTACCCTGCTGAGGCCCCTCCCCTCCCCAAATCCCGCCCTCTCCCGGATCCACCCCCAAAGTCTCCAGGTATTTCCCAAACCAGACCTGGCAACCCTAGGCCAGTCTCGGTCCCCAGGGTTTTGTAGTCAGAGGCAGACTGCCTTTGAACATGGAGGTTCCATTCCTCCGTTATATAGCTGATAGCTGTTCAAAGTCGTGGCTGCCTTCTCTCTTCTTCTGAAGCCAGTCACCACATCTTGTAATAATTAATGTTGTGTATTGTATTAGGTGTGCCAAGAAATACTTTTGCTCGTTTGTCCTGAATGTTTTGCCAGACACCTTCATAGGATTACTCAGAGTTCAAGTATTATGATGGGGTGTGTGTGAGAGAGAGAGGGAGGAGAGAGAGAGAGAATCCTTTCGAATCCCCTTTCTTTACCCTGCTTATAATGTCACAGTCTTTTTAAACTTAAAAAAACTCCAACGGGAGACTTGCCAATCTCCATTTGTGGCCCAGAGATCACCCAGAATCAGTGTTCCCTCTAAGCTGAGTTAGTGTGAGCTGGCTCACAGTTTTTTAGCCTCCAGCTCACAGGTTTTTGCCTCAGTGCAGGAAGGAGGGCTCCAGAGCAAACTAATTTATGCAGTAGCCAAATAGTTTGCTCACAACTGTAACGCCAGTAGCTCACAAAATATAATTTTCGCTCACAAGAGGGAATATTGCCCGGAATTACAGCTGATCTCCAGATAACAGAGATCAGTTCCCCCGGAGAAAACGGCTTCTCTGGAGGGCGCAGCCTATGGCGTTATAGCCCCCTGAGGACCCTCCCCTCCCCAAACCCCGCCCTCCTCAGACCCCACCCCCAGACTCCCAGGAATTTCCCAAACCGGAGTTGGCAACCTTATCCAACCGCTTTAGCTTTTCCCTCCCAGGAAAAGATGCTTCAAGCTCCTCATAGTTTTCACTTTAGTCTTCTGCATGCCGTTTTGGTTTTGCAGTGCCCCTTCAGCGTCTGCGTATCCCTTTCAAAGCGCTTCCTCTGCATCACCTTCTTACAGTCTTCACAACAGCCCTGTCAGGCGGGCCGATATTGTCACCCCCATATTGTGGGGGGGGAGGGGGAACAAAGCTGAACAAGGGGTGAGTTGTTAAAATAGACGTTGCTGAGTTTCCTTGCAAAGGTAAGATTCAAACTGGCACCTCTTTCGGCCCCTAACGGTGTATCTGCTCCTAATTCTGGGACCATCTCCAAGGACCGTCTCCTTTGTCAAGTCAAGTCAAGTCCCTTACGATCCAAGACCAGAGAACAGCGTCAGAATCACCAACAAACATTACCTTGATTTCATTTGTCACATTGGTGGCACGATATAAGTATACAAGGCTTAAAATACAATTCGGGTTGCCAGCTCTGGGTTGGGAAATACCTGGTGATTTTAGGGGTGGAGCCTGAGGAGGGCGGAGTTTGGGGAGGGGAGGGACTTCAGCGTGGTATAATTCCATAGAGTCTTCCTTTCCAAAGCGGCCATTTTCTCCAGGGGAACTGATCTCTGTCATATGGAGATGATTTGTAATAGCAGGAGATCTCCAGCCACTATCTAGAGGCTGGCAACCCAAAACACAATGCTTGGTTAAAATCCCTTTTGTAAGATCTGCAGTAGGCCAGGGTCCCCAACCTCTTTGAGCCTGTGGGCGGCACCTTCGAAATTCTGAAACCAGGTGGAGGGCCACAAAATGGCTGCCGTATGAGGTGGACACATCCCAAAATGGCCGCCATGGCTCACGTTCAGTCACACGGCGAAGATCGTTGCACTGTGGTGGCAGCTGCGGCCAAAGCACTGTTTTAAAAAATCTACACAACCAATCAAACTTCCATCTGGCCTTGGATACTTTCTAAAAAACACGTGAAGGTGTCAGGAAAAATGTTGGTGGGGACTCCTGCAGTAGGCCTGAAATCCTTTTTTTCACCTTAGCGCTCTTATCATTTCTTCCTCAGGGCAACTGAGGTGAAAAGCCTGGCAAGATTTACTCAAAAGGAGGCACCGAGCATCCGTCCTTCAGGGGACATTATGGAGAACGTCCACGAACTACAGCACCCGCTTTTGGCCAAAACCCCCGGGAAGGTGCCTCTCCCGAACGAGATGCTCCACCGAGCCGGTCACCAGGAACATTCCAGATTGTTTTCCCGCCAGGCGTTGCCCGACTTCCCTTGGTTCCATCCGCCGGGCTCCGTTCTCGCCAACCAGCTCTTAGATCCCAGCAGCCTGCAAAGGACGGTGGAGCCGTACCGTCCTTCCGACCCAGCCCTGTACCCCGAGCGGTGGAAGACAAACCACCCCCAGGGCTGGAAGAAGAAAGACTACATCGAAACAGCCTTCGGGGACAGCAAGGAGGCCGGAGAGCTACCCCGGAAGGTGGCCCTCGAGAAGGACATTCACACGGTCTGCTACGAAGTGGGTGACGCGGAGGGACTGGAGCTCGAGGTAAGACGGGGTGGGGTAGAGGCAGGAATGCAAGAAACCCACAGGGAAAGATACACTTGACAGCAAACTTGACCCTCATAAACGGGATTGGGGGAACACACAGGGCTATTTCTGGGCAGGAACGCACAGGAACGGAGTTCCGGCGGGCTCCAGAGTTGGCCACGCCCAGCAGGAACTCATTTGCATAATAGGCCACACCCAGCAGCAGAAACTCCTTCAGATTGGCTACATGACTGTTGTGTGGCCTAACATGCAAAGGAGTTCCTGCTACCAAAAAAGCCCTGGGGTTTTGACAACAAACAAGGTAAACAGAATAGGAAGCAAAAAGTGGGTGTGGCTGGATGACCACCCTTCTGGTAACATGGGGTGTGGCCTAATATGCTGATGAGCCGTGCTGTCGAGGGTGTGGCCTAATATGCTAATGAGTCCCTGCTGGGCTTTTTCTACAAAAGATGCCCTGGGCACACAGACACACAGTGTAGTTGTACTAGAAAAGAGCAGGAGTCCAGTAGCGCCTTCAAGACTACCAACATTTGCTCACTCCTTCAAATAGATCAAGATGGGGCGTGTGTGTGTTTGTGTTAGTCTTGAAGGTGCTACTGGACTCTTGCTCTTTTCTCCGGCTACGGACAGACTAACGTGGCTAACCCATCACGATCTGTCTCCACAGTGTCGTATGTATACTGTCTTTGTCTAAGGCCATGCCTTGTGCGCCCCACCCAAGACAGTCAAGCAAGACAGGGCCTTTTCAGGGGTGGCCCCGGAACCAGAGGAACACCCTCCTGCAACGGCCGAGGTTCAGGGCTCCTCCTCCAGGCACCCCCTGTGATCGAGAAAGCCATAACCCTCTGCCTCCTGCGTGGCCACAACTGGGACACACTGACCCCAGGCACCCATCCAAACCCGCAGCTGGATACAGGCAGAGACAGGACTGGGCTTCCTCCGTGGAGCTCAAGGCAGGATCCAGGATTCTACCCTGCCGCCATTTTATCTTCACGACAACCCTGTGCGGTAGGGTAGCCCGAAAGAGAGCGACTGGCTGAAGGCCACCCCCGGGGGCTTTGGGTTCCACCAAATTTACTTCCAGATGGGTGTTCGGTTTCACGCAACTGTTTTGTATTTTGAATAGGGGAAGCCACAGGAGAATAGGAAGATCTGCAGTCCATCCCAGAAATCCATCCGTGCGGACGAGATCTCACTTGATATTTTAAATAATGTTTACGGCAACGTGTTAATCCATTCGGGAACTTGCATTCCTGTTGGAGCGGACTGTTAAGCCCCGCAACCCTGTTCCTCGCAAGAATCGCTCAAATGCGGGAAATGGAGGCCTGAGTCTCCCCATTATTGCCTCTTCTGTTAAAAGGTGTGTCAGTCCAGGGTCCCTACGCCGAGGCAGGCAATGGCAAACCACCTGTTTGTCCCTTGCCTTGACCTAGACGGCCCAGGTTAGCTCGATCTCATCCGATCTTGGAAGCTAAACAGGGTCGGCCCCGGTTAGCATTTGGATGGGGGACCACCAATTCTTGGGTTGGTATGCAGAGGCAGGCATTGGCAAACCATCCCTGTTTGCCTCTTGCCTTGCAAACTCCACAAGGAGTTGCTGCCACAAGTCAGCTGTGACTTGATAGCACTTTACACGTACCTAAAAAGGTATGCTGCCTCTGAACGTGGAGGTTCTACTGAACTATCATGGCTAGCCGTTGTTGGACCTGCTCTCTCCGCATGAGAGCCAGTTTGGTGTAGCGGTTAGGGTTAGGGGCGCGGATGCTAATCTAGGAGAACCAAGTTTGATTCCCCACTCCTCCACATGCAGCTGCTGGTGTGACCTTGGGTCAGCCACAAGTTCTCTCAGAGCTGTTCTCTCAAGGGCAGTCCCTATCAGCCCCACCTGCCTCCCAGTTGTGGGGAGGGGAAGGGAAAGGAAATTGTACGCTGCTCTGAGACTCCTTTGGGTAGTGACAGGAGGGGTATAAATCCAATCTTTTCTTCTGTTTAATCCCTTTTTAAAGCTATCTGAGTGGCCACCACAACACCTTGTTTCAGTGAATTCCATAAGTTATTTAGGAGGATCCTTAATCACTGGAAAGTCAGCGGGGGGGGGCAGTGTATGTGTCGGGGGAATAATTCATTTATAAATCAAAGACGACGTCTCTGATCTTCAGGACCTTAATAACACCCCGAAGCTCCAAAATTCTACCGACGGCAGGCTTCGCCGGCTGCGGTTTCTCATAGATCCCTGAGAGCGGCCCATTAAGGAAACGACAGGTTGTCTTTGAACTGCGAGAAGTACATCTTCTCCTAATCTAAAGCAGAGCAAAGTAGATGGACGTGAGGGTGGGGAAAAACCATGTTATCTGCTGGATTCCGTATGAGCCCTGACTTAAGTCACGAAATCCATTCGGTCCTCATGAAGGTCTGTGAGAAATGCCCAAGGACAGAACTGCATTATTTTCCACACTGATTTCTTTTTAATTGGGATGGGGTGACGATTTGAAGGGGGGGATACAGAGAGGGGCTATTGAAACCATACTCCTAGTGCCACTTCTCTGTTTTAGAATGCCGCCCCCAAATGGCTTTCTGCTCATACTGGGGAGGGGGAATATACATCCCCCCCTTAAATATTCCTTTTTGGTGCCAAGCGAGTTTGGTGTAGTGGTTAGGAGTGCGGACTCTAGTGTGGGAGAACAGGGTTTGATTTCACACTCCTCTTCCACATGCAGCTGCGGGTGTGACCTTGGGCCAGTCACAAGTTCTCTCAGAGCTGTTCTCTCAGGAGCAGTCCTTGAAAGAGCTCTCTCAGCCCCACCGACCTCACAGGGTGTCTGTTGTGGGGAGGGGAAGGGGAAGGGAAAGAGATTGTAAGCTGCTCTGAGACTCCTTCAGGTGGTGAAGGGCGGGGTATACATCCAATCTTTTCTTCTTCTCCTCCTCCTCCTTCTTCTTCCCTAGTGGAGGTAAAAAGGACCAAGGGCTCATGTGGTGTAGTCAGCATAGTGTAGTGGTAAAAGTATCGGACTAGGATCTGGGAGTCCCAAGTTCAAATCCCCACTTGTGTCATGGAAGCTCGCCGGGTGACCTTGGGCCAGTCACATGCTCTCTCAGCCTAGCCTACCATAAAGGGTTTTTGTGAGGATAAAGAAAAAGAAGAAGATTGGATTTATATCTCACCCTTCATTATCCAAAGGTGTCTCAGAGCAGTTTACAATCTCTTTTCCCTTCCCCTCCCCCTCCCCACAGCAGACACCCTGTGAGGTAGGTGTGGCTCAGGGCTCTTTGAAGGACTGCTCTTGAGAGAACAGCTCTGAGAGAACTTGTGACTAACCCAAGGTCACACTAACCGCTGCATGTGGAGGAGTGGGGAATCAAACCCAGTTCTCCCAGATTAGAGTCCGCTGCTCCTCACCACTACACCAAAACGGCTCTCCTACTAAAATGGAGGGGAGAACAATGTAAGCCTGACTGACCATGGGAAATATGATTGGCTGTGCAGATGTTTTTTAAAACTTGCTTTGGCAGACGTTTCCACCGCAGCACAAGGATTTACACACTATGTGACCGTAGTTAAGCTGTGGCAATCACTTTGTGGCTGGTGCCGCCTCCCATGGCAGCCATTTTGTGACAGCCATTTTGTTGCCGGGCCCACCACACCGCCTCAGAATTCTAAATGTGCCTGCAGGCTCAAAAAGGTCAGGGACTCCTAGGTCAAACTCTTAGGGACACACTCCACGGATCCCTTTCCGCTAACAGTGTATTCCTCTGGTGTAAAGTTTCCTCTGACGGCAGGAGATTCAAAGAGCCTCTCGTATTAACAGCGAAGGGTCCCTCAGCAAAGGAAAGCAACGCCAATGGAGCCAATCCGTGGGATCCGACCCTTTAAACGCCGCGATTCCTGTATTGTTCCGAGAGAAAGAGCGAGCGGAGGAGGCGGAAGCGTAACCCCCTCTTTAAAAGAGAGGCTTCCCTCCTGAGCTCTTGAACTCCTCATTTAACATCATCGTCATTATTTGCAAATTACCCATCATTATTATAGGCCAGAACAATGCGGAGCTTGTATATTAGCAATACACAAGGGTTACTCCGTGCCTCTCTGCGCTGGGCGGTTAGGGAGAGACGGCATACACACTTTACACCCCTTAGCGGGATTCCTGTCACCAGGCGGCAAGACAGTCATTCTCAGTGGCAGAAGTCAGGATCTGGGCCTAACCATGAGCAAAAACCCCCAAACGGCACTTGACTTTCCCCTACTGAGGCGAAGGATTCGCAGTTATGGAGGAGAGGGGGACACTTTATCTGCTCCCGGCTGACTGCAGCCAGTGAGAAGTTTCTCTTCTCTGGACCGGTCCGCCCAATCCCATTTTGGATGCTGTTTCTCGGTGACGAGTGTGGTGGGAACTCAGCTTTAAGAGAGCCAGTTTGGTGTAGCAGTTAGGAGCGCGGACTTTAATCTGAGAGAACCGGGTTGGTTCCCCACGCCTCGACTTGCAGCTGCTGGATGACCTTGGGCAAGCCATGGTTCTCTCAGAGCTGTTCTCTCAAGGGCCATTGTGGAAAGAGCTCTCTCAGCCCCGCTGACCTCACAAGGGTGTCTGTTGTGGGGAGGCGAAGGGAAAGGAGATTGTAAGCCGCTCTGAGTCTCCAAGTGAAGGGCAGGGTATAAATCCAATCTCTCTTCCTCCTCTTCCTCTTCTTCTTCATAAACAGGTTCTAAGATTATGGTAGGGGTCCCCCAACCTCCTTGGGCCTCTGGGCGCCGCTGGAATTCTGACACAGGGGGTGGGTGCGCCACAAAATGGCTGCCAAAAATGGCCACTGCAGGAAGGCGGGGCCAGTCACAAAATGGCTGCCACAGCTTATCTTCAGTCACATCGCGAAGAGCTTTGTGCTGTGGCAGCAGCTGCTGCCAAAGCAATGTTTTTCAAAATCTGCACAGCCAATTAAATTTCCAGGGGCTGGTCAGAAGCCCCGCTGGGCAAAATCTCCATCTGACCCTGCCCACTATCTAAAGACACTCGCCAGCAATGCTCCCTCTGAGCCGTGGAGTCTTCTGAGCAAAAATTCCACTTGGTGAGCTCCTGGCATTGAAGTTGTGAGCGAGCGATTGGGCTCCTGCATAAATCAGTTCGCTCTGGAGCCCTCCTTCCTGAGCGGAGACAAAAATCTATGAGCCGGAGGCTAAAAAAACTGTGAGCTGGCTCACACTAACTCAGCCTAGAGGCAACACTGCTTCCCAGGCCCCAGGAAAGGTGCCAGCAGGCACCACGGTGGAGACTCCTGGCTTACAGGCACTCACATTAAGTTATGGAGGATGAGAAACCTGGTTAAGCGGTTCTGAAAAGCCACAAAGAGCCAGGGGAGAGGTTGGGGGCGGAAGGACAAAATGGCTCCAACAGGGATGCTCCGGAAGAGTCCTAACCCACGCACACACTGCCCCCTTGAGGCCCTGGAGAGCCATGTGGCTCAGTGGTAGAGCGTCTGCTTGGCAGGCAGAAGGTCCCAGGTTCAATCCCCAGCGTCTCCAGTTAAAAGGACCAGGCAGGAGGGGATGGGAAAGACCTCTGCCTGAGACCCTGGAGAGCCATGAAGTGGGGCTGTAGCTCAGTGGTAGAGCATCCGCTTGGCAGGCAGAAGGTCCCAGGTTCAATCCCGGCATCTCCAGTTAAAAGGACCAAGCAGGAGGTGATGGGAAAGACCTCTGCCTGAGACCCGGGAGAGCCATGAAGTGGGGCTGTCAGCTCAGTGAGTAGAGCAGCTGCTTGAGACCCGGCAGAGATGTTGCCAGGATTCAGTCACCGACATCTCCAGCTAAAAGGACCAGGCAGGAGTGGATGGGACTAAGACGTCTGACTCATGACCAGGCAGCGCCATGAATGTTTGGGGAGGGGCTGTGGCTTAGTGGCAGAGCCTCTGCTTGGCATGCAGAAGGCCCCAGGTTCGATCCCCAGCATCTCCAGTTAAAAGGACCAGGCAGGAGGTGACAGGAAAGACCTCTGCCTGAGACCCTGGAGAGCCATGAAGTGGGGCTGTAGCTCAGTGGCAGAGCCTCTGCTTGGCAGGCAGAAGGACTCAGGTTCAATCCCTGGCATCTCCAGTTAAAAGGACCAGGCAGGAGGGGATGGGAAAGACCTCCGCCTGAGACCCTGGAGAGCAGTTGCTGGTCTGAATAGATAATGACTTTGATGGACTGAGGGCCTGATTCAGTATAAGCAGGGCTATTTCCGGGCAGGAAGGCACAGGAACGGAGTTCTGGCTGGCTCCCAAGTTGGCCACGCCCAACAGGAACTCATTAGCATGATAGGCCACACCCAACAGCAGAAACTCATTAGGACTGGCTACATTAAGGGGTTTGGCCTAACATGCAAAGGAGTTCCTCCAACAAAACAAACAAGGTAAACAGAACAAGAAGCAAAAGGTGGGTGTGGCTGGATGACCGCACGTCTGGTGAGATGGGGGTGTGGCCTATTATACTAATGAGTTTCTGCTGTTGGGTGTGGCCTGTTATGCTAATGAATCCCTGCTGGGCTTTTCAAGTTTCTTTCCTTCCCCCTTGTACATCAACGAGAACTAGAAACCTTCTTGAACAGAACCAGCCAAACCTGGAATGCCAGGAACACCTTTCTCCGTGCAAGGTTAACTGTCGGCCCAGTGTGATCACACAGTCCCAAGTTCGAGTCTGGGCAGAGGCCCAAAGCGGGAGATGATTGTTCTGGGATGGAGGTGGGGGAATCCATCCACGGAGGGGGTGGCCGCCCGAAAATTAACCACTCGCTCTCCGCTTCCGATGCTAGAACGACTCCTCGAGCGACAGCGATACGGAAAGCGAGAGCAGTTTCTCCACGTTGCTGCCGCAGGATTACCTTGGCCTGGCTGTCTTCTCCATGCTGTGCTGCTTCTGGCCACTAGGCATCGCTGCCTTCTACCTGTCCCAAAAGGTAAGCACCACCCAAAGAGAACAGGAAACTGGGTGGGTGGGTTTGGGGCCTGGTGGGTGGTGGTGGTGGTGAAGCCGGAAGAGAGGAAAAGAAAATACAGATGTCATATGTTCCAGGCTTTTGTTAGTTTAGCTCGGGGGTCCCCAACATAGTTCTCATCCTTCCTTTTCTCCAGAGTTTAGTACAAAAGCCAGGGCCTCAGCCGAGGAGTTATTTCGCAATAAGAACCTAAGAAGAGCCCTGCTGGATTCAGACCAGTGGTCCATCTAGGCCAGCCTCCGTTCTCACACAGCGGCCAGCCAGTTCCTCCGGCGGGCCAACAACAGGGCACAGAGGCCGAGGCCTTCCCCTGAGAAGAACACAAGAAGAGCCCTGCTGGATCAGACCAGTGGTCCATCTAGTCCAGCATCCTGCCTCACACAGTGGCTAGTCAGTTCCTCTGGAGGGCCAACAACAGGGCACAGAGGCCGAGGCCTTCCCCTGATGTTGCCTCCTGGCTCTGGGATTCAGAGGATTAGTGCCTCTGAATGTGGAGGTCTCCCTCAACTATCATGGCTGGTAGCCATTGACAGATTTATCTCCCATTAATCTATCCAATCCCCTTCTAAAGCTGTCTATACCTGTAGCCATCACTACATCCTATGGCAGCAAATTCCACACTTTAATTTCTCTCTGTGTAAAGAAGTATGTCCTTTTGTCCGTCCTGAACCTACTGCCCATCAGCTTCATTAGATGCCCTCGAGTTCTAGTCTTTAGGGAGAGGGAGAAAATTTTCTCTTTCTTCACTCTCTCCACTCCACGCATAATTTTATAAACTTCTTCTTTTTTTAATTTATTTTAGGGTTTTTCAATACCAAAAAACACATATTCTTTACAAAATCATTTCCATATATTTACAGAGTCATTAGGTCTCAATACATTTTTCTATCCAACTATAAAGTTGGGTTGCATAATTTTATAAACTTCTCACTTGTCCCCCCAACTTAAGTTGTCTCTTCTAGACTGAAAAGTCCCAGACTCTTCAGCCAGGATCCAACCTCACAGTGCATGAAACAATACAAAAGAGAAACCCAGAGCGTGCACAGAGTGCATTCCCGGCATCACAGCCACTGCCTGCTTTGTTGGAATTTAAGCTGGGACTCGCAGGGGACGGGGGCATGCACATCAGGCGGGCCTCAGCCCCCAAACCTCTTTTTCCCCCCCAGAGAACTGATTTGCTTCCTTCTTACAGACCAACAAGGCGTCGGCGAAAGGAGACTACCCCAAAGCCTGGACGGCTTCCCGGCAGACTTTCGCATTGGCCGTCCTGTCCATCATCCTTGGCATCTGCACCTACGTCGGGGCGGTGGTGGCCCTCATCGCCTACCTCTCCAACAAAGCGCCGACATAGGGGACCCCCCCTCCAGCCCCACGGGACAGAGATGCGTGCCCCGCTCCTTCTGGTGGCCGGAACGGGGACGGCGGAGGCCGTGAAGACAAGATGGAGAAGCCGCGGGCTTCCCAAAGCTGGTTTCGGCTTCGACACAGGAGCTCCACAGACCGAAGCAGAAAACGGCTGGGGATTCGGTTGCGCCGTTTCGAGGGGGGGCGGGGCGAAGAGTGGGAAAGGACCAAATCGGACCAGACACTAGCTTCAGCTGGCCTCAAGGACAAAAGGCCGGTCCGGGCAGCTTTGCTTTCGACAGCCGTTGGGGGAGACACCACCCCTGCTGTCCCCACCCTACAGAGACAGACGGGGCCAACTATGAAGCTGGACATGTAACAGAATTGGGACCTTCGGTGTTCGGGACGGTCACCCCCCCCAAACACACACACACAAACACACACGGTGTGCTCATCTGGGGGGGGCTACCTGTTGCCTACGGACACCACTAGACCTTCCCTTCCCCTTTAGAACCCGCCACCCGCTCGCTGTTTCTTTCCGGCACTGTTCCTTTTATACGGAAATCCCTCCCCGTTCGACTCTCACATCCCGGTTTGAGACGCAAAGGTCACGTGTTTGCCTCTACACTCAATAAAAAACACCGGCGCGCTCTCCATCTCCACGGCCTCGTGCACTGCTGGCTCTCAGCTCCCCGCCCATGATGTGGTGGAGATGTTCGCCAAGGCGATTGTGGGTCGGTGGGTCAGGAAAGCCCCCCCAAAACAGGCCTGTAGCTACAGTGGGGCATTTCGGGGCCCAGCCCCCTGACTTCCTGCCAGGGGCCCCCCAGCTTCCTTTCAGTCCAGGCCCCTTGACTCTCCGGCAAGACATGGCAGCTGCCACAAAACCCCCCTGCGCCGCCAATTCTCCCTGCCTTACCCCTGCACCACACCTCTCTGGGGCTGGCTGAAGCACGTGAATTACCTTTGATTTAGCCAGTGCCCCCTGAAGAATTAAAATGCCCCGACTTAGAAATCCCTGGCTACGGGCCTGCCCCCAAACCTCTATGAGCTTCTTGAACCGGCTCTCCAAGCACCATGCAAGTGGGTCTTGGAGGTTTCTCAGCGGCTTGCAGCCTCCTAGCCTGACCTCCCCCCCAAAAAACATTTCCTTCCAGAGTTTTGTGACACCCTGAACAACAGATCATACCTGGCGTGTTTGTGGGCTACAGCCAGTTTGGTGTAGTGGTTAAGTGCGCGGACTCTAATCTGGGAGAACCGGGCTTGGATTCCCCACTCCTCCACTTGCAGCTGCTGGTGGGACCTTGGGTCAGTCACAAGTTCTCTCAGAGCTGTTCTCTCAAGGACAGTTCTGTCAAGAGTTCTCTCAGCCCCACCTACCTCACAGGGTGCCTGTTGTGGGGTGGGGAGGGGAGGGGAGGGGAAGGGAAAGGTGTTTGTCAACCGCTCTGAGACTCCGAGTGAAGGGCGGGATATAAATCCTATCGCCTCTTCTTCTTCTAGGGCTCACTTCTTTGACCACACAAGCTCTTGCGCAGTTCTCTGAGGAAATTTAGGCATCAGGAACTACAGTGCCTCTGTCAGGCCCAGGCTATAAACGCAGTGGAATCCCTGCTCTGTTAGCTAAGATGATTGGACTGAACCCCCATGTCCAGAGGCAGTCTATCTCTGAATCCCGGACAGTGAGAACACAGAACCGGGAAGGGGCTGTTTGCCTTTCTGAAATACATATCGCCTTATGCTGCTGACAACCAGGTGATGGGTCTTGATAGTTCCTCGACCCACTCTGAAGCTCAAAAGTGACGTGTCAGCCGGTGCATACTTTCTCATTCTGCAGGTGGGGCGTTGAGTTTGAGAGCCAGTATGGTGTAGTGGTTAGGACTGCGGACTCTAATCTGAGAGAACCGGGTTTGATTCCCCACTCCTCTACATGCAGCTGCTGGGGTGACCTTGGGTAAGTCATAAGTTCTCTCAGAGCTGTTCTCTCAAAGGCAGTTCTCGGGAGAGCTCTCTCAGCCCCACCTACCTCAGGGGGTCTGTTGTGGGGAAGGGGAAGAGAAAGGAGATTTGTAAGCCGCTCTGAGACTCCTTCAGGTAGTGAAGGGCGGGGTATAAATCCAATCCTCCTCTGGTGGAAACCCCCCCCACATACTCTTTGTAGCTACAAAAAACAGGGGAAGGCTTGGCAGAACTCTTCTCTCTGCTAGTCCTATTTTTCCCATGTGTTGAACTTTTAAAAATCCTAATCTGAAGCTGCAGCCCCTCCCTTCCACCCCTTACATCCCGAAACCGAGCAGTCCGGGCCAGTCTTTTGTGTTCCGTGCTGCAGCACGTCGAACTCGGGTCTTGGACCGACGCCTCCCCTCTCGTCCTTGCCCACTCCCCGCCCCCTCAAGCCATTACACTCCTCTCCTGCTCTCTCGCCCGCCAAAGAGCCATGAATTATTGAGCGTCCCGGCGCTTTATCATATATTTATGCACAGTCCACAGTCTGCTCTGCTTCTTTCTAAAGCATTAACCGTCACCGGAGCCTCCGTTCACCTGGAAAGGGCGCCGTGTTGAAGATACCTCGGAGCCCCTTTTCCAGCGGGCGGGTTGGCTTCCTGCGGATCTGCTCCACAAACAGAAGCACTCTTCTCCGACGCAAGGAGCATTCCCTGATGCCAGAGGGTCAGAGAGCCTTTTGGAGGAGGAGGACAGCTCTCTGGGCCAGGGAAAAGTGCTGGTGTTTGTGGAACAGACGGACCCAGAGAGCTTTCTGGTTCGGGGAGCACAGCCCTTGGGAGAGGAAGGGTGGAGAGAAAGGGGAAACGCCAGTGGACTGGGTTTCAGATCAGGGCGCCTCGCTAAGTCCGAGACCATTATTTGCAATTGTTTATTTAATCTCGGCGTTGGAAGGGACCACTGGGGTCATCTAGTCCAACCCCCTGCCAATGGAGGAACGACGGCCGTAACAGCCCCCGACGAGTAGATATCCAATCGATACTTCAAAACTCTGAGGAAGAATCCACTACGTCACAAGGGAGAATGCTCCAGGGTCTATATAGAGAAAGATCTAGAGAAGTTGCCCCCAAATCTCTCTTTCTTCCACCCAAGTGAGATAAGAACCCAAAGGGGATAACTCGGGTCGCCCAAGATCATGGACATCTCTCCCCCTCCCTAACCTCTGCCCTACCCAGTGTAAGAACACAGCCAGCTCCAAACTGCTGTCCCCACAGGTGTTTTTTTTTTAATACCCTGCACTTAATATTCAGGGATATACTGCCTCTGTACATGGAAGTTCCATCAGGAGCTCAAGCTGTGGGGCCAGAACTCCAGAAGCCCTCCCACTGTGCCCCCCAAGCACCAAGAAGACAGAGCATCACTGCCCCAGACAGAATGCTCCATCTACACCTTGTGGCTAAGAGCCACTGATGGATCACTGCTTCATATGTTTATCCAATCCCCTCTAGAAGCTGTCTGTGCTTGTAGCTGCCACCACTTCCTGTGGCAGGGAATTCCATTATGGGTGGTCTTAGGGCCTCACCAGCTGCTGAATACAGAGGAGGATACATGTTCTCACATTAAATGCTGGGTTCTCAGGGGCCTCAGAGGGAGCCAGTTTGGTGTCGTGTTTAAGAGCGATGGGCTCTGATCTGGCAGAACCGGGTTCGATTCCCCACTCCTCCACATGTAGCCAGCTGGGCAACCTTGGGTCAGTCACAAGTTCTCTCAGAGCCGTTCTCTCAAGAGTGGTTCCCTCAGAGCTCTCTCAGCCCCACCTACCTCACAGGCTGTCTGTTGTGGGGAGAGGAAGGGAAAGGAGATTGTAAACCGCTCTGAGACTCCAAGTGAAGGGCGGGGTATAAATCCAATCTCTTCTCTTTGATTCCCCACTTCTCCATATTGAGGCTGCTGGGTGACCTTGGGTCAGTCACAAGTTCTCTCAGAGCTGTTCTCTCAAGGGCAGTTCTCTCAGAGCTCTCTCAGCCCCACCTACCTCACAGGGTGTCTGTTGTGGGGAGAGGAAGGGAAAGGAGATTGTAAAACACTCTGAGACTCCAAGTGAAGGGCGGGGTATAAATCCAATCTCTTCTCTTCTTCTTCGATTCCCCACTTCTCCATATGGAGCCAGCTGGGTGACCTTGGGTCAGTCACAAGTTCTCTCAGAGCTGTTCTCTCAAGGGCGGTTCTCTCAGACCTCTCTCAGCCCCACCTACCTCACAGAGTGTCTGTTGTGGGGAGAGGAAGAGAAAGGAGATTGTAAACCTCTCTGAGACTCCAAGTTAAGGGCGGGGTATAAATCCAATCTCTTCTCTTCTTCTTCGATTCCCCACTTCTCCATATGGAGCCAGCTGGGTGACCTTGGGTCAGTCACAAGTTCTCTCAGAGCTGTTCTCTCAAGGGCGGTTCTCTCAGAGCTCTCTCTGCCCCACCTACCTCACAGGGTGTCTGTTGTGGGGAGAGGAAGGGAAGGAGATTCTAAGCCACTCTGAGACTCCAAGTGAAGAACAATGGTATAAAAACCAACTCTTCTTCTTCCTAGATGCCTGAATGCGGCATTGAGCACTCCAAAAATGGGGAACACAGGAAAGCATGCTCATGTTCTTCGCTGGCCTTGCGTTGCTCACTGGCCTGACAAAAGTCTCTTGTTACAGCACCCCAGTGGGCTGGATTGTGCTCTTGACATAATCCGCAATGGTCTATCCTGCCGCACTGCTGGCGTCTCTCAGAGGCAGGCCACTGGGCTGCCTCGAACAAAGGTCCGACTCAAAAGCATGAGACAGATTTATCTCTCTTTTCTTCTAAAAAAAAGGCAGTGGGCGGAATTAATCACTCACACGCCCCCCCCTTTTCCAAAATCAGCAGGCTTCAAGCCAAGTGGCTAAAATTTCCCCTCAGCGGGATTCGGGGATGGTTAAGGAAGCAGCTGTGCTGGAATGAGAAGGGTCAGCGGGCCTGTACCAGCTGCAGAGAAGCGAGGCCAAATTGGCCGGGGATCTTCCCCTGATCCCCGTTTCTAGTGAATAAAACCCAGACTGCTGCTGCTTCCTTCCAGAGGCCAAAAAACCACATCTCGGAAACCAGCCCTGGGAGGCAGCCAAGGCTGTATCATCCATGAGGCTGGCTAGGCCGAAGCCTAGGGCTCCTGCAGGGACCAGGAGCCCAGCAATTTATTTATTTTTCTGCTGAGGCACGGCTATTTTCTCTTCACAGACAGCTTGGAACACATAAACCTCTGCTAATAAGATAATTAACCGCTTCCTTATTGCAGTGAAACAAACGGTCTCTTACATTAAAACAATTATCCATAAATTATCTGTGTTTTAATAGATGATAAAAATTTCATTCACTTCAAAATATTGCAGTATTGGACAATGATACCCCCACCCCCCAGATGCACTTTCCTGACGAGTTCTACTCGGGCAATAAAATATATATTTAAAAGATGTGAATGGAATTCTTCAGGAGACTCTCAAAATGGATATAGGGCTATGTACTGCGGTCGAGGTTAAGACGTTGAGCTGCAGACCGGAAGGTCTGTAGTTTGGCAGTTCGAGACCCGAGTGTGCCGCGTGACGGAGTGAGCTCCCGTCTCCGTCCCCAACTCCTGCCAACCTAGCAGTTCGAAAACAAGAAATTGCAAGTAGATAAATAGGTACCGCTTCATTGGGAAGGGAACAGCGTTCTGTGCGCCTCGGCATTTACTCATGCTGGCCACACGACCACGGACAGCGCTGGCTCTTCGGCTTGGAGAAAGAGATAAGCACCGCCCCCTAGAGTCAGATTCGACTGGCTTTCCAGCAAGGGAAACCTTTACCTTTACATTTTACAGCGGTCTAGTACCTACTGTACCGGGGTCAAGCTATCAGCTGTAGTGGGGTGAAAGACTGAAGCGCTGGAGGGCCCCCGAAATACCTGAAAGCCTAGGGGCCTGGCCGTGGGTTAATATGGCTCTGGAGGGAACGGGGGAAGAAACGAATTCCAAAAAAAACAGACTAATTGAAAAGAGAGAAAAGAGACAGAAGAAACCTGAGCGAGGAGAGTTCTTGCTTGACAAGCCCACCCCGGCTTGGTTCCCCTAATTACGGAATTAGTGGGGAAATGAGAAGGACGCAGTGGCAGCTATAGGAAAAAGGGGTGTCGGATAATGCCGGGCGGCCTGATTGAATATTCATGGCGAGAAATGGGAGGCAGAGAGCCGGTAGGGAAAACGGAGCCTGTGTCGTGCTGCAAGACAGAGAGAGAGAGAGAGAGAGAGAGGGAGACGAGGTCACCCTGTCCTTTAGGGGGAAAAGAGGAGAAGGACGTTCGGGGGGGGGGACACAAATAAAAAAGAGGCAGCGGGTTTGCAGGCAGCACGCTCCCATCCTCTCCCGGAGGAGGGAACAGCTTGGTTTAAATAAGGGAAATGACAAAGACCTCAAAAAGCATCGGTAGAGTGGGATTTAAAAAAAAAAAAAGGAAAAGGAAAAAAGGCCCTTAGTTTCATCAACACAATTAGGCTCATTAATCAAAGCAGGTTCTGCCCGCTTCCACCCAGGCAGCCGGTGAAGGTTAAAAGAGCAGCAAGAACGCCTCGGGAGGGAACAGATGAGAGGAGCGCAGGACTGGAAAGAGGGAGGGAGACCAAAGGGGGGGGGGGTTAACACGTGAGTAGCCATGCAGGACGTAATTGTCCGTGACCGAGACAGATGGCACAGTTTAACAGCCAGACCCAACCCCCCCCCAAAAAACAAAATTGGCTCGTTATCTCATTGTTTTAATCCTGCATACCTCCTTCAAAGAGCTCAGAGCAGTGCATGTTTCTCCCCTACCCCAATTTCATTCGCACAACCGCCCTGTGATGTAGGTTAAGAAGAAGAGGAGAGAGAAGAGATTGGATTCATACCCCGCCCTTCAGTACTTGAAGGAGTCTCAGAGCCGCTTACAATCTCCTTTCCCTTCCCCTCCCCACGACAGACATCCTGTGAGGTCGGTGGGGCTGAGAGAGGTCTCTCAAGGACTGCCCTTGAGAGAATAGCTCTGAAAGAACTTGTGACTGACCCAAGGTCACACCAGAAGCTGCATGTGGAGGAGTGGGGATTGGGGAATCAAACTTGGTTCGCCCTGAACCTACTGCCCATCAGTTTCAAGGGATTCCCCTCGAGTTCCAGTGTTTTGGCAGAGGGGGACAAATTTCTCTGTGTCAGCTCTCTCCATCCCATCCATAATTCGACAAACCTCTCTCGTGTCCCTCCCCCCACCCCCTTAGCTGTCTCTTTTCTAAATGGAAAAGTCCCAGAATCTTCAGCCTTTCAACCTAGGGAAGGGGCTCCAACCCCCGACCTTTCTTGGTTACCCTCCTCTGGACTTTCCCCAGCTCTGCAATGTCCTTTTTGAGATACGGTGACTGAAACTATTCACAGTATTCCACATGAGGCTGTACCATAGATCTATACAGGGGCATTACAGTATTGGCCATTTGATTCACAAACCCTTTCCGAATAATCCCTAACACAAAGTTTGCCTTTTTCACAGCTGCAGCACACTGGCTTGACCCTTTCCTTGAGCTATCCTCTACGACAGGGATGGCCAAAGTGCCGCTCGGGAGCAGCGTGCGGCCCTTTCGCACAGTCTAATTTAATAATAAAAAGCAAATTTGCATCTTTTTCAATAAAAACGTGTTGATTTGTTCGGGCCTTAATGGCTCTCAAACTTCCGACATTTATTCGGTGTGTCGGATACGTTAAAGCAAGTCTGGCCGCCCCTGCTCTACGACATCCAAGATCTTTTTCCCTCTCAGCCGCCGCCAAGTTCAGACTTGAAGTTGGGATTTGGTTGCCCCCCAGTGTGCGCCCCTTTAGGTTAGGCTGAGAAAGACTGGCCCCCAAACCGCCCAGTGTGTTTGATGGGCTGAGTGCGGATCCAAATCCAGGACCCCATGGTCCTATTCTGATGGTTAACACCACCAAACTGCACCCGGGTGCGCAAGGGAGAACGGGTGCTAGTGCAGGAATTGCCACAGAATCAGACCCATAGTTACGGTGGGGGCCCAGCATCCTGTCATAAATTCATTATTTTACATTTATTTCTCAAATCTATACCCCACCCTCCCAGCCAAGGCACAGCCCCGCAAGAATTTCTCCTGGAAATGCTTTTTTCAATCATGTTTAAACTTTTTTTAAAAAAGGCAGAGTGGGGTGCTGTGGTGGACTAATTCCTGCACTGAGCAAGGGGGTTGGAGTAGGTGACCTCTAGGAACCCTCTGGACACTGGGTCAAGAAACTGGTCTCCTTTAAGAGAGTTTTCATGCCTCCTAAGTGTTAGCTTTCTCGACTATAGAAGTCATCACCCCCACCTGCCGGCTTCTTCTCAGAACTGTTGCTTAGGCTGGCAGAAGTGATTAACTTGCAGCAGCTGAGAACTGTCACCTGAAGAGGTTGACAGCTTGCAATTTAGAGATCTGTCCCAGTAACGGCTTTCTTTTGGCTAAATGGCTTCTCTTTCTGCACTGAGAACTTCAGCCCCATCAGAAAAAAAAAACTGCCCCACAAGCCACAAAATCGTGGCTACGGGCCTGTGCGGAATTAGGAATCTGGGGCCTTACTGGATCGCAGAGCTTTCCATATTTCCGCCTTTTATTTACAAAGATGATGGAAATAGCATGCAGGCAATAATTGGAGAAAGCGTCAGGCTGGGGGCAAGCGAGAGACTCATAACCGGAACATATTTGGTGGAGGAGGAGGAGAGGGTGGTTTGAAGAAGCAGTTATGGGGGGGGGGGCAGCTTACCCTATAACTTCTCCGAGTGCCTTACTAGAAGAAGAGAGATTGGATTTATACCCCACCCTTCGCTATCCAAGGCAGTCTCAGAGTGGCTTACAATCTCCTTCCCTTTCCCCTCCCCGCAACAGACACCCTGTGAGGTAGGTGGGGCTGTGAGAGCTTGACAGAAACCGCTCTTTTTCAAGAACAGCTGTGCCAGAACTATGGCTTGCCCAAGGTCATCCAGCAGGTGCAAGTGGAGGAGTGGGGAATCAAACCTGGTTCTCCCAGATTAGAGTCTGCGCACTTAACCCCTACACCAAACCATTATGAGAAAAGCATTCCAGCTCCCCCCCACATTACCGGTGATGATCACGGCTCTCATTTTGCAGTCTCCTCTGCCTCATTTATTTGAAATGCCCTCATCTACACCCGGGAGGAGAGAGACAGATAACTTTGGTGGCGATCAATAAACCAGGAAGCCGGGTTTTGCTCACAGGATGTCGGCCACTGACCCTTCCGGTCGAGCCGGAGACCAAAGTTCAAAGCTCCGTTTAGCCGACGACCTCAATCGGGTAGCCACGGGCAAGCGGCACGAAGGTCAGTTCCCCCCAATGATTCAGCCATCGGCCTCGCGTTGTTCTTGGAAGCAAAGAGATGGGGCATAACGTATCGTACACAGAACTGGCGTTAGGAACGTCTCCGGCTCCCGGAAGCTGGAAGCCAAGCCGCCCCCCACCCCCGGTTTTCTCCGCCCAGCTCTGGGAACAAACCCCTCGGACCCAGCCATTCTACCGCCACAATACTATGCCGTGGCCCCTTCCGAAGCGTAGAGCAAGAGCACTGAATGGGCTGGTCAGAAGCGGCCTTCGGAGGCCGGGGCTCCCCTGGGAAATCAGGCCCGCGTCTCCTTCGCCAAGTCGTCCCTCCGCATTCCGAGGCAGGGAACGCGTAATTAAGAAATATCTGCCAAGCTCCGAGCAGGCGCCCGGTTTTGGCAAGAGCCCTGCGCTCTCTCTCACCTCCGTGGCTGCCAAAACTGCAAAATTAAGGATAAGCAGGAAAGTTGTGCAGAATATTAATGAAGGTGGTGTGGGGGGGAGGGAACCTGGGTGCAGAACCCCTGAAGCTCCATTATGTCCCACGGCCCGCGCCAAGACTGCCGGCTGTGATAAAGGCCTGCCTGCTGGGGGGAGTCTCCGCGTGCCGTTTGCCACCCGAGACCGCAGTGGCGCTGCCTAGCGCACTGCAGATGAATCCCGCAGCGGGCCAAAAGGGGACGTGGTGGGGCAGGCGTTGCTGCCAATGCGCCCGCTAAGCTGTGGAGTCTTGTGAGCAAAAATTCTGCTTTGTGAGCTCCTGGCATTAAAGTTGTGAGAGAGCCATTTGGCTGCTGCATACGTTAGTTTGCTCTGGAGCCCTCCCTTCCTGAGCGGAGACAAAAATGTGTGAGCCGGAGGCTAAAAAACTGTGAGCTGGCTCACGCTAACTCAGCTTAGAGGGAACAGTTTTGAGGGAAGAAGAGGAGGAGGAGATTGGATTTATACCCCGCCCTTCACTACCCGAAGGAGTCTCAGAGCGGCTTACAATCTCCTCTCCCTTCCCCTCCCCACAACAGGCACCCTGCGAGGTAGGTGGGGCTGAGAGAGCTCTCTTGAGGACTGCCCTTGAGAGAACAGCTCTGAGAGAGCTTGTGACTGACCCAAGGTCACACCAGCAGCTGCATGTGGAGGAGTGGGGAATCAAACCCGGTTCTCTCGGATCAGAGGCCGCGTTCCTAACCACGATACCAAACAGGTCCTGAGACCACAAGGTCTGAGCAGTGCTTGAGCAAGGATAACGAGGGGGCAGGCCATTGCAAATCATCAAGAAGACTCAAAGCCCAAACCAGAAAAGCATCAGTTTGGGGCAGAGGGCAACTGTTCTGGCTCCCACCGAGTGTTTCTAAAAAGTGACCGGAGCCAGTCGGGGCTTTTGATCGGCCACTGGAGATTCGACCGGCTGCACATATTTGCCTGGGCCTCACAGCACAAAGACCTTCAGGGCGTGACGGAAAGTAAGCCATGGCGGCCATTTTGCGGCTGGGCCCACCGTACCATATCAGAATTCTACCGAGCCACAGGTTCAAAAAGGTCAGGAAGCCCAGGTCCGGGACGAAGGCGGCCGGTTATGGTAACCGCCCTCTCCATTCGAGGTCACAATTACCCACCCCTGCTGCTGTGTCTTCTAAACAGCTAGGCGAGCTTGCTTGTTCCAGACACGGAAAAAAGGGAATTCTGGGGGGTTCGAGGGCAAATCCCGGTTCATGGCACTGATGCTAATTACTTTCAAGTGGAAGAATCTCCCCCCACCCCCCTTCATTAGAGTGGCAGAAAGAACAGCTCCTAGCAGAGACGACAGGGAAAAAAATACAGTGTGCTTTAATGACCACGAAACCACTATTTCGGGCAGAGAGAGAGAGAGAGAGAGAGAGAGAGAGAGAGAGAGAGAGAGAGAGAGAGAGAGAGAGAGAGAGAGAGAGGAAGAGAGATCAGAAAGGAATCCAAAATCCAGAATTAGGCCAGAACGGAGGCTTCTCCTACACCGACTAGCCGCGGCTCAAACTTCGCTTGAAGAACATCAAATGTGCATTATCAAAACGCAACAGAAGTGGAAATCTCTGTGCTCGGGGAGGAGGGGGAACATCAAACAGCAGAGGAGCGTGCACTCTCGCCCTGAGGGGTAGACAGCACGGTGGCAAGGAAGGTTTTGGTACATATTTCCAGCCGCGTATTCCCACCGTCCTGCAACCCTGACCTGCAGCCGGTGACACAATCCCAGTTAACAGCAATCCAATTGCACCGCCTTGCCGGCCGGAACGAAAGGCGCGCCAGCGAGAAGCCAAGAAAGCCGGCTGATCCCACCGGCACCACCGGTGTTTCCTTTACAGCCGGGCTCAGTTCCATTCCGCTTGCGGGCCGAGTCACCACTTGGAGTACTTCCTCTGGGCAGAATCCTGGTAAAACTGGAAGATGGCGTCCGCGGCTCGTTGCGAAGCGGCGAGGCATTGCTGGAGCTGCAGGGATGGGGAGGAGAGAGTTTTGTGATGCCAGAAGAGGAAGGAGCGCTCGTACATCTAGGGAGTGTTGCACTCTGGGCCAAGGAGGAAAAATAAATCCCCACAAGCAGTCAGTGGAAAAGAGCAACGGTCCAGTAAGCACCTTAAAAGACTTAACAAAATTTGTGGCCGGGAATCTTTATTTTATTTATTTATTTAATTTATACCCCCTTCCCGCCCCTATCCCACAATTCGCCTTGTTGCTACTAGTTTACCTCCATGCCTAAGAGGAGACAGAACGCGCGTTAACAATTAGGTCTCAGTTAAGTACTCTTAGCACCCCAAACTTAAGAAAGATACGTTTACACATCTATCTCCAATTCTGACATATTTATTCATTTCACCGTTTCCCGTCCCCAGAATTAAATCCAAACAACGATGACCTTATCAACTTAAGCTTGTTGTTCCCGTCTGCCTCTGTTAAAACATCTTCGTTATGTCGAGGGCTAATTTGCTATTCAACCTCTGCCTTATACGAATGGGCTGGTAAATTCCATTTCACTGTATCAGAGGAAGTGTGCGTGAACACGAAGGCTCATACCCTTGAATAAAACTTTGTTGGTCTTAAAGGTGTCACTGGACTCAAACTCTGTCCAAAGGACATATTACCAAAGACAATCAATAGCTAATTCATGACCTCGTACGAAATTACCCACAACAGCTATTTTCAAGCTTCTCCCGGCCCCTGGAGCTTTGTCAAGGGATACGCCTTACTGTTAATAATTTTCACCCCTTTTAGTGTCTACAAATTGCCTTACAACCTCTATTTGATCCCCGTAACTGTCCTGTGAGGCAGGCTATGCTGACAGGGACTTGCCTACAACCATCCCGTAAGGTTCACGACCAAAATAAGGATTTGGATGTGGATCTTCCAGCGGCCAAGCCACTGGCGTGCTTTGCAGACGAGAATGGTTGCAGAGACAAGGCCTGGGGTGAGCCAAACTGCGGCTTGGGAGCCACATGCGGCAGGGCAGCTGGGGAAGCGAAGGGGAGGCGTGCCTTCCTAACTGGTCTTCTCTTCCCCAGTCATTGTTCCCCTTCCTGAGTAGGCTTGAGGTGTGGGGGGAGGGAGCAGAAAACGAAAGCAACTTTAAATGCATTCTCAAAGCATCCCTCCCTTGGCCGGCTGACTCGGAGAAGGCATTTGTCTCTTTAAATCCCTTCTCCAAGCCAACGAGTGGGGGGGGGCTTGGAGGATGCATTTAAAGTTGCTTTCTTTCCACCTCTCCCCCCCCCATCTATTTGTTTTCTTTCCTCCTCTCTCTCTTTTTCCCTCCCTCCCTGCTGTCTTTGTTTTTCTCTCTCTCTCTTAGACAAATAAATATTGTTAGCAAACAAATACCACCGGGCAAATAAATATCACCCTCGATATCTGCTTTTTACCCCTATTGCGTTTATTTTTGGCAGTCTCGTTTCACGTCAATAAAAAGCAAATCTGCATATTTCCCAACAAAAACGTGCGTGTGATATTTGTTCCTGTCTTGCGGCTCTTGGGCACCTGACATTTTATTCTACGTGGCTCTTCATGGTAAGCAAGTTCGGCCACCCCTGCGCAAGGGAAAAGCCGGGGAAGAGATGAAACAGATGCGAACCACTAATCTCTTACTGTGTTGGAAAGTCTTCTAGAAAGAAAAGTCTTAACCCCACTGGGTTGTGCAATGTGAACGGTATTTCTCGGAAGGGGGCTCAAACCCAGATTCCTGAGGGTCAGACGGCACTGATTTCCCAGGGGTCAAATGGAGAGCAAACCACAGTCACTAACAAACACAGCAGCACTCTCCTGACCCCGGGGACGTGATCACAGAGTCGAGCATTCCTGCGCTAAGGCTCCGTCCGGTTCCAAAATCTGCTGCACGCCCTCAGTCTGGTCAGCTCAAATTTGCAGTGCCTCTGCCCTCTATGTCTGCAGGCTTGTGGACCGTGACAACATTTGGGTCCAGCAGCTGATAGCATTCTCCGCCTAACATGAGCTCCCAGCCCACGCATTCGGGTTCCTTCCCTGCGGCTCGGCCTCAATTGTGACCTCTGGCAGATTAAACGGAACCAATGGTGAGCGGAGAAGGAAGAAAAGTTCTAATGCTGGGAAGGGGAGGGCAGAGAAAGGTCTCCCAGCGGGGAGAAAGAGAGAGAGAGAGAAAGCAGGAGCTATCAGAAGAGATAAGCAGTAAAAAGGCTTTTCCTCATGAAACAGATGCAAGGAGAACGTTCGAGCCGCGAGTCCCCAATTTACCGTATCCCAGCCACCCGCTGGCTCCCGTGGGTCAATTAAACCCCAAAGCTAGATTTTCTGCTACCACCGGGGAAAGAATCAACTGTCATGGAGCTCTCTTCTTCCTTGTGTCTTAATTAGTCGATTTATATGCAAGGGGGGTTATCAAACCCAGCATGTACAACACAGGGGCCGAGCGTTCCCCTGTCCAACGCCACAGCCCCACTCGTGTGGGACTGTCACAAACTGTCAGGCCCGCTTAGGACTCTTCAACTCGATCACTACAGGTGCACCGCGCGGAGCCAGGGTAATATTGGCATGCAGCACGTCGCCTGACATTTCGTCTTCCCTTCCCCCCACGCCGGTGAAGCCGCCGCGCGCTGGGAGGCAGCGTCTGGCAGTTGATTTACCAACAGCGGCGAACACGGTTCCCTCGCCACGGCCAGTGCGGTGAGCAAGCAGGCAGGGGGAAACAGACAAACAGCTACAAATAAGGTACTCGCTCGGCCTTCCAGCTCAATAGAAGATCTCATCCATCTTCCGGCAGTCCTCGTTTTGTTCTCTAGTCCCATGCCCCCAAAACGGGGCGCAGGATACCACAGGTGGTGTCAAAGAACGTGGGTCGGCCTTTCCAGAGAGAGACGAGCAATTCCCAAGAGAAATTTTCAACTTTGTTTGCCCACGTGCCTCGCTCTCTCTCATTTAGGGGGCCGATTTCGACATTCGGCAGAACCATGCGTCTTCTGGGCCAAGGAGGAAAGATAATTTCGTTTTCAAAATCCTCCCTCCCGCCCACCCCCAAGGGGCTTACGGCTGCATAGACGGATCCCCCTTCCCTTTTATTCTCACGATCGCCCTGACCTGTGGCCATTCTGCACTGGCTTTTCTCTCCGTTGTTTTACGAGACCCACGCTGGAACCAATGTTCCCTCTAAGCTGTGGAGTCCCGTGAGCAAAAATTCTATTTTGTGAGCTGCCAGCATTAAAGTTGTGAGCAAGTGATTTGGCTGCTGCATAAACTAATTTGCTCTGGAGCCCTCCCCTTCCTGAGCGAAGACAAAAATGTGTGAGCCGGAGGCTAAAAAACTGTGAGCTAGCTCTCACTGACTCAGCTTAGAGGGAACACTGATCGGAACAGAAATTCCCCTCTGCACTGCATGCTGCTGTCGCTTTGATAATCGGATTTTATGGTGCCCTCTAGGCTGCATGCCGCTTTCGCTGTCTTTAATCATCGGGTTTTATGGTACCTTCTGCGCTGATTTATGGCCATTCAGGGATGAACATAAGAACATAAGAGAAGCCAATGTTGAATCAGGCCAGTGGCCCATCTAGTCCAACCCTCTGTCACTCAGCGGCCAAAATACACCAGGTGCCATCAGGAGGTCCAGCAGTGGGGCCAGGGCACTAGAAGCCCTCCCACTGCTGCCCCCTCCAGCACCAAGAATAGAGTGCATCACCTGCCCCAGACTGAGAGTTCCCATCTATACCCTGTGGCTAAGAGCCACTGATGGACTTCTGCTCCATAAGTTTTATCTAATTCCCTCTTGAAACTGTCCATGCTTGTAGCTGCCACCACCTCCTGTGGCAGTGAATTCCATCTGTTAATCACTCTTTGGGTGAAGAAGTATTTCCTTTTATCTGTCCTAACCCGACAGCTCAGCAATTTCATGGAGTGCCCACGAGTTCTTGTATGGTGAGAAAGGGAGAAAAGTGACTTTGCAGTCCTCATAGTGTTACCCCGGGGGGTATCTGAATGTGGTTTTGAGCTGCACCTCGTCCTCAGTGTTGAGAAAATGCGGAGCAAATGCCAGATGCAGAATCACCCCTGGATGGGCCAGGACAGCCCAATCTTGTCAGATTATGGAAGCTAAGCAGGGTCGGCCCTGGTTAGTATTTGGATGGGAGACCGCCAAGGAAGTCCGGGGTCGCTACGCAGAGGCAGGCAAGGGCAAACCACTTACGTTCCTCTCTTGTCCTGACCTGGATGGCCCAGGCGAGCCTGATCTCGTCAGATCTTGGAAGCTAAGTCGGGTCGACCTGGGTTAGTAACCGGATGGGAGATCACTGAGAAATACCACTAGAGTCACTACGCGGAGGCAGGCCATGGCGAACCACTCCTGTCCGTCTCTTGCCTCGAAAACCTTACAAGACCGTCGTTAAGTCAGCTGAGAATTGCCCGAACTTTCCACCAGCAACGCCACCCTGCAAGACAGGCCAGGCCGAGTGATAGTGGCAGACTTAAAGTCACCCGCGGGGAGCCTACGGGGCTCAGGAGGGACGCGAACCCGGGTCTCTGTGCCCTAAGCCCCATCGTCTGCTGTTTCCGTACTGTACAGCTTCTCATAATTCCATGCCAAGGTGAGACAAATTCCAGCCCCAAACAGTCTACATCAAAGGAAGCATGCAAATTAAGTACATTTGCATGACACAGATTATTTTTCATGATTTGCGCGACAATTCCCCCCCTGTTTTGCATAATTTATTCTGCTTCTGTTCACTGTCGGACAATGGAGTGCTCCCTGCCCCGTGCAGCTATCCAATCAGCGGGAATTTGATTCGCCTGCTCTCCTGCCTTCCCAGGCGTTTGCTCACACGCTGTCAAACACGCACCAGAACGGGCTACTTCATTTGCTTTCCCTCCCAGCCCTGCCAAACGAAAGACGGCTGGACAGCTGAATTCGGGAAGGATGGGGGACCCTTTAAGGACAGGCTTTCTTCCTTCCCCGGACTCGTTTTACGGCCGTCAGTCTTCAGTTAACAGTGACTGAGCCAGCATCAAGGACAGGAAAACTTTCAGAGAAACAGAGGTGAATCCTACCACTTAATACTCTTTCGCCATCCAGCCATCAGCCCCAGAAAGTAATAGAACAACGTAAGAACATAAGAGAAGCCAATGTTGAATCAGGCCAAGGGCCCATCTAGTCCAACACTCTGTCACACAGCGGCCAAAAATACCAGGGGCCATCAGGAGGTCCAGCAGTGGGGCCAGGGCACCAGAAGCCCTCCCACTGCTGCCCCCTCCAGCACCAAGAATAGAGTGCATCACCTGCCCCAGACTGAGAGTTCCCATCTATACCCTGTGGCTAATAGCCACTGATGGACTTCTGCTCCATACATTTATCTAATTCCCTCTTGAAACTGTCCATGCTCGTAGCTGCCACCACCTCCTGTGGCAGTGAATTTCATGTGTGAATCACTCTTTGGATGATTCCTTTTATCTGTTCTTCCTTTTATCTGTTTTATCTATTCCCTGTCTCTCACACACACATACACACACGTTCAGCACAGGTTGCAGTGGAATACCAAGTCAGGCTCCCAGTGGAATACCAAGTCAGGTTCAGGGTTTTGGTTTTGACCTTTAAGGCCTTGAGCGGTCTGGGAGATGCATATCTCTGGGACTGCCTCCTCCGGTACGCCCCCGGAAGAGCGCTACGCTCTGCCGAGACCCATCTACTGGTGGTCCCTAGCCCTAAAGATATCCGGCTGTCCTCGACCAGAACCAAGGCTCTTCTGGCCGTGGCTCCGACCTGGTGGGACTCCCTGCCAAATACCACCGGGGCCCTGTGGGTTTGAATGCGATTCCGTAGGGCCTTTGAGGCAGAGATGTTCCGCCAGGCCTTTGGTTGAGGACAGCGACGGTTCCATCATAGCTGGTCCTCTTCTATTTCGAACTTCTTTTTGCTCCATCTTTGTTTCGGCTCTCTCCTCGCCTGCTTGTGAGTTTTCAGCGCAGTCCAGAACAGGCTAACAAAGGAAGGTCTAACGCCCTCTGACTCAGTATAGTTAATAAGAACATTAGAGAAGCCAGTGTTGGATCAGGCCAGTGGTCCATCCAGTCCAACGCTCTGTGTCACACAGTGGCCAAAAATACCAGGGGCCATCAGGAGGTCCAGCAGTGGGGCCAGGACACGAGAAGCCCCTCCCACTGTTGACCCCGCCCCCCCAGCACCAAGAATTCAGAGCATCACTTGCCCCAGCCTGAGAGTTCCTATCTGTACCTTGTGGTATAGATTGTTCTTCTTGGTTTTGTTTTTAACTTTTTATAGGTTGCACATCGGCTACAGCCCCACGTTGTGGGGAATAGACGATCCATAAACTGAATATATGAACAAATAAATAAAATACAGTGTGGAGGAAGAGACCCTCAGTAGGTCAGGACGATGACCTCTTTTTTTAAAATAAAGCAGGTTCCAGGCTGGATACAGAGACAGGCAAACGAGGCACGGGTAAAAGACGGAAACAGCAAATAAGATGAGCAGGCCCCAGAGAAGTGACGGGGGAAGGTGAGAGCAAGGATTTACGAGCAGCGGAGAGCTTTTAAGGCACAGAAGAGGGGTCTCCAACGTGGTGCCCGTGGGCACCATGCGCCCACCAAAAACGTTCTTGGTGCCCGCAAATGTTTTTAGTCAGTGGGAAGGCCAGGGAGGGCTTTTGCCCTGCAAGACTTCTTATCAACCACTGAAGATTCGTTTGCCTGTGCGGATTTTTCAAAACATCGGTTCGGCGTCAGCTGCTGCTGCGGCACAAGGAAGGTACGCTACGGCAGCCGTTTTGTGGCTGCGCCCACCATGCTGTGTCAGAATTTCAAAGGTGCCCACAGAGTCAAAAATGATTGGGGATCCCGGCGCTAGAAGCTTGAAAGCGAGGGGACCAGGGCACAGACTGAAGGTAAGGGAGGATCATAAATCTTAGCAGCAGGAGAAGGAAGATGAACGGTCTACTCTCCCGCCCTCTAAGCGTTCCCGTTTTTTCCACACACACCCTCACCCGCTTGCCATTTAAAATGCAAGGCAACTGGGATGGAATCCTGCCAACACCCCACTCAACAGCTGTTAGCAGAAGAGTTCAAAAGGGCTGCTTCAATTTCCTCGCCGGCGCTCTTCAGCTGGAGCGACAAACATCTCCCGCCTGGGTGCTAAGACGCCCGGACGCAAGGGTTGTTTTCGGCTGAGTCACATCGTCAAGGGGATCCAGAGACCCGGAGCAGGCGTCAGAAATCACTTAAAATGGGGATTAGCTGCTCGTTAAAGACATTCAGAGTCGATCTGCCTGGGCATCGTGGCAGAACTGTGCAGGGAAACTCTTTGACAACTCCAGAGGGTGCATGGGGCACAGGTTTGGGTGAACTCAAAGGGAAGTGCACAACTGGATGCAGATGTTTTGTGGGGAGGTCATTTTTTAAAGAGACATCTGCTTCCATTCCTTCGCAAGGAGCTAATCCTATAAATGTCGGACTCCAGTTCCTCTGGAGGGCCAACAACAGGGCATAGAGGCCGAGGCCTTCCCCTGATAAGAACATAAGAAGAGCCCTGCTGGATCAGACCCAGTGGTCCATCCAGTCCAGCATCCTGTCTCACACAGTGGCCAGCCAGTTCCTCCAGAAGGCCAACAACAGGGCAGAGAGGCTAAGGCCTTCCCTTGGTGTTGCCTCCTGGCTCTGGGATTCGGAGGATTAGTGCCTCTGAATGTGGAGGTTCCCCTCAGTTAGGGCTGCCATTCCCCAGTTGGGGGCAAGGGTTTGTTCAGTTTTGCGGGCTTCTGCCCGCCACCAGTCACAGCTGGCCAGCGAGAGGAAATTTCTCCCCCCCAACAGCAACACTGCATGACGTACCTACACCACCCAGAAGTGGCATGGGCACACTGGGGCGGGGATGGTCTAGTTTTTGGGCAAAACTCTATGGTTTGAGGGCAATTTTACCATAGAGTTTTGCCCAAAAACCAGAGCATTGCCCCCAACGTGTCACTACCAGGTGATGTAGGCACATCGGGGATGCCATTTCTGGCTCCTGGAATGTCACCCCACCCCATTGGCGTGTCTAATGGATCTGGCAACCCAACCCTCAGTCACCGAGACTAGTAGCAGAAAACATCGTGGAAAACAGCCGAAGGGCAGGGAGACCACTCCTGGCATCTCAGCTCTTTTCTGCTGCTTTCTTTGCAGTCCCTTTAAACCAGGCTGGTTTTTCTTTGCAGTCCCTTTAAACCAGGGTGGTTTAAAGGGACTGCAGAAAAAGATCAGGGAAAACAGCTGAGGGGCGGGAAGACTGCTCCCTGCATCTCCGCTGTTTCCCCCCACTTTCTTTTGCAGTCCCTTTAAACCCGCCTGGTTCCCCCGCTCGCTGTATTTCATGGCTTTGCTGCTCCTGTCTCCCCCCCTTTCATTTTGCATCTATTCGACCAAAAAATCCCAGATCTGAATTCTTTGCCGGTATTGGGATCCAGGATTTTCTGGAAACCCCAAATATTTTTGGGTCCAATAGACCCAAACTAGAAAAAAAACAAAAAATTGCATACCCCTAGTTCTTTTTTAAAAAACTTTTTATTGAATATAAAGTCAACAAGCAATGGTGAAACACGGCCCCTGGGAACTTCCTAGGCTAGGTGATAGCCCTCAGGCTAGGGGGGTTCCTGGTTCAAGTCTTCGAAGGACTGTCATGAAGGATAACTTTTGGCACGGAATAGTCCAGTCAGGCAGGGAAGGAGGAGGGCCTAACAGTCTGGGGAGGGGTGTCAACATTTGCTTTTAACTTGGGAAGATAAGCTCCTAAAAGGAGCCCTACAAGGAGTCAACACACGGCAGAGGCAGTCCTTTCCAATGCCAACCAGTGCAAAAACTGGTGTGGCACTGCCATTCCTCTCCAAAGTTTTGTTAGTGCTATAATCAGTCCCGGCAAACGTTTGGTGTAGTGGTTAAGAGTCTGGTGTGGTGGTTAGGAGCACAAACTCTAATCTGGGAGAACCAGGTCTGATTCCCCGCTATTCCACATGCAGCTGCTGGTGTGACCTTGGGTCAGTCACAAGCTCTCTCAGAGCTGTTCCCAAGGGCAGTTCTTGAGAGCTCTCTCTCAGCCTCACCTACCTCACAGGGAAGGGTAGGAGATGGTAAGCCGCTCTGAGACTCCTTCAGCTACTGAAAAGCGGGCTATAAATCCAATCTCCCCCTTCCCTTTCTTCTCTTCTCCTCAGGCCGAGCTTCTGGGTGCAACGTTCAGGTCTCCTCTAAGTGACTTGGAACAAAGAGATTGGTGCAGAAGCCCTTCGACGGTGGTCCCTTGTTAATGAATGCGTCCCACCACGATTGAGAGAAGCCATCGATCCAATCCACTTTGCATGAGGCAAAACTGGAGCCCCGGGAGATGGTTTCCTACCGTGCTTAACAAACAGGGAACGTGAGCTCTTCTCCACTGGCCTCGACTGTCAGAACTGACGGGCTCTCTTCTCTTTTCCTCCCCCCTCGCCCAGCAGATCGGGAGGCCTATTTTTCCAGACAGCTGCCCGCAAAATAGATTTAAGGCTCCGCAGCAGAAGTCGATCGGGTGAAACCCGCCTGACTCGAGGGGGAACCTGGCAGCTTTCGACTCCTACAGCTGAAGACGAAGGGAAGCTGAATGTTCTCCCCCTCACACACACTCCTGCCAAGCCTGCGGGGCTGTAACCAAGCCAGCGCCGGTGTTAGCATGCGGCGCACAACTCTGAGCACTCGTGGGGAAACGACGGTAAATCATCATTATTTATTGCGTGCTCTGCGGCTGCCTGTTGCTTCCTGAGAGAGAAAAGTTTCCCTCCCTGGAAAATTTGACAGCGGCTGATAGATGCTGGCTCAGTGTGTTGTCCCCGACAACAACCCGCCTCCGGTGATCCTGGAGTGGCTGGCTTCCGGGGGATGTAGAAGAGGACTGGCGTGCTTGCCCTGTGGATAGGCACCTGGGTGAGGTATTCCAGGCGAAAAGAGAGGACTGGGAAGGGAAGCTGGGAGTCTCTCAGTGAGAAATTCCTACATTAATCAGGGGGTGGGAGCTAGGGCTGCCAATCCCCAATTGGGGGCAGGGGATCCCCTGGTTTGGAGCACCTTCCCCTGCTTCAGAGTGGTTAGAAAGTGTGTGGGGGGGCCATTGGGCACTCCATTATACTCTATGGAGACTGGTCCCCATCTCTCCTTATATATAATGCTGTTTTGGGGTGAACGTTCCACACGCTCCCACGGCATTTGGCTCACTGAACTGTCACTCCAGCTGTGTTCCAAACCAATGGCTGCATTGCTGGAGTCCCGCCCATACAAGGGGCGGCCAGCGTCTCAGCCTCAGTGTCGTGCAAGGTCTCTCCAAGGTGGCGGGTGGGAGCTGGCCCTACTTGCCCTGGAGACACAAAGCCTCCGAGTGCGCAGGCTGGCCCGAGCAGGCCTTGCAGGAGCGGCAGAAACCACCTACGCGCGCCCAGGAACATGCGGCCGGAGAGTCAGAGACGGCTGCAGCGCTCTCAGTGATGGACGAGCGCCAGAGTACGTGCCAGGTAATGCTGCTTGCCTCTTTGCCGCGGTGCACTAGGAGGAGGCCAAGACTGCTTGGAAGCGGCAGCGCCGCCACCACCAGCAGCAGCACCCTGCTTTCCCCGCACCTGGCCCTGGTGTGGTCTCTCCAAGGCGGTATGCGGGAGCCAATCCCACTTGGCCTGGAGACAAGGGCTCCCAGCACATGGGTCAGCCCAGGCCAGCCCGAGCAGGCCTCGCTGGAGCGGCAGAAGCCCAGTGGCTGCTGACGCCTGCCCAGGAATGTGCGGCCGGAGAGCGAGAGGCAGCAGCAGCACTCTGAATGATGCGGGGCACCAGAATACATCCTGGGTAACACCGCTCGCCTCTTTGCTGCGGCCCGCTCAGAGGAGGCTGAGACCGCCTGGAGGCAGCGCTGGCTCTGCACACCTGCTGTAGGGGGCCCCCTCTTTCTAGAGCCCATTGTATTGGTTTTATACAACGGGCTTTGCTCCTAGTAGGGCATAATGGAGAATCGATCTGTGGGTATCTGAGGCTTGGTGGGGGCTGTTTTTTGAGGAAAAGGCACCAAATTTTCAGCATAGCATCTGGTGCTTCTCCTCAACACCACCCCCCCCAAATTTCAAAAAGATTGAACCAGGGGGTCCCATTCTATGAGCCCCCCCAAAAACGTGCCCCCATCTTCCATTATTTCCAATTGAGGGAAAGCATTTTAAAGGAATGTGGTCCCTTTAAATGTGATGGCCAGAACTCCCTTCCGTCTTGCCAGCCTCACCTGGCAATCCTAGTGACATCACAAACTTTGATGCCACATCCTGGCTCCGCCCCCAAAGTCTCCTGGCTCCACCCCCAAAGTCCCGATATTTCCTGAGTTGGAGACGGCTAGTGGTAGTGGCTACTTGAGAGTAAAAGGAAAGCCCCTGCAGGGAACTGGGAACCTCTAGGAGGGCAGGGCGGAACAGGGCCTGTAGGCCAGAGCGAGTAAATTCTGCTACTATACCCGCAACTTCAGTGGCTACAGGTATCTTTCTGGCTCAATTCCAGGTGTTTTCTTTTTTTTACCTTTGCCTAAATGCTAGCAGCCCAGAGCACCGGGGGGAACTTGTACTTCTGTACAAAATCTGCCCCAGAGTCTCTGTTCAGATCACCAACACAGGTGGGTGCAGAATTGGTACCCACCATAAGTAGGGTCTTTTAAGTGGGTCACCCCGACATTGCCGCCTGCTGGAAGCTCTTCTTTCTCCTCCTCCCGCCTCATTTCAGAGACAGAAGAAACGCTTTTCTGTTCTGTCAAGCTTCCGGCAGTGGAGTTTTGACTCAAGGAAATCCAGAGTCTTTGTGGCTTCTGTGATTTGTGTTGTAGGAGTCCAATGTTGCTCAAACAGATGTTGCTATTTTGGTTTTAACTTGCTAACCGGTTTTGGAAACGTTTAGGGCAGAGATGCAGGAGAAAGTTTCATAAAATACAACAAACAAACCATGTGGGAATAAGAGGCTCTTTCTTATTTTCATAGCATTCTCTTGCTCTGGGAGCAACCGACTGCTAAGGATTTGGGGTACTTTTAAAATTAGATCTCTATTTCATTCTGCCACCTAATTGCTCGGGGTAGTATTCACAGTCCCTTTTTCTTTTATCTGCACAACCCCCCTGTAAAGTAGGCCCAAGCCTGTCCAGTGAGTTTCACGGGTGGGTATTTGGGCCTGGATTTTCCCATTCTCTACTACACCATGAACATATGACAAGATTGTACTCCTTATGACTTTCCACTATGTGCAGCCATGACCCTTCCCCATTTTTTTTGCCTTGCCAATTTCCCCTACTTATGCCAGGAAAGTTCGGACCACTTACCAGTGACAATGCAAGACATATTTTTAAACATCTTCCTTGCACATGCGACTTGACTCACTTGCCCGAGATACCTGAAGCCAGCGGCATGGGCAAATATTTTTACTTCCTCAGTCCCTGCTCCTTTCGCTTGAGGCACGTCATGGCTCTGCCGGCTTATGTGGAATAATAATTGGCATGAGGCCTGATATATGAAGCAAACCGCTCGGGGCGGGGGAAAAAGTGGTCTGCTAACGGTGACTCTTCATTCCCTTGCAGTTCCTTGAAAGGAACCTGCAGGGCAGAGACGGCTCACGACAGACATTAGATAAACCCCGGAAAAGGAAAACAAGTATTTCTCCCCCCTCCCTCTGTTGTTGTCATCGTTATTTGTTCAAAAACACACACACACACAAACGCTGAAACTCATTAGAATTCACCCCAAAACAAAAGCCATTTCCATACACCCCTCCCTTCTCCTGACAGAAACACTTGTCTAATTAATGGCGCCTGGCAGCCACCTCCGTTCAATAGCACATTAGCGTCCATAATTGTTCCTTTAGAGCTGGACGGGCTCGGCGTTCCAAGCCATTTGGCAGGAACCGCGACGGCGGCGGTAATGAGAAACGACTCCGCACCTCTCCTCCGGAATACTAAGAGAGGTCCCTAAACAGATATGGAGAACGGGGTCGGGCGGGAGCGAGAAAGATTCGTTCGCCCTCCTCACACACACACCCCGTCTTCATGACCTGCGGCTCTCAATAGGCCCTCCATCGCGGACACGTTCCCCCGTGCCAGTGCTGTCCTTGTGCAAAGCAAACAAGAGGTGATGGATGGGGTACGACAGATGCGCTGACTGGATGAGACGCGCATTTTCAATAAATATGAGCCGAGGAGGCCTTCCCGAGCCTCCCACCCAGGTGGGGCTTGTCGAGAGAGGTTCCGACAGAAGCGGGCAGGATGTGGGAATTGAACATGGCCGCCCTGCCGCGGGGAGACCGAGAACATGGCCGCCCCGCCGTCTGTCTCAATGGGGTGCTCTGTCTGAGGGGGACGAAGAAACCCCCAGGGTATCTGCCACCGAGCAATAACATCGCCGAACCCTTAAACATATTCCGTGACAGTAAAAAGGTTTTAATGTGGACTCTTCGGCCACATCAGTATTCCTATCTCCTTCGGCCTCCTTTTTCCCCCATCGTTGGCAGCAACAGTCAAGAGGGGATGTTTTGTAACGTCTTCAAAGGCTGCTGTTGCCTGACGTCCCACTGACAAGGAACTCTGAAAGCCCACAACAGCCGGCAAGAGGCATGCCGGGCCCAGGCCTCCCAACGTGGCGGTGCTTAGTGGCGATATTTCATCTAGGTTGCCGTGGTAACTGTTAGGGGTGTGCAATTTTTATCGGTATCTTTTCCAGTTCGGGTCTATTGGACCCCCCAAAATTGCAGTATTTCCAGAAAATCCCAGATCCCAATACTGGTATGGTATTCGGATCCAGTTGTTGTTTTTCCCAGAAATCCCCATTTTTTCCCAGGTCCAATAGACCCGAGAAGAAAAATACTAGTCGTTGTTTTTTTTTTAAAAGCCAGCTCGATTCTGGGGCTAGCTTGGCTTCTCCTGTGGTGCTATTTAAAGATACCTTATTGGTATTTTTCAGGTATACCTTCAGCTCGAGTAGATCTAAATGCACACCCCTAGTAACCATGCGCCTTGACTCTCCATGCGCCGTGCCATCAGATGAAGCCGGGTGCGGCCATTACCTACGTTTCACTGAAGAAAAAGGGGCAAAATGGTACACCTGAGGGGGGGGAAATGCTCGTATTTCTTTCTGGTAGATGTTGGCAGGCTGCAGAGGCCCAAGCCTTGTGGGGGAAAGAAAACGCTGGCAGAGTGTGGGGCGTTTGGCTCAGGAATCCCAAATCTCCCCACTGATTTCCCTCACACCACCTCCACAACAGCTGTCGCTCATTTAAAACTCCATGGCAGGTGCGTGGGAAGCAAACTGCTTTCCAACATCCCTGGTTTTTTGGCCTTAACGCTCTCCGAAACACATTTAAGAAGCAAAATAGCTCACAGGTTTGACCCTTCTGGGGAGCAAAACAGAAGCAAAGTGCTGGCTATTAAAATTCCTCGCCTCCCAAATGAGGGCTACACATATTCCCAGAAGTTCTGCATGAAGGGAACCCAGCTTGATTCTGGTTTCTGTGGCCAAGTTCCACTGAATTACACAAAAATTGGCACATTAGGCATGTTACTTTATATCTAATCCTGCGTAGGGCTTTGCCAACTCTGGGGTGGGAAATTTCTGGGGATTTGGAGGTGGGCCAATGCTCCCTCTAAGTCATGGAGTCTTGTGAGCAAAAATGCTTCTTTGTGAGCTATTGGCCTTAAAGTTGTGAGCAAGCAATTTGGCTACTACATAAACTAGTTTGCTCTGGAGCCCTCCTTCCTGAGCTAAGGCAAAAAAGGGTGAGCCGGAGGTTAAAAAACTGTGAGCCGGAGGCTAAAAAACTCTCAGCTAGCTCACTCTAACTCAGCTTAGAGGGAACACTGGGGTGGACCCTTAGAAAGGGCGGAGGTTTAGAGAGTGTGAGGACCTCAGTGGGGTATAATGCCATAGACGCCCACCTCCAAAACTGTCATTTGCTCCAAGGGAACTAATCTGTGGAGATCTGTTGTAATTCTGTTGTAAATGCAGCCCTCATTTTCTGCTTCAGCTTATGGGAGGGAAAAGAAAAACATGTCTCCCTGATAGGCTTCCCAAGAACTTACCGCGTGCCAGCGGGGGATGGATACGTCCTCGCAGGACCATCCCCAGGGGAAGGAGAGGCGCGGAGCACCATGCCGTCGCCAGGAAGGGACGGTAGGCGACGCTCTGGCAATGGGGCTGGAAACTCGATGGTACCATCGAGTTTTCAGCCCCATTGCCAGAGCGTCAGCTGGTATCACTTCCTGGCGACAGCATGGTGGGTTACCAGGAAGACTGGTCTGGCTGGGGAGCATTCGTCCCCCGCCCCCAGACGGTAAGTACTTGGGAACCCTGCTCCCTGACCACTGGTGTCCTTTCTCTCTCCCCCAATACACTTTTACAATTTTGTAAAACGTTAACACACACACTTTCCCTATGATTCTCACCTTAAGACCTAGCAGCTTTCCTTTTTTTTAAAAAAAATGGAAGTGGATTTCAAAGGATGCTGAATACCATGCCCTGTACTCAACTCGGTGTTTACTCAGTGTGGTCACCTTACAAACACAGACCTTCCCAAATGAGGGTCGGAATCCCAGGCTGATAGTTGGTGGTGTCCCCACCAAGCCAAAGTTCCACAGGTACTGCACCCCGGACAAATCCAACAGACCATCGGCAAGACATGTTCAGTTTTGGTCAACCTGAACAGTCTAAAGAGTCTTAATGTTTCCTAGTATACAGCCCTGGGTCAGCAATTTGTTTTCCTCGCAGGGCCAGCGTGAGGCAGAGCTGCCCTATGCACAACTCCTCAAGCAGGCTGCAAGCCGTTGCCACTACTGCTACTCCCTCTCCCATTTTTAGGAACACAATCATCTCTTTTCTCTTCTGAACTCTTCCCGTTCTTAGGCTCTCCCCAAGTTAGCACTTTTTAAGAAAAAACAAAACAACAACACTTCACCGCACTTGGAATCTTTGTGAACATTCTAGACCACACCGCAGCAGATAAGCTGACAGAGAGGGCCTCAGTTCAACAGACTGAACCTACGGCTCTCCCATCTGACAGTAGTCAGAGGTTCTGAAACAACAGTCGCCCGGACTGACTTCGGTTTTATGTTTTTCCCTTTGTCGAGAGTTTGTCAGTGCATAATCCGCTTTGAGCCCCAGGGAGAAAGGTGCACTGCAGAATGCAGTAAAATAAAATCTGACAAACAACAATGCTATTTTCCCCTCCTGCATCACTGGGATCTTGCTGTAACAACAGCTGCAGCACTGCAAATATATCTAAAGCAGACTTTGACATTTAGAGACCGCAGAGCAGATATGCAGAACAACCGGTTTCGGGCTCACCCTACAGACTCACCTCTTCCACAGAGCAAGTCCCTTTCGTGCTGGACATCAACACCTTCTTCTCAGTGCTGTCGATAGCAAACGTCAGGACCGCTCGGGCTTCCTGCAAGAACAAACAACATCCATTGGTCTCCTTTCCCCTACCAACGCCTTCTGCAACGTGAGCAGTCAGCTTCAGAGGGCGACAAAATGTGCTATGCTAGGGCACAGGTCCCCATCTCTTCGAGCCTGCGGACACCTTTGGAATTCTGTCACAAAATGGCGGCTGCGGGAGGCGGAGCTAACCACAAAATGGCTGCCATGGAGGCAAACCCAACCACAAAGTATTATGGAGTGAGCTTAATGCGTAACTCTAATAGCAATTCATTGACATTTCTGGCCAAAGCTCTTCTTAACAAGGCGCCTTTTTAAACGAATGCATTGTTTGAAGGTATTTTCTTGCATATGTACATAAGAGTTTATGTCCAGTCACGCAGTGAAGGCCCTCGTGCTGAGGTCTCAGCTGCTGCCAAAGCAATTTTTAAAGAACCTGCACAGCCAGTCAGCTCTCCAGTGGCCAATCAGAAGCCCTGTTGCTGGGCAAAAGCCCACCCTGGCCCTGCCCACTTTCTAAAGACACTTGGCATTTACCAGGAAGTGTCCGTAGGCGCCATGGTGCCCAGGGGCACCATGTTGAAGACCCCCGTGCTAGGTCCACAGTGCCAACTAAGGGTCCCTTTAGAGGTTTCCCTAGAAGCTAAAATGGCTAAACTGAGGTTATTGTACTTTAGTTATATTATGAGAAGACAAGAGTAATTGGAAAAGACAATAAAGCTAGGAAAAGTTGAAGGCAGCAGGAAAAAAGGAAGACCCAATATGAGACATAAGAACATAAGAGAGAAGCCAATGTTGGATCAGGCCAGTGGCCCATCCAGTCCGACACTCCGTCACACAGTGGCCAAAAATACCAGGTGCCATCAGGAGGTCCAGCAGCGGGGCCAGGACACTAGAAGCCCTCCCACTGCTGCCCCCCCCCACAAGCACCAAGAATACAGAGTGGGATGGTACCATCCCTTGCCCCAGACCGAGAGCTCCTATCTATACCTGGTGGTTAATAGCCACTGATGGACCTCTGCTCCATCTCTATAGATCTAATAGCCAAGGCTCCCCCTGCGTGTGGATATCTAAATCCGCACATCGGGGGCACCTAGGTGGCAAAGAGATTTTCCTGCACATTTGGGGCAATCCCCAGATGTGCAGAAAAATCTGAAGCCTATAAAAAAACGATTTAACGATCCCCCCAAAAGTAAACGGATTTAACAATCCCTCCTAAGGAGTCCCCTGTGCATGCACACTTACCACTGCGAACTTAACACGCAGGGCTTGCTGCCGATGCTGCTGGCAGCAGCGGCGAAGCCTTGGTGGCCGGGAGACACGGCCATTGCTGCAGCAGAGAAGCCTGGCAGTCCCAGCAGTGGTGAGCTGCACAGGGCTCGCCGCCGTTGCTGCTGGGGGGGGAAAGGAGAAGCCTGGTGGGCAGGCAGCTGGGTACCTGCAGGCCTCGTGGCCATTGTTGCTGTTGGCGGGCAGGCGGGGGGGAAGCCTAGCGGACCACCTGCTGGGCTCACCTGTGGCCACCTCCTCCTCTCCCATGTGGAGCTCCCACTGCTTCAGTGGCCGGCCGGCCAGGAGCCGCGGGGAATACTCCCGCCCCGCGAGTATCGCGGGTCCCACATTTTGTGCTTATCTAATTCCCTCCCGAAGCTGTCCATGCTTCCACAAAGCTGGTCCTGTGACAGTGAATTCCATTTGTTTATCACTCTTTGGGTGAAGAAGGACTTCCTTTTATCTGGTCTAACCCGACCGCTCAGCGATTTCATTGGCTCAATAAAAGAAGCCACGGCCCTCCGTTTGCAAGACCAGAGAATGGCTGCTAATGACAGGACATTCCGCAGAATGTTAATTCACAGGGTCGCCGTAAGTCGAAAGCGACTTGACGGCTTTTAATACATACGGAGAAGCTACACAAAACTTGCACCGCTGAGATCACTGCTGGCCATTTCGCTGCACACAGCGCGGCTGACCCAGACATTGATTTTCTTCTCTTTTGACAAAATCAAAGTCAGCCTCTGGGTGAACTGGGGTGCCATCGCGGCCTCCATTCGTAACTGAATACGGATTCAGGGTCTTAGGCTGAATTAATGCAGGATATTAAAGCAAGAGCCGGTACGGGCGAACTGTGGGATTGCGGAAGGGGCCGGAGACCCTGTTCCTGTGCAGTGCTGAACTGATTTTCCCCCCAGTTAGTAAAGGTAAAGGTTCCCTTGCTTGAAAGCCAGTCGAATCTGACTCTAGGGTTGCGGTGCTCATCTCCGTTCCAAAGCCGAAGAGCCAGCGCTGTCCGAAGACATTTCCATGGTCATGTGGCCGGCATGACTAAACACCAAGGCGCACGGAACGCTGTTACCTTCCCACCGAAGTGGTACCTATTTATCTACTTGCAATTTCCTGCTTTCGAACTGCTAGGTTGGCAGGAGCTGGAACTAGAGACGGGAGCTCACTCCGTCATGCGGCACTCTCGGGTCTCGAATTGCTGAACTATTGACCTTCCACAGCCTGCAGTTCAGTGTCTTAACCACTTGAGCCACCGCAGCTCCCCCCAGTTACACTTGGAGAAAAACAGACACTCAACAAATGGGAAAAAATGATTCCCCCTCCCCCAGTTATGCTTGGAGAAAAACAGACACTCCGCAAATGGAGAATTAGGAGAATTTTATTTTATTATTATTTGACAGGCAACGATATTGCCCTGACATAGATATCTGGAACGCAACAGGAGTTATTCGTTATGCCGTGCGCGCGCCCGTTTGCTTTGCCAGTTCCATTCCTCTCGGGCAGCCCCACACACAATGAAGCTGCTCTTTAGTTACTCGACAGACAGATGGCCGTTAAATTGAATTTAAAAATACTCACATGAGTAACTATGCAGAAAAACGCTACTCGTGTCCTTAATTCACTAAAGCGCGGGCTCAGGATCCCGGGAATGGAAGAATTTACAGTGTCCTTCAGAACGAGCGAAGACTTTTAAAAGGGACTTTATTCCAAAAGGGAAGATCGGATCTAGACATTTTTGTCTCCCCGCCCGGGACATTTTGGGAATCATCAGGAAAGGAGAGAAGAGAAAGTCGCACCTTCCGCCCATGGAAATAATCTGCCGGTTCCAAGCAACTGCAATTCACCTTGCGCATCAAGAGCAGGGAAACCCACAACCTTTTTGAGCCGGCGGGCACACAGCATGGTGGGCGCAGCAACAAAATAGCTGCCACAAAATGGCTGCCACAGGAGGCGGGGCCAGCTACAAAATGGCTGCCGCAGGAGGCGGGGCCAGCTACAAAACGGCTGCCACAGTTTAACTTCAGGAACACAGTGTAGCTCTTCCTGCTATAGCGGCAGCTGTTGCCAAAGCAAAATTTTAAAAAATCTGCACAGCCAATCAAATCTCCAACAGACAGGAAGTGGGTGGGGCCCTACCTGTCCCCACCCACTTCCTAAAAACATATGGCAGGTGCCCGAAAAGATGTCGACAGGTGTCATGGCGCCCATGGGCATCGTGTTGGGGACCTCTGGTCTAGCAGACCTCCAAAGAATTTGGGTTCCCCTTTCTTTCTGGGGAAAGCTTGCAAAGAGAGTGAGACCGGGCTGTCTGCCGGCTACAGGGAGACCGGAGGCAAAGCGAGAGAGGGAGGAAGGTGTGGAGCAAAACTGCAGTTGATAAAGGACCCTTCTGGGTAGGGAAGGCTGTTTGCAATAGATTGAATCTGGCAACCGATAAACGAGCAGAGCCATTACAAGGGCGGAGGGGTTCCGGCGGCCAGGGAGACGGGAGAGCTATTGACCCGCCGAGGCCACTGGAAGCAATTACCTGCCAGAGCTGATAAAGGAACTGCGATTGGGTCAGTCCTTTCACGGCACCTGGTGCGGAAGCGACCTTGTGATTACTCGATTACAGACCCCCCGAAGGCCAAAGCACCCCTCCCCAGCAGCCCCTAGAGGCAAAGACTCAAGACGCTCTTCCCAGTCACCACACAGTGCTGGAAGACAGGGATCGAAGTGAACGTTCGCTCCTGTAACTTTCCCTGAATAATCTGGCCCCAAATCAGCGACAAATTCTCCCAGAGAGGCTATTTTTGAGGAAAATATGAGGGGCGGGGACAATAAAACCCCTCACCAGAAGCAACTGACTCACTGTGGCACATCTGTTGGAAATGCCTTTAATCTCAGCGGGAGACAGCCTGGTTAGGTCCAAGGGACTTGATCCGCTGACACCCCCCTCCCACCTCCCTATCGTTCCCTACCGGACCAGACATGGCCATTCCCACAGCGAGCAAAACCTGTCTCTAGACACTGTCGTAGAGAAGAAGAGAGTGGATTTATACCCCGCCCTTCACTACTGAAAGGCATCTCAGAGCGGCTTACAATCTCCTTCCCTTTCCCCTCCCCACAACAGACACCCTCTGAGGTCGGCGGGGCTGAAAGAGCTCTCTCGAGGACTGCCCTTGAGAGAAAAACTCTGAGAGAACTTGTGACTGACCCAAGGTCACACCAGCAGCTGCATGTGGAAGAGTGGGGAACCAAACCTGGTTCTTCCGGATTATAGTCCACACTCCTAACCACTACACCAAACTGGTAGATGGTCGGCAAGTAGCCCCTGCCAAATTTCCGCCTCCTACACAGCAACTGAGAGACGCAAGGGCTCAGATTTGGAAAGTGGGCAGGGCTAGGTGATGCTTTTTGCCCAGCAGGGCTCTTACTGGGTGTGCAGATTAAAAGACATCTTGTCAAACTGGGCTTCTACCCAAAATGCTGAAGAGGTCCTATTAGAGTTACACAGAATCTCGCTGCCTGACATTTAGTGACTGGGCCTGTGGCGGCCATTTTGTGACTGGGCCCACCACCCTGTGTCAGAATTCCAAAGATGCCCACAGGCTCAGAAAGGTTGAGGACCCCTCGGCTAGACAGACCTGTCAGTCCCACATCCACGCAAGGCCAGAGAAAAAGAGCCTAGTTACCCTGGATTCTCTGTTTCTGTTTCAAATCTACACCACTGTGCTGTAGTGGTTAAGAGTGCGGACGCTAATCTGGGAGAACCGGGTTTGATTCCCCACTCCTCCACATGCAGCTGCTGGTGTGACCTTGGGTCAGTCACAAGTTCTTTCAGAGCTGTTCTTGAAAGAGCTCTCTCAGCCCCACCTACCTCACGGGGAGGGGAAGGGAAAGGAGACTGTAAGCCGCTCTGAGACTCCTTCGGGTAGTGAAGGGTGGGGTACAAATCCAATCTCTTCTCTCTTCTTCTAAATCTTCTCCCCGCCCAGACCTACCGCACCGCTAACCTGTGGAACTCCCCAACACCAGAAATGCCAATGCCACACACTCCATTCCCCGAGTAAATCAAGACACCCACCTTCTCTTGCTTCGCCGTGGGGTCCAGGGTGAGATTACCGTCTGCGTCCAAGGCACACGTCACGCCACAGAACAAGGAATTCAGGGGGAGGCCCGCATCCACGAGGCCCATGCAAGTCGCATTCAAGGCGCTCGACAGCAGCTGCGGTATGAGGGGGGCGTTAAGGGAAAAAAGGACACTCCTCGATGGGCCTGTTCTCAGCGCCTAGAGGTGCAGGCCCAAGTTTGTTTATTTTATTCTGTTAAATTGGGTTTGCTAGGCCCGCCCTTCCCTGCTAGTAGAGCTCAGGGTGGCTGTCAACAAAATTATATACGAAGTTCTTTAAATTAAAGCCAACATTCAAACCACCTCAGAACAGGTCAGTAAACAGAACAATATACAGATACAGGATTAGCTCCCCAGCCTCCTTGTTAGCTGTGGTGCTCGGAATGCCGCATTTTGCTGCAAAACTGGGAAAAAACAACAATATATCGGCCTTACGATAAGCAACTTCTTCCTCTAGAAAAGCCAGAGGGATCCCACCCAAACTGTACAAGGGAAATTCTGCCATTTCCATCCCATAGTGTAGAAGTACACCCGGAGCTGCCTTATACTGCTACAGTCCCACTTCATGGCTCTCCAGGGTCTCAGGCGGAGGTCTTTCCCATCCCCTCCTGCCTGGTCCTTTTAACTGGAGATGCCGGGGATCGAACCTGAGACCTTCTGCATGCCGAGCAGACGCTCTGCCACTGAGCGACAGCCCCACTTCACGGCTCTCCAGGGTCTCAGGCAGAGGTTTTTCCCATCACCTCCTGCCTGGTCCTTTTAACTGGAGATGCCGGGGATCGAACCTGGGGTCTTCTGCATGCCAAGCAGAGGCTCTGCCACGGAGACACGCCCCCCCCCATAATAGAAATACCAGTTTTATTTTTTATTTAATTATTTTTATACCTCACCTTTTCTCCCCAATGGGCACCCAGAGTGTCTTACACCATTCTCCTCCTCTATCTTATCCTCACAACAATCCTGCGAGGTAGGTTGGGCTGAGAGTATATGACTGGCCCAACGTCACCCAGCAACCTTCCACAGCAAAGCAGGGATTCGAAACTGGGTCACCCAGTTTCTAGTCAGATACTCTAACCACTGCGCGACACTGGCTCTCTCAGTGTGGATAAACATACAGAGAAGAGCTCGGTAATTATATATAGAAGCTGAATTGTCAGCTCAAGACCTGTCAGGAGGTGGGGGGCAGAAGAAGAGGAGGAGGAGGAGACTGGATTTATACCCCGCCCTTCACTTGGAGTCTCAGGGCGTCTTACAGTCTCCTTCCCCACACCACAACAGACACCCTGTGAGGCAGGTGTGGCTAAGAGACCTCTTTCGAGAACAGTTCTGGGAGAACTTGTGACTGACCCAAGGTCACACCAGCAGCTGCATGTGGAGGAGTGGGGAATCAAACCCGGCTCTCCCAGATTAGAGTCTGCCGCTCTTAACCGCCACACCAAACTGGCTCTCGAAGTGTCACTGACTTCTATAAACAGGGTCCTCACCTATGATGATCACAGAGCCATCTCCAGGCGATCACGCCTACATTTCAAGAAACTGAAAAAGAATTCTCCTATTCAGCCCCCTTCCGGTTATTTACGCACGAGAAACAAACGTTAGTAAGGGTGGTGCTATTTCCAAGGTCACTTTAATAAGAGGCTAAATACGATGAACCTGGCTTTCCTTTGGGAGATGCAAACCACTTTCGACCCCAGTGTCTCTCCACCATTCTTAGGAAGACGTCTCAGCAATCTGGCGAGCCAAGAAAATGGGGGTGGGGGTGAGGAACTGCTGCGTGCACCAGAGGATTCTGGGAGACTGATGGACGGAACAATTGCGTTCAAAACACCCGAATCCTTCTTCACGCCTAGAGGAATTAATTTGTGCACCTAACTGTGGGAGCTTTGAAAGGGGATTAGGCAAATCCGTGAAGGATAGGCCCATCAGGGGTAATTATCCATGGCAATTAAATGGAACCTCCATTTTTAGAGGCAGTAGCCCTCTGAATAGCAGTGCCTGAGGGGACAACTACAGGAGTAAGCTTCGACCACTGCCCAGAAAGCCAGTGTGGCACAGCGGATCAAGTGGCAGAATAATTACTCAGCCTGGGGTTCAAATCCCCACCTCTACCATGGAAGCTCACTGGGCGACCATGGGCCAGTCACGAATTCTAGCCCTGGCTTACCAGGGTTGTTGTAGGGAACTGTAAGAGAGGAGACTGATGTTCTAAAAGCCACTCTGAAAGCAAATATTTGCAGATCAAATAAATGCATCATCCACTCTGACTTAGCATAACCACTTTGATATTTGGGTGGCTTTACTTCTCAGCGGCCTGAGATACCTTTCTGCAGCCTCTCTGCTGCTTAAAAGATAGAAGAAGAGAAAGGAGAGGAAGAGGAAGAAGAAGAGGAGGAAGAGGAAGAGGAAGGGGAAGAGGAGATTGGATTTCTACCCCTCCCTTCCCTCGGATTCTCAGAGCAGCTTACAATCTCCTTTCCCTTCCCTGCCCCACAACAGACACCTTGTGAGGTAGGTGGGGCTGAGAGAGCTCTCTTGAGAACTGCCCTTGAGAGAACAGCTCTGAGAGAACCTGTGACTGACCCAAGGTCACACCAGCAGCTGCATGTGGAAGAGTGGGGAATCAAACCTGGTTCTCCCAGATTTAAGAGTCCGTGCTCCTAACCACTACACCAAACTGGCTCTCCCTTGAATTTGCGGTGGGGACAGAGAGGCCCAAAAGACGGGGGGAGGGGAAATATAACACTGCAATCCTCCTCCCTCACTGCGCCGCATTTTCAGTTAATCAGCAAGCCACAGAAGGACTCCTGGCAGACGGGGAACGCAAACTGGCAGCTCTTATTATCCAAAGCTGACTAACAGACACAGCAAGCCTACGGAGAGGATGACAAATCGGAGGCAGAACGGGCGCGGGGGGAGATTTGGGTAAGGAGAGGCCTGCTGGGATCGTAACGACGGGCTGCCAAGAAGGAGTGAATACCGGGACTCTCACCCTCAGCTCTGGGGCAGGAACGGGTCCCCAGAGAGGATTTACTCTGTGGGGCAGAGCAACCCGCCACCTGCCCCCTATCCCACACTGCTTACCGGGGCCGCCGGAACCCCTTCCCCATTTTAGGAAAAGGTCCCTCTAGTCTACTAGAGAGGTGAGGAGGAAAGATTTTTCCACCTGCCACGAGCAAAGCCCCGCTCCCGTTCTACACCGCCAGGTCACGGACAGAAAACTACCTCGCCTCCTCTTTCTCCGAGGAACCAAACTTAAGCTAACATTTCTCCCTCTTCCACCTTTCGTTGGGTGATTTAAGGCATTTCCCCCCTTCGGTTTTATTAAGCTCGAGATCGGCCGCGACCGTCCGCCGTAAAACTTCTCAAGTAGCACATCCGAGACGGGGAATACAATTTAACACACCACAGGTTAATAGAGAACGCCCTCTCTCTCTACCGGTACATTAATCCACTCCTGCCCAGCCAATTTATGGCTCCGGACTCATTTTTAGACGTCGGGCTCCATCCTCAAACCACCCGGCTTTGTCCGAGGCAGATTAACACAGCCTGAATGGGCCCCTCGTCCTCCATTTTAGTTCTGGCCAACTAAGATGCGTGACCGAGAAAATCTTTTTTTAAAAAATACCGGTTTGTGAGAAAGATCAGTCGTAACTGTTTTTGTGTAACTGTAAGTCCCATCTCGGAAGCTAAGCAGGGTCGGTCCTGGTTAGCACTTGGATGGGAGACGGCTGAGGAAGTCCAAGGTTGCTACTCAGGAGCAGGCGATGGCAAACTACCTCCAAAAGTTTATTGCCTTGAAAACACACCATGGGGCTGCCCTAAGTCGTCTGTGACCTGACGGCAAACATAAAAAAGCAATTTTATCATGTATTTGTTTGGGGTTGAGTGGTGGTGTTGATGCAGGGGCTTAGCAGAAGCCAGCCCCTCCGCCAAATATGACCACCCTCCCAATGATTATTCTTCCTTCCTATATACGTGTCTGGAAATGGGATGACAAAAATAAGAGATAAACACACACACATAAACAGTTCTCTTACAAAGGGATTTCAAAGGGAGATTAGAAAGAGAGGCGGCTGGAACTGCAACTGAGAACGAAGCTCAAGACAATGCACCCTCCTGGACTGAATCGAGACCTAGGTTTCCTCTCTTGTCACTAATGCTGATTTCCCCACGGCCACTACCCCTCTGCATATCACACCCAATCCAATCACGCCTGCTATGGTCATTTGCCTGCTATGTCTGAGCACTGATAGCATCGAGCAATTTGCCAGATGTGAAAATGACTGCAGCAACGGTGCTATGAAATATTTGCCTGATCTGTTATATGGAATGATCTGGCCATTTGTTGGAAAACTGGTTCCAGCTTTGATAAAGCTTCAGCAAAATGTGGATATTGTTAGCTAGCTCGGCAGGGAGAGGCTGGGACCTGATATCATTGTTACCACTGGGTCACCTTCATTATTATATTCTGCGTGCACTACAAAATTTGGACTGTTCCATTTTGTGATCCCGGTGGAATACATGAACTAACCTTCTGGTTTTGACTGTGGTTCATATGCCCTTGGATTAATCTCTGCGGATTGAGGTTTTGAATTCGTAAAGAGGTTTCCCTTTAGTCACAACACTGTTTCCATTGTAACGTTTGTGACTTTTCCAACAGTACATGAATTATATAATAGTTATTCAGCACACATGACGCTTGTTTGTAGGAAACGTTATTATAGAAGGCTTCAGGCTATGTGGTTTCACGCAGTTTTTGCTTTGTTTATTTGCGGCTGTCATTCGGCATCTGAAATCACTCCGCCCTCCAAGATAGAAGGACAGAGGGACCCACATTTGAGCTATATCTGAAGAAGTGGCCGGCGACTCACAAAAGCTCCTACCCCTGCCCCGAATTGTACTAGTCTTTAAGATGCTACTGGACTCTTGCTCTTTTCTCCGGCTACAGACAGATGAACATGGCTACTCATCTTGATCTAAACACAACAATGGCTCTGTCCCTCCTGTCTTCTTTCTGCAATGCTGGGAACCCCAGACAGCTGTGGAGGGGGAAGCTTGCATGCGCGGAGAAAGAAAGGGGGAGATGGGACTTCCCCCCCCGTGGACACCCCCTTCCCTTCTCCCTCAGATTCAGCAAGAAGGGAGGAGGAAAGACCTTGATCTGCTACCCCCCACCCTTTCCAGGCGCAGTGCCTACACAGCTATTTGCCGACCAACGTTACTGAGCGCAAAATGCAAAACTTACAACAGCACTACAGATGAGATTGGAGTTTCAACAGCCAATCCCTATGCAAAAGAACCTCCTCAGGAAAGCTCCTCCCTTAGCATGTCACAGCCTGGGGAACCCCTACAAGATAATGACTCAGCCCTACCCCCACCTTCCTGAGTAGATATAAATTACCTGCCTACCATTTTACTTCTCGCCTTGACACAGAGAGTACTCCATCGACAACAAACAGGGGTCATTTCCTAGAAAAAGAGGTGCAGGAGCTCATTTGCATATGACACACCCCCTGACAAAAGGGTAGGCATGTTTAAAATGAGTTATGCAAATGAGTTTAAACCCCCCCCTCAATTTCTCCACAAAAGCAGAGAGGCTCAGGAGGAAAGGCAGGCATGTCTGCCTCCCTGCCCTCCCTGCCCTTCCCGTCTCCAGCCAACCCACCGTGGTGGGTTGGCTGGAGACAGGAAGGGCAGGGAAGCAGTAATGCCTGGGTTCCCTGCCCGATCTTCTCCAGATGCCCTGAGGGCATTTAAATCCCCCCTCCCTGAGTGTCTCCATGGGCAGGGGGTGGGGCCTGGGCTCCTTACTGCCGGAGCGCTGCTCTGGGGCGCTCTGGCAGGAAATGACCCAACAACAACTAATGAACTCCGGCCGTGAAAGTCTTCGACAACGTGAATGCAAAACTATTTCTAAGGTGCCAGGCGCTCCCCTCCTGAACTCTAGATCAAGCCCACCGACCATTACTCATCTGCCCCTGTTGCACTGCAGAAAAACCTGCTTCCTACTAAACGGAGCTGCATCGTCGGACTGTTGCTGGTGCGACGCTGCTGCCATCTGCTGGATTCTGTCAGGAATTCTGGAAGGAAACCTGTTTCTCAGAGAGGGATGGGGAAGCAGGAAAGCCTGGACTAAAGCTGTTTCAGCCTCAGGCAAGCTGCACATGCCAGCATGGGAACTAACCTCGGGGATTGACTACTGTAATGTACGATCTGTAGGGCTGCCCTTGAAGGTGACTCAAAAGCCTCCACTGGGTCTCAAGGGCCTGGCAACAGCTCCATGGACCACAGCTCTCTGGGGGTACCACGAGACCAATCTGGTGCAAGCCACGCCATTCAGCCAGAAGCTGTATTGTCCCAGCTGCAGGTTACAGTCTGTTAAACTGAGACAAAAAAATCCCAACTTCAGGTCTAGGCTAATGGGGGCTGAACTTGCCGAGACTGAGAGGGAAAAAGATCTTGGGGTCGAAGTGGATCGCTCAATGAAAGGAACTGGCTGGCCACTGTGTGAGGCAGGATGCTGGACTAGAAGGACCACTGATCTGATCCAGCAGGGCTCTTCTGGTGTTCTTATCAGAGAAAGACCTCGGCCTCTATACCCTGTTTTTGGTCCTCCAGAGGAACTGGCTGGCCCCTGTGTGAGGCAGGATGCTGGACTAGAAGGACCACTGGTCTGATCCAGCAGGGCTCTTCTGATGTTCTTATCAGGGAAAAGCCTCGGCCTCTCTGCCCTGTTTTCGGTCCTCCAGAGGAACTGGTTGGCCCTTGTGTGAGGCAGGATGCTGGACTAGAAGGACCACTGGTCTGATCCAGCAGGGCTCTTCTGATGTTCTTTCAGCCACTTGTGGCTGGCCTAGATGGCAGCTGACAGGAAAAGCAATCTCCTCAAAAGGCAACTAGGCCGAGGCCTCATCTTCACCTGGGGGGAAGGTATGTGTTGCAGTTGGGGGATGGAAAGGCTAATGGGGAAGCAACTCTTAAGACAATTACTACTGTGGCTGTTACGTCCAAAACACAGATTCACTGCTGTCAAATGTCTTGCTGGTCTCTAAGGCGCTTCTGGACTCGAATCTAGCAGTGCTGTCAAAGTGAGAGCGAATACGGACTGATGGATAGGCACAAAGGATTCTGGGATACCCCCACAATGCCCCACCAAAGTATGTACCTCGTAGCTGAAGAACTGAACAGTGACTCACGCAGGCTCTTCCCCTGCCACAAATTCTGTCAATCTTTCAGGTGCTCCTGGACTCTTGGTCTTTTCTCCTGCTACAGACACGCGTGGCTACCCACCTTAAAGTATTTCCTTTTGTGTTTTGTGTTTACGAGCTGCGGTGGCTCAAGTGGTTAAGACGCTGAACTGCAGGCTGTGGAAGGTCAGTAGTTCAGCAGTTCGAGACCCGAGAGTGCCACATGACAGCATGAGCTCCCGTCTCTAGTTCCAGCTCCTGCCAACCTAGCAGTTCGAAAGCAAGAAATTGCAAGTAGATAAATAGGTACCACTTCGGTGGGAAGGTAACAGCGTTCCGTGCGCCTTGGTGTTTAGTCATGCCGGCCTCATGACCACGGAAACGTCTTCGGACAGCGCTGGCTCTTCGGCTTTGAAACGGAGATGAGCACCGCAACCCTAGAGTCGGATTCGACTGGCTTTCGAGCAAGGGAGCCTTTACCTTTGTGTTTACTCGCACAAACATTCTTTAGGCCTACCCTCCGGCAATTATGCACTCCGAGACCACAGCATCTTCCCGGACACCAAAGACGAGGAAAAGGATACGGAACCGGCATCTGTGACTACCTGAAGCATGATTGTGATGGAGGAACGGGGATGCAGGGTTCCCAAGACGGCCGCCTCGCATGTCTTCTTGATCATCTGTTCCCGGCTTCTCTCATAGACCCCTGCGACAGGAGACGAACCAGGTATAAAACCCCAAAGCTCATACCCACCTTAAGGCAAACCGCTCAGCAACGGTTCTCGTCAAAAGTTTAAACTCAAAACAAGGAACTTTTATTTATTAGTAACGAAACACAGAGAAAAGTACAGTCTAAGAAACAATTATTCACTTCCATTGAACTTTCCTATACCTACAACTGGGATCCTTTAGTTATGAATTTACTGTTTTCAGCCGATGCCCGGGAGCTCTTCTATGCTGTTTCCATCAGTCAGAAAAACCCTTTTCACCTCAGCCCTTAAGCTGTCAGCTTTTCTCTACTACCAGCCCCTTGTCATTTTTCCTGTTTTTCCTTTTCTTAAATAACCTGCACTATAAGATAGTTATAAATAACAATTATTTTTCATCAACATTGGTGAATTATGTCAAACTGTACATAGCTGAATGTTTAAAAAAATACATTCCTTCAGAATGAAATATATAGGAGAATTAGTAAGTAACATTAATTCCTTAAGCACTCAGTGCCTCGAAGCCCTCAAGACGCCTGCCTTGAACGCCATCCGTTTTTGGAGAGATCAAGCAACATTTCCAGCTTTAAAAAAAATAATCTTTTGTTGCCGAGATACTTTTGTTCCTTAATTTAATTATTTGCAGAAAAGCCAGCCTCCCCAGGGATTTCGCGGCAGTGGGGGGGGGGGGGAATCTCAGCAGGAGGAAAAAAGAAGGAGCGGAGAAAATTTTTTCTTCTTCCACCAGCTCCCCGTGGAGCGGACAAGAGTTCCAGATGGCATCGCCGCGGGATTCCAGATGGCCCGCGTGGTGGCAGAGATAACAGCTCGTATCACCTTTTGATTACGCTCCTTCTCAGCGGGCGGGCGGGGTGGAAAGCACGGACGCGCGGCAAATCTCAATTAGGAGGAGGCGGGGACGCGCCAATGCCTCGACGCCGACATCTCAATTGAGAGACGTTCTTTCGTTTAGCGGTGTTGACATTATGAAAGGGACGAGGGCAACTCATCTGGGTGACTAGAGGGACACGCGGGAGGCATGGGTGGGGGGGGGGAGAAATGGCGACTCATAGGGAGAGGCCATAGCTCAGCACAGGGATTGCGCAGAGGAAGAAGAAGAGATTGGATTTATACCCCACCCTTCACTCAGGAGTCTCAGAGCGGCTTACGATCTCCTCCCCCCACTTCCTCTCCCCACAACAGATGCCATGCAGGTGTGGGGCTGAGAGAGCTCTGAGAGGACTGCCCTTGCGAGAACAGCTCTGAGAGAGGAGGAGATTGGATTTATACCCCACCCTTCACTTGGGAGTCTCAGAGTGGCTTACAATCTCCTCCCCCCTCTTCCTCTCCCCACAACAGATGCCATGAAAGGTATGTGGGGCTGAGAGAGCTCTGAGAGGACTGCCCTTGCGAGAACAGCTCTGAGAGAGGAGGAGCTTGATTTGTACCCCACCCTTCACTTGGGAGTCCCAGAGCGGCTTACAATCCCCCCCTTCCTCTCCCCACAACAAGCGCCCTGCGAGCTAGGTGGGATTGAGAGCGCCTGAGAGGACTGCCCTGAGAGAACAGCTCTGACAGAACTTGTGACTGATCTAAGGTCACCCAGCTGGGCTGCATGTGAAGTGGGAATCCAGATTAGAGTCTACTATACTTTTTATATATATAATTTTATTTATAACTTTATACAACTTTAACATAGAGAATTGAGACAAATAAATGGAACAATCAGGTAAATTAGTGTACAGACACAAGAAGAAAAACATTCAACAATAATAATGAAGATTCACTGTATACATTCCAAAGTGTACCTCGATAACAAAAGAATGTAAGTTAAATAGATACACAGCATTATAGTATTATAGTGCTAAAATGATTTCCAAATATCTTTTAGGAATTGTGTCTGAGGGAATATAAGCATTAGCAAAAGTAGCTTCCAAAAAAGGGAGCCATTTGGAGAAAAATAGGGAAGGGGCTTTATAGTTGCATGCCGAAGGTAGAGAGAGAGCTCTTTTCTCCATTGTATAATATTCCCATATTTGCATGTACCATTGATGGAGAGTCAATGAGTTAGAACTCTTCCAATTCCTTGCTATAACAGATTTAGCAGCCCAACTGGGCAGTCCAAGGCTCACCCTGCATCGGCTGCTTTCTTGCCCGATCAGTTCTGCAGCCTTGGAGCGGTGCCGAACCCCATTTTTCTCCTGGCTCGACAGTCACCCTGCCCCGACCTGGATGGCCCGGGCAGGCCCGATCTTGTCAGATCTCAGAAGCTAAGCAGGGTCGGCCCTGGTTAGTCCTTGGATAGGAGACCACCGAGGAAGCCTGGGATTGGTACGCAGAGGCAGGCAGTGGCAACCGCCTCCGCTCATCTCTCGTAAACCCCACCAAATCGCAGTAAGTTGGCTGCGACCCGACCGCGCTTTCCACCACCGTCGGATCGTCACCAAGGGTGCCTTTTGTCAGCACTGTATGTTGGCGATGCCACGTCTTCTAAGAAAGAGGGACCTTGCCGTGCTGAGCCGCGCTTCTGTTACCTCAAGGCTTGACTACTGCAATGTGCTTTTTGCAGGTCTTCCCTTGAAGGTAGCTCAAAAGCCTCAACCAGCGCAGAACGCTGGTCTCGGCAGACGTTGAGGGGTGGGCACGCACAGGGCACCATCGGCGGGAGCAGCTCCGGGTTGCTCACTGGCTTCCGAATGCAATTCAAGGTGTGGGTTTTTAACCTTTCAGGGCCCTCGAACCTGCACGCCCCTCCCCTCATCTACACTTAGCGGCCAGTGTTCCCTCTAAGCTGAGTTAGTGTGAGCTAGCTCGCAGTTTTTTTAGCCTCCGGCTCACAGATTTTTGTCTCAGCTCAGGGAGGAGGGCTCCAGAGCAGACTGATTTATGCAGCAGCCACATCGCTCGCTCACAACTTTAATGCCAGGAGCTCACAAAGTAGGATTTTTACTCACAAGGCTCCACAGCTTAGAGGGAACACTGGTGATGGGGGCCAGTGTTCCCTCTAAGCTGAGTGAGCGTGAGCTAGCTCGCAGTTTTTTTAGCTCCTGGCGGACACATTTTTTGCCTCAGCTCAGGAAGGGAGGGCTCCAGAGCAAGCTGATTTCTGCCGCAGCCAAATGGCTCGCTCGCAACTGTAATGCCAGCGGCTCACAAAGCAGAATTTTCGCTCACAAATCTTCACAGCTTAGAGGGAGCGCTGAGTGGAACAGGTCTGTGTCACATGACATAAAGGCGCCTATCGTAAGATCTAGGGTGAGAACCTTAACCCCCGCTACGCCAAAGCTTCGGAATGACCTCTCATGGCATTAGAAGCCGTTCGGGTTGCCTTTTTTCTTTCTCTTTTTAGAGAAGAAGAGAAGAGATTGGATTTATACCCCGCCCTTCACTCGGAGCGGCTTACAGACTCCTTTCCCTTCCCCCCTCCCCACAACAGACACCCCGTGGGGTAGGCGGGGCCGAGAGAGCTCCTCTGAGAACTGCCCTTGAGAGAACAGCTCTGAGAGAACTTGTGACCAGTGACCAGAGCCAATTTGGTGTAGTGGTTAAGTGTGCGGACTCTAATCTGGGAGAACCGGGTTCGATTCCCCACTCCTCCACTTGCACCTGCTGGTGTGACCTTGGGTCAGTCACAAGCTCTGGCACAGCTGTTCCTGAAAGAGCAGTTTCTGTCAGAGCTCTCTCAGCCCCATCCACCTTACAGGCAGTGTTCCCTCTAAGCTGAGTTAGTGTGAGCTAGCTCACCGTTTTTTAGCCTCCAGTTCACACATTTCTGTCTTCGCTCAGGAAGGAGGGCTCCAGAGCAAACTAATTTATGGGGCAGCCAAATCGCTCGCTCACAACTTTAATGCCAGTAGCTCACAAAGCAGGATTTTTGCTCACAAGACTCCGCAGCTTAGAGGGAACGTTGCTCACAGGGGCTGTCTGTTGCGGGGAGGGGGAAGGGAAAGGAGTTTGTAAGCCGCTCTGAGACTCCAAGTGAAGGGCAGGGTATAAATCCAATTTCTTCTTCTTCTTCTTCCGAATTAGCGAGAGCTAGCTCACGGGTTTCTTATCCTTCGGCTCACGCCTTTTCGTCTTCGCTCAGGAAGGAGGGCTCCAGAGCAAACTTAATTTGTGCAGTAGCCAAAATAGCCTCTCTCACAACTTTAATAGCAGCCCATAAGATAGAATTTCTGCTCACAAGGCTTCCACAGCTTAGAGGGAACGCTGCCTGTGAGGTCGGCGGGGCTGAGAGAGAGCTCTGACAGAAACTGCTCTTTTTTTTTTTTCAAGAACAGCTCTGACAGAACTATGGCTTGCCCAAGGTCATCCAGCAGGTGCACATGGAGGAATGGGGAATCAAACCCGGTTCTCCCAGATTAGAGTCCCATTGGCTCTGACATCCCCCTCCCTGGGCTCTTGCTTGCCTCACCCCCCCCATGCTGTGGGACTGTCCTCTCCCATGCATTCCTGCCCGTCAATTAAGATCACAGCGAGAGGCCGTCATGACTGACCAACCAATCAAAGAAACTCATCTGGTGGGCACACGAGACAGGGCCTTTTCAGTGGCTGCCCCACGATTACAGAACAACCTTCCCCAGGGAGGTGTGCCTGGCCTCCCGCACTTTCAATCTTTCTATGAGGAAAGGCCAAAGAGTCAGGGACTTTTCAGTTTAGAAAAGAGACGACTAAGGGGGGGGGGGCATTAGAGGGGTTTATAAAATTATGCATGGGGTGGAGAGGGCGGACAAAGAGAATGTTTTCTCCCTCTCCCCAAAGGGCATCAAATGCAGCTGATGGGCAGTAGGTTCAGGATGGACAAAAGGAAATACAACTTTACAGAAAGTGATTAAAATGTGGGATTCACTGCCAGAGGATGTAGTGCTGGCCACAGGGATACACAACTCTAAGAGGGGATTGGATAACTTCATGGAGGAGAAGTCTATCAACGGTGACTAGCCAACAGTGGCTGAGGGGAACCTCCACATTCAGAGGCACTAAGCCTCTGAGTCCCAGAGCTGGGAGGCAACCTCAGGGGAAAGCCTCGGCCACTATGCCCTGTTGTTGGCCCTCCAGAGGAACTGGTTGACCACCAAGTGAGACAGGATGCTGGACTAGGTGGACCACTGGTCTGACCCAGCAGGGCTCTTCTGAGGTTATTCTCGGGGAAGGCCTCAGCCCTGTTGCTGGCCCTCCAGAGGAACTGGTTGGCCACTGTGTGAAGCAGAATAGTGGACTAGAGGGACCGCTGATCTGATCCAGCAGGGCTCTTCTGACGTTCTTATCAGGGGAAGGCCTTGGCTCTCTGCCCTGTGGTTGGCTCTCCAGAGGAACTGGTCAGTCACTGTGTGAAACAGGATGCTGGACTAGATGGACCACTGGTCTGACCCAGCAGGGCTCTTCTTACATTCTTAAACCTGTCTCTTCAGGACAAACAGGAACCTTTGCTTGCTTCTCTGTCACCCAAGCGGCACAACTGGGGTCTGTTTTGACCCGTGCTCTTCAGCCTGGATTAAGCAGCAAGAGACGATTCGAATTCCTCTGCCCCCTGCCTTCTTTCACCCAGGACTCGGCGTGTGGGTTACACTTCCCACGCTTTCAACCCTACACATGAAAAGAACTCCCTGGATGCACCATGTGAATGCAGATATTAAAAAGGACATTTCAATTAGCACAAGCACATAAACGTAGCATAATATTGTCTCTACTTCCTAGCTGCTTTTAAAGGATATCTTCTGGGCATAGAGCAGGGGGTCTCTAGGGGTGTGTGGGGTGAATTTCCTGCATTGTGCAGGCGGTTGGACTAGATGACCCCGGAGGTCCCTTCCCACTCTATGATTCTATATCCAGGGGCTGTTGCAACACTGGAACTTGTTTTTGGATACTGTAACTCTGCATGCAAGAGGATCTGGGAGGGAAAGGGTTAAAAGAATTCTCTCAGTGGGGCACGCTTGGCGGTTGGCACCCCCCTCTCCTGGGTTAGATGCTGAGCCTCTTTGGTTGCTTGCCTTCTGTTTCATCTTATAGGACCTCAGTTTGATGTAGTGGTTAAGTGCGGACTCTGATCTGGGAGAACCAGGTTTGATTCCCCACTCCTCCACTTGCAGCTGCTGGATGACCTGGGCAAGCCACAGTTCTGTCAGAGGTGTTCTTGAAAAGAGCAGTTCTTGAAAGAGCTCTCTTAGCCTCACCTACCTCACAGGGCATCTGCTGTGGGGAAGGAAAGGAAAGGAGCTGTAAGCCCTCTGAGACTCCAAATGAAGGGTGGGGTATAAATCCAATCTCTTCCTCTTCCTCTTCTCCTCCTCTCTACCTGGGCTTGGAGCTGTAGCAAGTTAACCTTTCTGACATTAATCTGTTCACAATAAGTTAAACGTACCTACATGAATATGGTATGCAAGACATGGTTCTATTTTCGTAAGTAAAATTTCTTTCTCTTGCTGGCCTTGGAGTCAGGTCACCTGTGTCATTTGTTGGAAGAGCATTTTCCCCTTAACCCGGAAATGGGGAGGACCGGGGACACCGCATAAAACATCTGTGCTTCCAAGGCAAGGTGGTGGTGGTTGTTATTTTTACATTAAAGCCAATATTTGTTACCTGGCAGCCCTATTTTGGGTTTCAGCATCACTTCCAAGGTAGCTTTGTCGTAGATCTCCTTGCTGACCTTGACTTCCGTCGGTCCGTAGACACCCACTAGCACGGATGTGTCCCCTGGAAGCAAGCAGAAACAGGGAAACGGGTAGGCATAAGAGCTTGGCTGAACCTGAGCTTACCTGGCCTACATCTCCAGGCTGCAGGAGGCAGAGAGAGGGAAGGGCAGAAACCCTGGATTTCCATTTAAAGGGGAAATTATATGGCATGGCCATTCCCAAACATTCTCTGGGCCTCTGCCGCCCAGAAAGTAAGGAGTAAAGAGGCTGCAGGAATAGGTAACAGATGTCTTAAGTTTATAGCCAGGAAAAAGGGTAGCAGGAACCAACCAACTGCTAAGCAAGAAAACACCCATAATATTTTTAACCCAGAGACAGATCTCTCTTTTTTTTTTTGGTAAAACTCTCCTAAAGAGGAGAGAATTTTATTGCTTTTTATATAGAAAGAAGGAGGGTATGTAGCGGGATAAGGAAAAGAGGTGAGTGAAGTCACTATTAGCATATTAATCTTTTTGTTAGTATGTATGTATACAGTTCTTGGCTTCCACCGTGGTTGACAGATCTTCTTTTCAACTTACTGTAAGTCCAGAACAAACCTGTTAATAAGATTAGTAAAGTCTCTTGGGGTTAGTTATTCGCATGCTCCATCCTTGCGCTTCACGAACAAGTGTCTATATTTTGGGTTGTCTCCCTTTCAGGTCTCTCAAGTTGTATGATGGGCCCTTCTTTGCTCTTCCATCTCCCGATTCTTCGTCTCCTTCCTCCGGGCCACTGTCCTCTTCGCTGCTTAGCATTGTCCATTTGGCGAGTTCTGCATCTTCCTCTGAACCGGCGTGCCTCTTCAGGAATTCTTGAGCCTTGAAGACGGAGTTAATCTTCTCTCTTTTATCCTTAAATTTAAAAACCAATCCTTCAGGGAACCACCATATGTAGCTGATTTGGTACTTTTGCAGGAAAAGGGTCAGTCCTTAGTATGCTTTCCTTTCCGGAGACAGATCTTGATGGGCAGAGCCGTGTTAGTCTGTCTGCAGCAGCCGAAAAGAACGAGAGTCCGGAAGCACCTTCAAGTCTAGCACAATTTGTGGCCGGGGAGGAGCTTTCGGGAGTCACCGCCCGTGTTCCCTCTAAGCTGAGTTAGTGTGAGCTAGCTCACAGTTTTTTAGCCTCCGGCTCACACATTTTTGTCTCAGCTCAGGAAGGGAGGGCTCCAGAGCAAACTGATTTATGCAGCAGCCAGACTGCACGCTCAAAACTTTAATGCCAGCAGCTCACAAAGTAGAATTTTTGCTCACGAGACTCCAACGCCTAGAGGCAACATTGGTCACCGCTCACTTCTTCGAGATGGGCGGCCGTGTTAGTCTGTCTCTAGCAGGACAAAAGGGGAGAAGTCCAGCAGCACCTTAAAGACTTAACAAAATTGGTGGCAGGGGAGGAGCTTCCGGGAGTCACGGCTCCCTTCTTCGGATACAGCGAGAATGGGAGTTCGTCTGTCCTTATACCTCGGAGAGTGGCGTGATTTCAGATGGCGAACGATCTCTCTCCAAGACGTAAGGACGGAGGGACTCACCTTCAAGCTGTATCCGAAGAAGTGAGCGGTGACTCACAAAAGCTGCCCCAAAATTTTGTTGGCCCCAGTTTTTAAGGTGCTACCGGACTCTTGCTGTTTTCTATTCTTAACCTGGGTTAAAGGGACCAATTTCTCTGGCTCACCTCAAGGGGCTTCCGACATTCATAGAGACTTTTCCCCTCAACCGTGGAATGTGTGACCCTTTGGAGAGCCAGTTTGATGTAGTGGTTAAGTGCGCGGACTCGTATCTGGGAGAACCGGGTTTGATTCCCCCACTCCTCCGCTTGCAGCTGCTGGTGTGACCTTGGCTCAGTCACAAGCTCTGTCAGAGCTGTTCTCTCAAGGACAGTTTCCGTCAAAAGCAAGTCTCTGAACGCGTACAGAATGCCTACCCTCTCACAAGAAGCTAGTCACTTGGGGTGATGTTCGACGGAAAGCTCACAACTCCCAAAGCAGGCTGTGAAAATCATTACCCGTCTTCCTGTGATTACTCCAAGAACAGTTAACTCTCCTCTCAACCGAGAGGCCGTAGTGGACCATTGTAGGGTGAAAATAGCGGGCTGGGGTGGGTGGCAAGACCCCCTAAGCAGATGAAGTGGTCCCACAAGAAGATAATAAATTTGTGAGCCTTTGCAAAAAACACAGAACCTCTCTGCTCTGGCTGATAAGGACAAGGTCGTAAGAGAGTTCTGGTATCCTGGCATCTGATGAAGCTAAATGCCAACTCCTGAAAAGTTTATCCTGGAATAAAATGTGGTTAGTCTTTAAGTTAGTCCACAAGGGCATCACGGCACCTGCCAACAGCCTTCCTGGGGCACAAGGATCTTGACTAGGCGACTGAAGTCCTGGCAGAAGCCATTCTGTAACTACGCCCACCATGCTGAAGAAGAGAAGAAACGATTGGATGTGTACCCCACCTTTCATTCAGAGTCTCAGAGCGGCTTACGAACTCCTTTCCCTTCCCCTCCTCACAACAGACACCCTGTGAGGTTGGTGGGGCTGAGAGAGCTCTTTCGAGGACTGCCCTTTCAAGAACAGCGCTGACAGAACTACAGCTTGCCCAAGGTCATCCAGCAGCTGCAAGTGGAGGAGTGGGGAATCAAAACCCGGTTCTCCCAGATCAGAGTCCGCGCACTTAACCACTACACCAAACTGGCTCTCTGCAGAATTCCAAAGATGCCCGCAGGCTCAGAGAGGTGAGGGCACCCCTGCTCGAACGGGTGCTGCCGGACTTCTGACTTACCTTACAACCTTAAAGAGTTCAGACTGGCATGGAAGCTACCCAGTGAGGAGGGCACCCGGCAAACTCCCCGTTCACATTCTCTGCGGCAACTCCGTCCGCTTGAGGCGATTAAGCAGGCCATCCACGCTTCTTGTTAGAAGGAATAAAGCGTCATGGTTCCGCCCATCTGACTTTTATGGTGGATAACATCTTCTCCACACTGATCGTCTTGTCATCTTAAACAAGTACATTAGCATCGGCTGTTCATAATAAGAATAACTCAGCCCCAATTACGACTGCAGTTGAGTCCTAATTCCAGACGTGTTCCAGTACCCAAAGCCAGTTTGGTGTAGTGGTTTGTTGTTGTTGTTCAGTCGCACAGTCGAGTCCGACTCTTCGCGACCCCATGGACCAGAACACGCCAGGCCCTCCTGTCTTCCGCTGTCCGCTGAAGTTTGCTCAATTTCATGTTCGTTGCATCGATGACAGTGTCTAACCATCTCATCCTTTGCCGTCCCCTTCTTCTTTGACCTTCAATCTTTCCCAGCATCAGGGTCTTCTCCAGTGAGGGCTCCCTTCTCATTTGGTGGCCAAAGTATTTGAGCTTCAGCTTCAGGATCTGGCCTTCCAAGGAACAGTCAGGGTTGATTGCTTTTACGACTGAATGATTTGATCTCCTTGCAGTCCAAGGGACTCTCAAGAGTCTTCTCCAGCACCACAGTTCAAAAGAATCTATTCTTCGGCGCTCGGCCTTCCTTATAGTCCAACTCTCGCAGCCATACATTACTACGGGGAATACCATTGCTTTGACCATGCGGACTTTTGTTGGCAAGGTGATGTCTCTGCTTTTTATCATGCTGTTTAGGTTTGCCATCGCTTTCCTCCCAAGGAGCAGGCGTCTTTTAATTTCATGGCTGCAATCACCATCTGCAGTGATCTGGGATCCTAGGAATGTGAAGTCTGTCACTACTTCTACGACTTCCCCTTCTATTTGCCAAGGAGTGATGGGCCCAGATGCCATGATCTTAGTTTTTTTGATGTTGAGCTTCAAGCCCACTTTTGCACTCTCCTCTTTCACTCTGAGCAAGAGGCTCTTTAGGTCCTCTTCACTTTCTGCCATCAGAGTGGTATCGTCTGCATATCTGAGGTTATTGATCTTTTCCCCAGCAATCTTAACTCCAGCTTGTGATTCATCCAGGCCAGCATTTCGCATGATGTACTCTGCATATAAATTAAATAAGCAAGGTGACAATATACATCCTTGTCGTACTCCTTTTCCTATGCTAAACCAATCAGTTGTTCCATATCCGGTTCTAACTGTTGCTTCTTGACCCTTATACAGGTTTCTCAGGAGACATGTGAGGTGGTCCGGTACTCCCACCTCTTTAAGAACCTGCCATAATTTATTGTGATCCACACAATCAAAGGCTTTAGCATAGTCAATGAAGCAGAAGTAGATGTTTTTCTGGTACTCTCTTGCTTTCTCCATAATCCAGCGAATGTTGGCAATTTGATCTCTAGTTCCTCTACCTCTTCGAAACCCAGCTTGTACTTCTGGCAGTTCTCTATCCACGTACTGTTGGAGCCTAGCTTGTAGGATTTTGAGCATGACCTTGCTAGCATGTGAAATGAGTGGTTTACGCGGACTCTAATCTGGGAGAACCGGGTTTGATTCCCCACTCCTCCACATGCAGCTGCTGGTGTGGCCTTGGGTCAGTCACAAGTTCTCTCAGAGCTGTTCTCTCGAGGGCAGTCCTCAAGAGAGCTCTCTCAGCCCCACCTACCTCACAGGGAGTCTGTTGTAGGGAAGGGAAGGGAAAGGAGGTTGTAAGCCACTCTGAGACTCCTTCGGGTAGCAAAGGGCGGGGTACAAATCAAATCTCTTCTTCTTCTGCTTCTTCAAAGCAGCATTTGCAGGTCCCAGAAGCTCATATTATCAAATTTTGGAGAAGTAACAGAAGGGCAAGGGGACAGAAGAGACTCAGGGATGCGCACAAACAGCTGGACGCAGCCAGGGCTGCAGGAGAATGGAGCAAGAATGCATTCTTCCACCCAGGGAAGAAACCTATCCAGCATCCCAGCCAGTTTTAAAGGGATGTCAGTCATTTGGAAAGACAGGGCTGCTTAAGGGTTACCAAGTCTGGGTTGGGAAATCCCTGGAAATTTGGAGGTGGGCCCCAGGGAAAGGCAGGATCAGGGTAGGGTACGGTGCCGTAGGGACCACCTTCCAAAGCTGTATCAACAGAGGCATAACATCCAGACCTCAAGATATCCTAGTCCTGCTGCACACTGCATTGGCCAGGCCGCCCCTGGAGTGTTTTGTGCCGTTCTAGAGGCCTCACTTCAAAAAAGGACGCGGAGAGAATGGGGCGGGTGCAGAGGAGAGCGACGAGGATGACCGGGGGGGCTGGAGACCAAGAAGCCCCACAAGGAAAGGCTGGGGGGGGGGCTTGGGAATGTTTAGTCTGGAGAAGAGGAGGTTGAGGGGTGGGTGCGACTGCTCTCTTTAGCTGTCTGAAGGGATGCCACTTTGAGGAGGGCAGGAAGCTGTTCCTATGGGCAGCAGAGGAGAGGACTCGCAAGAATGGGTCTAAATTAAGGGCGGGAAGGTACAAGTTGTATCTTAAAGGTAAAGGTTCCCTTGCTCGAAAGCCAGTCGAATCCGACTCTAGGGTTGCGGTGCTCATCTCCGTTCCAAAGCCGAAGAGCCAGCGCTGTCCGAAGACATTTCCGTGGTCATGTGGCCGGCATGACTAAACACCAAGGCGCACGGAACGCTGTTACCTTCCCACCAAAGTGGTACCTATTTATCTACTTGCAATTTCTTGCTTTCGAACTGCAAGGCTGGCAGGAGCTGGAATAGAGACGGGAGCTCACCCCGTCATGCGGCACTCACGGGTCTCAAACTGCTGAACTACGGACCTTCCACAGCCTGCAGTTCAGCGTCTTAACCACTTGAGCCACCGCAGCCCCAGCTGTATCTTAGGAAAACGTTTTTTGCAGTAAGAGTTGTTCAGCAGTGGAACCGGCTGGCTGGGGAGGTGGTGAGCTCCCCACACCGGCAGTCTTGAAGCAGCAGCTGGACAAACCCTTGTCAGGGATGCTCCGGGCTGATCCCGCACTGAGCAGGGGGCTGGACTAGAGGACCTCTATTGACCCTTCCAACTCTGTGGTTCTACGATTCCCTGCAGGGGAGCTGATGTTTGTGATCTGGAGATCGGCTGTAATTCTAAGGAGAACTCCGGGCCCACCCGGATGCCTCCAGAACCCGAAGCACCATAAGTCAGCAACAGCGGACCAGTATCTGGGAGCTGGGTTGGGGGGGGGCATGCTAGCCCATTACCGTAAAACAGTGCATTGGCCCAGTGGCACTCGGGTTGCCAACCTCCAGCTGGTGGCCAGAGATCTCCTGGGATTTCAACTTATCTCCAAGGGACAGAGATCACTTCACCGGGAGTAAATGACTGCTTTGACAGGTGGGCCCTATAGCATCCTGCCCCACTGAAGTCCCTCCCCAAACCCCACCCCCCACCCCAATCTCCAGGCATTTCCCAACCTAGAGCTGGCAACTCTAAATGGTACCTTAAAGACCAGCAAAAACCCACGCTGCGATAAAGCTTAAGTCCAATGGCACCTCGAAGACCAGCCGTGTCTTATTCTGGGCACAAGCTTTCGTGTGCATGCGCATGCACACAAAAGCTTGTACTCCGAAAAAAATAGAGTGTGCACGCACATGAAAGCTTGCGCCCAGGATAAAGTGTGCACGCACATTTCTGAAGAACCACGCATGCACACGAAAGCTTCCACCCAGAATAAAGTATGCATGCACACTTCTGCAGAAGCGTCCATGCACACGAAAGCTGGCACCCAGAATAAATAAAGTGTGCAGGCACACTTCTGAAGAACCGCGCATGCACACGGAAGCTTGCACCCAGAAGAATAAAACTCGGCTGATCTTCAAGGAGCCACCGGACTCAAGCTCTGTTCTTCCGCTTCAAACCAACACGGCCACCCACCCGAATCGGCAATAAATTTTGTTATGCTTGTAAGGCGCCCCTGACCTTCCGGGTCTGCTTAACCTGGGGAGGGGCAAGGGATGCGGCAGGGGGGAGGCAGCAGGGCTGGCTGGAGACTCACCCTGCATCCAGGAAGCGGAGCCGTCGGGACGGGACAGGAGCCCCTGCTCGCAGACAATCCGGCGCAGCGCGGGGAGCTCGCCGGACTCGAAGCGCTTCTGCTCCCGCTCCATCCTCCCTCTCCCACCCACGTGCCTCCCCCTTGACGCTTCCGGATCCGGGTCCTGCAAAGCCGTTCGGCCGACGGGCCACAGAGCCCCGCCTCCTCTTAAAGCGACACGCGCATCGAGCCCGGAAAGGGAACCGGGGCCGCCTTGAAGCGTGTTTGAAGCAGAGGAGCGGGATTGCTCTAGCTTTTCTGGGGCTCGCGGCGATCTGCTGCATTCCAGAAACAGAAAAGAGCAACTGCATTCCAGAAACCTTTAAAGAGCAACGAGATTTATTTCTGGATGAGCTTCCAGAGGCCCGGCTGCACCATGCCACGGAATGTGGACCCATAAGGAAAGCTCTTTGCACTTATTTAGAATTGGAGCGCTTTCACGCATGGGAAATAAATGCAGTTTTAGTCCGCTTCAGCAACTGTTTGCAAGTGGATTTTGCCTTTCCAGAAACAGAATAAGACAGAGGTCCGCGGGGATCTTTAAAGTTCAACAAGATTGATCTCTGGATGAGCTTCCAGAGGCCCAGCTGCAGGCCAGGGAGTGTAGCTCCATAGGAAACCTCTTCACACTTATTTATAATTGGAGTGCTTTCACACATGGGAAATAAATGCAGTTTCAATCTGCTTCAGGCACCGTTTGAAGAGAAGAGATTGGATTTGTACCCCGCCCTTCACTGCCCAAAGGAGTCTCAGAGCGGTTTATGAACTCCCTTCTATTCCCCCTCCCCACAACAGACTCCCTGTGAGGTAGGTGGGGCTGAGAGAGCTCTCTCGAGAACTGCCCTTGAGAGAACAGCTCTGAGAAAACTTGTGACTGACCCAAGATGACACCAGCAGCTGCATGTGGAGGAGCGGGGAATCAAAAATTCTCCCAGATTAGAAGGAGAGAAGAGGAGGAGATTGGATTTATACCCCGCCCTTCACTACCCAAAAGGGTCTCAGAGCGGTTTACAAACTCCTTTTTCCCTTCCCCTCCCCACAAGAGACACCATGTGAGGTAGGTGAGGCTGAGAGAGCTCTGACAGAAACTGCTCTTTTTTAAGAACAGCTGTGCCAGAACTATGGCTTGCCCAAGGTCATCCAGCAGGTGCAAGTGGAGGAGTGGGGAATCAAACCCGGTTCTCCCAGATGAGAGTCGGCACAGTTAACCAGGACACCAAACTTACAAAACGGGTAGCCCTCTTAGGGTGTGGTCAGACGGCGTGCTGAGGGCGGTTTAAACTGGTCCGGTTCTGACACAATTTTTTTAAAAAAAATCTGGATAATTGCGATCACACTTGCCTCCTTATCCCGGCTCCCCACGCAGTCACATCGCTCCCCGGCGTCTACACTACCGACGCACGGGAGCGTGTGTTGGTGGGGTTTTTTTTAAAAAAATAAAAATAAAAATTCAGTTTGCGCATGCGCATAGGCAGTCATCCGTAGAATTGGAATCTTCGCGCATGCGCAGATCAACTAGTTTCCCACCAAAGCATGCCCTGTGGTGTCTCCAACCACTGTAACAGAACACTTCTCTTTAAACTTTTGACCCAAAACTGGCCTCCGTGAGATCCCGAACTCATCTAGATGCTAAAAAAGTCACTATTTAAACTTTGGTTTTATTAACACGGGAGCGGAGCTCCGCCTATGCGCATACCGCCGACACTTTAAAAAAAAACCCGGCGGATGAAAAGCAGAAGCTTCAGGCTTCCACGGCAGTATTTTGAGCGGGGAGGGTGTTGAAGCACCCGGAAGTGGCTCAACACCGCAGGAACCATCAGAGATCGGAAACCGCAGCTTGAAACCGGAGACTCAGGAAAACACCAGAGGGAAGTGGTAACAAAATACTCTGGTTTAAAGGGGGGTTTGAGCCGGAAAGCAACGACGGCTGGGGATGGTGCGCAGATGTTGGTGTGTGGACGTGCATATAAAATCCGTTTTACTGAAGCGTGTCGAAAGCGGTTCAAACGGCGTATCTGAACGCACCCTTAGTCTGTCTCTAGCAGGAGTAAAGAGCCAGAGTCCAGGAGCACGTGAAAGACTAACAAAATATGTGGCAGGGGAAGGAGCTTTCGGGAGTCACTGCTCACTTCCTCAGGTATCAGGTATCCAAAGGAGCAGTGAGCCGTGACTCCCAACAGCTCCTCCCTGGCCACAAATTCTGTTAGTCTTTAAGGTGCTTCTGGACGCTTGCTCTTTTCTCTTGCACCTAGAGGTGCGCAACCCTGTTGGGCTAAGGGATTCTCTCTCTCTCTCTCTCTCTCTCTCTCTCTCTGGCTGTGGTCACACACCTTAAAGAATCCACTTTCAATCAGGCCCCTAGCCAGGATTTTTTTAAAGTCAGGGGGCATTTAAATATCTTAGAGGGCACTGGCTAAATCGAATTAAAGGAATACCCGGCTCCTTCCCTGTACCCGCCGCCGTTGGGGGGCCCTGAGCTGGATGGGAAGTCGTGGGGCCTTTCCACTAATTCAGGGGGCCTCGCCCCAAGATGCCCCACGGCAGCTACAGGCCTGCTTTCAATGCCCTTTCGGATTGGATTCTGCCAGTTCACACCGTAAACATCCAGTTAGAAAGTGCATTGCAAGTGGACTGTTCAGTGTGTGTGACCGCAGCGCCCCTCTCTCTCTCTCTCTCTCTCTCTCTCTCTGTCCCTCTGTGGCTGTGGTCACACACATTAAAGAATCCACTTTCAATCAGGCCCCTAGCCAGGATTTTTTTTAAAGTCAGGGGGCATTTAAATATCTTAGAGGGCACTGGCTAAATTGAATTAAAGGAATACCCAGTTCCTTCCCCGCACCTGCCGCCACTGGGGGGGGGGCCCCCTGGGCTGGATGGGAAGTTGTGGGGCCTTGCCACTAAGTCAGGGGGCCTGGCCCCAAGATGCCCCTACTATAGCTACAGGCCGGCTTTCGATGCCCTTTCGGATTGCATTCTGCCAGTTCGCACCGTAAACATCCCGTTAGAAAGTGCATTGCAAGCAGCGTGTCCCTCTAAGCTGAGTTGGTGTGAGCTAGCTCACAGTTCTTTAGCCTCCGGCTCACACATTTCTGTCTTCGCTCAGGAAGGAGGGCTCCAGAGCCAACTAATTGATGGAGTACCCAAATCACCTGCGCACAGCTTTAATGCTGGTAGCTCACACAAAGTGGAATCTTTGCTCACAGGACCCCACAGCTTAGAGGGAGCATTGATTGCCAGTGGGCTGCTTAGCGTGTGTGAGGGCAGCCTCTCTCCCTCTCTCTCTGTCTCACACACACACACACACCCCTACACAAAGACACCCTTTCTGCCCGGCCTACCTCCACGGGTTGTTGTGAGGGTGCAAGAGAGGCGGGGATGCTGGGACGATAACAGACCGGCGTGACTTTCAGACCCGGCCCTTCCCAGGCGCGCAGCCAGGAGGAACCGCAGCCGAGAGAAAAGGAAAGACGCCGTGTGCAGAGGGAGGCGAGGGGAGAGGCAGCGTTGCAAAAACGACGGGGCTGCGGGGCGAAGGGCTCCCTCCGGCGGGGAGGCGCCTGCACGAGCGGCGGAGGGAGGGGACGGAGAGGGAGCGCCGGTCCGTCGTCCTGGCCTGCCTGCCTGCCTGCCTGCCTGGGCGGCCCTGCAAGATGGCGACGCGGGCCGGGCTGCTGCGCTTGCTGCGCCTGGGCCGCCCCGCGATGCCCGCCCCCGCCGGGCGCTGCACGCAGCTGGGGTGAGTCGCCCCCGGGAGGGCGCGGAGGGAGATCTTGGGGGGGGGGATCCCCGGTTGCCCCCCCCCCACCGGCTGGTGCGACGCCCCGGGAGGGAGGCAGGCAGGCAGGGGGCCCGGGAGGAGGAGCCGGCAGTGCCCTAGAGAAGGGCACCGAGGCGGGCATGGATGGGGAGGGGAGGAAGTGGGGGAGAGCCCCCCTAGTGCGGGGCCTTAGGTGGAGGGAGTGGGCGCCGTTAAGGGGGTCCCGACCAGTGTTCCCTCTAAGCTGAGTGAGTGTGAGCGGGCTCACAGTTTTTTAGCCTCCAGCTCACACCCATTTTTGTCTCAGCCCAGGAAGGGAGGGCTCCAGAGCAGTGTCCCCTCTAAGCTGAGTGAGTGTGAGCCAGCTGACAGTTTTTAGCCTCCGGCGCACCCATTTTTGTCTCAGCCCAGGAAGGGAGGGCTCCAGAGCAGTGTCCCCTCTAAGCTGAGTGAGTGTGAGCCAGCTGACAGTTTTTTAGCCTCCGGCGCACCCATTTTTGTCTCAGCCCAGGAAGGGAGGGCTCCAGAGCAGTGTTCCCTCTAAGCTGAGTGAGTGTGAGCCAGCTGACAGTTTTTTAGCCTCCGGCGCATCCATTTTTGTCTCAGCCCAGGAAGGGAGGGCTCCAGAGCAGTGTCCCCTCTAAGCTGAGTGAGTGTGAGCCAGCTGACAGTTTTTTAGCCTCCGGCGCACCCATTTTTGTCTCAGCCCAGGAAGGGAGGGCTCCAGAGCAGTGTCCCCTCTAAGCTGAGTGAGTGTGAGCCAGCTGACAGTTTTTTAGCCTCCGGCGCACCCATTTTTAGTCTCCAGCCCAGGAAGGGAGGGCTCCAGAGCAGTGTCCCCTCTAAGCTGAGTGAGTGTGAGCCAGCTGACAGTTTTTTAGCCTCCGGCGCACCCATTTTTGTCTCAGCCCAGGAAGGGAGGGCTCCAGAGCAGTGTTCCCTCTAAGCTGAGTGAGGGTGAGCCAGCTGACAGTTTTTTAGCCTCCGGCGCACCCATTTTTGTCTCAGCCCAGGAAGGGAGGGCTCCAGAGCAGTGTCCCCTCTAAGCTGAGTGAGTGTGAGCCAGCTGACAGTTTTTTAGCCTCCGGCGCACCCATTTTTGTCTCAGCCCAGGAAGGGAGGGCTCCAGAGCAGTGTCCCCTCTAAGCTGAGTTATTGTGAGCCAGCTGACAGTTTTTTAGCCTCCGGCTCACCCATTTTTGTCTCAGCCCAGGAAGGGAGGGCTCCAGAGCAGTGTCCCCTCTAAGCTGAGTGAGTGTGCGCTAGCTCACAGTTTTTTAGCCTCCGGCACACCCATTTTTGTCTCAGCCCAGGAAGGGAGGGCTCCAGAGCAATGTCCCCTCTAAGCTGAGTTAGTGTGAGCCAGCTGACAGTTTTTTAGCCGCCGGCGCACCCATTTTTGTCTCAGCCCAGGAAGGGAGGGCTCCAGAGCAGTGTTCCCTCTAAGCTGAGTGAGTGTGAGCCAGCTGACAGTTTTTTAGCCTCCGGCGCATCCATTTTTGTCTCAGCCCAGGAAGGGAGGGCTCCAGAGCAGTGTTCCCTCTAAGCTGAGTGAGTGTGAGCCAGCTGACAGTTTTTTAGCCTCCGGCGCACCCATTTTTGTCTCAGCCCAGGAAGGGAGGGCTCCAGAGCAGTGTTCCCTCTAAGCTGAGTGAGTGTGAGCCAGCTGACAGTTTTTAGCCTCCGGCGCATCCATTTTTGTCTCAGCCCAGGAAGGAGGGCTCCAGAGCAGTGTCCCCTCTAAGCTGAGTGAGTGTGAGCCAGCTGACAGTTTTTTAGCCTCCGGCGCACCCATTTTTGTCTCAGCCCAGGAAGGGAGGGCTCCAGAGCAGTGTTCCCTCTAAGCTGAGTGAGTGTGAGCCAGCTGACAGTTTTTTAGCCTCCGGCGCACTCATTTTTGTCTCAGCCCAGGAAGGGAGGGCTCCAGAGCAGTGTCCCCTCTAAGCTGAGTGAGTGTGCGCTAGCTCACAGTTTTTTAGCCTCCGGCACACCCATTTTTGTCTCAGGAAGGGAGGGCTCCAGAGCAGTGTTCCCTCTAAGCTGAGTGAGTGTGCGCTAGCTCACAGTTTTTTAGCCTCCGGCACACCCATTTTTGTCTTAGCCCAGGAAGGGAGGGCTCCAGAGCAATGTCCCCTCTAAGCTGAGTTAATGTGAGCCAGCTGACAGTTTTTTAGCCTCCGGCTCACCCATTTTTGTCTCAGCCCAGGAAGGATGGCTCCAGAGCAATGTTCCCTCTAAGCTGAGTTAGTGTGAGCTAGCTCACAGTTTTTTAGCCTCCGGCGCACCCATTTTTGTCTCAGCCCAGGAAGGAGGGCTCCAGAGCAGACTGATTGATGCAGCAGCCAAATCACTGTCCCTCAACTTGAATGCCAGCAGCTCACAAAGTAGAATTTTTGCTCACAAGACTTCACAGCTTAGAGGGAGCATTGGTCCCAATGGTGGGTTGCCCCCACATGTGGATCAGCACCGCAGAAGGTAGTCTGCGGTTAGGAGACCTGGCAAACCCGTCGGGGGAGGCTAGTGGTTAGAGCCAGGAAGACACAGAGCCCGGGTTCCATTACTATTTATGGTTGTTCTTGTTGCTGTCATTATTATTATTATTATTTTAACCCTGCATGGGCCAAAGGGAGCTTGGCGTGGCCTTTGTGGTGTGTCCCCCCCATCTTATCCTCTCAACAGCCTTGTAAGGTAGGCAAGGTGAGAGAGGAGGAGGCAGGCCCCAATTAGCTGAGTCAGATTCGTGATTCAGCACAGATTGGACCTGGCCTCCCACCCCCCCAGCTTTGGCAGGTGCAGGGGGATAGAACAAGGAGGTGCCAAGGAGCCAGGAATTGGGGGGGGTCTCTCTTTGGGGAGGGGGGCAACGATCAAGGGTTAGCGCTGCCCACCAGGATGCCGGGGGAAGTCCGTGGGGCTGGCTGCCCACCCTGCAGAGGGATGCCAGGAGAGTCCATAGGGCTGCCCACCAGTGTTCCCTCTAAGCTGACTTAGTGTGAGCCAGCTCACGGTCTTTTAGCCTCCGGTTCGGCCATTTTTGCCTTAGCTCAGGAAGGAGGGGCTCCAGAGCCAACTAATTTATGCAGCAGCCAAATCGCTCACTCACAACTTTAATGCCGCTAGCTCACAGAACAGAATTTCTGCTCATAAGACTCCACAGCTCAGAGGGAGCATTGCCGCCCGCCCACCCCATTTCCCATAGACTCCAGCCCGGTCGCAGCATTTGAATCCATAACAATATCCCAAATAGTCAGTTTCAAGACTTGCATCTACCCGCCCCATTGCTGTACAATTAAGGCTCTTCCTGCTGTAGAGTAAGCCCCACTGAAGTCAAAGGGAGCTTCTCCCTTGTAAATAGGGGCCTTGTGCGTGCACTTCCCCTGATGCTAAAATCTGTTTTCAAGAGGAAGAGTCGAGTTTCTTAAATGCAGGTTTGTTTATGTATGTGGGGTCACCAGCGTGGAGGGACTGCAGGGGAAAGAAATCTGGTTTCTTCCCGTGCAGAAACTCTGGGAGAGAGCTGGGAATCCAGTTCCCTGTGTGTGTGATTTTTTTTGCAACCCGATTGGCCCATTCCAGGGGGTGTGAGAGTTTGTGTATTTCTCTCCCAGGACTCCCTCTGGTTAACACCCGCCTTCCCTTCCTTGGGGTTGGTTAGCTGGACAAAAACACACGGAGACCGTTTTTTTTTAACCTCTCAGAAAGACATCCAGAAGGACGTTTGTTCGGCACGTTAATTGAAACTTTCCCTCCTCGATCCAGAAATTAAATCTGCTGTTCTTTTGAACGGCTCCTCCCAGATAACCTCTTTAAGCGGGACGAATGCTTTTACCGAATTAAAAGAAAACAGCTGTCAAATGACGCTTCAGATTGGTGGCAGAACCGGAGGGGGTGTTTAAAAAGGACAAGAACAAACACCTTTGCCTGCAAAGGAGGTCCAGGATGGTAAACTAAGCAGTAAAATTGAACAAAGTTAAGAGTCCAGTGGGTCACCTTTAAAACCAACAAAGTTTTACTTAAGGTGTGAGCTTTCGTGTGCAAAGCACACTTCATCAAAGTCCACCTACCTTTCATCAAGGTGTGCTTTGCACACAGAAGCTCACACCTTAAGTAAAACTTTGTTGGTCTTAAAGCTGCCACTGGATTATAACGTGTTGCTTTAGACCAAGACAGCTGCCCGCTTTGATCTAGCAGTAAAATTGAAAACGTTAACGGACTGCACAGTCACATTCTACTATTCCCATCATACTTCGGTGTACCCACAGGACACATTTCCTGGAAGCATGTCGGTAATTTACAACAGCCCCTGTAAGGTTGCCCTGTGTTAAGCCGGGCTGTGGTGAGATTCGAACCAAGAAACCTCTGCTTCACAACTCATATTTCCTCAACGCTGTAAATTAAATGAAGTTTAAGCTGTGCTTGGATTAACCCGTTATATGAAGCCTGAAGACACTGCAGTCCAAAGGACTGGTAGACTTGTTATATTTTTGGAAGGAAGAAGGATTCATGCCCATTATTATGACATAGTTTCAAGTGATCTTTATTTCTTTGGGGCAGTAGTTCAGATGTCGGACTTAGATCTGGGAGACTCAGATTCGAGTCTCTGCTCTGCCGTGGAAGCTTGCTGGGTGACGTTGGGCCAGTCACACGTTCTAAGCCGAACCTATCTCAGAACGTTGTTGTGAGGGGGAAAACAGAGCAGAGGAGAATGCTGTAAGCCAGTTTGGGGCGGAAGAAAAAGAAGAAGAAGAGGAGGAAGAGGGAGAGGAAGAGATTGGATTTATACCCTGCCTTTCACGACCCGAAGGAGTCTCAGAGCGGCTTACAATCTCCTTTCCCTTCCCTCCCCACAGCAGACACCCTGTCAAGTAGGTGGGGCTGAGAGAGCTCTTTCGAGGACTGCTCTTGTGAGAACAGCTCAGAGAGAACTTGTAACTGACCCAAGGTCACACCAGCAGCCGCATGTGGAGGAGTGGGGAATCAAACCCAGTTCTCCCAGCTACTCCTGTGGCCATCAGTCTCCCAATGTTGGTCACTGTAGATTTCTTCTACCCCGGCATGCCAAATTTCGCCCCTTGGCATGTTTAACAAGGACGCAGCCTGTTCTGCGTCTTTGAAGTTGTATTATGTGTAGAAGCGCCGATGACTCTGTCTATCAATGGCTGATCTATGATCGCAGCAAAGAGAGGCATATATCAGGGGGTCCCTGGCCTTTTTGAGCCCGTGGGCACCTTTGGAATTCTGGCACAGGGCGGTAGGCGCAATCACAGAATGGCTGCCGCAGGAGGCAGAGCCGACCACAACGTATCAGAGGGTGAGGTTATATATAACTCTGTCGCAAGCAATGGCTAGAAAGGTTCTCGAATGGCTGCCACCACCCTGGTATGGTCTCCTCCTCCTCCTCCTCCTCCTTTATAGACTCCTTTCCCAGCAGGATCCCCCTTATAAGTGACCGAATGAGGCGTGAGGAGCCAGGCAGGGTCACAAACTATTTTTTATGAAAGAGATTTAACAACAAATGGGATTTAATAACGTGTAGGAAAAATGAGCACAGTAAAGGCAGGTAAACCAGCACCGCCCCCTACACCTCTATTGGTGTACGTTTTCCCTCCAGATCCCCTCTTAGCCAATCACAGGCTCCAGAGGGTGACCTTGGAAATGTAGGCCCTGATAGCTACTCCAATTCAGGCTTCCCCGGAGCCGCTAGGCCTCCCTAGAGCCTGTAGGCCGCACCATTATAGCCCCAGGATCATGACAAACTCTTAACGGCACTTTTTCAACATTTCGGGCGGTAGCTCTGTTTAACAAGACGGCTCTTAATCTGGCCGGCCAATCAGAAGCCCTGCTTTGCAAAAGCCCTGGCTAACCCCGCCCACTATCTAAAACACTTGTCGGGCGCCCACGGGCACGACGTTGGGGACACCTGATATGCGCTATTGTGCAATGAGGAAGCACCGTGTATGAACCAGGGGTGGCCACAAGGAGCAGCAAAGAAGAGCGCAGGGGTGAAGCAAAGGGGTCAAGGGTCATGGGGCTATACAGGGGGTCCCCAAACGTTTGGGCCTGTCATTGAAAGCCCCCCAGCCGTAAGCAAATTGTAATGCAGGGGTGGCCAAACTGTGGCTTGGGAGCCGCATGTGGCTGTTTCACATGTATTGTGTGGCTCCCAACAGGACAGCTTGGGAAGCAAAGGGAAGGCATGGCTTCACGATTGGTCTTCCCTTCCTCAGCCAGTGTTCCCTTCCCTGGGTAGGCTTGAGGTGCATGCAGGGGTCTTTTCGGGGGGGAGCGCACCGGAGCGCAGCTCCGGGAGCTCAGGAGCCAAGCCCCGCCCCCAGCCGGCGTCCCCGGAGAGTCTTTCAGGCAGCCGAATGTCAATTTCAGCTCCATTATATCCTATGGGCCATTGAAGTCAATGGTGAAAACATAGGGTATATTCTAGGGGCTGGAGGAGAGGGGGTTTGAGGGAGAGGCTTGAAACTCACAGGATAGCTGATGGAGCCTCTCCCCAAGATACCCACCAAGTTTCAAGAACATTGGACCAGGGGGTCCAATTCTATGGGCCCCTAAACAGGTTGCCCCTATTCCCTCCATTGTTCTCTATGGTGGGAAAAAAATAACTTTTTTTCCCACCATAGAGAACAATGGAGGAAATGGGGCAACCTGTTTGGGGGTCCATAGAATTGGACCCCCTGGTCCAATGTTCTTGAAACTTGGTGGGTATCTTGGGGAGAGGCTCCATCAGCTATCCTGTGATCTTGGAGCCTCTACCTCAAACCCCTCCCTCCAGCCCCCAGAATATACCCTATGTTTTCACCATTGACTTCAATGGCCCATAGGGTATAATGGGGCTGAATTGCCACTGAATTTCTTTCATTCCCTCCTTTCCTTCTTTCTTTTTCCTCTTTCCCTCATTCTTCTCTTATCTCTTTCTTTCTTTCTTTCTTTCTTTCTTTCTTTCTTTCTTTCTTTCTTTCTTTCTTTCTTTCTTTCTTTCTTTCTTTCTTTCTTTCTCTTTCCCACCTTCTTCTCTTCTCTTTTTCCCTCCTTTCCCTGTTTCCCTCCTTCTTCCCTCTCTCTTTCTTTCTCTCTTTCCTTCCTTCTTTCCTTCTCTCTACTCTCTCTCTTTCCTTCCCTCTTTCCTCCTTCTGTGGCCCAACTCTCATGAGAAGGAGTTTAAACTTTAAACCCCTTCTCTCTTAGCTCCCCCACCCAGACCAGCTGGGGAAGGGAAGGGGAGGCTTTTGAAGATGCTTCCCCCCCCTTTGCTTCCCCTTCTGACATAACTTCCGGTGATGTCAGGGGGCGTGGCATATGCTAATAGCCTAATAGCTCATTAGCATACCATATGCTAATGAGCTCCTGCAGCTGTTCTTCTACGAAAAGACCCCTGGGTGCATGTATGTGGGGGGAGTAGAGAAAGAAAGCAACTTAGGGCTCTTTAGCTTGGAGAAACGACAGCTGAAGGGTGACATGATCGAGGTTTAAAAGATTATGCGTGGGATAGAGCAGGTAGAGAAAGAGGTACTTTTCTCCCTTTCTCACCGTATAAGAACTCGTGGGCACTCCATGAAATTGCTGAGCAGTCGGGGTGGCATGGATAAAAGGAAGTCCTTCTTCACCCAAAGAGTGATTAACACATGGAATTCACTACCACGGGAGGTGGTGGCAGCTACAAGCATGGATGGCTTCAAGAGGGAATTAGATAAACATACGGAGTAGAAGTCCATCAGGGGCTGTTAGCCACAAGGTATAGATAGGGACTCTGGGGCAAGTGAGGCTCTGTATTTTGGTGCTTGGGGAGGTCCACAGTGGGAGGGCTTCTGGTATTTTTGGCCACTGTGGGACAAAGTGTCGGACTGGATGGGCCATTGGCCTGATCCAACATTGGCTTCTCTCTTACGTTTACGTTCTTAACTTTAACTTTTAAACGTATTCTCAAAGCCCCCCCCCCCCAGCCTACAAATATCATTGGATAAATAAATATCGTTATCAATATCTGTATTTACCCTTTTTTATTTTTGGCAGTCTCATTTTAATGTTAATAAAAAGCAAATCTGCATATTTTCCAATTAAAACTTGTGTGCGATATTTGTTCGTGTCTTGCGGCTCTCAGACATCTGACGTTTATTCCGTGTGGCTCTTAACGTTAAGCGAGTTTGGCCTCCCCTGTTCTAATGTGATGGCCCCCATTGGAACAGGAGAGAAAGGCTTCTTGCGGCAGCCACCACAGGGGACGTCTGAAGTCTGTGAAACCCGCAGGAGAGTGGCATGGCGCATCGTGCCATGCGTGAGGTGCTACATACGAGATGCTGCTTCTTCTTCTTTTTTGAAAAACAATTTATTAAGATATATTAAAAGTTCAAACATACATTGAAACCTAAGTTATTATACCTCTTTTCCTCCTTTCACCCCCCCTTAATGGCTTCCCACAGTGCTCCAACCTCCAGCCCAAAACTTATTATCTTCTTCCTCCCTCCTTTTCTCATTAGTCATTTCTACAGGTAACGTATCTTTCAACCGTTATTCTTCTACATTTATCTCCCTTTTCTACTTTTCTTAATTTTCAGTAGTTATCAAAGCAAAGCAAATTGTCCTTTACATCCCAGCATTTCTCTAAATAGTCTTTGAAATCTTTCCAGTCTGCAAAAAATTCTTCTGCTTCCAATTTTTTAAGTTTCCTTGTCATTTTATCCATTTCAACCATAAAAGGTAATTTCTTTATCCATTCCCCAATTTCAGGGACCTTGTCTTGTTTCCAGTGTTGAGCATGTATCATTCTGGCAGTTGTGGTCATATGTATATGTCACATACGAGATGCTTCTTGTTCTTTTCTCCCCCCTACATGCACACCAGGGATCCCTTCGACAGCAGGAAGAGTTCACCTCGCTGGAAGAGAAGCCCCAGTTCCCGGGGGCCTCGGCTGAATTTGTGGACAAGCTCGAGTTCATCCAACCCAACGTCATCTCAGGGATCCCTGTCTACCGGGTCATCGACCGGCAGGGGCAGATCGTCAATCCCAGCGAGGACCCCCAGGTGAGACAATTTGGGGCTCACGGCCCCGTAGAGCCGCTGGGAATATCCCCGGGATCCAGAGCCCTGGGGAAACGGCAAGCGTTATCTTCAGCCCCGTTTTGTGTATTTTGCATGCAATTCTCTTTTCCAATTATGCTCCACTCCGTCCCTTGTCGCAGCTTCCTAAAGAAGAAGTGCTGAAATTCTACAGGAGCATGACGCTGCTCAATACGATGGACCGGATCCTGTACGAGTCCCAGAGGCAGGTAAGGCTACCGGGCAAACCCTGGTCGGGGCAGGCCGGCTGAGGGCCGGGCCTCTTTTATCGCCTCTTCAGAAAGTAAGACGTGAACAGTTCCTTAGGACGGCTGAGTGAGGTTTCCCTGCTCCAGTCTGGAGAGATTAAATGTATAATACGAGTTTGAGAAGAACTGATCCGGTGGATTTAGAGCAGGCGTCCCCAACCTTGGGGGGCGGTATTTTTTTATACTTTTCGTGTGTGTGTGTGTGTGACACACCTGGAAGTCATGGCGACCTCTGGTGATTGACCCCTACTGGGGGCCTGGAGGATATCCAGAGAGGTGGTTGAATAAAGCCTGCCCCTGCCTCCCAACTCTGATATTCCTTGGAGGTCTCCCATCCAAGTACTTGCCGGAGTCGACCCTGCTTAGCTTCCGAGATCTGACGTGATCAGGTTTGCCTGGGCCGTCCAGGTCAGGGTGGGTTCCCAACTTTTTTGAGTCTGTGGGCACCTTTGGACTTATGGCACAGTGTGATGGGCACAGCCACGAAACAGCCACTGGTCGCAAGAGGTGGAGCCAGCCACAGAACGGCCATCACGGCTCATCTTCAGTCACACAGCAAGGATAAGAACATAAGAACGTGAGAGAAGCCAATGCTGGATCAGGACAATGGCCCATCCAGTCCAACCCTCTGTGTCACACAGTGGCCAAAAATACCAGGGGCCCTCAGGAGGTCCAGCAGCAGGGCCAGGATACTAGAAGCCCTCCCACTGTTGACCCCCCCCCCAAGCACCAAGAATACAGAGCATCATTTGCCCCAGACCGAGAATTCCTATCTGCACCTTGTGGCTAATAGCCACTGATGGATCTCTGCTCTATATGTTGATCCAATTCCCTCTTGAAGCTGTCCCTGCTTGTAGCTGCCACCACCTCCTTGTGCTGTGGTGGCAGCTGCTGTGAAAGCTTTTTTTTTTAAAAAATAACCTGCACAGCCAATCAGAAGCCTTGCTGGGCAAAAGCCCCACTTGGCCCCACCCACTTTCTAAAAACACTTTGCAGGCACTAGGAAATGTGTTAGCACTGTGGCGCCCACGGGCACCAGGCTGGGGACCCCTGGTTTAGAGACAGTGTAATGCTGTTCTTGAGCCTTTCACCGTGTGTGATGGATCTTCTGTCCATAGGGCCGGATCTCCTTCTACATGACCAACTACGGGGAAGAAGGCACGCACATCGGCAGTGCAGCCGCCCTCAATGACACTGACCTGGTGTTCGGACAGTACCGGGAAGCAGGTAATGGACGGGCCCCGGCGGGGTGCAATGTCTGTGATCAGCTCTTTGGTTGTTTTCAGACGGGTCGATAAAGGCTTGGATCTGGGCCATGGAGCTGGGAGGAGTTTTAAAGCCTTCCCTGATTCCTACACCGATTCTGTTGATCTAAGTTCCCCCAACTGTTTTTTTGCTGTTGGTGAGGGAGAACAGAAAAGGGGAGGGAAGAAAACTGAACCCAAAATAAAGAATTCAGTACCTGAAAAGGTTAGTCCAAAACAAAAAAGGGGCCAAATTTAAAATCCACTTAAAAAACATACAAAAACATACGTGTATTTATTGAACACAGATTAAAACATTATATAGGGGCCCATTCATACCTCATAAAGAATTGTGAAAATATACAAGGGCTGATAAAATAGACCTGACGCGTTTCGGCCTTAGCAGGCCTTCTTCAAAGGTCTAATGCAAAATGCATATGGAACACATTGGCTATTATATAAACAGAAATGCATACAACCTTACATAAAGTTTGAAATCAATAAAGACCAGAAAACAAAAGAAAGTTTTGTTGTTCCATAAAATGTTCCTTCAATTGGCCATACAATCTTTGAAAAAATACATAGTTGACCAGAGAGGAGCACCACTGGACATGTGATTGTACTGGAGGCTTCATTTGCAATTTTGTATGTTTCTTCCTTGCCCAGTGGTTAAACTTTCTTTTGTTTTCTGGTCTTTATTGATTTCAAACTTTATGTAGGGTTGTATGTATTTCTGTTTATATAATAGCCAATGTGTACCATATGCATTTTGCATTAGACCTTTGAAGAAGGCCTGTTAAGGCCGAAACGCGTCAGGTCTATTTTATCAGCCCTTGTATATTTTCACAATTCTTTATGAGGTATGAATGGGCCCCTATATAATGTTTTAATCTGTGTTCAATAAATACATGTATGTTTTTTAAGTGGATTTTAAATTTGGCCCCTTTTTTGTTTTGGACTAACCTTTTCAGGTACTGAATTGGTGAGGGAGAACATGTCAGGCCCATAGCCAGGATTCTGTGGCTTGCGGGGCAGATTTTTTCCTGGTGGGGCTGAAGTTCCCAGTGCAGAAAGAAAAGCCATTTAGCCAATAGAAAGCTGTCGCCAGGATAGATCTCTAAATTGCAAGCTGTCAGCCACATTAGATGACAGTTCGCAGCTGCTGCAAGTTAATCACTTCTGCCAGCCTAAGCAACAGTTCTGAGAACAAGTCGGCAGGTGGGGGGTGATGACTTCCATAGTCAAGAAAAGCAAGCACTTAGGCAGAAAAAAAACTCTGACACAGAATTAGAAGGGGTCCTAGAGGTCACCTGTTCCAACCCATGTTCCCTCTAAGCTGTGGAGTCTTGTGAGCAAAAATCCTACTTTGTGAGCTACCGGCATTAAAGCTGTGAGCGAGCGTTTTGGCTGCTGCACAGATTAATTTGCTCTGGAGCCCTCCTTCCTGAGCTAAGGCACAAATGCGCGAGCCGGAGGGTAAAAAACTGTGAGCTAGCTCACACTAGCTCAGCTTAGCGGGAACACTGGCTCCAACCCCCTTACTCAGTGCGGGAATTAGTCAACTACAGTACCCCACTCTGCTTAAAGGAGCGCGTGCCTTAAAATAAATATTTTTAAAAGGTTGGAAAAGAAATTCTTATGGGGCTGTGCCTTTTAAGAAAGGGGGCAGGACCCCCGGAAGCCCCCCCGTAGCTATGGGCCTGGCATATGAGCATCTGTATCTTTTCCCCGGTGGTGGTGGGGGAATAGTAGCTACGGGATGTGTCTGCCTAGAAGCTAAAATGACCCATCTGAGGTTATCGTACTTGGGACACATCACGAGAAGAGAAGGTTCAGTGGAAAAGACAGTCGTGCTAGGAAAAGTGGGAAGGCAGCAGGGAAAAGAGGAAGGCCCAACGTGAGATGGATGGGCTCCATCAAGGAAGCCGCAACGGCCCTCCGTTTGCAAGCCCTGAGCAAGGCCGATGACAGTAGGACGTTTTGGAGTTCGTTTGTTCATCGGGCCGCTGTAAGCCCTTGTTTAACGCACACAGGAGGGGCGTGTGGCTCGCATCGGGAAACGAGGAGAAAAGATGTGCACGCACATCCCAGCATGACTGCCGTTTGAATCTCGTGCAGTTTAAAAAAAAAAAAGTTAAAATTTAATATCTCTCCATTGACTTGTCTGGTTGACCTAGGCCTTGCCCTGGTGCTGCAAACCACTCTGCCACTAGGGGGCAGCACATGATGGTCGTTCTCCAGCATCCACGACTGGCCCTCTCTGCTATGCCGGGCTTCACCTCCATGGCCTCTATGACCATCGCAGCCCCCTTTCATGTCTTCCTCCCGTCTACCCTCCGGAGGACCCGGATCTCTGTCTGGCCAGTCAGTAGCTCTGCACCCCCAGACGACTTGCTACAGAGCATGAGACGGGCCAAGGGACGAGGAGACCTGAATCCCTTTAGTTTAATAAAAAGCAGGGGTGGGGATTGTGAGTTGCCAACATTTCCGTCGCTGTTCCAGGATATTTAAGAAAAACAAGTCCAGCAAATGCTCTTGGTTATTTTGTAATTTGGGGGGTTCTTGGAGCCGCTAAAATTGGTACGCCTGTCTTATTCCTGGCTTGTCTGTACCAGATCAACTTTTGGTAATAACCTTCTTCCTGAGCTTGAGAACATGCTCAGCATGAAATGCCCATCGCGGCTGTCTTCTAGCGAATCCTGCGTCTCCTTTCCCTCTTCTCCAGGCGTCCTGATGCACCGAGGGTACCCCCTGGACCTGTTCATGGCGCAGTGCTACGGGAACGCCAGCGACCCCGGGAAGGGCCGTCAGATGCCGGTGCATTACGGCTGCAAAGACCTGCACTTTGTCACGATCTCGTCCCCGCTGGCCACGCAGATCCCACAAGGTGAGATAAAACGGCTCATTCCGGGGAGGGAGGCAGTCAACCCCGGCTGGTACATCAGGTACCGTTGGAGGACGGGGAGGTGCAAAGCCCACTTGGCTTTCAGAACAGAGAGATCAGCTTCAGATCTGTCTTCCTATAGGCTTGTTCCGTGTTTATCAAAGCCTTTATCGCTCTCCTTCAGTGAAGAGGTAGCTGCAGATGTCAGTCAGTCCACAAAATGTTACTAGCCCTCAAGCGTTTTTAGTTGCCCTGCTGGTCATGCATCAGTGCAAGTCCTTTATGGCCCAATCTCAGCCTTGGAAGCCACAAAGAGACCACTTCTCCCGTTTCGTTTACAAAAACGGCCCTACCTGCCCGCACCTGAGTGGCTGTATGTGGTCCTGTACGAAATACAAAGTACATTAAATCAGTTTGGTGTGGTGGCGAGGAGCGCGGACTCTAATCTGGGAGAACTGGGTTTGATCCCCCACTCCTCCGCATGCAGCTGCTGGCATGACCTTGGGTCAGTCACAAGTTCTCTCAGAGCTGTTCTCTCAGGAGCAGTTCTCGAGAGAGCTCTCTCAGCCCCACCTACCTCACAGGGTGTCTGTTGTGGGGAGGGGAAGGGAAAGAGATTGTAAGCCGCTCTAAGACTCCTTCGGGTTGTGAAGGGCAGGGTATAAATCCAATCTCTGCTTGTTCTGTAACCTTTTGCCTGGCGCGGGATGCTCCCCAGCCAGAAAAGAAGAGCCGATGAAGCCTTCTGTGGTTTGGCTGTCCAGGTTTTAAAGGCATCCTGTTAAACAGAGTTTCTGCCTGAAACGTTGAAGAGTTACAATCAGAGTTATACCTTACCTTGCTCTCTGACATTTTGTGGTTGGCCCCACCTCTTGTGATTTTGTCGCCGGCTCTGCCTTTTGGGGCAGCCTGTGGCGTCCTCTCTTTAGGGAGGACTGGTTTTCTCTTTAACCGTGCTCTTTGCTTTTGTACTCCTGCCAACCTAGCAGTTCGAAAGCAAGACATTGCAAGTAGATAAATAGGTACCACTTCGGTTCCGTGCGCCTTGGTGTTTAGTCATGCCGGCCACATGACCACGGAAATGTCTTCGGACAGCGCTGGCTCTTTGGCTTTGAAACGGAGATGAGCACCGCAACCCTAGAGTCGGATTTGACTGGCTTTCAAGCAAGGGAACCTTTACTTTTACCTTGCTTTTGTAAACTGCGAAGATTCAGCTGCCACCAGGAAGTTAAGGATTTCCGAACCTTTTCTCTGATTCTTTTTCTTATGGTAAGGTGAACTAGAGTCTGGGCTTTTCAGGGATCTATGTGGTCCTGAGGACAGATAGACCTAAATTCAGGATAAACTTGGAACAAAAGATAATTTATTGAAGTAAGAACAAAACATGAGGTTGGTTATTCTGTAACTATTTTGGATGAAGGGCCTTGAAAATATGTCTGTTAAATGTTTCACACACACACACCGTCTTGTTTCCTTTACTTTTGTTTGTTTGACACTCAGTTCCAACATTAACAGGAGTCACTCTTTTCTATAGTCAGCCATACAGGCTAAGGACATACATACTGCCCTCTTTAAGAACTCACTCAGAACTAACTGAACACTCACAGACTTAACTCTCTAACTGAACACTTCCAACTGATTTTTCTAACTGTCTCTCATAACTGACACACCCACACAGATTCACTGCAAAAACCCCTCCCACACTCTGCCATCCGCCAATCACAGCACATTTGTCTCTCTCAATCACTCTAGTCTATTAACCATGCACTCCAACCAAGCATTTAAAGGCACACACACACACTCATAAAACAGGGAATCACTACACAGCCATTTTGCGGTTGTGTCAGAATTCCAGAGGTGCTGCCTGCAGGCTCAGAAAGGCGGGGGAGCCCCGGTTTGCAAGATTCCTAAATATACCACAACGTACCACAACAGTAGTCGTGAATGGACAGTGTCTTTTCCAGAACTCAAATGATAACTTTGTGGAGGCTCGTAGTGACATTCCTAGTGGAGAAGCAGTGTTACTCTTGCCCAGAAAAACAAAACAAAAGAAGCGTCCTGTGAGGCCTTAAACACTTAACAAATCCATTGGTTCATGCTTAAGGTGGTACCGGACTCCTTTTTTATTTTTGTGGCGAGATTGTCCGTGGGCTTATCTGTGTCTTGTAAAAAAGTCAGCAGAACACAGCTGTGATCTTTCTGATGCTGAGGAGAACGGGGTAACTGGGCAGAAATCTCAAGTTAATTTGTCTGCCCACAGATTGAAATGCAATTTTTGGGTAAGCCCTTGGTCTCAACCCCAAACCCTTTATTCCCCCCCCAACATTATTCCCCCACCTATTAGTCTTCTTATTCCAAGGACAGCCCTCCCACCTTTGTCTGCAGTCCCAAATCTAGTCACCCGCGTCTCTCCTGCACACGCTGAGTAGAAGAGCACCCCATCTCCTCTCTCTCTCTCAGGCTCCTAGGAGCGCTGTGCTTCCGATTCCACCCTCTCCTAAGGTACATTCACACAAACAATGGCAGATAGCCCAGGTGGAGGGGGGATTACTCGGGCAGTTGTGCCTTCTAGGTCACCCGCACATACATGAGGCTACGTTTCTCAGAAGAAGGTCACACTCAATGAAGTCATGAAAATAGGCCCCAAACCAGCGTGGTGTAGTGGTTAAGAGCAGCAGACTCTAATCCAGAGGGCCAGGTTTGATTCCCCACTCCTCTGCATGAAGCCAGCCGGTTGACCTTGGGTCAGTCACAGTTCTCTCAGAACTCTCTCAGCCCCACCGACCTCACAGGGTGTCTGCTGTGGGGAGAGAAAGGGAAGGCGATAGGTGCTTTGAGACTCTGTCAGGTAGAAGAAAAGCAGGATATAAAGACCAGCTCCTCCTCCTCCTCCAAACATTTGTTCAATTCAAGGTGTGCACTGGGCATCAGAAACACCAAGCGAGGAGACGGGCCTTGAGGAAGAGGGGCACTCCAGTAAGAAACAGCTTTCTGGTGATGGGGTTCTAGATAGCACATTCAGGACCACCCCTCAATAAGAGGTAGAGACTGATGTCACAAGGTCTGGGGCCAAACTCTCCCATCCCCAAGATGGCTACCAGAGCCCCATCCCCTCAAGGAACAGTTAGATTTGAGTCCAGTAGTTTAGAGACCCAACAAGATTTTCAGGGTATAAACATTCAAGAGTCAAAGTTTTCTTCATCTGACGAAGTTTCGGGATATAAACTTTCGAGGGTCAAAGCTTCCTTCATCTGACAGAGTTTTGGGGTATAAACTTTGAGAGTCAAAGCTTCCTTCTTCTGATGAAGTTTCAGGGTATAAACTTTCGAGAGTCAAAGCTTCCTTTGTCTGACGAAGTTTCAGGGTATGAACTCTCGAGAGTCAAAGCTTCCTTCGTCTGACGAAGTTTCGGGATATAAACTTTCGCGAGTCAAAGATTCGTTTGTCTGACGAAGTTTCGGGATATAAACTTTCGAAAGTCAAAGCTTCCTTCATCTGATGAAGTTTTGAGGTATGAGCTGTCGAGAGTCAAAGCTCCGTTCATCAGATGCAAGTCAGCATGGAGATCTCTGAGTCCTAACCCAGTCAGAAGGTGGGATAGAACGACACAGATCTCTGTTCCTATGCCACTTTGGTGTAGTGGTTAGGAGCGTGGACTCTAATCTGGGGGAACCGGGTTTGATTCCGCACTCCTCCACATGCAGCTGCTGGTGTGACCTTGGGTCAGTCACAAGTTCTCTCAGAGCTGTTCTCTCAAGAGGCGTCCTCTCAGAGCTCTCTCAGCCCCACCTACCTCATGGGGTGTCTGTTGTGGGGCGGGGAAGGGAAGAAGATTGTAAACCCCTCTGAGATTCTGAATGAAGGGCGGGATATAAATCCAATCTCTTCTCTTTTACTTGTGGGGTAGTATGATAATAATAATATGATAATGATAATAATCTGATGAAGGAGGAGCTTTGACTCTGGAGAGCTGATACCCCCAAAATCTTGTTGGATTGGAATCCAGCTGTTCTACTGCAGATCAACAGGACTACCCAATGAAATCCCTCAAGGGAAACGACAGAATTTAAAGGGGCAGCGTTTTAGCATAGAGCCATGGGTTGACATTGCGGCAGAACAGGCACAGACCATGCCCATCAGCTGCTGCCACGGATACCCACAGGGGAATTATTTGGACTCTGACCTGCTGGTCCTTTTCGACCGACGTTTTACCAACAAACGGTTTGCTAAAACGGCACAGCCGTCTGTGTGAATGTAGCCCCTGGCGACCTGTAGCCCAGCCGCCTCGGCCCCCTTCCCACCCCCGCTTTCATTCCCTCTGCCTTCCCTCCCACCCGCCTTGGTAGCCGTTGGTTCCGCCTATGCCATCAAGAGGGAGAACGCCGACCGGATCGTGATCTGCTACTTCGGGGAAGGCGCGGCCAGCGAGGGCGACGCCCACGCCGGCTTCAACTTCGCCGCCACCCTCGAGTGCCCCATCATCTTCTTCTGCCGCAACAACGGCTACGCCATCTCCACCCCGACGTCTGAGCAGTACCGGGGCGATGGGATCGGTAAGAGGGGGAGCCCCGGGGGTGGAGGGGCAAGTTATGGGTCAAATGAGCAAAGGAGTGCAAGATTCTTCGGTGCTCGGACTCGGCGGGGGGGGGGGCAGCTTTGAAGTGACAGGAGTGCCCGCTTGAACTCTCAGTTGCTTCGCTAGTTGAGTAAGAGGTGGGGAAACGTTAGGACCTTAAGAAGTTTGCACAAACAAGGGAAAGCATCATTCAAGGTGGGCAGCTGTGTGGTCTGAAGCCATAGAACAGAGTTAGAGTCCAGTGGTACCGTTAAGACCAACAAAGTTTTATTCAAGATGTGAGCTTTCGTAAGCACGCACGCACGCTTTGTCAGACAATAAAATGGAATTACAGATCTTAGTTGTATACATAGAGAGGGTGGCTTGCAGTGTTCCCTCTAAGCTGTGGAGTCTTGTGAGCAAAAATTCCACTTTGTGAGCTACTGGCATTAAAAGTTGTGAGCGAGCGATTTGGCTGCTGCAGAAATCAGTCTGCTCTGGAGCCATCTTTTCTGAGCTAGGACAAAAATGCCTGAGCCGGAGGCTAAAAAACTGTGAGCCAGCTCACACTAACTCAGCTTTGAGGGAACACTGGCGGCTTGTTAAATCAGCATGCCAAATAGTGAAGATGTTTTTTTAACAGATAAGAAGAATGACCAGCTTGGTTTCTGGTTATCATCTGTTTGGGTCCAACTGGGGGGACACAACAACATAGGTAATAAATATGTCAGAACTGGAGATTGATGTGCCCTATTTAATTAATGAATTGATTGATTTGATTTATATCCCGCTCTCCCTACCCTAAACTGTGAGAATCTAGTTGTTAGATACCATCCATCTTCATTCAGCTTTACTGATCTGGAGGTGTTTCTCAGCCTTTGACCGAGTGAACGGGATGCATACCTCAAGCTGGGGAGAGCTCGATCAGAGTCCAGTAGAACCTGAGAGATTTGGGGGGGTTATAAGCTGTCGAGAGAGACAAAACTCCCTTGGTCAGATAACTGTTCATCTATTGTCTGAGATGGTTTTTTAAAAGATGTTATACGACCGGAGGCCGGGTCGTCCTCTGGGTCCGTGATGGCTACGTGGACCTTCCACATCTGGAGGCAGTCTATCTCCGAATATCAGTTCCTGTGGCTGTCATTTTCCCGCACTGCTTATAAGATTCCGGCAGGCCGCTTTCAAAACTGGACCCGAATCTAAACAGAAGTTTGGTCTGATCCAGCTTGGTCTTAAGTTAATTGCCCATCATGGAAAGGGGGACAGAACCTGAGGATCCGGGGCCCCAGTCCCAAAGCACAAATCCTGCACTCTCCAGAGGGGGGCATTTAATTGGGGGGTTCTGCCATCCATTCCACCCTGTGGTGGCGGAGACACAGAACAAATGCAAGAGCAGAATACAGAGCTAGATGCTGGGGAAAATCCCTTCATCAAGCCTCCCTTTGGCCACCAGTTCTGTGGATGACCTTTGGCACGCTGCCGTTCTCTCGGCCTCCATTCAGACACCGTGCCGACCCATGGTTTGTGCTAACCCATCACTCAGGATCCGTAACCACCATTTGAGCTGCCCACTTAACTCCGCTTCACAGATCTCGAAAGCTCCTGCCCTGAAAATCTCGTTGGTCTTAAGGCGGTCCTGGATTCGAATCTAGATGTTCTACCTGCAGACCAACATGGGTACCCGTTGAAACGAAGAATCTAGGGACTATTCCATAGTCAGATCTTCCTGCCACACACACCTTGCAGGTTGTTATGAGACTGGCAGGTGAAACTCCTGTATTTTTAGTACCGGCTACCCCTCCACAGGGAGCCGCAGTGGGTCAGAGGGTAAGGCACTGAGCCGCAAAGCGGAAGATCTGTAATTCGGCAGTTCAAGACCCTAGTGTGCCACGTGATGGAGTGAGCTCCCTTCTCCGGCCCCAGCTTCTGCCAACCTAGCAGTTCGAAAACAAGAAATTGCAAGTAGATAAATAGGTACCACTTCAGTGGGAAGGTAACAGCGTTCCGTGCGCCTTGGCGTCTAATCATGCCGGCCACGTGACCATGGAAATGTCTTCAGACAGCGCTAGTTCTTCGGCTTGGAAATGGAGATGAGTACCGCCCCCCCAGAGTCAGATTTGACTGGCTTTTGAGCAAGGGAAACCTTTACCTTTACCCCTCTGCTAGCAGCCCACCAGTTTCAAGCAGCTGGGAAAGCAACAGGCAGGCATGGAAGGTGACAAGCCTGGTGGACTTTGAGCAGGCAGGGAAACTGTGCTAGTGCACTACTACTGGCCTGGTGCAAGTTTGCCCAACTCTCCCTCCCCAGCTGCTCGAGGTCCAGGTTACGGCATCAACTCCATCCGGGTGGACGGCAACGACGTCTTCGCGGTGTACAACGCCACCAAGGAGGCCCGACGTCGTGCCGTTGCCGAGAACCAGCCGTTCCTCATTGAGGCCATGACCTACAGGTGGGTTTAGAGGCAAATGCCCAAAGGAAGTGAGTTCCGGTAGGCAGCGGCCTAGAGTGGAGAGGGCGGGGCCAAAGAGTTTAGGTGACAGCCTAGAGTGGAGAGGGCGGGGCTAAGGAGTTTGGGTGATGGCCTAGGATGGAAAGGGCGGGGGCTAAGGAATTTAGGTGGCAGCCTCAAGTAGGAATTTAGATGCTGCCCTGGAGTGGAGGAGGGGCGGTGCTAAGTTGTGTAGGTGACATCCTAGAGTGGAGGGGGTGGGGCTATGGAGTTTAGGTAATGGCCTAAATTGGAAGGGCGGGGCTGGGGAGTTTAGGTGACAGCCTAGAGTAGGGATTTTAGATGGTGATCTAGAGCAATGTTCCCTCTAAGCTGTGGAGTCTTGTGAGCAGAAATTCTACTTGGTGAGCTACCGGCATTAAAGTTGTGAGCGAGCGATTGGGCTACTGCATGAGTTAGTTTTTTTCTGGAGCCCTCTTTCCTGAGCTAAGACAAAAATGTGTGAGCCGGAGGCTAAAAAACTGTGAGCTAGCTCACACTAACTCAGCTTAGAGGGAACACTGATCTAGAGTGGAGAGGGCGGAGCTAAGGCGTTTAGGTGGCGGCCTAGGGTCGAGGGGCCGGGGCCGAGGCGTTTGCCTGACGGGATTGGCCGCTCCGTTTTCCTCTCAGGATCGGGCACCACAGCACGAGCGACGACAGCTCCGCCTACCGTTCGGTGGACGAGGTCAACTATTGGGACAAGCAGGACCACCCCATCTCTCGGCTCCGTCACTACATGGTGAACCAAGGCTGGTGGGACGAGGATCAGGAGAAAACCTGGCGCAAGAAGTCCCGCAAGAGGGTGAGTGGCTTGGAGGGGTGGCCCAGCCCTCCCCTCGTGCCAAGTATACTTGGCTCACGCAGACACGGCAAGGGAGAGAGATCAGTATTCTCACGGGGTTGGTCAGGAAGGGGCACCTGTTCCGTTTGCACATGCTTTACAGACAGCAGTCTATCCCCCCCAAAACCCTCTTTCTCACCCGGAGGATTGTGCGTTGCGATTTCCCTGGGAGGATACTCAAAGAGTTACTCGTCCACTTTCTTTTCCGATGACGAAGTAACACCCTGCAAATTTTTCAGCCTGAGGGCAACATCCGGATCTTCGTCTGCCCTCGAAACAATTTTTAACCGTTTCTCGCGAGTATCTTCCCATTACAGTCTGACATGTTGGTGTTCCAACCAAATGACGAAGCGGCTTTAGGGTCAGGTGAAAAGTGCCCGCAGACCCAGAGAGGACACATCCGTCACAATTTTTCCACCTCTGTTCTATGAGAGGGGATAGAAGGGTTGCAAGGCCAAAATGGGTTCATACTCTGTGGAATTCACGGCCACAGGAGGTGGTGGCAGCTACAAGCATGGACAGTTTCAAGAGGGACTTGGCTAAACATATGGAGCAGAAGTCCATCAGTGGCTGTTAGCCCCAAGGTATAGATGGGAACTCGCAGTCTGGGGCAGGTGATGCACTCTATTCTTGGTGCTGGAGGGGGCAGCAGTGGGAGGGCTTCTAGTGTCCTGGCCCCACTGCTGGACCTCCTGATGACACGTGGTATTTTTGGCCACTGTGTGACACAGAGTGTTGGACTGGAGGGGCCATTGGCCTGATCCAACACTGGCTTCTCTTATGTTCTTATGTCCTTTACGCACTTTGACAATCCTCTTTTTAAAGTCCGTCGCAAACCCGCCAGGCCGGAGCCCCCGTTCTGGCGAGCGGGGATCCCACCTCTGGCTTCCCTTGACGTTCTGCCCCTTCTCTCCAGGTCATGGAGGCCTTCGAGGAGGCCGAGCGCAAGCTGAAGCCCAAGCCTCAGCTTCTCTTCTCCGATGTTTACTGCGAGATGCCCTGGCACATCCAGAAGCAGCAGGAATCCCTGGAGCGACACCTCAAGCAATATGGCGAACACTACCCCTTGGGACAGTATGAGAAGTGAACACACACACCCCTTCCCCTCACCAGCAACCGGGGCCTGGAAGAGGAGTCTCGGTCGAAAACTGTGCCCCCCGTCACACTTGGGCAGCCTTTTCCTTGGTCCTCTGGTGAGGGTGTGGTGGGAGAAGGCTGCTTGGAACACTGGTGCCTGGGATCTCTGCGGGGGTGTAACAGACCCGGGTTTGGGGCAACTCTCGGGGACTCCAAACCACCCTCTGCTAGCGACCCCTAATGGCTATCTTATCTTATAACGGAAGCTGCTAACCGTGATAGCTCACTAAAGTGTGCCACAAAGCCACTGTCACCACCCACCCCGTGCTGCCATACACTCCACCTCCTGATTTGGACCTTCTAACACGCAACTCGTCTTCTTGTTGGTGGTTAAACACAGCGCGGCGAGCCACGTGTGCCCAGTGGGAATTCTCGAACTCGAGTCTTTGCAAGAATTCGAGAAGTCCTGTCGGGCATGCACAGCTCTTGGGGGTAGGTCAGGATGGGCTTCCAGGGCAGAGGCTTCCATCCCCTCCCCCCAAAAATCCACCCTTCCACACCTTGCCTCACCTCGTTGTCAAGATGGCTGTGGTTGCATACAACCTACATAAAGCACAAGGGTCCCAGCTCTCTGTAGAACCGCGGTGCCTTATCTCGGCTGGTTTTCTTAACGGGGTTTCCCCCCTTGCCACCTCGCACAACCCGGCTGCCTTCCTTGAGGCTGTCGTCCTGAAAGGCACTAAGTGGATGAGCTTGTGTCTGAAAAGGAACCACTTCTGCGAGAAAGATCTCCAACCTCATCGCCAGTGTCTCTGGATCCAAGTACCACCTTGGGGTGGCTTTGTGTGTCCGTGAGATTTCCCACCTGACTAACGCTGCAAAGATACTGCTGTAATTAAAGGGCAAACTGCAACCTGTGCTTTCCCCGGGCGAAGAACCCCCGAGGCCTCCCTTGACAGTGTCATCCAGAGAATACGATCTCATTCGGCAAAGCGGTTATCACCCTGAAATTTAACCTGGCCTGTTGGTCAACACTCTGTAAGAGGACAAGCTTTTTGAAGTATTTTCTGTAGGATTAGGGAGCTTTTAGAAGTTGGGCTGGCTTTAGCGATGAATCAGAACAGAGCTCGGAGCAAATGGAGACGGGGTCTTTTGGGGGGGCTTTTGTTGGAAACTCCAACGGTGTACATTTTCAGCATCTCTTTCTGAGCGTTTGGATGGGGTGCGTTTGTGGCGGAGTTCTGTCGGTCTGTTACAACTAAATTGGGAGTGTTACTGCTGAATGTGATAGTTATACATTCGGGTCTGCGGGGAGACATGGGTGAACGCGGGTAGTCTATGGCAACCATCGGTGTCTCAGCAAGGCAGGTTGGGAAATGAATAAAATGTTTGTGGGCAGATCGCCTCCGGCCTTTCTTCATGTCACCCGCCTCTCGAGGTCACTGGTTGATTTCTAAAGCAAGAGGAAGGTCTGTTCCCAGAAAGGGCAGAGGTTGTAAAGGAAAAGCGAAAACTCGAAAATTCTGGTCACCGCACATGATTTGGGGTCTGAGCCCCGGCTTAGAAACGAATCCTGAAACGGAGCCCTGCCAACTTTTGGTTAGAACATCTGATGTGGGGGTCAAGTTGGCTGTTTCATCTTGTGCCCCTGGGGTGGATAGGGCAACAATTATCCTTCAGTCGCCCTGTGCAAACACACCACTACTTGGGGTAGAAACCACTATCCTGGTTGGGGGTCTCAGTTTTGTTTTGTTTCGAGCATTTCTATAGTCCTTCAGGCTACAAAGGCTGGGTTGGTGAGTGATACTCGACGTAGTTTTTATAACGAGGGCTGCTACTTTGCTTTGCCTGTGCCTTGCAAACGGTAGCGGCGTCTTACCTTCCAGCACTGGAAAGACCCCTTTGCTCCCCTTTTTATCTCCTGTCTTGCAACCCGAGTCTGTGCGCTCGCTCTCGTTCATCTCCTTTCCTTCCGTATTCTTTTAAAGTTTTCGCCCCAGCGGCTCGCCCCGTCACGGAGGCATGCTGCTTTCATGTTTGAACCTGACCCTGAAAACCGGCTCTTCTGCATGCACCAGAAACACTGCTGCGATTTGTGGCGCATCAGCATTTTCCTCAATTAATTCTTCAACCTGGGGTTTGCCTGAAAATGCATCAGGCGTGCCGGGATCAGAGTTCAGAGCTACCGGCTGCCTTAATGCAAAACGGAGTTCAATCTCGGTAGCCTGTCGCCGGGTATAGCAGCTCTCAGCTGTTTCAAAGACCACCCCGAGATGACAGTAAATAAGTACAATCACAAATCAATTGGTACAGCACGTAAGACAGGTTTTACTATGTACATCACTTCATGAGCACGGCAGGAAACAGTTTCTCCCTGCCCTTTAAATAGGTCACATGAAAACAGTGGAACCTTCTCCAAGTTTTAGTGCTGGGAACGAGTTAACAGCAATGGAAATAGCGGAACTTATTATATTTTTATAACCTTTCCTTAAGGCTTATCTAAGCCCCAGGAGATTTACAGAGGAAGCAACAGCAAAGTTGTTAAATTGATTCAACAACCTTTTGTTTGCCCGGCAGTGGGCGTGTCGGCCCATACAGCAGAAAGCCACAGACAAAGGGAGGCTGTTTCAAGTGACACAGATCTTTTCATCAGGAAGAAAGCTATTACTTAGGTGAAGAAAGAGGGGTTGGATCTGATATTTTTTTTCCTGCCCTGTGTCTGTGCTTCTCAAGGCAGCAAGCTGCAAAAATTAAATGGGATGCTCCCCCCACACCTCCAGTTTACCTTTTATTTAAGGAAAAGATAGTATCACCTGTTGTATATCTCTGTTGATTCTTAGTATAGACCAGGAATTACGGTGGTTACCCTAGCACCTGGGGTGATGGTCAGAGGGTATATGACCCTATCCTTATAAGAGAGGGACAGAGTTCCACATATCCCAATGTTCTGGATTTTTTAAAAACATCCCTAACTGACCAGACCGGCTCTGGAATATCTTCCTTCTGAAGCCATGATTTTCACAGAAAACACGTTCGAGGCTCCTGAAATGTATCTGACGTGACCAAAAGTGAGTGTCAGGTTGGAGTTGGAGTTTGCTTACGAGTCAACGCATCTGAACCCTTCTCTCTAGCCTGGGTGATGTGAGCAAGTACCAAGATCTGGAAAAGAACCATCCTTTTATTTTGAGGTGACAGGTGGAACCGCCATATTCCTGACTAACCCTATCCTACCCGTCCGTGCTTCGAAAGTTTTTCGTTTTTTCAAAAGCAAGGCCAATTTGTTTTATCCCCGCACAAAAAATTTAAGCTACACAGGTGAAGTATAGAGAAGGAACTGTCGTGGACTAAGGCAAAACGTCCCCCATCGACTCTCGGTGCCAGCGTCCCTTCGTGGTTTGAGGGAGGGTATCTTTCCCGGTCTTGCAACCCAAGAGCCACTTTAACTGGAGTTGTCAGAGACCGGACCGAGGTCTTTATAACGGGCTCCGTTACTGAGAAACAGGCCCCTTTTCCTCACCCCCCCAGTGAACAAAGTATCTTTCCTTTCCCCTGTACTTGGCATTCTGGAGGATCACCCATCGCTTGCCCGCTATACAGAACTGAATCACGGGCTACTACCGTTCCACCTTGCTGTCCCCCCTCTACTGCTCGACAGGTTGGTGATGCTCTGAACATAAAAGGTTCACCTACTCCAAGGATCTGTTTCCAACCTGGGGGATGCACCTGGGGGCGAGAGAGTTGACGGCCCTCGCCTCGCCTTTCCCCAGGAGCTGGGATTCTGAAAGACCCTGCCTCGAAACCTGGAATCGGAAAGGAGGCACTGCACCCCCCTTGAAGGAGGCACCTGTGTCCAACCACATAAGATATTCCACTCCTGCATCCGCAGGCTCCCTCCGTTTTACTCCCCATGAAGGACCTGGCCCCTAAGTTAAGAGAGAAGCTGGATTGTTTCCGGGCATCTCAGCACGTGAGGTTGGGGTCCCTGATTTGTTTCCAGAGTTGGAGGGTCTGGTGCGGGCTACGCTGGTGGACCAAGAGTAATTCTCTGTGTACGCAGGGGTTATCACGATCCTTCTCGGCGATGTCAAATGTCTGGAAGCCCGGGTGTGCTTCGGGATGGATGCCCAGAGCTTGGAAGCATAGCCCTGTGTAAACGTCATCTATCGGGTAGAAGGGTATGTATTGAGAGATGACGTAGAGCCACTGGATCAGCACACCCGAGAAGACGTAGCCCCCGCCGCCTGCATAAGCCGGGTATGGCCCTGTGTAATACGACTCAGGCACATAGTACTTGCTCTTGCGAACCCGGAATGGCGAGGCGTTGGCCATCACTTGGCCCATGTAGATCGGCTTGCGTTCATCTAAGGAGCTCAGGTAGTCCACAACCTTGGGTGTGTTGATAAAAACGTCGTCGTCTCCCTTGAGAATAAAGCGGATGTCCTGGCAGTGCTCCACTGTCCACTTGAGGAAGAGGAAGTCCTTCAGTGTGAGGTTGAAGAAGGTGTCTTCGAAGTCCCACATCAAGATGTCCCCAAATGTCTGGCTCTCGTACTCCACCATGTGTTGCAGGTTGGGCCCATATCGGCCCCCAGCTGTTCCCAGCAAGAAGACGGTGCGCACAGGTAACCCGCTGTGCTCGCCCTCCCGTCCCCAGGTGTCCCGTACAGCCTGGCGGGCAGCGAAATTCCCTGGCAGAGATTTGACGGCCAGAAGCAGAAAAGTGCGGTTTCTGCTGTGGGCACACTTGCCTGGCTGATTGATCAGGAGCGAAAAGTTCCGGCATTCGTCATACAGGATAAAATTCCTGTAAAGCTCCGAGTAGGTTCCGAAGTCTTTGATCCTGCTTACTCTTTCTGCATCTCTGGATGCTTCACATGCGTGCACGGAGGCATTACTCCACCCAGCGTCCAGTGCTTGGAAGATCCGGTGCTGCTTCCCATTCCAGTAGGCCTTGGATTTTGGGATACTCTGGCGCAGCTGCTGCAGGGATGCATTGAAACGGAGTGGGGCTATCGCCACGGCATCTTCAGTTGTGGTCTGGGCAGGTGTGAAGGCACTGGTTGGCCAGTCGGCCTCGCGAGGGGTCGGGAATCGCTCGTCTTGTTCAGCAGACCACTCGATATACGCCTTGAGGGCCACCAGTGTCAGCAAAGCTGTGGCTACTGTTAGGCACCGCGAGACTTTCATCTTCTTCCTGGAAGACAGTGGGGGCAAAAAATTAGGATTGAAAATAAAATGGCGAGTCTTGTCATCTTAACCGTTAGTATTTGTACGGTAGGGGGAGGTCAAAGCTCTTGACGTACATTATCTCAGTAATTTCTGTCTACTTATTTCCCACTTTTCTGCCCATTGAGGACTTAAGGCAGCTTAGAGCATCTTTCTTTCCTCCTTCATTTTAACTCCCCACAGCAACCCTGTGAGGTAGTCTAGTCTGAGAGAGCCAAAGTCACCCAGCAAGCTACCGTGACCGGAGTACTGGACTTGGACGGGGGGAAATGGGGGTCCAAATCCCCATTCCGTTCGGAAGCTCACTGGATGACTTTGGGCTAGACATTCTTTCCCAGCCTAACTTACGTCATGGAGTTGTTAGGAAGCTGAAATGGAAGGGGGAGAGCTATATAAGCCCCTCTGAGTGCCTTAGAGGAAGGGTGGGATAAGCCGGACAACTCGGGGAGCTAGATATTTAGAGGAGAGTCTGCGGCTCGATGATAGAACATCTCCTTTGATTGCAGATGAAGAAGAAGAGAAGAAAAGATTGGATTTATACCCCGCCCTTCACTACACAAAGATGTCTCAGAGCGGCTTACAAACTCCTTTCCCTTCCCCTCCCCACAACAGACACCCTGTGAGGTAGGTGTGGCTGAGAGAGCTCTTGACAGACACTGCTCTTTTTCAAGAACAGCTCTGACAGAACTATGGTTTGCCCAAGGTCACCCAGCAGCTGCAAGTGGAGGAGAAGAAGAGAAGAGATTGGATTTATACCCTGCCCTTCACTACCCAAAGGTGTCTCAGACGGCTTACAAACTCCCTTCCCTTCCTCCCCACAACAGACACCCTGTGAGGTCGGTGGGGCTGAGAGAGCTCTTGACAGATATTGCTCTTTTTCAAGAACAGCTCTTATCAGAACTATGGCTTGCCCAAGGTCATCCAGCAGGTGCAAGTGGAGGAGTAGGGAATCAAGCCCGGTTCTCCCAGGTTAGAGTCTGCACACTTAACCATTACACCAGACTGGCTCACTACACCAAACTGGCACTTAACCACTACATCAAGCTGGTCCGAGCTTCAGTTCCCACTAGGGATGGGCACGAACTGGCTCACAGACAAAAGTTCATGATGAATTTTGGCCAGTTCGTGGTTTGCGAAGTGAAGTTCGTGGCAGGTTAATCAGCACAAGCTTTCCACAAACTTTCAGGCTGTTTGTGGCAGTTGTGGCGGCTTGTGAATGGATACATTTCCAGACAGGCTGTCTCCGCTCCATCTAAACGTTTACCAAACTTCAAAGCAAAAGTGGGGCAGAAGTTGGGGAGCACATAGAGGAGCATCTGGGGGAGATCCCCTGCAACTTTAGTGTGTCTAGCTTGCACATGATCCCTTTTATACACTCCTGAACCTGCACCTGTCAAAATGACTGCCTGTCATTTCCCCTTAAAGCAGTTTCCTTGGGGTACCTTCTGGGGGGCGGGCGTAACTTGGAACTCATAAACCCAATCCTCACCAAAGTTGGAGGGCAGGTAGAGGAGAGTCAGCTGGAGGCCCTCTGCAAGTTTGGTGGCTCTAGCGCACCTGAGGGCCGTTCTACTGAGTCATGAATCTCACAAGCTTGGGGAAGCTTGGAGGCTATTTAAAAAGACAATCCTAGAAGCTCAGAAAAAATATATACCGCAGGTTAGGAAAGGTACAAATAGGTATAGAAAAAAGCCTGCATGGTTAACAAATAAAGTAATGGAAGCTGTAAAAGGTAAGAAGGATTCCTTTAAGCGGTGGAAAGCTAGTCTTAGTGAGGTTGATAAAAGGGAACACAGACTATGGCAAATAAAATGCAAGTCTGTGATCAGGCAAGCAAAAAGGGAATATGAGGAGCATATCGCAAAAAACATAAAGACCAACAATAAAACTTTCTTCAAATACAATAGAAGTAGGAAACCAGCCAGGGAGGCAGTGGGGCCCTTGGATGACCAAGGGGTAAAAGGAGTAGTGAAGGATGATAGGGAAATGGCTGAGAAGCTGAATGCATTTTTTGCCTCTGTCTTCACTGTGGAAGAGGAGAAGTGTTTGCCCACTCCAGAAGCACTGATTTCGGGAGGGGGTTTGAAAGACCTGAATCAGATTGCGGTGACAAGAGAGGAAGTCCTCCGACTGATGGACAATTTAAAAACTAATAAATCACCAGGCCCGGATGGCATTCATCCGAGAGTTCTGAAAGAACTCAAATGTGAACTTGTGGATCTCCTGACAAAAATATGTAATCTTTCTTTAAAATCTGCCTCCATTCCTGATGACTGGAAGGTAGCTAATGTCACTCCCATCTTTAAAAAGGGCTCCAGGGGAGATCCAGGAAATTACAGGCCAGTCAGTCTGACATCGATACCGGGTAAGTTGGTGGAAACTGTTATTAAGGAAAGAATTAGTAGGCACATTGATGAACAAAAACTATTGAGGCAGACTCAGCATGGGTTCTGTAAGGGAAGATCTTGTCTCACTAACCTGTTAGTGTTTTTTGAGGGAGTGAACAAACATGTGGACAAAGGGGACCCAATAGATATTATTTACCTTGACTTCCGGAAAGCTTTTGATACAGTTCCTCATCAAAGGCTCCTAAGTAAGCTCAATAGTCATGGGATAAAAGGACAAGTCCTCTTGTGGATCAAAAACTGGCTTATAAATAGGAAACAGAGAGTGAGTATAAATGGGAAACTTTCTCAGTGGAGGGTGGTAAGCAGTGGGGTACCACAGGGATCAGTACTCGGTCCCATGCTTTTTAACTTGTTTATTAACGATTTGGAATTGGGAGTAAGCAGTGGTGTGGCTAAATTTGCAGATGACACGAAGTTGTTCAGGGTGGTGAAAACCAGGGAGGATTGTGAGGCACTCCAAAGGGATCTGTTGAGGATGGGTGAGTGGGCGTCAACGTGGCAAATGGGGTTCAATGTGGCCAAGTGCAAAGTGATGCACATTGGAGCCAAAAATCCTAAATATAAATACACGTTGATGGGGTCTGATCTGGCAGAGACTGACCAAGAGAGAGATCTTGGAGTCGTAGTGGATAACTCGCTGAAAATGTCTACACAATGTGTAGCTGCAATAAAGAAGGCCAACGCTATGCTGGGGATTATTAGGAAGGGAATTGATAACAAATCAGCCAGTATCATCATGCCCCTGTATAAATCATTGGTGCGACCTCATTTGGAATACTGTGTACAGTTCTGGTCACCACATCTCAAAAAGGATATTATAGCATTGGAAAAAGTGCAGAGAAGGGCAACTAGAATGATAAAAGGGTTGGAACACCTTCCCTATGAAGAAAGGTTAAAATGCTTGGGGCTCTTTAGCTTGGAGAAACGACGGCTGAGGGGTGACATGATCGAGGTTTATAAGATTATGAATGGGATTGAGCAGGTTGAGAAAGAAGTACTTTTCTCCCTTTCTCACAATACAAGAACTCGTGGGCACTCTATGAAATTGCTGAGCAGTCGGGTTAGAACAGACAAAAGGAAGTACTTCTTCACCCAAAGAGTGATTAACACGTGGAATTCACTGCCACAGGAGGTCGTGGCAGCTGCAAGCATGGACAGTTTCAAGAGGAAATTAGATAAACATATGGAGCAGAAGTCCACCAGTGGCTATTAGCCACAGGGTATAGAATGAGAACTCTCAGTCTGGGGCAGGTGATGCACTCTATTCTTGGTGCTGGAGGGGGCAGCAGTGGGAGGGCTTCTGGTGCCCTGGCCCCACTGCTGGACCTCCTGATGGCACCTGGTATATTTTGGCTGCTGTGTGACAGAGTGTTGGACTAGATGGGCCATTGGCCTGATTCAACATTGGCTTCTCTTATGTTCTTATGTTCTTATGTTCTTATGTTCTTACAAACTGAACTGATCTGTTTAGCCCCCGAAAGTTCGTGATGGTTCATGGTTTACGAACCGGGCATGCGACAAACCATGAACCGAACTGCATTTTCTCGGTTCGTGCCCATCCCTAGTCCTCAGCATCTCTAGTATAAAGCCCCAGGTAACGGGCAACATGAAAAGATTTTTCATGAGACTCTGGAAACAGGCTGCCAGTCCAAGTAGAGAATATGGACTTGATGAACCGAGGGTCTGACTTTGCATGTGTCAACACCATGCGTTCATGTGAGCTGAGGCATAATCACTTGCCTATGGCAACCAGGGATTTAATGACAGGTGAGATTCAAGCCAGGGACTTCCTGGGTCCACAGCTCGGTCTTATGAGCACAGTGTGTGCCGTTCTGGTTACGTCTTCTCCCAGCGGATGTCGGCAAGCCAGATAAGGTACGGAAACAGATGACAGAATAATCATAGGGTTGGAGAATTTTCCATTACGACTTGAGGGTTTGGGGTTTTCTTACTTTAGATAAACAAGAAACTAAAGGACACGATTGCTGCCAAGTTTTGGATAGTGTGAAGAAGAGGAAGGGTTTTTTTCCCCTCCTCTGCTCCCGTAGAATTTGGGGGGGTCACCAAATGGAATGAATTGATCCGTGAATGAATCGTCCATCAATTCAGGACACGGAAGTAATTCTTCATAATGGAATTTGTTGCCAGTGACCGAACAAGGACTGAATGCAGGATTCATGTAGAACAGGCCTGACCAGCAATTCAATGGAACCTTCACATACAGAGGCAATATATCTCGGAATACCAGTTAACACTTAGCATTTCTTTGGTGCTTTCAGCGTATGAAGCATTTCAAGAAGAAGAAGACGAAGAAGAGATTGGATTTATACCCCGCCCTTCAGTACCCAAAGGAGTCTCAGAGCACCTTACCATCTCCTTTCCCTTCCCCTTCCCCACGACAGACACCCCTGTGAGGTAGGCGGGGCTGAGAGAGCTCTGACAGAAACTGCTCTTTTTCAAGAACAGCTCTGAGAGAACTGTGGCTTGCCCACGGTCACGCCAGCAGCTGCACGTGGAGGAGTGGGGGATCCAACTCGGTTCTCCCAGATTAGAGTCCGTGCACTTACCCACTATACCAAACTGGCTCTCACATGCATTATTGTAGACATCCTGACAACAACAATGTAAGGTAGGCTTGATTAGTCCCCTTACTGCATATGGAGGGACAGAGAAAGAACCTATTGAAGTTTTATGAGTTTATGGCAAAGATCAGTGACCTCTGAGACGCTGGGACCCATCAACACAGAGAAGTCGACGCAACGTATCACAACAAACACACACAGATGTCAATCAGCCGCAAGTCAGCGAGGTTTGTGTGACCCACAGACCACTTTAGCAAGGTGATTGATTCTCTGTCACACATACAGGTTTTCTCGTGGCCACAGGACACACAGCTTAGGATCAAACCATACGCGATGCTGCAGTCCCTTGCCCGGAACTCCAGTTATATTATTATTTCTTAAAAATCAGCAACGGGATGGGTGGCAGAGATCCGGATCAGAGCTGCAGCCCCAGGGAACGGGACGTGGGTCAACTACACACCGTCGCCCCTCTCTAGACCTTCCCCCCCATAGAAAATGCTCGCCTTAAGCCTCGATAGGCCGCCTGTCTCCTTTCCCCGCTAAAAACAACCCCGGGGAGGATTTCTGACCGGAGAAACGGGAGGGGGAACGAACCCCCTTTCCCCGATGACCACAGGGCGGTTCGACATTGCCCCCCCTCCACAAGTGTTCCTCGGGGTCAAGTTGCTCCTCCGAAGTCCCCTCCACAGAGGTCCCAGCACGCCCCGTCCTCGAGCCTTTACCTGTTTAAGCCGGACGAGCACTTTTGATTGCTCACAGCCGTGGCTCCCTTCCAGGGTCTAAATCAGGAAAGCTCGGAACGGTATCTTCGCAATCTCAGTTAGTTAAGAGTGCCACTATCATCTCAGCTCTTTACTTCCTTCTGCGGAGGGCGGTTCTCTTATAGACTCTTTTGCCCCACAGACTTCGTCCCTCGCAGGGGCCGTTTTCCCACCCGTCCTTTCCCTCCTGCTTCCTGATGGTGCCTTAAGGAGCATGGATCGGGGCCCTCGGACCCTCCCGCACCCTCTCCTTCCAAATTCCGACCAGATTTTGGTGCCGGGTTTGAGAAGCGTTCATGTTCAGTGTGGGTGTTGTGTACACAAGGACTCCGAGTTCACGTCAGGGGTTGGGGGCCAGTGTTCCCTCTAAGCTGAGTTAGTGTGAGCTAGCTCACAGATTTTTAGCCTCTGGCTCACACATTTTTGTCTTCGCACAGGAAGGAGGGCTCCAGAGCAAACTAATTGATGCAGCAGCCAAATCGCTGGCTCACAACTTTAATGCCAGTCGCTCACAAAGTAGAATTTTTGCTCACAGGACTCCAGAGCTTAGAGGGAGCATTGGCTACACAGGCTAAGTCGTGTGGTTTTCTTGCGTCAGAGAAATTCCACTGTCTGCTTCGGGGGGAGGCAAAGAATCTAGGGACATTTATAGGCATTTATCCTTTAATCGTAAATGGCTGTAGCGGTAGAAAGGAGGAGGAGGACGCAGAAGAAGAAAAAGAGGAGTAGGAGATCAGATTTATACCCCACCCTTCACTACCCAAAGGAGCCTCAGAGCAGCTTACGATCTCCCTTCCCCACAACAGACACCCTGTGAAGTAGGCGGGGCTGAGAGAGCTGTTTTGATAACTGCTCGGGAGAGAACAGCTGTGAGAGAACTTGTGAGTGACCCAAGGTCACACCAGCAGCTGCATGTGGAGGAGTGGGGAATCGAACCCGGTTCTCCCAGGTTAGAGTCTGCGCTCCTGACCGCTGCACCAAACTGGCTCTCACTCTCAAGAGTCCAGGAGCACCTTAAAGGCTTAACAAAATTGGTGGCAGGGTAGGAACTTTCAGGAGTCGCCGCTCACTTCTCCAGATGCAGCCAGAATGTGAGCCCATCTGTTCTTATATCTTGGAAAGTGGAGTGGTTTCAGATGCTGTTCTAAGCCCATTATTCAAGTCAGTGGGCTTAGGAAACTGTAACTGTGTTTAGGATTGCAGTGTAAACAACATAGAATCATAGAATGTTAGAGCTGGAAGGGACCCTGCAGGTCATCTAGTCCAACCCCCTGCACTCTGCAGGAGCGTAGCCGAAAGAGAGCCCGACAACATACCCGACAGATGGTCGTCCAGCCTCCACTTGAAAACGTCCAGCGAAGGAGCATCCACCACCTCCCGAGGCAGTCTGTTCCACTGCTCGACCACTCTTACAGCTAGGAAGTTTCTCCTGATATCTAGCCAGTAGCGACTCCCTTGGAATGTCCACCCATTAGATCTAGCCTTGCAATCCGGAGCAAGAGAGAATAGATCTGCTCCATTTTCTGCATGACAGCCCTTCAGATATTGGAAGACTGCCATCATGTCCCCTCTAAGCCTTCTCTTTTCCAGGCTAAACATACCCATCTCTTCCAGCCTTTCCTCATAAGACTTGGATTCCAACTCTCTCACCATCCTGGTTGCCCTCTTCTGGACATGCTCTTCTGGACATGTTAATGAAGGTTAGGAGCTGGGTTTAACAAAATTGGTGTGTGTGTGAAAGATTATTCTGATGTTATCGCGACCTATGGGGTGCCAGCTCCCAGGGCCTGGGATATATTGGGTGGGGGTCTTCATGAACATCTCTTCCTCAAGGAAAAAGTGACATGAAAAACATTAATTGCACTAAAGAAAATTGCTACTTGGGAAGCTCTGCATTTTTAAAAAAATACTCTTAAAAAGTGTTGAAGCTGCTTCTCTTGGAAAGGAAAAAGACACTGATAATATTAAAACCCCGAAACCGCAATTATATCTTCAGGAAACGTGAATCAGGCGCTAAAGCTAGCAGATTGCTCGCTAGACGCTTAGTCAAATGTAACGTGGGTGTTGTTTCCAAAGTTAAGTACACCCCTCCGACCAAGTCCTAAGATATGGCAGAAGCATTTAAAAAAAAAACATACCATCAGTCCTTCTTTACTTTAAGCTAGTCTCAAGTACTGTTTACAGCAGGGATGTCAAACGTACAGCTCGTGGGGCAGAGCTGGCCCATCCGGGGCTCTTATCTGGCCCATGAGTAACTGGTGCGAGGGGGAGGGGGGAGCAAATGGGCGGAGCCACTCGGATCATGGCTTCAGTGCTGCACGGCTGGCTCTCCAGTAATGCTCCCTCTAAGCCACAGAGTCTTGTGAGCAAAAGTTCAAGACAAAAACGTGTGAGCCGGAGGCTAACGAATTGTGACCTCGCTCACACTAACTCAGCTTAGAGGGAATACCACTCTCCGGTCCACCTTGCAGGTTTTTCTCCGCTCCTCCCGTCTCTAGTCCACGGGTGAGGACGCACCAGCTCGGAGCTTACAAGCTGCTGCCCTTTATAAAGTCTATATTCCCAGTACCTGGTGTTTACATTTTAGGGCATGTATGGCCAGCCCCGAGAAAGTGACATTTATGTCAGATCCAGCCATTGTAACAAATGAGTTTGACACCTCTGATTGACAGTTCTGGTCACCGCATCTCAAAAAAGATATCATGGCTTTGGAAAACGTGCAGAAAAGGGCAACTAAAATGATTAAGGGGACAGAACGCCTTCCCAATGAAGAAACGCTAAAGAGGTTCGGGCTCTTCAGCTTGGAGAAATGACCATGGAGACGTGACACGATAAGAGGTTTACAGAATTGTAGATGTGATAAAGAAGGTCAAGAAAGAAGGACTTTCCCCCCTTTCCCCACAATACAAGGATTCATCAATACTCAAAGGAATTAATGAGCAGTAGATTTAGAACAGATAAAAAGGAAGTCCTTCACCCAAAGGGTAATGAACGCGTGGAATTCACTGCCACAAGGGGGGATTGGATAAATATATGGAGCAGGGGTCCATCAGTGGCTATTAGCCACAAGGTATGGAGGAAACACTTTGTCTAGGGCAGTGATGCTCTGTATCCTTGGTGCTTGGAGGGCAAGAGTGGGAGGGCTTCCAGAACTCTGGCCCTTCTGGGGGACCTCCTGATGGCCCCTGGGGTTTTGGCCACTGTGTGACACAAAGTGTTGGACTGGGTGGGCCATTGGCCTGATCCAACATGGCTTCTCTTACGTTCTTATGTCTGGGATAGTGATGCTCTGTATTCTTGGTGCCTGGGGGGGGCACAGTGGGAGGCCTTCTGGAGTTCTGGCCCCACTGGTGGGCCTCTTGATGGCACCTGGGTTTTGGCCACTGTGTGACACAGAGTGTTGGACTGGATGGGCCATTGGCCTGATCCAACATGGCTTCTCTTGTGTCCTTATGTCTGGGGCAGTGATGCTCTGTATTCTTGGTGTTTTGGGGGGGCACAGTGGAAGGCCTTCTGGAGTTCTGGCCCCGCTGGTGGACCTCCTGATGGCGCCTGGGTTTTGGCCACCGTGTGACAGAGTGTTGGACTGGATGGGCCATTGGCTGATCCAACATGGCTTCTCTTCTGTTCTTATATTTGGGGCAGTGATGCTCTGTCTTCTTGGTGTTTGGGGGGGCAAAAGTGGGAGGGCTTCTGGAGTTCTGACCCCACTGGTGGGCCTCTTGATGGCCCCTGGGTTTTGGCCACTGTGTGACACAGAGGATTTGGGCACAGGCCATTAGCCTGATCCAACACGGCTGCTCTTATGTTCTTATGTCTGGGGCAGTGATGCTCTGCCTTCTTGGTGCTTGGGGGGCCACAGTGGGAGGACTTCTGGAGTTCTGGCCCTGCTGGTGGACCTCCTGAAGGTATCAGGGTTTTGGCCACCGTGTGACACAAAGTGTTGGACTGGATGGGCCATTGGCCTGATCCAGCATGGCTGCTCTTATGTTCTTAAGTCCAGAACCACTTTAGAGGCCAACGAGATTTTCAGAGTATAAGCTTCTGAAAGTCAACACTCTCTTCCTCAGATACAAGAATCTGAGGAAGGCAATTTAGACTCTCAAAAGCTTATACCCTGAGAATCTTGTTGGTTTATAGAATCCTAGAATCACAGAGTTGGAAGGGGCCATACAGGACATCTAGTCCCAACCCCCTGCTCAGTGCCGGATCAGCCGACTGGATTCAAATTCAGCTCTTCTTCAGCGGACCTGCACGGCTTCCCTCCGAAATGATCTCCGGACTTCGACAAGCCAAATGAAATCTTATCTCAAAAAAACCCCCACAAAAACCGTTGAATGAAGCAACAACAGAGAACCACAAGAATCTATGACCAAAGAGTTAGAACGAAACTATAAAGTAATTCTCAGAACCCTGGGGAGACACGGCAGAATTCTGTGAAAAATGCAAATTAACTCGTATGTGTTTGTGTGTGAAGAGCTTTCAAGTAGGTTCCGGATTATGGCAGCCCTACGGATTAATGGCCACACGCCTGTTATCGGCCCCTCTGACAAGCCTCTCCATTCTCCTCCTAGAGTCCAGGGTGATTGACCAGGCCATGGTCCATAACATCGCTTTTCTGGTTTGTCCAGCTCCCCTGCCGAACCGGGTTAACGGAATAATTCCCTGCTCGCATGAAGGATCGACTGATTCATACCCAACTAGGTCCCATCCAAACCGATCTTGGTTTCACTCCAAAAAGGCAAATTGCTGGTAACTTTCAATAAAAGTTAAATATTAGCTATTATGCAAATCAAAATTTACTCCTTCGTCAGTCCTTCGGAGAGTCATAGGATCTTAGAGTCGGAAGGGGTCTCCAGGGTCATCTAGTCCAACCCCTGCAGGAGGCAGAAATTCACAAATACCTCCCCCCACAGCCCCAGTGACCCCTGCCCATGCCCAGAAAAGGGGGGTCTCTCCAGGGTCCCCCGCCAAACTGGCCTAAAGGGAATTGCTTCCTGACCCCAAAGTGGCGATCAGCATTTCCCTAAGCGTGTAACAAAGGGCCTCTCAAGAACTAAGCAGTGTTCCCTCTAAGCTGAGTTAAGTGTGAGCTAGCTCACAGTTTTTTAGCCTCCAGCTCACACATTTTTGTCTCGGCTCAGGAAGGAGGGCTCCAGAGCAAACTGATTTATGCAGTAGCCAAATGGCTCTCTCACAACTTTCATGCCAGTCGCTCACAAAGTGGAATTTTTGCTCACGGGACTTCACAGCTCAGAGGCAAGCCTTCCCGCCCTCCCTCCCACGGTCTGCCTAAGCTCACAGAATCCGCATTGCTGTCCGAGGGCCGCCTAGCTTCTGTCAGAAAACCTCCCAAGAAGGAGAGCCCACCACCTCCCGAGGAAGCCTGTTCCGCTGAGGAACCACTCTAACTGTCCGTAAATTCTTCCTAATGTTTAGCCACAAACTCTTCTGATTTAATTTCAGCCCCTTGGTTCTAGTCCGACCGTTCTGGGGCCGACAGAAAACAACTCCGTCCCATCCTCTCTACGGCAGCCCTTCAAGGACTTGAAGATGGTTATCATACCACCCCTCGGTCGTCTCCTCTCCCGGCTAAACACACCCAACTCCTTCAGCCTTTCCTCACAGGACTTGGTCTCCAGACTCCACGCCTTCTTTTGCTGCAGAGAAGAAGTTCAACCTCCCCAGAGTAATCTTTCCGAGCAGAGCTATTGCGGAGTGTGAACTTTGGATCACGGTTCCTCCAAGCAATTGGTATACGACATCTTCATCAAAAAGCCAAGTCCAGGTCAGCGGATACAGATCTCGACTTCCTGGTTGAGTGGGGAAGATGGCAAGGTCACACCCATCTCCTGGCCTTATCGTTGGAGTCATTAACCGAAGCAATTAGATTTTAACCCTAATATGTTTGGAATAACAACAGCAACGAAGATCACCACGCTGTTTGTTGCTTCTCATAAGAAAGTAAGAGAAGCCAGTGTTGGATCAGGCCAGTGGCCCATCCAGGCCAACACTCTGTGTCACACAGTGGCCAAAAATACCAGGTGCCATCAGGAGGTCCAGCAGTGGGGCCAGGGCACCAGAAGCCCTCCCACTGTTGCCCCGCCCCCAGACACCAAGAATATGGAGCATCCCTTGCCCCAGACTGAGAGTTCCTATCATAAGAACATAAGAGAAGCCAGTGTTGGATCAGGCCAGTGGCCCATCCAGTCCAACACTCTGTCACACAGCGGCCAAAATATACCAGGTGCCATCAGGAGGTCCAGCAGTGGGGCCAAGACACTAGAAGCCCTCCCACTGTTGCCCCCCCAAGCACCAAGAATACAGAGCTTCACTTGCCCTAGCCTGAGAGTTCCTATCTATACCTTGTGGCTAATGGCCACTGATGGACCTCTACTCCGTATGTTGATCCAGTTCCCTCTTGAAGCCGCCCATGCTTGTAGCCGCCAGCACCTCCTAACACCAATTCCTTGTGTTAATCATTCTTTGGGTGAAGAAGGACTTCCTTTCATCCGTTCTAACCCGACCACTCAGCAACTTCATGGAGTGCCCGCGAGTTCTTGTATTGTGGGAGAGGGAGAAAAGGACTTCTTTCTCTACCTGCTCTATCCCAGGCATAATCTTATAAACCTCGATCGTGTCACCCCTCAGCCTTCGTTTCTCCAAGCTAAAGAGCCCCAAGCGCTTTAATCTTACTTCGTAGGGAAAGTGTTCCAATCCTTTTATCATTTGAGTTGCCCTTTTCTGCACTTTTCCCAATGCTATAATATCCTTTTTGAGGTCTGGTGACCAGAACTGTACACAGTACTCCAAATGAGGTCACACCATCGATTTGTACCAGGGCATTATGATTGTTGTTGTTCAGTCGCACAGTTGAGTCCGACTCTTCGCGACCCCACAGACTAGATCACGCCAGGCCCTCCTGTCTTCCACAGTCCTCTGAAGTTCGCTCAATTCCATGTCCGTTGCATCAATGACTCTGCCTAACCATCTCATCCTCTGCCGTCTCCTTCTTCTTTGACCTTCCGTCTTTTCCAGCATCAGGGTCTTCTTCTCCAGTGAGGGCTCCCTTCTCATTGGGTGGCCAAAGTATTTGAGCTTCAGCTTCAGTCTCTGGCCTTCCAGGGAACAGTCAGGGTCGATTTCTTCTAGGATGGGCTGATCTGATCTCCTTGCAGTCCAAGGGGGACTCTCCAGAGTCTTCTCCAGCACCATAATTCAAAAGAATCTATTCCTCGGCGCTCGGCCTTCCTTATAGTCCAACTCTCGCAGCTGTACATTACTACTGGGAATACCATCGCTTTGACCAGGGCATTATGATACTGGCTGATTCGTCTTCAGTTCCAGCAGTCTCTCCAGAGCCCAAGTGTAGCAAGGTTTCTAGCTTTAAAGTCAAACCTGAACAAAGGCCCAGGACAGACTGGCAATTTGCCCCGGTATCGAGTCGCGGCAAAAAAAACCCGGAGTAAATGATACCGGGTTTTCCCATCCACACAGCGGGGGCCTCTGCCAGAAGATACTGGACGGAGGCGCACGGGAGCGTTCAGACTGCCACGCCGGAGGTGCACTATATTATCTGTTTCCCCATTATTTCGGCTGTGGGCGTATGTGCGCATGAGCGCATTTTGGCGATTTTTTTTTTTTGCCCTGCAACGCCGGCACCGCATTGGGCAGTGGAGCGGAGCGCAGCCAATCACACCGCTGCTGCCTCATGCCCAACGCGGGTTGCTCCCGGCTTTTCGGCTGCGCGTTCAGACTCCCCGGAAGCGGAGAAACGCGCGACAAACGCAGGCTTTCAAGATTTGCGTCGGCTTTTATCAGGTGTTTTTTTAATCCGGCAGTGAAGCGCGAGAGCACCGGTAGGCTACGGGTGGGGGACGCCAGGCAGATGTGCCTGTGTGAACATTCCATTTAATCCGATATTGAGTCGTTGTCAGCCCGGGTCCCATCCCGCGGCAAATTGCCAGTCTGTCCTCGGCCAAAATCTGAAAAGTTTCTCTGTGGCACAGAAGGAGGGACTCAATGTCCCTTTCTCGGGGTGTGCCTTGAACCAAGCCCGATCTGGGTAGCCCGATTTCATCAAAGCTCAGAAACCGACTAGGGTCGGCTCTGCCTTGTCCTTGGATTGGAGACCACCAAGGAAGTCCAGGGCTGCTGGGCAGAGGCGGGCAATGCCAAGCCACCTCTTATACATCTCTTGCCTTGAGACCCCTACAAGGTTACCGTAATTCAGCTGCGACTGGAGAACACTTTTCACACCAACCAGGCCAGTCTTTGTCTCTCAAACCGGACTGATTTCCCTCTTCATTCATTCATTCCTTTGAGAAAGTCTACACAGCACGTAGGCTTTTAGAAAAAGAAGAAGAGGTTGGATTTATACCCCGCCCTTCACTACCCGAAGGAGTCTCAGAGCGGCCTACAATCTCCTTTCCCTTCCCCTCCCCACGACAGACACCCTGTGAGGTCAGTGGGGCTGAGAGAGCTCTTTTGAGGACTGCTCTTGAGAGAACAGCTCTGAGAGAACTTGTGCCTGACTCAAGGTCATGCTAGCGGCTGCATATGTAGGAGTGGGGAATCAAACCCGTTTCCCCCGAACCACTACATCAAACTGGCTCTCATTGTTTAGACAAAACAGTCTAGCCGTGGTTGATTTCTGTCTTTATAAAATCACCCCGTAATCTTAAGACTGGAGCCGAAAGCCAGCAGCGTTACAACTCGGAACGATTTTGCGACATCCGGCACAAAAGAAAAACATTCTCCAAAGCGGAAATACTAACGAGGACTACAGGAGCCGATGTCGACAGGGTTCCGTTCCTTTGCAAGTTTACGTCAGTCTTCGCTCCTGGGGAAACAGCTGACCACATTTGCAAATTGAACATCCAAGAGGTAGGCTTTAAAAGGATCCGTTTCCTTTGTATATCGTTTAATGGGATTGTATCATTGGAATAAGAGCGCAAAGATACCGGAAACCTTGAACACAGGGCTTGGGGGAACCGTTAGGAGAGGATGCTGGGAACGCATCAGTCAAATGTTCTAAATCAAAAGGCTTTAACTCCGTATAAGGAAAATATACTTAAAATATTTTATAGGTGGTACTGGACGCCTGATAAATTATCTAAATGCTACAAGGGGGTATGAGGAACAAGTTGGAGATGTAAAAAGAACATAGGTACATTTTATCATATATGGTGGAGGTGTGAGAAAATTAGTAAGTTTTGGAAAAGTATTAAACAACTGATACTGGAGGTTACTGATATAGAATTACAACTCACCCCAGAAACTTATTTGCTCAATATTTTACCAGATGGAATAACACGAGATGATTTGCGTATTATATTATATATCCTGACTGCATCTAGAATCCTCGTTGCAAAATGTTGGAAAATGGATACAATACCTGGCAGAGAAGAGTTAATTATGAAGCTGTGTGAAATAGCGGAAATGGATAAACTAAATAGGATATTACCAGGGAAAGATGATAAGATGTTTCAAAAAGATGGTCTAAAGTCAACAAATGGATAAACAAAATGTATAACTTAAACTCCAAAAGTGATTTTTATGTACTATGTGCAAATTTTCTAGTTTTGTAATGGAAAACTGATAAATAAACAATAATAAAAAAGGCTTTAACGTTAAACGAAGCATGCGCCATCAGATAGCATTTAGCACCAGAGGCATCCAAATGGTGTTGAGCTACAACTCAGGTCTATGCTGAAGAAATGGTGGTGTCGAAGACAATCCTGTCCACATTCGGTGCTCCTGTCCCAAGGTTCAGAGATCTCGGGGCAGAGTTATCCAACGTATAGAAGTAATTAAAGGCAAAGGTTTCCCTTGCTCGAAAGCCAGTCGAATCCGTCTCTAGGGGGCAGTGCTCATCTCCATTTCCAAGCTGAAGAGCCAGCGCTGTCCGAAGCCGCCTCCGTGGTCACGTGGCCGGCATGACTAAATGCCAAGGCACACAGAATGCTGTTACCTTCCCACCGAAGCGGTACCTATTTGTCTACTTGCGACTTCTTGCTTTTGAACTGCTAGGTTGGCAGGAGCTGGGGTCAGAGATGGGAGCCCACTCCGTCATGTGGTACTCGGGTCTCGAACTACCGAACTACCGACCTTCCGGTCTGCAGCCCAGCATCTTAAACTCTAAGCCACCACGGCCCTATAGAAATAATTAACCACTCCCAAATACCAGATGACCCTCAAAGTGATCCTTCTGAACTTTCCAAGGAATGCTGAAACCCCACTTAGAAGAAGAAGAAGAGATTGGATTTATACCCCGCCCTTCAGTGCCCAAAGGCGTCTCAGAGCGGCTTACAAACTCCTTTCCCTTCCCCTCCCCTCCCCACAACAGACACACCCTGTGAGGTAGGTGGGGCTGAGAGAGCTCTCTCGGGGACTGCCCTTGAGAGAACAGCTCTGAGAGAACTTGTGAGTGACCCAAGGTCACACCAGCACCTTACAATCTCCTTTCCCTCCCCCTCCCCACAACAGACACCCGGTGAGGGAGGTGGGGCTGAGAGAGCTCTGACAGAAACTGCTCTCTTTCAAGAAGAAGAAGAAGAAGAGTTTGGATTCATACCCCGCCCTTCACTACCCAAAGGCGTCTCAGAGTGGCTTATAGACTCCTTCCCCTTCCCCTCCCCACAACAGACACCCGGTGAGGTAGGCGGGGCTGAGAGAACTTCTGACAGAAACTGCTCTTTTTCAAGAACAGCTGTGCCAGAGCTTGTGACTGACCCAAGGTCACATCAGCAGGCGCAAGTGGAGGAGTGGGGGAATCAAACCCGGTTCTCCCAGATTATAGTCCGTGCACTTAACCACTACACCAAACTGGCTCTCTTAGTGGATCTTAACGGAGTGCGACACAGTGGAAGATTTTCCCATCAGTTCTAAAATGTGTCGAAGAATCTGGGGTCATGTAACCCTAGACAAAACACCGCCACAATCCGAGAAGGTAAAATTCGCTCAGGCCGCTTTATTGAGAAATGGCAGCCATTTTAATTCGATTTGGACAAGGCTCCAGCTGTGTATACCTCCAAAAGAGGATAAATTTTGCCATCATTTCAACGTATTAATTGAATCTATTAAGAGTAATTAACGCGAGGAATTCACTGCTGCAGGAAGTGGTGGCAGCTACAAGCATAGCTTCAACAGGGGACTGGAGAAACATCCGGAGCAGAGGTCCATCAGTGGCTACTGGCCACAAGGTATAGATGGGACCCTCTGTCTGGGGCAGTGATGCTCTGTATGATTGGTGCTTGGGGGGCCACAGTGGGAAGGCTTCTGGAGTTCTGGCCCCGCCAGTGGACCTCCAGATGGCACCTGGGTTTTGGCCCCTGTGTGACACAGAGTGTTGGACTGGATGGGCCATTGGCCTGATCCAGCATGGCTGATCTTATGTTCTTATACAGAGCAGAGGTCCATCAGTGGCTATTAGCCCCAAGGCACAGAGCACTCTATCTGGGGCAAGTGATGCTCTGTATTCTTGGTGCTTGGAGGGGGGACCAACCGTGGGAAGGCTTCTAGTGTCCTGGCCCCACTGGTGGACCTCCTGATGGCCCCTGGTATTTTTGGCCACTGTGTGACACAAAGTGTTGGACTGGATGGGCCATTGGCCTGATCTGACATGGCTTCTCTCTTCTGTTCTTCTGTTCTCATTAGGTTCAGAGGCCATCTTGTAGCCCAAAGCCCTCTTCAGGCTCTTCTACTGTAAAATTACTTCTTCCAGTCTACTTCCTCTATGTTCCTCCTAAAGAAGTTTAGGATTTCATGTGCCTGGGTGGCACTCTCCATGACAGCTTGGTTCGAGTCCAGCGGCACCTTAAAAGACCAACAAGATTTGGGGGACGCGAGCTTTCAAGACTGTTTGTTGTAGTGGTTAGGAGCGCGGACTCTGATCTGGGAAGAACCGGGTTTGATCCCCCCACGCCTCCACATGCAGCCACTGGTGTGACCTTGGGTCAGTCACAAGTTCTCTCTGAGGTGTCCTCTCAAGGGCAGTCCTCGAGAGAGCTCTCTCGGCCCCACCTACCTCACAGGGTGTCTCTTGTGGGGAGGGGAAGGGAAAGGAGATTGTAAGCCGCTCTGAGACGCCTTCGGGATGTGAAGGGCAGGGGTATAAATCCAATCTCCTCCTCCTCCCTTCATCGGATACAGAGAGATTTGGTTCACGAAAACTTATACCCCCAACATTTTGTTGGTCTGTAAGGTGCTGCTGGACTTGAACCGAGCCCTTTTACTGCAGAACAGCATTGTCTTCCTCTGAAACGTTCTTTATGACGTGATGCTATTTGTATCTATCGGGTATCTGACTATAAAACGACACGAAGAAAGCAAGACGGGGAGAGAGATGCTTATTCCTCCCAGGGCCCGAACTTCCCACCGCCTACGTTTGGTTCCCACAACCCTGCAGCTTCTAACCTGCGCCTAACAGCTTTTCCTTTCTCGTGTAGGTGGGCATCAGCAGACGGGCTGCCACGCCTCCCGCGGGGGCGATTTTATTCCGTGTTCTCTCCTGGCTGGTCCACCCTTTATTTTCACTCCCGCTCACAAAGCTGCTGATGCATCCCCCAAGAGCAGGGCTCTTTCTAAGAGACTGGCTTCCCTGGGATGATGCCCTCCTGTCCCAAGATCCTCGTTCTCTAAGGTACGGGGTCCCCAACGTGGCGCCCACGGGCACCGCAATGCCAGCTGACAGCTTTCCTGGCCCCTGCCAAGCCCCAAACAGGGCTTCTGATTGGCTGTGCAGGTTTTTTTAAAGAAGAAGAAGAAGACGAGATTGGATTTATATGCCTGCCCTTCACTTGGAGTCTCAGAGCAGCTTACAAACTCCCTTCCCTTCCCCTCCCCACAACAGACACCCTGTGAGGTAGAAGAAGAAGAAGAGATTGGATTTATACCCCGCCCTTCACTGCCCAAAGGTGTCTCAGAGCGGCTCACAAACTCCCTTCCCTTCCCCTCCCCACAACAGACACCCCCTGTGAGGTAGGTGGAGCTGAAGAGAGACTTCGGACAGAACACTGTCCTTGACTGCCAGAACAGCTGTGCCAGAGCTTGCTCGACTGACCCAACGGTCACACCAGCAGGTGCAAATGGAGGAGTAGGGGAATCAAACCCAGTTCTCCCAGATTAGAGTCACGCACCTACCCTTAACCACTGCACCAAACTGAGCTCTCAGAGCAGTTTACAATCTCCCTGTCCCTTCCCCTCCCCACAACAGGCACCCTGTGAGGCAGGTGAGGGCTGAAGAAGAGCTCTGGCTTGAGACCCTGGCCTTCACTGCCCAGAGGAATCTCAGCTCTGCTCACGAACTCCGTCCGACCCTCGCACAGACAGACACCCGTAAGAAGAAGAGGAGGAGGAGCAGAGTGAATTTATACCCTGGCCTTCACTGCTCAAAGGAGTCTCAGAGCGGCTTACAATCTCCTTTCCCTTCCCCTGCCCGCAACAGACACCCTGTGAGGTAGAAGATGAAGAGGCTGAGAGATGTACTGCTCGTTTCAGAGCGCTCACAACTGCCCTTCCCTGCAGAGAACAGCTCTGGAGGAAGGAGGAGGAGAAAGGAGATTGGATTTATACCACGCCCTTCACTCGGAGTCTCAGAGCGGCTTACAATCTCCTTTCCCTTCCCCTCCCCGCAAAGAGACACCCTGTGAGGCAGGTGGGGGCTGAGAGAGAGCTCTTTCGAGGACTGCCCTTGAGAGAACAGCTCCAAGAGAACTTGTGACTGACCCAAGGTCACACCAGCAGCTGCATGTGGAGGAGTGGGGAATCAAACCCGGTTCTCCCAGATTAGAGTCCGCGCTCCACGACACCGAACTGGCTCTCTAGGCTGGGGAACTCTCATCCCAGGAGGGCGACCGCTTCCCAACTTCCCTGAAGATCTCCACTACATACCTCCGCACGCTTCCCAGCTCCTGCAGAGTGGCTGGCTATCTTAGCATCCAAGACAACGAAGCGCACACCCATCGTTTTGAGTTCGGGACACCACGCATGTGACCGTCTGTGCAGTATTCCGGCTAGCTTTTCTTTTAACTGCGGTGCGATGACCCCCCTTTTCAAAAACTGGATCCTCTCGCTGGCACCGCCCGGGAAGGGTTTTGTTTGCTCGCTTCCAGCCTTTTCTGCAGCACAAAAGCCACACCGCTCCCTTGGCAGGGCCACACGGCGCACAAGTGTGTGGGACAGGAGAGCTCACGCCACCCGTCCTGATCCGTGGGGTGGGGCAGCGTGTGTGTGTGTGTGGGGGGGTCTGGGCTTGCAGAGCTTTGATGATACCGACGGGCAGAGAGGGTAGAAATGGATTTCTGCCTGGGTGGCGGCGGCGCTCACAGCAGTGGCGGGAGAGAACAAGCGGGGAGAACGTTGCTTCAGCCCCATTCTCTGCAGATGAGCAAAAGAGGGTGTGCCGGTTAGATACGCATATGCAAATAACCAGCTGCCGCTTCTCCATTGGCCGTGGCAAGAGGACAGAGGGAAGGACAGTTTGGTGTAGTGGCTTAGGAGCGTGGACTCTGATCTGGTAAGAACCGGGTTCGATCCCCCACTCCTCCACGTGCCGCTGCTGGTGTGACTTTGGGTCAGTCACAAGTTCTCTCAGAGCTGTTCTCTCTAGGGCAGTCCTCGAGAGAGCTCTCTCGGCCCCCACCTGCCTCACAGGGTGCCTGTTGTGGGGAGGGGAGAGGAAGGGAAAAGGGGTTGTAAATCGGTCTGAGACTCCTTTTGGGTAGTGAAGGGCGGGGTATAAATCCAATCCCTTCTTCTTCTTCTTCCACACTGTCATCTTTGTCCCTCGTTTGTCCCTGGTGCGTCAGGGTTCCACCCCCCCTGCCATGTGTTTTGCTTTCTCTAGTAGCCCCAGAGGGAGCAAGACACATGTGGAAAAGGAGGGGGGGGGACCGAAAGTAATAGGGACAAATGAGTGACAAAGTCTATGTGATGTGGGTTCCCAGGCTAGAATACTCACCCAGGCACCTGTTCCTCAGGGCCGTTCGGCAGAGACAAGCTGGCTCAAAACATCAGCTGTTTATGCGTAAGGAGACCACGTCAACAGCCAACAACTTTGGCCAGCATACAAAACTGGAAACTGAAACTACAGCTCCACCCCATAGGACCAAACTAAATCACACAGATATTAGGGGAGGAGCAGACTGTTCCATTACATAAACACATGTACCCAATTAATATACCACAGAGACAACGGAAGAAGTGGCCCGCCAAGGAGGGCGTCTTGTTGAACATAAGAACATAAGAGAAGCCATGTTGGATCAGGCCAGTGGCCCATCTGGTACAACACTCTGTGCCACACAGGGGCCAAAACCAAGGTGCCATCAGGAGGTCCACCAGTGGGGCCAGAACTCCAGAAGCCCTCCCACTGCGGCCCCCCAAGCGCCAAGAATACAGAGCATCACTGCCCCGGGGAGAGTGTTCCCACTCTACCTTGTGGCTAATATCCACCCACAGACCTCTGCTGTATATAAGAACAGCGGCCATGTTGGATCAGGCCAATGGCCCGTCCAGTCCAACACTCTGTGCCACACAGTGGCCAAAACCCAAGTGCCATCAGGAGGTCCACCAGCGGGGCCAAAACTTCAGAAGCCCTCCCCCTGTTGCCCCCAAGCACCAAGAAGACAGAGCATTACTGCCCCAGACAGAGTCTTCCAACTATAAAGGTAAAGGTTCCCTTGCTCGAAAGCCAGTCGAATCCGACTCTAGGGTTTGCGGTGCTCATCTCCGTTTCAAAGCCGAAGAGCCAGTGCTGTCCGAAGACGTTTCCGTGGTCATGTGGCCGGCATGACTAAACACCAAGGCGCACGGAACGCTGTTACTTCCAACTATACCTTGCGGCTAAAAGCCACCGATGGACCTCCGCTCCGTATGTTTCTCCAGTCCTCTCGAAGTTATCTGTGCCCGTAGCCGCCACCACTTCCTGCAGCAGTGAACACCGTGTGTTAATGAGCCTTTACATCCACAGGACCATGACAGCTGTAGAAGGAAGCCCCTTTTAAACTCTGGAGGCAAAACCATTAGCGCCAGAACGATGTGCGCTTCCCATTTTCATCTGGGGGCCTGCGTGTTTGTGTGTGGGAGGGGAGAACCGCTCCGTCAGAAATCTGGACCGCCGAAATGAGCGCACACATGCCACGCCTAGGTGCCCGCCGAGAGAGCCATTCTGTGAAGCGCCGACTGGCGTTCCTTTTCCCTCCCTGGCACGGCTGGCAGAGAACGCATCAACAGTCAAAACAACAGGAAGCGGAGTCCCACAGGACCATCCCTCCCTGCCTTCCTCCCTCCCTCTCTCTGTCAATTAAGAGACACACTCTGCTCTAGCTGGTTACAGTCATACCTGGGGCTGCCAGTTCTTGTTTCGGAAACTCCTAGAGATTTGAGGGGTGTAGCCTGGAGGGCTTTGGGGGTGGGAGGCACCTCAGCAGGGGACAAGGCCAGAGGGGCAGTGTTCCCTCTAAGCCGAGTTAGTGTGAGCTCGCTCATGCTTTTTTAGCCTCCGGCTCACGTCTTTTTGCCTTAGCTCAGGAAGGAGGGCTCCCGGGCAAACTAATTGATGGAGTAGCCAAATCGCTCGCTCACAACTTTAATGCCAGCAGCTCACAAAATAGAATTTCTGCTCACAAGTCTCCACAGCTGACAGGGAACATTGCCGAGGGGCCCTTTCTCCACTATCATAAGAACATGAGAGAAGCCAGTGTTGGATCAGGCCAATGGACCATCCAGACCAACAGTCTGTGTCACACAGTGGCCAAAAATACCAGGGGCCATCAGGAGGTCCACCAGTTGGGGCCGGGACACTAGAAGCCCTCCCACTGTTGCCCCCCCCCCAAAGCACCAAGAATACAGAGCATCACTTGCTCCAGACATAAGAACATAAGAGAAGCCAATGTTGGATCAGGCCAATGGCCCATCCAGTCCGACACTCAGTGTCACACAGTGGCCAAAAATACCAGGGGCCATCAGGAGGTCCAGCAGTGGGGCCAGAATTCCAGAAGCCCTCCCACTGTTGCCCCCCCCCAAGCACCAAGAATACAGAGCATCCCTTGCCCCAGACCGAGAGCTCCTATCTATACCTTGTGGCTAATAGGCACTGATGAACTTCTGCTTCAGATGTTTACCCAATTCCCTCTTGAAGCCGTCCATGCTTGTAGCTGCCACCACCTCCTGTGGCAGTGAATCCCACGTGTTAATCACTCTTTGGGTGAAGAAGGACTTCCTCTTATCCGTTCTAACCCGACTGCTCAGCAATTTCATGGAGTGCCCACGAGTTCTTGTATTGTGGGAGAGGGAGAAAAGGACTTCTTTCTCTACCTGCTCAATCCCATGCACAATCTTATAAACCTCGATCGTGTCGCCCCTCAGCCGTCGTTTCTCCAAGCTGAAGAGCCCAAGCGCTTCAACCTTTCTTCCTAGGGAAAGTGTTCCAACCCTTTTATCATTCTAGTTGCCCTTCTCTGCACTTTCCCCAATGCTATAATATCCTTTCTGAGGTGTGGTGACCAGAACTTTTTTTATCCACGGCCACTGCGGTTTCCTCCGAGCAATTCGGCACTGAAATCGAATTCAGCCTTCTTCTTAATCCAGGTGCTGTTGTTTTTTCCCCGTTCTACACTGAAACCGAGCTCAGCCTTCTTGTTTATTCCGGGTTTCTCCCCCATTCTGCATCACATTCCCTCCCTTCAGTGGTCAGTCCGGTTTCAGCCTGCTGTTGCCCCCCGGGGTTATTAGCTTGCTGTTTCGCTGTGGTCTTAAACTGCCTCAGCTCGAACAATCTGGAGTGGCAGGCAAATGCAGAAAGGGCCAGAGTAGACCTTCCAAAACAGCCATGTCCTCCAGGTAGGGTTGCCAGCCTCCAGGCAGGGCCTGGGGATCTCCCGCTTTTACAACTGATCCCCAGCCGACAGAGATCAGCTCCCCTGGAGAAAATGGTGGCTTGGAAGGGCGGACTCTGTGGCCATTGTACTATGCTGAGGCCCCTCCCCTCCCCTAACCCGCCCTCTCCCGGATCCACCCCAAAGTCTCCAGGTATTTCACAGCCCAGACCTGGCAACCTTGCCTCCAGGGAAGCTGATTTCTGTAGCCTGGTGACTCCAGAAGATCTCCAGCCACCACCTGGAGGTTGGCAAGGCTAGTTTGTACCACAATAACGCAAACCCCCCCCACACCGTACCTTCAACACCATGGAGCGTACAGAGAAGAGACCGGGATGTGTGTGTCTTTCTACCGCTTCATCCTCGACTCACTTGGCTTCATAGCTGACGTCTTCACGGTGTACACCTTTAGGGTGGCCGGCACCTAGAAGCCATTAAAAACATTCATGAATTGAGTTTGTAAGAAGGGACTCATCCGCCCCCCTTGTAATAAGAAGCACCCTTTCTCTGCCTCGTTTTGAGCAGGGAGAGCGGCCTGGCAGTCACAGCGGCAGAGATCTGGGAGACCCAAGTTCGAATGTTCAGTCTGCTGGGGAAGTTCATAAGCCTGCAGTGTGATGTGACTGCAAAGAAAGCGAATGCAGTCTTAGGATGCACTAACAGAAGTGTTGCATCCAGATCATGGGAGGTGGTAGTTCCGCTCTATTCTGCTATGGTCCAGGCCTCACCTGGAGTACTGTGTCCAGTTTTGGGCACCACATTTTAGGAAGGATGCTGACAAGCTCGAGTGTGTCCAGAAGAGGGCAAGCAGGATGGCGAGAGGGTCGGAATCCAAGTCTTATGAGGAAAGGCTGGAAGATTTGGGTATGTTTAGCCTGAGGAACAGAAGGTTTAGAGGGGACATGATTGCAGTCTTCCAATATCTGAAGGGCTGTCATGAAGAAAATGGAGCATATCTATTCTCTCTTGGTCCGGATTGCAAGACTAGATCTAACAGGTGGAAATTACAAGGGAGTCTTACCGGCTAAATATCAGGAGAAACTTCCTAACAGTAAAAGTGGTTGAGCAGTGGAACAGCCTGCCTCGGGAGGTGGTGGATGCTCCTTCGCTGGATGTTTTTAAGCAGAGGCTGGATGACCGTCTGTTGGGTATGTTGTAGGGCTGTCTTTCGGTTGTGCTCCTGCAGAGTGCAGGGGGTTGGACTAGATGACCTGCGAGATCCCTTCCAACTCTAACATTCTATGATTCTATGATTCACTGGGTGACCTCGGGCCAGTTGGGCGTGCTCAGCCAAACCTACCTCAGTGTCATGGTGAGGATAAAGCGAGGAAGAGAAGAGATTGGATTTATACCCTGCCCTAGAGTCTCAGAGGGGCTTACAATCTCCTTTCCCTGCCCCTCACCACAACCGACACCCTGTGAGGGAGGTGGGGCTGAGAGAACTCTTTCCAGAACTGTGCTTGAGAGAATACCTCTGACAGAACTATGGCTTGCCCAAGGTCATCCAGCAGCTGCAAGTGGAGGAGTGGGGAATCAAACCCGGTTCTCCCAGATTACAGTCTGAGCACTTGGCCACCACACCACACTGGAGAATGATGCTAAGTCGCTTTCTGTTCCCATTGGGGTGGGGGGAAAGCGGGGTATAAACAAGCAAACAAATGAACAATTGAGGGCCCGAGCCAAATCTCTGACGCTTGGTCAAAAAACAGCAAAAAGAGAGATGATAATTCGAACGGAGATCCCCCTTTAAAGCCTTACACAGCCTGGGACCAACATATCTGAGGGGCCGCCTCTTTCCGCATAGCACTACGCTCTACAGATCAGATCAACACCTCCTGGTTGTCCCCAGCCCAAAGGACGTCTGTCTTGCCTCAACCAGGGCCTTTTCTGTCCTGGCCCCGCCTGACGGAAGACACTCCCTATTGAGGTCAGGGCCCCACGGGATCTCCTTCAATTCCGCCGGGCCTGCAAGACGGAGCTGTTCCGCCAGGCCTTTGGCTGAGGCGGTGGGCGTCCGTCTATGGCCTCCCTGAGGTGTTTCTGTCACTCTGTCATCAATTGAACAACTTCTGGTCAATATTTATTTTTCATCATGGATACCTCCCACGGGAACCTGCCACAACCGGGAAAATCTCTTTTGCCATCAGCTTGTGAACACCATTTTAATATTTACGACGATGTTTTACATTTTACTTTTGACTGCATCAATCAAACCTATTCTGTATACATGAAAGGCTGTTACCCGGCCTGAGCCCTCTTGCAGGAAGGGTGGGCTATCGATATTGATAAATAAGTATATAAATTGTCGAGGGAGAAATTCGAAGTGCTGTTTGGGGGGGGGGGGATGCCAAGGAGACTTGCGGGGTGACCCTGGGCCAGTCACACACTCTTAGCCTAACCCACAGGGTTGTTGTGAGTACAAAACAGAGAGGAGGAGAATGATGTAAATGGTGGGATACAAATAAAGTAAATAAAATACTAGTTGCTGTAGATTTCCTGGGTTGTGTGGCCGTGGTCTTGGCATTGTAGGACCTGACGTTTCATAAGAACATAAGAACATAAGAAAAGCCAATGTTGGATCAGGCCAATGGCCCATCTAGTCCAACACTCTGTCACACAGTGGCCAAAATATACCAGCTGCCATCAGGAGGTCCAGTAGTGGGGCCAGGACACCAGAAGCCCTCCCACTGCTGCCCCCCCAGCACCAAGAATAGAGTGCATCACCTGCCCCAGACTGAGAGTTCCCATCTATACCCTGTGGCTAAGAGCCTCTGATGGACTTCTGCTCCAGATGCTTATCTAATTCCCTCTTGAAACTGTCCATGCTTGTAGCTGCCACCACCTCCTGTGGCAGTGAATTCCATATGTTAATCACTCTTTGGGTGAAGAAGGACTTCCTTTTATCTGTTCTAACCCGACTGCTCAGCAATTTCATGGAGTGCCCACGAGTTCTTGTATCGTGAGAAAGGGAGAAAAGTACTTCTTTCTCAACCTGCTCAATCCCATTCATAATCTTATAAACCTCGATCATGTCACCCCTCAGCCGTCGTTTCTCCAAACTAAAGAGCCCCAAGCATTTTAACCTTTCTTCATAGGGAAGGTGTTCCAACCCTTTTATCATTCTAGTTGCCCTTCTCTGCACTTTTCCCAATGCTATAATATCCTTTTTGAGATGTTCTGAGACCAGAACTGTACACAGTATTCCAAATGAGGTCGCACCAATGATTTATACAGGGGCATTGTGATACTGGCTGATTTGTTTTCAATTCCCTTCGCCAGTAGCTGTGACTGGCATCCTCAGAGGTATAACACAGAAAGACGGAGTCCTCTCTGTGCCAAGGTGAGAAGAAAAATGGCTACATTGACGCCCAGAGTACTCCATCTTTCTGTGTTATGCCTCTGAGGATGCCAGTCACAGCTACTGGCGAAACGTCAGGTCCTACCATGCCAAGACCACGGCTAGACAGCCCGGAAGATCTACAGCAACTAATGAACTCCGGCCGTGAAAGCCTTCGACAACATATTAAATAAAATACGACGAAACGGTAGACTCGGAACACACAAAGCTGTCCCATCTTGGTCTGTCGAGGACAGTCTTGCGCCTTCTCTGACTGGAACTGGCTCTCCAGGGTCCCGCTCTAGCTGTTTAGCGGGATACGCCACAGACTACACCCTAGGACCGATGCTGAGCCCCTATGCCACAGTCTGACCCCTCCATATTAAGTTCCCATACAGTATGTCAGACCAGTGATCCACCAAGGTCAGTCTCCTCTCCTCCGTCTCAGGGAAATGTCTTTCCCATCACCCACAACCTGATCCTGTTAACTGGAGAAGCCGGGGATCGAACCTTGAATCTTCCACAAACCTCGAATCTCGAATCTTCCACGAACCTCGAATCTCGAATCTTCCACGAACCTCGAATCTCGAATCTTCCACGAACCTCGAATCTCCCACAGAGCCGCGGTCCAGCCCCTCCCCAACTCACGCAACCATTTTGCATGAACCGGCGAGTTTCTTTCCTTCACCCCGAACGTCGGCCACTGCTTCTTTTCGGCGGCTCTCCTAGCTGTTCCTTCCAGGAGATTTCTAAATAGAAATCCCAGCTGCGTTCTTCCCAGCTCCGAGGCCGGCCCACCCAAGGTGGGGCGTGATGAGACACATAACGAATTCCCATGTGGGAATTCCAGACCTCCGTACATTGCCCGTAAGGTGTACCAGGGCCATGGGGGGTGCACTGAAAGCATGAGCCCTCCCCCTTTAATTTTGACATGGAGACGATTATGAATCTACACACCTCCAAGTATAATGTGAGTAGCTTGGAGAAATGATGACTGAGGGGCTGACAGGATCGAGGTTGACAAGATTATGCGTGGGATAGAGCAGGTCGAGAAAGAAGTGCTTTTCTCCCTCTCTCACAATACAAGGACTCGCGGGCACTCCATGAAACTGCTGAGCAGTCGGGTTAGAATCACTCTTCTTCACCCAAAGAGTGATTAACATGTGGAACTCACTGCCACAGGAGGTGGTGGCAGCTACAAGCATGGACGGCTTCAAGAGGGAAGAAGAAGAAGAAGATGAAGAAGAAGAAGAGGAGATTGGATTTGTACCCCACTCTTCACTACCCAAAGGAGTCTCTGAGCGGCTTATAAACTCCCTTCCCTTCCCCCTCCCCACAACAGACACCCTGTGAGGTAGGCGGGGCTGAGAGAACTCTGACAGAAACTGCTCTTTTTCGAGAACAGCTGTGCCAGAGCTTGTGACTGACCCAAGGTCACATCAGCAGGTGCAAGTGGAGAAGTGAGGGAATCAAACCCGATTCTCCCAGATTAGAGTCCGCGCACTTAACCACTACACCAAACAGGCATATGGAGCAGAATTCCAGTAGTGGCTATTAGCTGCAAGGTCTAGATAGGAACTCTCGGTCTGGGGCAAGTGATGCTCTGTATTCTTGGTGCTTGGGCGGAGCAACAGTGGGAGGGCTTCTAATGTCTTGGCCCCACTGCTGGACCTCCTGATGGCACCTGGTATATTTTGGCCACGGTGTGACACAGAGTGTTGGACTGGATGGGCCGTTGGCCTGATCCAACACTGGCTTCTCTTATGTTCTTGTGTATTCTTGTGTAGCCCCCTTGACGGCAAGTGGTCTATTAGGTATCCACGGCCCTTACCTCCAAACATACAGAAAGGTAGGAATCTAGGTATTCATGAAACAAACTAACCGCTCACAATCAACGCTCCCTCTAAGCTGGGGAGCCCTGTGAGCAAAAATTCTACTTGGTGAGCTACCGGCATTAAAGTTGTGAGTGAGCAATTTGGCTACTGCATAAATTAGTTTGCTCCGGAGCCTTCCTTCCCGAGCTAAGGCAAAAAGGCGTGAGCCGGAGGCTAAAAAACTGTGAGCTGGCTCACACTAACTCATCTTAGAGGGAACACTGCTCACAATGGTACACATTTTTTTGGGGGGGGGTATAAAATGAAAGGCCGTGGGTTGTTCCAATCCGCTACGCAAACGACCTCTGAACCGTGTGGGCCGTTACCATTCACGGCAGACAGATTTCCCAACTTTCCGTGGGTTCCCCCAACGGCACCCCACATTTCCCCGCACACCCACCCACGGTGTAGGGAAATCCGTGGGAACTTCCCCACTGCCTGAGACCGCGAAGCACTTTGATCATCGCACTGTGGGAAAGCCGTCGGAATTTCGGAGACGTGTTCACAAGTCTCCACGCACGGCCCATGCTTTCCCGTCTGTGGACAAAGGAACCCATTTCCCACTTTTGGGCCCTCGGTCCAAATTCTGACAGGAACAGCACGAGACGCGCCCGGCGATCACCTGCCTGCCCTAGAGCGACCGAAGACTTTTCATGTGCTCTCTTTCCCGTCATGCGGTCTGATCTCATTCCATTACTGATTCAATCAGTGTGCCGCCGACCAAGAGCCGTCAAAGGAGCATGCGGCCAAACCTTCCCTGCTTTTCTTTGCGTTCCTTCTGCCACCCTGGAACAAAACAGCTCCTCAACAACGCTCCCAACCCCACACCCTCGGCAAGGTGTAGCAAATAATCCATCCACCACGTATCCTGACTAGTGTGACCTGGCACATTTTGACTCTCAGAGTGGGGGATTATCCCCATGGGAAAACGCGCGCAGCAGTGCCGCCTGACAGAACCCCCGCTTCGGAAAAGACCCAGGTCTCACCAACCTTAGAGGGTGTCTCTTTCCTTCTTCCCGAAGTGCCTCTTCCCTCGTCTCGCCTTCTCTCTCGTCTCTCTCTCTCTCTGCCTCTCCCTCCTGGGGCTCCAGGCGATGTGGGTGTCTCACTCCAAGCACCCTCCCGAGAGACAACAATCCCGCCACCCAAAGTTAGCAACGAAAGCCGCCCACCTCTCTCGCAGGGCCTAAAATTAAACTTCTAACAACGTTCCCCCCTTTTCTCCTCCCCTTCGGCAAGAAAGGGAGAAAGGCAGAGGGGTAAGGAAGGAGAGCCGTGCGCCGCGCACAGCCGGCACAGAAAAGGCGAAGGGAGTGGCCCGTCATAAAAGTGGCTTAATATTTCATCTCCTATCAAATATGCATGCTGCCAAGGCCGCGTGTGAATGGCTGTCTCCGCGGCCGCCTCCGGGAGGCCTGGGTGGGCCGGGCGGCTAGGAAAGGCAGACTCAAAGGGAAAGTGCCTCGACAGGTCTTCACCTGATGAATGGCCACTTTCAGGACAGGGTAGGTCGAAGTTCACAGGTGCAGAGAATCCACTAAAGATGCCAAGCTCCCGGTGGGTGTGGGAAAATATATGACGCTGTGTATAAGAGATGCATGCTTACGGTCGATCTATTTTGTGCTTTTTATTTTTCCTTTTTTTGATTTTTTTTTCTATACTACCATATAAATATTGGGGTCAAGTATTATCAAACATGGGTTTCGCCAAAACAATTCAGTACCTGAAAAGGTTAGTCCAAAACAAGAGGGCCAAATTTAAAATCCACTAGGTCTAGTTTATCAGCCCTTGTATATTTTTACAATTCTTTATGAGGTATGAATGGGCCCCTATATAATGTTTTAATCTGTGTTTAATAAATACATGTATGTTTTTGTATGTTTTTTAAGTGGATTTTAAATTTGGCCCTCTTTTGTTTTGGACTAACCTTTTCAGGTGCTGAATTCTTTATTTTGGGTTCAGTTTTCTTCCCTCCCCTCTTCTGTTCTTTCGCCAAAACAATACATCAAAGTGCAGGTTATGTTCCCTCTAAGCTGCGGAGTCTCGTGAGCAGAAATTCTCCTTTGTGAGCTACTGGCATTAAAGTTGTGAGTGAGCAATTTGGCTCCTGCATCAATTAGTTGGCACTGGAGCCGTCCTTCCTGAGCTGAGACAAAAAAAAATGTGAGCCGGAAGCTAAATAACCGTGAGCTAGCTCGCACTAACTCAGCTTAGAGGGAACACTGGTTGAACACTATGTTCAAACATTCAAAAAGCACAAAATAGATGGACCTTAAGCGTACACCTATTATAAAGGTAAAGGGGGTAAAAGTTTCCCTTACTCGAAAGCCAGTCAAATCCGACTCTAGGAGGGCATCGCTCATCTCCGTTTCCAAGCCGAAGAGCCAGCGCTGTCTGAAGACGTTTCCATGGTCATGTGGATAGCACATCTAGACGCCGAGGTGCACGGAACGTTTGTACCTTGCCGACGAAGAGGTGCCTATTTGTCTACTTGCAATTTCTTGCTTTCGGACTGCTACGTTGGCAAGCGCCGGGACCAGAGACGGGAGCTCACTCCCTCATGCGACACTGGCGTCTCGAACTGCCGAACTACTGACCTTCCAGTCTGCAGCCCGGCATCTTAACCACTTGAGCCACCACAGCGTTCCATCTATTATACACAGTGTCATATATTATTCCATCTCTTCCTAACACTGTGACCCTCAGCTTTAGTATTATGAACTCCAGGTGGGACCTGGAATTACAGCTCATCTCCAAGCTACAGAGATCAGTTCCCCTGGAGGAAATGGGTGCTTTGGAGGGTGCTAGGATTGACACCACCTCGCCCATATCCATGCCCTGCTGAGGGAGGCCAGAAGTGACTGGGGACTGCACCCATTGTTTCCCTTGGCGCGGCGGATGTGGCTGGAACAATAGGTGCCTGGCATGAATTTCAGTGTGCCCCGGGTCATGCACCTATTAGAAGAGACGAGATTGGATTCATACCCCGCCCTTCACTACCCAAAGGAGTCTCAGAGAGGCTTACAAACTCCTTCCCCTTCCCCCCCCGCAACAGACACCCCCTGTGAGGTAAGTGGGGCTGAGAGAGCTCTCTCTCAAGAACTTCCCTTGAGAGAACAGCTCTGAAAGAACTTGTGACTGACCCAAGGTCACACCGGCAGACATAGGTGCAGGGAGGGGAGAAAAATACGATGATGGGGAAATTCCACTGGGGTGCCATGGTTAAGAGTGTCGGACTAGGATCTGAAAGACCCAGGTTCGAATCCCTGTTCTCCCACGAAGCTCTCCGGATGGCCTTGGGCCAGCCAACACTTTTTGGCCTCGCCTACCTCACAGGATTGTTGTGGAGGGAATAAAATGGAAGAGAGGGGACTACGTAGCCCTCCCTGAGCTCTTGGGGGAACAAGGCCAGGGTAAAAATTTACTGACTACCATTGTTCCCCATACCAGCCCAATTTCTCAATGAAACACAAAGTTGCCAACTCCGGCTTGGAAAGTAACTGGATATTTGAGGGTGGAGCCTGAGGAAGGTGGGGCTTAGGAAAGGGAGGAACTTCAGTGGGGCACAATGGCAGAGAGCCCGCCTTCCACAGCAGCCATTTTCTCCAGGAGAACTCTGTTGCCTGGAGATCAGTTATAGTCTCAGGGATTCTCCAGCCATCCCCTGGAGGCTGGCAACCCAAGGATGACTCCTGCATCCTGGGAGGCGAGAACAGTCAATCAGACTGGCCTAATTTCTGGGTCACCGTTAATTTATACTCCTCCCCCTTTCTCCCTGAGGGAGCTTACATAGCTCTCCTCGCCTCCCTTTTTATCCTCACAACAACCCCCCTGCGAGGTAGGCTAGGCGGAGAGTTTTCGCGATTGGTCACCCAGCACGGCAGAGTTCGGTTTCTCTCATGTTGCCACTTTTCCCCCCTGGTCCCTGCTCCTCTGCCTTTAACAGAGAACTGGACATGCGGAAATAAGGACGAGGAAGCCGTTCCGGTCCTTTCCCTTTTCGGCAGGTCACCAGGCAACCACACAACCGGGAAGGCCTGCCCAGCCCGAGGCGGCCAGCCAAGCCAAACACAGCCTCCCAGCGGCCACCCCTGTCTAATAGCCCTGCCCTGCCCAGGGTTTAGCCAAGCCTGGATCTTCCTTACCCCTTTGAAACTGCAAAAACTGAGGCGTTTCCAGGCGGCGGCACCTTGCTGGTAGGCCATGCCGGCCTAGCCTACTAGCAAGCACACTGTGGCGCCAACCAAAGCCTTTGTCGAATGAACGCTCTGCGGTTGTCCCCCCCAAAAGCATTCTACGCATGCTCAAAAGCACTCTGTTCTTTCTGGCTATGTCCTCAGCTACAACGAGGGTTGCCAGCCTCCAGGTGGGGCCTGGGGATCTCCCGCTTTTACAACTGGTCTCCAGCAGACGGAGACCGGCTCCCCCGGAGAAAATGGTTGCTTTGAAGGGTGGGCGTTGTACCCTGCGGAGGCCCCTCCCCTCCCCAAACCCCACCCTCCCCAGGCTCCACCCCCCCAAATCTCCAGGTATTTCCCAACCCAGACCTGTGGCAAACCTAGCTACGACCCTTTCCTTCCCATGTAGGGATGCCAACCTCCAGGTGGGACCTGGGGATCCCCCGGGATTTACAGCACAGCTCCATCACTTCCCCTGGAGAAAACGGGTGCTTTTTTGGGTTGCCAGCCTCCAGGTAGGCTAGAGGGGGGAAGATCAGTAATAAAGTCCATTGAAATTACTTCCCAGGGTCGACTTGGAGTGGGTAGAGGGTGTAAGAGACCTGGTGGTTTTCCCGGCCTGGCTTTACAACGGTTGCACATCGTGCATGATTGTATGTAGAGCGATAAATCCTGTTTCATGCGGGGCCACCAAAACCCACGTTGCAGAAGTCTCAATGATTTTACATATCCGAAATGCCCCGCAGACTTTGAATCATGAACCGTTTGCAACATTTGGGATCGAGTAGCTTCTGGAACAAACATTTTATTTCCCTTAAACCAGCAACCAGTTGGATCACATCTCACATCATCCCTGACTTGCAACTCACTTATTTCTTGTGGGGTGATGTCGGTGAGAAATTGTTTTTCCCAGGAGAATGTTTGGATGGGGTTCTTTGATGTTAGTTTGGCTTTACGGGTGACAACCGCACCAACCAGTTGTTCAGGGGTGAACATAGACTCTTGTACTTCCACCCTCTTACAAAAATGTTGGGGAAGACGGGAAAGAGCATCCGCCAAATGATTAGCCTTCCCTGGAAAATGGTGGAGAGTGAATTGGAATTTGGAGAAAAATTCAGCCCACCTAAATTGTTTAGCATTTAGATTACGGGGTTTTCGCAGTACCTCAAGGTTTTTGTGATCAGTCCATATCTCAAAAGGTACTTGGGACCCCTCTAACCAGTGTCTCCAAGTGATCAATGCTAAACGTATAGACGCAGCTTCCTTGTCCCAAATGGGCCAGAATCTTTCGGTATCATTGAATTTTCTTGATACATAAGCTAGAGGTTGTAGTTGCCCCTGAGCGTTCTCTTGCAAAATCACCCCACCCATAGCAGTGTCCGATGCGTCTCACCTGGACCACAAATTTTTTAGTCTCATCAGGGTGTGCTAAAATCGGCTCAGATGTAAACAGACGTTTTAATTGTTCAAACGCGTTCTGACACTGCGGGGTCCAGTTTAAAGGGGCCCCTGGCACTGAAGCCTTGGAAACATTCCCTTCCTCCCATAGAATGTAAGGGTTATGTCCATGTAACCAAGGGCTACCCAACACTAAGGGAAATTGGGCTTGAGGAGCTATCACGAACGAACGTAGCTCCCAGTGGTCACCAATGCCTATTCTTAAAGGAACAGTCTCAAATCGGCATGGTTCTTTCATTGGAGACCCATCCATTTGTGTGAAAGTTATTGGGTCTTTCAAATGGACCACGGCTGCCTCCAACCCTACAACCATAGACGGGTTTATAAGGTCCCTCCCACACCCAGAGTCAATGAGAGCTCGGACCCGAATGTGGGTCATCATTGCTGGATTCATTACTAGGACAGTCACAAAGAAGAGAGAGGGGTAATTGCTCACCAGTTTAGGCGCCTCAGGTGTTGGGTCCTGTTGTGTAGCGCCATTCACAAACAGGACCATTTCATTTCCCTGCATTTCATTCTCTTCCTCCAGCAACAAGGTATCCACTTGGTCAGGACCCGCGAAAAGAGCCCGTGTATTGCGTGGTTTTGCGGTGCCTTTCTTTGGGTTGGGACTCCACCTTCTGGGCTCGTCTTGTGGTAGCCCCCGGTTGGGGTCTCCTTTCGGGCAGGCTGCGGCGAAGTGCCCTTTCTCCCCACACCGCAGGCAGAGCCCCTGCCGCATACGTTGATCCCGCATTCCACTTGGGGTGGATACCGGTTTAGGTCTGGCTTGACCCGCCGCCGAACTCGGGCGGTTGTTACCAAACGATAAATCCAGTTTCATCATGCGCAGACGGCTCTCGGCCTTCTCGGCTTCTTCCATCCAACCTTGGAGGGTGCGGGGTTGCTGAGAGCTGAGGACGTTATTGCGGATATCCACAGCTAGACCCATTCGATATTGTTGGGCCAAGACCGCATCCGTCCAGTCCCGGATTTTCACAGCATGCCTTTGAAACTCCCTTGAGTACTCTCGCACTGAGAGCTTGCCTTGTCTGAAGGTACGAAGGAAGGCTTCGGCTTTTTCGGCCGCCCCCGGGTCTGGTCTAGGCTGTGTCAGCGGATGAGCCCGAATGGCTTGGTCCATCATCTGGGGTAGGGATTGCATTAGCTTGCTCATGTCCCTTACCAGCCGTCGGGTATCCTCTTGGATAGAGTCCACGCGAGCGTCGGTATCTGGCCCAGACCCAGTTCTAGGAGAGCCTCGAGGTATCCTCCCTTGGGGAAGTCCAAAACTGCCTCGGGGATCCAACAAACTGTCGCGGCTTTGGCTTCCCGGCAGGGTCCAGGTTGATTGAGTCGTATCCAACAGGTTTTTAGTCCAATCGCGTGACCTACGATAGGTCACCCCTTTATCCCATGGTGTTGGGACTCCTGGCACATAGGTTCGGGGAATCGCTCCTCCCTGACTCGGTAGTTGCCCAGCCGGGCTGTAGACAGGGAGAGTGTACTGAACCCCCAATGTGCTGATTAATGGTGGGGACACTAATCCGGCTCCCGACTGTGATGTTGGTGCGACCAAAACCGTAGTAGTAGTCACTGGAATGAGGGCTGGAGATCTCCCAGGATTACAACTGTTCTCCAGGATATAGAAATCGGTTCCCCTGGAGAAAAACGGCCACTTTAGAAGGTGGGCTCTGAGGCATTATACCCTGCTGAGGTACTTCCCCTCCCCAAACCCACACACCTCAGGCTCCCCCCCCCAATCTCCTAGTATTTCCCAGCCTGGATCTGGCAACCCTAAACACTTTGAAGGTGAACTCTGTGGCACTGTACCCCACTGAGGTCCCTGTCCTCTCTAGGCTCTCTAGGAGTTTCCCAGCCTGGATCTGGTAACCCTAACCCCCCAATCCCTATTTCCCAGTGCCCCCTAAGCGTGTACCAAATTCGAAGAGAGAGTGTGTCTGTCCTCCGCCTGCCAGGCATGGACCAGTGCGTTGGAAGGTCGATTCGGGCCAGGCGTTAGGAAAGGAAAACACTCCCTAACCATCCTCCATGGAAAAGCAAGGCGTGCCAAGCAGTTAAAGGACAGGCTGATCTGTCACCAGGTCGTGATCAGTGCTCCCCCTAAGCTGAGTTTAGTGTGAGCTAGCTCACAGTTTTTTTAGCCTCCAGCTCACACTTTTTTTTTGTCTTCGCTCAGGAAGGGACGGCGCCAGAGCAAACTGATTTGTGCAGGAGCCAAATCGCCCGCTCACAACTTTAATGCCAGTGGCTCGCCAAGTAGAATTTTTGCTCACAAGACTCCACGGCTTAGAGGGAGCATTGGAGGTGACCCCCCCCCCCCACAGGCGGCTCGAAACCAGGCCAGGCACAGGTCCTAGGCCAGGGCCTTTCAGGAGTTTGATTCCCCCTCTCCCTTGCCCACCTTTCCGGCAGGCAGCCAAAACTGGTCGACTGCTGGTGATTTCACCCACAGGAATTAGTCACTTCGGTGTGGGTTTAGCCTCAGGAGGTACTCCAGGGGAGCCATGTTGTGAATACACCCAGAGAAGCCAGCGTGACTCTGTTCTGCCCCATTCCCGCCCCCTCCAACGTCTACACATTCCCACGTCAGCCCAAATTGCGTAAACCGGTGGGAAACCAACATTTGCATCACTAGTCGCCTGGAGGAATTCGCAGCTCGCCAAAGGTGACTAGGAGAATGGCGATGTGCTAATCAAAAGGAAAGCATGTTTAAAAAGATATAGCCGGATCTCACCCAAGGGGCACCTTTAATTCAGTATTCACGGCGGACCCTCCAGGGGAGAACTTCACTTGAGAAACCGGCTTGTGTCTTTGGCCTGGCCGTTCACCTCTTGTCCTGCTCCGTGGAACTTTTCAGAGAGAGGGAAAATATGACCTAATGGTTATAGCTGGAAGGTGAAGCAGAGGACGAAGCCAGAACCACTGGTAAAAAAACCAGTTTAACTGACCAGAGGGGTGCATCTTACGAGAGTTCGAAGACTGCTTTGGGCCATTCGCTCCTTCTCAAACTTGCTAGAGAGCTAGATTTGCAAATAGTGTGTGTGGGGAGAGGTGGATGGCATTATTTTACGAAAACATAACCAGGATTCCCGATTAGCTGAGCTCGGTAACGCCCGGACAACTTCAGGGTCAGGTGAAGACCAAAAGTTTATTGTCCCGGCTGACTCAGGTATTAGGAAACAAGGACAAAATTGTTCCCGTGCCTTTTCGAAAGCCGCCCCGCAAAACGACACTTTTATTTTTAGGGATATTCGTTTCCTGTTTGCTCAGGGACGCCAGGCGTTTTATTTTTAATTTGGGTTTCTCGGCTTCGGGCTGGTGTCAAGCTGAGTCGGTAGCACTTCCTTGGCGCGCTGAATTTTCTGGAATGTTCTCAGCCCGGGGCTGAAAAGAGGAAGGGGGATCTATCCTTCCCCCACCCAGGCCTGGTAATCTCAAAAAAGAAAGACTTCCATTTCCCCAAGAGAGACCCGGGAGCGGTCTTTCATTTTTATGAACCGTTCTGGACCAGTCCAGCAGGAAAGAAGATTTTTTTTTTTACTGTTTGCAAATGACACACGGGACAAACTGGGTGAGGTGTGGGAAAACGGAAAAGACGAAGCCGTTGAGGAGAAAGCGTGTACACCCGGCCAAGGATTTTGAGTAAAAGAATCCGGGTGAAGGAGATCGGAGGTGAATCTCAGGCTGGCTGCTAGTATTGGGCAAGTGCCCAAGGGAAATGAGCGGGTGACGCTTGGTTTCTCAGATGTGTGGCAATTTATGGAGCCTTATCAGCAGTTACTGCACCCGTGACATAAGAGGATAATATGGGAACTCATTCCCAGAATGCTTGCGCAATGACCCTGTTAAGATCTGGTCGGGGCAGGCCGCAAAATCAGATGGTATAGAGAGATGAGTCGTGGTACGAGAGGAAAAGATCCTCGACTTTTTTTTAAAAAAATGCCTCCTTGCAAGTAAAGCATCTAGCCCTTGAAGGAGAAAGGTCTGAGCCCAACCTATTGCCAGTTTTCTGCTTGCAGGGAGATCTGTTTGTTTCCATAGTAGCATTGGAAAATGTGACTCTTTTTGGACCCTGTTACCAGTGCTCCCTCTAAGCTGAGTTAGTGTGTGCTAGCTCACGGTTTTTTACCCTCCAGCTCACTCATTTTTGCCTTCGCTCAGGAAGGAGGGGCTCCGGGGCAAACTAATGTACGCAGCAGCCAAATCGCTCGCTCACAGCTTTAATGCCAGCTGCTCGCAAAATAGCATTTCTGCTCACAAGACTCCACAGCGCAGCTTACAGGGAGCATTGCTTGTAACTTATTTGACCCTCTCGGGTCTGGGCTGGTTGATTCCCCAGTTCTGGCCTTTGAATGACCAGCTGAGTTTATCGCAGGATTCGTACCCCCCACCCCTGTACGTCCGTGGCAACTCACCAGAGAGAACCAAAACAGCGCCTCACTAAGAACTTTATAAAACGGCACCTCAATGCCCATAAAAGCACAAATTTACACAGGGTCTTGAAGAGATTCTTGCAGAATGCCTGAAGAGACAAACAGATTTATTGTGGCCTTAGTGTTTCTGGACTGCAGTCCCACATTGTAGACCCAGTCCAAAGGGGCCTCATGCATACAATCCGTTTAGTCATCTATCGACACAAAGGGCAATGAACATGGACACGCGACTCAGTCCTGTCCTCACGTTCCCCGTGAAAGACCTGTGGCAGATTAAAAAGCAGGGGTCCCCAACTATCAAGCGTGGTAGAAGAAGCGGAAGAAGAGATTTGATTTATACCCTGGGCCCTTCACTCAGAGTCTCAGAGCGGCTCACAATCTCCTTCCCTTACTCTTCTCACACCAGACACCCTGTGAGGTAGGTGGGGCTGAGAGAGCGCTGAGAGAACGGCTCCCGAAACGACAGCTCTGAGAGAACTTTGACTGACCCAAGGTCACACCAGCAGCTGCATGTGGAGGAATCATACAGTTGGAAGGGACTTCCAGGGTCATCCAGTCCGACCCCCTGCACAATGCAGGAAATTCACAAATACCTCCCCCTCCACACCCCCAGTGACCCCCTGTTCCACACCCAGAAGATGACAAAAACCCATCCAGGATCTCCAGCCAAACTGGCCTGGAGAAGAATTGCTTCCTGACCCCAAAGTGGCAATCAGCATTTCCCCGGGCGTGTAAGAAAGGGCCACGAGAACTAAGCACCGATGCAACCTTTCCTGCCCTCCCTCTCATGATCGGACTAAGTTCACAGAATCCGCATTGCTGTCCAATGCCCACCTAGCCTCTGTTTGAAAACTTCCAAAGAAGGGGAACCCACCACCTCCCAAGGAAGCCTGTTCCACTGAGGAACCGCTCTAACTGTCTAGAACTTCTTCCTAATGTTTAGGAGAAACCTTCTGGGGCAACAGAAAACAACTCCACACCATCCTCTCTATGACAGCCCTTCAGGTACTTGAAGATGATTATCTTATCACCTCTCAGTTGTCTCCTCTGGAATGTTCTCCTCTGGACTGGGGGATCAAACCCGCTTCTCCAGATTAGAGTCTGCCGCTCTTAAACACTACACCAAACTGGGCACCATAAGAACATAAGAGAAGCCAGTGTTGGATCAGGCCAGTGGCCCATCCAGTCCAACACTCTGTGTCACACAGTAGCCAAAAATACCAGGAGCCATCAGGAGGTCCACCAGTGGGGTCAGGACACTAGAAGCCCTCCCACTGTTGACCCCCCCAAGCACCAAGAATACAGAGCATCACTTGCCCCAGAGTCCCTATCTCTACCTTGTCGCTAAGAGCCACTGATGGACCTGTGCTCCATATGTTTATCTAATTCCCTCTTGAAGCCGTCCATGCTTGTAGCTGCCACCACCACCTGTGGCAGTGAATTCCATGTGTTAATCACTCTTTGGGTGAGGGACTTCCTTTTCCCTGCTCAGCAATTTTGCAGAGTGACCATGAGTTCTTGACTTGTGAGAAAGGGAGAAAAGTCCTTCTTCCTCGACCTGCTCTATCCCAGGCATCATCTTATAAACCTCGATCATGTCACCCCTCAGCCGTCGTTTCTCCAAGCTAAAGAGCCCCAAGCGCTTTAACCTTTCCTTCATAGGGAAAGTGTTCCAACCCTTTTATCATGGCAATCGCCAACAATACCTGGCACCCGCCAAGTGTTCTTAGGAAGTGGGCATGGCCAGCCGGGCTTTTGCCCAGCAGGGCTGACGACTGACCGTCGGAGGCTTCATGGACGGCGCAGATCTTTAAAAACATGGCTTTGGCGGCGCCTGCCGCCGTAGCGCAAGGATCTTCCCTCTGTGACCGAAGGTAAGTCGGGGCAAGCATCACCTCGCTCCGGTAAGCAGACATTTTGTGGCTCTGCTGTCCCAGAGTTCCCAAGGTGCCCACAGGCTTAGAGGCCGGGGCCTGGAGCTCCCATTTCTAGTGACACTCCTCCACCACCCTGAACGACTTCCTCGCCTCTTCTCCCCCGGCAAACACACCCCGAATGTACCTTCTGCCAAAGCTATCTTGGGCCGGACGGGAAGCCGCGCCAACCTGGAGCCCGGTCAAACCATACAGCTCCAGGCTTGCCGATGCCGCCAGTAGAGAGGAGAGAAGCAGGGCAGAGAGAGAGAGAGACAGAGAGTTTGTTTGGGGGGGAAGGGGAAGGATGAGTTGCCTGAGTCACGTCTGTTATCAAAGCCACATGGAGCTCCTCAGCGAGGCGATAAAAGGAAGTCTCCGCTGAGGGAAAACAGCCGTTAAAAATAAAACGGTGTGACAACAGGCCGGTGCGCATGCCACGATGGGAGACGGGGGCCGGCAGCCCTGAGAGGAAAGACGGAGCAGGAAAAAAAATAGAAGAGATCTGGGGCCACCATCCGGTAGACGCAGGTTCTCTCCTGGAGCGATTCAGATGCGGGATTCGCTGCCAGAGGATGTCGTGAGGGCCGCAGGAGTACACAGCTTGAAGGGGGCTTAGATAAATTCATGGAGAAGTCTATCAGCGGCTACTAGCCGTGGCGGCTGAGGGGAACCTCCACATTCACAGACACTAAACCTCTGAATCCCAGAGCCAGGAGGCAACCTTGGGGGAAAGCCTTGTCCTCTATGCCCTGTTGTTGCCTGTCCAGAGGAACTGGCTGGCCACTGTGTGAGACAGGATGCTGGACAAGATGGACCCTCACTGGTCTGATCCAGCAGGGCTCTTCTGATGTTCTTACAAAGGCCTCGGCTTCTATGCCCTGCGGTTGGCCCTCCACAGAATTGGTTGGCCACTTTGTGAGACAGGTTGCTGGACTAGACGGACCCCTGGTCTGATCCAGCAGGGCTCTTCTGAAGTTCTTTTGAAGGCCTCAGCCTCTATGCCATGTTGTTGGCTGTACAGAGGAACTGGTTGGCCACTGTGTGAGACGGGATGCTGGACTAGGGGGACCGCTGGTCTGATCCAGCAGGGCTCTTCTGGTCATGTTCGCGTAGTGGTTAAGTGCACGGATTCTAATCTGGGAGAACCGGGTTCGATTCCCCACTCCTCCACTTGCACCTGGCTGGATGACCTTGGGCAAGCCGTAGTTCTGATAAGAGCTGTTCTTGAAAAAGAGCAGTTTCTGTCAAGAGCTCTCTCAGCCCCACCTACCTCACAGGGTGTCTGTTGTAGGGAGGGGAAGGGAAGGGAGTTTGTAAGCCGCTCTGAGACACCTTTGGGTAGTGAAGGGTGGGGTATAAATCCAATCTCTTCTTTTTCCTCTTATGAAGGCCTCGGCCTCTCTGCCCTGTTGTTGGCCCTCCAGAGGAACTCGCTAGCCACTGTGTGAGACAGGATGCTGGACAAGATGGACCTCACTGGTCTGATCCAGCAGGGCTTATGAAGGCCTCGGCCTCTCTGCCCTGTTGTTGGCCCTCCAGAGAATTGGTTGGCCCCTGTGTGAGACAGGATGCTGGACTAGACAGACCACTAGTATGATCCAGCAGAGCTCTTTTGAAGTTCTTTTGAAGACCTCAACCTCTATGCCATGTTGTTGCCTGTACAGAGGAACTGGTTGGCCACTGTGTGAGACCAGGTGCTGGACTAGGTAGACCCCTGGTCTGATCCAGCAGGGCTCTTCTTATGTTCTCCATCCCTGTGGGAAGCACGACATTGGGTTCGGTCAGCAGAGGCACAAAAGGAGCCAGAAGACCTGGGTGCAAATCCTGCTGAATCGGACCAAAGCCCACTCTTCTTGACGTGATTCCAGAAATGCCCAGTGTCTGGGAACACCTATGTAGCCTGTGATGAGGCCTCCATCCTTCCTCACGTCTGTACTTAAAGGTAACCCGCTCCCAAACGTGGAGCTTCCATTTAGTTATCCTGGTGGACGATCAGCAGAGAGCGATTAAACTGCCTTATACCAAGTCAAGGTATTGGTCCATCTAAGTCACATATGTTCCTCACTATTGACCTCTGAGGAAGGCCTATGTAGGCTGAAAAGCGTCAGGTCAGATTTATAAGCCCTTGTGTTTTATTGATAGTTATTTATACATAACGTGTGACTGGGCCCTTATATATATTTTTTTAAAGTTGTGATCAATAAATACATGTATTTTTATATTTCCTTCATCAAGTTTTTAACATTGGCCCCCTCTTCTACATTTGACTAACCTTTGTCAGGTTCTGGATTCTAGGTTCAGTTTTTCCCCCCTCCCCCCTTTTTTTTGTCCATCTAAGTCGGTATCATCTCCTTCGATTGGCAGCAGCTATCCAGGGTCTCAAGAGACTAAAGGCCTCTCTCTTACCATTTCTGTCCTGTCACTAAACTGTCACTAAACTGTGCTGTCTAAACAGGAGATGCCGGGGACTGAACCTGCAACCTTCTTCATGCAAAGTGGGTGCTCTGTTTATCACCGAGCCGCAGGCTCTCCCTGGGTAGTCTGAGCCATGAACTGCCAAAGGTGGCCACTGGCCAGGAGGTCACCGTAACATTAAACCTGGAATGCAAGACTCATCTCGCTGCTTCCCAGAACTGACCTATAACCCAGTTTTTTGCTTTTGACATCGGCTAGCCGGTTGCCTCAGAGAGCTTGTCCAAGGAAGGGTGTGGCCACAGCAGTTTCCTCAGATGTTTGTTCCGTGCGTCAGTTACTCCAAGGTAGACTGCCTCTGTTCCATTGAGCATTAGTGGCTAACCTTTGCGACCATCTTTCCCCCCCCCATGCGACTGGCTAATCCTTCCTTTGAGCAGTTAATCCGTTCTTGTGCAACGCCTTGAGGTATTTACCGGTTAAACGTTCCAACACAGCTTGAAGAAGAGAGATCTGCCACCTTACGGAGCCACGTGGGAGATCCTTTCGTGGGAGAGCCACTTTGGTGTAGCAGTTGGGAGGGCAGACTCTAATCTGGGAGAACCGGGCTTGATTCCCCACTCCTCCACATGCAGCTGCTGGTGTGACCTTGGGTCAGTCACAATTTCTCTCAGAGCCATTCGCTCAGAAGCAGTCCTCGAAAGAGCTCTCTCAGCCCCACCTGCCTCACAGGGTGTCTGTTGTGGGGAGGGAAAGGAGATTGTAAGCCACTCTGAGACTCCTTCAGGTAGTGAAAGGCAGGGTATAAATCCAACCCCTTCTTCTTTCCATCTGGGCCTCGAGCATTTTGCCTGTTTGGCTCAACTGAAGAGGCTCCAAGAACTGCAACCCCACCACCACCACCACCAAATTTATTTTATTTATTTATAATTTAATTTCTGAATTGCCCAATCCCTGAGTACCCAGGGCTCCGGGTGATTTACAACAGGCTAAAGCTGTACAGAATATACAGATTAAAATCGACAGATCAATTGTTCCTAATTTAATAGTCTCAAGCCGGCATCCATAATTTAATTTAAAACCCGCTCTGGACTGTTCTTCTGTGTCGTGGGCAGGTCAAGGAGGAGGCCGAAGCGGGGCAGGGTGGAAGGAAAGAAAAGAGGGTGCCGGCTATGAAGGAAAACGGTCGCTCCCCTCAGCCGAAAGCCTGGCGGAACATCTCTGCTTTACAGGCCCTGCGGAATTGCATTAAGCCCCGCAGGGCCCTGGTGGAAGTTGGCAGAGAGTTCCGCCAGGTCGGAGCCAGGGCCGAGAAAGGCGCGGCTCTGGTCGAGAACAGCCGGAGATCTTTGGGGCCAGGGATCACCAGCCGATTGCTGTCAGCAGAGCGTAACGCTCTCCTGAGGACATACCAAAGGAGATGGTCCCGGAGCTCCCCAGGTCCGCTCAAGGTCTTAAAGGTCAATACTGTTATGTAAACAGTAAACAGCAAACCTAAACAGCATGATAAAAAGCAGCGACATCACCTTGCCAACAAAAGTTCGCATGGTCAAAGCAATGGTATTCCCTGTAGTAATGTATGGCTGCGAGAGTTGGACTATAAGGAAGGCCGAGCGCTGAAGAATAGATTCTTTTGAACTACGGTGCTGGAGAAGACTCTTGAGAGTCCCTTGGACTGCCAGGAGATCGAATCAGTCAATCCTAAAAGAAATCAACCCTGACTGTTCCCTGGAAGGCCAGATCCTGAAGCTGAAGCGCAAATACTTTGGCCACCCAATGAGAAGGGAGCGCTCACTGGAGAAGAAGACCCTGATGCTGGGAAAGATTGAAGGTCAAAGAAGGAGGGGACGGCAAAGGATGAGATGGTTAGACAGTGTCATCGATGCAACGAACATGAAATGGAGCACACTTCAGCGGACAGCGGAAGACAGGAGGGCCTGGCGTGATCTGGTCCATGGGGTCGCGAAGAGTCGGACTCGACTGTGCGACTGAACAACAACAAACTGTTATGTATGTGGGCCACCACCAGGGGCCCGGGGTTTCAGGTCAGAGCTTGGCTCCTTAGAACAATAGAACTGTAGGATCCTAGTCAACCCAGTATCCACCAATAGAACCCTTGGTGTGAAATTCTAACCCGCCCCCCAATGGGACTGTGGGTGCACCGGGTGTGTGTGTATATAGTCGGCCTCGCAGGGCCGTTATGCACACTTGTTGTAAAGTACCAATAGATGCGTCACACCTCCATGTGTCGAACCCAGTACTTTACAAATACCATCACCTTGAATCTGACTTGGTATTCCACTTGAAGCCAGTGTAGCCGGCGTAGCACAGGTTGTATACATGCCCATCTGTGGCACAAATGCAACCTGTGGGGACGGCACATCTAAGACTCTGCCTCCGATCTTTCACTGTTAATGCCTTCTGAGAGCCAGTGTGGTGTAGTGGTTGGGAGCGCGGACTCTAATCTGGGAGGACCGGGTTTGATTCCCCACTCCTCCGCATGCAGCTGCTGGTGTGACCTTGGGTCAGTCACAAGTTCTCTCAGAGCTGTTCTCTCAAGGGCAGTCCTCGAAAGAGCTCTCTCGGCCCTACCTACCTCACAGGGTGTCTGTTGTGGGGAGGAGAGGGAAAGGAGATTGTATGCCGCTCTGAGACTCCTTCGGGTAGTGAAGGGAGGGGTATATATCCAATCTCTTCTCCCTCTTCTTAGCAGAGTATCTGGAAGACCCAGGTTCAAATCCTGCCTTGTTTCATGGAAGCTCGCTGGGCGACCTTGGGCCAGTCACATGCTCTCAGCCTAACCTCCCTCACTGGGTTGTTGTGAGGATAAAATGGAGGAGAGGAGAATGACTTTGGGGGGCCCGTTGGGGAGAAAGGCGGGGTATAAGTTAATTAACTGAATAAATCTAGCATCTCAGTGTCAAAGAGGGGCGTGAAGAAACGTTTTTGAGGGGCTACCTGTCTCTGTAATTCTGGGATTCTTTCCCTTTGGAGATCTGCCAAAGGCTGAGCCTGAGGGCAGAGTCTGTGGCACAGTGGTAGAGCCTCTGCTTGGCATACAGAAAGTCCCGGGTTCAATCCCCAGCATCTCTACTAAGGATCAGGTAGTCGGTGATGTGAATGACCTCTCACCCCAAGACTCCGGAGAGCTTCTGCCGATCTGATCAGACAACAGACGAAGAGATTGGGTTTATACCCCACCCTTCACGACCCAAAGGAGCCCCAGAGCGGCTTACAGTCCCTTTTCCTTCTCTTCCCCTCGACAGACTCCCTGCGAGGTAAGCGGGGCTGAGAGAGCTCCCTCGGGAACTGCCCTTGAGAGAACAGCTCTGAAAGAATTTATGACTTTCCCAAGGTCACACCAGCAGCTGCATGTGGAGGACTGGGGAATCAAACCCAGTTTTCCCAGATCAGAGGCCGCGGTCCTAACCACTACACCAAACTGGTTAGGAGTGACTTAGGTCCGATTCCGTAGAAGGCCATTTCTTGTGCTCACGTGAGCTGGCTTTTTACATCCAGTTTGGTGACGTTCAGGGCAGGGGAGGATGGGGTTTAATCCAAGGCATGCCAGGGGCGAGTCAGGCCCCAAATAGAAAAATACGTATGTTTTCGTCCCCTCCTGCTGTTACTTCCCCCGCACAAAACCGCGGAGGCACACAGTCCATTTATGAAGGCTCCGCCGAAGAAATTACCGGGCTCCGGAGAGCAGGAAACACAGACATCAAATGCTGGAGTGGAAGGGGGGGAGGGAGAGAGAAAGGGTTGAGACGTTTAACGCTCTAATGGCTTTGCACGGGAAGGAGAGGCCATTAACGGCTTGTTTGGCACAAACGTGCGTCAACAGAGCTGAACTTTGGTTCGACATTTATGGTTAGCGCCAAAGCCAGTTTTCCGCGGCTCACAGGACTAACAGAACACATCCCTCCCCCAGTTCGGCTGGCAGGGAAAGCAGCAAGGAGCAAATGGCCTTTTCGGGTCGCCAACTCGGGCTTGGGAAGTTCCTGGAGATTCAGGGTGGAGGTGCCTGGGGAAGGCCTACAGCTTCTCCCGGACTCTATGGTATACCACCGAGTCCACCCCTCCAGACCTGCCAGTTCCTGCAAAGGAACTGAGCTCGGTCGTCTGGAGAGCGGTTGCGATTCCGGGAGGCGGCCCAGCCCCGCCTGGAGGTCGGTAACCCTACTCTTCCGTGAAGCCGGCCTCTGGCAAGCTTCACAGTAGCGATTAATTCTTATGATTAATTGATTAACAGCAATTAACGGTTGAAAGAGAGGCTGGGTAGGAATCAGAGGAGGGCCAGAGCCCGGAGCTGGAACGCATCAGTGGGGGACTGGGGGCCAAATCACAGAGAAGGACAACGCACGGGCTGTAGATTCACCAGGATTAGATTGCCCTGACCTGATAGCCAAGGCAAGCCCGATCCCGAGAGATCTCAGAAGCTTGGCTAGTATTTGGAAGGGCGACCTCCAAGGAATACCAGGGTCGTGTGACGCAGAGGCAAGCAATGGCAAACTGCCTCTGAAATGTCTCTTGCCTTAAAAACAAGTCTAGCTTTGCTGTTAGCCGCCCTGAGCCTTCGGGGAGGGAGGGATACAAATCCAAATAAATAAATAAATAAATAGCTTGCCACCTAGTGGTGCATAATGCTAAAAGGCTTAGAACTTCTGGCTGCCAGGCAATCTTAGTATCTCCTGGCTATTCGACACACAATGCCTAACAAGAAGAAGAGAAGAAGAGACTGGATTCATACCCCTCCCTTCAGTACCCAAAGGAGTCTCAGAGCGGCTCCCAATCTCCTTTCCCTTCCCCTCCCCACAACGGACACCCTGTGAGGTAGGCGGGGCTGAGGGAGCTCTTTCGAGGACTGCCCTTGAGAGGACAGCTCTGAGAGAACTTGTGACTGACCCAAGGTCACACCAGCAGCTGCGTGTGGAGGAGTGGGGAATCAAACCCGGTTCTCTCAGATTAGAGTCCGCGCTCCTCACAACAGCAAACCGGCTCTCAATCATTACCATCATCACCACCAGGGGGTATGATTTGAGGCTGGGTAACAAGATAAGAAATAAGCCAAACAATATCCTTTCTTTAGCTTACCCTAGAACAGGGGGCTGCGGTGTCTCAGAGCTCAAGAAGCTGAGCTGCAGACCAGAAGGTCTGTAGTTCGGCAGTTCGAGACCTGAGTGCCACGTGATAGAGTGAAGCTCCCGTCTCTGGCCCCAGCTCCTGCCAACCTAGCAGTTTGAAAGCAAGAAATTGCAAGTAGGTAAATAGGTACCGCTTCGGTGGGAAGGCAACAGCGTTCCATGTGCCTCTGTGTTTAGTCACTTCGGACACATGACCACGGAAACGTCTTGGGACAGCCCTGGGTCTTCGGCTTGGAAACAGAAATGAGCACCGCCCTCTAGGCTCAGATTCGACTGGCTTTCGAGAATTAACGAAAAGCAGCCATTTTGCCAAATGAACCTAATATATGTAGGTCACAGAATCAAAATTCAGACAGAATTTGCCCCCTACACCAAACTGGAGAGCCAGTTTAGTGTGGTGGTTAAGTGCGCGGACTCTTATCTGGGAGAACCGGGTTTGATTCCCCACTCCTCCACTTGCACCTGCTGATGTGACCTTGGGTCAGTCACAAGCTCTGGCACAGCTGTTCTCTCAAGGACAGGTTCTGTCAGAAGTTCTCTCAGCCCCACCTACCTCAGGGGGTGTCTGTTGTGGGGAGGGGAAGGGAAAGGAGTTTGTAAGCCGCTCTGAGACTCCTTTGGGTAGTGAAGGGCGGGGTATAAATCCAATCTCTTCTTCTTTTTCTACCTCACAGGGTGTCTGTTGTGGGGAGGGGAAGGGAAAGGGGTTTGTAAGCCGCTCTGAGACTCCTTTGGGTAGTGAAGGGCGGGGTATAAATCCAATCTCTTCTTCTTCTCCTACCTCACAGGGTGTCTGTTGTGGGGAGGGGAAGGGAAAGGAGTTTGTAAGCTGCTCTGAGACGCCTTTGGGCAGTGAAGGGCAGGGTATAAATCCAATCTCTTCTTCTTCTTCTTCTACTACACAGGGTGTCTGTTGTGGGGAGGGGAAGGGAAGGGAGTTTGTCAGCCGCTCTGAGACTCCTTTGGGTAGTGAAGGGCGGGGTATAAATCCAATCTCTTCTTCTTCTCCTACCTCACAGGGTGTCTGTTGTGGGGAGGGGAAGGGAAAGGAGTTTGTAAGCTGCTCTGAGACGCCTTTGGGCAGTGAAGGGCAGGGTATAAATCCAATCTCTTCTTCTTCTTCTACTACACAGGGTGTCTGTTGTGGGGAGGGGAAGGGAAGGGAGTTTGTCAGCCGCTCTGAGACTCCTTTGGGTAGTGAAGGGCGGGGTATAAATCCAATCTCTTCTTCTTCTTCTACCTCACAGGGTGTCTGTTGTGGGGAGGGGAAGGGAAGGAGTTTGTCAGCCGCTCTGAGACTCCTTCGGGTAGTGAAGGGCGGGGTATAAATCCAATCTCTTCTTCTTCTTCTACCTCACAGGGTGTCTGTCGTGGGGAGGGGAAGGGAAGGGAGTTTGTCAGCCGCTCTGAGACTCCTTCGGGTAGTGAAGGGCGGGGTATAAATCCAATCTCTTCTTCTTCTTCCACCTCACAGGGTGTCTGTCGTGGGGAGGGGAAGGGAAAGGAGTTGGTAAGCCGCTCTGAGACACCGTTGGGCAGTGAAGGGCGGGGTATAAATCCAAACTCTTCTTCTTCTTCTTCTATCCTTGATCCTGAGGATATCAGGGAAAATGCATGCCCTACATTTTCCCCCCTCCTGCCCAAGAGCCGTATATGTAGCCTCTGTCTTGTAAGTTATCGTAGACACTTTGACGCGTAGATGGTGTGGAGTGGCAGGACGAAGTGAAGCGGCAGGATGAAGTTTGAGTTTCGATGGCACCTTTAAGACCGACAAAGCTGGTATCTGAGGAAGTGGGCGTGCACGTAAAAACTCACACCTTGAATAAAACTTTGTTGGTCTTCAAGGTGCCACCGGGCTCAAAACTTTGTCCTACTTTGACAGGTAACTCAAGCTGAGGATGATCTATGCCACGGGGGGGGGGATTTAAACCTGGGTCTCCTCACTCAATGCCCAATGGGCCTGTCCACTGCACAAGATGGGCTCGGTGGTTTTAAAAAGTGTTTTCACAACAGCAGGGCTTTTTTTTGTAGAAAAAGCCCAGCAGGGACTCATTAGCATAACAGGCCACACCCAACAGCAGAAACGCGTTAGCCTTTCAGGCCACACCCCTGACCGCACATCTCATTAGCATATTAGGCCACACCCCACATGTTACCAGGAGTGTGGTCATCCAGCCACACCCACTTTTTGCTTCTTATTCTGTTTACCTTGCTTGTTGCCAAGACCCCAGGGCTTTTTTTGGAGCAGGAACTTCTTTGCATGTTAGGCCACGCATCCCCTAATGTAGCCAATCTGAATGAGTTTCTGCTGTTGGGTGTGGCCTGTTATGCTAATGAGTTCCTGCTGGGTGTGGCCAACTCAGGAGCCAGCCGGAACGCCGTTCCTGTGCGTTCCTGCCCAAAAATAGCCCTGCACTACGGCAGAAAAATCCAGAATGCACCGACAGACATTTCAACAGGAAAACAGTTTTTCTCCTCGAAGCTCTGGTGCCAGAATTTGCCCCACGCGATTCTTTTATTCAGATTCATTGCCGTGCCAAAGCAGGCAAAAGGGTTGTTGAAAGTTACATGTGAAAGTTTTTCGTTTTAAAGTTTCGAGTTCTTTTCTGCGGCTGCAGCGAGCGTGCTGATCCCGGAGGGTTCCGGGCGTCTCAGGGCCAGCCCGGACTTGCAGAATCGCTTCCTGTGTTTTCGTCAACAAGCATGGCTGCAAAGCTCCCGGCAGGTAGGGCTCATCTGCGCCACATCTGGGGCTCTGAAACCGAGAGTCGTCAACAAGGGGTCGCGAGGTCGCCAACGGGCCCACATCTTGCTGAGACCGGTGAACGGCAGCGCCTTTGGGGGCCGAGGCGTGCGCAACCGGTTGGCACACAGAGAGGGAAACCCTACGGCAGTCCAGCGAGACGAAGGGGGCTGTTTTTACTGAACACAAAAGGGCAGGTGGAATTTTTAAAAAACACACTAACTTGCCCTCCGCATACGCTTGTCGTCCGAGCTGCGAAGGGCCGCATCCGGCATGGCCCTGCCCTTGCTCAAATTCCTGGTGTGTATTCGGCAAAACCTTTGCCTTTTGGGCCAAAGTGCGTAAACATCGGAGTGGCATCAAGTGACGCGACAACTCCGGCCGGCTCCAGCCGCCATATTGCCTGACGATAAGCCGGGTAGGTGCCGCTCCAGAAAAAACGAATATGAACCGCGATGGAGCCTCCGTGTTCCGAAGCAGTCCACCTTAACTCCTGGATGCTGCTATGGTGACCAGAGAGGCCTGCCCAGCCACATTGCCTTATGATAAGCAGCGTAACCAGGCCCATAGTTACAGTGGGGCATTTGGGGCCACGCCCCCTTAATTAAAAGCCCCGCCCCACAAACAGCCATGCCAAAAACCTTATTTTTAAGGAGAGACACCCCCCCTCACTGCTTGCTGCCATGGCTTGCCCCTCAGGCTTCCCTCTCCCCTCCCACTGTGGAATTGGGGGGGCATCACGGGACCCGGGAAAAGGCAGCTCAGAGGGCGTTTAAATGCCTTTCGAGTTCCCTTCCATGGGGCAGGAAAGCTTAGAAGGGCACTTGAGAGTGGCGCCTTCAATACACCTCCCACACTCCCTCTTCTCTGCTAACCCAGTCCTGCTGTAGGCCACCGAGGTCACGGTGAGTCTTTCGAAAGCATTCCCATGAGCCTTTGGGAAAACATGCAAATTAAGTTTGCTCTCTGAGCGCCCTTCTAAGCTTTCCTGCCCTGTGGAAGGGAACTCAAAAGGCGTCTGAATGCCTTCGGAAGGCAATTAAATGCCCTCCGAGCGGTTCTTTCTTAGGAACTGATGCGCTCGCTGCCCGGTCCCTTGAAAGGAAGGGGTAGAAACAGGCCGGGAGTCTGCCCTCCTTTAAAAACAGGCCTTCGGGTTAATTTAATTAACTTCAGCTTAACTGCCCCCTTAAAAACTTAAATGCCCCTCCCCGAACAAAAAAATCCTGGCTACGTGATGGAGCCTCCCTATTCAGAAGCAGTCTATCTTAACTCCTGGATACCGCTGAGGCAACCCGAGAGGTTTGTTGCCTTTATGGCTTGCTTATGAGGTTGTCCAAGGCATGTGCGGTGCGGGGCTATACCTTGTTGTAACAGGACGCTGGCCTAGATGGAATTCCCACTCTGGCAGACTCGGGCAGCGCTGAGAAAATCAGATAAATATAGCAAACAAACACTGTGATAAAAAGGGGAAGGGAATGACATTTAATAAATCTTATGAACATGAAATTATATCACAAATGAGACTTTTACAATATTACTAAGGAATTTCTAACATTCTCAAGAAGTCCATAGTCCTTCAAGGCGCACCCGGTTATAAACTCATTTCGCCAGTCTTCCTCGGGAATACACCCATTCAGGGCTTTTTCTGTAGAAAAAGCCCAGCAGGAACTTATTAGTATATTAGGCCACACCCCTGATAGCACAGCTCATTAACATATTAGGCCACACCTCCATGTCACCAGAAGTGTGGCCATCCAGCCATACCCACCTGTTGCTTCTTATTCTGTTTACCTTGTTTCTTATCAAAACGGTCCAGGGCTTTTTTTGTAGCAGGAATTCCTTTGCATGTTAGGCCACACACCCCTCATGTAGCCAATCCTAATGAGTTTCTGCTGTTGGGTGTGGCCTGTTATGCTAATGAGTTCCTGCTGGGCGTGGCCAACTTGGGAGCCAGCCGGAACTCTGTTCCTTCGCGTTCCTGCCCCCAAATAGCCCTGCGCCTATTATATTGAACGGCGTTAGCCTCTTGATACAGCTTAACTTCTTTTTTACTTTCTTCAAATTATCTTCTGGTTCCGTTTTCAGATTCTTACAGCTTAACTTCCTTTTTTTGTCATTTTTATCACCGTGTTTGTTTGTTTGACATAACTGTGATCCCTTTCTTTTGGTTCACTTGGAATCAGATAAAGACAAGGCACTCTCCCTCTGGTTCAAAGAAAAACAAAGAAAACTTTCCAGGAAGTTAAACACAACTCAGGGCGCGAGACAATAAAGGCGCCTTTCAAATAATCAGCAGATCAGCCAAACTGCAGGTTGCGTTGGTTTGCTAGCCAGTCCGCAGCTTAAGGGCATGGGCGGCCGGTTGGTTTCTTTTTGGCTACTCCGACAGTTTATTTTTTTAAAAAAGATTAACACTCCACAACCAAAGAACCCAGAGGTAGACTGCGTCTGAACATGGAGGTTCCATTTATTATAAGGGCGACCGCCGGGGATATTAACGTACAGAAGTCCGGGTGCGGTTTAGAACGACCCAATTGTTATTATATATATATATATATTTTGCTTTCCTTCTATCAACCTGAATGCAAAGCGGGATCCGGGGAGAGAAGGGAAAAAACCTCTCGGAAAGCCACTCATGCAGAGATCTCTCTGGTTTTCTGGACGGGGGCCGCTCCCGGCGGCAGCTCTGTTTGACCTCGGCGAGTGTCGAGTTCTTCGTCGTAGCGGATCCCGACGACCTCGCACTGTGGCAACATCTCTTCCAGCAAGATCCGGACCAAACCTTTGCTGGGGACGGAGGGGAGGTCGGAGACATCCAAGCGTCGGAGCCTCCTGCACGGGAAGGGAGAGGCGTTAAGAAAAACCACATTTCCGGACTTCCTGCTCTCATCATCCTAAAACAAAGACCAGCACGTGTCACTGTGAACACTCCTTTCTGTTCCTCCCCCTGCCGTAAGCAGGGCAGCGATCTTCAAACAGAGGGCTGGAACCAGCAGGGCCTTGCAGAGCTGGGCAAAGTCCGGAGGAGGGCAACGAAGACGATGAGGGGCTTGGTCTGGGACTTTTCAGTTGAGAAAAGAGACGACTAAGGGTGGGGGGACACACACGAGAGAGGCTTATAAAATTATGCCTGGGATGGAGAGGGTGGATAAAGAGAACTTTCCACCACACCCCTCCCAAAATGCTACGACTCGAGGGGCATCCCGTGAAGCTGACGGGCAGTAGGTTCAGGACGGGCAAAAGGAAAGACTACTTTACACCGAGAGCGATCGAAACGTGGAATTCGCGGCCAGAGGACGTCGTGATGGCCACGGGAACAGACAGATTTCAAAGGGGATTCGAGGGATTGGCGGAGAAGTCTATGAATGCCTACTAGCCATGGTGACTGAGGGGAACCTCCACGTCCAGAGGCATTGAACCTCTGAATCGCAGAGCCAGGAGGCAATATCAGGGGAAGGCCTCGGCCTCCATGGCCTGTTGTTGGCCCTCCAGAGGAACTGGTTGGCCAGTGTGTGAGACGGGATGTTGGACTAGAGGGACCCTCACTGGTCTGACCCAGCAGGGCTCTTCTGAGGATCTTATGATGGCCTTGGCCTCTATGCCCTGTTGTTGGCCCTCTGGAGGAACTGGTTGGCCACTGTGTGAGACAGGATGCTGGAGTGGATGGACCACTGGTCTGATCCAGCAGGGCTCTTCTGAGGATCTTATGATGGCCTTGGCCTCTCTGCCCTGTTGTGGGCCCTGAAGAGGAACTGGTTGGCCACTGTGTGAGACAGGATGCTGGAGTGGATGGACCACTGGTCTGACCCAGCAGGGCTCTTCTGAGGATCTTATGACGGCCTTGGCCTCTATGCCCTGTTGTTGGCCCTCCGGAGGAACTGGTTGGCCATTGTGTGAGACAGGATGCTGGACTAGATGGACCTTTGGTCGGATTCAGCAGGGTTCTTCTGATGTCCTTATGAAGGCCTCGGCCTCTCTGCCCTGTTTGTTGGCCGTCCAGAGAAACCGGTTGGCCATTGTGTGAGACAGGATGCTGGACTAGATGGACCCTCATTGGTCTGATCCAGCAGGGCTCTTCTGAGGTTCTTATGAAGGCCTTGGCCTCTCTGCCCTGTGGTTGGCCCTCTGGAGGAACTGACTGGCCCCTGTGTGAGACAGGATGCTGGACTAGACAGACCTTTGGTCTGATCCAGCAGGGCTCTTCTGATGTTCTTATCAGGGGAAGGTCTTGGCTTCTGTACCCAGTTGTTGGCCCTCCAGAGGAACCGGTTGGCCACTGTGAGGCAGGATGCTGGGCCCCCTGCTCTGATCCAGCAGGGCCCTTCTTGTGTTCTCTAATTAATCAGGCCCTGCAAGGTGAACATATCCTTACTTCTTGTTCCAGACTCTATTTTTGTTCCCGGGGTGTTAACTGAAACAGGAAATGAGAGCTCAGTTCCGAGGTACACTGCTCCTAAAGCAGGAGGCTCCATTCAGCCGTCACAGTTCATAAGCTTCAATGGGGACAACTTCCTGGCAATCCACCTGTTCTGTTTTTTAAAAACAAAAGCCATCCAAGGATAAAGGCCACCCCTGCATCATGTGGCAGGGAATTCCACAGGCTAATTCGGTGCCAGCATGAAGCAAGACTTCCCTGCGCCTGGAATCTCCCGCGGTCGGGTTTCACTGGGTGACCCAGAATTCTAGGATTAGGAGGGAGAGGAAGAAACCGCCCGTTCTCTTCCTTAATATCTCCTCTCATCAACCGCACATTTCAAAACTGCTTACTCCTAAATGGGTCCTGTTTGGACAAGTTCTCTGTCCCAGTTTGAAGTGGGGAGTGGGTGGTTTTTTTTTTTGGGGGGGCGCACAAACGCCGGGAAAGGGTAAGTCACCCTGTAGAAACTGGATCCAGGAAGTCAGCCGTGTTGGGCTGAAGCGGTTGAACCAATTTAGTTCTCCCCCCCAGGTAGCACACTTTTCCAAATACATCAGCCACTCCCAATTTTCAAATACATCGGCCATTCCCAATTGGAACTGCGTAAGAGACATTGACCCTCACCTCCCATTCCAATGTATTTGAAAAAGTCTGCTTGGCACACGAAAGTTCATATCGCGAATAAACCCCGGTTGGTCTTAAGAACGTAAGAACGTAAGAGAAGCCAGTGTTGGATCAGGCCGATGGCCCATCCAGTCCACCACTCTGTGTCACACAGCGGCCAAAAATACCAGGGGCCATCAGGAGGTCCAGCAGTGGGGCCAGGACACTAGAAGCCCTCCCACTGTGGACCCCCCAAGCTCCAGGAATACAGAGCATCCCTTGCCCCAGACTGAGAGTTCCTATCATAAGAACATAAGAGAAGCCAATGCTGGATCAGGCCAATGGCCCCTCCAGTGCAACACTCTGTGTCACACAGTGGCCAGAAATACCAGGGGCCATCAGGAGGTCCAGCAGTGGGGCCAGGACACTAGAAGCCCTCCCACTGTTGCCCCCCGCAAGCACCAAGAATAGAGTGCATCCCTTGCCCCAGACTGAGAGTTCCTATCATAAGAACATAAGAGAAGCCAATGCTGGATCAGGCCGATGGCCCCTCCAGTCCAACCCTCTGTGTCACACAGTGGCCAGAAATACCAGGGGCCATCAGGAGGTCCAGCAGTGGGGCCAGGACACCAGGAGCCCTCCCACTGTTCTCTCCCCCACCCCAAGCACCAAGAATACAGAGCATCACTTGTCCCAAACCGAGAGTTCCTATCTATACCTTGTGGCTAATAGCCACTGATGGACCTCTGCTCCATATGTTTATCCAATTCCCTCTTGAAGCCGTCTGTGCTTGTAGCTGCCACCACCTCCTGTGGCCGTGAATTCCACATGTTAAAGGTTTTAAAGGTACCACTGGACTCTAAACCTGCAGAAACTGGTTTCGCTATCTGAACGGGGCCAGATAGGGAATCTTGTGCTATTTCAGCGATTAGGGGAAGCAAGAAAGGCAAGTCCTTATCTCAGCGTTCCCATATCAAGAGCTTCCAGAGGGGCACTTCCTGGATCAATTGGTCTTTGAAAGCCAGCAGCCTCCCCGGCGAAATTACTTCTCAGAAAGCAGCAATGAGCAGCAACTGGAGAACATACAGCTCATTCCCGGGTTCCTGTTTACCAAGCAAGTTTGAGTCTCAAGAAAAGCAAGTTTGAGTCTCAAGTTTTCCAGCCGTCTCCGCCTGACACCTGGCAAGCGTCTGCCAGCTTCTGGCTTCAGAAAACATTCCTGTTCTGTCGGCTCCGAGCCCGACGGAAGCGGGCGGAGGAAGTTGGGCTTGGTTATGACGCCTCCAGCGATCGCAGGGATTCTGTGGTCCCGGACGAATTTGACCGCCTTGTTTGCCACCCACAGAACAAAAGGTGGAGGCTGGATTTCAATGGGAAGCTGGTGGAAAGGACGGCAGACTTCTGAGGGGCTTTGGGTGGAGGGGCAGTGGCTCAGCGGGAGAGCCTCTGCTTGGCAGGCGGAAGGCCCCAGGTTCGATCCCCAGCATCTCCAGTTAAAAAGGACTAGGCAGGAGGGGATGGGAAAGACCTCTGCCTGAGACCCTGGAGAGTCATGGAGCGAGGCTGTAGCTCAGTGGAAGAGCCTCTGCTTGGCATGCAGAAGGCCCCAGGTTCAGTACCCCGGCATCTCCAGTTAAAAAGGACCAGGCAGGAGGGGATGGGAAAGACCTCTGCCTGAGACCCCGGAGAGCCATGAAGTGGGGCTGTAGCTCAGTGGCAGAGCCTCTGCTTGGCATGCAGAAGGTCCCAGGTTCAGTCCCCGGCATCTCCAGTTAAAAAGGACCAGGCAGGAGGGGATGGGAAAGACCTCTGCCTGAGACCCCGGAGAGCCATGAAGTGGGGCTGTAGCTCAGTGGCAGAGCCTCTGCTTGGCATACAGAAGGTCCCAGGTTCAGTCCCCGGCATCTCCAGTTAAAAGGACCAGGCAGGAGGGGATGGGAAAGACCCCCGCCTGAGACCCCAGAGAGCCATGAAGTGGGGCTGTAGCTCAGTGGCAGAGCCTCTGCTTGGCATGCAGAAGGTCCCAGGTTCAGTCCCCGGCATCTCCAGTTAAAAGGACCAGGCAGGAGGTGATGGGAAAGACCTCAGCCTGAGACCCCGGAGAGCCATGAAGTGGGGCTGTAGCTCAGTGGAAGAGCCTCTGGTTGGCATACAGAAGGTCCCAGGTTCAGCCCCCACCATCTCCTGTTTCAAGGGTTAGGGAGCAGGTGAAAGACCTGAGACCTTGGGAGAGCTGCTGCCAGTTGGAGCAAGCAATTCCTGAGACCCTGGAGAGCCGCTGCCAGTCTGCGTGGACAATATTGACCTTGATGGACCAAGGGTCTGATTCAGCAGAAGGCAGGCCCATGTCTCTCGCTGAGAGCGAGCGGTTTGTTTGCCTGGAGCCGATACCGCCCTGCGTCCTGTTGACCTGTTGTGGCAGGTACTCACTCCAGGTGGTGAAGGCAACCGAGCCCTCTCTCGGTGACCCGGGGGCAGCCGGCCAGGGAGAGCTCCTCCAGCGTCTCCCCGAAGACGTGCAGCCGACTCAGGCTCCAGTCGTCTATGTTGGGGCATCGGCTGAGATCCAGATGTTTCAGCGCCTTCAGGTCAACTGCGGGAAGCAGAGGAGAAGGGGTGTGGTCGACAACGGCCGTGCCTCGTTCACAAGCGCGTGGCGTAACCTGGATGGGGGCCTGCCAGCTCCAAAACAAAGTGTCAGAGTTCTGACGACTCCAAGAGAACTTGTGACTGACCGAAGGTCTCCCAGCCGGCTGCAGGTGGAGGAGTGCGGAGACAAACCCGGTTCTCCCAGATCAGAGTCCGCGTTCCTAACTGCTACGCCAAACCGGCTCCTAAGCACTACACCAAAGTGGTCAGAGGGTGGGGCTTAATTCTGACAGAACCTCCATTGCTCTTCCAGAACCCGTTCTGGGTACTCTGTTTACCCCCCCCCAGCATGGCACACCCGTCACCCCCTCCCCCCAGGCCTGCATCTTTTGGCTTGGACTGGCCAACAGAGGTGCAAGCCCAAGAGGAGATGCTCATTGCCTCCTGAATTGCTGGCAGCTGGGAATGAGCCCAGCCGCCACCTCACAGCACATCAGGGCCCTCTTCGTCCAACCACTTGGGTGGCATGGCCAGAAAACCAGTCCTGAACTGTACACACCAGCAGGGAAAGCTTTAAAGAGCCAACTCCTAGGCTCACGTAGGAAAAAATGGCCAAAGTCCATACAAAAAAAAAATCAGGAGGCCAGCTGGGAAGCCAGTGTGGAGGCCGATTTGAATCCAGGCCTGCCGGTTGCTTACCCTTCTTGAAAGGCCTAGGGAAGGAAAACACATCTCGGATGTTGAGAAAAGTGCAACGGGTATGCCAAGAACCACCTCCGCCGGCCCCAATTCGAGGCCAGTTTCTCACCCAAGCTGCCCAGACCGTCGTAGTTGATGATCGAGCCGCTGAAGTCGACCGCCTCCAAGGGGACTTCCTGGTAATCTACCAGGTCCACACGATATCGGGATCGGTCGCGCTCCCGGTACCATTCCGTTTGCCCCCGGAACCTGCGGGAGGGAAAAGGTTATTTTGCTCAAACTTTGTCATCGCTGAAGGCGCCTGAATCGGGGACCTCAAGCAGAAGGAGAAAGGCGAACCTCAACGTGAAACTTGGAATCATCAGCAAGTTTTACTTCCCAACAACTCGGCTTATGCTTCCTGGTTACGCTTATCAACATAAAGCAGTATAACGTGCCCTATCACTACAACTGTTGCACTGTAGCCAATAGATACATAGCAATAGAGTCCCCATTAGTATCCTTTTAACACCAGTCTTCAGCCGATACATGTTTATTCCAAACAAACTCAGTAATGATTTTATTCAAAAGTAGCTCTTAGGCTTAAACTGATCAGCCGCTGTGTGAGGCAACATCACAGGAACTGAAAACAAATCAGCCAGTATCATCATGCCCCTGTATGAATCATGGGTGCGACCTCATTTGGAATACTGTGTCCAGTTCTGGTCGCCACGTCTCCAAAAGGATATTATAGCATTGGAAAAAGTGCAGAGAAGGGCAACTAGAATGGTAAAAGGGTTGGAACACCTTCCCTATGAAGAAAGGTTAAAAAGGTTGGGGCTCTTTAGCTTGGAGAAACGACGGCTGAGGGGTGACATGATCGAGGTTTATAAGATTATGAATGGGATTGAGCAGGTTGAGAAAGAAGTACTTTTCTCCCTTTCTCACAAGACAAGAACTCGTGGGCACTCCATGAAATTGCTGAGCAGTCGGGTTAGAACAGATAAAAGGAAGTCCTTCTTCACCCAAAGAGTGATTAACATGTGGAATTCACTGCCACAGGAGGTGGTGGCAGCTGCAAGCATGGACAGTTTCAAGAGGGAATTAGATAAACATCTGGAGCAGAAGTCCATCAGAGGCTATTCACCACAGGGTATAGATGGGAACTCTCAGTCTGGGGCAGGTGATGCACTCTATTCTTGGTGCTGGAGGGGGCAGCAGTGGTGAGGGCTTCTAGTGTCCTGGCCTCACTGCTGGACCTCCTGATGGCACCTGGTATATTTTGGCCGCTGTGTGACAGAGTGTTGGACTAGATGGGCCATCGGCCTGATCCAACATTGGCTTCTCTTATGTTCTTATGCCTTAATGTAGTTACAGTCTTTTAAAGCAAAAGTCGCTTAAATTTATTCACCCGTTTGTTTATATTGCTTGTTATTATACTCTGCTTAGCACTGCGTATTTTGGATGTAGCATGTCGTTATTTTAATAAATTTATTAAAAAAAAAATCTTATCCATGTTGCAGGATACGGCTTTTCCCGACACAAAAGGTTCAAAATGCGTATCTGTTTTTGCTGCCCTCTTTCGAAAGAACTCATGAGAGTGTGCTTGAAAACTGAGGAGCCCGAATTGGAAAAGGGGAAGGCAGTTCCATTTCAGCAAAGAGGGGTGTGTTTGTGGCGGTGTCTCTATAATTTCAGACAGTCCTCCCCTGTGCTGCATCACACACACACCCAGCCCCAGGAGCAAGTTTTCTGGGACCCACAAGCAATGCTCCTTCTAAGCCGTGGAGTTCTGTGGGCAAAAATTCTGCTTTGTGAGTTCCTGGTATTAAAGTTGCGAGCAAGTGGTTTGGCTGCTGCATCAGTTAGTTTGCTCTGGAGCCCTCCTTCCTGAGCCGAGACAGAAAATGCATGAGCCGGAGGCTAAAAAACTGTGAGCTAGCTCACACTAACTCAGCTTAGAGGGAACACAGCCCTCAAGCAGACGAGGAAGGAAAACTCCGTTGAGGAACTTGCTGCCAGAGGGTCTAGTGATGGCCACAGGCAGGTGGCGGTAGAACATGCCGGTTTGACCGCAGCCCACAGAGAGCTTCTCTGAAGCCAGGTTCTCAGGTGGCAGGAGAGGAATAATAATATCTGGAATTTTGCTGGGTTTGATTTTTTTTAAAGAAAAGAATCAGTGCATTTGAAGGATGGGCAGTAGTTTTGGCTAAAAGTGTAGTGGGTGGTAATGACCTTCCAGAAATGCACTGGCGAAGTTGGTGAACTGCGAATTTTTTTTTTTAAAAAAAAAGAACAAATAGGAATAAGCAGCTTTCAAAGGGGGTGAGATAGATTCATGGAGGAGAAGTCTATCAATGGCTACTAGTCACGGGGACGGAAGGGAACCTCCACATTCAGAGGCACTAAGCCTCTGAATCTCAGAGCCAGGAGGCAACGTCAGGGGGAAGGCCTCGGCCTCTCTGCCCTGTTGTTGGCCCTCCAGAGGAACTGGTCGGCCACTGCGTGAGGCAACATCACAGGAAGACCTCGGCCTCTGTGCCCTGTTGTTGGTCTTCCAGAGTGTTCAAGAAGGATCAAGGTATACCACATGAAATGTTCATCTTCTTCTTCTTGAACATATTCCGAGCACATTCAGGAAATACATGATATTTTATGCATGGACTGACATCATCAAAAAAAACTATATTCAAAAAGCATAATTGGTTACAAAAGACAGTGGTCATTTGAATAATAAGCCTCTGATTTGTCAGATGTAAAGGAACATATATCTACGTCGAATCTAGGTAAAACCTAAGTGTTTACTTAACGTAACCTAAATGGTAATGGGCAAGGATTCTTCGTACCCCAAACGAAAGTGTTTGTTGTTCCTGATATGAGACCAAAACCTTATCTGACCCAGACATTGCAAGGTTTTGCCGTTAAGAACCACAGAATCATGAACTTTGTGCCTATTATGTTGTCTGCTAACAATATCAGACCTACAAGAGGAAAGCCTCCTATAGAACAGGCCTTTCTAACATCCTAATAAAAGATTACTTAAAAGAGGAATCCATAAAACCAAGAAAAAAATATGAACAGGAACAATCAAAAGAGAAAACCTATATAAAAAATTCTTTATGTTCCCATTCATACTACAAGACGAACCAGTTGGCCACTGTGTGAGATGGGAGGCTGGGCTACGTGGACCACTGGTCTGATCCAGCAGGGCTCTAAGTAATGAGCTGTCAAATAGCAGCTGACTTATGGTAACCCTGTCAGGTTTTCAAGGCAAGAGACGTTCACCTCTGCATAGCAACCTGGACTTCCTTGGTGGTCTCCCATCCAAGTGCTAACTGGGGCCGACCCTGCTTAGCTTCTGAGATCTGACAAGATCAGGCCTGCCTGGTCCACCACAGGTCAGGCATAGAGAGCTTTAGAAGGGGATTAGACATATTCATGGGGGACGCTTCTATCAGTGGCTACTAATCATGGAGACGGAAGGGAACCTCCAAGAGGAAGACAACCTCGGAATACTAGAGCCAGGAGGCAACATCAGAGGAAGGCCTCTATGCCCTGTTGTTGGCCCTCCAGAGGAACTGGTTGGCCGCAGTGTGAGACAGGATGCTGGACTAGAGGGACCACTGGTCTGCAGAGATCCGATGCTGTAGAGGGACCACTGGTCTGATCCAGCAGAGCTCTTCTGATGTTCTCATCAGATAAAGGCCTCAGCCTCTATACCCTGTTGTTGGCTGTCCAGAGGAACTGGTTGGCTTCTGTGTGAGACAGGATGCTGGAATGGATGGACCACTGGTCTGATCCAGCAGGGCTCTTCTGATGTTCTCATCAGATAAAACCCTCGGCCTCTCTGCCCTGTTGCTGGCCCTCCAGAGGAACTGGCTGGCCACCGTGTGAGACAGGATGCTGGACTAGAGGGACCCACCGGTCTGACCCCGACAGGTCTCTCCTCACGTTCTTATGAGGGCTTTCCCACCCGGTTCCCCAGCCTTTGCCCCGTCAACTGAAATCAAGAACACGATTGTGGAGGTGATGAACAGCCGGCAACGGAAGCCCTCCGCCAGCTTTGTGCCAAGTTCCCACCTTGGCTAAGAGAGGTTTGTAAGAAAGGGCACTCCAGGAACGTCCAAGAGGGAGCTCAGGTGCCCCTACCGAGGCCCAATCCGCTCCCACGTACCTAACGCCTCCCTTGAGCATCAGGGTAAAGACGGCGGCTGCCATATCGTCCCTGTACCATTCCTGGATTTGGAGATAGAACCTGTGGACGGAAAGCATAAGTCAGTTGCTACTCACAGGCAGTGTGTCCCTCTAAGCTGAGTCAGTGTGAGCCAGCTCACCATTTATTAGCCTCCGGCTCACACGTTTTTGTCTCGGCTCCGGAAGGACGGCTCCAGAACAAACTATGTTATGCAGTAGCCCAATCGCTCGCTCCCAACTTTAATGCCAGGAGCTCACAAAGTAGAATTTTTGCTCACAAGACTCCACGGCTTAGAGGGAACATCGCTCACAGGACAGACATCGAAAGACACAAATCTGCTTCTTAATGAATCCAGCCATGGGTCTGTTGGTAGCCCAACGGCGTCTCCCCTCTGAGGTGCCGGTCAGGGAGCTTTCCCAGACCCTGTCAGCTGCCTCGAACCCGGGGCCTCGCGCACACCACACCTCGGAGAGTCACAAAGAGCTCTATCGACCGCCACGGGGACTAGAAACTTGGCGGAACAAACCCGAGCGGGCCAGACGTACTTGTTTTTCGTCTCCATATTCCAGTTTGTCAGCTTCGTGCCGAAGCCAATTAAGGCTTCCATGTCGTAGAAGCGGTTGTACAGATACGGAAGGATCCGTCCTTTCAGGAGGCTGGCGGCGGGGCGGCTCGGATGGCTGCTGTACCCCGGGGAAGTGCGCGGCAAGGAGAGGAGACGTCTGCCATGCTGCAGCTGGAGAAAGAATAAACCGGGGGGGTCGTCGTCGTCTTTTGTTACTTTAGTCACGAGGGGCGTTTTATTGAGACACCGGGAGGGAGCGGTCAGGTAAACCTTTGGCGCTTTCCTTACCTCAGTTTTGTCGATGATTCAAAATTAGTCGAAATTGCCTTCCCGTTTTATATATTATCCCCCAGTTTGGTGTAGCGGTTAAGTGCGCGGACTCTAATCTGGGAGGACCGGGTTTGGTTCCCCACTCCTCCACTTGCACCTGCTGGTGGGACCTTGGGTCAGTCACAAGCAGTGTTCCCTCTAAGCTGAGTTCCTGTGAGCTAGCTCACAGTTTTCAAGCCTCTGGCTCATAGATTTTTTGTCTTAGCTCAGGAAGGAGGGGCTCCAGAGCAAACTAATTGACTCAGTATCCAAACGGCTTGCTCACCACTTTAATGCCAGAGACTCACAAAGGAGAATTTTTGCTCACAGGACTCCATAACTTAGAGGGAAAATTGGTCACAAGCTCTCTTAGAGCTGTTCTCTCAGGTACAGATCTTGAAAGAGCTCTCTCAGCCCCACCAACCTCACCGGGTGCCTGTTGTGGGGAGAGAAAGGGAGAGGAGATCGTAAGCTGCTCTGAGACGCCTTTGGGTAGTGAAGGGCAGGGTATAAATCCAATCTCTGTTCTTCTTCTTCTTCTTTCACTAATCGGTGAGGCAAACATTTAGGTCAGCAGTCTCTACTCCTCACAGACCTGAGGGCCGCTTTTAACCTGAGTCTAGGGTCGCCAACCTCCAGGTGGTGACTGGAGAGCTCCCGGGATTACAACCAGTGTTCCCTCTAAGCTGAGTCAGTGCGAGCTAGGCTCCCAGTTTTTTAGCCCCCGGCTCGCACATTTTTGTCTCAGCTGGGGAAGGAGGGCTCCAGAGCAAACTAACTTATGCAGTGGCCAAATCGCTCAATCACAACTAGAAGAAGAAGAAGAAGAAGAAGAAGAAGAAGAAGAAGAAGAAGAAGAAGGAGGAGGAGGAGGAGGAGGAGAGAGGAGGAGGAGGAGGAGGAGGAGGAGGAGGAGGAGGAGGAGGAGGAGGAGGAGGAGGAGGAGGAGGAGGAGATTGGATTTATACCTTGGCCTTCACTCAGGGTCTCAGAGCGGCTTACAATCCCCCTTCCCTTCCCCTCCCCACAACAGACACCCTGTGAGGTAAGTGGGGCTGAGAGAGCTCTTGACAGAACTGTCCTTGAGAGAAAAGCTCTGACAGAACTATGGCTTGCCCAAGGTCATCCAGCAGCTGCAAGTGGAGGAGTGGGGGAATCAAACCCGGTTCTCCCAGATCAGAGTCCGCGCACTTAGCCACCACACCAAACTGGCCAGGAGCTTGCAAAGTAGAATCTTTGCTCACAAAACTCCACAGCGTAGAGGGGAGCATCGATTACAACCAAGCTGAAGGCGACAGAGATCAGTACCACCTGGAGAAAACTGCTCGCTCACAACTTTAATGCCAGTCGCTCACAAAGTAGAATTTTTGCTCACAGCACTCCCCAGCTTAGAGGGAACATTGCTCCCCACTTGGTTGCTGTTCAAGGAAGGATCCTGGATCTGTGTTCAGGTGCTTCGTCTCTCTATTGGCCTTTCTTCTGCACTGTGGGCTGTAAGCCTGTATTGTCTGCTCTAAGTGGACGAAGCTCTCCCAGTGGCCGTGGCTCAGTGGCAGAGCCTCTGCTTGGCATGCGGAAGGCCCCAGGTTCGATCCCTGGCATCTCCAGTTAAAAGGACCAGGCAGGAGGTGATGGGAAAGACCTCTGCCTGAGACCCTGGGGAGCCATGAAGTGGGGCTGTAGCTCAGTGGCAGAGACGTCTGCTTGGCAGGCAGAAGGTCCCAGGTTCAGTCCCCGGCATCTCCAGTTGAAAAGGACCAGGCAGGAGGGGATGGGAAAGACCCCCGCCTGAGACCCCGGAGAGCCATGAAGTGAGGCTGTAGCTCAGTGGCAGAGCCTCTGCTTGGCATGCAGAAGGTCCCAGGTTCAGTCCCGGCATCTCCAGTTAAAAGGACCAGGCAGGAGGGATGGGAAAGACCCCGCCTGAGACCCCGGAGAGCCATGAAGTGGGGCTGTAGCTCAGTGGCGGAGCCTCTGCTCGGCATGCAGAAGGTCGCAGGTTCAATCCCTGACATCTCCAGTTAAAAAGGACAAGGCAGGAGGGGATGGGAAAGACCTCTGCCTGAGACCCTGGAGAGCTGTAAAGAGGGTCTGTGGCTCAGTGGCAGAGCATCCGCTTGGCACGCAGAAGGCCCCAGGTTTGATCCCCGGCATCTCCACCTGAAAGCACCAGGCAGGAGGGGATGGGAAAGACCTCCGCCTGAGATTCTGGAGAGTGGCTGCCAGTCTGAATAGACAATACTGACTATGATGGTCTGATTCAGTATAAGGCAGTTTCATCTTTGGGGAAGGTCTGTGGCTCAGTAACAGAATGTCTACTTGGCATGCAGAAGGTCCCAGGTTCGATCCCCGGCACCTCCAGTTAAAAGGGCCCGGCAGGACGTGATGGGAAAGACCTCCGCCTGAGACCCTGGAGAGCCATGAAGTGGGGCTGTAGCTCAGTGGCAGAGCCTCTGCTTGGCAGGCAGAAAGTCCCAGGTTCGATCCCCGGCACCTCCAGTTCAAAGGGCCCGGCAGCATGTGATGGGAAAGACCTCCGCCTGAGACCTCGGAGAGCCATGAAGTGGGGCTGTAGCTCAGTGGCAGAGCCTCCGCTTGGCATGCAGAAGGTCCCAGGTTCAATCCACCAGCATCTCCAGTTAAAAGGACCAGGTCATGGGTAACCTAAGCCTGAGATCCTGGAAGAGCAGCTGCCAGTCTGAGTAGACAATACCGACTTGTTATAGACCAAGGGCCTGATTCAGGGTAAGGCAGCTTCATGTATACCTTCTGATCATTTTGGCTGGGGAATGCCGGGCATTGAACCTGGGACTTTCTGCATGCAAGGAAGAATCCCCGCCCCCCACCACCACTTTTCTCCCGTAGCTCTCTCCAATTGGCACCTTCTCACCAAATCAATCACGGCCCAAGGAAAAGAAAGTTCCAGAGATGCTCTCTGGCGTCCGCTACTCATCTTTCGCACAAAAAAAGCTTCATTACGCCCTCTTCAAAGACAAACAAACCCAGGCCACAGGATATTTACCACCTGTGTGTGTGTGTGTGGGGGGGAACTGCTCTGCAGGTGGGGAAACAAATTACCCTTTGTGCTTTTTCTTCGTGCAGAGGCTGAAAAATATAACCGCCCGGTTGATCTCAGCACAGCTGTTCTGCTTGGAAGAGCAGGGAGCCCGCAGAAAGTCTGCCCCCTGTCTTATCCCCACCTATCGCATTCCAAGATAGACTCCTCCTGAGCACGGAGGTTCGATTTGGCCACCACGGCTAATAGACTTCTCTTCTGCTTGTTTACGTAATACTTCTTAGAAGTCATCCAAGATGGTCACCTTCCCCACAGGCCGTGATCGGAGAAGAAACCCAACTTCAGAGCCAAGAGTCGACACCCAGCATCGCGGGCTGAGACTATGGCCTCCGCAGCGCTCGTACACACAACTTCTCAGCTGTGCGCCTGAGAGCCCGTTTGGTGTAGTGGTTAGGAGCGTGGACTCTACTCTGGGAGAGCCGGGTTTGATTCCCCACTCCTCCACATGCAGCTGCTGGTGTGACCTTGGGTCAGTCGCAAGTTCTTTCAGAGCTCTTTAATTTGTGGACTAGGAGATACTCCAGACTAATGCATTAAATGCCTGGAAGAGGAAGCGGGGTAATAATTATCGTATGGCATTGTGTGCAGAATAGCCAGGAGATCCGAAGATTGTCTGGCAGCCGCAAGTTCTGGCTCTTAGCCTTATGCAGCACAAAGCGGTGAGCTAGACTTGTGTTTTTTTAAAAAAAAAAATTCACGTTGATTGATACTTCAAAGGTAAAGGTAAGGTAAGGTTCCTTGCTCAAAGCCAGTCGAATCCGACTCTAGGGTTGCAGTGCTCATCTCCGTTTCAAAGCCGAAGAGCCAGCGTTGTCCGAAGACATTTCCGTGGTCATGTGCCGGCATGACTAAACACCAAGGCGCACGGAACACTGTTACCTTCCACCGAGTGGTACCTATTTATCTACTTGCAATTTCTTGCTTTCGAACTGCTAGGTTGGCAGGAGCTGGAACTAGAGACGGAGCTCACTCCGTCATGCGGCACTCTCGGTCTTGAACTGCTGAACTACTGACCTTCCACAGCCTGCAGTTCAGCGTCTTAACCACTTGAGCCACCGCAGCTCCTATACTTCAAAAGGAATACAGAAATACAGAGATACCAATAAAAGTTACAATGTTGTACAAACTAGAGTCAGAGTAAATGTCAACATATTACACGAGTAGGAATGGCAGAATAACAAACCCATCCTTATTCCAGGCCTCTTTCTGTAGCAGGAACTCCTTTGCATATTAGGCCACACACCCCCGATGTAGCCAATCCTCCAAGAGCTTACAGTAGCCCCTGTAAAGAAGAGCTCTGTAAGCTCTGGGAGGATTGGCTACATTAGGGGATGCGTCACCTAACAGATATTCCGATATATTATCTTATATTTCTAAAAGAACAGGTAAACAATCAAGCTAGACTTGTTTTCCGGGGCTGAGAGACCTCTGAAAGAACCTGTGACTGACCCAAGATCACCCGGCTGGCTTCATGTGGAGGAGTGGGGAATCGAAATCCGGTTCTCCCAGATTAGAGTCCTGCTGCTCTTAACCACCACATGACCCTGACTCTTGGAAACGGGGTTATTGGCAGACACTAGGGTTGCCAGCCCCAGGTTGGGAAATACCAGGAGATTTGGGGGGTGGAGTCTGAGGAAAGCGGCGTTTGGGGAGGAGAGGACTTCAATGGGGTGTAGTGCCACAGAGTCCCCCTTCCAAAGGGGCCATTTTCTCCAGGGAGATCAGTCGTAATCCCAGGAGATCTCCAGCCAACAACTGGAGGTTGGCAAGCCTAGCAGACACCCTAAAGGACAGAATGGCCAGCAGTATTAGGCAGGTAAAGGTAAAAGGCAAAGGTTTCCCTTGCTCAAAAGCCAGTCGAATCTGACTCTAGGGGTGTGGTGCTCATCTCTGTTTCCAAGCCGAAGAGCCAGCGCTGTCCGAAGACGTTTCCGTGGTCACGTGACCGACTTGACTAGACGCCAAGGCGCACGGAACTTCCCATTGAAGCGGTACCTATTTATCTACTTGCAATTTCTTCCTTTCGAACGGCTAGGTTGGCGGGAGCTGGGGCCAGAGACGGGAACTTCACTCCGTCATGTGGCTCTTGGGTCTCGAACTGCTGAACTACCGACCTTCCAGTCTGCAGTTCAGCGTCTTAACCACTTGAGCCACCGCAGCCCCCATCATTAGGCAGACCCCTCGTTAAATCATCCATAGGATCAGGAATCAATGTTCCCTCTAAGCTGAGTGAGTATGAGCTAGCTCACAGTTTTTTAGCGCCCGGCTCACACATTTTTGTCTCCGCTCAGGAAGGATGGTCCTAGAGCAAACTAATTTATGACCTCATTTGGAATACTGTGTACAGTTCTGGTCACCACATCTCAAAAAGGATATTATAGCATTGGGAAAAGTGCAGAGAAGGGCAACTAGGATGATAAAAGGGTTGGAACACCTTCCCTGTGAAGAAAGGTTAAAATGCTTGGGGCTCTTTAGCTTGGAGAAACGACGGCTGAGGGGTGACATGATCGAGGTTTATAAGATTATGAATGGGATTGAGCAGGTTGAGAAAGAAGTTCTTTTCTCCCTTTCTCACAATACAAGAACTCATGGGCACGCCATGAAATTGCTGAGCAGTCGGGTTAGAACAGATAAAGGGAAATACTTCTTCACCCAAAGAGTGATTCACACGTGGAATTCACCGCCACAGGAGGTGATGGCAGCTACAAGCATGGACAGTTTCAAGAGGGAATTAGATAAACATCTGGAGCAGAAGACCATCAGTGGCTATTAGCCACAGGGTATAGATGGGAACTCTCAGTCTGGGGCAGGTGATGCACTCTATTCTTGGTGCTGGAGGGGGCAGCAATGGGAGGGCTTCTGGTGTCCTGGCCCCACTGCTGGACCTCCTGATGGTGCCTGGTATATTTTGGCTGCTGTGTGACAGAGTGTTGGACTAGATGGGCCATTGGCCTGATTCAACATTGGCTTCTCTTATGTTCTTATGTTATGTAGGCAGTGGCCAAATTGCTCGCTCACAACTTTAATGCCGGGAGCTCACAAAGTAGAATTTTTGCTCACAGGACTCAACGGCTTAGAGGGAGCTCTGATCAGGATACCAACGCCGGCCCGCCTTCCCGTAGGGCTGCTAACGGCGGCCAGAAAAACATCTGCTGTGGACGCTCACGTCTCCATCAGCACCTCTAAAAGGCAGAGATGAGTAAGAACTTCTTAGCTGACTGAGTGGATTAACCAGAGTACAGTAAAGCTAGAAGTTTGACAGGTAAGGAGCTCCTGACAAGGAAGTCCAAAAGTGACGGGAGCCGCATGAACCGTATTATTTTTGTCTGTCACGCAGTTGTAGAAGAAGAAGAAGAAGAAGAAGAAGAAGAAGAAGAAGAAGAAGAAGAAGAAGAAGAAGAAGAAGAAGAAGAAGAAGAAGAAGAAGAAGAAGAAGAAGAGAGGAGGAGGAGGAGGAGGAGGAGGAGGAGGAGGAGGAGGAGGAGGAGGAGGAGGAGGAGGAGGAGATTGGATTTATACCTTGGCCTTCACTCAGGGTCTCAGAGCGGCTTACAATCCCCCTTCCCTTCCCCACAACAGACACCCTGTGAGGGAGGTGGGTCTGAGAGAGCTCTGAGAAAACTGCTCCTGAGAGAACTTGTGACTGACCCAAGGTCACACCAACACCTTACAAACTCCTTTTCTTTCCCCCTCCCACAACAGACACCCGATGAGGTGGGTGAGGCTGAGAGAGCTCTGACAGAAACGGCTCTTTTTCAAGAACAGCTCTGACAGAACTATGGCTTGCCCAAGGTCATCCGGCAGGTGCAAGTGGAGGAGTGGGGAATCACACCCGGTCTGCGCCCTTAACCACTTCACCAGAAACTCAGCCAGAAAGCGGCAACTTCACAAACGAGAAGTCCTGTATGATAAGTCGATGGAACGACTGGAGAGAAACCAGCCTTTCCTTCCACACACTTACAGCGCCACCAGCTGGCCAGAGTTCTACATCACTATCTTCCTTAAACTCTCCAGATCGAAAGAACCTGCCGCCCCTCCCAGGTGCTGAAGCCTTAACAAAACCCAGAATAATGCCCCTGTACCTAACCTTCTAGAAGACAATGTTACTTTGGTGGTGGAGAGTCCTATCAAGTTGCAGGGGGCTTATGGCAACCCCGTAGAGTTCTCAGGGCAAGAAAGGAACAGAGGAGGTCTGCCTTTGCTTGACTCTATGTGGGAACCCCGGAACTCCTGGGTGGGTCTCCCATCCAAATACTAACCAGAGCCAACCCTGCTTAGCTTCTGAGATCTGACCAGATCAGGCTTGCCTGGCCCATCCAGGTCAGCCATAGAGAGCTTTGAAAGGGGAATAGACAGATTCACGGAGAACGGGTCTAACAGTGCCTACCAACCCTGGTGACTAAAGGGAAACTCCACATTCAGAGGCAGTCAGCCTCTGGATCCCAGTGCCAGGAGGCAACATCAGGGGAAGGCCTCGGCCTCTCTGCCCTGTTGCTGGACCTCCAGAGGAACTGGTCGGCCACTGTGTGAGACAGGAGGCTGGACTAGGTGGACCCTCAGTGGTCTGACCCGGCAAGGCTCTTCGGAGGTTCTTATCAGGGGAAGGCCTTGGCCTCTCTGCCCTGTTATTGGCCCTCCAGAGGAACTGGCTGGCCCCTGTGTGAGACGGGAGGCTGGACTAGGTGGACCGTCACCAGTGTTCCCTCTAAGCTGAGTTAGTGGGAGCTGGCTCACAGCTTTTTAGCCTCTGGCTCACACATTTTCATCTTGGCTCGGGAAGGAGGGCCCCAGAGCAAACTAGTTTATGCAGCAGCTAAATCACTCGCTCACAACTTTAATGCCAGCGGCTCACAAAGTAGAATTGTCGCTCACACAGCTCCACAGCTTAGAGGGAGCATTGACTCTCACTGGTCTGATCCAGCAGGGCTCTTCTGATGTTCTCATCAGGGGAAGGCCTCGGCCTCTCTGCCCTGTTGCTGGACCCTCCAGAGGGACTGGCTGGCCACTGTGTGAGGCAGGATGCTGGACTAGATGGACTCTCACTGGTCTGACCCAGCAGGGCTCTTCTGAGGTACTTATCAGGGGAAGGCCTCGGCCTCTACACCCTGTTATTGGCCCTCCAGAGGAACTGGCTGGTCTGGGAGTGAGGACGGGATGCTGGACTAGGTTAGACCCAGTCCCTCACCTGGTCTGAGGTAGGTGCGCTCTCTCTGCACTTACACAGAGAATGCTTTTTTATTGGGGGGCAAATCTTATACACACACACACACAGTTTGTATAAATCTGATATTTTTGCGAACCTGAGGAGTGCCCCAAGTTAGTAGAAAATCTTTTTAGCTTCCACATGGTCCTGATCCATGGATTTAGGCTATCTGCAGATGGAAGCCATGGGTGGCTGTTAGAATAGAAGATTGATACTTCTGCTGTAGTGAAGAATTCTAGAGGCTTTCCCGGGCTGCTCACAGAATTAAATTGTGTGGTCACTCCTGGAAACCGGAGTTGTGTTAACCTACACAAAGGGATACGGTCTCTGGAAGCCAACTGGAGACAAAACAAACTTATGTCTGCAAACCTGGCTACTCAGACACGCATTTTGAAAATCCATACGGTACTTGCAACGGAGCCGGGAAGGCTCATACAAAAAGAACCCCCTAGCAAAGGGAGGGAACCGAAGGAATTATTATTTAGGGCAGTTGCATTTATAGTCTTTTTAGAGTGTGGGGGGTAGGGGCATGTAACGGTACTAGCGTCTTTCTGATAGGGTGCTGTGTTTTCAGCTTTTGCACATGCTGGCAGAAACTCAACAGGGAAGGCTTTCCCCATCAGCAAGGAGATACCAGCAATGAGAAAAACATCAGCTGCTGAATTTCCTCTAGCTACTCAGCTGTTAGAGGAACAGCATCTCTCTCACACACGCACAGTCAGGGTTGATTTCTTTTAGGATTGGCTGATATTACCACCACCACCCCCAATCTTGTTGGTTTCTAAGGTGCTCCTGGATTCGAATCCAGCTGTTCCTTCTCTGTTTGAGACCAAACAGAGCCACTGATTCAAAACAGTAACACTAGACGGATCAGTTTGATTTTTTTTTTTCAAATGGGGAGCATCTGTTTCTCAGCAAAGCCTACATTTTGTACGTAGAAAGTGTTTCTCATTGAAAGGATTTCAGGCAAGCAGATGTTAGGAAAGAAGAGAAGAGACTGGATTTATGCCCTGCCCCTCACTACTCAAAGGAATCTCAGAGCATCTTACAATCTCCTTTCCCTTCCCCTCCCCACAACAGACACCCTAATTAAATACTAGGGGAAGTGTCGCCAACTTAATTCAGAGTGGGGCTACAGCACCCACTTTGCACACAGAAGGTCCCAGATCCAGTCCTTGGCACCTCCAGATAAAAGAATCAGTGCAGGAGAGACCCTGGACATCTGCTGCCAGTCACTGACACTGATAGACCCATAATCTGATTCTAGGGATGCCAGCCTTCATGTGGGGCCTGGGGATCTCCCGGAATTACAGCTCATCTCCAGCCTACAGAAATCAGTTCCAAACAATGGATGATTTGAAGGATGGACTCTATACCATTGTACCTCACTGAGGTCGCTTTCTTCCCCCAGGCTCCATCCCCAGATCTCCAGGAGTTTCCCAACCTACATCTGGCAACACTACCCACCTCCCTGCAACCCTATCTGACTCCATGTAAGGCAGCAATCCTGTGCTTGATTTCTGAATGCCAGGCTGTTCTTAATAAATGCTTCAACACAGAGAATGAGACTGTGGAGTATACTATTACTCTATATTATCTGTTGCTGAATGTCTTTGGCTTGCTCTCACTGCTTTCCATTTCTACTTATTCCTTCTTTTTTTGCATTAGCCCATCATGTATAATACTTACGCCTGATTTAAGATTTCTGCAATCTCAGGCCTATTACATTGTTTACTAGACGTCTCCTCCCTCATCCTCTTGACTGTACTGATTTGCATTATGTAATTCGCCTCGAGCCTCAGTGCGAAAGGCAGACTATACATAACATAATAGAATAAAAAATGGTGCAGAAGCAGAGCCAGAACACAGATTAGATTGACAGAACGGGAGCCGGTTAGCAACAGCACACTTCTTCCTGAGACTGACAGCTCTTTCCCCGGGCTCGCTGTGGTCTCCATAAGAAAGGCAAGAATGCCAGAGAGCTATACAGAAGTTTCAAGCACCACCAGCCCTCGCAAGATCAACCCTCCTTCAACACCCTTCTTGCCAACGAAAACAAGGCGGGTCACTTACAGCCATGGGCGCAGCCATCTTGGACGAGTCACGTGATTTCCCTCAAAGGGGGAGGGAGACAGGCCGGCGTTTCAACTTTCCCCGCCCAATGTTAACAGAGCATGCGCCTATCTTTTGGGACATGCTCAGCTGCAGCGACTGAAGCCCGAGGTGCTTTCCTTGCCCTTACTTAGAACCCGGGAGTTCAAAAACGCATGCCTACCAGAGAATCGTTTACGGGGTGTGTGGGTGAAATGGCGAAAGGTGCCCGTGCAAAACTACAGGGGAAGCTAAAGCAAGTACGGAGGGGGGTTCTGAATGCTTACAAATTATTCTGGAAACTCCATTAAGAATTACAGATCAAGGCGCAGGGTTGCCGAACCTCCAGGTGAGCCCTGGAGATCTCCCAGAATTACAACAGATCCGTCCCCCTGGAGAAAATGGCTACTTTGGAGGGTGGACTGTAAGGCATTATATCCCACTGAGGCTCCTCCACTGCCCAAACCCCACCTTCTCAAGGCTGTGTACCCCGAAATATCCAGTAATTTCCCAACCGGGAGCTGGCAACCCTAGGGCAAGATAAGCTTACTGTCTCCCATTAGCTGGCTGAGAACTGCATCGGTTACATGGCGTGACTGGAGCCTTCTTCTTTTGGCAGTTGCCTGCATGCGACTCATAAAGCAACAAAGAGTATATGGGATTTTGTTTTCATAATTTCAGCGAAAGGGTGGCATTCTGCACATGCTCAGATTCCAGAGAAGCAGCTGTGTTAGTCTGTGCAGGGAAGCTGATTGGGAGTCTCGCTGCACCTTAAAGACAAACAAGTTTTTATCGGAGTAGCAGCAAAGACTCCTGCTTCTTTTTGCACATGCTCAAAAGCATTTCCCTTGCTTAAAAAAACAACAACACACCCCTCTGCTGCCTGTTAGAAGAGACTCTGCACCTGAAGAAACACTGTTGCCCTAGGTGTCTTTTTTTTTTTTTTAAAAGTAAAAACTTGCACACCACTAACAAAGGAAAAACACTCTGTACGTGCTCATGGGCAAGAAGTCATATCATTTAATTTCTGGCAGCTGCCCACCACCTGATATTATTGTGAATATGTATCCCTACTGACATGTGGCCATTTCCTCTTTAGCTTGCTGCCTACTAGATCCCTTTTTCTTAATAAAAACCCTGCCGTATCAGACCAAGCATCCAGCTATCGCAGCATTCTAGTCCAGCCAACTTGTTCTGGAACAGGCCTCTGTTCAGGAAGGCTCTATTTTAGCTGTTCTGTTTAACAGCCATTGCCTAGGAAAACCTCACCACTCTTGCTGGATTCCCATTAAGCTGAAAAGAAACTTTGGGGCAGTCTCCTTTGCGAAAGACCTGCCTCTTCCCCGTGTGAGGCAAAGGAAAAGTGAGGCACTTTGGGCTGGGGGGTGGTATTTGTGAATTTCCTGCATTGTTGCAGGGGGTTGGACTACGTGACCTTGGAGGTCCCTTCCAACTTTCCCAGATTCAGTTCACAGCATCTCCAGTTAAAAGGACCAGGCTGGAGGTGACATGAAAGACCTCTGCCTAAGACCCTGGAGAGCTGCTACCGGTCTGATTAAACACATGGAATTCACTGCCACAGGAGTGGTGGCGGCCACAAGCATGGACGGCTTCAAGAGGGAATTAGATAAACATCTGGAGCAGAGGTCCATCAGTGGATATTAGCCACAAGGCCTAGATAGGGACTCTCAGGCTGGGGCAAGGGATGCTCTGCATCTCCCTTCCCTCCCTCCCTCGGGATCAGTGTTAGCCGTGGCTGAAGCAGTGGCGACGGGTTGGCGAAGATGGCGGCAGCAACAGCAGTGGACGATGAGCAGCGAGCGCGAGCACGGAGACTGGTCCTGGAGAGGCGTGGTGGCACAGCGAGGCTGGAAACCTTTACATTTATCTCAGCTAATCAGCTGGAGGGCCCTTTCAATCTTGCAGGAGGGGAGGGGAGGGGAGGGGAGGGAGAGGGGCGTGTACCGCCCCCCCTTCATTATGGCAAATAACGGCAGCCCCACCAGAAAAAGTGTTGCCCCACGAGCCACAAAATCCTGGCAACGGGCCCGCCAACCTTGCAAGAGAGCACCTTGCAAGCAGTGTTCCCTCTAAGCTGAGTGGGCGTGAGCTAGCTCACAGCTTTTTAGCCTCCGGCTCACACGTTTTTGTCTCAGCTCAGGCAGGTTGGCTCCAGAGCAAACTCATTTCCGCAGCAGCCAAATCTCTCGCTCACAACTTGAATGCCAATAGCCCACAAAGCAGAATCTTTGCTCACAAGGTTCCACAGCTTAGAGGGAGCACTGCTTGCAAGAGAGGACCCTCACCCTTTGCCGTGCACCATGAGGAGAAAAGAGGAGCCGTGTGAAGACTCAGACTCTTGCTCTGGACTGAACTTTGAACGCGCAGCCCTGCTGGCAGCCGCCGGGCTCTGGGTGTGTCCCTTCCAAGCCTTTGAAAGGCATTTCTGGTATCAGCCGCCGCCACCGGGGAACGCGTATGGCTTCCGACACCCGCCAGCCGACTCCACAGAGGACTTTTTGCAAGCTTGGAGTATCAGGTGCCCTCCTGTCTTCACCTGCTCAGGTGCGACTGCCGCTTGAAACTTCCCCCCTTTCTCTATTCCACCAGCCCCGGAGCAAAAGGGGAAGGTGGCTTCCACTCCTTTGTGAGTCACCTGCCGTCAGCCTAGCGGGCCGTGTCCCTTTCCTAGCCAGGTAAAAGCCACAACCTTCCATTGGTGCAGGAGACTCAAGCCAGCATACCTGGGAACTCTTCCCTAAATCCTGGTTATGGCCCTTGTCTTCTGCTGTACCCTTGTAAGAGACACCAGGACCCACACAGGTTTGGGAGACTGGGAAGGTAAGCTGTAACTGAGTAGGTTCTACCTGCGTGGCTCATAGGCAGACAGAGAATCCAGGGCAAGGACACTCAATTGGACATAACCAGTGCAACTGTATTGTGTGTATCCCACCCAGAGATACCTGGGAGGTGGAGTTGGGAAGGGGCTGCTGGCTCAGGCGTAGAACACCTGCTTGGCAGGCAGAAGGTCCCAGGTTCAATCCCCGGCATCTCCAATTAAAAGGACCAGGCAGGAAGGGATGTGAAAGACTTCTACCTGCGACCCTGGAGAGCCATGAAGTGGGGCTGTGTCTCAGTGACAGAGTGTCTGCTTGGCAGGCAGAAGGTCCCAGGTTCAATCCCCGGCATCTCCAGTTAAAAGGACCAGGCAGGAGGTGATGGGAAAGACCTCCGCCCGAGACCCTGGAGAGCCATGAAGTGGGGCTGTAGCTCAGTGGCAGAGCCTCTGCCTGGCATGCAAAAGGTCCCAGGTTCAATCCCCGGCATCTCCAGTTAAAAGGACCAGGCAGGAGGTGATGGGAAAGACCTCTGCCTGAGACCCTGGAGAGCCATGAAGTGGGGCTGTAGCTCAGTGGCAGAGCCTCTGCTTGGCAGGCAGAAGGTCCCAGGTTCAATCCCCGGCATCTCCAGTTAAAAGGACCAGGCAGGAGGGGATGGGAAAGACCTCCGTCTGAGACCCTGGAGAGCCATGAAGAGGGGCTGTAGCTCAGTGGCAGAGTGTCTGCTTCGGATGCATAAGGTCTCAGGTTCAATCCCTGGCATTTCCAATTAAAAGGACCAGGCAGGAGGGGATGGGAAAGACCTCCCCCTGAGACCCTGGAGAGCCATGAAGTGGGGCTGTAGCTCAGTGGCAGAGCCTCTGCTTGGCGTGCAGAAGGCCCCAGGTTCAATCCCCGGCATCTCCAGTTCAAAGGACCAGGCAGGAGGGGATGGGAAAGACCTCCGCCTGAGACCCTGGAGAGCCATGAAGTGGGGCTGTAGCTCAGTGGTAGAGACTCTGCTTGGCATGCAGAAGGTCCCAGGTTCAATCCCCGGCATCTCCAATTAATAGGACTTGGCAGGAGGGATGGGAAAGACCTCTGCCTAAGACTTGGGAGAACCAAGAAGTTGGGTTTTGGCTCAGTGGGAGAGTGTCTGCCTGGCATGTAAAAGGTCCCAGGTTCAATCCCCGGCATCTCCAGTTAAAAGGCCCAGGCAGGAGGGGATGCAAAAGACCTCCCGCCTGAGACCCTGGAGAGCCGCTGCCCGTCTGAGCAGACAGTGCTGAGTTTGATGCACCAAGGGGCCTGACTCAGCAGAAGGCAGCTTCGTGTGTAGTCTGAAGACCGGACTGAGAAGTGAGACTCCCCTTGTGGAGCTACCATCCCGATGCGTCATCCCCGCAGGTGCTTTGGTACAGGTTATGGCCTCCAGTGCCCTGCTTTAGGAAACGATCCTCTGAGAGGAAAAACATTTAACGGAGCATCCTTTGCCCACTCCCAGGCCTTGGACGAGCAACAGAGAATCTCCCCAATGGACACCGACGAGGAGTCTCCCTTCGACGGCTTCCTCCCGTGCCCAAAGTTTTCAGGGAGCCCGGCTCTTCTCCTCCATCGTCTCCCCCGCCCGAGACAGGGCAGGAAGTGGCCGAGGGGACTGGAAGGAGATCTCCCGGTCTGCGTGAGAAGATAACCTGGCTGCGGGCTGAAATGGTGAGCGCCCCCCGCCCCCCCCCAGTTTCCTCCCCAGATCTCGCAAGCTAAGCAGGGTCGGCCCCGGTTACTATTTGGATGGGAGACCAGCGAGGAAGCCCAGGGTTGCTACACAGAGGCAGGTCACGGCAAACCACCTCTGAACGACTCTTGCCTTGACCTGGTTGGTCCAGGCTAATCCAATCACGTTGGATCTTGGAAGCGAAGCAGGGTCGGCCCCGGTTACTATTTGGATGGGAGACCAGTGAGGAAGCCCAGGGCTGCTATGCAGAGAAAGGCAATGGCAAACCCCCTCTGAACCTCTTTTGCATGGAACACCCCTACGAGGTGTCACCAGAAGTCGGCTGCAACTTGAGAGTCTTTTCCATCAATAGACAGTCCCCCCCTGATCTGGACATCTCAGGTTATCCCGATCTCATCCGGTCTCAGAAACTAAGCAGGGTCAGCCCTCGTTAGTCCTCAGATGGGAGACCACCGAGGAATACCCGTTCCCGTTGGCAGCAGAGGAGAGGACTCACAATCATGGGTTTGAATGGAGGGCAGGAAGGTACCGGCTGGATCTTAGGGAAAACATTTTGACCGTCAGAGTTGTGTGACAGTGGAATCGGCCGCCTCGGGAGGTGGTGAGCTCCCCCCCTCCCTGGCGGCCTTTCAGCAGCGGCTGCCGAAAGAGAGATCACGGGAGGAAGCGGAAACCCAAAAACGACATAAATATGTTTGCAAAATCATTTACTGCAGTAATCCTGTAGAAAATTCTCTCCTGTTATCGCCCCGCACGCAACGGATCGCCCACACGCAATGATTGTGAAACGGATTGTTTACGTTGCGCAGCATTCATTGCATATGAGCGATAATAGAATTTTCTACAGAATTTCTACAGAAAATGATTTTGCAAGTGTGTCTTTATGGGCTCTTCGTTATTTTGGTCACGGATGTTGTTTTTGGATTCCCCCAGTCTTGAAGCAGCGGCTGGACAAACCTTTGTCAGGGATACTCTAGTCTAGGGTGGTCCTGCACTGAGCCAGGGGGTTGGACTAGATGGCCTCTGGGCCCCTCCCGACTTTGTGATTCTAGGATTCTCCCACATTTCTGACACAGAGGCAGGGAATGGCAAACCACCTCTGAATGTCTCCTCCCTTGAAAACCCTACGGGGTCACCGTGAGTTGACTGTAACTTGACAGTGCTTTCCACACACACACCCCAACCCCAGTTTTCTAAGAGGAGGTGTGCTGGTAACAAGGACCTGGGATCAAAGGATCTTCCTTTGAAATAAAAGGACCTTAGCAGCTTCAGCCAGTAGCCCTATTTGTCTAAAGCAAAAGACCCAAATTCGAGTCCTGTAGCACCTTAAGAGCCTAACAACATATCTGACGAAGGGCGCTTTGACTCCCAAAAGTTCATCCCCCCCAAATCTCATTGGTCTCTAAGGTGCTGCTGGACTCGAACCCAAGACCCTAGTCGTTTTGTCTTTATAGCTCCGTTGCCCCGAACCTGCCCCAAAAGCGCTCCTGCTCTCTAAAAAAAACCAGCCTTCCCCTCTCATTGACCTTGGAACTCCCTGCCACAAGCTCCCCTCCTCTTCCTCCTTCGGGCCCCTCCAAATCCGCCTTCGGCTTAACGTGCCCGATGAAGCACACCCTCAATGCATAGAAATGTGAACGGGTTGAATGCGGACACTCCCTCTTTGCTCAGCCGAGCAGGGCCTTCCTTTGTTTCGCTCACAATACTTCCGTGCTCGGCGTCCGATTAAAGAAAACAAACATCCTACAGTAGAGATCTGGACAGAAAAACTAGCACAGTATGCAACTTTGGCAAAACTAACCAGTTATATAAACAAAAAGACCACTGAAAGAATTTCGGCAGAAATGGCAGGCTTATTACTCGCATTACGGGAATAATTAAGGTTTTGGGTTTTTTTTTTTAAAGTTCTGGAATTATCCAAATATTATATTAAAGGTGATGAAGACATTGATTGTAGTTCCTATTCTTTATTCTGCATTCTGCTCATTAGTAAGAATAAAATTTAGCTTTAGGTAAACAATTAAGACAATATTAAGGTTTTTACAGCGATTTCAGTTTCGCATAGAAGTGCATTCAGTTGTCAAAGATGTAATTTCTTTTATCATTAACGAATTATCGCTAACCTTAGGAAAGTTCTTGTTTATTCTTTAAAGAGAGACTCTACCCCCAAAATGCTGTAATATGGATGTTTTCATGCCTGCTTCTATAGTAAGAATAAAATTTAGATGTAGATCAACAATTAAGACAACATTAAGGTCTTTACAGTGACTTAATTTTAGCATAGAAGTTCGTCCAGTTGTCAAAGATGTCATCTCTTTTATCACTAACAGATTATCGCTAACCGTAGGAAAGCTCTCATTTGTTCTTTAAAGAGAGAATCCAGCCCCAAAATGCTGTAATAGTGTTGTTTTAATGTCTCCTTCTGTATTTGAAATATGTAATACACTTGGTAATACACCTGATCTTACCTGTTGCACATAACAACTCACGATATTCAACAAACCTGATGAATTTATATCTTCCCCTCACCCCCCTTTTCTCTTATGTATCCCACCTTTTTTCTGAGAAAATAATTTTTTTTTAAAGAAAGAGAAACAGAACGCAGACTCAAACACTTCTTTCCTTCCCGTCCAGCGGAGGGTGCGCCGGGCGGATCGGGCCCTGTTCGATCAGCTGCACACCCTCGCCTTGGAGATCCAGGACTTGCGGGAGCTCCAGCAGGAGATGGAAAGCTTGTCGACGGAGGAGCTGTCCGCGGGAGAACGAGGGCAAGCCGGAGGAGGCGCCGGCCCGCCGGCCCACGTCCCGTCTGCAGGGGCCGTGGCGGCTTTCGAACTCACCATCTGAAAATGGGAGGGAACTCCTCCTGGGTTTGGTCTGCCGTAGCTTGCGGCCCACGTGTTTGTGAAACCGCCTGTCGTTTCAAAGAACAAAACTGGAACTTGGGGGGGGGGGGGGGTTTCCGGAGGAACTCACATGCTTGATTTGCTGTAAGCTAATCATCTGGGGTTGCCAACTCCAGGTTGAGAAATTCCTTGAGGTTTGGGGGATGGAGCCTTGGGAGGCGTGGTTTGGGGAAGGGAGGGAGGGGCCTCAGCGGGGTATAATGCCATAGAGACCACCTTTCAGAGCAGCCCGTTTCTCCAGGAGAATTGATCTCTGTGGACTGGAAATCAGTGGTAATTCCGGGAGATCTCCAGGCCGCACCTGGAGTTTGGCTACCCTATAATCAGCAGTTAGGCTTTCCAACCTCTAGGTGGGGCCTGGAGTTCTCCTGCAATTACCACTGATTTGCAGACTACAGAGATCAGTTCCCCTGGAGAAAATGAAGAAGAGATTGGATTTATACCCTGCTCTTCACTTGGAGTCTCAGAGTGGCTTACAATCTCCTTTCCCTTCCCCTCTCCACAACAGACACCCTGTGAGGTAGAAGAAGAAGAAGAGAGTTGGATTTGTACCCCGTCCTTCACTCGGAGTCTCAGAGTGGCTTACAATCTCCTTTCCCTTCCCCTCCCCACAACAGACACCCTGTGAGGTCGGTGGGGCCGAGAGAGCTCTTTTGAGAACAGCTCTGAGAGAACTGTGACTGACCCAAGGTCACACCAGCGGCTGCAAGTGGAGGAGTGGGGAATCAAACCCAGTTCTCCCAGATTAGAGACTCACTGGCTGAGTTCAGACCGTGGCAAAACAGCCCCGGAACAAACTGTTCTGGGTTTTCCTGGTCACACTGCGCCAACTGATGCGGGAGCATACCGGGAAGAGGTGCGCGGGAGCATTCAGACTGCTGGCCCAGAGGTACGGCTGTAAATGGCTTTTCCCTGGTAATTTGGCTATGTACGCATATGCGCATCTGGCTGATTTGGGGAGGATCCCATTGCACCAGCATTGGGCAGTAGAGTGGAGCACGGCCAATCATATCGCTGCTGCCTTATGCGCAACGTGGGTTGCTCCCGGCTTTTCGGGTTGGCGTTCACACTTCCCGGCAGCGGAATGAAGCGGGATAAACGGGTTCTCAGGGATTCGCTACCACTTTTACCAGGTATCTTTTATAGAGCGAAGTGGAACAGGACGGGTTGACTACGGGTGGGGAATGCCAGGCAGATGTGCCTGTGTGAACGCCCCCGTTAATCCGCTTGTGAAACGTGGCTGAAACGTGGCTATAGTGGGGGCCAACTGCCGGTCTGAACTCAGCCTCAGTTTGGTTTTCCTGATTTTGGTCTGCCAGACTTTTTGCTAGCCGGCTCCAGTGTCCAGAACGCACTGCTGGACGCAAAGAAATCAGGGTGATTCTTTTTTCCCCCCGCTCACCACAGAAATGAAGCTATGGGAACGTTTCCCCTTCCAAATTTCTAGACAGCAGTTAAAACAGAGGAGGGAGGGAGGGAGGGAGAGAGAGAGAGAGAAAGAGAGAGACCCTATTTCTGCCCCTTACAAGTAGACCTGGCTTCGTTAACAGAGCTTCCAGAAAACTGAAATATTTAAAAAGTCTGTATTTTCAAAGTGTTTTTTAAAAAAATAAAACAACCAAGCACAGTCTCCAGGACTGAGGCACGAGAAGACGCAGAGATGCTCCCCAAGGGGGGGGAATGTCCAAGCAGAATTCCTCCAGAGGGGGCTCTGGTAGTACAGGAGGTGGGTCAAATCCCCTTTCCCACCTGGCTGCTCAGAGTTCTCCGGTGGTCTTTTGCGCTAATTCCAGCCATTCGCCAACCTGGGCGCTGATCCGCTGCACGGAAGGAGGGGAGGGGAGAGAAAAGACAGGGTTAGCGATTATAGCACCACGGCTGACGCCAAATGCTTCCCTGGAAACTGCACTGACTCCTCCTCGAACCCTTATTGAGAGGTCAGTCTCTTACAGAGTTGTCAACTCTACACTGGGAAATGTCCGGCGATTTAGGGGTGGAGCCTGGGGAGGGTGGGGGCACGGTGTTCCCTCTAAGCTGAGTGTGAGCCAGCTCACCGTTTTCTTAGCCTCCAGCTCACACATTTTTTGTCTCAGCTCAGGAAGGATGAGCCCGGAGCAAACTCATTTACGCAGCAGCCAAATCGCTCACTCACAATCGCCAGCGGCTCACAAAGTAGAATTTTTACTCACAAGACTCCACAGCTTAGAGGGAGCACTGGTGGCATAGAATACCATAGACGCCAGCGTCCAGAGTGGCCGTTTTCTCCGGGGGGAACTGATCTCGGTCATCTGGAGACCAGCCGCAATTCTGGGAGATCCTCCCGGCCTCACCTGGAGGATGGTAACTCGTGTTCCCTCTAAGCTGAGTCAGTGTGAGCTAGCTCACAGCTTTTTTAGCCTCCGGCTCACACATTTTTGTCTCAGTTCAGGAAGGGACGGCTCCAGAGCAAACTTGATTTCTGCAATAGCCAAACTGCTAGCTCACCATTTTAATGCCAGGAGTTCACAAAGTTTAATTTTTGCTCACAAGACTCCACGGCTTAGAAGGAGCATGGATGGTAACCCTGAGACATTTCTAGGAGCATGCGCAATTCCTCCCCGGACCACTTTATCCAATGTATTTGTACGTCCTTCTTCCTGGGCGGCTCCAGGTGAATCCTGGAGTCCTTCCGGAATTACAACTGATCTTCGGGCTACGCGTATCACTTGGAGGAAATGGCAGCTTTGGAGGCAGCACAACTCTATGGTATACCACGAAGTCTCAGAGAAACGGATGTTCCTCTCCAGGGCCTGCCCCCAAATCTCCAGGGATTTCCCCACCTGCAGTTGGCAACCCGAAGCAGAATAGCTTTTGTTTCTTCACATTTAATTCATTTATATTCCGCCTCCCCTCCCCGCCCGCAAGGGGGACCGAAAGTGGCTTACGTTGTTTCTCTCGCCTCTGTCTTACTCTTACAACAGGCTGATCGGGCGGCTGGTTCCCTTCCTTGGACGCAATGACCTAGCAACCTCAAGACTGGACTACTGTAATGCTCTCTACTTGGGGCTGTCCTTGTCCACACGATGGCGACCTCAAGACTGGACTACTGTAATGCTCTCTACTCGGGGCTGTCCTTGTCCACGCGACGGCCACCTCAAGACTGGACTACTGCAATACTCTCTACTTGGGGCTGTCCTTGTCCACGCGATGGCCACCTCAAGACTGGACTACTGTAATGCTCTCTACTTGGGTCTGTCCTTGTCCACGCGACGGCCACCTCAAGACTGGACTAGTGTAATGCTCTCTACTTGGGGCTGTCCTTGTCCCAAATCCGGAAACTGCAGCTGGTGGTCGGGCCTCCCTATGCGAGAGCACATCCAGCCTGCGCAAAAAGCACTGCACTGGCTGCCTATAGCATACCGGATTCGGTTCAAGGTGCTGGTTCTTACCCTTTAAAGCCCTAGACGGTCAGGGGCCTACGTACCTAAGGGACCGCCTTTCCCCCACGTGTTGCCCTGAGAGTACCACAATCGGGATCCAAAAACCGTCTGGCCCTTCCAGGCCCCAGAGAAGCTAGGCTGGCTGTGACGAGGGCCAGGGCCTTCTCAGTGGTGGCTCCGTACTGGTGGAATGAGCTCCCGGAGGACAGCAGGGCCCTGCGGGACCTTTTACAGTTCCGCGGGGCCTGCAAGATGGGGCTCTTCTGCCAGGCTTTCGATTAGGGGGCCGCAGCCAAGAAACTGAGGCCCTGGCCCCAATATCAACAATCATCGTCAACAGCCCAATATAACCCAGACTACGATGCTAGCTGGATGTTGCCCGTGGATGCTGCCAAGGCCCGCCATCTTGATATAAACTGTACTAGCACTTTATAGTATGTTGTGTTACATCATTGTATTGTTATGATTTTATTCGAATTCTGTTTTAGCTGTTTTACAGACTGAGTCTGCTCTAGCAGGGAGGGCGGGATATGAGTTTATATAAATCAATCAATCCTCTGAGGTAGGCAAGGCCGAGAGTGTACGACTGGCCCGAGGGCACCCAGCAAATCTTCCAGGGCAGAGAGCGGGGATTCGATTCCCAGATCCTAGGTCCAGCACCTCAACCACGACACCACGCTGGCTCTCACACATGGCTGCCCCTTCCATTTGGTCCCCACAAGAATCACGTGGAGGTAAACTAGGCTAAGGACTTGTGGTTCCATGGCTGAGCGGGGATTTGAAACCAGTTCTTCCCGATCCTAGTCCAACCGCGACACCACCCTGGATTTCTGGTTTTAACTGCTGTCAGCAGAAGCATGTGTAAGGACATCGGAGAAGCCCTGCTGGATCTGACCAGGGGTCTACCTAGTCCAGCATCCCCGTCTCACACAGCAGGCAACCAGTCCCTCTGGAGGGCCAAGAACAGGGCAGAGAGGCCGAGGCCTTCCCCTGATAAGAATATCAGAAGAGCCCCTACCGGATCAGACCAGTGGTCCATCTCGTCCAGCATCCTGTCTCACACAGGGGCCAGCCAGTTCCTCTGGAGGGCCAACAACAGGGCACAGAGGCCGAGGTATTCATAAGAACATCAGAAGAGCCCTGCTGAATCAGGCCAGTGGTCCATCCAGTCCAGCATCCTGTCTCACACACGGTGGCCCACCAGTTCCTCTGGAGGGGCCAACAACAGGGCAGAGAGGCCGAGGCCTTCATAAGAACATCAGGAGAGAGCCCTGCTGGATCCGACCAGTGGTCCATCTAGTCCAGCATCCTGTCTCACACAGCAGCCAGCCGGTTCCTCTGGAGGTCCACAACAGTGCATAGAGGCCGAGGCCTTCGTAAGAACATCAGAAGAGCCCTGCTGGATCAGACCACTGGTCCATCTAGTCCAGCATCCTGTCTCACACAGCAGCCAGCCGGTTCCTCTGGAGGGTCCACAACAGTGCATAGAGGCCGAGGCCTTCGTAAGAACATCAGAAGAGCCCTGCTGGATCAGACCACTGGTCCATCTAGTCCAGCATCCTGTCTCACACAGCAGCCAGCCGGTTCCTCTGGAGGTCCACAACAGTGCATAGAGGCCGAGGCCTTCGTAAGAACATCAGAAGAGCCCTGCTGGATCAGACCAGTGGTCCATCTGCGTCCAGCATCCTGTCTCACACAGTGGCCAGCCAGTTCCTCTGGACCACAAACAACATAGCACAGAGGCCGAGGCCTTCGTAAGAACATCAGAAGAGCCCTGCTGGATCAGACCAGTGAGGGTCACTCTAGTCCAACATCCCGTCTCACACAGGGGCCAGACCAGTCCCTCTGGATGGCTGAGAACAGGGCATAGAGGCCGAGGCCTTCCCCTGACGTTACCTCCTGACTCTGGGATTCAGAGGTCGAGTGCCTCTGAATGTGGAGGTTCCCCTCAGTCTTGTAGCCATTGACAGACCTATCCTCCAGGAATCTATCTAATCCCCTTTTAAAGCTGTTTATTCCTGTGGCCCTCACGACATCCTCTGGCAGTGAATTATACATTTTAATCACTCTCTACATGGGTGTGTGTGTATGAATCATGCACTGAGTAGCCCCCAACAGTCAGAACCTCCATATTCAGAAGACGTGTACCCCTGAGTACCAAATTCCAGAAACAAAATAGGGAGAGATGTTGCTTTCATGATCTGTTGGCAAGCTCCAGACCGACTGCTCTTAGAAATTAAGAGGCAGCTGGATTGGGCCATCTAGACCAGCAGAGGACATTCTTCTGTTAGAACATCCTTGTGGCTGACTACCACCAGCATGATCAAGGAGAGAATCTGGTATTACCAGAGGGACATGGAACTTCCCCCAGACAATCCCCTGACAAAATTTTCCCATGAAGCTCCGTGGCCCCCCCTCACCTTCCTGGCCTGGATGAGGGGCAACGGATCCGTGGGGCTAGAGGACATCATGTTGGCGCAGTGGGACGTGCCGTTGATCAACAGGGCCAGTTCGGAGCGGGACTGGTTCTTGAGGACGCTCAGCGCGTGCCAGGGGTCAATGTCACCTAGGCGGGCGGAGAGATTTAAAGGAGAGAGGGTCGAGTTAATGGCAGGATCCAATCCTGGCAGCTCAGATCCAAGAGAAGAAACGGAGTTGGCCCCGGATCCAGGACCCAAATGTGGCCCTGCAAGAGAGGAAACCATCCACACAGAAGCCCAGATCTGGCTCCTCTGCAGATAAGAACGTAAGAGAAGCCAATGTTGGATCAGGCCAATGGCCCATCCAGTCCAACACTCTGTGTCACACAGCGGCCAAAAATACCAGGGGCCATCAGGAGGTCAGCAGTGGGGCCAGGACACCAGAAGCCCTCCCACTGTTGCCCCACCCCCAAGCACCAAGAATACAGAGCATCCCTTGCCCCAGACATAAAAACATAAGAGAAGCCAATGTTGGATCACGCCATTGGCCCATCCAGTCCAACACTCGGTGTTCCAAAGTGGCCAAAAATACCAGGTGCCATCAGGAGGTTCAACAGTGGGGCCAGGACACTAGAAGCCCTCCCACTACTTGCCCCCCAAAGCACCAAGAGTACAGAGCATCATTTGCCCCAGACATAAGAACATAAAAGAAGCCATGTTGGATCAGGCCAGTGGCCCATCCAATCCAACTCTCTGTGTCACACAGTGGCCAAAAAGACCAGGGGCCATCAGGAGGTCCAGCACTGGGGCCAGGACACCAGAAGCCCTCCCATTGTTGCCCTCCCACAAGCACCAAGAATACAGAGCATCACTTGCCCCAGACTGAGAGTCCCTAGCTATAACTTGTGGCTAATAGCCACTGATGGACCTCTGCTCCAGTATGTTTATCTAATTCCCTCTTGAAGCCGTCCACCCTTGTAGCTGCCACCAACTCCCGTGGCAGTGAATTCCACGTGTTAATCCTCCTTTGGGTGAAGAAGGACTTCCTTTTATCCGTTCTAACCTGGATAACCTGGGACTTTCCGGAAGTGGGAATTGACATCGCCCCCCCATTCCCCCCGAAACAGTGACGTCGCACACAACGTGCCTCGCATCACACCGGAAGGGATTTTGAACAAAACTCTGTGGTAAAATCAGCGTCAAACCATAGAGTGTTGCCCATAATCCAGAGCGTCAGCCCCCCAAAGTCGCCAACGTGCCGATGTCACTTCCGGGTGACGCAGGCACGTTAAGTGCAACATCGCTGTTTTGGGGGAATTCTCTCCTACCGGCCAGCAATCTTAGGGATAAGAGCCACAGTTACCTGGGGGTCTCCCTTCATAAATGGGAACCCCACATGGGATTCACTGCCACAGGAGGTGGTGGCAGCTACAAGCATGGGCGGCTTCAAGAGGGAATTAAATAAGCATATGGAGCAGAAGTCCATCAGTGGCTCTTTTCTACTGCTAAAAACAGGCTAACAATGGCTACCGATCTTCATCTCTCTCCATAGGAGGAGGTAAAGTTATGCAAAACAAGCAGATAAGACCCAGAACGCTTCATTTGCTCAGCTGATAAGGAGGTCACCCTGTTCAGGTTTCCTAGCTGCTGAACAAGAGACACATTGCCAGCCCAAAATTGAGGCTTTCCCCCTCCCCTGGAAGGCACCCCATCTTTAACAGGATTATTACAACCTTCCCTTGCTGTTTCCCCATAGCTGTTTCACTTGGAACAACTGCCCAATAGTCAATAGAAAATGTGTACCACTTTTCAATGGCGTTTCATCAATGGTGTTTAAATGGCACTCTTAAATGCCATTTAAATACCATCTCCTTGGTGTACATGCTGGAACGCTGCCTGAGTTTTATCTGTTCTCTCCACCCTAAATAGAAACTACAGAGGAAGAGGCGGGCCGGGGGGGCAGGACAGTTTCTGAGCAATCAATTATCTCTGAGCACGTGTAAAGTATTTCCCCCCTCCCCAGCTAAATATTAAATGTTTCAAAAGATGACAAAAGAGAACAGGGGTTTCCGAGACAGAATAAATTCAAGGATGTGAATGATGCTTTCCCTTCTCTTCCTCCGGGTCTCGTTCAACTACACAAAAACACGCCGAGCCCGAAGCCGTCCTAACCCACCCCGTTCTCCGTACCGTTAACAAAAAGGACACGGCTGGCTTTGGGGTGGTCGGCCCCGTAGTATTCGTTGGTGAAAGTCACCGCCTCCTGGACCCTCTCTCGGGAGATGTTGAAGATCTCCTGGCAGGTGTCTAGCTCGGGAAGGAGACTCATGAGGCGGGAGAAGATGCAGGTGGAGTCCTCACATGTCTGGTCTGGAGGAGGGGGAAAGAGAGACAGCAGTTAAGACCCTCTGTGCTTGTTTGGATCCATACCGGCCTCCAAAGTTTGACAAGGACGGCAGGAGCTGATTCTGGCAGCAATGCTGATTCTGTGAACATCGACAAATTACAAGGAGGGAGGGCAGGGAGGGTCGCCTCAGTGCTTAGTTCTCGCGGCTCTTTCTCAGGGAAATGCCGGTCACCACTTTGGGGTCAGGAACAGTGTTCCCTCTAAGCTGAGTGAGTGTGAGCCAGCTCACTGTTTTTCAGCCTCCGGCTCACACATTTTTGTCTTAGCTCAGGAAGGAGGGCTCCCAAGTAAACTGATTTATGCAGCAGCCAAATCACTCGCTCACAACTTTAATACCAGTAGCTCACAAAGTAGAATTTTTGCTCACAGGACTCCATAGCTTAGAGGGAGAATTGGTCAGGGATGCAATTTTTCTCCAGGCCAGTTTGGCCGGAGATCCTGGAGGTTTTTGGTCATCTTCTGGGTGTGGAGCACAGAGGTCGCTGGGTGCCAAGGCTCCCTCTAAGCTGCGGAGCAAAAATTCTACTTTGTGAGCCAGTGGCATTAAAAGTTGTGAGCAAGCGATTTGGCTACTACATAAATTTAGTCTGCTCTGGAGCTGTCCGTCCCGAGCTCAGTCAAAAATGTGTGGGCCGGAGGCTAAAAACCTGTGAGCTAGCTCACCCTAACTCAGCTTAGAGGCAACACTGGTCACTGGGGTGTGTGTGTGTGTGTGTGTGTGTGTAGGGGGGAGGTATTTGTGGACTTCCTGCATTGTGCAGGGGGTTGGACTAGATGACCCTGGAGGTCCCTTCCAACTCTGTGATTCTATGAAGTGTCCCCCCCCACAGAAGCCCCACAAGATCACAGGAGCTGTTTCCCATTTTACACGAGGAGAAAGGCCTGCAGCCCAAATCCAGAGTGTTCCTTTTGCCTTCATGTTCCTCTCCCTCCTGCAGTGGAGATGCCCATGCAAAGGACATACCTAAGGCTGCCAACCTCCAGGTGGGGCCTGGAGATCCCTCGGCATTACCACTGGTCTCCAGGCGACGAGAAATGGCTGCATATGGGTTGAACTCTATGGCGTTATATCCCGCTGAGACCCCTCCGCTTTCCCAGACTGCACCTTTCCCGGGTCCTCCGAATCTCCTGAATTCCCCAACCCAGAGTTCACAGCCCTAGCAATACGGTTAGTTATGGGGAAGGCACCTCACCCTGAGATAAAACGATTAGGAAATCCCACCACATCCCCGAGATTTCCCCCCTCCAGGATGTTAAAAACCGGGGGTCCCCAACGTGGGCGCCACGGTGTTCGCCGACAACTTTTCTGGCGCCGTGCCAAGGGCTGTTAGGAAGTGGGTGGGGTCAGGTAGGCCTTTCACCCAGCAAGGCTTCTGATTGGCCGTTGGAGATCTGATTGGCTGTGCAGATTGTTTTTCAATGTCGTTTTGTCAGCAGCTGTCACCACAGCACAGGGATCTACGTTGTGTGACCAAAGGTAAGCTGCGGCAGCCATTTTGTGGCTGGCTCCGCCTCCTGCAGCGGCCATTTTGTTTCTGCATTCCCCATGCAGTGTCAGAATTCCCAGTGTGCCCACAGGCTCAAAATGGTTGGGGACCCCTGATAGAAACACTCAAAGAAGAAGAAGGAGAAGAGGATATTGGATTTATACTATGCCCGTCACTACCCGAAGGAGTCTCAGAGCGGCTTACCATCTCCTTTGCCGTCCCCTTCCCACAACAGACACCCTGTGAGGTAGGCGGGGCTGAGAGAGCTCTCCCGAGAACTGCCCTTGAGAGAACGGCTCTGAGAGAACTTGTGACTGACCCAAGGTCACACCAGCAGCCGCATGTGGCTTTATACTGCGCCCTTCACTACCCAAAGGGTTAGGGTTAGGGCTTACAGTCTCCTTTCCCTTCCTCTCCCCACAATAGACAACCTGTGAGGTAGGTGGGGCTGAGAGAACTCTCTCAAGAACTGCCCTTGAGAGAACAGCTCTGAGAGAACTTGTGACTGACTCAAGGTCACACCAGCAGCCACATGTGGCTTTATACTGTGCCCTTTACTACCCAAAGGGTTAGGGTTAGGGCTTACATTCGCCTTTCCCTTCCCCTCCCCACAACAGACACCCTGTGAGGTAGGTGAGGCTGAGGAAGCTCTCTCAAGAACTGCCCTTGAGAGAACAGTTCTGAGAGAACTTGTGACTGACCCAAGTTCACACCAGCAGCTGCATGTGGAGGAGTGGGGAATCAAACCCAGTTCTCCCAGATTAGAGTCCATGCTCCTAACCACTACACCAAATTGGCTTCGGCAGGCTGATTTCCCTTGTTTTTCTTTAACCAGCTCTCTGGGATCCATGTTCCTGCAGCATGTCTGACCCTCACTGGGCCTTTGGGGGGAAGGGTCCCCTTTTAGTTAATTTAGAAAGTCCGATTCTTCTGCATACCCGGAAACACACTTGAGGCTGCAGCAAGCCCGACTTCCCCTGTGAGCGGCCCTGTTGTACCGCTTCTGTGATTGGGCGGAGGCCGGCCGCTTCATAACAGCCACAACTAAGGGTAATTAATAAAGGTTATGGCTGGCACTTCGTGGAGAAGGGTGACACAGGCAATTATTTTGCTTTGGTTTATTTACATCGCACTGTTCTCCCCAGTTGGGACTCAAAGCGGCTTTGGCGTCGTGATTAAAAGCGGCGGGCTCTGATCTGGAGAACTGGGTTCGATTCCCCACGCCTCCACATGCAGCCAGTTGGGTGACCTCGGGTCAGTCACAAGTTCTTTCAGAGCTGTTCTCTCAAGGGCAGTCCTCTCAGATATCTCTCAGCCCCACCGACCTCACAGGGTGTCTGTTGCGGGGCGGGGAAGGGAAAGGAGACTGTAAGCCACTTTGAGACTCCTTCGGGTAGTGAAGGGCGGGGTATAAATCCAATCTCCTCCTCATCTTCCTCCTTCACATGCAGCCAGCTGGGTGATCTTGGGTCAGTCACAAGCTCTCTCAGAGCTGTTCTCTCAAGAGCAGTTCTCTCAGATATCTCTCAGCCCCACCGACCTCACCGGGTGTCTGTTGTGGGGAGAGGAAAGGAAAGGCGATTGTAAGCTGCTCTGAGACTACTTCGGGTAGTGAAGGGCGTGGTATAAAACCAACTCTTCTTCACAACAACAACAACTTTGTGAGGGAGGCCAGGCTGCGAATCTGTGACAGGCCCAAGGTCACCCAGTACGCTTCCATGGCAGAAGTGTGGCTCAAAACCCAGTCCCCTAGGGTCCTAAGTCCACACCCTCTATTCGCTACACCACACTGGCTGTCAGTGAAAGAGGCATGTAAAGTCCTTCTCACGCACAGTATCCGAACTCGGTACACGTCTGGAAGACCCACTGCCTTATGCCGACCCCTGACATGGTGGAGTTCGTATCACGCAGTTCCTTCAAGGAGTCCTCATGACAATTGTCCAGACACTTCACTCCAAAGCTGTCCAAGTACACCTGTTGAAACAAGGGAAGTCACACCGAGGGCGTAATTTCTGCTCGGGGTTCTGCCCCAGAAGCTATTAGCACAAAATGCAGTGGTGGAGTTCTGGTTATTTCCTGCCTCCTGAAAGCCGGAGTCTCTAACTTCTCCTCCTCCTTTCCGTACTGCTTCCATGAGAAGAGTCAAGATCTCTTTGCAGCACTGATGCCGGGAGACTCCTGGGACCAATTCCACCTCCTCCAGAAAATCCTTGACCTACCAGTGGTTAAGAACATCACAAGAGCCCTGCTGGATCAGACCAGTGGTCCATCCATTCCAGCACCCTGTCTCACACAGTGGCCAACCCGTTCCTCTGGTGGGCCAACAGCATGGCAGAGAGGCCAAGGCCTTCCTAAGAACCTAAGAAGAGCCCTGCTGGATCAGACCAGTGGTTCATCCAGCATCTTGTCTCACACAGTGGCCAGCCAGTTCCTCTGGAGGGCCAACAACAGGACAGAGAGGCCAAGGCCTTCCCCTGATGTTGCCTCCTGGCTCTGGGATCTTAAGGATTAGTGCCTCTGAATATGGAGGTTCCCCTCAGCCACCACGGCTAGTAGCCATAGACAGACTTATCCTCCTTGAATCTATCTAACCCCCTTTGAAAGCTGTTTATTTCCTGTGGCCAAGGGGAAAGAACAGAGCCCTTCTCCCACCCCTGACAACAATTCCCAAGATTTTGAGCTCTCAGGTTTGTCTTCCCATCCATAAGGACTGGAAACTTGAATTTTCGAAACAAGAGATGTTTCGGAAGCTGAACTCGGTGCCCAGCATCACAGCCAGTCCCATTTCCAGCTTCTACAGAAGTGTGTGCGCACACAACAGCTTATACCTTGAATAAAACTTTGTCGGTCTTAAAGGAGCCACTGGACTCGAATTTTGTCCCGGGTTCTAGTGAGAGTTTGGCCCCTCGGGGAGAGCGAGGGAAAAGAAGAGAGATGAGATTATGAGAAGACAGGAATCCCTGGAAAAGACAATAGTTGAAAGCAGCAGGAAAAGAGAAAGACCCAACACAAGACGGATTGGATCTATAAAGGAAGCCACGTTCCTCAGTTTGCAAGAGGTAGAGTTGTGAGCTCTGGGTTGGGAAATACCCAGAGATTTGGGGAGGTGGAGCCTGAGGAGGGCGGGGTTTGGGGAGGGGAGGGGCTTCAACGGGTCCACCTTCCCAAGCGGCCATTTTCTCCAGCTGATCTCTGTTGCCTGGACATCAGTTGTAACAGTGGGCAATGCTCCCTCTAAGCTGTGAAGTCTTGCGAGCAACAATTCTACTTTGTGAGCTCCCGGCATTAAAGTCGTGAGCGAGCGCTTTGGGTGCTGCATAGATTAGTTTGCTTCTGGAGGCCTCCTTTCCTGGGCTAAGGCAAAAATGTGTGTGAGCCGGAGGCTAAAAAAACTGTGAGCTAGCTCACACTCAGGCAGCTTAGAGGGAACATTGATAGCGGGAGCTCTCCAGCCACTGCCTGGTGGTTATATATCAAAACCCGGACGAGAATACTGTGGACGACGACGAAAAACCAGCGCACAAAGCGTATATTAGAAGGTTCAAAACCTATAAAGTCCAAGGAAGTACAACAGAGTCAACCGTTCTAACATTCAAACCGCACATTGCACTAAAACGTCCGCGTCCCATTCGAAACAATCCATAACATGAATCAATGTGAATAAAGTTGTTGTTGTTCAGTCGCACAGTCGAGTCCGACTCTTCGCGACCCCATGGACCAGATTACGCCAGGCTCTCCTGTCTTCTGCTGTCCGCTGAAGTTTGCTTAATTTCATGTTCGTTGCATCGATGGCACTGTCTAATCATCTCATCCTTTGCCGTCCCCTTCTCCTTTGACCTTCAGTCTTTCCCAGCATCAGGGTCTTCTCCAGTGAATGCTCCCTTCTCATTGGGTGGCCAAAGAATTTGCGCTTCAGCTTCAGTCTCTGGCCTTCCAGGGAACAGTCAGGGTTGATTTCTTTTAGGATTGACTGATTTGATCTCCTTGCAGTCCAAGGGACTCTCAAGAGTCTTCTCCAGCACCATAGTTCAAAAGAATCTATTCTTCGGCGCTCGGCCTTCCTTATAGTCCAACTCTCACAGCCATACATTACTACGGGGAATACCATTGCTTTGACCATGCGGACTTTGGTTGGCAGGGTGATGTCTCTGCTTTTTATCATGCTGTTTAGGTTTGCCATCGCTTTCCTCCCAAGGAGCAGGCGTCTTTTAATTTCATGGCTGCAGTCACCATCTGCAGTGATCTGGGATCCCAGGAACGTGAAGTCTGTCACTACTTCTACGACTTCCCCTTCTATTTGCCAAGTTACTCAGAAGGATAAAGTGTTTGTGTGGAGTTCTCGCCAATCCCAATAACCGGCCCTGCCAATTCCCCCCGTTTTATGACGTCCGAAGTAGCTTCTTACGACATCTAAAGCAGACAAGCGGTACAATAGCTAAGGCAGACCAGCGGTGCTGAACCAAAAGATTAGCATTTTATTATTATACCTGGTTTTAACATAGTATTTTAATGTTGCATTTGTTACCTATATGCATTTGGGTATTTTATCTGCTGTAAGCCTCCCTGAGCCGGCCTCGGCTGGGTAGGGTGGGATAAAAGTTTAATAAATAAAATAAAACAAAAATAAAATGTAGTTGCTGTGGATTTTCCGGGCTGTATGGCATTGTAGGGCCTGACATTTCACCAGTAGCCGTAACTGGCATCCTCAGAAGTATAACACAGAGAAATGGAGTACTCTCTGCGTCAAGGTGAGAAGAAAAATGGTAGGCAGGTAATTGATATCTGCTCAGGAAGGTGGGGTAGGGCTGAGTCATTATCTTGCAGGAGTTCCCCAGGCTGTGAACATGCTAATGGCGGAGCTTTCCTGAGGAGGTTCTTTTGTCTATGGATTGTTTCCTGAGGAGGTTCTTTTGTACGTGGATTGGGCTGTTGAAATTCTAATCTTTATCTGCAGTGCTATTGTTTTTCAGGACAGGAAACCATGCCCTATTTATTTGTAAACTCTCTCCTTTCCTGTCGAAATGGTGTCTATGTTTATGAATTTCTTCTGGGTTCTCCCAGTTTAGAGTCTGTGCGCTTCCCAAATTCACAGAAAAATGGGGGGAGACAGCTGGAGACTGTTGTTATGAAGGGTGGGGGAGAAAAGAGAGGAGAAGAAAGCGGAAGGAATCGAGCGAGGACTTCAGGAAGGAGGAGAAGCAGAAAAGCAGAAGTGAAAATGGCGGTTCGTGTCCAGCTAGCACAGAAGCTGCACAGTGTTTGTGTCGGTTTCTCTCATCACTGCCAGTTAAGACTGTTTGTCATTCTAACGCCTCGCAGCCCCAAGCTCTGAAGGCGGCGATCACAAGAACAGTTTATTTATACTATAAAGCAGTGGCATCTCAGTGCCCATTGGCAGGGAGCCGCTTGCCAGCTTCCTCTGCTCCTGATCTCAAATAGAACGACTGTGGCCATCGCAGAAGGAGATTCTCTTTCAGCCACACAGATGCTCAACAAGTTGAGGATTGTGGGTGTCGACACTCCGGGGACGTTCCCCTGGGGAAAGAACCTGGCTCAAAATGGAAAGGGCTCCAGTAATGAATGGATTTAATCCAGCCCCATTTTGAAACATGAAACTGCCTTATATTGAAATCAGACCCTGGGTCCAACAAAGCCAATATTGTCTATACTCAGACTGACAGCAGGATCTCAGGCGGAGGTCTTTCCCATCACCTCCTGCCCGGTCCTTTTAACTAGAGATGCCGGGGACTGAACCTGAGACCTTCTGCATGCCGAACAGAGGCTCTCCCACTGAGCGACAGCCCCACTTCATGGCTTTCCAGGGTCTCAGGCGGAGGTCTTTCCCATCACCTCCTGCCTGGTCCATTTTAACCAGAGATACTGGGGATTGAACCTGGGACCTTCCGCGTGCCAAGCAGAGGCTCTTCCACTGAGCTACAGCCCCACTTTGTGGCTCTTCAGGGTCTCAGGCGGAGGTCTTTCCCATCACCTCCTGCCTGGTCCTTTTAACTGGAGATGGCGGGGATCGAACCTGGGGCCTTCTGCATGCGAAGCAGAGGCTCTGCCATTGAGCTACAGCCCCACTTCATGGCTCTCCAGGGTCTCAGGCGGAGGTCTTTCCCATCATCTGCTGCCTGGTCCTTTTAACTGGAGATGGCGGGGATTGAACCTGGGGCCTTCTGCATGCGAAGCAGAGGCTCTGTCACTGAGCTACAGCCCCACTTCATGGCTCTCCAGGGTCTCAGGCGGAGGTCTTTCCCATCTCCCCCTGCCCGGTCCTTTTAACTGCAGTTGCCAGGGATTGAACCTGGGACCTTCTGCATGCCAAGCAGAGGCTCTACCACTGAGCTACAGCCCCACTTCATGGCTCTCCAGGGTCTTAGGCAGAGGTCTTTGATAACCCGAGGGCCAGATGCCCTTATGTCCATGGGCACCAGGTTGGGCAACAATGACCTAGATGAACAAGCTTTTAGGAGTTGTAAATACACAAGGGTTGGCAATCGATCATCCCAGTCAATCGTTTGAGTATTAATTAAATCTACCTAGTTTTACATATGAGCGAGGGGGGGGTCTCATTTTGAGTGAAACAGAGACTTGGGGGCCCAGGGGACAACACACCCTTACCTTGTTTATAGCCATCAGCCTCTGGTAGGGAGAGCCGCTCTGGTTGGTCATGAGCTTACACAGACCGGCCACGCTGCTCCACTGGATCCCTTCGTCGTTGTACTGCACGGCGCCCATGAAGATGTCGGCGAGGCTGGTGACCATGTCGACGAGGTCGGCCGTCCCATTCAGAGGCCTGCAGGAGCGGAAGTCCATCGCCAGTTTCTCCAGCTGCCCGGCGTGGATCAGGCTGTCCACGGTGGAGAAGGCCTCTGCCACTGCGGCCCGGCACTGCGCGGGGAGAGCCAGAGAGTCACTTCTGGGGAAGGTAGTATAGCGGTCACACAAGAGGAGGAAGAGGAGGAGGAGGAAGAGGATGATGATGAGGACGAGGAGGAGGAGGAGAAAAGAAGCGGAGGAGGAAGAGGAGGAGGAAGAGGAGAGGAGGAGAAGAGGAGAAAGAAGAAGAGGAGGAGGAGGAGAAAAGAAGAGGAGGAGGAGAGAGGAGAAAGAGGAGAAAGAGGAGAAAGAAGAAGAGGAGGAGGAAGAGGAGGAGAGGAGAGGAGAAAGAGGAGAAAGAAGAGAGAGGAGGAGGAGAAAGAGGAGATGAAGAAGCAGGAGAAGGAGGGAGAGGAGAGAAGAGGAGAAGAGAAGAAGAGGAGGAGGAGGAAGAGGAGAGGAGAAGAAGAGGAGGAGGAGAGAGGAGAGGAGAAGAGGAGAGAAGAAGAAGAGGAAGAGGAGGAGGAGGAGGAGGAGGAGGAAGAAGAAGAGGAGGAGGAGGAGGAAGAAGAGGAAGAAGAGGAAGAGGAGGAAGAAGAGGAAGAGAAGAGGAAGAGGAAGAGAAGAGGAGGAAGAGGAGGAAGAGGAGGAAGAGGAGGAAGAGGAGGAAGAGGAGGAAGAGGAGGAAGAGGAGGAAGAGGAGGAAGAGGAGGAAGAAGAGGAAGAAGAGGAAGAAGAGGAAGAAGAGGGAGGGGAGATTGGATTTCTACCCCGCCCTTCCCTACCCAAAGGAGTCTCCGAGCAGCTTACAAACTCCTTTCCCTCCCCCTCCCCACAACAGTCACCCTGTGAGGTTGGTGGGGTTGAGAGAGCTCTTTTGGGGACTGCTCCTGAGAGAACAGCTCTGAGAGAACTTGTGACTGACCCAAGGTCACCCAGCTGGTTTCACGTGGAGGAGTGGGGGAATCAAACCCAGTTCTCCCAGATCACAGTCCGAGCTCCTAACCGCTACACTAAACTTGCACTCCAAGACGGCTAATTGTATACGCAGCAGTTGAACCATGGCGACATCTCCGGTTCCCTTGGAGAGGTTGTTCCACAGAAACTGGCCAGGACTCCTAGGTTCTCTCCAGCACTACAGGTCTAGAGGAAAGCCACCGGCTAGGAAGGTGATACAATTTTCAGCAGAGGGGTGGCAAGGGGCCCGTCTCTAGGTACGCCTGGAGATCTCTTGGAATTCCAGCTCATCTCCAGACAGCCGAGATCGGTTCCCCCTGGAGAAAATGGGTGCTTTGGAGGGGGGACTCTATGTGGCACTGTACCCCACCGAGGCCCCTGTCCTCCCCAGGCTCCACCCCCAAATCTCCAGGAACTTCCCAACCTGGATCTGGCAACCCTGCCCCTGAAGACCTCCCAGAATTACAACTGACCTCCGGACAACAGGGATCAGTTCCCCTGGAGAAAACGGCAGCTTTGGAGGGTGGACGCCAGGGCTATTTCTGGGCAGGAACGCACAGGAACAGCGTTCCGGCTGGCTCCCGAGTTGGCCACGCCTAGCAGGAACTCATTAGCATAATAGGCCACACCCAACAGCAGAAACTCATTAGGATTGGCCACATTAGGGATGTATGGCCTAACATGCAAAGGAGTTCCTGCTCCAAAAAAAAACAACGCCTGAGTTTTGACGACAAACAAGGTAAACAGAATAAGAAGCAAAAGGTGGGTGTGGCTGGATGACCACACTTCTGGTAACACGGAGACGTGGCCTAATATGCTAATGAGCTGTGCAGTAAGAGGTGTGGCCTATTATGCTAATGAGTTCCTGCTGGGCTTTTTGGACAAAAAAAGCCCTGGTGGATGCGATGACGTCCCATCCCTCCCCGTCTCTGCTCCTCCGCTCTCCAGAAACTCCCCAACTCGGGAGTTGGCAGCAGTGTTCCCTCTAAGCTGAGTCAGTGTGAGCTGGCTCAGTTTATTTTTAGCCTCCAGCTCCTGCATTTTTGTCTTCGCTCGGGAAGGACGGCTCCAGAGCACAGGAATCGATCCAGGAGCCACATCGTTTGCTCACAACTTTCATGCCAGGAGCTCCCAAAGTAGAATTTTTGCTCCACGGCTTAGAAGGAGCGTCTGTTGGCAGACCGAAGGCTAAGGTCTCCAGGAAAAAAGGCCATATTCTGGCAAGGCTCCCCAGCCAATCAAAATCCCCTGCCCGGACGGACGTAGCCTAACCTCTCCATCGTCCATTCGTAAAATACAGACCTCTTTGGAACCGCCGACCACTGGATTCGACAAGCTTTCGGCGACAACCTAAAGAATCAGGAACAAAAGGAAAAGGGGGGTAAAAGGAAGTATGCAGAAACTCTTGCCCTGAATTCACCCGTCGGCTCAGATTTCAGTATTTTAAATTCGCTTGTTTCCGGCGATCTGGTTGGATTCTGTATTTTCTCTTTTGGATGACGCTGGCGTAGGGGCAGTTTCAACGGCATTTACAGCGTTGTGGATGGAGGCGGTGTATAAATATTTGAAACAAAGACATACAAGAAGGGCCTCAGGGTGGGTTGCCAACCTCCAGGTGGGAACAGGAAAAAAAAGGAAAAATCCTCCACATAAATTAACCACCAAAATTACTCAAAGACGTTCTACCTTGTGAGCTGCTGGCATTCAAGTTGTGAGCGAGCGATTTGGCTGCTGCATAAATCAGTTGGCTCTGGAGTCATCCCTTCCTGAGCTAAGATAAAAATGTGTGAGCTGGAGGCTAAAAAATTGTGAGCCGACCCACACTAACTCAGCTTAGAGGGAACACTGCTCACCACTCACATCATCAGCAATAACGAACACACAAAAGAATTTTCCCCGTGACTCATGAACTTGGCACTTTCCCTATTTGCACAATTTATTTATGTGAAGTTCGAGATTTGACATGAAACTGTTCTGGATGTCTGTTATTGCTGATTACGTAAATAATTTGTTGGTATCATATTTGGTGTCTTTGAGTATTTTTGGAGGTTTTATTTATACGGGGGATTGCTCCATTTCTTTGTATTCAACCTCATCCGTGTATCTCACTTCTGTTGCCAACCTCCAGGTGGAGACTGGAGGTCTCCCGTTATTAACCTGATCTCCAGGCAACAGAGAACAGTTCACCTGGAGGAAACGGCCACTTTGGGAGGCGGGATTCCATGGCATTATATCCCCCTGAAGCCCCTCCCCTTCCCAAATCCCGCCCTCCTCAGGCTCCGCCCCCAAATCTCCCAGGTATTTCCTAACCCAGAGTTGGCAACCTGAGCCCTAGGTTATATCTGCAAAAGAGGTGCCCTCCCATCGAGACTGGAAACGTGGAACCCCAACAAATCGCTATCAGCATGGACTCTTTACCAATGATCTGAAACACCCAGGGCTTTTTTTCTGGGGGAATGTGCCGGAACACAGTTCCGGAACCTCTTTGACAAAATTCTTTTAAAAACGTTGGAAAGTTCATAAGTTTTCAAGCATGCAGACTGGAAACTTCATTTTCCTCTCTTGAGAGTTCTGGCACCTCTCCCCCCCCCCTCCAAAAAGCCCTGGAAATACCCATTTGGTCACATGTTTGTTTTCTTCATCTTAGCAACCCTACACAACTCAGATCTGAAAAGGGATTTTGACCAAGAAGAGACTCAGTGTTCTCTTATACAGCAGCCCAATCGCTCGCTCACAACTTTAATGCCAGCAGCTCACAAAGTAGAATTCTTGCTCGCAAGACTCCACGGCTTAGAGGGAGCAGCTTTTTGCCACCCTCAGTTTGGGCAGAGATGGCCAACTTCCACACCGTCAGGGCTTCTCTGTTCGGTCCAGCGGCAGGCAGGGGTCACATTCAAGTTTATTTTGCCTCACAAGCCATTTGTGATCAACTGACCCTAGGACAGGAGTCCACAACGTTTTTGAGCCTGCGGGTACATCTGGAATTTGAGAGGAGGTGCTGAGCGCCAGGGAAATATGGCTTCCACAGAAAGTGGAGCCAAACCCAAAATACCCCGCCCTTCACTCCCCAAAGGAGTCTCAGAGCGGCTGACAATCTCCTTTCCCTTCCCCCTCCCCACAACAGACACCCTATGAGGTAGGTGGGGCTGAGAGAGCTCTTTCAAGGACTGCCCGTGAGAGAACAGCTCTGGGAGAACTTGTGACTGACCCAAGGTCATGCCAGCAGCTGCACGTGGAGGTGTGGGATATCAAACCCCGGCTCTCCCAGATTAGAGTCTGAGCCCCTCTAACCGCTACACCCAACTGGCTCTCAGGGCAACCAGTAGAAAGCTCTGCCTTACTGTGGCCCCGCCCACTCTCTGGAAACCTCCACAGGCACCATATTGCAGAACACGGTTCTAGGATAAGTGGGCCCCGCTCAGCCCAAAGATAATGATCACGACACCCCCAAAAGAGAAAGGACATGAAAACCGGACATCTATTTTTACTTCTGACCCAACCCCCCCGGGAAACATTTTTCCCTTAAGACAATATATCACCATCACCAGATCTGAATCTAGCAAGTTTGGCTGACCCACTGAAAAGAAGAAGAGATTGGATTTATACCCTGCCCTTCACTACCCGAAGGAGTCTCAGAGTGGCTTATGATCTCCTTCCCCTTCCCACAATAGACACCCTGTGAGGTAGGCAGGGATGAGAGAGCTCTCTTGAAGACTACTCCTGAGAGAACTGCTCTGAGAGAACTTGTGACTGACCCAAGGTCACACTGGCAGCTGCATGTGGAGGAGAGAGGAACTGAACCTGGTTCTCCAGAGTCCTGCTGCTCTTAACCACTACACCAAGCTGGCTCACTCGGAGTCTCAGAGCGGCTTACAATCTCCTTTCCCTTCCCCTCCCCACAACAGACACCCTCTGTGAGGTAGGCGGGGCTGAGAGAGCTCTTTCGAGGACTGTCCTTTGAGAGAACAGCTCTGGGAGAACGTGTGACTGACCCCAGGTCACCCCAGCAGCTGCATGCGGAGGAGTGGGGAATCAAACCCAGTTCTCCCAGATTACAGTCCGCGCTCCTAACCACGACACGAAACCGGCTCCATAAAGAGGGCTGAGTAAAGTGGCTCAGGAAGCCCGACCGGGATTGCGGGCGGGCAGATCGGGTTCTCGGCAAAACCTCACCTGGTTGTAGCCCTTGAAGTCCAGCTGGGCTCTGACGGGGGCCGAAGAGGAGACAGCCGCAAACACCAGATGAGGAAACTGGGGGGGAAAGAGAGAGAACAAAAGAAAGCTGTGAAGTTGAGGGGGGACGACATCGGGGTCTCATCCTTCTTGGGGGGTGGATCCCAGGTGGTTCTTCCTCTTTCCAGCACCAGCAATGGCAAAAACAGGAAGAACCGGTATCCAACTTGGAGCCCTTCGAGGCGGGCCAAGACCCTGATTACAACAGGTCTCTGGACTATCGACATCAGTTCTCCTGGAGAAAATGGCTAGCTTTGAAGGGTGAATTCCACAGCACCACATCCCAGCTGACTTTCCTCCCCTCCCAAACTTCTCCCTCTCTCCAGGTTCCACCCGCCCCAAATCTGCAGGATTTTTCTAACTCAGAGCTGGCGAGCCTACCCGTTGTACACAGAGCGGACTTCCTTCCGAGAGCCGGTGCACTGCGATGGGGAGGAGATCCAGCTCTGAATTAGAACGTTCCTAGTTCGAATATCAACGCCGCCTCTATAATATGGGAATAATCCTACTGGTCTACCTTGCAGGGGGGTACGGTTCACAGGAGAATGTCTGCGAAGTACCTCTAACACCCGGAAAGCTGTGACCTGGATAGCCCAGGCTAGCTCGATCCTGTCAGATCTCAGAAGCTAAGCAGGGCCAGCCCTGGCTAGTATTTGGAAGGGCGACCTCCAAGGAATACCAGGACCGTGGCGCAGAGGCAGGCAATAGCAAACCGCCTCTGAAACGTCTCCTGCCTTAAACAACAAGTCTATGTAGTGGTGCATAACGTTAAAAGAGCTAGAACTTCTGACTGCCAGACAGTCTTAGGATCTCCTGGCTATATTACACACTCAGCAATACGATAATTATTAATATTATTACCTGGAAAGCGCTGTAAAATTGTGAAGTATTATTATTTATCAGCCTTCTCTATAGGACGCAGCAGAGGCTGGAATTCTGGACATGCCCTGTAGTCAATGAAGTCAGTGGCTTCAAGACCTTCCCCATTTTTGCTGCCCGCAGTCCACCTGAGAGGCCCATGGGGCCGTACCTTGAGTCTGAACCAGGCTGCAAGTGAGCCAGGATAGGAACCCCCAAAACAAATCCAGGTGTTGTTCGGGGTCAGCTCGTACTTCTGGGTGATATACCAGTGGAAAGAGGCCAAGTCGGACAACCTGGGAAAGGAGACAGAGCCGAAGTTTGAAAACCAGAAAGGGCACTTCTCAGGATCGCTCAACTCCTATTTATTTCCAGCTCCCACACTTCTCCTGAATTTTATATGCTTCCTGTGTGTAACTCTGCCATAAAATAAATAATAATAATCCACCCCAATGAGAACCGAAAGCGGTTTATATCATTTCCCTCCATTTTAGCCTCACAACAAGCCCATGAGGGAGGTTGTGCTGAAAGTGAAAGAGTGTGACTGGCCCAAGGATACCCAGCAAGCTCCCATGGCACGAGTGAAGATCCGAACTCAGGCCTCCCAGATCAGAGCTGGACAATCTAACCACTGCCACACCACACTGGCTCTTCTACATGGATGAGTTAAATCCTTAGCACGCTTGGATCACCCCAGTGAACTCAGTTAGGGCGTCCAAAGGTCCCTTGTCTTCCACAGGCAGAGTTTAGCTTCCCTGAAATCTCCGCCTTGCATTTTTTTAAAAAAAGAAAACAAACTTTTAGTCCTTAAGCTTTAAAAATATTATAGAAGAGACTGGATTTATACCCTGCCCTTCACTCTGAGTCTCAGAGCAGTTTACAATCTCCTTCCCCTTCCCCTCACCACAACAGACACCCTGTGAGGTAGGCGGGGCTGAGAGAGCTCTCTCGAGGACTGCCCTTGAGAGAACAGCTCTGAGAGAACTTGTGACTGACCTAAGGTCACACCAGCAGCTGCATGCAGAGGTGCAGGGAATCAAACCCAGTTCTCCCAGATTAGAGTCTGTGCTCTTAACCACAACACCAAACTGGCAATGCCTGAGGAAATTGCAGAAGCCAGAAGATTTCCAGTATATGTGTGTGTGTGCCTATTGGTTTTGAATAAGAAATACCCGAAACGTGGCAACTTGCATCCGGACTACACGTCAATGGCTTTCTATGGCTTTTGGAATTCATGAATGCCCACTCCATGATGAAACGCACGTCAAATTGGACTATGATATTACAATGCAACTGGAGTGAGACTCAGTGAAATATTTGGGACTTTATTCCTTATTCTTGTTTCTGTATTCTGGTTACACCTCGGCCATTATTGTTATATTTCTGTTTACCTAATTGTTATTCTATATCATCAGATATCTACCGTGTTTATTTTCAGCCCACATGACTAGGACAGGAAGGTAAAAGTAAAGGTAAAGGTTCCCTTGCTCAAAAGCCAGTCGAATCCGACTCTAGGGTTGCGGTGCTCATCTCCGTTTCAAAGCCGAAGAGCCAGCGCTGTCCGAAGACGTTTCCGTGGTCATGTGGCCGGCATGACTAAACACCAAGGTGCACGGAACGCTGTTACCTTCCCACCGAAGTGGTACCTATTTATCTACTTGCAATTTCTTGCTTTCGAACTGCTAGGTTGGCAGGAGCCGGAACTAGAGACGGGAGCTCACCCCGTCATGCGGCACCCGGGTCTTGAACTGCTGAGCTACTGACCTTCCACAGCCTGCAGTTCAGCGTCTTAACCACTTGAGCCACCACAGCTCCTTAGGACAGGAAAGAGAAGCCCAATTATGCAAATATGGTTTGTGTGCCTAGTTCATAAGGAAGCCAATTTCCAGGTGACTCCTGGAGATCTCTCGCAATTACAGTTGATCCCCAGGCAACAGATGTCAATGGACACAGAGTCCACCCTCCAAAGCAGCCTTTTTCTCCCGGGGAACTGATCTCTGCCACAGCTTCACAGAAAATATATTCAGGTGGGTCACCGTGGTGCTCTGAAGCAACAGAATTTAGTGCCCAGTGGTGCCTTTAAGACCCACTAGACTCTAACAGACTGAGAGACAACTGTAATTCCAGTCTGGGGTAGTGGTTAGGAGCGCGGACTCTAATCTGGGAGAACCGGGTTTGATTCCCCGCTCCTCCACACGCAGCGGCTGGTGTGACCTTGGGTCAGTCACAAGTTCTTTCTGTTTCTTTTAGGTCTCAAGTTAGAAGAAATAAGTATGAGTAAAAGAACACTGATATGGTATATGGTAACGACTGCTAGAATGATTTATGCTCAAAATTGGAAAAATGAAAAGATTCCTGACTTATGGGATTGGCTGAGAAAATTGCTATTTATGGCAGAAATGGACAAATGGACAAGAAAACTTAACAACATAGATGAAGAAACTTTTTTTGGCAGACTGGAGCGATTGCAGAGAATATATACAGAAGTATTGGGAAATGAAGGACAGTGTTTTCAGTTTGGGTAACTACTAACGGTACAACAATTGTTACAGTTAATGGGTGTTTATAGTAGTTACTAATATCTATGTGGATGTTACCTGTAGACTTAGTATGTTAACAAGGATTTAACTGGCATTATATGATGTTTGAATGGTGGGAGCAATGCTGGGAGCCATTAGGGGGGGAAGAGGAGTTTTTGAGAAAAAGGATATGAGATTTATGATGTGGACCAAGTTGTGAAATATTGTGTATCCTAATAAAAGTTGTTTTTAAAAAAACCAACAAGTTCTTTCAGAGCTGTTCTCTCAAGGGCAGTCCTCGAGAGAGCTCTCTCAGCCCCGCCTACCATGCAGAGTGTCTGTCGTGGGGAGGGGAAAGGAAAGGAGGAGATTGTACAGCTGCTCTGAGACTCCTTCGGGTAGAGAAGGGCAGGGTAGAAATCAAATCTCTTCTCCTTTTCTTCCAGGAGATCTCCAGCTCCCGCCTGGAGGCTGACAACCCTAAGCTATAGCCCAACTCTAAATAAAAACAAAACGTGGTTTCAACCAAAGGAGCCAACTTACGCTTGCTGGCTGGAGAGGAACAGGAGATTCTGATCTTGCAGTCCGTCGGGGTTGATGCTGGCTCCGTAGAAGCGGTGCTCCAAGGCCAAAAGAAGAGCCCCGTACTTCTCGGCCAGCTCCACGTGGTGTCCTGAAATCAGGCCAAGAAGCCAGAGCGTATTTATCAGAGTCACACACACCCCAACACACGGACAGACTCAAGGCAGGAGCGTCCCGGGAAAATGAGCAGTGTAGAGATTTCAGAGCAGAGAAGAAGCAAAGCCATAGCGCAACACAAACAACGGGACAAGCAAGTGGGGCTGAGAGAGATCTCTCGAGGACTGCCCTTGAGAGAACAGCTCTGGGAGAACTTGTGACTGACCCAAGGTCACACCAGCAGCTGCATGTGGAGGAGTAGTGGGGGGTCGAACCCGGCTCTCCCAGATTAGAATCCGCGCTCCTCAACACTGCACCAAACTGGCTCTCGGGCTGGGACCGTGTTCTTCGGTCTCCGCCACCCAAACAGTTACACAGCCCAAGACGGTGGTGCCTCCCCTACCTGCCAGGACGTCAAACACGGAAATAGAAGACTCGCCCCCGATGAAGAGAAAGACGGGCCTGCCAGGAGGTCGCCAATATTGCTTGTTGACCCAGACACGCTGTGGGTTTGCAAAGAGACAAGAGAAAAATGGATGCTGGGACATGTGGGCATTGTTACGCAGAGGGGTGGTGTGATCTCGCTCCAACCTCCCTCCAATCTCTTGGATGTATTTTCAATTTGCAAAAGAAAATTATACACTTAGGAGCTCAACAGAGCAGAGACTGTGCCTATGGGGTTTCAATAGCCAAAAGAGGCCGTGGCTCAGTGGAAGAGCCTCTGCTTGGCATGCAGAAGGTCCCAGGTTCAATCCCCGGCATCTCCAGTTAAAAAGACCAGGCAAGAGGGGATGGGAAAGACCTCCGCCTGAGACCCTGGAGAGCCATGAAGTGGGGCTGTAGCTCAGTGGAAGAGCATCTGCTTGGCATGCAGAAGGTCCCAGGTTCGATCCCCAGCATCTCCAGTTTAAAGGATTGGACAGTAGGTGATGTGAAAGACCTCAGCCTGAGACCCAGGAGAGCCATGGAGTGGGGCTGTAGCTCAGTGGGAGAGCCTCTGCTTGGCATGCAGAAGGTCCCAGGTTCAATCCCCGGCATCTCCAGTTAAAAGGACCAGGCAAGAGACAATGGGAAAGACCTCAGCCTGAGACCCAGGAGAGCCATGAAGTGGGGATGTAGCTCAGTGGGAGAGCATCTGCTTGGCATGCAGAAGGTCCCAGGTTCAATCCCCAGCATCTCCAGTTAAAAGGACCAGGCAGGAGGGGATGGGAAAGACCTCCGCCTGAGACCCTGGAGAGCCATGAAGTGGGGCTGTAGCTCAGTGGCAGAGCATCTGCTTGGCAGGCAGAAGGTCCCAGGTTCGATCCCTGATACGACGGCCCCTCACACTTCCCTCCCTCAGAGGTAGATTTCCCCTCCAAAATCTTGTTCCCTTCTGTGACTGAGCCGCCCCAAAGTCACGTGGTTTTCTTCTCTGTCTTCAGAAGACTGTCTGTCCCACCCTGTCACAGAGATACAATTTGGTTTTTTAGCCCAGCCCTGGAACCTGAGTGAAGAATGAGGAGCCCTCTTGGGCTAAACCCCTCCGAAGGCCACTTGAGATGAGGTAAAAATCAAACAGGACAAAAGCCTTTATTACTGTAAAATAACCGTTGGTCTCGCTGAAGAAGTTTATGAGGGAACCTATACCCGGGATCCTCATGAGACAACTTGATGACTGATGATTGTCTCACGATGTTTCGATGACTAAGAGGCAACACAACAAACTTTCCTGATGCTTTAGAAATGCATCATCTCCTAAATGACTCCGTTCCGGAAATATCCACGAACGTAGCCATGTTTTTACAATCAGCGATAAAGCCATGTCCGGAAAACTATCAATGAGCAATTGTATTATGCCGCACTATGCTCTATATGTATGCTTATATATGGTTTTAAATGTATACTTCTTTTTAATAGTAATCCCCTTTTAAGGTATCTTATGCCAGTAAAGGTTACCTGAACTGAATTGAATAAGAGCTTCTTAAATGCTAACATGCTGTTTTCACTAACTGGTGATTCCCTACTCCTCCACTTGCAGCTGCTGGATGACCTTGGGCAAGCCATAGTTCTGTCAGAGCTGTTCTTGAAAAAGAGCAGTTTCTGTCAGAGCTCTCTCAGCCCCGCCTACCTCACAGGGTGTCTGTTGTGGGGAGGGGAAGGGAAAGGAGTTTGTAAGCCGCTCTGAGACTCCTTTAGATAGTGGAGGGCAGGGTGTAAATCCAATCTCTTCTTCTACCTCACAGGGTGCCTGTTGTGGGGAGGGGAAAGGAGTTTGAAAGCCGCTCTGAGACTCCTTTAGGTAGTGGAGGGCAGGGTGTAAATCCAATCTCTTCCAATCTCTCTCTTGTATTATCTCATAATACGCAAGATCTACCTACCTGCAGTGTTCCCCCTAGCCTGAGTTAATGTGAGCTAGCTCACCGTTTTTTAAGCCTCCGGCTCACACATTTCCGTCTCAGCTCAGGAAGGAGGGCTCCAGAGCAAACTAATTTATGCAGCGGCCAAATCACTTGCTCACAACTTTAAGGCCAGCAGCTCACAAAGGAGAATTTTTGCTCACAAGACTCCACGGCTTAGAGGGAGCACTGCCTACCTGTTGTAAAAAAAAAAACCCACTGTAAAATATACAGTTGTAACTAAAATTGAGATTTTAGCATCTCATTGCAGTGTTTGCTACATATTTTTTGATTCAGACGGGAGACAGGTAAGAGCTGCTTGACCCGGGGTGTCGATGAAGAATTCTGGTGAACGCAAAAGCGTGCCTATTGTTTTGTATTCTTTCGGTCGGTCTTAATAAAAGCGTTTATTCGAGCTTTGGGGCTTGGATTCCACTTCGGGGCCCAGAGGGCTACTGGCAACTGGGACTGCCAACTTCCAGGTGGGGCCTGGAGATCTCCCAGAATTCCAACAACAGAGATCAGTTCTCCTGGAGAAAATGGCTGCTTTCGAGGACGGACTGAGGGCATCGTACCTTGCTGAGCTCCCCCCCCATCACACCAAATTACAGGCACATGGACAATTCACCCAATATAAACGCAATAGATACCATGAGATGGGCATATTGGTCGTTATCTCATGATATATATTGCGTCCATCTCCATATCTCCAGGAATTCCCCAGCACAGGGGTTGGGCAGCTCTACTCTGCAATCTGGAACAGAGTTCTCTCGAGAAGACGTCTTCGCCGCCCCAAAGAGCACATCTTTGGGCCGGCCCCGCTGCCGCTTCTTACCTGATCGAACGTGCGCAGGTCCTGCCGGTTGAAGTGATCCAGGGGCTGGCGGACCGTGGCCTCGATGAGGTGCCACGACTTCGGCGCTGGCCGAGGAGGGGCCCAGCCCAAGCGAAGAGCAGCCTCCTTCATGGCCCGTTCTTCCCGCTGATGCAGGACGTACTGGCGCAAGCGCCGGAAATTTTTGCCTGGAGGGGGACACACAAAGGCGGGTATGAAAGATGTGGTTCCGTGCAAGGCTACAGGGTTGCCAGCCTCCAGGCGCAATCCAAAAATACAAGAAGTGGGGATTCGAACTCAGGTCTCCCCAGCCCGACTGCACCACACTGGCTCTCGAGGGGCGCTCCTTGGCCGCGCCCCTCAACACTCCCCAGAGCGGCCAAGGGAGCGTTTGGTTTGAACTGGGAAGATGAGGAAAAGAAGGGATGGCGGGATGCCACATTTTTGGTTGCTGACCGGTCACAAGACATTCTCCTGGGGGAGACCCTCACTCGTGCCAGAAGATGCGAATGCTCCTGGCCTATCTCAAAAGGCTGTTGTGAGCATTACAGAGAAGCTAAACATGCTGCCAAGTCAAAAGCACTTCTTACCTACATACCTAAGGGGCCGCCTTTCCCCGTAGGTTCCCCAGAGAGCACTGCGGTCGGGGGTCCAGAATCGGCTGGCCCTCCCGGGTCCTAAGGACGCTAGACTGTCAACAACCAGGGCCGGGGCCTTTTCGGTGGTGGCCCCAGCCTGGTGGAATGAGTTTTTGCAGTTCCGCAGGGCCTGTGAAACGGAGCTCTTCCGCAAGGCGTTTGCGAGCCCCTGCCACCAATGAAGAACATCGGTTGGTCAAAAGGGAGAGGGCCCTGGACCCCGGAGACTGCCATCGGCAGCCTTAAAGAACAGCGAACCCTGCAGGGACATCCAGCTAACACCGAGAGCTGACTGTGAGTGGAGAACGTTCCACACCGGCTGATACTGCTATATGACAACTAAGAATCACTAGCGCTTCATTACGATTTTTATATTTGTGTGAACTACAACTAGGTTTTAACGTAATTCTCGGTTTTTACGTGAGGCTTCGGCCGAGAGGGCGGGGTAAAAATCTGGAAAACAAATAAAATAAAATAATAAATAAATACATGCCGTTATTTTCACCGTCTTTACTAAGAACGTAAGAACGTAGAAGAAACCAAAATCATTAAATTTAATGAACTGGAACATAAATGTTTCACAAAGTGGTATAAAACACCAGCGCAGATAGCAAACATGTTTCCGGGATCGAGTCCTATGTGTTGGCACTGTAAACAATCTAAGGGTTGGTTCTCCCATATGTGGTGGGAATATCCAGAAGTGAGAGTTTTTTGGCTAAAAACAATACAAACTATAAAGAAAATATGTAGAATCTCATTGAATGTAGACTTTAAACTAATGTTAATGGGTATATTAGGAAATTAAAAGACGCCTGCTCCTTGGGAGGAAAGCGATGGCAAACCTAAACAGCATGATAAAAAGCAGAGACATCACCCTGCCAACAAAAGTCCGCATGGTCAAAGCAATGGTATTCCCTGTAGTAATGTATGGCTGCGAGAGCTGGACCACAAGGAAGGCTGAGCGCCGAAGAATAGATTCTTTTGAACTATGGTGCTGGAGAAGACTCTTGAGAGTCCCGTGGACTGCAAGGAGATCAAATCAGTCAATCCTAAAAGAAATCAACCCTGACTGTTCCCTGGAAGGCCAGATCCTGAAGCTGAAGCTCAAATACTTTGGCCACCAAATGAGAAGGGAGCCCTCACTGGAGAAGACCCTGATGCTGGGAAAGATTGAAGGTCAAAGAAGAAGGGGACGGCAAAGGATGAGATGGTGAGACAGTGTCATCGATGCGACGAACATGAAATTGAGCAAACTTCAGAAGACAGCGGAAGACAGGAGGGTCTGGCATGACCTGGTCCATGGGGTCGCGAAGGGTCGGACTCGACTGTGCGACTGAACAACAAGAACATATTAGGAAATAAGGTAGTCAATAAGGAAACCCAGGCTATACCCAAAGCTATGGTGTTAGCAGGCAAGGTAGTGATAGCTCTGGGCTGGAAAGATAAGAGCAAATGGACAATAGATACCCGGCACACTTCTTTGTTTGAACTTGTGCAGTCGGACATTGTCGAGAAATTGCGCCAGAAGACCACATGGGAGGATAAAGCCGAAGAAATTAAAGCAGATGGGAGACCTATCTAAAGTGGATAACAGTGGAAGGAAGACGGGACATTCGGTGGAAGATTCAGGCTTTGTATCCGTGGCTGTGAATAAAGGATCAACAAGCAAGGGGTAGAGGGAGGGAGGGGGAACCTATCGAGTTATGTAAAGTAAGGAGACAAAAGACATTATGCAATATATAGAAAATCTACAAAAAATAAACCTTTGTATATATATATAAAAAAAAGAACGTAAGAGAAGCCAATGTTGGGTCAGGCCAATGGCCCATCCGGCCCAACACTCTGTGTCACACGGTGGCCAAAAATACCAGGGGACATCAGGAGGTCCAGCAATGGGCTAGTTGTTAAAAGGGGCCGGCTGTTCTAGAATCCAAGAGTAATTCCTCTTCTCCGCCACTGCCTGCCTATTTGCCCGTGGTCTCCTCCTTTAACGCCATTTGCTCCTCGGTTTCCCTGTCTGTAAACCCTAGTCCTCTTTCCAGGAGGGCTAGGCAGATATTATCAACACAAGAATGACTGCCGGTCACCCAGGTGGCAGACAGAGAGGGTCCCAATTGTCGATTTCGACATACAAGGTTGGCACCCTGACCTGGAGAGCCCAGGCGGGCCTGATCGCCTCAGACCTCGGAAGCTAAGCAGGGTCGGCCCTGGTGAGGACTTGGATGGGAGACCTCCAAGGAATACCAGCAGTTGGGAGGCGGGGGCAGGCAATGGGCAAATGACCTCTGTTTGTCTCTTGCCTTGACCTGGGCCGCCTAGGTTGGCCAGATCTCACCAGACAGTGCTCCCTCTAAGCTGTGAAGACCTGTGGGCAAGGATTCTACTTTGTGAGCGACTGGCATTAAAGTTGGGAGCGAGCGAATTGGCTACTGCATAAATTGGTTTGCTCCAAAGCCTCCTTCCTGAGTTAAGACAAGAATGTGTGAGCCGGAGGCTAAAAAACTGGGAGCCAGCTCACACTAACTCAGCTTAGAGGGAACACTGGCTACGGCATAAATTGGTTTGCTCTGGAGCCCTCCTTCCTGGGGGAAGACAAGAATGTGTGAGCCGGAGGCTAAAAAACTGGGAGCTAGCTCACACTAATTCAGCTTAGAGGGAACACTGCTCAGACGCTAAGCAGGGTCGGCCCTGGTAAGTACCTGGATGGGAAACCACCAAGGAAATCTAGGGTCACTACGTAGAGACAGGCCATGGCAAACCAACTCTGAAGGTCTCTTGTCTTGAAAACTCTACAGGGTTGCCGTAAGTCAGCTGAGACTTGAGGGCAGTCTTCACCACCCCCTAACAAATTTGGCAGGTTCAGGGTGCGAAACTTGAACAACCTGTTTGATCGGAAGAAGCAGAGGGACAAAAACAGCGTGGGTTCATCCTAGGAAGAAGATGAAGATGAAGAAGAGGATGAAGAGGATGAAGAAGAAGAGGAGGAAGAGGAGGAGGAAGACGACGACGACGAAGAAGAAGAAGAGGAGAAGAGATTGGATTTATACCCCGCCCTTCACTACCCAAAGGTGTCTCAGAGCAGCTTACAAACTCCTTTCCCTTCCCCTTCCCCTCCCCACAAAAGACACCCTGTGAGGTAGGTGGGGCTGAGAGAGCTGTGACAGAAACTGCTCTTTTTCAAGAACAGCTCTGGTAGAACTCTGGCTTGCCCAAGGTCATCCAGCCAGGTGCAAGTGGAGGAGTGGGGAATTAAACCCGGTTCCCCCAGATTAGAGTCCCCGCACTTAACCCTGACACCAAATAGAGGAAGTGAGGCCCCTTTCTGAGGAGGCCTATTGATGTACACAAAAAACCTGTTTTCGTCTCAGCTGGGATGAGATCAGCAGAGAACTGAAACCGGACGGGGGAAGCAACGGAAAGGGCCACGCTTCGCCTGCCCTCTGCCAAGCGGCACGGCTTGGCATCTGGACTCGGAGTAGGTCCACTCAGCGACACGTGAGACCTCGGAATTTGCTGACTGCCTCCAACCCGCTTCTTGGGTTGCGACACGTCCGCATGACTTGCGGCCAAGAGTCTTTTATTCACGCTTTGTCGAGGAAGCCGACAAAGGAAGATTCGATCTCTGACCAAGGTCCACTGCAAACACCCCATTGTGGAAAGTATTGCTCTCTCCCCCAGCCCTTGATTCCAAATTTGCTGACGGTTTCACAAAAAGAGTCTCTGAAAGGCTGGCAGGTTGACTGCAGCACGGACTCCTTTGGGCCTACAGTTGCCAACCCCCTGGTGGGGCCTGGAGATCTCCCAGAGCCAGAAAGCAGAAGGAAGAGAGAAGAGATTGGATTTATACCCCGCCCTTCGCTACACGAAGGAGTCTCCGTTCCCTTCCCCTCCCCACAACAGACACCCTGTGAGGTGGGTGGGGCTGAGGCAGCTCTGTCGAGGACTGCCCTTGAGAGAACAGCTCCGAGAGAACTTGTGACTGACCCAAAGTCACACCAGCAGCTGCATGTGGAGGCGTGGGGAATTGAACCCGGTTTTCCCAGATTAGACTCCGCGCTCCTGACTGCTACACCAAACTGGCTTGAACAGACAGAAATGTAGGAGAGGGATAGCAACATTAGGGTTGCCAGGCTCCAGGTGGGGCCTGGAGACCCCCTAAATTACAACTGATCTCCCAGACGACGGAGATCAGTTCCCCTGGAGAATTTCCCCCGTTTCCCTGGTTGCTACACATTCACATGACTCGCGGACAAGAGCCTTTTGTTCACGCTTATCAAGGACCCCGACAAAGGAAGATTCGATCTCTGACCAAGGTCCACTGGAAAGATCCCATTGTGAAAAGTCCCTCTCTCTCCCCACCCGCCCTCCTTTGCTTTCAAACTTGTCAGCAATTCCACAAAAAGAGTCTTGTGGCATCTGAAAGGCTAACAGGTCAATTGCAGCATGGATGCCCTTAGGCCTAGAGTTGCAACCTCCTGGTGGGTCCTGGAGATCTGGAATTACAACTGGTCTCCGGAGTACAGAGATCGGTTTCCCCCACAGCTGCTGTGGAAGGTGGACTCTAAGGCATTATACCCTAACGGAGGCCTCTCCCATCCCCAAACCTATCCTCTCCAGCCTCTAACTATTCTTTTGACTCAAAGGCCTCGAACCCAAAGGCCACCCGTTCTTACAGGCGATCGCTGCAGCCAAATGTTCAGCAACTGCTAAGGTGGTTTTCCGATCCTCGTCGACGAGGAAAAACGGAACAATTTCTTTGAGAGGATGGATCCGCATAACCTACTAAGAAGAGGGAGGGCAGATGCCTTTCTCTCAAATCAGACCAGATTTCACACTCCAAAGTACGCTCCAAGGAATCAAGGTGACCAGACACCCGTTGACAAACCCTTGGCCTGAAAACGCCATGCTACGCCTGCAAATCGGCCTTCCGGTACGGCAGAGGGGAAAGTGTTTAACTGCGTGAGGACTCAGCCTTGAATTTCCCGAGCCAGAGGCTGCATCTGGGGATGCCAGCCTCCAGGTGGGACCTGGGGACCCCCTGGAATTACAGCTCATCTCCAACTATAGCTGCATCCCTTCTACCACCACTAGGAACCATTGGGATATAATTTGGCAATGTCCTTTCCTGGCTTTGCGTGCCCCCCCCCCCCGCCATCAGAATTTGCGAAGGTTCCCACGTTCCCCTTGGCCACCAGTGGGGGACGGGGGGTCGGGTTGCCAGATCCAGGTAGGGAAACTCCTCGAGATTTGGTGACGGAGCCTGGGGAGGACAGGGACCTCAGTGGGGCACGATGCCATAGCCTCCCCCCTCCATAGTCTCCGCGATAGGGAACTGGAAACAAATCAGCCAGTATCATCATGCCCCTGTATAACTCGATGGCGCGACCTCATTCGGAGTACTGTGTACAGTTCTGGTCACCACACCTCAAAAAGGATGTTATAGCACTGGGGAAAGTGCAGAAAAGGGCCACTAGGATGATAAAAGCGTTGGAAAACTTTACCTAGGAAGAAAGGTTAAAGCGCTTGGGGCTCTTTCACTTGGAGACAAGACAGCTGAGGGGTGAAGAAGAAGGAGGAGAGATTGGGTTTATACCCTGCCCTTCAATCAGAGTCTCAGAGCGGTTTATAAACTCCTTTTCCTTCCCCTCCCCACAACAGAGACCCTGTGAGGCAGGCGAGGCTGAGAGAGCTCTGACAGAAACTGCCCTTGAGAGAACAGCTCTGACAGAACTATGGCTTGCCCAAGGTCATCCAACAGCTGCAAGTGGAGGAGTGGGGAATCAAACCCGGTTCTCCCAGATTAGAGTCTGTGCACTTAACCACTACACCAAACATGATCAAGGTTTATAAGATTATGCATGGGATAGAGCAGGCTGAGACAGAAGTACTTTTCTCCCTTTCTCACAAAACAAGAACTCGTGGGCGCTCCATGAAATTGCTGAGCAGTCGGGTTGGAATGGATAAAAGGAAGTCCTTCTTCTCCCAAAGAGTGATTAACACGTGGAACTCACTGCCCCAGGAGGTGGTGGTGGATACAAGCATGGACAGTTTCAAGAGGGAATTGGATAAACATCTGGAGCAGAAGTCCATCAGTGGCTAGTCATGCCGGCCACATGACCACGGAAACGTCTTCAGACAGCGCTGGCTCTTCGGCTTTGAAACGGAGATGAGCACCGCAACCCTAGAGTCGGATTTGACTGGCTTTCGAGCAAGGGAACCTTTACCTTTACCTTTATAGATAGGAGCTCTCAGTCTGGGGTAAGTGATGCTCTGTATTCTTGGTGCTGGAGGGGGCAACAGTGGGAGGGCTTCTAGTGTCCTGGCCCCACTGCTGGACCTGATCCAACACTGGCTTCTCTTGCGTTCTTATGTTCTCCAAAGCATCCACTTTCTCCAGGGGAACTGATCTCTGTAGTCTGGAGATCAGCTGTAATTCCAGGGGATCCCCAGGTCCCACCTGGAGCCTGGCATCCCTAGAGTTTGCGCTTCTCATGTCCCCACAAAGGGTGAAATGGCTACGCCCTCCCCGTCTATATTTCACCTTTTCAAAATCCTGCTCGTCATTCGGGGTCCTCCCTCTTTCTCCCTTTCATCCTCACAACAACCCTGTGGGCTGAGAGAGAGAAACTGCCTCCAGGCTGACCAGCTTCAGAGCAGAGTAGGGACTTGAACCCAGGACTCTCCAAAGCCAGCAGCTAGGCCTGCCAGCTCCTGGTAGGGAAACGCCTGGAGAGTTTGGGGTGCAGAATTTAGGGAGGGGGAGGGAGGTCAGCAGGGATGTGCTGCCCTGGAGCCAACCTTCAGACACTGCCATTTTCCTCTACGGGAACAGCTCTCTGTCCTTGGGAGATCAGGTGTCGTTCCTAGAGAACTCCAGGCCTTACCTGGAGGCTGGCAAGCCTAGCTCGCACTCTACCACCACACCACAATGGTTTTTTGGTGGTAGTAAACGGTTGGGGCTGCGGTGGCTCAACTGCTAAGACACTGAACTGCAGATTGGAAGATTGGTAGTTCAGCAGTTCGAGACCCGAGTGCTGCATGACAGAGTGAGCGCCCGTCTCTGGCCCCGACTCCTGCCAACCTAGCAGTTCGAAAGCAAGAAGTTGCAAGGAGATAAATAGGTACCACTTCAGTGGGAAGGTAACAGCGTTCCGTGTGCCTCGGCGTCTAGTCTTGCCGGCTACATGACCATGGAAAAGTCTTCGGACAGCGCTGGCTCTTCGGCTTGGAAACGGAGATGAGCACCGCGTCCCTAGAGTCAGATTCACTTGGCTTTCGAGCAAGGGAACCACTTAGGTGGTATCCCTTTCAGCTGAAAGCCAGCGTGTACGAAGACGTTGCGTCCGTGTAGGGTGCATGACTAAGGAGAAATTAACTCACTACTGCAGAAGACCAAAAGGTTAATTTCATTTAAAAAGAAGAGGAGATTGAATTCCTACCCCGCCCTTCACTATCCAAAGGAGTCTCAGAGCAGTTTACCATTTCCTTTCCCTGCCCCTCCCTACAACCTGTGAGGTAGGTGAGACTGAGAGAGCTCTTCTGAGAACTGCTCTTGAGAGAACAGATGTTGAGAACTAGCCCTGAGTTCCAGTCTAGCTTCAGATCAAGGAAATCACAAGGACAAGATACGTCTGTAGGAAGGAGGTTATTCCATGAGGTCCCCGATCCTGACTGTCCACAGATGCAGTCCTTGCTGGGGTAGAGCACCCAACTGACTCCAGCCTTCCCTAGAACTGGGCCAACTGTAGAAACACCCAACCACAAATTTTAAAAAAACAAAATCGGTGTGGATTTGCAACAGAATACCAACTTTCCTTCCTTGGCAGGGTTCCCCGTGACTTTTAATAACGGCATGATGCGCAAATAGAATTCATAGCTTCCATTTTTTAAAAGAAATCAGTCTCTGGCCCTTCTCGCTGAGGAGATATAACGTGAAAGGCAACAGAAGAGCGCACACAGATGACTTACTTATCTAAAACGCCAAGCTGGGAATTCCCAGAACTTCTGGTGCTTACTTGTAACAATAACAGGAGGGATGTCCATATAACGACATGAACTCGCCACTTTTGAAAAAGGGGGAAAGCCCCAATGGGTGGGGAGGGGGCTGGACCTGGGGCACTGAGGCAAGGAAACCCGTCCTGTGCCCACCGCAGTAATCTCAGCAACACCAACCAGGGGGAAACCACAAAACAAACGCACGCCCTGCCGGTTTCCTCCCACCTCCGGTGCTAAAAGCCTCGTCAAATTGGCAAAAGCGAGAGTTTCAAGACTCACCCGCCTGGGTCACAGACAGCAGCAGGAGCAAACAGGCCCCGAAGGAGAGTTTCAAGGCGCCCATCCCGCTTCCTCGCCTCCCCGCAGAACCCAAGCGAGAGAACTTGAGCAGAGTTGGGTCAATTTAAACTCCCGGGCAGCCGGGGCTGGAAATTGAAAGAAAAGGGCTCCTCTTTCTCTCACATGACCCTCCGCCCCTCCCACCCCCAGCCCTCCTTCTTTTGCCCACAAGGGAGGAGCTTGGTCCGGGGTTCAAAAGTCCACTTTCGCTTCCTGCATCTCCCTTTTGCTGCGCGGTGGCTCAGCTCAAAAAGAAAGAACATTGCTTTAAGGGGGGTTCTCGCGCCCCTGCCCTGAACAGCCTCCCCGCAGGCAGAAATCTAGCGGGTCAAACTTCCCCCGACCCTGCCCGTCATTTCCTCTCCTTACACTCTCGCCCTAAACCACCCGGGAGGAAAAATCAGAGGGCCCCTTTGGGCACCAGTTGAATGGTTACCGATGTCAGGGTTCTGCAGAAGGTTTCATTGGGCACCAAGTCCAGTGTAAGAGAAGGAGGAAGTTGAGTTCAAGGGCGGAAAGCCCCTGGTTCGATCTCCGGTGTGGTACCTACGGGCGAAAAGGGGGGCCTGGCCGCTGTTTGGGGGGAAGAATGGTCTTTGCTGGAATCTGGAAAGCTGACCCCCCCAGTAGACCAACATCAATACCTGCAGGAGCGACATTCAGGTGGGTCGCCGTGTTGGGCTGAACCAACAGAACCAAGTTTGAGACCAGTGGCACCTTTTAAGGCCAACAAAGGTTAATCCTGGGTAGAAGCTGATCCCCAGAATTAAAACTTCGTTGGTCTTAAAGGTGACGCGGAACTCGAACTCTGTTCTGCAGAAGCGACCGAGGAAGCTGCGGGAGCGGACGGCCTCCTCTTGGAAAATGCGGACTGGGGCGTCGTTGGGGACGGGCGGCTAGATTGCACGGCTCTGGGCGCGGCCCGGCGCGCCGATTTCTCACGCTTTGCAAAAACGGACAGGACCGATTTCGGCGCAGAAAGCGAAATGGTTGCGGAGCAAAAGCGGGGAGAACTTGGCCGCTGCTTAGGCGGCTGGCACGCGTTCTGACCAGTAGGTGGCGCCAGAGGCGTTTCGAACTCTTCCCGCGGGCTTCTCCGCAAGGCCCCGCTAGCCCCGCCCAGAGCTCTCATGGGGGCTAGGGCTGCCAACTTCCAGGTGGTGGCCGGAGATCTGCGATTATAATGGCTCTCCAGGCGACAGGAATCAGTTCACCTGAAGATAAAAGAACAGATAAAAGGAAGTCCTTCACCCAAAGAGTGATTAACATATGGAATTCACTGCCACAGGAGATGGTGGCAGCTACAAGCATGGACGGCTTCAAGAGGGAATTAGATAAGCATATGGAGCAGAAGTCCATCAGTGGCTATTAGCCACAGGGTATATACGGGAACTCTCAGTCTGGGGCAGGTGCTGCACTCTATTCTTAGTGCTGGAGGGGGCAGCAGTGGGAGGGCTTCTGGTGTCCTGGCCCCACTGCTGGACCTCCTGATGGCACCTGGTGTATTTTGGCCACTGTGTGACAGAGTGTTGGACTAGATGGGCCATTGGCCTGATTCAACATTGGCTTCTCTCTCTCATGTTCTTAAGACAAAAGGCTGCTTTGGAAGGTGGACTGTGTGGCCCTGTACCCTGCTGAGGCCCCGCCCTCCTCAGGCTCCGCCCCCCCAAATCTCCAGGTCTTTCCCAACCCAGAGTTGGCATCTGTAACTGGGCTGGGCCATTCCCTTCCCTTCTTAGCTCCTCTCTTCCACCAAGACTGTGGTCTGAACCCCCTTGGTGGCAAACACAAAAGACAAAAGGGGAGGTGGGAAAGAGCGATTTTAATTTTAAAAGTTAACTATTGATTATTAATCAATTAATAACTAACATTTTAATGATGGTTATTAATAGGTATTGATGGGTTTATGCATGTAAAAATAATGAAATAAAATTAATAAGTAATTATTAATAATTTTTAAAAAATGAGGGACGCCAGCCTCCAGGTGGGGCCTGGGGATCCCCTGGAATTACAGCTCGTCTCCAGACTCCAGAGATCAGTCCCCCTGGGGTAAAATGGATGCTTTGGTGTTGTGGTTAAGTGCGCGGACTCCAATCTGGGAGAACCGGGTTTGATTCCCCACTCCTCCACTTGGGCCTGCTGGATGACCTTGGGCAAGCCATAGTTCTGTCTGAGCTGTCCTTGAAAGAGCAGTTCTCTCCGAGCTCTCTCAGCCCCACCAACCTCAAAGGTTGTCTGACATGGGAGGGGAAGGGAAGGGAGATTGTAAGCCGCTCTGAGACTTCCAAGTGAAGGGCGGGGTATAAATCCAATCTCCTGTACCTCCTCCTCCCTCCTCCTCCTCCCTCCTCCTCCTCCTCCTCCTTCTTCTTCTTCTTCTTCTTCTTCCTTGTCTTCTTACTCAGCAAAATCTCCACTGTGGTTTCTCTCCCAGCCCTGACGTATGCGTCACATCCTAATCCACAGAGACCAGTTCCCCAGGCTGGAGAAAACGGCTGCTTTGGAGGGGGGACTCTGTGCGGCCTTGTACCCCACTGAGGTCCCTGTCCTCCCCAGGCAGGCTCCGCCCCCAAATCTCCAGGGTCTTCCCAACCTGGATCTGGCAACCACAGCTGCCAATTGCATTCGATCACTCACAATCACCCCCTCTAGCACCGCCCCTCCACACCTATTGTAAGCTCAGTGGGGCAGGGGCCGCTCTTTCGCTCCAGCTGTTTTGCCAAGGGCCACAAGAGCTGGCTAGACAGGCTTGTCAACTCCAGCTCTTGGGAAATTTCCTGGAAATTTGAGGGTGGAGCCTGAGGAGGGCGGGGGCCGGGAAAGGGGAGAGGCCTCCACGGCGGGGGGGGGGAGGTCTAATACTATAGAGTCCGTCTTCCAAAGCGGCCATTTTCTTCTGGGGAGCTGATCGCTGTAAATTCTGAAGATTGGTTTGTCATTCCAGGTGATCTCCAGGCCCCATCTGGAGATTGGCAACCTTCAGGCTAGATATCATTATCAGCAACAGCACCATCATGTTATCAACAATTGATATTATTTGAAGAAGAGGAAGAAAAGATTGGATTTATACCCCGCCCTTCACTACCTGAAGGAGTCTCAGAGCGGTTTACAATCCCCTTTCCCTTCCCCTCCCCACAACAGACACCCTGTGAGGTAGGTGGGGCCGAGAGAGCTCTTTCGAGGACTGCTCTTGAGAGAACAGCTCTGAGAGAACTCGTGACTGACCCAAGGCCACACCAGCAGCTGCATGTGGAGGAGTGGGGAATCAAACCCGGTTCTCCCAGATTAGAGTCCGCCCTCCTAACCGCTTCTCCAAACTGGCAAGTGCAGGTCGCCCCGTGAGCTTCAGGACTGAGTGGGGATTTTGAACCCAGGTCTCTGGAGTCATAGACCAAGAGGGTGTCTGCTCTGACTCGAACACCTAATGAGGAAGCACCTTCAATTTCCCCAAGCTATTACTGTATGTTTTTTCAGATCATTCAGCCGAATCGCAGCCAGATTATGGCGATCCCATAAGGTTTTGTTTTCTTAGAGTTTTATTAGTTTATATATAGAAAGGGGGAAAGGGAAAAGAAAAGGGAAGAAAGAGTACAGATATATATATATTAAAAAAACCAATTTGACATTCTGCATGCAAATCTCCTCCTAAAAGTTTCACAACTATTAACCATCGTTCTTGTTGTTCTTCATTTAGTCTTAGTTTCTCAGTACTTATGTTTTACCCAGTCATAGAACGCCCTCCACGGTCCCATAAATTCTTCTTCCATTTCCCCTTTTTAGTATATTTGTCCGTCTGTCCGTTTCAGCACATTCCATAATCTCCGTTATCAACTCATTAAGCGTTGGGGTTTTCAACGTCCTCCGTGTCGTTGCGAATAAGATTCTGGCTGCTGTCACAACCTGTAAAATAAAGTCTCTATGGTTCTCGTCGAAGTCATCTGGTAGGCAGTTTTAACAGGAATATTTCTGGTTTAAAAACTATCGTAATATTCAACGCTGGTTGGAAGAGGGTGTGTGCTCTAATCCAGTATTTATGAACCTTTTTACATGTCCACCGCATATGATAGTATAATCCAGCATGATTATTACATTTCTGGCATCTGTTACTCAGGTTTTTATACATTTTAGCAAACCTATCTGGGGTTAAAGGTAAAAGTTCCCTTGCTCGAAAGCCAGTCGAATCCGACTCTAGGGTTGCGGTGCTCATCTCCGTTTCGAAGCCAAAGAGCCAGCGCTGTCCGAAGACGTTTCCGCGGTCACGTGGCCTAAACACCAAGGCGCATGGAACGCTGTTCCCTTCCCACCGAAGTGGTACCTGTTTATCTACTTGCAATTTCTTGCTTTCGAACTGCTAGATTGGCAGGAGCTGGAACTAGAGACGGGAGCTCGCTCCATCATGCAGCACTCTTGGGTCTCGAACTGCTGAACTACTGACCTTCCACAGCCTGCCGTTCAGCGCCTTAACCACTTGAGCCACCGCAGCTCTGGGGTTAGGTGCCATCTATAGAACGTTTTATGCAAACTTTCTTTAAATGAAACGTCAGGTTTTCAAAGCAAGGGACGAACAGAGGTGCTTTGCTGTTGCCTGCCTTTGCGTAGCGACCCGGGACTTCCTCGATGGTCTCCCCTCCATGTACTAACCGGGGCCAACCCTGCTTAGCTTCCGAGAGCTGACAACATTGGGCTTACCTGGAATACCCAAGTCAGGGTGCGGCCGTACGTATTTTTTTTTTTAATGTAGTTTTTATATAGTTTTTGGTAAGTATTACATATTATCTTTTATCCCGTACATTTCGTAACGGTTTATATCACTTCTCCTTCCCTCCTCCCCCCTCTGCTTTTCCAATGCTTTAGTCCTTTATTCCCAGCCACGGGCACAAGGTCCGAATCTTGCACTGAATGTCCTTGCTTCCTTCTGTTGGTAGCCACTCCAGGTAGGTCTTCCATTTCGTGCTGATTGCTGTAGTCCTGTCTGCCCATTTGGTCTTCCAGTTCAGTTTCTCAATTATGTCTGACTGTATGAAATCAAACAAATAATTATGCCAGATTTCTACTGACCACTTACTCTTGTCCTTCCAACCCAGAGCAATCACTGCTTTTCCTGCTAGTATCATTGCTTTGAATATAGCTTGGTTCTCTTTACTTACTCCTGGGTTCCCTATTATGCCCATTAACATTAAATTAAAGTTAATGGTCAGTGAAACTTTGCATGTTCTCCTTATAATTTGCAATATTTTTGTCCAAAAGACACTGACCTCTGGGCATTCCCACCACATATGGGAAAACCATCCTTTAGCCTGTTGACAATGCCAGCACCTGGGGCTCATTCCTGGGATCGTGTTTGCTATTTGCGCTGGTGTTTTGTACCATTTTGTAAAGAATTTATGCTCCATTTCGTTAAATTTGATCACTTTAATTCCCTCTATTCCTTCCGTTATTTTGCTTGCCAAGTTTCCTGATATCTGACCTTCTTTGGTCCAAGTGTTCTGTAGGTAAGATATTGTCGTGTCTCTATTTGATATCATTTTCCTATAGATTTTCCCTGCTAGTCCTTGTTTTGATTTTTGCATCCCTTTGTAGGGTGCGGCCATACGTACAGGCACACCTATACCAACTCAACCAACCCATCGTCTCAGAGGTATGCCATGCCTCATTAGGTGGCAGGGCCCTTCCGCCAAGCTCTGGGGGAGACCGGGGCGTATGTGTGTGCAAGGCCGTCTCTCCTGTTGCTAGGCCCGGCCGGGCCGGAGCCTTCGCCTCACTGATCCCCCTTCGTTAGGGGATTTAAACCGAGCTTAACCTTGTTTCCCCATCTCTGCTCCCCCCCCCTTCCCCGTCCATCCTTCTCCTTCGGTCCTCCTCCTCCTCCTCCCCGGGCCCAGGAGGAACAGACGCGCTCCCTCGGGGCCGCGCTCTGCGGTTCACCTTCCCAAGGTCTCCTCTGCGGCCGTCTCCTCCGCCCATCTGTCTCTGGGGGATCAGGGCAGATTAACGCCCAATCTGCCCGTCTACTTTTGTGCTTTAAAACCTGCTGACAGGTTGAGGGATTAAGTTTTCTGACTCCCGTCCGTCCAGTTCCCCCCCCCCGCCTCTGCCTCCATCTTCCTGCCAGTCCGCCCCCCGTCAGCATTGAGCGAGTTCCTTTTTCCTCAACCGCATCTTCCCCCTTGGGTCGCCAGCCTCCAGGTGGGACCTGGAGAATCTCCCGGTGTCGCAACTGATCTCCAGACAGTAGAGATCAGTCGGTTCCCTGGAGAAAACGTCTGCTAGGGAGAGTGTGATGGACGGCATCGTGCCCCATGGAGTTCCCCGCCCTCCCCAAAGGCCAGCCTTCCCAGGCTTGGGGGGGAAAAAGCCCGCCAAAAAAAAACACTCCAGGAATTTGCATTGGCAACTATTGGGGCGATTCTGCATCTGGCGTTCACGTTTTCTCAACTGGGAGGGGAAAGTGCAGCTCAAAACCACATTCAGATATCCCGGGGGGCAACGCCTGTACTGACTGCAAAGTCACCCCTGAATGGCCATAAATCTATGCAGAAGGTACCATAAAACCCGATGAATGATCAAAGAAAGTGAAAGCGGCATGCAGTGTGGAGGGCACCATAAAATCTGATGATCAAAGGAAGCAGAAGCGGCACACAATGCAGAGGGTACCACAAAATCCGATGGTCAAAGGAAGCGAAAGCGGCATGCAATGCAGAGGGTACCACAAAATCCGATGGTCAAAGGAAGCGAAAGCGACATGCAGTGCAGAAGGTACCATAACATCCAGTGGTCAAAGGAAGCGAAAGCGGCATGCAATGCATAAGGTGCCATAAAATCCGAAGGTCAAAGGAAGCGAAAGCGGCATGCAATGCAGACGGTGCCATAAAATCCGATGGTCAAAGGAAGCGAAAGCGGCATGCAATGCAGACGGTGCCATAAAATCCGATGGTCAAAGGAAGCGAAAGCGGCATGCAATGCAGACGGTACCATGAAATCCGATGGTCAAAGGAAGCGAAAGCGGCATGCAATGCAGACAGCAGGGCTGGCTCGCTCACTAGGCGAACTAGGCATTTGCCTAGAGCGCGCCGGCCCTTAGGGGCGTCAAAAGCCCCCCACCCCCTGCCAAAAGCCCCGCCAACCCCCCCCCACCCTGTGGAGTGTGCCGGCAAGTCAGCGCTCAGACAGAAGTAAACCCCTGCCCCTTCCCTGGCTTGCCAGTGCGCACCGTTGGTGGGCAAGAGGGGGAAGGAGGAGGGGAGCCCTCCCTTGCCCTGGGGAGCCCCGGCGGCGGAGAGGCAGGAGGCTGGCAACCCCATAATTGGGCACACAATGGGGGGCGGGCGCCAGAAGGTAGGCCTGCCTAGGGCCGGCCCTGGCAGAGGGTACCATAAAATCCGATGGTCAGAGGAAGCGAAAGCGGCATGCAATGCAGAGGGCAATTTCTGTTCCAGCGTGGGTTGCGTAAAACAACGGCGGGAAAAGCCAATGCAGAATCAGCCAAAGAACAGCCGGCCCAGAGTGTCCCCTCTAAGCTGAGTCAGTGTGAGCCAGCTCAGTTTTTTAGCCTCCGGCTCACACAAGTTTGTCTTAGCTCAGGAAGGAGGGCTCCATTTATGTCGTAGCCCAATCGCTCACTCACAACTTTAACGCCAGGAGCCCACAAAGTAGAATTTTTGCTCACAGGGCTCCGCAGCTTAGAGGGAGCGTTGCTGAAGATCTGCATGTAATAAAGTCCTCTCAAGGGCCAACCAACTTATGGGGACCCCGTAGGGTTTTCAAAGCAAGAGACGGTTTATCGATTCAGGGATGCCACCTTCCAGGTGGGACCTGGGGACCCCCTGGGACTACAGCCCATCTCCAGGCTACAGAGATCAGTTCCAACTTCCTCTGGAGAAAATGGATGCTTTGAAAGGTGGACTCCACGGCATCCACCACACTGAGGTCCCTTTTCTCCCCGGGCTCCATCCCCAAATCTCCAGGCGTTTCCCATCCTGGATCTGGCAATTCTGGTACTGGCTAGCCTGGGCCCTCCAGATCATGTACAGAGCGCTTTTTCTTCCTAGCTCGAGTGCTTGCAGAATTGAGCCAAAGTCCTGAAGGACTCGGAGACTGCGGACAGGTTGCTGAATAGATGGACTGACACAGATCTCTTGTCCTGACAATGGGCCCCACGGGTTGGGATTCAGCCCAGGGACAGTAAAGCTGTAGTCCGTTGGCGATCCTCATTTCCACGGGAAGGATGGGAGGGACTCGCTAAACTGCGCCCAAGTTTGGTCGCTCGAAAATCACAGGAGTACAAAGCTTTGTTTCCGAGAATGGGGAAGAGGCAGCATCCAACTCTGAGACCTCGGAAGTGGGTTGAAAACAGTAGGTCGAATTTGCATTTAAGAACATAAGAGAAGCCAATGTTGAATCAGGCCAATGGCCCATCTAGTCCAACACTCTGTCACACAGCAGCCAAAATATACCAGGGGCCATCAGGAGGTCCAGCAGTGGGGCCAGGACACGAGAAGCTCTCCCACTGCTGCCCCCTCCAGCACCAAGAATAGAGTGCATCACCTGCCCCAGACTGAGAGTTCCCATCTATACCCTGTGGCTAATAGCCACTGATGGACTTCTGCTCCAGATGTTTATCTAATTCCCTCTTGAAACTGTCCATGCTTGTAGCTGCCACCACCTCCTGTGGCAGTGAACTCCACGTGATAATCACTGTTTGGGTGAAGAAGGACTTCCTTTTATCTGTTCTAACCCGACTGCTCAGCAATTTCATGGAGTGCCCACAAGGAATTCTTGTATTGTGAGAAAGGGAGAAAAGTACTTCTTTCTCAACCTGCTCAATCCCATTCATAATCTTATAAACCTCGATCATGTCACCCCTCAGCCGTCGTTTCTCCATTTCCATTTTTAAATCCGTTTTGTGCTGCTGTGACACCGTCAAGCATAAAGACAGCGTCACAGCAGCACGGAACTGATTTAAAAATGCACATGCAGCACGAAACTCTCTTAAAAATGCACATGCAGATTCGACCTAAGACACAGGGAAGAAGAAGAAGAGTTGGATTTATACCCCCGCCTTTCACTCAGAGCCTCAAAGCAGCTTATAATCTCCTTTCCCCTCCCCACAACACAACATCTACCCTGTGAGGTAGATGGGGCTGAGAGAGCTCTTTCGAGGACTGCTCCCGAGAGAACAGCTCTGAGGGAACTTGTGTCTAGCCCAAGGTCACACCAGCAGCTGCAGGTGGAGGAGTGGGGAATCAAACCCGGTTCTCCCAGATCAGAGTCCACGCTCCTGACCATGGCACCAAACTGGCTCAAAAGCTCCAGTAGCCATGATTTGTCCATCTCTATATTAAAGGGACTGGTAAAAACGAACATTTCCCAACCTTTGTTAGCCTCATAACACCAAGTAGGAACCAAACGTGTTCTGGGATATGTTGTGTTGGGGAAGGAGTTCTGGGGACACACACCTAGGACAAAGAACGGTGCAAAGAGAAGCCACCATTTTATATCTTGGAACACCGTTTATTCAAATAACATTTCTTGGCGCGCATGTTGTCTGGTCTCCAATCGGGTATTTTTGCACGAATTGGAGATTAGAGAACACGACGCGCAGGCCGGGTGGGGCGAACAGGCTGGTTTGTTGGAGCATGGCCCTTTGTTGTTTGGCCTCGCTCACGTTCCGTTCCTCCCCTCCTCCAATACACTTTTATTCCAGCTACTTTGATGGGTCGGTAGGGAGGGGGAGGGAAATCCATTTCCTTTAACTATTAAATCTGTCCTGGAACAACATTTCAAATCCATTAGTGCCGTAATCCCCGGTGTGAGGTAAGTCACCACGTGACGGACCGGCCGCGCTTCCTGGAAACATGAGGCAAAGGAGGCGGATGTTTTTCAGGAGGAATTAATGCCAGGCCGGGAGCCAGAAAGTGTCCAGAGGACGCTACGGCCGAATCAGTGCTGTCAATTGAAAAGTTATTTTATGGGCGTTAAATACTCCGCACATTTGTTCCGGCAGAAACAGGGACGAGTTTCTACCGACTTGATTTCAATCTCCAAACGGATCAGAAGACGTTTGAAAATGGGTGGCATGTGAACACACCCGCTTTACCCTTTCAGTTATCCGGCAGCAGCGCTGTGTGTTTAGCTGAGGTTTCCGGGTTGTCTTCAAGGGCAGCCCCACATAGACAGGGTTGCAGCAGTCCAGTCTGGAGATCACGGCACTGCAGACAATGGGCAAGGAGCCAGTTTGGTGTAATGGTCAGGAGCACGGACTCTAATCGGGGAGGACTGGGTTTGATTCCCCACTCCTCCACATGCAGCTGCTGCTGTGACCTTGGGTCAGTCACAAGTTCTCTCAGAGCTGTTCTCTCAAGGGCAGTCCTCTCAAGAGAGCTCTCTCAGCCCCACCTGCCTCACAGGGTGTCTGTTGTGGGGAGGGGAGGGGAAAGGAGATTGTAAGCCGCTCTGAGACTCCTTTGGATAGTGAAGGGCAGGGTATAAATCCAATCTCCTCCTCCTCCTTCTCCTTCTTGTAGTCGGCACAACTGACGTCCTGGATGTAGCCAGTAAAAGGCAACTGAAAATTCAGCTGCAGAGTTTGAATATACAAAAGCGGAGGAAGAAGGACCCCTATTATCTTTTCCCTTAGCGTGTAGAAGAGAGAATTTTGACTGGTACAGCTTCTCTCCCTGGTGGGCCGGTCTGATCAGCTGCCCCAGTGGAATTTTACCTCATCCTGCCTCACCCTCCGAGGGAGTCCTCGCCACCAGCCCCTGAAATACACCAGGCCTCTGCTGAGCAGGATGCGAACCCCGGGCCATCGCCCTCCCAGGCAATGCTCCCATACTGCAGGAACAGTGACGGCGGAAGGCCTGGGTCGAGATGATCCAAGACAGGCGAAATGCTTGACCGTCTGGGTGTAACCGCGCCCCAGAGCCAGGCAGTGAAAACGGTCTTTCTCTGCACGGCGCAGCCTCAGGTTGCCAATCTCCAGGTGGAATTATAACTGCTCTCTGGATAGGGATGCCAGCCTCCAGGTGTGACCTGAGGATCCCCCGGCGTTGCAGTTCATCTCCAGATCAAGGTTGCCAGGTCTGGGCTGGAAAATCCCTAGAGACTTTGGGCTCCTTGCCTCCAGCTCCTGATAACACCCAAGCCCCACGATCCAAGCTTAAGGGCGAGGGATGCCTGTCTCCAGAGAGCCAGTGTGGTGTCCTGGTGAGGAGCACGGACTCTAATTGGGAGAACAGGATTCGATTCCCCACTCCTCCACGTGCAGCTGCTGGTGCGGCCTTGGGTCAGTCACAAGTTCTCTCAGAGCTGTTCTCTCAGGAGCAGTTCAAGGGAGAGCTCTGTAAGCTATGTTCCCTCTAAGCTGAGTTAGTGTGAGCTAGCTCACAGTTTTTTAGCCTCCAGCTCACACATTTTTGTCTGAGCTCAGGAAAGAGGGCTCCAGAGCAAACTAATTTATGCAGTAGCCGAACTGCTCGCTCACAACTTTAATGCCAGTAGCTCACAAAGGAGAATGTTTGCTCACAAGTCTCCACAGCTTAGAGGGAACATTGTCTCTCAGCCCCGCCTACCTCACAGGCTCTGGCACAGCTGTTCTTGAAAAAAGAGCAGTTTCTGTCAAGAGCTCTCTCAGCCCAGCCTACCTCACAGGGTGTCTGTTGTAGAGAGGGACAGGGAAGGGGGATTGTAAGCCACTCTGAGACTCCTTTGGGTAGGGAAGGGCAGGGTATAAATCCAGTCTCTCTTCTTCTTCTTCTTCTTCTTCTTCTTCTTCTTCTTCTTCTTCTTCTTCTTCTTCTTCTTCTTCTTCTTCTTCTTCTTCTTCTTCTTCTTCTTCTTCTTCTTCTTCTTCTTCTTCTTCTTCTTCGGACCTGGGTTTTGGGCACTGTGTAACACAGAGTGTTGGCCTAGACGGGCCATTGGCCTGATCCAACATGGCTTCTCTTACGTTCTTACAGACCCTCTCCAGACTACAGAGACCAATTCTCTGGGGGGGAATGGGTGTTTTGGAGGGTGGGCTCTTTAGGGCATTGTACCCTACTGAGGTCCAGGAGTTTCCCAACCTGGGTCTGGCCCCCCTAGGCCCCCCATCCCCCACCAGTGGCCGGGGGCGAACTCCCAGTTTAGGATTACTGAGTTATGTAATTGCCGCTATGCCCATCTTTTAACTGTTTTTCATTGCTTCATATTTATTTTTGATCACTTATCGATCTGACAAGATCGCCTAGCCTAGAATATCCAAGGCAGGGCAGCCATTTTCTCCAGGGGAACTCATCTCTGTAGTGTGGAGATCGGTTGTAATAATCCCGGGGCCGTCTTGGAGGGCTGGTAACCAATATTCCCTCTAAAATGTGGAGTCTTGTGTGCAAAAATTCTACGTTGTGCTCTACTGGCATTAAAGCTGCGAGGGAGTAATTTGGCTGCTGCATGAATTAGTTTGCTCTGGAGCCGTTCTTCCTGAGCAAAGACAAAAATGTGTGAGCCAGAGGCTAGAAAACTGTGAGCTGGCTCACACTAACTCAGCTTAGAGGGACCAGTGCTGGTAACCCTAGGTAACTAACAACAGAACGAGCTACTGAGCCATCTCCCCTGAGTGGGGAACCGGCCAAGTGAAAGGGTAAGACAGACGTTTCGTGATCTTGATTGAGGGTTCCAGTTTGGATGCCGGCTCTTCTGTTTCTGACATCCTCTCTCTGAGGACAGGAAGAGCCACGCCCAGATCAGAGCTCTCTACAGTGAGCCAGTTTGGTGTAGTGGTTAAGGGCGTGGATTCTAATCTGGGAGAACCTGTTTTGATTCCCCCCCTCCTCCCTGTGCAGCCGCTGGTGTGACCTTGGATCAGTCACAAGTCCTCTCAGAGCTGTTCTCTCAAGGGGCAGTTCTCTCAAGAAGAAGAAGAAGAGGAGATCAGATTTATACCCCGCCCTTCACTACCCGAAGGAATCTCAGAGCGGCTTACAAACTCCTTCCCCTTCCCCTCCCCACAACAGACGCCCTGTGAGGTAGGCTGGGCTGAGAGAGCTCTTGACAGAAACTGCTCTTTTTTCAAGAACAGCTGTGCCAGAGCTTGTGACTGACCCAAGGTCACATCAGCAGGCGCAAGTGGAGGAGTGGGGGAATCAAACTTGGTTCTCCCAGATAAGAGTCCGCGCACTTAACCACTATGCCAAACTGGCTGAAGAGCTCTCTCAGCCCCACCTACCTCACAGGGTATCTGTTGTGGGGAGGGGAAGGGAGAGGAGATTGTAAATTGCTCTGAGACTCCTTTGGGTAGTAAAGGGCAGCTATAAATCCAGTCTCTTCCTCCTCCTTCTTCTGGTTCTCCCAAAATTTCTACCTCTCTGGGCTAGAGATCAGTTCCCCTGGAGAAAAGGGTGGACCTCTGTGGCAGGGTTTCCCAACATGGCGCCCACCAGTGCTTCCCTTGGCACCTGCTAAGCTTTTCAGGAGGAGGGTGGGGTGATTATAACCCTCTGCGGGCTCGGTGTTGGTTTCCCTCATGCCAACGAAATAGTTTTCCACAGAAGGAGGAGGAGGAGGAGGAGGACTGGGAACTATCTGGGCTTTCCTTCGTCCTTGGGTGGGATCCATTACTCCTTCAGAGTTTCGTTCTTCCCAGGAGGTGTGAAGAGGGGAAGTATTTCGTCCGGTTCCACATCCTGAGGCAGCCATTTTGGGTCTGGCCGAAGCTTCCTGTGGAAGATAATTTTCGGTCGGTGCCCACCGCCTCCTCTCAGAATCCCAAAGGGGCCTGGCAACTTCAAAAAGGAACCCCTGCTCTATGCCATCATACCCCTGCCCCTGCACCGACTCTGCCCTCCCCAAATCTCCAGGAATTTCCCAGCCCGGAGATGGCAACCTGAGCTGTGGCCCTCTCCCACTGAAGAGAAGCAGAACAGTAAAGCGTTTTTTCAGGCCGAAGACAGCCTAGAAACGGTTCGGCGACTTTGAGGGCCGGATGAACAATCCCCACGGGTCTCATATGTGCCCCCACAAGCAGGCCACAATTTGCCTGCCTCCGGTTCAAACTGTTCCCGTGATCGTGACCCTGAGGCGCCGCTCTCTTTCCACCCCCGGGGATGCTCAAAAAGAGTATTTAGGCCAAAGAGCTTCCAAGTTTGTCCTGCCGTCCCCCGTGCCGTTAATCCCCACGCGCCACCACCCCTCTCTGCGCATGGCTCCTGTTCTCTTTAATTAAAAGGAGGGTTACCCGGGGGGACTCGGCTGGCAGCTTCACCGGGGGCAGCTGTCACCGGGCATCGAAGAACCAATTTGTCATCCTTAGCGGGCTCCCTAATTCCCTCTAATTCAGTTACCAATCTGCGCAGTGCGCCGGGCTGGGGGGCGGGGGAGGGCTGCGGTCTTAAGAGGATTGGGGCATTTGCTAAATTAGATAAGTTTTAAAAAATGGTGGATGGTGCGCGTGCGCGCATGGTCGTCGAGTCTGGGAGGCAGAAATCCGTCTTGAGAGAAAGCAAAGGAGTAGCACAGAGCCGGAAAGCAGGAGGAAGGAGAAAAGAGGCAGAGATTTAGGAGAGGGACAGCAAAACTAGGGTTGCCACCTTCCAGGCGGGGAATACAACCAACAACAAACATTGTGACATGAGTGACTAGAACATTTTGTAAAGATTATGTTGTGTAATGCATCAAACTTTACAAAATTACAAGGGAAGTACATCATACTCGGAGAGCATTTTGCCAGCCGCATTTAAAATTGAAGGCTTCTAGCCAGAGGAAAAGAGGACTGGTGCTACTACTATAAATATTTTTACAGTGTTTACATGGAGAGCATTTCAGCCAGGATAATATAGGAGGCTTCTGCACCTAGTTAAAGAGATAAGACTGGCTTGCTCCTAATACTACCAGAAGATAAAGTGCAGAAAATAAAGAAGTTAAGCGTTGGTTTGCTCCTAACAGACATTGAACTGTATCAAGAGGCTGATACCTGGCTATACAATAGGACTTCTCCTGAAGAAGACTGAGATGAAACGAGTTTATATCCGGGCACTCATTGAGTATGATGGACTTTCCTTGTAATTTTGTAAAGTTTTATTGAGAGGATGATGAACTTTTCCTTGTAATTTTGTAAATTCTGATTCATTATACAATATAATCTTTACTGAATGTTCTAGTCGCTCATGTCACAGTGTTTGTTGTATTTTCCTCATGGATACCTGTGATCTCCCCTTGGTTTTTTTAACTTCCAGGTGGTGCCCGGAGATCTCCCAGAATCACAACTGACCTCCAGACTTCAGAGACCAGTTCCCCTGGAGGAAATGGCTGCTTTGGAGGGTGGACTCTATTATACTCTGCCGGGGTCCCTCTCCTCTCTAGGACCCAATGCCAAGATATCCAGGAATTTCCCAACTTGGAGCTGGTAATGCTAATGTCCAAACATTAAAATGGTGGAACCTGTATACAGCCAGGTGGCTAAAACTCAGCAGGTTACAAGTTGGCGCAATTGGAAGAATCCTGCCCATAAACTCTTAATTTTGGATCGGGGGGGACTGGGCCGTTACGTGAACAGCCCTTTTAGCCTTGTTTCAAAATTTCTGTGTGTGCCTTCACCTAACCCAGGGGTTGCCAACTGTCCAGCTATCTCCTGTTCCTGCATCCTGAACAGCGTCCAGCTCTACAGATGTCGGCAGGTAATGAGGCTGGTCTCCACACCAGTGAAAGTTTCCGCTTTCCCCAGATAGATCTCTCAAAATCAGGCCAGAATGGCAACCAGACCCCCTCCCAGTCTCCCAGACCCGCATGGATAACTCTTATCTCAGATCCTGTCAGGCTCCAAAGCAATTGAACAGGATGTAGCTCAGTGGCAGAGTTTCTGCTTGGCATGCAGAAGGTCCCAGGTTCAGTCCCCGGCATCTCCAGTTAAAAAGGCCCAGGCAGGAGGTGATGGGAAAGACCTCTGCCTGAGACCCTGGAGAGCCATGAAGTGGAGCCATAGCTCAGTGGTAGAGCGTCTGCTTGACAGGCAAGAAGGTCCCAGGTTCAGTCCCCGGCATCTCCAATTAAAAAGGACCAGGCAGGAGGTGATGGGAAAGACCTCCCCCTGAGACCCTGGAGGGCCACGAAATGGGCTTGTAGCTCAGTGGTAGAGCGTCTGCTTGACAGGCAAGAAGGTCCTAGGTTCAATCCCCAGCATCTCCAGTTAAGTGGACCAGGCAGGAGGTGATGGGGAAGAGCTCCGCCTGAGATCCTGGAAAGCCTCTGTCAGTCTGAGTGGACAATTCTTGATGGATCAAAAGGTCTGATTTGGTATAAAGCGGTTTCATGTATATTCAGTGCTTTCCACACCAGACACAAACCCACAGTTGATCCAGTGCTATCTCACAAGCAGGGATCATTTCGCAGAAAGAGAGGTGCAGGAGCTCATTAGCATATCTTATTTGCATATGCCACACCCCCTGACATCACTGGAAGTGTGTCAGAAGGCAACACCCACCGCTCAGGCTCCACCCCTAGGGACTGTCTTTCCACTCTGGGGGCTGTCATTCTGGTCCCAGAGTAGCCTATCTGGGCCCAGGAGGAATGGTACACATGCTGTTTTGTGCTCCTGCTGGGAGCTGGGGGTGGGGCTTGCCACTACCTGTGCTTCTAACTGCCGGAGCGCCGCTCCTGCGCGCTCCTGCTCCAAATGACCCCTGCTTGCAAGTCATATTGTGTGTGTGTGTGTGTTAAGCACCGTCGTTTCCAGCCTAATCATTAATGACTTTCAAAATGCCCTCTCGTTAATAGCCTCGGTCAGATCTGGCAAACCGAGGGCCGTGGCTTCTTTGATGGAGTCGATCCGTCTCCTGCTGGGCCTTCCTCTCTTCCTGCTGCCTTCAACTTTTCCTAGCATTATTGTCTTTTCCAATGAGCAGCTCATGTAATCCATCCCTGTCTTTTTTGCAGATTCAACAGTTTTAATTAGCAGCTGGAATTTTTTTTAAAAAAAAGACACTGAGCCTTGGTCTCTTTTCATCTATTTTTCTTGTTTTTTACATTTTAATATTTTTCCTCTTTTTTTTTTTAAACCACCAACAGTTTTCGGAACTGTACAAGAAATTGTTCGTCACGGACTAAGACAATAATAAATATTTAGAGCTGTCTGGAAAAAAAAAAAAGTAACCTGCGTGGACGTATTTCTCGTCTACAGCAAAAGGAATATTTCCTTCCTCGTTTCAAATTTTTTTTTTTTTTACAACTAGCAAAACTAGGACTAAGGAATTTCTAATCGTGTTTACAAAAGAGAACCTGTATCTTTTTTTTTTTAATTTAAAAGCTTGAGTTCTGGAATGGGGGGAAAGTTAAACATATTCTTTACAAATATTTATCAAACTCGTTTTCTGTTCTGATAAAATCCTGATTCAAAGGAAACTTTAACTAGAAAAGGTTACATCTCACACACACCCCGTTCCCATTTCCTAGGGTTGTCAGACCCCCCCGGTAAAGGTGGGGATCCTCTGCCCCTGCCCCCCAGCTGCTGATCAGCTGGCCAGTGGGGGGGGGACTGACTTAGAGAAAGAGGAAAGCCCAGAGCACTTCCTGGCGTGCACAGGAAGTGACATCATCATGACAGCGACATCCGAGTGCAATTCTGTCATTTGAGCAAAAACTCTCTGGTGGAAACCATTTTTACCATAGAGTTTTGACCCAAATATCGGAGCGTTGTGGCGATGTCGCTGTGTGATGCCGTCTCTTCCTGTGCGACGCCAACGATGTGGCCTGGGCCTTCCTCTTTCTCCTGGTAAGTCCACCCTCCCCTGCCAGTCAGCAGGAGGGATCTGACGACCCTACCATTTCCCCTAAATAAAACTTTTCCGGACGTAACCACCGGCAAACAAATGAACAAGACAAAATTAGATTCCATATCCATCTCTGCATGAATCCAGGCAGGATAACAAATTCTCAACCATGTGGGTTTTTTACATGTACATAAACAATTAAGTGTGTTGGCAAGCAGAGGTGCTGGCCTGGTCTGTTCCTATGCCTTTAACAATAACTTATGTTTTACATTATTTGTCGTCTGCCTTCCTCACAGGGACTTGAGGCGGATTACGCAGAGGGAGTCTGCACAATCGACAAAACGGGGCATTCGATAAACAGCGTTGTTAGGATAGCAGAAGTCTGGAACCGACCAGGAAGAACTTGGTCTGCGCATAACTCTGGATCCAACAAAGGGCACCCTGATCCGAGAAAGCTTTTCTTTTCTTTGCTATCAAGTCACAGCTGAATTGTGGCAACCCCCGTGGGGATTTCAGGGCAGGAGACGTTCAGAGGCGGTTTGCCATCGCCTGCCTCTGCGTAGCAACCCTGGACTTCCTTGGTGGTCTCCCATCCAAGCGCTAACCAGGGTCGACCCTGCTTAGCTTCTGAAATCTGACAAGATCGGGCCAGCCTGGGCTATCCAGGTCATGAGAGACAGACAGAGGAGGTTTGCCATTGCCTGCCTCTGCATAGTGACCCTGGACTGCGTTGGTGGTCTCCCATCCAAGGACTAACCAGGGCCGACCCGACTTAGCTTCCGAGATCTGATGAGATCGGGCTGACCTGGCTCACCCTCGTCAGGGCAAGAGTTATTCAGAGGCGACTTGCCATTGTCTGTGTCGTGGATCAGCCAGGGCTCAGCAAGAGCGAGGACTCCTCAGGAGAAGAGGCGCCCCATGTAGAAAAGCTTTGAATTAACAGAAGTTGACCAGCAGGAGAATGAGCTGCAGGCTTGTCAGGATTCACAGTATCTCCTACACCCTTAGAGTGCTGCAGACAGAGACTGAGAACAGAACTACAGGCAAGAAGGCAGAGTGCACGCCTCCAGGCCTGGCGCCAGCTGCTTGCTGATGACAAAGATGAGTAGTTGCAGGATTACTTCTGAGCAGCTGGCTGCAAGTATGACCCTTAGGCTGCAGACTACAAAAATCAGCCAAGAGAGGCTGTTAGGCATGAAAACAACGCGTACGATACATGTTCAACCACCAACTCTGCCTTGCCTAACTCTTGGAAGCCTGACCTTTGACTGAACGACCTTGCCTTGCCTGACTTTGGAACATTGACTTCGGACTGCACAACCCTGCCCTGCCTGACTTCTGAAACTTGGTTCTCAGAGCCTACAAAGCCAGTATAGTCTGTCTCTGCATAGCTACCCGAACTTCCTTGGCGGTCTCCCATCCAAGGACTAACCAGGGCCAACTCTGCTTAGCTTCTGAGATCCAATAAGACTGGGCTAAGCCTGAAAGCTTATACCTTGCAAACTCTTGATGGCCTTTTAAGGTGTTCCTGGAGTTGAATCTTACACCTCAAAGGTGAAGCTTTCTCACAATACAGAGAAAAAAGATTATTGTCTCCTATTTTCACGCTGTTAAATTAGGGCGGGAGGGGGTGTCACCTGTTTTGTGGAACAACTGATGCTACACTCATTTTTTCCCCCACTAGTCCAAACTGCTCCCCATAACAGGGTCATGTTCCCCTCCCCGTCTGCCCCTAGTTGTTTTCTTGAAAAAGATAATCTAAATAAGAAGAATTTAGAACACAGAGATTTGCTGTGGAGTCTGAAAATAATACACACAGTGTCAGAACAAGACATTGCAGGGCTTGAAGCAGAAAATCGAAATGGACCCTCCTCCTGCTTGTTCTAGGGTTGCCAGCCTCCAGGTGGTGGCTGGAGATCCCCTAGGATTACAACAGATCTCCAAGTAACAGAGATCAGTTCACATGGAGAAAATGGAAAGTGGTTTCTATGGCATTGTACCCGGTTGAAGTCCCTCCCCTCCCCAAACCCCGCCCTCCCCAGGCTCCACCCCCAAAATCTCCGGGTGTTTCCCAACCCGGAGCCGACAACCCTAGCGAATTCACTCCTTAGCACTTCCTCTTGAAAAAACAATATCTGGAAAGAACACAGATGATGGAAAAAGTCTCGTCCAAATGGCTCGACGGACTGACACTCCCGTCTCTGCAGACCCAGGAGAGACAGCGACACAAAGAGAAAGACAGGAGGGGGCTTCAGAGATAACACCCTCTTAACAGCTTCGTCGGCTGTGGGATTTGCCATTCGCAAAAACGTGCAGAGCGAAAATTCCATCCTTCAACCGGGTGGGCTTTGATGCTGCTTTTGTGAAGCACAGCTCGGAGCTCAGATCTCCCCCAGACCGAGAGTTCGAACTTCAGCCCAGCTGGTGGAAAGGGGTGATCAGCTATCGGTCACCGAGTTCAAGCCATGTTATCTGAAGGAGTTGCGTGTCCCAGCATCTGATGCCCGAGGCTGTTCGTGAGTTCCTAACGTCCGGACGGATCCATCTTTCCCCACCCGTTGTCAGAAGAGGGTTTCCAAAATCAGTGGGGAGAGACCAAGCGGTGCCCGAATCTGCGTTTGACGGCCGAGTCGAAAACCCCGGGTGCTGCTATGGAGGGCGTGGAGACGCCTCCGCTTTTCGGAAGAGTCCAGAAAATCGAGAGGAGTAGTAGTAGTAAGCTGGGTGGGTCTCGCCCCAAGGGGGCGGGCGGAGAAAGCTGTCCTGAGATGCTACGCCGCGGAAGGAGGGGCTTCTTTGAAGGGAAGCGAGTGGAGCGGAGCGCCCTTCACAAGACCTGGAATTTCCAGGAGCTCTGGTCTTTGTAATCCAAGCAGTCGGTGGCGTTGAAGTTGAGCTTCCAGGAAGCAGCTTGGTCCTTGTAGTCTAGGCAATCCACGGAGCCAAAGCCCAGCCCGGCCGTGCCGTAGCCCTGGCTGGATAGGGAGGCCGGTGACTGGCTCAGGTGGCCACCCATGGTTGGGGTAGCGATGGGGCTCAGCGCGGCTCCGGGGGCAGACAGCTGCGGGTGCATGGGAGACAGGTAGGAGCTGCAGTCGAGGCCGCTGAAGTAGGAGGTGGATCCGGCGTAGGTCTGGGTGTACCCGGGGGCCTGGGTGTAGGTCATGGGGTAGGCGGTGGACCTCTGCATGCAGGGAGTCGTGGAGGCGGACAGGGGGTCTGGGATAGGGGAGATGGAGGCGGGGCTCCAGATGGAGACGGTGGCGCTGGCGCTCGAGCTGGGCGTCACGGATGTGCCAGTCGGCGGGGGGCTGTACTGCCCGTTGGTGCTGGTCTCTGAGCTGGTCTCCCGGGCAGGAGAGGTCTTCTTCTTCGCTGGGCGGGCTTTGGCCTGGCCCGTGCTCTGCTGCTGCTGCTGGCGGCACTTGGCCCGGCGGTTTTTGAACCAGACCTGCGAGAAGGGTAGAGCAAGTCAGAGGTAGGTGCACGGCTATTTTTGGGCAGGAACGCACAGGAACGGAGTTCCGGCTGGCTCCCGCGTTGGCCACACCCAGCAGGAACTCATCAGCATCATAGGCCACACCCAACAGCAGAAACTCATTCGGGTTGGCTACATTAGGGGTGTGTGGCCTAACATGCAAAGGAGTTCCTGCAACAAAGAAAGCCCTGGGGTTTTGACAACAAACAAGGTAAACAGAATAAGCAGCAAAAGGTGGGTGTGGCTGGGTGACCACACTTCTGGTAACACGGGGGTGCAGCCTATTATGCTAATATGCTGTGTCTGCTCAGTGGTGTGTGGCCTATTATGCTAATGAGTTCCTGCTGGGCTTTTCCTACCAAAAAAGCCCTGCTTATAAATAATCCTTGGCCCGGATATCAGCCGGCCTGGACGCTGGGGCCGATTCACCATGAAGCAGACCAAGCACGTGGTTAGGGCACCGGGGCCAAAGGGGGCACCACGAAGTTGGGGAAAGGGTGGGGAAAAAATGTAGAAAAATGCCTTTCGGGTCATGGAACTCTGATCCATTTAACTTGTGAAATGTTAAAATAGGTGTTGTATTGCATTTTTGGAGAACTTTACGTAGCCAAAGCCTGGCTTAGTTTGTACACAGGGCCGGCTCCAGGTGTCTGGGCGCCCTAGGCAGGACAGCCTGGGGCGCCCCCCACTGGGGATGCCAACCTCCCGGTGGGACCCGGAGACCGGGGGCAGAGCGCTGGCTTTCCCGGGGCTCCGCGACTGCGGGGTCCCGGGAAAGCCAGGGAAGGGGGGCGGGGGGTCTAGCTGCCTCCCCTCCCTCCCAGAGCCGGCTTTCCCAGGGGCTCCATGGCTGCGGAGTCCCCGGGAAAGCGGGAAGGGGGCGGGGGGTCTAGCCGCCGCCCCCTCCCTCCCAGCGCCGGCTTTCCCGGGGGCTCCGCGGCTGCGAGGCCCCCAGGAAAGCCGGGAAGGGTCTAGTGGTGGCGGCAACAGCGGGCGCCCGGTTGGGGGCGGCGGGGGGCGCTTTTTTGGGGGGAGTGGGGCGCCATTTGGTGCCCCTTGAGGGTGGGGGCGCCCTAGGCGAGCGCCTAGTTCACCCAATGGGCAATCCGGCCCTGTTTGTACAGGATATTGTGTTATCGTATGAATAGATTTTTGGATTGCTGCAACCTGCGTTGTATATCTGGTCAGACAGGTCAACAACTAAAACGGACTGGGGGTCAGTGTGGAAAGGAGGGGGGGCACCAAGATTGGTCAGTGCTCAGGGCACCAGGGAGCCTTAATCCGCCCCTGCCTGGATGGGAAGCCTTTTAGACACTCAGTGATAAGAGCCTCCATATTTGCTTGCGTCCTCTGATTGGCTTCCAACGCACTCATGCAGCATCACAAGGAAAGATGGCGGAGGAAAGGGGGCAGGAGCGTTTGTGACGGGGAAGGTCAGTCGAGGGCGAGAACCGGAGCCTTTCCGCAAGCTCAGTGCTTTCAACCCACGCTGGGTATTAACTAACTAACTAACTTATTTATTCAATTTCTGGCCCTCCCACCCTGCACAGAGCGGGGCACGACAAAGAGAAACGTAACAACTGTTTAGCGTAAGCAGAGCATGAAAACATCATAAGAACATAAGAGAAGCCAATGTTGAATCAGGCCAATGGCCCATCTAGTCCAACACTCTGTCACACAGCGGCCAAAAATACCAGGTGCCATCAGGAGGTCCAGCAGTGGGGCCAGGACACTAGAAGCCCCCCCCCACTGCTGCCCAAGAATAGAGGGCATCACCTGCCCCAGACTGAGAGTTCCCATCTATACCCTGTGGCTAATAGCCACTGCTGGACTTCTGCTCCATATGTTTATCTAATTCCCTCTTGAAACTGTCCATGCTTGCAGCTGCCACCACCTCCTGTGGCAGTGAATTCCACGTGTTAATCACTCTTTGGGTGAAGAAGGACTTCCTTTTATCTGTTCTAACCCGACTGCTCAGCAATTTCATGGAGTGCCCACGAGTTCTTGTCTTGTGAGAAAGGGAGAAAAGGACTTCTTTCTCAACCTGCTCAATCCCATTCATAATCTTATAAACGTCAATCATGTCACCCCTCAGCCGTCGTTTCTCCAAGCTGAAGAGCCCCAAGCATTTTAACCTTTCTTCACAGGGAAGGTGTTCCAACCCTTTTATCATTCTAGTTGCCCTTCTCTGCACTTTTTCCAATGCTATAATATCCTTTTTGAGATGTGGTGACCAGAACTGTACACAGTATTCCAAATGAGATCGCACCAATAATTTATACAGGGGCATTGTGATACTGGCTGATTTGTTTTCAATTCCCTTCCAAATAATCCCCAATAATCGTAAATCGTTAAAACCTACAGCATCAAAAACTTAATTAACTAACAATCAGGGCTCTTTTTATAGCAGGAACTCCTTTGCATATTAGGTGACACACCCTTAATATAGCCAATCCTCCAGGAGCTTACAGTAGCCCCTGTGAGAAGAGCTCTGTAAGCTCTTAGAGGATTGGCTACATTAGGGGATGTGTCGCCTGATATGCAAAGGAGTTCCTGCTACAAAAAGAGCCCTGCTAACAATAGATGATGATCAGTGTTCCCTGTAAGCTGGGTTAGCGTGAGCTAGCTCAACAGTCTTTTAGCCTCCGGCTCACGCATTTTTTTGTCTCAGCTCAGGAAAGGAGGGCTCCAGAGCAAACTGGTTTATGCCAGTGGCCAGATCTGCTCGCTCACAACTTTAATGCCAGGAGCTCACAGAGTGGAATTTTTGCTCGCAAGACTCCACAGCTCAGAGGGAGCATTGATTGTGCAGAAAGGATATGAATCAAAGAAACAAGCAACCAGTTAAGGGGTCCCAACCTAACCTATTTGTGCCGTGAATAGAATAACACATGGCAGGCAGTCTGCAGGGAATTATAATACAGTGCCTCTATGCAGAATATTGTTACAGTCGATTTTGTGAACTGGGCAGGGCGAGTTCAATTTATTTGCGTTTTATCCGCACGTCGTTTCTTTGCAAAGGGGGTTACTTGCTTGAAGTCTTCTTTTATAGCTCTTCTGGAAAGGTGGCCCTGAAGAAAGGAGATACTGAAACGTAGGGGACCTGGGCACATGGCCGGATCGCCCATTGGGTGAACTAGGCGCTCGCCCAGGGCACGCCGGCCTCAGGGGCGCCAAATGGCACCCCACTCCCCCCCCCGAAAAGTGCCCACCCGCTGCCCTAACTGGGTGCCCGCCGCCGCCAGACCCCCCGCCCCCTTCCCGGCTTTCCTGGGGGCTCCGGCACTGGGAGGGAGGGGCGGTGGCTAGACCCCGCCCCCTTCCCTGGCTTTCCTGGGGGTCCCGCAGCTGCGGAGCCTCCAGGAAAGCCAGTGCTCCGCCGCCGCCTGCCGGTCTCCAGGCCCCACCGGGAGGTTGGCATCCCCAGTGGGGGGTGCCCCAGGCTGTCCTGCCTAGGGCGCCCAGACACCTGGAGTCAGCCCTGCCTGGGCATTCATCGCCACTGACCCACTTTGAAGAAGACCTTGGCGGCGGCGTTCCCCCTAAGCCGAGTGAGTGTGAGCCAGCTCACGGTTTTTTAGCCTCCGGCTCAGACGTTTTTGTCTTTGCTCAGGAAGGAGGGCTCCAGAGCAGACTCATTTATGCAGCAGCCAAATTGCTCGCTCACAACTTGAACGCCAGGAGCTCACCGAGGAGAATTTTGGCTCACAGGACTCCATAGCTTAGAGGGAGCATAGCTTGGCCATACAGGAAGAAGGCATGGCTGTACTCTAATATATTGAATTGTATTTAAGGAGTCCTGTGTGGACCATATTGAATATGTATGAATATATTAGCCACTGACCACTTCAGTGAAAACCTTGGCTCTCCAGGAAGAGAGCGGTATTCTAATGTACTGAATTGCATTTAAGCTGTTTAAGGAGTCCTGTGTGGACCATATTGGATACGTATGCATGTATTAGATGTTAGATGTTTATATTACAAACTCTGAATTAAATTCTCTTTAGGACTTCACATGCCCATTTGTATTTTTTCACACAGTGCTACAGCTCCTGCCAACCTAGCCGTTCGAAAGCAAAAAATTGCAAGTCGATAAATAGGTACCACTTTGGTGGGAAGGTGACAGCGTTCCGTGCGCCTCGGCGTCTAGTCATGGCGGCCGCATGACCACGGAAATGTCTTTGGACAGCGCTGGCTCTTCGGCTTGGAAACGGAGATTAACATATGGAATTCACTGCCACAGGAGGTGGTGGCAGCTACAAGCATGGACAGATTCAAGAGGGAATTAGATAAACATCTGGAGCAGAAGTCCATCAGTGGCTATTAGCCACAGGGTATAGATGGGAACTCTCAGTCTGGGGCAGGTGATGCACTCTATTCTTGGTGCTGGAGGGGGGCAGCAGTGGGAGGGCTTCTTGAGTCCTGGCCCCACTGCTGGACCTCCTGATGGCACCTGGTATTTTTGGTCGCTGTGTGACAAGAGTGTTGGACTAGATGGGCCATTGGCCTGATTCAGCATTGGCTTCTCTTCTGTTCTTATGAGATGAGCGCTGCATCCCTAGAGTCGGGCGCGACCGGCTTTCGAGCAAGGGAAACCTTTACCTTTACCGCCTCAGTGCTGTGATTTTGTGTCAAACTTGCTTTCGCTGTGTTACCATTCAGTGTTCCCTCTAAGCTGAGTGAGGGTGAGCTAGCTCACAGTTTTTTAGCCTCCGGCTCACACATTTTTGTCTCCGCTCAGGAAGGACGGCTCCAGAGCAAACTAATTTCTGCAGCAGCCAAATCGCTCGCTCGCAACTTTCATGCCGGTAGCTCACCAAGTAGAACTTTTGCTCACAGGACTCCACAGCTTAGAGGGAGCTTTCATTATATATTTATACAGCCTCCAGGGGGTGGCTGGAGAGCTCCCGGAATGACAATTGGTCTCCAGGTGAGAGAGCAGGGCTATTTTGGGACAGGAACGCACCGGAACAGAGTTCCGGCTGGCTTCAGAGTTGGCCACGCCCACTGCAGCCAAAACCTCTGTGTTGTGTGTGGCTACAGAGGGAAGGCCCAGAGAGCAACCCCTCCCATCGGTGACTCTGAGGCGGGCAGGCTGGGGGGGCCCCTGGAAGGATCGGGGAGGCATTTAAATGCCTCCCCATACCTTCCCTGGCCTATCCAAGGGCTGGCTTGCCCGGGCTCCCCGCAGCCGCAGGGTGCCTGGGCAAACCAAGGGGCCGTGGCCTAATAGGCTTATGAGCTGCGCTGTCAGGGGGTGTGGCCAAATATGCTAATGAGTTTCTGCTGTTGGGTGTGGCCTATTATGCTAATGAGTTCCTGCCGGGCTTTTTCTACCAAAAAAGCCCGGTGAGAGAGATTTCCTGGCTGCTTTGGGGATTGAATTTTGGGTTCCCAACCTCTAGGTAGTTAATAACAAAAGAGAGAATCTCTGAAATAGAAGATCAGACCCCAAACCAACCAACCGTGATCAAATTACTACCCCCCCAAACTCATAAACACATAGATATAATTTAATTTGAAAATGCTAACATGTAAAGTATTCTAAATGCACAGTCAAACCTAATCACACTCTTTACGACGATTCATCCAGGTACAAAAACTGGTCCGTTCATACCCCCATACTTTCCCAACAAATGCCGGGGATGCCGAAATGTGGGAGTTGTCTCTTGGAAGGTCTAGAAGCTGGTTTCAATCGCATAATTTTGTGTTCTGACTTGGACAAAACGTGGTTGAAACGGGCCCCTCAGGCTAGTTTGCCCGTTAGCCAGAACTATTGGAAAGTGTGAGTTGTTTGACTAACTGCAGCTGGAATGGTTGGAAAGTGTGAGTAGTTTAACAAAACTGCTACGGGACCTTTGTTGGAGAAGCGAGCTGTGTACAAGCTGGAAGGTCAGCAAGTGCACATTATTCAACATCGGGAACTTTGTTCTGAGTCATACCGACGAAGACGAGAGCCGAGGCTTAAGAGACACGTAACTTGGATAGGGTGGGAACTGCGTGTCCATCTACAGAACTTCGCCTGGAACTATACCAGCGAGGTCTACATTATATAAACTCTTGGATTTTTTTCATCGGCTCACATTATACAATTCGTTTGTAATTTTGGTTGGCGTCCCCACTTTGTTGGGAAAGTGGGGGGGCACGAATGAACCAGTTTTTGTATCTGGATGAATCTTTGTAGAGAGTGTGATTAGCTTCGATTGGGTATTTAGAATACTTACAAGTTAGCATTTTCATATTAAATTATACTTATGTGTTCGTGAGTTTGGGGGTTTAGTGCCAGTTTGGTGTGGTGGTTAAGTGCGCGGACTCTAATCTGGGAGAACCGGGTTTGATTCCCCACTCCTCCACTTGCACCTGGCTGGATGACCTTGGGCAAGCCATAGTTCTGATAAGAGCTGTTCTTGAAAAAAGAGCAGCTTCTGTCAGAGCTCTCTCAGCCCAGCCTACCTCACAGGGTGTCTGTTGGGGGGAGGGGAAGGGAAAGGAGATTGTCAGCTGCTCTGAGACACCTTTGGGTAGTGAAGGGCAGGGTATAAATCCAATCTCTTCTCTTCTCCTTCTAGTGATTTTGATCACGGTTGGTTCGTTTGGGTTCGCACCTCTAGGTAGTGACTGGAGACGTCCCGCTATTACAAGTTATTTCCAGGAGACAGAGATCAGTTCCCCTGGAGAAAATGGCCACTTTGAAGGGTGGCCTCCAGAACTGGACGCAGTACTCCAAGTGCAGCCAATGAAGGAGGAGAAGAAGAGACTGGATTTATACCCCGCCCTTCACTACCCGAAAGAGTCTCAGAGCGGCTTACAAACTCCTTTCCTTTCCCCTCCCCACAACAGACACCCTGATAAGTAGGTGGGCCTGAGAGAGCTCTTTTGAGAACTGCTCTTGAGAGAACAGCTCTGAGAGAACTTGTGGTGGCCCCAAGGTCACACCAGCAGCTGCATGGGGAGAAGTGGGGAATCAAATCCGGTTCTTCTAGAGGTATACAGCAGGACTATGAAATGTTGCAGTCCTGGCCCCGCTGCTGGACCTCCTGAGGGTGCCTAGTATTTTTGGCCACTGTGTGACACAGAGTGTTGGACTGGATGGGCCATTGGCCTGATCCAACACTGGCTTCTCTTATGTTCTTATGATATTATACCTCTGTTGATACACCCCCAAGACCCCATATCAGCTTTCTTATCAATCGTATATCACAGTATGCCAGCGCATGGCCCTTTGTTCCCAGCGCAAGTACCTGGACTCTGGATTCCGGCAGATTGATTTTCAGTGCCACTTCTTCGCGCATGAAGATGTCAGGGTAGCGGGTCTTGGCGAAGAGCGCCTCCAAGATATCCAGCTGTGCCCGGGTGAACGTGGTGCGCTCCCGCCTTTGCTTCCGGGGGGTGGCTGCGTAAAAAAGGGGGAGGGGGAAGAGTTCATCCAGAAGAAGGCAAGAGAGCATACATCCCATCATGGCGACCACAGCCAAATTCCCAGACTTCAAACTGGGTGTGATGTGGGTTTAGAAACTCATGCGCAAAATAGGTAGGTGGGGCTGAGAGAGCTCTTTTGAGGACTGCCCTTGAGAGAACAGTTCTGAGAGAGGAGGAGATTGGATTTATACCCCGCCCTTCACTACCAGACAGAGTCTCAGAGCAGCTTACAACCTCTTTTCCCTTCCGCTCTCCACAACAGACATCCTGTGAGGTCGGTGGGGCTGAGAGAGCTCTTTTGAGGACTGCCCTTGAGAGAACAGCTCTGAGAGAACTGCGATTGACAGAAGAAGAAGAGGAGGAGGAGGAGGAGGAGGAGGAGATTGGATTTATACCCCGCCCTTTACTACCAGAAGGAGTCTCAGAGTGGTTTACAATCTCCTTTCCCTTCCCCTCCCCACAACAGACATCCTGTGAGGTCAGTGGGGCTGAGAGAGCTCTTTTGAGGACTGCCCTTGAGAGAACAGCTCTGAAAGAACTTACAACTGACCCAAGGTCACACCAGCAGCTGCGTGTGGACGAGTGGGGAATCAAACCCGGCTCTCCCAGTTTAGAGTCCACACTCTAAACCACTACACCAAACTGGCTGTCAAGTAGTGAGACAAATTGGGTGAGGGGGTGGCAAGGGGGTCCCTGGGAACGCTCTGTCCAGGGCCTCCCGCCATATGGACCTGGTCCTGGCTTCTACCCTTCTGGGGAAGGGCACCCGTCTGGTCCCACGCTGTCGGCCTGTGCGACAGAGCCCCCTAAAATGAGCCCTGCGTTCCCTTGCGGCTGGAAAGTCTAGAAGCGGATTAGCAAAGAGTTTCAGAGAGTGGCTTTGTTGGTCTGCAGTCAAAGAGCTGGATTCGAATCCCTAGTAACTTAAGAGACCAGCAAAATTTTCAGAGTATGGGCTTTTGAGAGCCAGAAGTCCCTGCCTCAGATCTTCTGGGGTCCTTCTCTGTCATTACTGAGATTAGAAAAGAGCCAAGAGGCCAGCAGCACCTTAAAGACTAACCAAATTGTGGCAGGGGAGGAGGTTGCGTGAGTCACCGGCTGCTCACTTCTTCCGATACTGAGATTAACCTGGGGAAATTCCAAAGGACCCCAGTTTGAAAATCGGACCCCTTCAGTTGTCATGAGCTGGTTTGTTCTGTTTGGAGTACCCTTAGTGACCCCTCCTTCCTGCCCAGTTGTGGCTTTTATGGTTTTCATCTGTATTAAACTCTGGTTTAATTGTTTTAATGCTGTGTTGGTTGGGGTTTTTTTTAAATGTGGTTTTTAGTATGTGTTTTTATTGTTTTATTATTATGCATTTTTGTTATTTATTCCAATGCATAATTTATTATTTGTTATTTATTCCAGCATGATGAGAGGTTAAAGTATCGGGCTAAGTGTCTGGGAGGGCCGGGTTCAAATCCTGGCTATGCTACAGAATCTTGCCAGGCCATTCAGCCTAACCTACCTCACAGGGCTACTGTGAGGATAGGATGGAGGAGAATAATGTGAGTCACTAAGCTGTTGAGTCTTCTGAGCAAAAATTCTACTTTGCGAGCTACCGGCATGAAAGTTGCGAACGGGCGATTTGGCTGTTGCATAAATTAGTTTGCTCCGGAGCCCTCCTTCCTGAGTGAAGACAAAAGCGTGTGAGCTGGGGGCCAAAAAAACAGTAAGCTAGCTCACACTAACTCAGCTTAGAGGGAACGCTGTTTGGGTCCCCGTTGGGGAGAAAGGTGAGATATAAATAAATATATTAATTTTAAATAAGTTACAAATCTCTTAATTTGTTTTGCTAACTTCCACCGACGTTCCAGGAGCAGTGCTGAGGTGGAAAGTGTGAAGGGCTTAGCTGGCCCCCAAGTACTCAGGAACAAGCCCCTGAAGAGCCACAATGGGTCAACACTTCCCAGCACATGGCCAATACGTGCTTAGCGAAACATCTCTCCCCCTTTGCACTTTTATGAGTTTATACCAAGATTGCCAGATCCAGATTGGGGGAATTCCTGGAGATTTGGGGATGGAGCCTGGGGAGGACGGGGACCTCGGTGGGGTACAATGGCACAGAGTCCGCCCTTCAAAGTAGCCATTTTCTCCAGGGAACCTGATCTCTGTAGCCTGGAGAAGAGCTGCAATTCCGGGGGATCCCCAGTTCCCAGCTGGAGGCTGGCATCCCTACACTAAACCCATTACTGGTAAGAGTGCCTGGGGACTTGCAAATAAACCCTGCAATCGGTTGTCACCCTGGCCACTTATTTCCCGGGTGTCGGTACCAACTGTTTTTATCTCTTGATTAGATAACCATTCATTCCACCCATCACCCAACCCTAATGGATAAGACGGCTTTGTCTCTTTGTTTACCCACGACTCAGAATTTCAAAGGTTAGGGTCTCGGAGTTGAGATCTTTTTTTTTTTAAACACACCAGAGACTCTCTTGTTTCCTGCCAAAAACAAAGAGCAGTCTTGCGGAGTGTTAAAGGACTAGAGAGTTTTTATTCCGGCGTAAAGTTTGGCAGAGAGGAGCCTGTTTTCGTCCGATGTAAGAGACAGAAGAGGCTCTACAAAGAGTCAGGTAAACAATACATACGAGGAGGGCTTTTTTTTCTGGAAAAAGAGGAGCCGGAACCCTCAAGAGGGAAATGAAGGAGAAACACAACGGGGTTCCTCGAAACAATATCGTGAACTTTTAAAAGTTTTTTTGAGAATTTTGTTTCCCCGAAGAGGTTCCGCAACTCCGTTCCGCTGCGTTCCCCCAGAAAAATAGCCCTGCGTATGAGTATCCAGCATTCCGTGCGCCTCGGTGTTTAGTCATGCCGGCCACATGACCACGGAAACTTCTTCGGACAGCGCTGGCTCTTCGGCTTTGAAACGGAGATGAACACTGTAACCCTAGAGTTGGATTTGACTGGCTTTCGAGCAAGGGAACCTTTACCTTTAGTATGAGAGTATCAAAGTCTGAACTGTTCTTCGACCCTGCTCTTGATGGTTCTGCTCATGTTAGAATAAATCCCAGTGTTCTTTGAGGTGCCGAAAGAGCTATATTCGAGTCCAGTAGCATGTTAGGGAGACCAACAGGATTCGAGGGGCATCAGCTTCCGAGAACAAAGCTTGAGTCCAGTGGCACCTTGAAGACCAACAAAGTTTTATCCAAAGTGTAAGCTTTTGTGTGCAAAGCGCACGTCTCCAGACAAATCCCAAGAATTAAAGTGCCCTTTGTAAGATACAAGCAGAACTGGAGATCTCTCATATCACAGAAGATGGGAGAGGGGGGATGTCGCAAAGAAAGGTACAATGCAGAGGTCCGGTGCAAAACGCAATCAGCTTGATTACAGCGGGGGAGACATTCGTTTCCCCCCTCCCTCTAATCTAGCTAATTACGTTTTGCATTGTACCTCTGCATCCTGACTTCTTTCTTTTTAACAGCTCTCTCACTAGGGGTGCCAGCCTCCACGTGGGACCCGGGGCAATCTCAGTGTCCCCTCTAAGATGAGTTAGTGTGAGCTAGCTTACTGTTTTTTTAGCCTCAGGCTCGCACCTTTTTGTCTCAGCTCAGGAAGGAGGGCTCCAGAGCAAACTAATTTCTGCAGCAGCCAAATCGCCTGCTCACAACTTTAAGGCCGGTAGCTCACAAAGTAGAATTTTTGCTCACGAGACTCCACAGCTTAGAGAGAGCATTGGGACTCTGTGGCACTGCACCCCACTGAGGTCCCTGTCCTCCCCAGGATCCATCCCCAAACCTCCAGGCGTTTCTCAACCTGGATCTGGCAACCCTACTGCAGTGTTCCCTCTAAGCTGAGTCCGTGTGAGCTAGCTCACAGTTTTTTAGCCTCTGGCTTACACACGTTCATGGAGCTGCGGTGGCTCAAGTGGTTAAGACGCTGAACTGCAGGCTGTGGAAGGTCAGTAGTTCAGCAGTTTGAGACCCGAGAGTGCCGCATGACGGGGTGAGCTCCCATCTCTAGTTCCAGCTCCTGCCAACCTAGCAGTTCGAAAGCAAGAAATTGCAAGTAGATAAATAGGTACCACTTTGGTGGGAAGGGAACAGCGTTCCGTGCGCCCTGGTGTTTAGTCTTGCCGGCCACATGACCACGGAAACGTCTTCGGACAGCGCTGGCTCTTCGGTTTTGAAACAGAGATGAGCACCGCAACCCTAGAGTCGGATTCGACTGGCTTTCGAGCAAGGGAACCTTTACCTTTACCTTTACCTTTACACATGTTCATCTTAGCTCATGAAGAATGGCTCCGGAGCAAACTAAGCAGCGGCCAAACCGCTCGCTCACAACTTTAATGCCAGCAGCTCCCAAAGTAGAATTTTTGCTCACAAGACTCCACAGCTTAGAGGGAACATTGTCCATCACCACCCCATCCTCCGCGAGTGCTCAGTTACCTCCCACCCTCTGACTGGGCTACGAGAGATCTCCATAATCCGACTTGTACCTGACGAAGAGCGCTTTGACTCTTTGAAAGCTTACAACCAGAAAATTGTGTTGGCCGTTAAGGCGCTCCTGAATTCGAATCCGGCTCTTCTGCTGCAGACCAGCCCGGCTCCCTTCTGAAATTATCGGCACAGAAGGTCCCCAAATACTCCTTTGTTTCTCCTCTTTGGAGAAGAGCCACTTAAAATCTTTGTCAATAAATATATTTTTGCCACCATAGTCACTGTTCCCACTAAGCCGAGTTAGTGTGAGCGAGCTCACGGTTTTTTTTAGCCTCCGGCTCACACATTTTTGTCTTCGCTCCAGAAGGAGGGCTCCGGAGCAAACTAATTGCTAGCTAATTTATGCAGCAGCCAAATCGCCTGCTCACAACTTTGATGCCGGTAGCTCACAAAAGTAGAATTTTTTTGCTCACAAGACTCCACAGCTTACAGGAAGCATTGACCTGGCCACTGCTCTGGAGTTATTGCCATAGAAAGCCCTCTTTTCTGCCCCTGTGCTTAAAAACAGGAGGTACCAGTTACCCACCCCGGCAGTGTTCCCTCCAAGCTGAGTTAGTGTGAGCTAGCTCACAGTTTTTCAGCCTCCGGCTCAGACATTTTTGTCTCAGCTCAGGAAGGATGGCTCCAGAAGAAACTAACTTATGCATTAGCCAAATCGCTCACTCACAACTTTAATGCCAGTCGCTCACAAAGCAGAATTTTGGCTCAGCTTAGAGGGAGTGTTGCCCGGGACCACATGCATAAGAAACCTATTCCACAGAAAGGGGGTATCCTTTTAAAAAGGGATCCTTTAAAAAGGCATATCCTATTTCAGTTGAGATGATTTGGAGCCGGAGCTCAAAACCATGGTTTCCAGAGTCAGCCTGCCAATAAATTCACTGGGCAGTCTTAAGCAAAGAAAAGTATGAAAACAGAAATTAGTAACAGCCTACCATGGAGGGTTGGTGTGAGTGGGATCATAGTGGAGGGTGGGAAGGAGGAGCCAGGGCTTGGCTCTCATGGCCAGTGTTCCCGCTAATGAGCGGCCGCTCATTAACACAGGAAGCCCTGCTCAGCAGCAATCTGGAGCTGCGCAGGGTTTTGCACGGCCTATTGCCCATTTGAAGATTACAGCAGTTCTGTTCTGCTCAGGACATGAACTGCTCTGCTCAGTAAGGGGGGGGGGGAATTAGAGGGAATTAGAGGGAACACTGCTTGTGGCCCTTTCTTACATGCCCAGGGTAATGCCAATCACCAGTTTGGGGTTAGGAAGGAATTTTTCTCCAGTCTAGGGATCCTGGAGGGGTTTTTTTTTTGCCTTCCTCTGGGCACTGAGCTGGGAGTCACTGGGGGAGTGGCGGGAAGAGCTAGTTGTGAATTTCCTGCATCGTGCAGGGGGTTGGACTAGATGACCCTTGGGGGTCCCTTCCAGCTCTGGGTTTCGATTTAGTGGCGGTGTGTGTGTGTGGAGAGGGAAGACTACCTGCATCAGGGACTTAGCCTTTGTCTAGTGCACTGCTCTTCTCCTAATTCTGTGGCAAGAAGATAATTTCCCAGAATCCCCCCCCCCATCAGGGAGTTGGGATTAGATGGTCTCTTCCAACTCTGTGATTCTGTGATTCACTTGTCTCTAAATTTCATTTCCAAGACGATGCCTCTCCTGTATCTTTACATCTTCCTGGATGCTTTTAACCAGCACTCAGATCTCCAATCTTGTATTTCTTGTTTGAGAAAATAATGGCATTTTATTTTATTTTTTTAAAAAAAGGCTTTCGTAGAAGGGTAATTTGGAAGCCAAATATTTTTCCTCTTCGTCACACATCCCTGTTACATTCCCAGCTTCGACCTCCCCCCCCACCTCACCCTAGTTACCCACTGGTTCGAGATCTACATAACAGAAGTCTTTATAACCCTTAAGCGTAGTCATTATTAGTCATAACTGATATGACTAATGAGTTGATTTGGCTCACGCAGTAAAATAAAGAAGGGTCATTGCTTGTCAGCTTTGGGGAGTCAAAGTGTATCTAAGGAAGCTTTGACTCAAAAGCTCAGATCCCCAAAATCTTGTTGGTTAAGGTCCTGCTGGACTCCGGCTTAGGGATGCCAGCCTCCAGGTGGGACCTGGGGATCCCCCGGAATGACAGCTCATCTCCAGAGTACAGAGATCACTTCCCCTGGAGAATAATGGATGCTTTGGAGGGTGGGCTCTGTGGCATCGTGCCCCACTGAGGTCCCTGCCGTCCCCAGGCTCCACCCCCAAACCTCCAGGCGTTTCCCAATCTAAAGCAAGCTACCGTACCAGGCAGTTAGTATAAACTCACACAGTACAAAGCGGAGAGATGTTTCTCCAAGCACGTATTGGCCATGTGCCGGGAAGTGGTGACCCATTGTGGTACTTCAGGAGTTTCCCAACCTGGATCTGGCAACCTTAATTCTGCCCCCCTCCACATCTCTCACCAACGCTCCCTCTAAGCTATGGAGTCTTGTGAGCAAAAATTCTACTTTGTGAGCAACTGGCATTAAAGTTGTGAGCAAGCGATTCGGCTGCTGCATGAAATAGTTTGCTCCGGAGCCCTCCTTCCTGAGCTACAGCAAAAATGTGTGAGCCGGAGGCTAAAAAACTGTCCGCTAGCTCACACTAACTCAGCTTAGAGGGAACGCTGCTCGCCAGTGCCCAGGTGGGACCTGATAACCTTGTTTCTTATACATAAACAGTAAAAATTGGTTGTTTTTGCCCACTGGATATGAAACAGCATCAGGCGGATTTTCCCACTGATTTCAATTCCTTAAAGCAACAAAAGAATTGAAATACGTGGGCAGGATTGTATAAAGGGGTAGGCAGAATTTTTTCCCAGAGAGCAGTCTAAGGAACAACATAACATCCCTGATACCAGGCAGATCTAGGTCCTCGCCCAAGCTCCGTGGGGTAGAAATGGAACTGGAGGATGAATCCTGCCTTTCAAAAAGGCGAACAGAATTCCTCTTTCACCTATACCTGGGGCCAGGCAACCAACGTACCAGGAGGCGATGTGGAATTTCTACCCTGGACGCACTGAAATTTCAAACAAGAGCACAGATTTTTTTAAAAAAACCAGTTCAGGATTTATCCGATCCAGCCATTTCTGCCCGCTTTCTCTTTTGTAAGGTCTTAAAAATGTATTTTGGAACCTGTCCCATTCCCCCAGAGGCTTGGAGCCAGGCAATAGGATGGAAATTATGGGCTAGCATCTTCATAAAGTCTTTCTTCCCCCTAACTGGAAAATTGTTCTGGGATAGTTTTATTACCAGACACGCTAGCTGATATTGCTCTGAAGTAATAAAAAGAACAAATAAAAACTGTGGTTACTTGTAAGAACATCTCCAACCACCCACCCCTAGAATATGCCTCAAATCATTTGAAGTTATCTATCCAGTGATTCAGATTTTTAACCCATTCTCTTGCAAAACAATTAGGGGATTTTTTTTTGGTGTCGTGGTATGATGTAGCGGTTAAGTGCGTGGACTCTAATCTGAGAGAACCGGGTTTGATTCCCCACTCCTCCACTTGCAGCTGCTGGATGACCTTGGGCAAGCCATAGTTCTGACAAGAGATGTTCTTGAAGAAAGAGCAGTTTCTCTCAGAGCTCTCTCAGCCCCACCTACCTCACAGGGTGCCTGTTGTGGGGAGGGGAAGGGAAAGGGGTTTGTAAGCCGCTCTGAGACTCCAAGTGAAGGGCGGGGTATAAATCCAATCTTCTTCTTCTTGTTTTGTTTTGTTTTAGGGGGAGGGATGGTAATAACCTAAGCACATGCTGAAGTTTCATAGATTCCATTCTCCAGAACTGCATTTTGTGGTGGGGTTGCCATCCCTCCAGGTGGTGGCTGGAGATCTCCTGGGATTACAGCTCTAGGCAACCGAGATCAGTTCCCCCGGAGAAAGGTGGACACTTTGGCTTTATACCCCATTGAAGTTCCTGCCCACCCCAAATCCTGCCCTCCTCAGACTCTGCTTCCAAAATCTCAAGGAGTTTCCCAACCGTTCTATAGGGTTGCCAACTCCCCAGTTGGAAAATTCCTGGAGATCTGGGAGTGGGACCCCAAAGGATAGAGTCTGGGGAAGGCTAGGAGCTCCATGGGGTATAAGGCCATAGAGTCTACCTGTGACGCTGTACCTTAAAGACTAAGGCTAAGATCACACACACTAAAGAATCCCAATCCACTTCCAATGCACTTTTTAATTGGATTTAGCCTGCTCCCACAGTAAAAATCCAATTCGAAAGTGCATTGAAAGTGGATTGAAAGTGGATTCCTTAGTGTGTGTGTGATTGCAGCCTAAAAGACTTCTTTATTCCGGCACAGGGTTCCACCCACATTGTTGTCAGTGGTTCCCTCACTAGGTAGCGACATGCATGTTCAAGGTTATGAAGAAGAACATTGTAAAATAGCAGAATCAGGGGGAAAGGAGGATTATCATTAACAGATTCAAGTGTGGGTCAGAAGCAGCGGGACAAAGTTGGAGTCCAGTGGCAACCTGAAGAACAACCAAGTTTTATTCAAGGTATAAGTTTCCGTGTCTCTTTCGTGTATTCTGCACACAATAGGTCACACCTCAAATAAAACTTTGTTGGTTTTCAAGGTGCCGCTGGACTCCAACCGTAGTTCCATTATTATTAACAGTAATACAGATATCCAATCAATGCTCCCTCTAAGCTGTAGACTCTCGTGAGCAAAATTTCCACTTTGTGAGCTACCGGCATTAAAGTTGAGAGCAAGTAATTGGGCTGCTGCACAGATTGGTCTGCTCTGGAGCCCTCCTTCCTAAGTGTGAGCCGGAGGCTAAACAACTGTGAGCTGGCTCACACTCACTCAGCTTAGAGGGAACACTGCATCCAATATATAATCAGTAAAACATACACTTGGTGTTGATCTTAAAGCAAAAACTCAGCTGTTGTTTAGCTCGGGATCAGTGGAGACCACCCTCTTCGTATTTGGATGGCTGGCGGGCTGATAATCAATTAATTCCAACCGACACAAACAATTCTAAGATGAAGTCTCCCTGGATCTCCATCCATAACCCCAGGTGGCTGGCTGAACCCCACGTTTCTTAGGAGAGACTCCTTTCTCCAAAACCGCTAACGGAGGTGCTAGGTATACCCTCCCTTTCTTAGAAACACAAACCGTGGATTCAGATTCAGGGGGGTCGCCCTGTTGGCCTGAAGCAAGAGAACAGAGTTCGAGTCCAGGGGGAACCTTTAAAACCAACAAAGTTTTATTCTGGGTGTCAGCACACGAAAAGCTTATACCAGGAATCAAACCTGGGTGGTCTTAAAGGTGCCCTCGGAGTCAGACCGTGGATTTGACACTGGAAAGCGACCAAGACTAAGGAATGCTGGAAATCTACTTACTGGGGTATCCGACGGCCGAATGGAGCAGATCCATGCCTGGGCCGGCCAAGGTTAACCCGTTGACGGCGTAATGGGGTTGCTTGATATAGGACATCATGCTCGGGAGGGTCGGGCAGCCCAGCAAGTCCACTTGGCTCTCCGTAAGCCCAGAAGGAGCTTCAGGTTCCTGCTTGAGGTCTACCAGGCCAGGGTCCTCGGGTTATCCTCCGGGTTTTCCACTCAGGGCCCAAGGGTGGCAGGAACTGCAGAGGAGGAGGGAAAAAGAGAACACAGATGTTTGTGGCCCCAGCAGCAGGAGAGGGGTGGGGTCAAGAGCGGCCAACGGAAGCCAAGGTTCCCAGGGGAGGGGGCTCCACACCTTTCTGGATGGGATGGAGAAAACTGGGACCAGCTTAAAGTGGCCAAGGCGCTCTCTTTCCCAATCCCATCAAGACCCTCGGAGCCCCCTCCCCTGCTTAAAACCCATTTGCAAGAATGGCTGGGAGGGCTGTGGCCTCATTGATAGTCAAAAAGGACATCGCAGCCACCCACTGCCCACCTTTCCCACACAGAGGGCTGGACAGGGAGGAGGAGGGCCCAGCGGAGCCAGAGAGTTTTAGCAACTCAAAAGGGGAAGCGGAGGGGTGCCATTAGGCCAATCGGCCCCACGCTTTGGGGGTCTATTCTTACCTAAACGAGCCAGTTAAGTCAAACATAGTTTTAAAGTTCTGGAGAGCCCTTGGGGGGGGGTGTTTTTCTTTTGTTGGGGAAGGGGCTGCCCTGCTTGGTGGTGGGGGGAGAGCTTTGTGGCTAAGCAGGGACTTCATTAAAACAGCAAATTGGAGGCTGGAACAGAAAAGACAACCTGGTTCTGTTGTGTGTCTCCTTGGAGAAGACCCTCCACCCCTCAGTTTTCATTGGTAAAAAAATACTGAACTGGGAGGGGGATGGACGGGACCGGATGCCACATTGTGGAACGGCGTGGCTTGGATCCAAAGTAGCAGGACGCAGTTTGAGCCCAGAAGACCGACAAAAGTTTTATGCTGGGCATCAGCCCCTTTCGTGCACGCGCACCGACAAAGGCCGGCAAAAGTTTTATTCTGGGTATAAGCACCTTTCGGGCACGCATGCGGAAGATTACACCTAGAATAAAACTTGATGAGAACATCATAGGAGCCAATGCTGGATCAGGCCAATGGCCCATCCAGTCCCAACACTCTTATGTCACACCGTGGCCAAGAATACCGGAAGACAGACTTGAATTAGGAGCAGTGTGCCACAGAAGTAATCCCAGAAATCTTCCATCTATGTAGAATTTATGTGTGAGGATTTCTTTGATGAAGACAAAGAAACGGGCCGGAAGTCAACCCTGATCCCGTCAGAATCTGTCACATGCTGCATTGTGTAACAGAATATGCTGCTGTTTGTTTCGATGGGCTGTTGTAAGAAGTAGACAATATTGTCTTTTGTCGTAGTACTTGCATTGATACAAATAACAGAGATTGTATTTAATGTAAGTTCTATTGCGCACCAATACATTATTTACATTATATATCTACAAAAAAGCCCAGCAGGAACTCATTAGCATAACAGGCCACACCCAACAGCAGAAACACATTAGCATATTAGGCCACACCCCTGACAGCACAGCATCATTATCATATTAGGCCACCACCCCCATGTTACCAGAAATGTGGTCATCCAGCCCCACCCACCTTTTGCTTCTTATTCTGTTTACCTTGTTTGTTGTCCAAACCAGTCCAGGGCTTTTTTTGGAGCAGGAACTCCTTTGCATGTTAGGCCACACACCCTTAATGTAGCCAATCCTAATGAGTTTCGGCTGTTGGGTGTGGCCTAGCATGCTAATGAGTTCCTGCTGGGCGTGGCCAACTCAGGAGCCAGCCGGAACTCCATTCCTGTGCGTTCCTGCCCAAAAATAGCCCTGTTTATAAGTAAATTTAAAGAAAAGTCTATGCATATTTGTTGCCATCTCATGGTATATATTTTGTTCATATTGGGTTATATATCCATGAGCCTGCAATTTGGTGCAAAAATACCAGGTGCCATCAGGAGGTCGAGCAGTGGGGCCTGGACACTAGAAGCCCTCCCACTGTTGCCCCCTCCCAAGTACCAAGAATACAGAGCCTCACTGGCCCCAGCCTGAGAGTTCCTATCTATACCTTGTGGTTAATAGCCACTGATGGATCTCTGCTCTTAACATAAGAACATACGAGAAGCCAATGTTGGGATCAGGCCAACGGCCCATCTAGTCCAACACTCTGTGTCCCACAGTGGCCAAAATATACCAGGTGCCATTAGGAGGTCTACCAGTGGGGCCAGGACACGAGAAGCCCCTCCCACTGTTGCCCCCCCAGCACCAAGAATACAGAGCCTCACTTGCCCCAGACTTTGCCGGTCTTAAAGGCGCCACTGAGCTCCAACTTTGCTCTGCTGTGTCAGACCAACAGGGCGGCCCACGTAAATAAATCCTAAGCAGGTTTACTCAGAAGTAAGCCCCATTCTGTTCACAAGCTCAGCTCGATGGCCTTTGGTGAGTCCCACACTCTCTGCAGCCGCCCTCCCCTGCCAGAGGGTGATAAAAGTGACCTACCTCGCATGGGCGTTGTAAGGATTATAAGGACAATGGAAGTGGATTGTAAGGACAATGGAAGTGAAGGCATCTATCCATGCACACGGGTAGACAATACACACTCTAAGCATTATCAAAGCCTACGCTGGAATCATAGATTCATAGAATCATAGAGCCGGAAGGGACCTCCAGGGTCATCTAATCCAACCCCCTGAGCAATGCAGAAAACTCACAAATACCTCCTAAACAGTGTTCCCTCTAAGCCGAGTTATTGGGAGCCAGCTCACAGTCTTTTAGCCTCCGGCTCACACATCTTTGCCTTCGCTCAGGAAAAATGGCTCCAGAACAAACTGATTTATGCCGCAGCCAAATCGCTTTTGCTCACAACTTGAATGCCAATAGCTCACCAAGTAGAAATTTTGCTCACAGGACTCCACCGCTTAGAGGGAGCGTTGCTCCTAAACACCGCTGATTTCTGATTTTTAAAAAACCAGCCCCAAAAGGTCAAAATCTGGTGGGTGTGGCTTAATCAATGAATCAATCTTTATTCATTTACTCAGTTTATACTCTACCGTTCCCCCCCCCCAAAGCAGCTGACGTCATTCTCCTCTCCTTCCCCCGCCCCTCACAACAACCCTGCGAGGTAAGTCAGACCGGGAGTGTGCGACTGGCCCAAGGTTACCAGTGTTCCCTCTAAGCTGAGTCCGTGTGAGCCAGCTCACAGTGTTTTAGCCTCTGGCTCTCACGTTTTTGTCTGATTGATTGCATGCAGCAGCCCAATCGCCTGCTCACAACTTTAAATGCCGGCAGCTCATAAAGTAGAATTTTTGCTCACAGGGCTCCATGGCTTAGAGGGAGCATTGAAGGTCACCCAGCAAGCTTCTGTGGCAGAGAAGTAGGACTGTCAGCTCCAAGTTGGGAGATACCTGGAGATTTTGGGGGGTGGAACCTGAGGAGGGCGGGGTTTGGGGAGGGGAGGGACTTCAACGGGGTGCCATGCCATAGAGTCCACCTCCCAAGGCGGCCATTTTCTCCAGGAGAACTGATTCTTTGCCACCTGGGGATCAGCTGCAATCCCAAGGGATCTCCAGCCAGCACCTGGAGGTTGGCAACCCTGCAGAGAAGGGATTCGACCTTGGGTCTACCAGCTCCTAGTCCAGTACTCTTAACCAGTACACCACGCTGACTCTGAGACAAGGCTGACTTTAGGTTAGGCCCAGAGCCAATGTTCCCTCTAAAGCTGGGGAGTCTTGTGAGCAAAAATTCTACTTGGTGAGCGACCGGCATTAAAGTTGTGAGCGGGCGACGTGGCCGCTGCATAAAATAGGTTGGTCTGGAGCCGTCCCTTCCTGAGCTAAGGCAAAAAAAGTGTGAGCTGGAGGCTAAAAAACTGAGCTAGCTCGCACTAACTCAGCGTAGAGGGAACACCGGAGCCATGTCTCATCTACGCCGCAGAGGAATCAAGAGTACCTTAGAGCATGTGCAGATTGCCTTTGCTTCACTGGTGATTCCTCGCGAACCAGCTCTTGAGAAACAGAAGCGATGTTTTCCAGAGAGCCAGTTTGGTGTAGATGTTAAGTGCGCGGACTCTTATCTGGGAGAACCGGGTCTGATTCCCCACTTCTCCACTTGCAGCTGCTGGTGTGACCTTGGGTCAGTCACAAGCTCTGGCACAGCTGTTCTCTCAAGGACAGTTTCTGTCAGAAGCTCTCTCAGCCCCACCGACCTCACAGGGGGTGTCTGTTGTGGGGAGGGGAAGGGAAGGGAGTTTGTAAGCCGCTCTGAGACTCCCTTGGGTAGTGAAGGGCGGGGTATAAATCCAAACTCTTCTTCTTCTTCTTCCAGGCTGCTGGCTCAGAATTAATTTGTAAGTGAAGACCGTGCTGGAAAACAATCCCTCATTTCTCTGTAGGGTTGCCAGGTCTGGGTAGGAAAACACCTGGTGACTTTGGGGGTGGGTCTGGAAGAGGGCGGGGTTTGGGGAGGGGAGGGGCCTCCGCATGGTACAAGGTGACAGAGTCCACCCTTCAAAGCAGCCATTTTCTCCAAGGCAGCCGATCTCTGTCGGCTGGAGACCAGTGGTAAAAGCGGGAGATCCCCAGGCCCCACCTGGAGGCTGGCAACCTTCTTTCTCTCTGTGTTTTAAAGTACATTGCCTGGCCCCATGTAGGTGAAAGAGGAATTCTGTTCGCCTTTTTGAAAGGCAGGATTCATCCTGCAATTCCATTTCTATTCCAGGGAGCTTGGAGAAAGACCTAGATCTGCCTGGTGACAGGGATGTTATGTTGTTCCTTAGGCTGTTCTCTGGGGGGGGGAATTCTGCCTACCCCTTTATACAGTTTAGCCCACGTATTTTAATTCCTTGGTTGCTTTAAGGAAGTGAAATCAGTGGGGAAATCCGCCTGATGCTGTTTCATATCCAGTGAGCAAAAACAACCAATTTTTACTGATGTTGTATAAGAAATAAACTTGCCATAGGGTTGCCAGGTCTGGGTTAGGAGATACCTGGAGACTTTGGGGGGTGGGGCCAGGAGAGGGCGGGGTTTGGGGAGGGGCGGAGCCTCGGCATGGTACAAGGCCACAGAGTCCACCCTTCAAAATGGCCATTTTCTCCAGGGGAGCTGATCTCTTGTCAGCTGGGGATCAGTCGTAAAAGCGGGAGATCCTCAGGCCCCACCTGGAGGCTGGCAACCCTATTTCTCTCTGTGTTTCTAAAGGACCAGCTGGAAATCTTGCGGCCATCTTATCCGAAAAAAGAAGAATTACATCTGACGCTCTGCAAAGGCCCCTCTCGTCCTCTGAATGCTGCTTTAGAAAAGTCATTTTTTGGAGGGGGTGGCCACTTTTTAATTTTTGCAGAACCGGAAAAGGAGGCGGGGTGGGATTCGTCTCCCCCCTTTCCTCCGCTGCCGCCAGGTGAGGCCGGGTGGAAGACGCTCGCCGACATTAACTGCGCTCGAGTGTCGTCCGTTTTGCTTTAACAGCCGACATTTTACGAGAAGCGCGGCCCACGAAATGCTCGTAAACTGGTAACAGATGGGACGTGCTTCCCGGGCTGTCTGTTAGGCCATGCCGAGATGCGTCCCGACAAGCCAAAAAAACCCTATAATATTAAACGGCTCCATGGAAGAGAGGGAAGGCAGGCTTGGTTTAGCTTTTTCTGCCTTCCAATGGATGCAGAGAGCAAAAAACCCTGAGTCTCTGGATCCATAGGTTTTTGAGCTCAGCGGAGTCTGTGGACTTTAATATTACATCCCCTTTCCACGCAAGAGGTTGGTTCTGTTGGATCGCAGTGGAAGGGGTTCTGGGAAAGAGAGAAGACAGCCCTGTGATGCATGTGGTGGTTTGGAGCGTGGACTCTGATCTGGGAGAACCGCGTTTGATTCCCCACGCCTCCACATGCAGCTGCTGGTGGGACCTTGGGTCAGCCCAAGTTCTCTCAGAGCTGTTCTCTCAAGATCAGTTCTCGGGAGAGCTCTCCCAGCTCCACCTACCTCACAGGGTGTCTGCTGTGGGGAGGGGAAAGGAAAGGAAATTGTAAGCCGCTCTGAGACTCCTTTGGGTAGTGACAGGTGCTGTATAAATCCAATCTCCTCCTCCTCCTCCTTCTCCTTCTTCTTTCTCTTCTTCTTGGCACAGAGCCTCAAAGCATTAGTTCATCTGCATCCCATGCTTAAAGGATCCACACACATGGATTTCCCGCCCTTGAGGTTTTGGCAGCCTAATTTCTTATCTTTTTGTCTTCTCAAACACAGCTGTTTGGGCAAGGGATGCCATCTTCCAGGTGGGGCCTGGGGATCCCACGGAATTCCAGCTCATCTCCAGACTCCAAAGATCAGTTCCCCTGGAGAAAATGGATGCTTTGGAGGGGGACTCTGGCATTGTACCCCACTGAGGCAAGGGGGTAGACTTCTCAATTTCGGGGGGGGGCACAGAGCTGAACCTGGTCAAGGCCTACACTTGGTAAATTATTCAGGTGGGTCGCTCTGTTGGTCTGAATCAATAGAACAACGTTTGAGTTGCGGGGGGAGAAGAAGATTGGATTTATACCCCACCTTTCACTCAGAGTCTCAGAGTGGCTTACAATCTCCTTTCCCTTCCCCTCCCCACAACAGACACCCTGTGAGGTGGGTGGGGCTGAGAGAGCTCTTTTGAGGACTGCCCTTGAGAGAACAGCTCTGAGAGAACTGTGATTGACAGAAGAAGAAGAAGAAGAGGAGGAGGAGGAGGAGGAGGAGGAGGAGATTGGATTTATACCCCGCCCTTCACTACCAGAAGGAGTCTCAGAGTGGCTTACAATCTCCTTTCCCTTCCCCTCCCGACAACAGACATCCTGTGAGGTCGGTGGGGCTGAGAGAGCTCTTTTGAGGACTGCTCCTGAGAGAACAGCTCTGAAAGAACTTACAACTGACCCAAGATCACACTGGTAGCTATGTGTGGACAAGTGGGGAATCAAACCCGGCTCTCCCAGTTTAGAGTCCGCACTCTAAACCACTACACCAAACTGGCTGTCAAGTAGTGAGACAAATTGGGTGAGGGGGTGGCAAGGGGGTCCCTGGGAACGCTCTGTCCAGGGCCTCCCGCCATATGGAACTGGCCCTGGCTTCCACCCTTCTGGGGAAGGGCACCTGTCTGGTTTCACACTGTCAGCCTATGCGACAGAGCCCCCTTGAGAACAGCTCTGAGAGAACTTGTGACTGACCCAAGGCCACACCAGCAGGTGCATGTGGAGAAGTGGGGAATCGAACCCGTTTCTCCCAGAGCAGAGTCCGCGCTCCTAACCACTACACCAAACTGGCTTTCTTTAAGACCAACAAAATTTAATTCTGGGTATAAGCTTTTGTGTGCGTGCACACTTTGTGTATCTGAAGGTCTTAAAGGTGCCGCTGGATTCAAACTTTGTTCAAATATGAAGTAATTTATATTTTCCAAAAAAAATGCCATCATAAATTTAAAATTGCGTGTGTGGGGGTTGTTTTCTTTTGTTTTGCTTGTAATAGTCTGAATCTCAGTCGAAGTGTGAGAGGAAAGATATCATGAACTTCTCCGCTGAGACAATCGGAGTAAATATTTCATTTGTGCATGGAAGGAAATTCTCCCTCCCGACTCCCCCTCATTTCATCACAATTTAGGCTGAATATTTGACTGGTCCAAGATCACAAAATGTGCTTCCTGGCTAAGTGGGGATTCAAACTCTGCTTTCCCCAACCTTAGACCAACACTCTAACAACTACGCCGCTCACATACTGGATACTCAATCTGAGTTTCCAAATACACCTCAGAATCCACAGGGAATCCACAGTAAACATTGGCTTCTCAGACACCCTGACCTGGAATTACAGGAGCCTTTGTTTGGTTGAAGTAGAACCCAGGACAGCGGAATTGCCTCGCTTTCCATATTTGGTGAACCAACTTCATCTCTTCCCCCTTCATGTACAGACACCAAAAAAATGGCTTTCCCCATATCTTCCCTCTCTTTGTCTCTAAAGCTGCAAGTCTCCGGATACCGAAATCGCCTTCACTTCCAGCACTGAAACCACAGGGCCCTTGTCTCTCCTCCCCCTCAAACACGCACAGCTAAAGACAGAAATATCCCCAAGTCTTCCGTTTCTTCTTCTCTAAAGCGGCTATGTTCCGGGATACCAAAAATCACCTTCACTTCTAGTACGTTGTGCACTTTGACCACCCACAGGTTGAAAGTGGGGGGGCTTTAGGCGGAACTGCTAAAGATCCGATGGGAAAAAATAAAGTAAGGTAGTGAAGGGGTGGACCACGGAGTTGGTAGCGTTGGTGTAGATGGAGAGGATGAGACTGAACAGCTTAATGATGCTTCCTGGCGGTCTGGGGAGGGGGCACTGCCCCCTCTGAGAAATCCCAGGGAATCTTGAGCCCTGCTGCCCCCCATAGTTTACACCCCTGCACTGAGGTCCCTGTCCTCCCCAGGCTCTGCCCCCAAATTTCCAGGAGTTTCCCATCCTGGAGGTGGCAACCCAGCCTCCCCATCCCCTTCCGGTGGTCTGGGGGAACCCAACCACCCAACCGTGGGTGGACTTTCAATGTGCCCACTGAGACCCAGGGGTGGAGACAGAAGGGAAGGGGAAGACTAGGGTTGCCAGCCTCCAGGTGGGGCCTGGAGATCTCCCGCTTTTACAACTGATCTCCAGCTGACAGAGATCAGCTCCCCCGGAGGAAAATGGCTGCTTGGGAGTGTGGACTCTATGACATTGTACCATGCTGGGGCCATGCCCCTCCCCAAACCCTGCCCTCTCCTGGATCCACCCCCCAACAAAGTCTCCAGGAATTTTCCAACCCAGACCTGGCAACCTTAGAGGCCGAGGCCGAAAACGTATTCCAGCAATGTGTATTCTCAGTGGTTGTTTCATGATTTCCTTTCTGGGATGTAAAATAGTGGCGGAAAGCCATGAGGTAGGAGGAGGCGGACTCGGTGAAGGAAAGCCATGAGGTGAGAGGAGGCGGACGCGGAAGAATGTAAAGGAAATTTCTATACAAGAAAAAAAGGAAGGGCGTAGATCTAAGCTTGAGTCTTCCGGGTTTCCCCCAGCCCTAACTTACTCCAGGGTGCACCCGCATCTTTTGCACCCACATTTTCTGTTCTGGCCACTGCAGCAGGAGGAATTAGGAGGAGTACCAGAGGGAGGTATAGCACAGCCCCCGGATCCATGGTGTCTCTGTAGGGGCCGTACCGGTCTTGGATTCTGGACTGAACTACAGCACAAGATGTACAGAGTTGATTCTTCATTCATATGACAAAACCAGGATCTCTTCTGACAGATGGTTACAGGCTCGTGGCCGGGACAGAGGTGGGGAGGAGACCTCGGCTTTCTCTGATTACAGTCCCGAGCCACCAAGTATTTTTAAATCTGTCCCGATATTGTAACCCACCTGGCATTCACAGGGCTGGGTATGCTTTTGTCTCTCTTGTGAACAATGCTTCCTCTACACGGCCGAGACTTGTGAGCAAAAATTCTGCTTTGTGAGCTACTGGCATGAAAGTGAGTGAGCAATTTGGCTGCTGCATCAACCAGTTTGCTCTGGAGCCCTCCCTTCCTGAGCTGGGACAAAAATGTGTGAGCCGGAGACTAAAAGACTGTGAGCTAGCTCACACGAACTCAGCTTAGAGAGAACACTGCAGACAAAAAGGGGCCAAGGAATGAAAGTTATATAACCTGCGCTCAATCGTCTTCTACGCGCGTGGCTGGCTGAGGCCGCTGAAAGCAAATGCACTCTGCGCATGATCAGAGACACTTGATCGCACACACTGTTTATTGTTATTTCTCAGACGGACGGTGTGGTCTCACGGCTAGAGTGACGGGCTAGCACCAGGGCTAGCCTGAGTTCAAATCACTGGCCATGGAAGTCACTCAGTGACCTTGGGCCATGGAGTCCAACTTGTGGTCTCTTTAGACTAACCTACCTCACAGGGCCGTCGCGAGGATGAAATGGAGGAAGGGAGCACGACGCATGTCGAGCTGAGCTTCTTGGAAGGAGGGTGGGGTAAAACAACGCAATAAATAACTAAGTTCCCGTGTTCATGAGTACGGGGGCTGAAAACAGAGCTGAATTCCATTCCATTTCACTCATTCAGACACCGCGTCTCTTCCCAATGGGCCTCCTGTCATTCTCCTCTATTTTTTCCTCACAGCAACCCCGTTAGGTAGGCTAGGCCGAGAGTGTGTGACTGGGCCCAAGGCCACACAGCGAGGAAAATGTTAGGGGTGCCAGCCTCCAGGTGGGACCTGGGGATCCCCTCGAATTACAGCTCATCTCCAGACGACAGAGATCAGTTCCCCAGGGGGGAGAAGGATGCTTTGGAGGGTGGACTCTGTGGCATAATTGGATTTACACCCCGCCCTTCACTCGGAGTCTCAGAGCGGCCGACAAACTCCTTTCCCTTCCCCTCCCCGCAACAGACGCCCTGTGGGGTCGGTGGGGCTGAGAGAGCTCTTTCGAGGACTGCCCTTGAGAGAACAGCTCTTGTCAGCACCGTGGCTTGCCCAAGGTCATCCAGCAGCTGCAAGCGGAGGAGTGGGGAACGTCTCCCAGATTAGAGTCCGGGCACTTAGCCACTAGATATCTATCCCTGTAGTTTATTATAACAGGCCTTCGTCTCCCATAAAGGCTAATCCCAGGTTCCCTCCTTATCTCTCTGCCGGCTTAACTTTCCTCTCACCTCCCACGCCTTCTTTTCTTTGTCCAGTCAGGAAGTCTCTAGCTCACTCCATTTATGGCCCAAGGCCAGGTGCCATTGTCTTGTGTTGACTTCCCTCTCTGGCCGTCCCCCCCTCTTTCTTTTGTTTCGGCGTCCCCCTTGACGTGACTCTGGTCGTCAACTTGTGAGATTAAAAAAACTGAGAGATAACCGAAAAGCAGAAACCCCTGTCTCTTTTTAGGGGAAGAACAAACAATGTGGGACACACACACACACACTTTCCAGATAACACTTGCCCAGGCCAAATTGCTGGTGGTGAGGTTGGCGGATGGAGGCCCTCCTTGTCGGGTTGTTGACAAAGAAAGGGGAAGGACACCCATAGTCTGACAGGCTTCTCCTTTGCTGCTTTTTAACACCTTAGATAGTCGCCTATGGGGACGGATTGCTGTTGGGTAACTCTCCCCCCTTCCCAACCTCTCCCTTTTTTTTCTTAACTTAAAATCTTTATTTCACCTTAGCGAGCATGCGACAAACATACGTTGTACATTCTACAGGTGAACCCGTGCATTTGCAATGACCACGAACCGAACAAAGGGAAGAACAAGCATCGCAGAAATGATTAATCAGATTAATGTCGACCGTTCAAAAAACGTGCTAACAGACTACGATATTGCTTTTGACTGCGCCGCTTCTTTTGATGTGTCTGTAGACCCGTCAAGTATTCTGACGCCGGAAACCATCGTGTCACAGATCTGGAGTTACAAGGAATACTTTCTGACAGTGAAACTCGGTCTGCTAATCTTCCCCGTTATAAAATGATCCCACATTTTACAGTGCCACTGTGAGATGGCCGGCGGAGGAACGGTTTTCCAGCTGGATGCTATGACCGATTTTGCGGCTGTCAATAAAGCTCCAGTTAGATTTCTGTTTGGGGAGCATATATTAGAACCAACGCTCCCCCTACGCTGTGGAGTCTTGTGAGCAAAGATTCTGCTTTGTGAGCTACTGTCGTGAGCAAGCAGTCTGGCTACTGCGTCAATTAGTTTGCTCTGGAGCCCTCCTTCCTGAGCGAAGACAAAAGTTTGCGAGCCGGAGGCTAAAAAACTGTGAGCTGGCTCACACTAACTCGGCTTAGAGGAAACACTGATTAGAACCCCTCTTTAAAAAACAACAACAACTCCGAGTTCCAAACCTTTGCCCCCCCTTTTAAAAAAAAAAGTTTCAAAAATTATAGCAGCAAAATTGAGAACAAATCAAGATGGGTAGCCGTGTAAGCCTGTCCGTAGCAGTTCGGAAGCAAGAAATTTGCAAGTAGATAAATAGGTACCACTTCGGTGGGAAGGGAACAGCATTCCGTGTGCCTTGGTGTTTAGTCATGCCGGCCACATGACCACAGAAACGTCTTCGGACAGCGCTGGCTCTTTGGCTTTGAAACGGAGATGAGCACCGCAACCCTAGAGTCGGATTCGACTGGCTTTCGAGCAAGGGAACCTTTACCTTTACTAGCAGTAGAAAAGAGCGAGAATCCAGGAGCACCTTCAAGACTAAGAAAAATGTATGGCAGGGGAGGAGCTTTCGGGAGTCACTACTGCTCACTTCTTCAAAGTAGCACCTTAAAGACTAACAAAATTTGTGGCAAATATGAGCTTTCCGGAGTCACTGCTCACTTCTTTAAGATGTTAGTCTGTCTGTAGCGGGAGAAAACAGCAAGAGTCCAGGAGCACCCTAGAGGCTAACAAAATATGCGTCAGGGTGTGAGTCTCCGTGTGTCACTGCTCACTAGCATGGTTGTCAGCTCCAGGTTGGGAAATACCTGGAGATTTTGGGGGCGGAGCCTGAGAAGAGCAAGTGTCTGGGCCAATGCTCCCTCTAAGCTGTGGAGTCTTGTGAGCAAAAATCCTACTTTGCGAGCTCCTGGCATTAAAGTTGTGAGCCAGCGATTTGGCTCCTGCATAAATTAGTTTGCTCCAGAGCCATTCTTCCTGAGCTAAGACAAAAACCTGTGAACTGGAGGCTGAAAAACTGTGAGCTAGCTCACGCTCACTCGGCTTAGAGGGAGCACTGGTCTGGGCATAATGCCATGGAGTCCAGCTTCCAAAGTGGCTGTTTTCTCCAGGTGAACTGATGTGCAAACGATGGACGCACACGCACTACGGAATTTGAATTAACACTCAAAAACATTCTTCCCACTCCAAAGAAACAATTTTTTCCTGTGCTCGTAATATCCTAACAAAGAATTTGTTTCTTTGGAGTGAGAAGGAATGTCTGAGTGTTAATTCACAGATTAGAATTGTTGACATGTAAATTAATGTTATATGCGCAGCACACCGTGAAAAAGCTGCTATGTGAAACGGGAGTATATGCAAAGTCCGTAGCGTGCATGTGTACATCTTTATTACCTGTTGAAGAAACACTACTTACTGCAAAATAGCAGTCTGAATATATTTTCATCAGACCACATCGCAGTTGTTTTCTTCATTGTATGCATCCTTTCCGTGTTCTCTCTGTTGTTTCTACACCACCAGGAGGTTGGCAACCCCACTCACTCGAAGTGAGCCGTGACTCCCGAAAGCTCCTCCCCTGCTGCATATTTTGTTAGTCTTTAAGGTGCTGCTGGACTCTGGCTCTCTTCTGCTGCAGAGGAGGATAAAGTCTGTCACAGCACAGAGGCGCCGTGATATTGAATTCCAAAGTGAAGAAGCTTCGCTACCCAAGGACTACAGAAATATAAAATCTTGGCCAGTGCTCCCTCTGAGCTGTAGAGTCTTGTGAGCCAAAAATCCTACTTCGTGAGCTACTGGCATTAAAGTTGTGAGCGAGCGATTGGGCTGCTGCTCTGGAGCCCTCCTTCCTGAGCTAAGACAAAAATGTGTGAGCTGGAGGCTAAAAAACTGTGAGCTAGCTCACACTAACTCAGCTTAGAGGGAACACTGATCTTGGCCTAATTTTACTGCTGCCTCTTATTTCGTTAACATTACCTATGAGCCCTCTGCGGTGGCTCAAGTGGTCAAGACACTGAACTGCAGGCTGTGGAAAGTCAGCAGTTCAGCAGTTCGAGACCCGAGAGTGCCGCATGACGGAGTGAGCTCCCGTCTCTAGTTCCAGTTCCTGCCGACCTAGCAGTTCGAAAGCAAGAAATTGCAAGTAGATAAATAGGTACCACTTCGGTGGGAAGGGAACAGCGTTCCGTGCGCCTTGGTGTTTAGTCATGCCGGCCACATGACCACGGAAGCGTCTTCGGACAGCGCTGGCTCTTCGGCTTTGAAACGGAGATGAGCACCGCAACCCTAGAGTCGGATTCGACTGGCTTTCGAGCAAGGGAACCTTTACCTTTACCTTTACTATGAGCCCTCTAGATGGGTCTTTTCCAGAGCCCGTTTTGAGGCACTCCCCTCTGCTGTACTGCGAGGTAAATCCAATCGAGTGCCAATGCATGAACGTATATATGCCCATGCACGGCTTAACATGGTGGAATCAGTTACTCATGTCCTCCCGTTCTGCAGATTCTATCAGGAGGAATGAGACCATCTTACACTAACCCTTCTGTCTAGATTTAGCCCTCTGCAGTCTTATCTTGACTTTAGGCCAGAAGTCCTTCGTAAATTCCTCTTGGAAGACGTTCAGAGCTCAGTGACTTATGCTGCGGCAAAATTCTGTTGCTTAGCTATTAGGAAACGCAAGCTTATTTTAGCTGGGAAAACTGTATGGTTCTCTTACTGATATTATTTTACTTGACTAATTTTATTAATTTTCTCCTGTTAATGTTTTCTACACTATTCCTATGCTAATGTTTTTATACTGTTCTCATGTTATTAGTGTTTTAATCCTTCTTATACTAGAATTGTACTGTTTTACTGGCTCTTGCTGTAATAAATTAGATTGATTGATTGATAAAGTCTGTCTCCCGTTTCAGCGAATTGTCCAGCGTTTATTGCCACTGTTTTTGTGCTAAGAACTTGCTGGAAAATAATTCTCCCAGTAATGGGCAAGCAGTTGTTGGCAGGTACTGAACTGCAAAACCTAGCCCGATCTCATCCGATCTGGGAAGCTAAGCAGGGTCGGTCCTGGTGGGTACTTGGATGGGAGACCACCAAGGTAGTCCAGGGTCGCTACAGAGAGGCAGGCAAGGGCAAACCAACTCCGAATGTCTCTTGCCTTGAAAACCTGATAACGGGTGGCCAGAAGTCAGCTGAGATGTGAGGGCAGTTTCCACCGCTAGTGAATTGCAAAACTCCTAGTTCACCCTGGAAGGAAACTACCAAAACTGGGAAATCACAAGGTTATTTCACAAGTAGAAGAAGAAGAGATTGGATTTATACCCCACCCATCACTCGGAGTCTCAGAGCAGTGTACAATCGCCTTTCCCTTCCCCTCCACACAATGGGCACCCTGTGAAATAGGTGGGGCTGAGAGAGCTCTCCCGAGAACTGTCCCTGAGAGAACTGCTCTTGGGAGAACTTGTAACTGACCCAAGGTCACACCAGCAGCTTCATGCAGAGGAGTGGGGAATCAAACCCGGTTCTCCCAGGTCAGAGTCCAAGCTCTTAACCACTACACAAAATTGCTGGATCAAGGACAAGATTCAGTGCACACATAATGAAAGTTGTGTTGTACTGAATCAGACCAACAGTTCATCAAGGTCAATATTGTCTACTCAGACTGGCAGCCGCTCTCCAAGATCTCAGGCGGAGGTCTTTCCCATCCCCTACTGTCTGGTCTCTTTTTTTTTTACTGGAAGTGCCTGGAACTGAACCTGGGACCTTTGAGATGCTAAGCAGATGCTCTATCACTGAGCCACAGCCCCTCCCGTAAATGACAACTCCCTTGGGAGGTGTCAGAAGTCAGTCTAAAGCCCTTCTCCATTTCCTGTCCCTGACACCTTAGGTAGACTAGAACTTAGATTTCAAATTGGCTGTTTACGACGCTTTGTGGATTCCAGAATGGTAACCGTATGAGTTAGTGGCAGAGGTTAGAACTTAGTCTCAAAGACTAACAAACGTAAGTTATCTTGGCCTTCGCTATGAGGAGGGGCCGTGCCTCGGTGGTAGAGCGTCTGCTTTGCATAAAGAAAGTTCCAGGTTTAATGCGGCTGCCAGCCAGAGTAGACAATACCAGCCTGGAGAGATCAGTCAACGGGCTGCTGCCAGTCAGACCTTAGGAGTTTGGTCAACGGGCTGACTCAGGATAAGGCCCCTCAGCGTGAACCTGGGATCACTTTGCCAGATTGTTTTATGGATACCGAAAGCCACAGTCTGGTCTTAAAAAGGTGTATTTGGCGTTGCTTGGGGAAATGTCCTAATTCTGTCACAAGAACAATTTCTCTGACGCTTTGGGGAAGGAGAGAAGGGTGATTTCTCCATAGAAACCCATCAATTCTGCAAGTATCCCCCCCTTCCCTTCGAGAATACGGAAAAGATTTCCACAAACATGGAATGTCGCGATCCGTACTTGGGAGAAAGCATTGAAAGTGGAAAATGCTTCTAAGTAGGTATGCATGGGAGTGGGTGGTATAGGCCAAATTTAATCGTCTTTTAAATTTTATATTGGTGCTGGGGGGGCAACAGTGGGAGGGGCTTCTAGTGTCCTGGCCCCGCTGGTGGACTTCCTGATGGCCCCTGGTATTTTTGGCCACTGTGTGACACAGAGCGTTGGACTGGATGGGCCATTGGCCTGATCCAACATTGGCTTCTCTTATGTTCTCTTAAGTTCTTATATCTTATTTGTTAAGTCTCTAATCTGTCTTTTGAGTCAAACGTGGACCCCCAAGGGAGCCGATTCACAAGAACACTGGGCATAAAACAGCTCCTAGAACCTCCCCTGAAACCTACGTTCCTTGCTCCTCCTGGTACCAGTCGTGCATGCGCCATAGGGCTTCCTGAACTCTCATAAGATGCAAGAGTTGGACATGCATGGGCTGGCATACAAACGCCTGGGGAAATGAGAAAGAAAGGAACACTGTCTGCTCTGGTTCCCGGGAGGGGGGTTTACAGTGTTTGTGGGGCGTCGCGGGGCTCCTCTTTGTTGACCTGCCACGGCGCATGTTACCCATTTTTCTTCATAATCTTTTTTTTTTGGCTTCAAACAAGGTGGGCTATGCAATTTTTTCAAAACCACACAAGTATCCCATATATACCTGACCTGGATGGCCCGGGTGAGCCTGATCTCATTAGATCTCGGAAGCTAAGCAGGGTCGGCCCTGGTTAGTACTTGGATGGGAGACCACCGAGGAAGTCGAAGGCCACTACGCAGAGAAAGGCAATGGCCAACCACCTCTCGTTGTCTCTTAGCCTGATCTTGTCAAATCTCGGAAGCTAAGCAGGGTCGGCCCTGGTTAGTACTTGGATGGGAGACCGCTGAGGAAGTCCTGGGCTGCTACGCAGAAGCAGACAATGGGCAAAACCACCTCTAAACGGCTTTTGCCTTGAAAACCCCTCTGGTTTCGCCTTAAATCGGTTGCAACCTCAGCCCTGTCCACCACCACCTCATCTGTATTTTCTCCTGATGGCCTCAGCACTTAGACTAGGTAAACTGTATTTCCCTCTGGCTGTAAAATCTTAATTTCCACGGGAACATCATTGATGGTCTGTGAACGGAAAGCTCTCGCAAGCAACGTCATCCCTGAAGGGTTTTATAAAGTAAAAAATTAAGTAGGAGTTTGCTGAATATGGATAAACTAAATTTTTATCTATTTGTATTATTTATTTTTTAAAAAAGAATAAGCCCTTAACTTTTACTTGTTACTAGGGCGGCTTCAAATGGGACTGGTGTTTTTGTTTTAATCCGGTGAGAGAGGTGTTCTCTTTTCCCAAACTGGAGAGTTCAAAATCAATTTTATGTTTGTCATTGAGAGGATAATTGCAAAGGTTCTCTAGAAAAATCTGCAATATTAGCATACAAGCAATTGACATCTTAGGCCCTCAGTTATACAAATTGCTTAAGGTCAGGAAACTGATAACCCTCTTTTGGCTTTAGCGAAATGTGCCGGCAGAGGGGCTCGGAGTGGCAGATGTTGCTCTGCCCTAGATATTTTTCCCATTTTCAAACATCGCCATCTCTTCTCAGTGTCTGGGATTATAGGTTTATATGCTGCCCAGCAAGAATGCACCGAGAATCCTTTAAATCATAAACAAGAAGCTTTGGACTTGGGTGGGTGATGGTGATTTGTTGGTTAGTTGGTTCTTTTTATATAAATCAGATTGTGACAATGCTTTGAAAACATGAGTTATAGATAAACAAAATATGGAATGCTTAAAAATATATTTTAATATAACCCACCTTCTGAGCGCCTCCAGATTAACCGAAAGGTTGGCACATTTAAAAGGAAAAAAACCCTAGCCAGTGCTGGATTCAAAAATGCAAAAAAGTTACACCTTTTTAAAATTCTCATTTCTAAACAAAGACTAATGCCGGAGAATCAACGGTTTTAAATGAAAAAAGGGTACGCTTGAAAAGGCAAAGAAGACCAATGTCCATCAAACTCAAACACACAATTAATCCTCCCAGTTTACCTTTTAAAAATAATATCATTTTAATTCCAAGGACACTGAGTGCTCCTACACATCTAACCGAATTTGTTCTTTTAGCAATCCGGGTCTTTGAAAAAGAAGTTTATAATGGAATCCAGCCCCTTCTCATTGATTGTAAGAAATACATCAGTAAATAAGTAAGTAATACATAAGTAAATAATGCATATTTGATATAGCAGAGATCAGCTCCTCTTTGCGTAAGATAACCCATATCATCAGACTTTAAAAGAATCAATTATCTCTTTCTTCCTCAAACTTTAGCTGTTCTTTGTTAAAAATGCATCTTCTTCCCCTAAATGAGACAAAATGGCAGTTTCCAAGAAGATAAACAGTCCACACTTAGCTGGTCTACAGGTAAGTAAAGGACTTTCCCCCTCAAAGATCCCAACATCCCATAAAGGACTCCTAGGGGAGATGGAAGATTCCTCAGTTATAATTTGTGTTTTAAAAAAGAATTTTGTTCTGAATCTCTTACAAAGGAAGCAAGTATATTCATTAACGTCAAAATGACACCACTATTTCTTTCAAAGGCAACGTAAGTTAATCAGATTGTTTTTCATAATTTTCCTTCGTTGAACATATGAATGCAAGATTTGGCTGTGTGTGGCAATTTTTCCAAGTTTCCTATGGTTGGCAGGAACTACGCCATTCATTGGGGAGTTTTCGCTGCTTCTTTTGGGGGAAACCCAAAGGTGGCAAAACGATTCTTTCATAGGGTCAAAAGAGGACCGAGGACTTGTTCATACCCTTGTGGGTTTTGTGGAAATTCTTCATCAGGGCAGAAAAGATGCAAAATGTTCGATGTAATTCAAGAAATCCTCGCCCATTTTCTAATCGCAACTCCAGCCAGGTCAATGAAAGAAATATAATTTTACCTACTGGATGTTTCCAAGAACTGAAGACCTCCATGGCCAATGACCACTTCATGATTCGCTATAGAAATGGCATGACGTTCTACCATTTCTCCAACTTAGACACATGCGCCCCCTCCATGTACGACTTTTTTTGGGGAAAAAAATCTTTCTTACCTTCTCCCTCGATCGCTTCCAGATCCGAGGTGACCGCCCCGAGAGCCGCCGAGTCCCTCTGCAAGGAAGCATAACAGAGATTTGGTCTGGGGGGGACAGATCGAGGAGAAAAGCCCAGGGCCGCTTCTTCCCAACCCCACGAAACCACAAAAAACAACCCCGGCTAGAAAGAGCAAAATGTGTTAAAAGGATAACCCCGAAGTGATACAGTGGGAGATCCCTATAATCTGTAATAAAAAGAGAAGCTTAACCTGAATTGAAAAGAGATTTAGAGCTAGGGTAAGAGATTCTGCAGCCCAGGACTTCTCTGGGCATTTAGATCCGAAGGTTTGGGATTTTCTCCTCTTAAGCCCTGGGAAGCAGGGGGGGGCGGCGGTGGCAGTGGTGGTGCTAGGGGGAGGGTTTCTTCAAAAAAAAAAACACAATTTGGTGCGCTGTGTGCAAGGTCCATTCTTAGCTCTCCTCCAAGGTCCTCACATGATTGGTATTACAGCAACGCTCTCGTAGATTAATACACAGGGGAGGGATAGCTTAGTTGTGTTGGCTTCGGCTTTGGGGAAGTGGTGGCAGCGGAGAGGGATAAAGATGGTTGACGTTGACTGCTTCCCGAGGCAGGGGGCTAGCCTTGGATGCTCTCCCCCAAATACTTTTGAGGATGGGCTCCTCCACCCCACCCCTCAGGAGGTTTGTGCCCACAATCTTTCACTCCCTGGAAGGGACCAGATGGGGAAGGAGAAGAGAGGCTCCTGTGGTGAAGAGAATAATCCCACCCAATGCCACTCGAAGACTCAGGTCTTTCAGGGAAGGACACAGCCGCTGGTTTAAGGTCCCTCCATCTTTGCCAGAGGAACACCTGCCTGAAAATGTAGCGTCGCCTCTTACTTCTTCGCTTCCCCCAGGAAAATCGAGTTCCGTACAAGTTGAAAGTTGGCCCCCGTGACACTACATTGTTTTGTTTATTTTTACTGAGGACATTTTCACCCGTTTTTTCCTACCACAAGGGACTCTAGGCCCCTCTGAACTTTGACCTCTAATGAAATTGCTCTTTCTTTTTTGGGGGGGCGGGGGCGGGGTTCTGCCCGGGGTCCTGCCCGGCACAGCAATAACCCTGATCCTGAAAGGGCAAGCTGGTTCTATGTGGTATTTCAGTCACGAAACTGGGTCATAAACTTGCCCCACATTTGGGGCAGTGCGCAGAGCAATGCTCCTTCTAAGCTGTGGAATCTTGTGAGCAAAAATTCTACTTTGTGAGCTACTGGTAGTAAAGTTGTGAGTGAGCCATTTGGCTACTGCATAAATCAGTTTGTTCCACAGCCCTCCTTCCTGGGCTGAGGCAAAAATGTGTGAGCTGGAGGCTAAAAAACTGTGAGCTAGCTCGCACTAACTCAGCTTAGAGGGAACACTGGTGCAGAGTACTGTGGGGTGGAACAAACTCATAAATGTATGCGCCAAAGAGAACGCCGGCTTGGATAGTGGTCGGCCTGAGGGGGTGAACGGACTTAATTTAGCCCCCCCTTTTCGGCTAAGAAGAGAATGGTGCAGGCAAAGCCGACTTGTGAATCAGACGTGCCAATGCAGCCGACTAATTTGCTCACGGCGCATCCAGGTGTGCGAAATCTAGCCTTGAATTATAGATACATCTGTGCAAATGTACCGGTTTTCACCACTTTTTTTCATAGAGACATGAAGCAGGCCGATGAATGCCTTGTAGCAAATCACCTTCTCGTCTTCCTTTCTCCCTCCGCAACAAATACGTGTGCGGTTCTTTATTGGTTTTATAAATTCGGTATGTACATCAGGCAGAAATGACCCCGACAATCCTGCTCCCTTCAGCCCCCTCAATTTTTGAGCTAAAACAAAAGAGGAAATGAACTGGAAGTTCAATAGACAGTTGTTCTTCTGTTTGGACTCAAGGGCACGGAATACTTAGCAGGCAGGAGTGAGTGTGTTTAGGCCATTTAGATTGGTATGGAAGCCCAAACGATTTCAGGTCTCATCGGATCATCCAACAGATTTTTTTTTTGCCAAAAGAAGTATGTGTTAATCCAAACTACGGCTAAATAATGTCAGGGGAAGTATTTCTAGAGCAATACATGCTCGCTAGAATAAAAGATATACCAGAAAGGTGTTGGCACGATTCAGCCAAAATTAAGAACTTTTAATTTCCGCTGACTTCAAAGGAGCAGCGCAGGTGTTTAGCTCCCCCACTGAAAGGACTTAAATGTGCTTAGCATTAGTTGGATTGGGCTCGCTAATTGTAAAGTCGGGGGGGACAGGAACGCGGCTACACAGCCGATCTCTCGATCCCGAGCCGAAACGGCGAGAAGAAAAGACGACTGAAAATTAACAGCCTGTTCTCGTTCTGTGCTCGGTGTCCTTTCTGCCAAGTCAATTTGAACCAAAAGCAAAAGATTCCAAGGACACCAAACTGCCCCATCTGCAAAAATAAGTGCTACAAAAATCTTATTGACCATAACATTTTAAATAAAATTTGCAGATGTGCCCTTTTGTCGTCCCCCCAAAAAATCCGCCTGTGTTCTTTGCAAGAATATAAATATATAAAATATAAAGAACAAAGAACAAGCATCAATTTTCCTCTTTAAAATTCAAATCCTGGAGGAGAGTTGTTTTTTAAAGCACAGTTTGAAAACAAGCACTCGCTTAATGTATGATCTTCTTTCCCGACAAACAAGTAGCCTTACTTCGAAGAACCAGGCATATTTTTGCAACGGCTCTACATCTCCAGCCTGCCTGCCTGTACAAAAACCAAATGCAATCTGAAAACAAGACTTCCGTTCAGATATTTTTGTCTTGTACACAAACGCCGCCCCTGCTTTTTTTTTGAAAAAACTTGGGAGCATCTGTGGAGGCAGAACAAGAGGAGATTAAGGATATTTTTTTTCCCAACATGCCATTAAAGAGTATACAAAAGGGTTCCAAAATTTCTCCAAGGGAACTCTTGGACAGATCTCTTGAAATTGCTGTCCTAAGAAGCTTAAGAGCAGAAAGAAGTGGAAAGGAGCATTTAGAATCATTCGGCAACCTCTTCCCGGCAGGATCCCCACCCCCCATCCCAATTCACTTGGCAGCCAGATTTGATTTTATCGTTGTAATTTTCATGGGCAAAATTTGCCACAGCTAAGCGAGGCCAAGTCTCGAAGGAGCCTAGAGTTGGAATCCGGGCAAAGTGATAATCAGCATGGGTTTGGAATAGTGCGCCATGCAGCATCTATCCTCCTTTTAGCTGGAGAAAAAAAATGGAAGTATAAGAACTCAAGAAACACCTGGACATTCTGGGCACTGAGCAAAAATCACCGGCTCAGCTCCCGAAGACACTGCTGGTTGGAACAGCAAGAATTCCGTGAAGATAACCTCTGCAGTTCCCAAGAACTTGGCTAGATCTTGAAATGCAAAACATCAACTACCAGCCAAATATCTGACTGCGACAATTCTTCTTCTTCTTCTTCTTCTTCTTCCTCTTCATCATCATCATCAAACATTGCTTCTAGCACGAAATTACTACATCAAGAAAGTTGAATTATACAAGGCAGCAGGGCTTTTTTTCCGGGGGAACCTGCCGGAATGAAATTCCGGAACATCTTCAACAAAATTCTTTTCCAGATGCTTAAAAGTTCATGAGTTTTCAGTACACAGATTGAAAGCTTCATTTCCCTCTTGAGAGTTCCGGCAGCTTTAAAAAAAAAAAAAAAAGCCCTGCAAGGCAGACTTATTTAAGGTTTTTTGTTGTTGTTCAGTCGCACAGTCGAGTCCAACTCTTCGCGACCCCATGGACCAGATTACGCCAGGCCCTCCTGTCTTCCGCTGTTACAGAAACCAAAGAAGAGTACAAAAAGTTTGCAATCAAAACTCGCTTTTGACAACTGGAAGGAAAGGAACTTGCATGGGCAATATTTGAAAGACATAGAGAATAAAGTTGACTATAAAGAACATCACGATAGAGTTGCGTCTATGTTGCGATGGAATCTTTGCAAGGAGTATGGCTTCCCATCAGCCACAAATTTATGGGAGCGCAAAACAGACAAGATCATGGAGAATGATGAAACAAAGATTCTTTGGGACTTCCGAATGCGAACGGATAAGCAACTGGAGCATAACACCCCTGATATCACGTAGAAAAAAATGAGAAATTTGGATCATTGACACTGCAATCCCAGGAGACTGCAGATCAGAAAAGAAAGAACAGGAGGAGACCACCAAATACCAAGACCTACGAATAGAGTTAAAGTGCCTCTGGGAGAAGAAGGTTACCATCGTGCCAGTTGTCACTGGAGCCCCTGGAGCAGTGCCTAGAAGTCTCAAGACATTCTGGGCATTGAGCAAATAGCACCAACTCAGCTCCAGACGATGGTGTTGCTTGGAACAGCAGGAATCCTGCAAGGATATAATTCCCAAGAACTTGGCTAGATCTTGAATTGCGGAACACCATCTACCAGTCAAATATCTGACTGTGCCAATAATAATAATAATAATAATAATAATAATAATAATAATAATAATAATAATAATAATAATAATAATAATAATAATAATAATAATAACAATAATAATAATAATGTGCTGGACTGTACGTGTCTAAAGTAAATGCCACATTCTCTAGATCCCACTCTTATTTACCTTCCATGCCCCCCCAACTCAAAGCCAACTGTTATACTAGTAGGGTTGCCAAACTCCAGGTGGGGGCTGGAGGTCTCCCGGAATCACAGCTGATCTCCAGACTACATAAATCGCTTATTATTTATTTATTTAAAACATTCATCTTGCTTCTCTTGGAGAAAATGGCTGTTTGTTGAGACAGACTGCAAGGCATTACACCCTACCAAGGTCCTTTGCCCTCCCTAAACCCTATTCTCCCGTGCTCCACCTTCAAATCTCTAAGAATTCCCAAACCCAGACTTGGCAACCCCATTTACTAGAACTATTTCCACAGGATTCTTCTGTTCTTTGTTTCACACCTCCAGCCTAGCCAAGCATTACCCAGATTTTTCCAGGGAGCCTGCTTCCAGGAGCTGTGGCTCAACTGGAAGAACCTCTGCTTAGTATGCAGAAGGTCCCAGGTTCGATCCCTGGCATCTCCAGTTGAAAAGGAGCAGGCAGGTGGTGATGTGGGAGACCTCAATCCATTTTTGGGACTGAGAGCCACTGTCAGTCTGAGTCGACCAGACTGATCTTGATGGACCGATGGTCTGATTCAGTCTAGGGCAGCTTCAGGTAGAAATGGGGACCGAATGGCTTATGCAAAAGACAATTTCTGCTCCCAAGGAACCTACAACAGTCTCAAGATAAGCACAGCACTAACAGATGGCAGGAGGCGGGGAGAGGGGGGAGAGAGCCCATCAATTCTATGATTGCGGCATTAACAGCAGTGGGCACAGACCGCCAGCTGCCCAGGAGTTTGTTTCCCCTGCACCCTTGCAAGGAGACCGACGTGAAGAATTCTTCATTGGCTTGCAAACGGTATGGGGTGTGGTGAGATTCTGCAGACAGTCGAGTGGTCCGTGGAACTAAGAGGGGGGCAACTCTGCTGTCCTGCATCAGGAATCTCAGGGGCAGGAGGAAACATTAAGGGAAGGCCTCCAGCTCTGTGACCTGCGGTTGGCCCTCCAGAGGGACTGGTTGGCCACTGTGTGAGACGGGGTGCTGAACGAGTTGGACCACTCGTCTGATCCAGCAGGGCTCTTCTTAGGTTCTTTTGAAGGCCTTGGTCTCTATGCCCTGTTCTTGGCCCTCCAGAGGAACTAGTCAGCCACTGTGTGAGACAAGATGCTGAGCTAGATAGACCCCTGGTCTGATCCAGCAGGGCTCTTCTGATGTTCCTACCAGGAGAAGGCCTTGGCCTCTCTGCCCTGTTCTTGGCCCTCCAGAGGAACTGGTTGGCCACTGTGTGAGACAAGATGTTGAGCTAGATGGACCCCTGGTCTGATCCAGCAGAGCTCTTCTGATGGTCTTATGAGGGGAAGGCCTTGGCCTCTCTGCCCTGTTGTTGGCCCTCCAGAGGAACTGGTTGGCCGCTGTGTGAGACAGGATGCTGGGCTAGATGGACCACTGGTCTGATCCAGCAGGGCTCTTCTGATGTTCTTATGAGTCTCCAACCTTCTTGTTGAGCCTACGGGCACTTTTGGGATTTCAAGGATGGGGAGCTAGTGCTCCCGTAAAATAGTTGCCATGGGTTGCTGGGGCTAACAACCAATTGCTGGGAGGCAGCTGTTTCGGAAGGGCTGCCCCCTCCAGACTCAAAGACTTGGGGTTCTCCTGAAGTACCCCCAGATCCCAAAAGGTGGAAGAAAGCCAGGACAATCCAGCTCCAAGCTTCGTATTTATTCCACATTGAGAATCCAAGCAAAGAAGGGCTTCTTTCCTTAGCAAGGAGTGCTTCTCTGCCGTCTATGATTCTAGAAGGTAGATTTAATAAAATCCCCCTTTGCCAAGTGTTTTTGCCTTTATGGCGCGCTTGAAGCAGAGACTTTACATCATGTCCTACTACGGTGCTGACGGTGTGAGGAGGCCTCGCATGAAATTCTCCTTCAGTATCCAGGGTAAAATCTACGTATTCAGCCCGGATTGGATTCAACATTTCATTCTCTCGGACGTGGACTCAGAGGTTTCCCAGGCTGCTGCTAGGTTTCGGGCAGCCTGTCTGGCAATACGCAGGGAGAAGATGAATCGTATCCCATAATCAATTTAGGACGCTTTTAATTGTAGCACGCTATTTTAACCTCTCTCTTAATTTTCGTGTACTTAGTTTTATTTCCTGTGTTATAAGCTGGCGAAAGCCCTTAAATAAACTGTGATTGACTGTAACTTCGAGGAGTTCTGCCCATGTTAATTACTATCACTATCCATTATTACCAATTGCTAATTGCTGACCATACTAATTACTGCATCCTAATTACTCAGGATGTTCAGAGTTTGCCCGTTTGCTAGAGTTGCCAACTCCCAGTTGGGAAATACCGGGAGGTTTCAGGGGTGGAACCTGAGGAGGGCAGGGTTTCGGGGAGGGACTTCGGTGGGGTCAAATGCCGCAGAGTCCGCATTCCGAAGCGGCTGTTTCCTCCAGGGGAACCGATCTTGATTGTCTGGACGTCTGTTGTGATAGTGGGAGACCTCCAGCCATCACCTGGAGGCTGGCAACCCTACTGCGACCATGAGAACAAGACAAGGCTGTTGCGTCGGACCAAAGGACTGTGCTGCTGGTTCTTGCCGAAACCTGGCCAAGTGTCTCCAAGGAGTCTAAGATCAAGAGCTGAACCAAAGCATAATTCTTCACACGACATAGGAAACAAGGCAAAATCCCACCGGAGGATTCTATTTACAAGCGATATACTGCAGTACAGACCACAGTCCCTAATGATTTATCCAAGTAACTTCGTGAATCTTTTAGTATTTAGAGAGTCAGTTTGGTGTAGTGGTTAGGAGCGCGGACTCTAATCTGGGAGAACCGGGTTTGATTCCCCGCACCTCCACGTGGCAGCTGCTGGTGTGATCTTGGGTCGGTCACAAGCAATGCTCCATCTAAGCTGTGGAGTCTTGTGTGCAAAAATTCGACTTTGTGAGCTCCTGGCATTAAAGTTGTGAGTGAGTGATTTGGCTGCTGCATAAATTAGTTTGCTCTGGAGACATCCTTCCTGAGCTAAGACAAAAATCTGTGAGCTGGAGGCTAAAAATTGTGAGCTAGCTCACACTAACTCAGCTTAGAGGGAACACTGGTCACACGTTCTCTCGGAGCTGTTCTCTCAAGGGCAGTTCTCAAGAGAGCTCTCTCGGCCCCACCTACCTCACAGGGTGTCTGTTGTGGGGAGGGGAAGAGAAAGGCGATTGTAAGCCGCTCTGAGACTCCTTTGGGTAGTGAAGGGTGGGATATAAATCCAATCTCCTCCTCTTCCTTCTGCAACTCTATTGCCTGTGCAGGAAAGCCCTCTTCAACAGTTCAGTTTTGCATAGTTTGCAGAAGGCCCAGACCTTTCCTGACCTCCCCAGGCAGGCCGTTCCACAACACGGGGACCACAACGGAGAAGGCCGTGCACGGCCGGAGCTGGTTTTGCTCATTTGCAGGTCGGCATCTGTGCGGAAGACCCTGCTTTGATGAACGAGACTGTCTTGGCAGAGCATAGGGGGGAGAGGCTGTCTCACAGATATGAAGGTCCGAGCCACGAAATGCTTTCCGGGTGCTAGCTAATGCCTTAAACTGAGCCCGGTAACTGATGGGTGGCCAGTGAAGTTCCTGCAGGAATTGCAAGAACAGGGACTTGTCAAAAACCTGAGGTTACAGTACCTGGTTGGTGTCTGTTACCTTTGGCTTGAAGGGCCACCAGCTGGGCAGGTCTGACCTGTGGGAAATAAGGAGTAACCTGTTGGCTGCATGGTACTTAAGGGTGCCACTGGTGGTGGGGGGATGAGGGGGTTAGGGTTGCCAGCTCCAGGTTGGGAAACTTGGAGATTTGGAGGTGGAGCTTGGTGAGGACAGGGACTTCAGTGGGGTACAATGCCATAGAGTCCACCCTCCAAAGCAGCCATTCACTCCAGGGGAACGTACGGTATCTCTGTTGTCTGGAGACGAGCTGTAATCCCCAGGTCCCGCCTGGAGGCTGGCATCCCTAGTTGTACTTAAGTGGGAGGATGAATTTTGCAAGCCTGGGGAGCCAATCTGGTGGCAAACCAAAGCCTGCCTGCCTGCCTTCCTTCCCAGTTTGGTGTAGTGGTTAAGTGCGCAGACTCTAATCTGGGAGAACCGGGTTTGGTTCCCCACGCCTCCACTTGCAGCTGCTGGATGACCCTGGGTCAGTCACAAGTTCTCTCAGAGCTGTTCTCTCAAGGGCAGTCCTCGGGAGAGCTCTCTCAGCCCCACCTACCTCACAGGGTGTCTGTTGTGGGCAGGAGGAGGGAAAGGAGACGGTAAGCCGCTCTGAGACTCCTTTGGGTAGTGAAGGGCGGGGGTATAAATCCAATCTCCTCCTCCTCTTCTCCTTCCTTCCTTCCTTCCTTCCTTCCTTCCTTGTAGCCAGAGAGGAGCTTTGCTGTACAATTAGAATAGAGACCTGCAAACTAGCTCTAGCTTGGAGTTAGGGAAAGCCCTGCGGTGCTCAAACATAGAATCCTTCTCCTCCGGGAATTGTCAGGGGTGACATTTAAATGCCTCACATTCTTTGTGTCTCGGGGTGGGGTGGGGTGGGTGTGTTACCTATGAATGTAGGGGGAGAACCAAACACGCCTCCCAGTCAAAATGCAGGTTTTACCTTCACGTTAAGGTATGCGAAGATGAGAGCCCACCTGCGTGAGAACAACCTTTCCCCACCGAGCAGGAACTCGAGACGATTTCCGCAGCACACTTGAATTTTCTTCAAAATCTACCCCTCGAGACCTTTGGACTATTCCTGCGTCATCTCCACTCCCTATTTCTCACGATAGAATCAACAGCTGGGGAGGAAGATGAGATTATCTGGCTGTCCTCCAGGCAAAAAAACCAGGAGTGTCCCTCAACAGCCCTACACAGAGTAACCTGCATGATCCAAGCTACAACCGGAAATCGGGATGCCACCCTCCAGGTGGGACACAGGGATCCCCCGGAATTACAGCTCATCTCCAGCCTACAGAGATCAGTCCCCCTGGAGAAAATGGATGCTTTGTGGGGGGACACAACTCCATGGCATCGTACCCCACTGAGGTTCCTGTCTTCCCCAGGCTCCACCCCCAAATCTCCAGGCATTTCCCAACCTGGATATGGCAACCCTAACCAGAAAGCTTTTCTGAGCTGGTCATAGGGTTGCGGTGTACAAAACAGATTCAGGTGGCTCGCTGTGTCGGTCCAAAGCAATAAAACAAAGTTTCTGTCCAGTGGCACCTTGAAGACCAAAGAAGTTTAATTCTGGAGATAAGCTTTCGTGTGCACGCATGCTTCAGATACATTGAAACAGAGTCCCCGACCATTACATGCTTCAATCTGTCCAAAGAAGGGTGCATGCACACAAAAGCTTATCTCCAGAATTAAACTTTGTTGGGCTTGAAAGTGCCACGGGACTCAGACTTTGTACAGTGTACAAAATAGTTTTACAGATGTGCCAGGATAAATTATTAGGGACTGTGGTCGATGCTGCTGTGTATGGTTTATTGTAAGCAGCATCCTATTTATGTAATTTCTGTACTGTTTAATGTGTCATGTGAATAATGATGCTGTGTTTCAGTTCTTTCTGGTGGTTCTAGACTTCTAAGAATACTAGCACACTGGTTGTTGAATGCCCCAGTTTGTCGATCATCCTGAATGCCCCAGTTTGTCGATCATCCTGACTCTCTAGGTGCAATCCTCCTTGACTTCCAGTGAGAAAGGTGGACTGTAAATAACATAAAAATAAATAAAACAAAGAAGGAGGTCTGGGGGACTCAGGTTAGAAAGCCACATGGGGGGGGTCTGCCTTCACCTAGGGACAATCAGGTATCCAAATGATCGGACCTGAGAGAAAAACATTCGGAACCAAAATATCAGACCTGAGAAGGAAAAATTTGGAACTAAAATATCAGACCTGAGGGGGAAAAATCAGAACCAAAATATTAGACCTGAGAGGAAAAAATTCGGAACCAAAATATCAGACCTGAGAGGAAAAAATTTGGAACCAAAACATCAGACCTGAGAGGAAAAAATTCGGAACCAAAATATCAGACCTGAGAGGAAAAAAATTCAGAACCAAAATATCAGACCTGAGAGGAAAACAATTTGGAACCAAAATATCAGATCTGAGAGGAAAACAATTCAGAACCAAAATATCAGACCTGAGAGGAAAAAATTCAGAACCAAAATATCAGACCTGAGAGGAAAAATTTGGAACCAAAATATCAGAGACCTGAGAGAAAAATTCACTGACATTTCCAAATGCCTGTTTGGTGCCTCGCAATCCACAATTATGCCCTAGGAAATTTAAACTAATTGGATCTTTCTATGTTGGCACCGCATGGTGGAGGGACGGGGGAGAGGGTACTAAGTATTCTGAAGGGGGTGATGAGAAGTTCTCACTTGCAACACCTCTAAACGTTTCTCTAGTGACGGAATTGCCTTTCTTTTGATGGGCAAATGTTGCCAGCTTCGGACATACGCAGAGAGCCTCATCACACATGGCAAAATATTGCTCATTCCCTCAGGCTGCTTTTGAGAACTCGATTCTCATTCCAAGGGCTCGCCGTGGTTTCTGAAAGGCAGGGCCCTTTGCCCAAATGACTTTTCAGCACAAATCCATCAGGAGGGCTTTCTCGACCATCACACTGACACCCCCCAGACAAACTAACAAGCCGCAGAAAGTTTTCCTGCACTGATATGGTTGAAGTCAAGCAGAGGGTACGCAAAAGAAAGCAGGTGATATTAGCCAAAATTCATTAGTAGGCCATTTGGAGAGTTAGGTTTCTCAGACCATGCCCCTCCAAATAGCACAACACACCATTTTTGAAATTTTGACTCATGATGCACGCTAGGGAGTTGCTATTTCAAAAGAAGGGAAAACCAGCTCTTCCACAGGGCACATGCCAGAACTTTGGACTGTCTGAAATCACTTGTTAGCTGGGTACGGTAGATGATACGTCTAAGACACCCAGATTCGGTTAGCTGCTTGTTTAAGAAGAGCCAGCTAGATACGACCAGTCATGTTCCTCAGTAGCAGAACTGTTAGGTGACCGGCCCATTAGGCAGACCAAATTCTTATACCAACAGAAAACTCTTCAGAACTTTTCTAGGCCCAAAGATGCCTTCTGGGTAGGGTTGCCAGGGACCTCAGTGGTGTACAATGCCAAAGATTCCACCCTCCAAAGCATCCATTTTCTCCAGGGGAACTGATCGCTGTAGTCTATTGATGACTTGTAATTCCAGGGGATCCCCAGGTCCCACCTGGAGGCTGGCACCCCTAATTTCAGGGTACAAATACAAAATAAAATATTGTCTGGCAACAGGCTCGTAGTTCCAAGTTGTCCAATTCCTCTTTTCTTAGCAGCTAGAGAGACGGCTAAGTATACAATTCCTTTTCTTTGAAACCGTCACCCTACTTATTTTCCCCCCAATTCTTCCCCCCACTCCTTTTATTATCAGGACTCCGAACAAAGCAGCTGTGCCCCCATTTCCACAGCCGCATCCACACCACCTCGCACCACCCGGGAATGTTTGACCACATTCCATTCCTCCCTGTTCTCCCAAGGAGCGTAAAGAACCTAGCAAACTTGTCCTCCGAAAGATATTGGTCAGAAACGCTGAAAAAGTGGCCCTTCCAAACCTCCGGGCAGGACTTTTAATTAAGCACAATAAAGCCGCCCCAAAGCTGCATTACAAGCGTAAGAACTTTAAATCATTAGATATAATTTTATCAAGGGAGCTAAACCCCGCTAAAGCTGGATCAGTTGCAAATAATCATATATCTCCCGCGAAGGGGGGAAGAAAAAAAGAAAGTCGGGAAAGCCGGTCTGCAGACCTGAGCGGCTCACCTGGACGTGGCACAGCGGCGTAGGTCTCGGAGAGAGGGTACCGGGCGAGGACGGCAGCTGAGGGGCACACAAAGAAGGGGAAAAGAAGAAGACGAAAGAGGAGGTGGGTGCCACCCAAATGTGGAAGATTTAAGCGTGGAAGGCTGTGATGTCAGCTGTCACTGCCTATACTTCAGTGACTAATCCGGGAGTATGGTGGGGAGGGGGGGAGAGGGGAAAGGGAGGGGGGCAACCCCGGACTGAGGTGACTTTGGGCAAAGATGTCCACCCCACCGGCAGCCGGTCGGTCGGTAATCCACCACTCCCGACGTCTGCCACAATTAATTTCGATCGCCTCCAAGGGAGAGGGGAGACGCGGGAGGCGAGTTGGGCCTAGGGTTGTCATCCTCCGGGGGGAGGGCCCGGAAGGTTCTCCTGGAATGGCAACTGATCTATACGGTCCATAGACCGATTCCTCCGGGGGGGGGCTGGAGGGTTGCCAACAGTGTTCCCTCTAAGCTGAGTTAGTGTGAGCTAGCTCACAGTTTTTTTAGCCTCTGGCTCACACATTTTTGTCTTAGCTCAAGAAGGAGGGCTCCAGAGCTAACTAATTTATGCAGCAGCCAAATCGCTTGCTCACAACTTGAATGCCAGCAGCTCACAAAGTAGAATTTTTGTGCACAGGACTCCACGGCTTAGAGGGAACATTGGTTGCCAACTCCAGGCTGAGAAATCCTGGAAGATTTGGAGTTGGGGTCTGGGAAGGGAGAGTTTGGGGGGAGGAAGGGATCTCAGTGGGGTGTAATGTTATCAAGTTCACCCTCTGAAGCGGCACTTTTCACCAGAGGAACTGGTCTTGGTTAGTCGGGGGATCAGTTAAAATTCTGGGCGATCTCCAGGCCCCGCCTGGAGCCTGGCAACCCTATTCAGAAGGTAGACGATATGGAATCACATCCCTGATGAGCTCCCCCCCAAGCCCAGCCTCCCCAAACTCTAATGTTCCTAGGCTCTCCTCCCCATTTCCAGGAGTTTCCCAAGCTGGAGTTGGCAACTGAAGCCCACGTCTAGGGTTGCCAGCTCTGGGTTGGGAAATTCGTGGATATTTGGGGCATGGAGACTGAGGAGGGCAGGTCTGGGGAGGGGAGGGATGTCAAGCAGGGTATACTGCCATAGAGGCCACCTTCCAAAGTAGCCATTTTCTCCAGGGGGACTGATCTCTCTCGGCTGGAGGCCAGTTGTAATTCCGGGATATCTCCAGCCACGACCTGGGGGTTGGCAACTAGGGTTGCCAGTTCCAGGTTGGGGAAGGACCTGGAGATTTTGGGGGTAGAGCCTGAGGAGGGTGGAGTTTGGGGAGAGGCGGGACTTCAGTAGTTTACGTTGCCCGAGACTCCACCCTCCAAAGCAGCCATTTTCTCCAGGCAAACGGATCTCTGTCGCCTGGAGATTGGTGGTAATAGCGGGGGATCTCCGGCCACCACCTGGAGGCTGGCAACCCTCCTGGCAACTCTCCCACATCAGGCCACGCAAGGGAACTGGGACACCCAGGAAAGAAGAGGGAGTCAGTCCATGCAATGCTAACACTGGCAGCTCCGCAACACCTCAGCTGCTGTTTCCGTAAAGTTCGGGCCTTAGTAGAGGCCTCAGCCTGAGGGATTAGTTGCCACAGAACAGCCATCTTCATCGCCGGGGATTATGGGTGTTCCCTTCTGCTTTTTTTCACTGAGGTTCTTTGCTCCGTGGGACACACTCTGGCAACGTCTCTTGATTCCCCATGGCCTGCCCGCCAAAAAAGCAATTTTCTCCAGGGGAACAGATTTATTTCACGTTCTTTATGGTCTGCCTTTCCTCACAATCAGTGCTCCCTTCTAAGCTGTGGAGTCCGGTGAGCAAAAATTCTGCTTTGTGGAGCTACCGGCATTAAAATTGTGAGCGAGCGAATTAGTTTGCTCCGGAGACCTCCTTCCTGAGTGAAGGCAAAAACATGCGAGCCGGAGGCTAAAAAGCTGCCAGCTGGCTCATGCCAACTCAGCTTAGAGGGAACACCGCTGCTCAGTGGTATGGATCTTGGTATTCTGACATTCAGCTGTAATTCCAGAGCTCCAGGTCCCGCTTGGAGGTTGGCAACCCTCAGGCACATGAGGAACATGACCTCTAAAAATAAGCTCTCTCCTAGCAGGACTGCGTTGTCTACTCTGGCGGGGAGCAGTTTTCCAAGATCTCGGGCAGAAAATGTCATTTTCCAACTGTGGATGCCAGCCTCCAGGTGGGACCTGGAATTCCAGCTCATCTCCAGACAGCAGAGACCAGTTCCCCTGGAGAGAAAATGGGTGCTTTGGAGGGTGGACTCTGTGGCACAGTAGCCTGCTGAGGTCCCTGTCCTCCCCAGGCTCCATCCCCAAATCTCTAGGAGTTTCCCAACCTGGATCTGGTAACCCTAACCCTGCCATCCCCCACCGGTGGCCAGGGGGGATCTGGCAACCCTACTTTCCCCACATATATTCTGTGAAGCAGCCCCTTGAACTTCCTACAAACCAGCATGTTCTCCACTTCTCCCCTAGAGATCCGAATGATTTATTTCCCTCTTTCCCGCTACCTGTTGCTGGTTTGCATATTTGAGTTTTGCGTCAGCAGCAGGTATAATATCCCGATACTGCAACATGCAAGCACATAATTTCATAATTCCTTCCTGCCTGCCTGCCTTCCCTCCTTCTCTCTCTCTCTTTCCTTCTTTCCTCTCTTTCTTTCTTTCCTTCCTTCATTCCTGTTGCTTGCCTCTAGCAAGGTAAAAGGTAAAGGTTCCCTTGCTCGAAAGCCAGTCGAATCCAACTCAAGGGTTGCGGTGCTCATCTCCGTTTCAAAGCCGAAGAGCCAGCGCTGTCTGAAGACGTTTCCGTGGTCATGTGGCCGGCATGACTAAACACCAAGGCACACGGAACGTTCTAGCAAACACAAGCTCAGAAAGAAAGAAAACCTGTTCACGGTACACTGTGCAGTGCCAAATTTTGCTTGCACCTCAAGACAAATCGCTGTATTCAGAATGAGAGATGACGAAGAGCCAATTTGATAGCTGAAGTTAAAATGTCACTTACACTGACCCTTTTGGATAATGGTCTTCAATCGTTTATTTATATGTTGGCCTCACTTTTCAGTTCCTGCCCCTAGCTACTAGCAACTAGGGATGGGCACAAACCGGCTGACGAACTAAAGTTTGTCATGAATTTTGGGCAGTTCATGGTTTGCGAAGAGATGTTTGCAAACTGAAGAATGGCCACGAACTTTCATGAATTTTGGTGCAGTTGTTGATGGTGGTTGATGAAGAGCAGAAGGCAGGGTTTAAATGACTCTGAGTGAAAAGCCACGGGGAGCAGAAAGCAGGGGTTTAAATTTCAAACGGCTCACGAACCGATACGAACTGGGTCAGTTTGTGAACCGGCCTCCCAGTTTGTCTGGGTTCGTGGTCCGGTTCATGGTCCAGCCACGAACCACAAACAAAACCACAAAAACGCGGTTCGTGCCCACCCCTGCCAACAACTCATAGCTGAAAAACTAGGTATAAAAGTTCTTGTAAACTTTCATGATGAAGCACATGAGCGGAACCCATTATACCTGTCAGTAATAAAAAAAAGAGAAGGAGTAAATCAATTCAATCAAATCAAAGGCGGTCCTGTGACATTTTCTCGGATCCCCTCCCTCTCTCTGTATAAAAACGCGAGGTGTTAAGGTCAAACTATGGAGCCTCCTGCACGCAAAACGCATACTATTGTACTGAGTTACAGCCCCACATGTAAATCAGATTAATGGATAATCCATACCAAGTTCTCCCCATTTAAACTAGCCCTTTGGGGGAAGAACAATGTGAAGATTTGTGGGGGAGACCTTGATGGACTTTGCCATGAGGGTGCGGCACAAATTTCATAATGGGGAAAGCGGTAAGAAGTGCTTAGCATTTATATAGTGCTTGCAAAGCGCTTCACACGCATTCTCATGTTGCAAGCCTCGCAACACCCCTGAAAGGTAGGCCAGCATTACCATCTTGATGGGGTGGCTAAGAAGAGGAGTCTAGTGAGCGTGTGGCAGAGGAAACATTTGAACCAGGAACCAGCTAAAGCTCATTCTCTTGGTCATGACACTATCTAGGGATGCCAGCCTCCAGACGGGACCCGGGGATCCCCCGGAATTACAGCTCATCTCCAGACTGCAGAGATCAGCTCCCCCTGGAGAAAATGGCTGCTTTGGAGGGGTGAACTCTATGTCTTTGTACCCCGCTGAGGTCCCTGTCCTCCCCAAGTCCCTAGCAGCGGCCAGTGGGGACTTGAAAACCCTAGACTACACCAGTGAACACTTAACCCAAGTACACTCTCGGCCATCCTTATAATGATCTTGTCGGGCCAGCGTATCTTCCCAGTCCCCCTCCTCCAACGAGTTTATGGTGGCAAACCTGATCCTCCTTTCCAACTTCCATCTTCACAACAACCCTATGAGGGAGGCGAACTAAAATATCAGACCTGAAAGGAAAAAATTTGGAACCAAAATATCAGACCTAAGAGGAAAAAAATTCGGAACCAAAATATCAGACCTAAGAGGAAAAAAATCCGGAACCAAAATATCAGACCTGAGAGGAAAGATTTGGAACCAAAATATCAGAGACCTGAGAGAAAAAAATCCACTGACATTTCCCAAATGCCTGTTTGGTGCCTCCACAATTATGTCCTAAGAAATTTAAACTAATTGGGTCTTTCTATGTTGGCAACCGCATGGTGGTGGGACGGGGGAGAGGGTACTAAGTATTCTGAAGGGGGTGATGAGAAGTTCTCACTCACAACGCCTCTAAACATTTCTCTAGTGACAGAAAGAAACCCGCCCTAAAGGTCACTCGGCAAGCTTCACGGCAGAGCAGGGAACCCTGGTCTCCCAAGACCCTAGTCAGACGCTTTAGCCACCACGTCACCCCGACTCGCCAGTCCTGTCTAGTTCGTTCTTTCTGCCGGGAATAGAATAAGCCAGTATGAGGCGGCGGCTGGAGGGATAGACTATGGCGGGGTTCCCCAACGTGGTGCCCCTGGGCACCACGGCCCCCACAGAGACCTTTCCTGGTGCCCACCAAGGGTTTTTAGAAAGTAGGTCAAGTGGGGCTTTTGCCTATCAGGGCCTCTGATTGGCCACGGAGATGCGATCGGCTGTGTTGCTTTTGGCAGCAGCTGTTGCCGCGACACAAGGGTCTTCGCTGTATGGCTGAAAACAAGCCGTGTGCGCACAAGGAAATATTCTTGAAACAATGCGTTCCTTTCAAAAGGCATCCTTGTTAAACCGAGCTTCGGCCTGGAATGTGGAAGAGTTGCTATTAGGGTTGTGTGTGATGTCACTCCCAGAGATTTTGTGGCTGCCTCTGATGGCTGCCATGTTGTGGCTGACTCCGCCTTTTGCGGCCGCCATTTTGTGGTTGCGCGCATCAGAATTCCAAAGGTGCCTGCAGGTTCAGAAAGGTCAGGGACCCCTGGACTAGGATCTGGGAGCCTCAGGTTCAAATAGGGATGCCAGCCTCCAGGCGGGACCTGGGGACCTCCCAGAATTACAGCTCATCTGCGGACTGCAGAGATCAGTTCCCCTGGAGGAAATGGATGCTTTGGAGGGTGGACTCCAGTTTTCCCTCTAAGCTGAGTTTTAGCCTCTGGCTCACACATTTCTGTCTTAGTTCAGGAAGGAGGGCTCCAGAGCAAACTAATTTATGCAGCAGCCAAATCGCTCGCTCACAACTTTAATGCCAGTAGCTCACAAAGCAGGATTTTTGCTCACAAGACTCCACAGCTTAGAGGGAACGCTCTCTGTGACATCGCACCCCACTGAGGTCCCTGGCCTCCCCTGGCTCCATCCCTGAACCTCCAGCAGTTTCCCAGTCTGGATCTGGCAACCTTAACCCCCATTCCCCATCAGGGGGGCCCTGGCAGACCCTAGGTTCAAATCCCACCTCGGCCATGAATCTTGCTGGGTGCCACGGGCCAGTCACTCTTCGGACCAGAACCAATGGGTCGAAATGAAATCTGAAGAGTTTTCGGCTAAACATGAGGAAGAACTTCCTGACAGAGCGGTTCCTCAGTGGAACAGGCTTCCTTGGGAGGTGGTGGGCTCTCCTTCTCTGGAGGTTTTCAAGCAGAGGCTAGGCGGCCGTCGGACACCAATGCAGATTCTGTGAACCGAGGCAGATCAGGAGAGGGAAGGCAGGAAGGGCTGCCTCGGTGCTTAGTTCTCGTGGCCCTTTCTTACACGCCCAGGGAAATGCTGATCACCCCTTTGGGGTCAGGACACAACTTTTCTCCAGGCCAGTTTGGCCAGAAATCCTGGAGGTTTTTCGTCATCTTCTGGGCGTGGAGCAGGGGATCACTGCGGGTGTGGAGGGGGAGGTATTTGTGAATTTCCTGCACTGGGCAGCAGTGTTCCCTCCAAACTGAGTTAGTGTGAGCTGGCTCACAATTTTTTAGCCTCCGGCTCGCACATTTTCTTCTTTGCTCGGGAAGGGATGGCTCCAGAGCAAACTAATTGATGCAGTAGCCAGATCACTCGCTCACAACTTTAATGCCAGTCGCTCACAAAGTAGAATTTTTGCTCACGAGACACCCCAGCTTAGAGGGAACATTGCTGTGCAGGCGGTTGGACTAGATGACCCTGGAGGTCCCCTTCCAACTCTATGACTCTTCCTCAGTTTCACCTACCTCACGGGGCTGTTGTGAAGACAGAATGGGGGAAAGGAGTACTATATATGCCCCCTCGACCTCTTTGAAGGAATGGTGGAATGAAAAGGGACCAGGTAGCTAGAATTAGGAGTCTCCTAGCATCCTAAAGACTGTTTTATTCCAGGATGCCGGAGTGGCGAACGGTCCATGGTCCAAGAGTCGGATCGACTGTGCGACTGAACAACAACAACAACAACAAGCTTTCGCGGACATTTCTTCAGGGGCAACGCTTGGATCCTGACTAGGCACACTTAGAATCGTAGAATCAGAGTTGGAAGGGGCCATACAGACCATCTAGTCCAAGCCCCTGCCCAAGGCAGGACCAGCCTAAAGCGTCTCTGACAAATATTCGCCCAGCCTCTTCTCATTAGATAGGAGCTTTGACTCTCGAAACAGAATACTTCCAACATCTACCGTACTTGAATCTAGCTTTTCTACTGCAGACCCACACAGATACCCCCTGAAACTTTTATATAGAAGGTATGGAAGGTCGGCAATTCAAGACCCGAGTGCTGCATGACAGAGTGAGCTCCCGTCTCTGGCCCCAGCTCCTGCCAACCCAGCATTTTGAAAGCAAGAAATGGCAAGTAGGTAAATAGGTACCACTTCGGTGGGAAGGGAACAGCGTTCCATGCGCCTTGGCGTTTAGGCCACGTGACCGCGGAAATGTCTTCGGACAGCGCTGGCTCTTTGGCTTCGAAACGGAGATGAGCACCGCAACCCTAGAGTCGGATTCGACTGGCTTTCGAGCAAGGGAACCTTTACCTTTACCTATGGAAATGAACCTCCTATGCACCACAATACGGCTGGGCGTTAACACACCGACTGGGGTTGCCAGCCTCCAGGTGGTGGTTGGAGATCTGGGATTGCAACTGATCTCAAGGTGACAAGAAATCAGGTCCATAGGAGAAAATGGCTGCTTTGGAGGGTGGACTCTGTGGTATCACACCCCATTGAAGTCCCTCCCCTCCCTGAACCCCATCCTCCTCAGACTCCACCCCCCAAATCTTCAGGAATTTCCCAACCTGGAGCTGGCAACCCTAACGCCTACTCTTCCTAAACAATATTTACTGATTTACTGCACTTAACAGCCCACGTTTCTCTTGGAGACTCAAAGCCGATTACAATACTAGAACAAGTAACGGAATAAAGAAAACTGTGTAAGATATACCATAAGTAGTACAGAAAAAGCGGGTAGCAAAAATTCAAAACTGGTGCAACAGACAGAAGAATTCCAGCAAGTACTCAGCGGCTCCTGGGAAAATTGGCCAATGTATCTTCTTCTCTTCACTTTATCCCACAAGCCCTCCGTCTGTTCTGCCCTCCCTCAACAGCAAGACTTCTGTCTTTCTCTAAAGGACAACATCTATAGAGGAAAACTGAGATGTCTTAGGTGGATAGCTGTGTTGGTCCGTAGTTCTAGAACAAAACCCAAGTCCAAAAAGTACCTTCGAGCCTGACAAAAATTTTCCAGGGTATACAATTTCATGAGTCAATGCTTTGGATCTGACGAAGAGAGCTTTGATTCACAAAAGCTAGAATTTTTGTTGTTGTTGGTCTTTCAGGTGCTACCGGACTCATACAGTTGCCAATTCTGGCTTAGGGGATTCCCGGAGGTGTGGTGGTGGTCCCTGGGTAGGGTTGCCATCTCTGGGTTGGGAAATACCTGGAGTTTCTGGGGGTCGAACCTTTGGAGGGCGGGGTTTGAGGAGGAGAGGGACTTCTGTGCGGTAGAACGCCACAGAGTCCACCTTCCAAAGTAGCCGTTTTCTCCAGGGGAACTGATCTCTTTCGCCTGGGGATCAGTTGAGATAGCAGAAGGTCTCCAGCCAACACCAGGAGGTTGGCAACCCTGTTCATGGGAAGAAGAACTTCAGTTTTTCCTAGATTCTATGGTATACCATAGAGTCCACCCTCTGAAAATTCCATTTCCTCCCTGGGACTGATCTCTGCCGTTTGGGGATCAGTTGTAATTCAGGGAGGCCCCCAGGCCTCACCTGGAGGTTGGTAACCAAAGCAATCCCAAAACTGGAGTGCTGAGGGTATCTAATATAGAGCAGGACTGTAGCTAAGGTGAAGTAGGTTTGTCCCTGTACTTTTTCCAATATAACGTTAAGCTGAGAATACTGAAGTACCTCTGAGCATGTACTAAGTGCCCCCTTTTGTTGTTTAACATTAATTGCTGATCTGGTCTTCCAGTTCAGAGGCTGTGACTCTTGAACACAGGCACCTCTCCTTAAAAATCAAAGTGTGTTTCGCACACGTGGCATCGCTCCACTTGGATTTCTCCACCCTTTACTGCACGCCGGACGATCAGCCACTGAACGTGTGGATCTTTAGAAAAATGAGGAATTTGTGGCGAGCGGGGAAGTACCCCCATTCGCACATGCGGGTCAGCCGACGCAGCCGCCAAGCGGGCAAACCTGCATGTGCGAACGCCCGAATGCGCGTTTTGCCACACCCAGGCGGCCCATTTCGCAACGGAACGCCCGCCCGCCGCTGTTCCCCTTTAAGCTAATACACTTAAAATGAGGCCAGGGGAAAGGAATATGCCATGGACGGTAATCCAGGGAGCGTTGGAAACAATGCACTTTTAATTAACATTAATTCCCCACCACCGGGGCCAAACAAAGTGGCCAAGATCCATTGCTGGAAAGGGGGAGCGACCCGCTCGCCGGGGCGAAGGCGGGCAGGCAGGAAGCTATTTAATTACCCCGGGACTGGTGGAGGGGTGGTGGTGGAAATTAATGAGTCAAAAGGAAATAAATAAAAGGCTTTTGTAATCCTGGGCCTTACGATGCCACGTGCTAGTTAATTACGACGCAGCGGGGCCAGAAATAACCAAGGTCTCTCCCTCGGCCTCCGCCACACACACAAACACACAACCCCCCCCCCTTATAATTATAATACACGGGGCGGATTAGGGTCACACTGTCAGGACAATTAATTTACCACCAGCCACCCCTCATTAGAGAAATGGCAGGGAGGGGAGGGGGGGTTGGTTCAAGGGGGACGCGGTAAGTATCCTTAATTGAAAATCCCTGCCCTGGAATAGAACAGGGGACGGATTAGGGAGGGAGACCGTATGGTGGAGGGAAAGCAGGCGCTGGAGGGACAGGCCGCGGCCACGGCTCCGGGAAGGAGGTTTGGGGAGGGGGTCGCCAACAGCCGGGGGGGGGGCAGGATTTCCCTGAGGACGCGAACCCAGAGTGTGCCCAGAGGGGTTCCTGTATCTCCAGCGGTCGCCGACAAGGGGGATTGGGAAGAGGGGTGCAGGAAGCGGCCTTGCGCTAAAGTGAGACCGCTCCTCTGTCAGGGTCGGTATTCTCTGCTCTGACTGGCAGCTGCGCTCCAAGGTCTTAGGCAGGGTTGCCGATCTCCAGGTGTCTCCTGGAGGCCTCCCGATATCGCAATTGATCTCCAGGCGACCGAGATCAGTCCCCCTGGAGAAAATGGCTGTTGGGAGGGTGGACTCTATGGCCTCCTCTCCCCAAACTCCGCCTCCCCAACCTCCAACCCCAAAATCTCCAGGTGGTTCTCAACCCAGAGCTGGCAGCTGCAGTCTGAAGCAGAGGTCCTTCACATTACTGGAGGTGCCGGGGATCGAAACTGGGGCCTTCTGCATGCCAAGCAGATGCTCTGCCACTGAGCTACAGCCCCACTTCATGGCTCTCCAGGGTCCCAGGCGGAGGTCTTTCACATCCTCTCCTGCCTGGTCCTTTTAACTGGAGATGCCGGGGATCGAACCTGGGACCTTCTGCATGCCAAGCAGAGGCTCTTCCACTGAGCTACAGCCCCACTTCATGGCTCTCCAGGGTCTCAGGCGGAGGTCTTTCCCATCCCCTCCTGCCTGGTCCTTTTAACTGGAGATGCCGGGGATTGAACCTGGGGCCTTCTGCCTGCCAAACAGACACTCTACCACTTGAGGTACAGCCCCACTTCATGGCTCTCCAGGGTCTCAGGCGGAAGTCTTTCCCATCACATACTGCCTGGTCCTTTGGAATGGAGATGCCGGGGATTGAACCTGGGACCTTCTGCATGCCAAACAGACACTTTACCCCTGGGCTACAGGCCCTCTCCCAAAAGCTGCAACTTTTCTCACCTGTATAATTGCAATTCCCTCTTAAGGAGGTAGGCTGTGATCTACCCATGGACACCCTGGCTGGTTCCCAATGGTCTCCCACGACTATAGCCTGCTTAGGTTGCCAATCTTCATGTGAGGCCTGGAGATCTCCCAGAATCACCACTGATATCCAGATATCAGAGATCAGTCCCCCTGGAGAAAATGGCTGCTTTGCAGGGTAGAATTTACAGCATTATGCCCTGCTGAGTTCCCTCCCCAAAAGATCTCCAGGAATTTCCCAACCAGGAGTTGGCCTCCTTGAGTCTGCTAGTTGCTGAGGGGTCTTGGAAAGATCAGGTAGGCGAGACATGAAGAAGAAGAAGAAGAAGAAGAAGAAGAAGAAGAAGAAGAAGAAGAAGAAGAAGAAGAAGAAGAAGAAGAAGAAGAAGAAGAAGAAGAAGAAGAAGAAGAAGAAGAAGAAGAAGAGGACGAAGAGGACGAAGAAGAAGAGGACGAAGAAGAAGAGGACGAGGATGAGGACGAGGAAATTGGATTCATACCCTGCCCTTCACTACCTGAAAGAGTCTCAGAGTGGCTTACAATCTCCTTTCTCTTCCCCTTCCCACAGACTCCCTGTGAGGTAGGTGGGGCTGAGAGAGCTCTTTCGAGGACTGCCCTTGAGAGAACACCTCTGAGAGAACTTGTGACTGACCCAAAGTCACACCAGCAGCTGCGTGTGGAGGAATGGGGAATCAAACCTGGTTCTCCCAGATTAGAGTCCGCGCTTCTAACCACTACACCAAACTGGCTCTTGGTTTAAGCAAAGATGCTCGCTGCGGATCATGCATCACAGATGCCTGAGGTATTCCATATCATGAATTTGAAATTTATACATTAAAAATGCTGGTAAGCAGCCATGAAGACACAAAAGCGCCAACCGGCAGTCAGTGTACCCCACACAATTCTGCCAGGAGTCCTGCTATGCTTTCCTCCGCAGGGTCACCAGTTCCGTGTTGGGAAATGCCTGGCGATTTGGGGGGTGGAACCTGGGGAGGGCGGGGTTTGGGGAGGGGAGGGGCCTCGGTGGGTCACAATGCCACAGAGTCCGCCTTCCAAAGCGGCCATTTTCTCCAGGGGGACTGGATCTCTGTCACCCGGAGCCCAGTTGTAATTCTGGGATATCTCCAGCCGCCTCCTGGAGACTGGCAACCCTGTTAAGGCTGGGAGAGAAAGGAAAAGAAAAAGGATGTGGCAGAGACCTAGGGCTAGTCAAGCCCATTCTTACGGTTGTCAGTCTCCAGGTGGGACCTGGAGATCTACCACTCCAAGACTCCTTTGGGTACCGAAGGGCGGGGTATAAATTCAATCTCCTCCTCCTCCTCCTCCTCTTCTTCTTCTTCATCTTAAGAACATAAGAACATAGAGAAGCCAATGCTGAATCAGGCCAATGGCCCATCTAGTCCAACACTCTGTCACACAGCGGCCAAAATATACCAGGTGCCATCAGGAGGTCCAGCAGTGGGGCCAGGACACCAGAAGCCCTCCCACTGCTGCCCCCTCCCAGCACCAAGAATAGAGTGCATCCCCTGCCCCAGACTGAGGGTTCCCATCTATACCCTGTGGCTAATAGCCACTGATGGACTTCTGCTCCATATGTTTATCTCATTCCCTCTTGAAACTGTCCATGCTTGTAGCTGCCACCACCTCCTGTGGCAGTGAATTCCATGTGTTAATCACTCTTTGGGTGAAGAAGTCCTTCCTTTTATCTGTTCTGACCCGACTGCTCAGCAATTTCATGGAGTGCCCACGAGTTCTTGTCTTGTGAGAAAGGGAGAAAAGTACTTCTTTCTCAACCTGCTCAATCCCATTCATAATCTTATAAACCTCGATCATGTCACCCCCTCAGCCGTCGTTTCTCCAAGCTAAAGAGCCCCAAGCGTTTTAACCTTTCTTCATAGGGAAGGTGTTCCAACCCTTTTATCATTCTAGTTGCCCTTCTCTGCACTTTTTCCAATGCTATAATATCCTTTTTGAGATGTGGCGACCAGAACTGTACACAGTATTCCAAATGAGGTTGCACCAATGATTTATACAGGGGCATGATGATACTGGCTGATTTGTTTTCAATCTTCTTCTTCTCATCTCCATCATCTGTAGAACACTGGTAATTCTGGGAGACCTCCAGGCCCCGCCTGGAGGCTGGCAACCCTACGTCCTAGCCTTCTCTCAAAAAGGAGGACATTCATGCCTCAAAGCTGCACGTGTGAATGAGGCAGGATCCCCGAAATCTAACACCAGCGAGAGAACTTCCTCTGTCACCTAACTTCCAACGGTCCGTTCACACATTCCGCTCAGTGTCATCCCAGGTGGAGCGGAAGGAAACAATACACAAACACGTGTGAACCTGCCTTGCGTGTCTGGCCAAAAAAACGACAACGGCCTTGTTTGTTCCAAACATGTAACAAGACACCAAGCCTCCGTACCTAAGACGGGCATATTCTGGCCTCTTCAAACAGATGTCTTTCCCTAGCACGGAGACTCGTGAACAATTTGTTGTTGTTGTTCAGTCGCACAGTCGAGTCCGACTCTTCGCGACCCCATGGACCAGATTACGCCAGGCCCTCCTGTCTTCCGCTGTCCGCTGAAGTTTGCTCAATTTCATGGTCGTTGCATCGATGACACTGTCTGACCATCTCATCCTTTGCCGTCCCCTTCTTCTTTGACCTTCAATCTTTCCCAGCATCAGGGTCTTCTCCAGTGAGGGCTCCCTTCTCATTGGGTGGCCAAAGTATTTGCGCTTCAGCTTCAGGATCTGGCCTTCCAGGGAACAGTCAGGGTTGATTTCTTTTAGGATTGACTGATTTGATCTCCTTGCAGTCCAAGGGACTCTCAAGAGTCTTCTCCAGCACCATAGTGAACAAACCGAGTATCAAACAGGAATAAAGCAATAGCCCTTCCCCGTTATCATTTATTTTCCTGCGTGAACGACGTAAATAGAGAGAAACAGTTGTCTCTAGGAGATCTAAAAGTGACTTGCAAGAGTCTTCTCGTTTACGATGCTTGGCACACATTTTTACATCTCTTGCACTGTTGTCCCTAAACTGAATTAAGCCCTTTTAAGTCTACTGACTTCAAATAGACGTAGAATGGTGTGATTCTGCTTAGAACAGCACTCTGTATTGCTTGTGATTAGAATCATAGACTCATAGAATGGTAGAGTTGGAAGGGACCTTGCAGGTCATCTAGTCCAACCCCCTGCACTCTGCAGGAGCGTAGCCAAAAGATAGCCCTACAACATACCCAAAAGATGGTCGTCCAGCTTCCGCTTGAAAACGTCCAGCGAAGGAGCATCCACCACCTCCCGAGGCAGGCTGTTCCACTGCTCAACCACTCTTACAGTTAGGAAGTTTCTCCTGATATTTAGCCGGTAACGACTCCCTTGTAATTTCCACCCATTGGATCTAGTCTTGCAATCCGGAGCGAGAGAGAATAGATCTGCTCCATTTTCTATGTGACAGCCCTTCAGATATTTGAAGACTGCAATCATGTCCCCTCTAAGCCTTCTCTTTCCCAGGCTAAACAGACCCAACTCTTTCAGCCTTTCCTCATTAGACTTGGATTCCAACCCTCTCACCATCCTGGTTGCCCTCTTCTGGACACGCTCGAGCTTGTTGACATCCTTCCTAAAATGTGGTGCCCAAAACTGGACACAGGACTCCAGGCGAGGCCTGGCCATAGCAGAATACAGCGGAATTACCACCTCCTGTGATCGGGACGCAATGCTTCTGTTGGTGCATCCTAAAATTGCATTAGCAATCAATTAGCAGATTAAGAAGGTCTGGCAGGCTTTGAAACAGAGAAACCTGGAAAACCTGTTTTCTAGGGGGGAAATGGGATTAAAGTGAGCATCATGAGGGGCCCTCTTGCTTTCGTACTGCCTTCAATCCCAGAAGGAAAACCACCAGTCTCCAACACAAGATTTGTTCCTTAACCAGTCAGTTTATTTATTTAGTTAGTTCCTTTACACCCAGCCTTCTCCCTGACGGGAACCCAAAGTAGCTTACGTCAGTCTCTCCTCTATTTTACCCTCACAACAACCCGAGTATCATAGAATCCCAGAGCTGGAAGGGGCCATAGAGGCCATCTAGTCCAACCCCCTGCTCAATGCAGGATCAGCCTAGAGCTGACAAGTGTTTGTCCAGCCGCTGCTTAAAGACTGCCTGTGAGGAGGAGCCTCCCCAGGCAGCTGATTCCACTGCTGAACAACCCTTACCATGAAAAAGTTTTTCCTGAGATCCAGCCAGTACCTTCCCGCCCTTAATTCAAACCCATTCTTGTGAGTCCTCTCCTCTGCTGTCAACCGGAACTGCTCCCTGCCCTCCTCTAAGGGACAGCCCTTCAAAGACTTCAAGAGAGCCATCCTGTCCCCCTCTTCTCCAGACTGAACATTCCCAAGTCCCTCAGCCTTTCCTCATGGGAAGAAGAAGAAGAAGAAGAAGAAGAAGAAGAAGAAGAAGAAGAAGAAGAAGAAGAAGAAGAAGAAGAAGAAGAAGAAGAAGAAGAAGAAGAAGAAGAAGAAGAAGAAGAAGAGAGGAGGAGGAGGAGGAGGAGGAGGAGGAGGAGGAGGAGGGAGCTAGTGACTGACCCAAGGTCACACCAGCAGCTGCAGGTGGAGGAGTGGGGAATCAAACCTGGTTCTCCCAGACTAGAGTCCGCGCTCCTAATCCTCCTCATTGCTCTCCTCTGTACCAGCCGTACCCCTGTGAGGTAGGCCCGGCTGAGAGCACACAACTGGCCCCAGATCACCCAGCAAGTCTCCACGACACAACGGGGATTCGAACCTGGGCCTCCCAGATTCTAGACTGACACTCCAACCACTACACCACGCTGGCCGATATAATCTCAGCCTTGTGGGTGAGCCGGGAAGAATCAGCCACAAATTCTCTAGGTGGCCTTGGAGAAGCCACGAAATGTGGGGATAATAATTGCGGCCTACTCTACAGGTCTGTTGTAAGGATTGCTGCGTTGATATGCATTAAGCGCTTTGGGCACCGTGATACCGTTAAGTATCTCGGGTTCAGACACCAAGACAGGAAATGGCGAAAGCTCGTGGCGTTTTCTCTGTTTTGCAGGTTTCTTACACAGACCCCCACACACACAGAACGAGCCGCGGCGGGAGGGGGGGAAGAGAAAATAATCCCAGAATTACAGTATCCCTTATCCCAAAACGCACATTTCAATTACCGCGTAAAGCAGCGGCCGGCCGCGGGGAACTGGCAGCCACACTCGGATTCTAAGCCAGCGGGTCCAGAGGTATTAAAAAACTGAGATGAAAATGGATTTCCAGAACGGCTTAATCCGCCTCCCCGGTCTTCACGGCAAACCCGGCCCACCACAATTATGCACTTACAATTTAATTTGTCCGACTGGCTTAGCGGGAAATGGGGGGGGGGAATAAACGGGGGAGGGGGTACAGTGAGGTTGGAGGTAGGTGGGCAAAATAAATATTGGGGGGGGAAATACGATTTGCCAAACCGTTAGTATGGCGTTTGGGCAGTGGGGTGGTGTTGGAGAGAAAGAAACCTTTGTTTTCAAGGATGTCAGCAGGGGGTCTTGGATAGCGCCCCCCCTGTATATATTCTAAGCCTTGTGAATTCGGGCAAGATGATGAAGAGGTTGCCGGGAGTTGACGTCTGCCACCTTTGGAGATGCGGAGTGAAACCACACAACCAGTTTCTCACTCGGAGTTTGCTCGGGGATTTCTCCACAGCTCTTCCACAGATATCTTTGAGACTGGAGGCTCAGCAATACTCCGGAAAAGAGCGGGAATCAGTCAGAAGGGAATGCAGCCTCTTATATATTTCTTTCGTTCTGCCCAAATAGGTTTGGCAGGTTTTTTTGGGGGGAGAGGAATGAGGGCTGAGATCGTACGTGTCGGGAGATCGTACGTGTCGGTTTGGTGAACGGAAGCGCTTTCCTACCTCCTCAAGGAACCAAAGTCCTGTACCAAGAGAGGACTCGTTGTGTTGTGAGGAAGTCCCAGCTTTCCCAGATTGGACATGCAGGATCATGCCCAGTATAGAAACCTGCCAAACCTGTTTAGTAAGGGCAAAAGTGGAGACTTGCTTTTGTATTAGTTAAAATTGCAGGAAGGCCTCACTCTTACCCTCCAAAAGGTTTACTTTTCGATTGTGTAAAGACAAGAATGCTTCACCTTTAGTAGAACCTGTCTTGTTTTCCTGGCCATGCCGAAGAAGAAGAGGAAGAGGAGGAGGAAGAGGAGGAAAAAGAAGAGTTGGATTTATACCCCCACCTTTCACTCGGCGTCTCAGAGTGGTTTATAATCTCCTTTCCCCTCCCCACAACAGACACCCTGTGCTCTTTCCAGAACTCTTTCCAGAACTGCTCTTGAGAGAACAGCTCCGAGAGAACTTGTGACTGACCCAGGGTCACACCAGCAGCTGCATGTGGAAGCATGAGGAAACAAACCCGGTTGTCCCAGATTGCAGTCCACACACTTAACCACTACACCAAACTGGCTCTCTGGAAGGTGAAGCCAGTGCAGCAATTCACTCAGAGGCACGCCAGGCACCCCCATCTGATGGGAGGTGAATTCTTCTGCGTCTCTGACTTTGAAACGATTGAGACGTCCATTCACGCTAAGGCAGAGACGCCCCCATCCCCAGCAGAAGCCGATTAGAAGGAGATTCGGCCTGCACAGTGACTCATGCAGAGACACAGTAGCAGCCTGCTCTTGCCAGTGAGTACTTTCTGCTTCTCAGAAGCATTTAGTTATATAATTATTTCTCAGTCTGCAGTGTAGCACATCGTCTGCGAAGGAGATCCTTGCCCGGACGTTTCATTATTCTCCAAGATGCCACAACCCGAAGTCTCTGGGGTTTAGAAACTGCGACCCACTTTACGGGGATCCCACTAACCACCTCTCTCCATCTTCTTCCGCCTTGATCATTAATTAAAGTCAACACAGGCAGTGGGGAGTAGAGGGGCAGGCTAATCCTATAGGCAAACAGGACCCTCCTTTCGCACCTCCCCTGACAATAGGGGCCCAATTAACACCTCCTCCCTTCCCCCCCTCAAAAAAAAAAACTAGACCGAAACAAGGGAAACATGACTTGAAACCAGTACTTCTTTTAAGTGTCACTTTTGGTACTTTGCAGGACGACCCAAGTCGGGTCTGTTTGGTTTGGCGAAGAAAGGGAAGGAGGCCCGGAAGCATCTCGGGTTTGCAGGTGGGTTTTGTAAGAGCTACGGTGGCTCAAGTGGTTAAGACGCTGAACTGCAGGCTGTGGAAGGTCAGTCGTTCAGCAGTTCGAGACCCGGGAGTGCCGCAGGACGGAGTGAGCTCCCGTCTCTAGTTCCAGCTCCTGCCAACCTAGCAGTTCGAAAGCAAGAAATTGCAAGTAGACAAATAGGTACAACTTCAGTGGGAAGGTAACAGCGTTCTGTGCGCCTTGGTGTTTAGTCATGCCGGCCACATGACCACGGAAACGTCTTTGGACAGCGCTGGCTCTTCGGCTTTGAAACGGAGATGAGCACCGCAATCCTAGAGTCGGATTCGACTGGCTTTTGAGCAAGGGAACCTTTACCTTTACCTTTGTAGGAGGGTGGGACATCTTGCACGTTTGCTTGTGCGAGAAGATGGCTCTGAAGCACGCGCAAGATGCCGGAAATAACAAGGTTTGAGCCCCGTGGCACCTTTAAGACCAACAAGTTTGATACACTTAAGAGTCCAGCGGCACCTTTAAGACCCACAGAGTTTTTATTTGAGGTGTGGGCTTTCGCGTGCAAAGCACACTCCGTCAGACGATGGAATGGAATTACAGATCATAGTTGTATATCTATAGGAGTGGTGTGTCAAATCGGCATGCAAAATAGCGAGGGCGCGCTTTTGCAACCGATCGAAAGAAAGCTTAGACTAAGGACTGGGTTCTCACAAATTGGGGCACGTCAACCTCCGGTTCTAACATATTTATTACCTTTGTTGTCCGTCCCCCCAGTTGAACCGAAACAGAACTAAGCTTGTCCAAAGACAGTAATCAAACAAAGGATCCAGGATACCCAACGTCAAATTGACATCGATAGAGCCCCAGAATTTTTGGCTGCAGAATATACAAAATGTACCTGTCCCAGCTGGAGATTCCAGCCCAACGGACGGCATTTTCGCTAGCTAGATGGCGAGCTCTTCCCTCCACTGTGTTAGACGGGAAGTTTAGAAAGACTCCCATGCATGAGAGGGTTTGTCCCTGCGGGGACGGCGAGGTCGAAACAATCGAACATGTATTACTGTATTGCTCCATGTATCATGAAATTAGGACAAAGAAGATTTCCCCTCTTCTTAAGAAATATCAGGGATGTACAGACACAGAGTTTAGCAAACTGCTCCTTAGGGGTGTTAACCCAACAGTCACAGCTTCCAGTGCAAGTTTTTTAGCAGCTGTATATAAAATATGTCAAGAGACACTGCGTAGAGTATCCGAATTTTAGCTGCTTTAGCCTTGTAATTTTTGAGTGTGCATATTGGTTATGAGATTGTCTAGGAGTCATATGTAAGATATCATATGTTTTATGCTGGTCAATGACTGTATCAGTAAATCTGAACTAAGCTTGTCATTTTTTCGATCTGTTAAAAACGTCTTCACTATTTTGCATGCTAATCTAACAAGCCACTCCTACATATACAACTATGATAGGTAATTCCCAGTGCCAGATTCACCATTAAACAGACTAAGCACGTGCTTTAGGACACCAGGGCCAAAGGGGGCACCACAAATAATGTCCCCTTTTGAGAGAAGGCTAGGATGTAGGGTTGCCAGCCTCAGGCGGGGCCTGGAGGTCTCCCAGAATTACCAGTGTTCTACAGATGATGGAGATGAGAAGAAGATTGAAAACAAATCAGCCAGTATCATCATGCCCCTGTATAAATCATTGGTGCGACCTCATTTGGAATACTGTGTACAGTTCTGGTCGCCACATCTCAAAAAGGATATCATAGCATTGGAAAAAGTACAGAGAAGGGCAACTAGAATGATAAAGGGGTTGGAACACTTTCCCTATGAAGAAAGGTTAAAACGCTTGGGGTTCTTCAGCTTGGAGAAACGACGGCTGAGGGGTGACATGATCGAGGTTTATAAGATTATGAATGGGATTGAGCAGGTTGGGAAAGAAGGACTTTTCTCCCTTTCTCACAATACAAGAACCCGTGGGCACTCCATGAAATTGCTGAGCAGTCAGGCTAGAACAGATAAAAGGAAATACTTCTTCACCCAGAGAGTGATTAACACATGGAATTCACTGCCACAGGAGGTGGTGGCAGCTACAAGCATGGACAGTTTCAAGAGGCAATTAGATAAACATCTGGAGCAGAAGTCCATCAGTGGCTATTAGCCACAGGGTATAGATGGGAACTCTCAGTCTGGGGCAGGTGATGCACTCTATTCCTGGTGCTGGAGGGGGCAGCACTGGGAGGGCTTCTGGAGTTCTGGCCCCACTGCTGGACCTCCTGATGGCCCCTGGTATTTTTGTCCACTGTGTGACAGAGTGTTGGACTAGATGGGCCATTGGCCTGATCCAACAATGGCTTCTCTTATGTTCTTATGTTCTAAAGTTGGGGAAAGGATGAACAAATGTAGAAAAGTGCCTTTCCGGTTGTGAAGGTTGGAACTTTGATCCATTTAACTTGTGAAATATTAAAATAGATGTTGTATTGTAATCTATGAGGGAAGAAGAAGGAGGAGGAGAAGAAGAAGAAGAGGAAGAGGAAGAGGAAGAGGAAGAGGAAGAAGAAGAAGAAGAAGAAGAAGAAGAAGAAGAAGAAGAAGAAGAAGAAGAAGAAGAAGAAGAAGAAGAAGAAGAAGAAGAAGAAGAAGAAGAAGAAGAAGAAGAAGAAGAAGAAGAAGAAGAAGAAGAGGAGGAGATTGGATTTATACCGGGCCCTTCACTGCCCAAAGGCGTCTCAGAGCGGCTTACAAACTCCTTTCCCTTCCCCTCCCCACAACAGACACCCTGTGAGGTAGGTGGGGCTGAGAGAGCTTTGACAGAAACCGCTCTTTTTCAAGAACAGCTCTGACAAAACTACAGCTTGCCCAAGGTCATCCAGCAGGTGCAAGTAGAGGAGTGGGGAATCAAACCCTGGTTCTCCCAGATTAGAGTCTGCGCACTGAACCACTTCACCAGAGAGAGAGAGAGAGAGAGGGGGGGGGAGAGAGAGAGAGAGAGAGAGAGAGAGAGAGAGAGAGAGAGAGAGAGAGAGAGATGCTGCTTCTCTCCAAGTGTTAAGCAGACCTGGCCCTAGTAAGATTGACAGGTTTCTTTTTGGAGGGGGGGGTCTAGAGTTGCCAATCTCAAGGTGGGCAGAGAACTCTCTGGAGAACTCTCAACTTATAACTGGTCTCCAGACCAGTGTTCCCTCTAAGCTGAGTTAGTGTGAGCTGGCTCACAGTTTTTTAGCCTCTGGCCCACACATTTTTGTCTCAGCTCAGGAAGGGAGGGCTCCAGAGCAAACCGATTTATGCAGCAGCCAAATCGCTCGCTCACAACTTTAATGCCACTGGCTCACAAGGTAGAGTCCTTGCTCACAAGATTCCACAGCTGAGGGAACGTTGCTCCAGACGACAGAAGTCCGTTTCCCTGAAGAAAATGGCTGCTTCTTTTTGAGCCAGCGGTCACCTTTGGAGATCAGACACAGGGTGGCGGGCACGATCACAAAATGGCCGCCACAAGGGGCAGAGCCGACCTCAAGATAGGTAAAGGTAAAGGGTTCCCTTGCTCGAAAGCCAGTCGAATCCGACTCTAGGGTTGCGGTGCTCATCTCCGTTTCAAAGCCGAAGAGCCAGCGCTGTCCGAAGACGTTTCCGTGGTCATGTGGCCGGCATGACTAAACACCACGGCGCACGGAACGCTGTTCCCTTCCCTCCGAAGTGGTACCTCTTTATCTACTTGCAATTTCTTGCTTTCGAACTGCTAGGTTGGCAGGAGCTGGAACTAGAGACGGGAGCTCACCCCATCATACGGCACTCTCGGGTCTTGAACTGCTGAACTACTGACCTTCCACAGCCTGCAGTTCAGCGTCTTAACCACTTGAGCCACCACAGCTCCTTGACCTCAAGATAGCAGGGAGTAAATTGATGCATAACTCTTAATTGTCGCTCTTGCAGCATTTCAGATGAAAGCTCTGCTTAACGGAACGAAGGTATTTGAAGTGCACACACGTAAGAATACATATTGAGCTAGCTAAGAAACACTCATTGGGGCAGTATGTGGCGGATCTGCAGCAGCCAATCAGAACCTCGGTTGGCCCAGGAAAAGGAGGAGAAGGAGAAGAAGGAGAAGAACAAAAAGAGGAGGAGGAGATTGGATTTATACCCTGCCTTTTCACTCGGAGTCTCAGAGTGGTTTACAATCTCCTTCCCCTCCCCACAACAGACACCCTGTGAGGTAAGCGGGGCTGAGAGAGCTCTTTCGAGGACTGCCCCTGAGAGAACAGCTCTGAAAGAACTTGTGACGGACCCAAGATCACTCCAGCAGCTGCATGTGGAGGAGTGGGGAATCAAACCCGGTTCTCCCAGATTAGTCCACGCTCCTCACCACTACACCAAACTGGCTCTCAGGTAGGTGGGTCTGAAAGAGTTCTGAGGGAACTGTGAGTGGCCCAACGTCACCCAGCAGGCTTCGTATGGTGGAGGAGTGGGGAATCAAACCCGGTTCTCCAGATTCAAGGTCACCTCTCCTAACCACTACAATATGCCGGCTGTCCCCACAACAGACACCCTGTGAGGTCGGGGGGGCTGAGGGAGCTCTTTCAAGGACTGGTCATGAGAGAACAGCTCTGAGAGAACTCGTGACTGGCCCAAAGTCACACCAGCAGCTGCATGTGGAGGAGGAGTGGGGAATCAAATGCTCCTAACCACTACCCCAAACTGGCTCTCTCACTAGGCAGATGCCAAGAAAGGGCCGCACTGGGGACCCCTGCTCTGTGGCATGGTACACTGCTGGGGTCCGTCCCCCCAATCTCTGGGAATTTCCCAACCCTAGCTGCAGGCCAGACCTACTTCTGGATTCTTCCTGAGGTGTGAGAAGGGGGGGGTTTGGGGACACACACACACACACAGAAACGGTCTTCATATCTATGAAGGTTTTCTTACAAAGAGAAGGAAGGGAGAATCCGTCAGGGCCTACATTAAGCAGCAAAGCCCTGTTACGATGACATTTTCGTCATTACGCAAATGAGATTGAAACTTGTCTTCTGGGGCACTCTACGTACATGGTTCATCTACTACTCCCCACCCCACCCCCAAGAATACCATACGTGGCTGTTCCGTTCCTCACAACGGCCCTGTGAGGCAGGCCAAGAGAGATCAGCCAGGGAGTGGGGGATTCGAACACACAGCTCTCTGGTTCTAGTCTGACGCTACGTAACCACCGCACTCCACCAGCTGGATAGTTGCACCATACCCAGACAAATAAATTCCTGGGGCCCTGAGAGCCGGTTGGTGTAGTGGTTAAGTGTGCAGACTCTAATCTGGGAGAACCGGGTTTGATTCCCCACTCCTCCACATGTAGCTGCTGGTGTGACCTTGGGTCAGTCACGAGTGCTCTCAGAGCTGTTCTCTCAAGGTCAGTTCTCTCAGAGCTGTTCTCTCAAGAGCAGTCCTCGAAAGAGCTCTCTCAGCCCCACCAACCTCACAGGGAGTCTGTTGTGGGGAGGGGAAGGGAAAGGAGATTGTAAGCCGCTCTGAGACTCTTTGGAATAGTAAAGGGTGGGGTATAAATCCAATCTCCTCCTCCTTCTCCTCTTCTTCTGGCATCTGTTTATTGTACCAACCCCAGAAACAGTCAAAATTTCAACACACGATCAGAGAGTGCAACATCAGTTGGCCAGATACAAAAATCATCCCTGCACCTGTAAATGGCACAAGCTCTCTCAAAAAGCCTCGTCTGACAGAATGCTGGTAAGGGTTACTGTTCTTTACAATACCCCTGTGAGGCGGGAAAGGCTAGGAGAAAGTTTGTGGAAGTCAAACGGGGCGGAGTTGTAAAAAACAAATCCCCTCGTTATAACCACGCCCTTCCAGAGAAAATCTGGGAGATACGTGGATGGACCCTAGCATCACACCGCACTTTTTATAGTTGGGCGAAGATTCACAGAACCATAGACTCACAGAGTCGGAAGGGACCTCCAGGGGTCATCTAGTCAAACCCCCTGCACGATGCAGGAAATTCACAAATACCCACCCACCCCCAGTGACCCCTGTTCCAAGCCCAGAAGATGGCAACCTCTCTCCCACCCCTCCAGGAGCCCCGGCCAAACTGGCCTGGAGAAAATTTGCTTCCTGACCTCCAAGTGGCGATCAGCATTTCCCTGGGCTGCCACCTCCCAAGGAAGCCTGTTCCACTGAGGAACCGCTCTGACTGTCAGGAAGTTCTTCCTAACGTTTAGCCAAAACCCTTCTGATTTCATTTCAACCTGTTGGTTCTGGTCCGACCTTCTGGGGCAACAGAAAACAACTCTGCCCCATCCTCTATAATGACAGCGCCTCAAGTACTTGAAGATGGTTATCAAATCACCTCTCAGTCGTCTCCTCTCCAGGCTAAACAGACCCAGCGCCTTCAACCTTTCCTCAGAGGACTTGGTCTCCAGACCCTTCACCATCTTCATTGCCCTCCTCTGGACACGTTCCAGCTTGTCTATATCCTTCGAACCCAGGTTCAAGGCCAGCATTCCCTCTACTGTCCTGCATTAGCTCCCTTTAGGCCTTTCCTCTTTCCTTCCCCCGGTTGCTCCTATTGTTTGCCTCTGTCTGTTCCAGCTTTACCCACAGATAACTCTCTCTGTGTGTGTGTGTTAAAGGTAGAGGTTTCCCTTGCTGGAAAGCCAGTCGAATCCGACTATAGGGGGTGGTGCTTATCTCCATTTCCAAGCCGAAGAGCCAGCGCTGTCCGAAGATGTTTCCGTGGTCATGTGGCCGGCATGACTAGACGCCAAAGTGGTAACTATTTATCTACTTGCAATTTCTCGCTTTCGAACGGCTAGGTTGGCAGGAGCTGGGACCAGAGACGGGAGCTCACTCCGTCACGCGGCACTCGGGTCTCGAACTGCCGGACTACAGACCTTCCGGTCCGCAGCTCAGCATCTTGACCTCTGAGCCACCGCGGCCGTGCGTGTGTGTTAAGTCCCGTCAATTTGCTTAATACTTATGGTGACCCTATGAATTAATGACCTCCGGAATGTCATGCCCTTGGTTAGGTCTTGTCAACGGAGGAGGTCCGTGACTTTCTTGACCGAGAGTCAACACATCGCACATTGGGTCCTCCCCTGCCCTGGGGCCTTCAGCTTTTCCTAGCACAATAGCTACAAGTCCGGGGGATTTTTACACCCTGCGTCCACCCTCTGAGATTTATCTATTTATATACATTATTTATAATCCGCCTTTCTCAGTTGGATAAGAGAAATTACACAGAGTGAGTTAACGCACTCGACCGGATGGGGCATTCCGTAAACCATGCAATGGGATTCGGGTTGTAGAAGCAACTGGAAATCAAGGAAGGAAGGAAGGAAGGAAGGAAGGAAGGAAGGAAGGAAGGAAGGAAGGAAGGAAAGCAAGAAAGGAGGGAGGGAGGGAGGGAGGGAGGGAGGGAGGGAGGGAAGGAAGGAAGGAAGGAAGGAAGGAAGGAAGGAAGGAAGGAAGGAAGGAAGGAAGGAAGGAAGGAAGGAAGGAAGGAAGGAAGAAAGAAAGAAAGAAAGAAAGAAAGAAAGAAAGAAAGAAAGAAAGAAAGAAAGAAAGAAAGAAAGAAAGAAAGAAAGAAAGAAAGGAGGGAAGGAAGGAAGGAGGGAAGGAAGGAAGGAAGGAAGGAAGGAAGGAAGGAAGGAAGGAAGGAAGGAAGGAAGGAAGGAAGAAAGAAAGAAAGAAAGAAAGAAAGAAAGAAAGAAAGAAAGAAAGAAAGAAAGGAAAGCAAGAAAGGAGGGAAGGAAGGAAGGAAGGAAGGAAGGAAGGAAGGAAGGAAGGAAGGAGGAAGGAAGAAGAAAGAAAGAAAGAAAGAAAGAAAGAAAGAAAGAAAGAAAGAAAGAAAGAAAGAAAGAAAGAAAGAAAGAAGGAAGGAAGGAAGGAAGGAAGGAAGGAAAGAAAGAAGGAAGGAAAGGAAGGCTTAAGCAAAGCCAAGGCATTAACATGGCCAGGAGGGGGGGGAGACTCAGTGTTCCCTCTAAGCTGATTTAGTGTGAGCTAGCTCACCGTCTCTTAGCCTCCGGCTCACTCACCTTTGCCTTTGCTCAGGAAGGAGGGCTCCAGAGTAAACTAATTCATGCAGGAGCCAAGTCGCTCACTCACAACTTTAATGCCAGGAGCTCACAAAGTAGAATTTTTGCTCACCACACTCCACCGCTTAGAGGGAGCACGCCGCAGGATATAAATTTGGCCAGGGAGTGTGGGATATAAAATTTAAATAAATAAATAAATAAATAAATATTCGGTGATGCAAAATCACACGGTGGGAGCCCCCTTACAGCAAGCGATCCACAGTTGTATGGACCGCCGTCTCTGATGATTCACCCTAGCAAGTCTGGGAATCGTTTAGTACAGTCCTCTGAACCTGGGGGGTATAGGACATGTGGTCCAGACCTTATTTTGGGGTTCAGAGCTTTCAAAACTCCCCTCGGTGTTTTTGGATGAACTCATGAATACGATGCGAATCAGGTCTGGATAAGGGACTGGGAACAAGGGGCCAACTTCAGGCTCCTTTGAGCGTTGCGTCTTCCGGACCTGCGTCTCAAAGTCCATCGCGGTAAAACGAGAGAGTCCTGGCCGTCGGGCTGGCCTGTCGCAGCGCCAGATCTCCCTCGGTGCAAGGACCCCCTTCGTCCCTTTTTACGTAAGGCAGGGATTCAGAGACTCAAATCCGTTCCTTTGTTCTCTGTCTGGCCCCCTGGTTCCCTCGTGATGGGGTCACATGTCCCATGGAGCATTCGAGCTTTGCATGGATTACCGGGGAAGAACGATGCCGTCAAAAGTGTTCTGGGACGGGGGGGGTGCTTTCCCTGAGAAACCAGACCCCATCAATTTTTGTTCCCGACAAAGTGACAAGGCATGGGGAAACCAACATGGTGGGCCTACCTTGGCAGGTCCAGATCCTTCCTTTTCGATGAGGCAGCGGAAGCAACGGAGACACCTGGCTGCTTATCGAAGAAAAGTGGGGATATTCCTTTTGTGCAAAAGGGGACAGGCGCTCTAAGACGATTGGGGTGAGAATGAGGGGGCCACTGCTGTTTCTCGGGGCGCTTCAGCCATGGAAGGGATTGTTTGTCAGGCACACCTGGACTTCTAGCCAATGGGTAGATCCTACGAACCAAGAAGAAGAGGAGAGAGGAGAAGAAGAGACTGGAATTTATACCCCGCCCGTCACTACCCGAAGGAGTCTCAGAGCGGCTTCCAATCTCCTTCCCCTTCCCCCCCCACAACAGATACCCTGTGAGGTAGGCAAGGCTGAGAGAGCTCTGTCGAGGACTGCTCCTGAGAGAACAGCTCTGAGAGAACTTGTGACTGACCCAAAGTCACACCAGCAGCTGCATGTGGAGGCGTGGGGGATCAAACCCGGTTCTCCCAGATTAGTGTCCGCGCTCTTAACCACTACACCAAACTGGCTGTGGAGGGTAGGCATGGGTGAGAATCAGATTCGGGTACAGTGCTGAGGGAGGGGGGATTAATCTCCCCACCCATACCGTTTCCCCAGTTTCCAATATGGAACCCGGAGACGGCCCTGACCTAGACGGCCAAGGCTAGACCAATCTTGTCAGAAGCTAAGTTTGAGAGCCAGTCTGGTGTAGTGGTGAGGAGCGTGAACTCTAATCTGGGAGAGCCGGGTTTGATTCCCCACTCCTCCACATGCAGCTGCTGGCGTGACCTTGGGTCAGTCACGAGTTCTCTCAGAGCTGTTCTCTCAAGGGCAGTTCTCTCAAGAGAGCTCTCTCAGCCTCGCCTGCCACACAAGGTGTCTGTTGTGGGGAGGGGAAGGGAAAGGAGGTACTGTAAGCCGCTCTGAGACTCCAAGTGAAGGGCAGCATATAAGTTGGAGAGTCAGCTGGGTGACCTTGGGTCAATCACAAGTTCTCTCAGAGCTGTTCTCTCAAGAGCAGTCCTCTCAAGAGAGTTCTCTCAGCCCCGCCTACCTCATACAGGGTGTCTGTTGTGGGGAGGGAAGGGAAAGGAGGTACTGTAAGCCGCTCTGAGACTCCAAGTGAAGGGTAGCGTATAAGTTGGAGGGTCAGCTTGGTGACCTTGGGTCAATCACAAGTTCTCTCAGAGCTGTTCTCTCAAGAGCAGTCCTCGAAAGAGCTCTCTCAGCCCCGCCTACCTCACACAGGGTGTCTGTTGTGGGGAGGGGAAGGGAAAGGAGACTGTAAGATGCTCTCCTTTGGGTAGTGAAGTTCAGGCTATAAATCCAGTCTCTGCCTCCTCCTCTTCTTCTTCATAAGGTCGGCCCTGGTTAGTACATGGATGGGAGACCGCCGGGGAAGTCCAGGGTTGCTCCACAGAGCCAAGCTATAGCAAAACCACCTCTGTTTGCCTCTGTCTTGCCCTGGTCGGCTCAGGCGAGCCCAGTCTCATCAAATCTTGGAAGCTAAGTAGGGTCGGCCCTGGCTAGTTCTTGGACAGGTAACGGCGAACCATCTTTGAACGTCTCTTGCCTGGAAAACCCTACTGGATCGCCATGAGTTAGTGCTGACTTGAGCGTGCTTTCCATCAAACCTGGAGAGTCCCCTCCCAGCAGCAAACAACAAAGCAAGAAGAGGAAGAGGAAAAGAGGAGATTGGATATATACCCCCTGCCCTTCACTACCCAAAGGAGTCTCAGAGCAGCTTCCAATCTCCTTTCCCTTCCCCTCCCCACAAAAGGCACCCTGTGAGGTCGGTGGGGCTGAGAGAGCTCTTGCGAGGACTGCCCTTGAGAGAGCAGCTCTGAGAGAACTTGTGACTGAGCCAAGGTCACACCAGCAGCTGCATGTGGAGGAGTGGGAGATCAAACACAGAATACATCACTGGCTCCCAACAACATGGGGTTTCCATGCCCCCCCAGCCCATGGAATGCTGGGAAAGTGGGCTGGGGAAGAAGAAGAAGAGATTGGATTTATACCCCGCCCTTCACTCGGCGTCTCAGAGTGGCTTACAGACTCCTTTCCCTTCCCCTCCCCACAACAGGCACCTTGTGAGGTAGGCGGGGCTGAGAGAGCTCTCGCGAGGACTGCCCTGGAGAGAGCAGCTCTGAGAGAACTTGTGACTGACCCAAGGTCACACCAGCAGCTGCATGCGGAGGAATGGGGGGATCAAACCCGGTCCTCCCAGATTAGAATCTGAGCTCCTAACCACTACACCAAACTGGCTCTCCAGGAGGGGATATAGCACAAAGGAGTTAACCATCTCCTCAAAGTCACTTTCCGCAGCCCGATTTGGGACCTCCGTGGCAGCTTTTAAGAGAAGTGAAGTGCGGCCATGGATCCCCCGCTCTCTTTCCCCCTTGGCCTTTAGGTTTAACGAGAAGAGATCGCCGGATTCGCGTCGGCAATGATAAAGCAGCCATGACGGCAAAACAGAGCCTCCAGATCCAAAAGCAGTCTACCTCTTGAGCGTTAGGTGCCAGCAATGAACGACGACGGGAGAGTCTTTACAGCCTCCTCGCCCTACTCCTCTAAACTCTGGAAACAGAACTCCAGACCAGAAGGACTGAGGCTTGCGAGCTTTCTTACCTGTGCCTTTGGGGGGCACCCGGACAGGCAGACATTAGCAGGGGCTCCCGCTTTCCCTCCGTTTCATTTGCTGATTCGGCCCATCAAGCTGCAGTTAAAAGACACAAAAGCAGACCCCACCGGTTGGGTGTTTTTTTCTTCTAAAGGCAGATCCATTTGCAACTCTATAGGCCTGAAGGGCGCCTGCTCCTCTGTGTAGGAGGGTTGCCAGCCTCCAGGTGTCGCCTGGAGACCACCCACTATCACAGTTCATCTCCAGACAACAACGATCAGTTCCCCTGGGGGGAAATGGCTGCTTTGGAGGGTGGTCTCTGCGGCATCGTACCCTGCCGAGGTCCCTCCGGGCCCCCAAAACCACCCTCCCCAGGTTCCATCCCCAAAATCTCCAGGCATTTCCCAACCCGGAGCTGGCAACCCTAACGGCTCTTGGTTTACACACCGGCCAGAAGAGTTTTCTTCTCTCTCACCTGAGCCAACCTCGAATCGAGAGAGGGTGAGGCAGGAATGTTCACGGGTCTCAGCCCTCTTTGCTCCTGCCCAGCATTGCCTTACTTGTGAGTTTTACGGCTGGGTTGGGCCCCCGCGTTATCCCCATGTCGAGACACCAACAAAGCCGTTATTAATTTTATTGCCCTTTAAAAAGAAACTCGTTTCTCCCTTCGTTTCCCCTCTTTGCTGTCTGATGCCTGCCAAGTCCCCAGGGCATGGTGGAGACTGAGGGTACGTCCCGCGGTACCAGCTTTTTGGGAAAAGTTCTCTCTGCTTCCACGTTTATATTTTATTTTACGCTTGTGGCGGATGAAGCGGGGTGTACACCGGGAGCCAGGAAAGCTGCGATTCGGTCTGAGCTCCCCCATGAACTCACTACGGCTTCAAGCAAGTCACTTGAGAGTTGCCATCTCTGGGTTGGGGAATACCTGGAGATTTGGGGGGCGGAGCTGGCGGAGGGTGGAGTTTAGGAAGGGGAGGGGCTTCAGTGGGGTACAAATGCCAGAGAGCCCACCATCCACAGCAGGCACTTTCTCCAGGAGAACTAATCTCTGTTGCCTGGAGATCAGTTATAATCCCTGGAGAGCTCCAGCGGAGGTTGGCAACCCGCCATCACTGCCTCTGATGGCAAAATGGGGACCATGCATGGTGGCAGCAGTTGGTAGACTATTATCCCAGGACGTCATTCTGCCTCCTTCGACATATTGATGCTTCTTGTTTCCATGCAAGAGCTCAGGAAATTTTACTTCACTCGCAGTCGCACTGCACCGCGGGTGTCGTAGTCTTTACTTTATTATTATTATCATCTATTTAAAGCATTTATTGGCCGCCTTTTTTCCTTGCAGAGCTCAAGTGGGCTCATAATACATAAAATAAGAAACGTAAAAACAAAAAAGGCTTATAACGAATAAAAGAAGATATGTAAAAACATAAACCCCACACTTTAAAATCACAAAGTAGGGATGCCAGACTCCAGGTGGGACCTGGGGATCCCCCGGAATTACGGCTCATCTCCAGACTCCACAAATCAGTTCCCCAGGAGCAAACGGATGCTGTGGAGGGGGGACTCTATGGCACCGGGTCCCACTGAGGTCCCTGTCCTCCCCAGGCTCAATCTCCAATTCTCCAGGAGTTTCCCAACCTGGATCTGGAAACCCTACTACCACCCCAGCCCCCACCGGTGGCCAGAGAGGACCGGGTAACCCACACAACGTAACCTATGCCGTTCTAATGTGAAACCGTCTTCAGCTGCCTGTTGAAGACTGAAAGTGAAGGGGCCAGGCGGACCTTGTTCCATTACTGTGGGGCAGCCACCGAAAAGTCCCCGTCTCCTGTGCCCACCAAAGGAGCTTTTCCGATTGGTTGGGACAGCCAGGAGGGCCTCTCCCTGCAGGGACCTATGAAGGAAAACGGTCCTTCAGAGAAACCCCCCAGTCCCAAGCCATGTTCCCTCTACGCTGTGGAGTCTCGCGAGCCAAAAATTCTACTTTGTGAGCTACCGGCGTGAAAGTCGCGAGCGAGCGATCTGGCTGCTGCCTAAATTAGCTTGCTCCAGAGCCCTCCTTCCCGGAGCCAAGACAAAAATCTGTGAGCCAGAGGCTAAAAAACCTGCGAGCCGGCTCACACCGACTCGGCTTAGAGGGAACACTTGTCCCAATGAAGCCACTGTAGGGCCTTAGAGGTCAAAAACAGCACCTCCGGTTTGGCTCGGCGGCCTGCGGTTAAGGGTGAATCCGTATTGTGTGGAGAAGTGGTGGTGGTGGGGAGAATCCATACAGTCCAGGGAAGCGAAGTCAGCTGCCACATGCCAAGTTCACATGCCGGGCTCTTGGCTTTGCAACCCGACATTCAATCAACAGGCTTCGAGCAGCTTGGGGTGGGTGGGGGGATGGCAATGTGAAGAATTTGGGTTGGCTGAGCTGCCAGGTGGACGCTTAGGGGAGGCTTTCTGTCTGCCCCGCTAATCTCCCCAGCCTATATAGATTTCTAAGGCCCACCCTCTCCCCCCCTCCTCTGCCTCCTTCCCTCCTCTCTGCAAAGCCCCTGGAAGTGAGGAGAGAAAAGGCATTGTTTCTTATCCCCCCTGGGTAATTAGGGGAGGCTATTGTGCGCGGCCTAGGGGGAGGTTCCTCATAAGTCAACCCCGCTCATTGTCCACTGAGGAAACCTCTGGAAGGAAACCCGGCATTTTGGGGAAGGGAATAGCCCCTTTCCTACCAGCTGCCCCCCAATACGAAGAAGAAGAGAGAGAAGAGTTTGGATTTATACCCCGCCCTTCACTGCCCAAAGGCGTCTCAGAGCAGCTGACAAACTCCTTTCCCTTCCCCTCCCCATAACGGACACCCTGTGAGGTAGGTGGGGCTGAGAGAACTTCTGACAGAAACTGTCCTTGAGAGAACAGCTGTGCCAGAGCTTGTGACAGACCCAAGGTCACACCAGCAGGTGCAAGTGGAGGAGTGGGGAATCAAACCCGGTTCTCCCAGATAAGAGTCCGCGCACTTAACCACTACACCAAACTGGCTCTCTCCCCTGTCAGAACAAAGTCTGAGTCCCGGTCAATGCTCCCTTCTAAGCTGTGGAGTCTTATGAGCAAAAATTTTTATTTTGTGAGCTCCTGGGCATTAAAGCTGTGAGTGAGCGACTGGGCTACTGCAGACATCGGTTTGCTCTGCCACCATCCTTCCTGAGCTAAGACGAAAATGTGTGAGCCGGAGGCTAAAGAACTGTGAGCTAGCTCGCCGTGACTCAGCTTAGAGGGAACAATGGTCCCGGTGGCACCTTTGAGACCAACAAAGTTTAATTCTGGGTGTAAGCTTTCGTGGGCACGCACGCTTCTTTGGAGACTCCCCTGTCAATCCGCCAGGAAAGAAGAAGTGCATCAACCAGAGGCTGGTCAAAGACCACCACAAGGTCAAAGCCGTAGAACTTTTTGAAACCCCTACTAGCCCCCAGGGCTTTGGGGGGGGGGGAGATGCTGGAATTCTCAAGAGAGAAATGAAGTCTTCAATGTGTACACAGAAAACTCATGAACTTTTAAACATTTTTTAAAAGAATTTTATCAGAGAGGTTCCGGAACGCTGTTCTGGGCATGTTCCCCCAGAGAAAAAGCCCCACCTACTCCCTGTTTTCCTTCCCCCCCCAAAAAAAATATTCAAATCCACTTTTTTGTCTGCAGGAAGGTCCATAGTAGACATGGGAACCGTTGTTCCATTTTTATTTTTATTTTGGTCAATGATTAGGAGAGCATTTTTTTTGAGGTTCAAAATTCTTCACGGCCCGTTATTCTTTTTTTAAATCCTCCATGTTGTTATTCCCAGAACACAAAAGGAGCCCCAGGGCACGTGGGCGGAGAAAAGACTGAAGAGTCTGGTACTTTTCAGTTCAGAAAAGAGACGACTCGGGGCGGGGGTGGGGGGAGAGACATAATAGAGGTTTTATTTGACTACGCATGGGCGGAGAGAGCTGACAAAAGAGAATTTTTTCTCTCTCTCTGGAAACAGTAGAACTCGAGGGCATCAGCTGAGGCTGATGGGCAGTAGGTTCTGTTTGGACATAAGGAAATACGACTTTACACAGAGAGTGATTAAAAGGTGGAACTGGCTATAAGAGGGTGTAGCGATGGCCACAGGGATAATCAGCTTTAAAAGCAAACTGGATAGATTCATGAAGGATAAATCAGTAGCTACTAGCCATGGTGACTGAGGGGAACCTCCACATTCAGAGGCACTAATCCTCTGAATCCCAGAACCAGGAGGCAACATCAGGGGAAGGCCTCGGCCTCCATGGCCTGTTGTTGGACCTCCAGAGGAACTGGCTGGCCACTGTGTGAGACAGGATGTTGGACTGGATGGACCAGTGATCTGAATCCATCAGGCTTCTCCTTATGTTCTTATGAAGGCCTCGACCTCTCCGCCCTGTTGTTTGGTCTCCAGAAGAACTGGCTGGCCACTGTGTGAGACAGGATGCTGGATGAGATGGACCACTGGTCTGATCCAGCAGGCCTCTTCTTAGGTTCTTTAAACATAAGAAGCTATACCACAATACATGAGGTTAACCACATGGTATTAACCACGGAACGGATGTCCCAGGTAAATCTCCATTTTGACCCTTCATCAGGCCGTAATCATATGGTAAAGGACAGGCACTTATCCTCTGTTCCCAGTTGCATTCCACCACTCAAGTGTTATACCAAGCTGAGGAGCTCTGCTATTTCCCTTGAAGGCCTATTCAATGTTCCAACCAGCTCCACAAAGTCAAAAGCCGTGAGCGGTGGAGCGCAACTGGGAACAGAGGGTAATTCTTTCCTGGCTTTACCGTATGATTACAGCCTGACAAAGGGTCGAAACGGAAATTTACCTGGGACACCTTGTTGCCGTGGTTAATACCATGTGCTTAACCTCACGTATTATGGTTTAGCTTCATATGCCTAAATTTAGTTTGTACTTGAACTGCATCTTTAAAGAACAGTTAATAAGGGTTTCTTTTGTAATTTCAAGTAAAATCTTGTGTATATTCCTTAAACTTTACAATGTTTTTCAGATATAGTATATCACACCCACTATATAGCCATTTTTTTTGTTATACAACCTCTAGGTGATTGTTGGAGATCTCCTACTGTTACACCACAACTCCAGTTCACCCAGAGAATAGAATCATGGAATCCCAGAATTGGAAGGGGCCATAGAGGCCATCTAGTCCACAAATCTCCAGGTATTTCCCAACCCAAAGCTGGCAATCTTCGGAGGGATCCAAAAATTCAAAAGATATAGAAGAAGAGGAGAGGAAATTAGATTTACACCCTGCTCTTCACTACCCGAAGGAGTCTCAGAGCAGCTTACAATCTCCTTTCCATTCCACTCCCCACAACAGACACCCTGTGAGGTCGGTGGGGCTGAGAGAGCTCTGAGAGAACGTGTGACTGACCCAAGGTCACACCAGCAGCTGCATGAGGAGGAGTAGGGAATCAAACCCGGTTCTCCCCAATTAGAGTCCATGCTCCTAAACCACTTCACCAAACGGGCTCTCTTTTCCCGAATGGAAAGATCTTTTCGAAAAATGTCATGATTCGAGCCCGGTTAGCACCTTAGAGACCCAACAAGATTTTTTTGGGGGTAGAATCTTCTGAGAGTCACAGGGACCCCATTCCTACTTGTGTCCAACGAAGGGAGTGCTGACGCTCAGATGCTTCTACCCCGAAAACCTTGTGGGTCCCTAAGGGACTGCTACACTCGAATCCAGCTCTTTGACCGCCGACCAACACAGCCGCCCTCCAAAACAATCTTCAAAACTTCACGTGAGCCAGTGTTCCCTCTAAGCTGAGTTAGTGTGAGCCAGTGCACAGTTTTTTTAGCCTCCAGCTCACACATTTTTTCTCTTCGCTCGGGAAGGGAGGGCTCCGGAGCAAACTCACTTACGCCGTAGCCAAACGGCTCGCTCCCAACCTTAATGCCGGTGGCTCACCAGGTGGAATTTTTGCTCACACGACTCCACGGCTTAGAGGGCGCGCTGCACGTGACGATGACTGGCTTGCTTGAAACGTCTCCAGATATCCCAGGTGTTAGCCAAGAAGCCACACAAGCTCACTCATCAAAAAAGTAGAGACGATTTTGCAAAGGTGTCTCGGTTTAAAAAAGAAAAGAAAGCCACGCAGCTTGTAAATTCGACATACAAAACTACTCACCACCGCTGTGGCCCGCAGCTCCGTGCAGGGTCTGTGTGTCCCCTCCTCCATTGTAGCCACTCCGGAGGCAGGGTGGGGGGGACCTCCCCAGTTTGCTAGTGCAGGCCCGAACCCCTTTGTCTCCGTTTGAACATTCTCCCCCCGTCTCCGTGCTTTTACGAGAAGTGTTCTGCCGGCGTCGCCTGGATCTGTTCGTACACGTGTGGGGATCCGGTACAGAGGGCAGCGGGGTTAACCTGCGCTTCTCTGCAGAGGAGCGAAAAGGAAGGGGAGGGTTACGGCGTGTTTGGGTCGTGTCGTGGCTCGAAGATGCAGGAGGGGGACGTTGCTGGCATTTTATGCAGAGCACAGGACGCGGGAGGCCCGCTGCTCTCCGGCTTTTAACACACCCAAACATACGCCGGGGCACACGCTGAAACGCCTGGCAGTGGCGTTCTTTTCATTACAGGAGGGCAGCCCGAGATTTTGGCCAGTCAGTTCCTGTCAGTGGGCAGAACGGAGAAGGAAAGCGATCATCTCAGGTGTGTGGAAAGGAGAGAGGTTTGATGAAGGACATCCAACGGGCTGTTGGCTTACCTGTAACTTGAACTCAGGCCCCCAAGGCTGACTTTACGGATAAACAACTGGAGCAGAGGTCCATCAGTGGCTATTAGCCACAAGGTATAGATGGGACACTCTGTCTGGGGCAGTGATGCTCTGTGGTTCTTGGTGCTTGTGGGGCGACAGTGGGAGGGCTTCTGGAGTTCTGGCCCTGCTGGTGGACCTCCTGATGGCCCCTAGGTTTTGGCCACTGTGTGACACAGAGAGTTGGACTGGATGGGCCATTGGCTTGATCCAACAGGGCTTCTCTTATGTTCTTATGTCTGGGGCAGTGAGGCTCTATATTCTTGGTGCTTGTGGGGGGCAACAGTGGGAGGGCTTCTGGAGTTCTGGCCCCGCTGGTGGACCTCCTGATGGCCCTGGGGTTTTGGCCACTGTGTGACACAGAGGATTTGGCCTGGGTGGGCCATTGGACTGATCCAACATGGATGCTCTTGTGTTCTTATGTCTGGGGCAGTGAGGCTCTGTGTTCTTGGTGCTTGGGGGGGGCAGTAGGAGGTCTTCTGGAGTTCTGCCCTGCTAATGGACCTCATGATGGCGCCTGGGCTTTGGCCACTGTGTGACATAGAGTGTCCAACTGGATGGGCCATTGGCTTGATCCAACAGGGCTTCTCTTATGTTCTTATGTCTGGGGCAGTGAGGCTCTGTATTCTTGGTGCTTGGGGGGCTACAGGGGGAGGGCTTCTGGAGTTCTGGCCCCGCTGATGGGTCTCTTGATGGCACCTGGTATTTCTGGCCACTGTGTGACACAGAGTGTTGGACTGGATGGGCCATTGGCTTGATCCAATACGGCTTCTTTTATGTTCTTATACCGTGGTGCTCTGTATTCTTGGGGTTTGGGGAGGAACAGTGGGAGGGCTTCTGGAGTTGTGGCCCCATTGATGGACCTCCTGATGGCACCAGGGTTTTGGCCATCATGTGACACAGAGTGTTGGACTGGAGGGGCCATTGGCCTGGTCCAACACTGGCTTCTCTTCTGTTCTTATAACTTCATCTCCTGAACCGGATTTCCCTTCTATAAAATCTCCCCATTTTGCAGAAGGGAAAACCGAGGCAAACAACGGGATGGGGGGGGGGCTTGTCTGAAACAAAACCGCCGCCTTTGGCATCCGTATTCCAACAGCCCATACCCAATATGGCTGAGAACAATTACGGGAGGGGTGTATGTGTGTGTGTGGGAAACGCATGAGCACAAAACAAACCCAGGAGACAGCAAAAAAGAAAAGAAGGAAATTATCTACTCCCTGCCGTAGGCCTAACGAATGAGTGACATTAATCCAGAGGGAGACAGCTGGCGGTGTCTGACTTCCCGGACCGGGCGTGTGGCAAAGCTGATGGCCCGGCTGCCTGGCGGTTTGGCTTGTGGGATCTTGGTGGCACCCCACCGGGTTGGGGGGGGGGGGCTGAAAATTTAAAGGTCACCTCCAAGAAGAGGGATGGGGGGAGCTTCAAGGCCTTGAAAGGGTAGAGAGACCTTCACATAAAGAGACACCAGCCATTCTCTAGAGATCTCTCTCCAAGGCCTTTTCCACACACTTGACTTATTATGGGTTATCTTCGCAGTTGGTCCCCAGGAATTGGCTCGGGCAGGGTCCTTCGGTACCTCTGCCCCCTCTCGGCATCATTTCAGGCGTGGGGGTCGGTTGATTTCTTCCAGACGTGCCCGGAGGAGACTTCTTTATTTTTATTTATAATTTCGATTTGGGGAACCGCTCTGTCCCCGAATACTCAGGGCTCGGAGCGATGGACGGCAAGACTGAAAGACGCCAAAACAAACACGACGAGATAAAGCAGTTCAGCGATTTCAAGGAAACCGTTTACAGGCGGCGGCGAGTTCTCAACTGCGCCACCGCTTCCTATAAATACCGAAACAGAACTGGGAAGGGAAGGAGGGGGGTGGATGCGAAAAGGAGAAGGAACGCCAGACAAGATGGTACCCGTCCCTGCCTTGGCCTGGCGGAACATCTTTGCCTTACAGGTCCCTTTGGAACTGCATCAGGTCCTGCAGGACTTGGGTGTCATTCGGCAGAGAGTTCTACCGGGCAGCGGCCAGGGCTAAAAAGGCCCTGTCCGTGGTCGAGGACAGCCGGAAGTCTTTTGGGCCGGGGACCACCAGTAAACTGTTCTCGGAGGTGTTTAATGCCCTTCAGGGAACATAATCAGGAATAGAGCAGGAGGGAGCTGTCGTCATCGGTGGGGCCACAGTGACAACCAGCGTTCCCTCTAAGCTGAGTTAGTGTGAGCTAGCTCACAGTTTTTTTAGCCTCCGGCGCACACATTTTTTTGTCTTAGCTCAGGAAGGACGGCTCCCGGGGCAAACTAACTTACGCAGCAGCCAAATCGCTCGCTCACAACTTGAATGCCGGTAGCTCACAAAGTAGAATTTTTGCTCACAAGACTCCACAGCTTAGAGGGAGCACTGGCAACAACCCGCTCCTAAGAAATGTTTTTTTGCACATGTGCTATAGCGATAAACTGGGCTCCTTTTGTAGCAGGAACTCCTTTGCATATTAGGCCACACACCCCTGATGTAGCCAATCCTCCAAGAGCTTACAGTCGCCCCTTTAAGAAGAGCTCTGTAAGCTCTTGGAGGATTGGCTACATTAGGGGGTGTGTCACCTAATATGCAAAAAGAGCCCTGGCAATATACTAACATAACACTACAGGCTGAAACCAGCCGATTGGACAGAGCTCTTCCCGCCATGTTGAGTATGAATGCAGGGGAAATGATTGGCTGGGATATATTTTTTTAAAGAAATGGCTCTCTGGCCCCCAGCACAGAACAAGAAGAATCAACACCCCAAATATTTTTGTTCCAGTGTCCATCACAGTCTGAAAACTGGGTGGGCCCGAAGAGCAGGTCCAGGGCGGAATGAAATGGGTCTCAGTGGACTCGCAGCACATAGGTCTGGAGGAGGCCTGAGAGGCAGCGACGATTCTAGGCAAAGTTGCTCCAGTCTTAACCCACTGAGATCAGTGGGCACGGACAGGATCAACTCTGCACAGGGTGGCACTTGTTCTCCTTCTAAAGTATTTGGCCGGGTGCATGAACACGCATGGAGATGCCCTCTACTGAATCAACCCCTTGTTCCAACAAGGCCAGTCTTGTCTACTCAGGCCGGGAGTGGCTTTCCAAGGTCTCAGGCGGAGGTCCTTCACATCAGCTCCTACTGTGTCCTTTTAACTGGAGATGCCGGGGATCAAACCTGGGACCTTCTGCCTGCCAAGCAGAGGCTCTGCCACTGAGCTACAGCCCCACTTCATGGCTCTCCAGGGTCTCAGGTGGAGGCCTTTCCCATCCCCTCCTGCCTGGTCCTTTTAACTGGAGATGCCGGGGACTGAACCTGGGACCTTCTGCCTGCCAAGCAGAGGCTCTGCCACTGAGCTACAGCTCCACTTCATGGCTCTCCAGGGTCTCAGGTGGAGGCCTTTCCCATCCCCTCCTGCCTGGTCCTTTTAACTGGAGATGCCGGGGACTGAACCTGGGACCTTCTGCCTGCCAAGCAGAGGCTCTGCCACTGAGCTACAGCCCCACTTCATGGCTCTCCAGGGTCTCAGGTGGAGGCCTTTCCCATCCCCTCCTGCCTGGTCCTTTTAACTGGAGATGCCGGGGACTGAACCTGGGACCTTCTGCCTGCCAAGCAGAGGCTCTGCCACTGAGCCACAGCCCCACTTCATGGCTCTCCAGGGTCTCAGGCGGAGGTCTTTCCCATCCCCTCCTGCCTGGTCCTTTTTAACTGGAGATGCCGGGGATTGAACCTGGGACCTTCTGCCTGCCAAGCAGAGGCTCTGCCACTGAGCTACAGCCCCACTTCATGGCTCTCCAGGGTCTCAGGTGGAGGCCTTTCCCATCCCCTCCTGCCTGGTCCTTTTAACTGGAGATGCCGGGGACTGAACCTGGGACCTTCTGCCTGCCAAGCAGAGGCTCTGCCACTGAGCTACAGCCCCACTTCATGGCTCTCCAGGGTCTCAGGTGGAGGTCTTTCCCATCACCTCCTGCCTGGTCCTTTTAACTGGAGATGCCGGGGACTGAACCTGGGACCTTCTGCATGCCAAGCAGAGGCTCTGCTACTGAGCCACAGCCCCACTTCATGGCCTCCAGGGTCCCAGGCTGAGGTCTTTCCCATCCCCTCCTGCCTGGTCTTCTTTAACTGGAGATGCTGGGGGGTTGAACCTGGGACCTTCTGCATGCCAAGCAGATGTTCTGTCACTGAGCCACAGCCCCACTTCATGGCCTCCAGGGTCCCAGGCTGAGGTCTTTCCCATCCCCTCCTGCCTGGTCTTCTTTAACTGGAGATGCTGGGGGGTTGAACCGGGGACCTTCTGCATGCCAAGCAGACACCCTGCCACTGAGCCGCAGCCCCTCTCTACAGCTCTCCAGGGTCTCAGGCGGAAGTCTTTCCCAATCCTTCCTGCCTGGCCCCTTTTAACTGGAGATGCAGGGGATTGAACCTGGGACCTTCTGCATGCCAAGCAGACGTTCTGCCACTGAGCCACAGACCTTCCCCAAACATGAAGATGCCTTATACTGAATCAGACCCTTGGTTCTTCGCAGTCAGTATTGTCTACTTGGACTGGCAGCCACCCTCCAGGGTCTCAGGCGGAGGTCTTTCCCATCCCCTCCTGCCTGGTCCTTTTAACTGGAGATGCCGGGGATTGAACCTGGGACCTTCTGCCTGCCAAGCAGAGGCTCTGCCACTGAGCCATGAGAAAAACCCAGTCTTGCCTCCTAGTTCTCTCTTTCTCCCTGTACTTGCCTCCTAGTTCTCCCTTTCTCCCAGTACAAGAGCTTGTGGACACTTGATGAAATTGAGGAGCAGTAGGCTTAGAACAGATCAAAGGGAGTCATTCTTCACCCAAAGAGTAATGAATATGTAGAACTCACGGCTGCAGGAAGTGGTGGCAGCTACAGCCATAGGCAGCTTCAAAAAGGGATTGGAGAAACATATGGAGCAGAGGTCCATCAGTGGCCATTAGCCACAAGGTCTAGAGGAAATGCTCTATCTGGGGCAGTGATGCTCTGTATTTTTGGTGCTTGAGGGGGCAACAGTGGGAGGGGCTTCTGGAGTTCTGGCCCCACTGGTGGACCTCCTGATGGCCCCTGGGTTTTGGCCACTGTATGACACAGAGCGTTGGACTGGATGGGCCATTGGCCTGATCCAACATGGCTGCTCTTATGTTCTTATGTCTGGGGCAGTAATGCTCTGTGTTCTTGGTGCTTGGGGGGCCACCGTGGGAGGGCTTCTGGAGTTCTGGCCCCTCTGGTGGACCCCCTGATGGCCCCTGGGTTTTGGCCACTGTGTGACACAGAGCATTGGACTGGACGGGCCGTTGGCCTGATCCCACATGTTCTTATGTAAGAAGCAGGCTCAGCTGAAGGCTGTGAGAACTGCTGCCTGTGGAAGAAGAGAGGAAGAAGGTGAAGCAAGCCCACTCTGCTTCCAGTTCTGAGGCTTAGGGGTGACGGCAGGGCTCCTGGCAAGATGGCAGAGAGGTGGCTGGGCTGGGCAGGGCAGGTAAAGGTTCCCCTTGCTCAAAAGCCAGTCAAATCCGACTCTAGGGGTGCGGTGCTCATCTCCGTTTCCAAGCCGAAGAGCCAGCGCTGTCCGAAGACATTTCTGTGGTCATGTGACCGGCATGACTAGACGCGGAGGCGCATGGAATGCTGTTACCTTCCCACTGAAGCGGTACCTATTTATGGTGGTTAAGTGCGCGGACTCTTATCTGGGAGAACCGGGTTTGATTCCCCACTCCTCCACTTGCACCTGCTGATGTGACCTTGGGTCAGTCCCAAGCTCTGACACAGCTGTTCTCTCAAGGACAGTTTCTGTCAGAAGTTCTCTCAGCCCCACCTACCTCACAGGATGTCTGTTGTGGGGAGGGGAAGGGAAAGGAGTTTGTAAGCCGCTCTGAGACGTCTGTGGGCAGTGAAGGGCGGGGTATAAATCCAATCTCCTCTTCTCTTCTTCTTCTTTTACTTGCAATTTCTTGCTAGGTTGGCAGGAGCCGGGGCCAGAGACGGGAGCTCACTCCGTCATGCGGCACTCGGGTCTCGAACTGCCGAACTACCGACCTTCCAGTCTGCAGTTCGGCGTCTTAACCACAGAGCCACCGCGGCCCCTGGGCTGGGCAGGAGGAAAGTCAAAAAAACAGTCGTAGAGAAGAAGCTGAAGGAGGGAATGTTAAATCTCCTCAGGATGCTCAGAAGCTATTTGCACACACAACATCCGAAGCCCTGACAGCATACGGACCACAGATTAGGAAAGAGATCCTCAAAACCCACGGTGGTTAACCAGCAAGATCGAGGAAGCCATAAAAGGGAAAGAGCGCTTCCTTTGCCCAACACCAGAGAAAAAAGAAAGCTCTGGGAGGACAAACGAATATTGGCACGAAGGCATGTGGAATTAGTATTTGAACAGCGTATTGCCAATAACGTGAAGGCAAACAGGAAGTTGTTTCTTTAAATGCATCCGCAGCGGAAAACCAGCAAGGGAGGCGGCAGGGCAATAGAAGAAGGAGGAGAGAAAGGACTGATAAAGGAAGAGAGGGGAAATGATGACTATAATTTTTTTGCAAGTCTCTTCATTGTGGGGGATTTCTGTTCCATGGGGTAGCTCAGGGGGTCCCCAACCTGAGGGCCCCTTCGGAATGTTGATAAACGGCAGTGGGCGCAGCTCCAAAATGGCTGCCACAGGAGGCGGAGGCGGTGACAAAATGGCTGCCACAGGAGGCGGGGCCTCACACACAGAGGAAGAAGAAGAAGAGATTGGATTTATACCCCGCCCTTCACTTGGAGTCTCAGAGTGGCTTACAAACTCCTTTCCTTTCCCTTCCCCTCCCCACAACAGACACACTGTGAGGTAGGTGCAGCTGAGAGAACTCTAACACAAACTGCTCGTTTGGGAACAGCTGTGCCAGAGCTGGTGACTGACCCAAGGTCACACCAGCAGGTGCAAGTAGAGGAGTGGGGAATCAAACCTGGTTCTCCCAGATTAGAGTCCGCACACTTAAACCACTACGCCAAACTGGAAGCATAAGCGCAGGGGAGAAGAGGCACAATTTTAAAAATGTGGTTAAGAAGGAGGAGCAAGAGAAAACGAAACAAACACTGAGGCGGCAACTGCAAGCGGAATTATGATATTTTATTCTGCACGGCCAATCCGATCTCCAGTGGCCTTGCTGGGCAAGAGCCTTGCAAAAGCTCCGCCCACTTTCTAAAAACACTTCGCGGGCACCATGAAAATATTGGTGGGTGCTGTGGTGCCCATGGGCACCGTGTTGGGAACCCCTGCTGTGGCTTTTATTTTGGGGCAGAAGGGTATCTGAAGAAGAGATGAAGTTCTAGAGCTAATCGACACATGAACCTCTGAATACAGGTGTTCAATGGGCTCAACTTCAGGTGGCAGCTTTGGCCTCTGTTTGTGGAACATCTAGCTGGCCACCGTGGAAACTACTGGTCTGACCCAGCAGGGCTCTTCTTGGAGAACCAGTTTGGTGTAATGGTTAGGAATGTGGACTAATCTGGGAGAACCGGGTTTGATTCCCCACTCCTCCACATGCAGCTGCTGGTGTGACCTTAGATTAGTCACAAGTTCTCACAGAGCTGTTCTCTCAAGAGTAGTTCTGGAGAGAGCTCTCTCAGCCCCGCCTACCTCACAGGGTGTCTGTTATGGGGAAGGCAAGGGAGAGGAGATTGTAAGCCGCTCTGAGACGCCTTCAGGTGGTGAAGGGCGGGGTGTAAATCCAATTTCCTCTTCTCTTCTTCTTAGGTCTTCACACCCAAAAGAGACTTAGCAATTAAGGTGCGACTAATTTCTTTGCTACGTGGTCTTTTCTTTTAAAATAATTAACTGTCAACAAGCTGCACTTTATAATTTATTTAAAAGGATAACAAGCAAGCGGTGCTCACCATTTTTAGGGGAATCGAACAGAGGGGACCTCCGAGCTCACTCAAGTTGACCCATCTGAGGTCCAACCAGCGGAATTTTCTCCAGCGTCCACTGGTTAGAGATCTGCTGCTCCAACGGCTCTTTAAAAGAAACACAAAGCAATTAAGTGCTTCGTCTTATGGTTCTAAGCCATTCCGCCTCGGTAACTTTTATTTGGCAGTTTCAAACTGAAAGGCCGGTTTACCGACAGGCTTAATCTTCGGAGGTGTCAGTTTCAGGTACCTTTTGATTACTGCGGGTGGCGAGTATTTTGTCAATTTAAGAGAAGGGACAACGGGCACCCGTGTAACTTAGCGGCCGATGTCTGCTGACCCGGCTCTGCGGCCAGAGAGCAGCCCATCAATCCGTCCTGCCCAGGTGGCCAAAGACAGCCCAGGCTGTCCCCACGCCAAACCACCAAGTAAGTAATCAAAAGCATCAGGGGCAAACTCCAGAGACGTGGGGGCTTTTCCATACACTGTTGGCTGATGAGAGAGAACCTCAAGACATTCTGAAGCCTGGTGGTAAAAAATCCTTCGGTGATAAAAATATCAGAACGTAACCATCTAGTCCAGCATCCCGTCTCACACAGGGGCCAACCAGTTCCTCTGGAGGGCCAACAATAGGGCAGAGAGGCCGAGGCCTTCCTCTGAGAAGAACACGAGAAGAGCCCTGCTGGATCAGACCAGTGAGGGTCCATCCAGTCCAGCATCCCGTCTCACACAGTGGCCAGCCAGTTCCTCTGGAGGGCCAACAACAGGGCAGAGAGGCTGAGGTCTTCATAAGAATGTAAGGAGAAGCCTGATGGATCAGACCAGGGGTCTGTCTAATCCAGCATACTGTCTCAGACAGTGGCCAGCCAGGTCCTCTGGAAGTCCAACAACGGGGCAGAGAGACCGAGACTTTCCCCTGAGAAAAACATCAGAAGAGTCCTACTGGATCAGACCAGTGAGGGTCCAGCTAGTCCAGCATCCTGTCTCACAGAGTGGCCAACCAGTTCCTCTGAAGGGCCAGCAACAGGGCAGAGAGGCCGAGGCCTTCCTCTGAGAAGAAGACAACAAGAGCCCTGCTAAATCAGACCAGTGAGGGTCCATCTAGTCCAGCATCCTGTCTCAGACAGGGGCCAGCCAGGTCCTCTGGAGGGCCAACAACAGGGCAGAGGGGCCGAGGCCTTCCTCTGAGAAGACAACAAGAGCCCTGCTAAATCAGACCAGTGACGGTCCCCCTAGTCCAGCATCCTGTCTCAGACAGGGGCCAGACAGTTCCTCTGGAGGGCCAACAACAGGGCAGAGAGGTCAAGGCCTTCATAGGAATGTAAGGAGAAGCCTGATGGATCAGAACAATGGTCCGTCCAGTCCAGCCTCCTGTCTCACAGTGACCAGCCAATTCCTCTGGAGGGCCGAAAACAGGACACAGAGGCCAAGGCCTTCCTCTGATGTTGCCTCCTGGCTCTGGGATCCCAAAGCTGACTGCCCCTGAACATGGAGGTTCCCCTCAGTCACCATGGCTAGTAGGCACTTGGAGACCTCTCCCCCATGACTCTACCTAATCCCCTTTAAAGCGTCTATGCCTGTGGCCATCACTGTTCTCCTCTGGCAGTGACTTCCCTATTTTAATCAGTGTCTGTGCAAAGAAGTATTTCCTCATAACAAACTATTTGTGAGTTGCCACCCTGGTTGCCTCGGCGCTTAGTTCTTGTGGCCCTTTCTTACACGTCCAGGGAAATGCTGATTGCCACTTGGGGGTCAGAAGGCAACTTTCTCCGGGCCAGTTTGGCTAGGAATCCTGGAGGGGTCTTTTGCCACCTTCTGGGTGTGGAGCAGGGGTCACTGGCGGGGTGGGTGGGAGGTAGTTGTGAACTTCCTGCCTTGTGCAGGGGGTTGGTCTAGATGACCCTAGAGGTCCCTTCCAACTCTGCAATTCTGTGTCATGGTTTCCCCACGAGAGCCACTGAGGTGTTGCAGTTTAGAGTGGCAGACTAGGACTCTGGGTGACCTGGGTTCGAATCCCCACTTCAGCCATGGAAAGCTGGGTGAGCTTGTGCCCATCGCCAGCTCTCTTCCTGGCCTACTTTGCAGGGCGGTGGTGAGAAAAACGGAATTGGAGGAGAACGATGCTCTGAAAAGCCATCTTGAATCTCATTCGGGGTGAAAAGCGGGGCATATATAAATAGACGGACGCGTACCTGTCGTCCGAGGAAGTCTGCTTCGCCCTGTGTGTGTGCCCCCCGCCTAGACCCCCAACACTAGTCGTGAAGACCAGCACCGCAGGGCCAGGGGGTGGGGTGGGGGCACGTGGCCGGCGGGAGGGGACTTCAAACGTCCCAGGGAGAACAAAAGGGACCCTGTGCGCAAATCCACCCTGGAATGCCAAGCTCTCCTTAATGCCTTTGGAAATGTGCTGCGAGTGGACGGGGAGGCAGCCCCCGGGGTCCCAGGGCGGTGACTTGACAAGAAGCGGCTGAGGAAGGTCTGGGGAAGGGGGGGGGAAGCGAATTCTTGACCTGCACCCCCATGCAAGGGACCTGAGTTCCCTACCAAGGGTTTGGGATTCTAGTATGGGTCTGGGATGGGTAGCCCAGGCGAGCCTGTTCGCGTCGAGTCTCGGAAGCTAAGCAGGGTCGGGTCCTGGTTAGTATTGGGATGGGAGACCTTTGGGCAAGTCCAGGGTTTGCTGTGTAGAGGCAGGCTACGGCAAACCGCCTCTGATAGTCTCTGCCCTGCCCTGGATGGCCCAGGCTAGTCGAATCTCGTTAGATTCTGGAAGCTGATCTCTGTCATCTGGGGATCAGTTGTAATACTGGGAGATCTCCAGGTGGCACCTGGAAGTTGGCAACCCTACTCCTGGCACAGCCGGCGTACGGTGCCCCTCCCATCAGCTTCACAGGTGACTGTTAGGCCACACCCAACAGCAGAAACTCATTATTATATTAAGCCACACCCCTGATAGTGCAGGCTATTAGCATATTAGGCCACACCCCCATGTTACCAGAAGGGTGGTCATCCAGCCACACCCACCTTTTGCTTCTTATTCTGTTTACCTTGTTTGTTGTCAAAACCCAGGGCTTTTTTTGGAGCAGGAACTAATTTGCATTTTAGGCCACACACCCCTAATGTGGCCAATCCTAATGAGTTTCTGCTGTTGGGTGTGGCCTGTTATGCTAATGAGTTCCTGCTGGGCATGCCCAACTTGGGAGCCAGCCAGAACGCCATTCCTGTGCATTCCTGCCCAACGATAGCCCTGTGTCCTCCTAAGGTTCTTTGTGCCAAAGGAAAGCACCGTTAGTTAGCGGCAGAGATACGTTTTGGGTTGCCAGTCTCCACTCTTCTCCACCCCTCCCACAAGAAGAAGTAGGAGGAGAAGAAGGAGGAGATGATTGAATTTATACCCCGCCCTTCACTGCCCGAAGGAGTCTCAGAGCGGCTCACACTCTCCTCTCCCTTCCCCTCCTCACAACAGACACCCTATGAGGTAGGTGGGGCCGAGAGAGCTCTTTCGAGGACTGCTCTTGAGAAAACACCTCTGAGAGAACTTGTGACTGACCCAAGGTCACACCAGCAGCTGCATGTGGTGGAGTGGGGAATCAAACCCAGCTCTCCCAGATTAGAGACCGCGCTCCTAACCACTACACCAGACCGGCTCTCCGACCTCTGGACTACAGGGATCTGTTTCCCTGGAGAGAACGGCTACTTTGCAGGCTGGACTCTCTGGCTGTGTACCCTGCTGAAGACCCTCCCTCCCCCAGACCTTGCCACCTCCAGGCTCCACCCCACCCCCCAAATCTCCAGGTATTTCCTAACCCAGCGATGGCCACCCTCGCACCTGTTAGACCCAACCCAGGGGTGTATTTTCTTAAAGGCCTCTTAGAACAGGAGAATTTTTAAAAGGACGTTGGTGGCTGAAAATTACGGCCCCTGTTTTGCCAGGATCGGGGAGGCCACGTCGACAACCGAGTCTAACCAGGAGACATCCGCCCTCCCCCTGTGGGCCCGCATCCCTGGCACCGTAGGCCTCTCTGGCCCGTCCAGCCGGGAGCAGCTGGGGTGGAGAGTGTGGAAATCTGGATGATTAGTTTGTTTTTTAGACGCAGGGATTTGCGGCTGATTAACCTTAATCCTTTCAGTGTGATGGAACCCCATATGCGGTTGGGCCGAGGGGGACGGGGACGGGTGGGTGGGATGGGGGGGGAGGAGAAGGCTTAGACAAGGACACAAAAGGGAATTCGGGAGGACATTCGCACAGGGCCCAGACTTGGGAAAGAGATCCTTATGTGCCCACTGAGTTTGCGTCTCTCGGTCAGACTGGACTTCCGGCGGACTCGGCAGTGCAGGAGGGGAGCAACAGCGGGCGGGGGGGAGAGGGTTGCCAACTCCGGGTTGGGAAATTCCTGAGGGTTTGGGGGTGGAGCCCAAGGAAGGACCTCAGGAGGGCAGAGTGGCACGGACGCCCTCCAAGGCAGCCATTTTCTCCAGGGGAACTGTCCTCTGGCGTCTGGAGACATTTGCAGTGACAGGAGAGCTCCGGGCCTCGCCCAGAGATTGGCAACCCTCATAAAACTCCTCCAATGCACCCTCTAAGCTGCGGAGTCTTGTGAGCAAGAATTCTACTTTGCGGAGCGACTGGCATTGACGTTGTGAGCGAGCGATTTGGCCGCTGCATCAATTGGTTTGCTCTGGAGCCCTCCTTCCGGAGCCAAGACAAAAATGTGAGCTGGAAGCTATGAAATTGTGAGCTAGCTCACACTCACTCAGCTTGGAGGGAACACTGGCTACTGCATCAATGAGTTTCCTCCGGAGCCCTCCTTCCTGAGCGGAGACAACAATGTGTGAGCCGGAGGCTAAAAAACTGTGAGCTAGCTCACACTAACTCAGCTTAGAAGGAACACTGCTCATGACATGATACTGCGGACACCTGTTGTGCCTCCGTCCCCTGAAGCCGCCCTTTTCTCCAGCGGAACTGGTCTCTGTCGGCTGCAGGTCGGTTGTAACTCTGGGAGATCTCCGGGCACCGCTTGGAGGTTGGCGGCTCTAGGAGAGGAGACAGCACCAAAAAGCCACTGCCTCTCCTTCAGAAACTGCCTCCCCCCCCATTATTTTATTGCTGGACACTAGGGTTGCCACCAGCCTCCAGCTGACAGAGATCTGTTCATCTGGAGAAAATGGCTGGTCTGGAACGTGGTCTCTGTGGCATCATTACACCCCACTGAAGTCCTCTCTCCCCACCAAACTCCACCCTCCCTTGGGCCACACACCCCAAATCTCCAGGTATTTCCCAGCCTGGAGCTGGTAAGCCTGCTGGACACGCAACGGTCCTGGTGGCCCTGCCATCGACAACAGAGAGATCCTATCCCCCTCCGTGCCGGAAAAAAATCTTCCCCGGCTGCCTGTTTGTTTCTGGGCACAATTCTAAGTGCTGGATTGTACCATTAAGGTCCTAAATGGCTCAAGGCCAGGATACTTGAAGAAAAAGCCCAGCAGGAACTCATTAGCATAATAGGCCACACCCCCAACAGCAGGGACTCATTAGCATATTAGGCCACACCCCTGACAGCACAGCACATTAGCATATCTGGCCACACACCCCATGTTGCCAGAAGGGTGGTCATCCAGCCACACCCACCTTTTGCTTCTTATTCTGTTTACCTTGTTTGTTGTCCAAAACCAGTGTTCCCTCTAAGCTGAGTTAGTGTGCGCTAGCTCACAGTTTTTTAGCCTCCGGCTCACACATTGTTGCCTTCGCTCAGGAAGGGATGGCTCCAGAGCAGACTAATTTACGCAGCAGCCAAATCGCTCGCTCACAACTTTAATGCCAGTCGCTCAGAAAGTAGAATTTTTGCTGACAGCACTCCCCAGCTTAGAGGGAACATTGGTCAAAAACAGGGCTTTTTTTGTAGCAGGAACTCCTTTGCATGTGAGGCCACACACCCCTAATGTAGCCAATCCTAATGAGTTTCTGCTGTTGGGTGTGGCCTAGTATGCTAATGAGTTCCTGCTGGGCGTGGCCAGCTCAGGAGCCAGCCGGGACTCCGTTTCTGCGCGTTCCTGCCCCGAAATAGCCCTGCTTGAAGGTCTTTCTCCTCCTCTGCTGTTCAGTCCACCGGTTAAGACCCTCACAAGCCTGTTTTCTGTGCCCCCTGCCAACAGATGTGAGGCAGGTGGTCACTAGAAACGGGGCCTTTTCCCTGGTGGCACCTGGCCTTGTGGAACACCCTTCCCTTTAAGGTGTCAGGCTATAGCATTTCTTTCTACCCAGGCTTTTAATTAAAGGGGATGATGGTTTGACTTGTTATCTTACAGTCCGTTTCTAGCCTGTGAAACGCTTACTCTGATAGGAAATTGTGACTGAACAACTGAGGTCTAATGCAGACGGCTAGCTCTTCCCCTGATCCAAAATGGGAGGCAAAGGAAGCCAGTGCCACAGCAAGCCGAAACTGCGTCACCCAGCAGATGCAGAAAGGGCCTTAGGAGATTTGTCTTGAGGTTCTATAACTTTTAGGCTATTTCTGTTGCTCTTGGCTGGGGCTTTAATATTGATGGTTACCATCTTTATCAGCTGCGGTGGCTCAAGTAGTTAAGATGCTGAACTGCAGGCTGCGGAAGGTCAGTAGTTCAGCAGTTCGAGACCCGAGAGTGCCGCATGACGGGGTGAGCTCCGTCTCTAGTTCCAGCTCCTGCCAGCCTAGCAGTTCGAAAGCAAGAAATTGCAAGTAGATAAATAGGTACCACTTCGGTGGGAAGGTACAGCGTTCTGTGCATCTTGGTGTTTAGTCAGGCCGGCCACATGACCACGAAACGTCTTCGGACAGCGCTGGCTCTTCGGCTTGAAACGGAGATGAGCACCGCAACCCTAGAGTCGGATTCGACTGGCTTTCGAGCAAGGGAACCTTTACCTTTACTTATCATCTTTATGGAGTCTATGCTTTGTTTTCCAAGCCCCCTGGATCGGACTCTATGGAGAGGCAGCAGAGAAATCAGCAAAATAAATAAATATTGATTCTGTTTTTTAATTTACTTTACTTATACCCCATATTTCTCCCCAATGGAGACCTGAAGGGGCTGACATCCTTCTCCTTTCCCCCGTTTTATCCTCACGACACCCCTGTGAAGTAGGAGAGGCGGAGAGTACGTGACTGGCCTGAGGTGTCCGTGGCAGAGTCGGAATTCGAACCTGGGTCTCTCCCGGATCCCGGTCCAACACTAATCACTACCGGTGTTCTCTCTAAGCTGAGTTAGCATGCTCACCATTTTTCAGCCTCTGGCTCGTACATTTTTGTCTTCGCTCAGGAAGGAGGGCTCCAGAGCAAACTAATTTACCCAGTATCCAAAGTGCTCGCTCACAACTTTAATGCCAGGAGCTCACAAAGTAGAATTTTTGCCCACAAGACTACGCAGCTTAGAGGGAGTGTTGGTCACAACATCATGCTGTCTCTGATTTAGGGCTACCAGCTCTGGGTTGTGAAATACATGGAGATTTTGGGGGTACAGCCTGCAGAAGACAGGGACCTCAGCAGGCTATATTGCTCTAGGGTCCACCCTCCGAAGCAGCCATTTTCTCCCGGGGAAGTGATCTCTGTCACCTGGAGACAAACTGTAATAGCAGGAGATCTCCAGGCGCTACCTGTAGGTTGGCAACCCTAGGCTCCATGCACTGAAAGTGAGTCGGTAATGCTCCGCCCCCACCCCCATGCTGAGAAAACGCGTCACCTGGTCAATTTGTCTCCCTTGTCAATACTCATGGGCTTGCCAATCTCCAGGTAGCGCCTGGAGATCTCCTGGAATTATAACCGACGCTCCTTCTAAGCGGCGGAGTCTTGTGAGCAGAGATTCCACTTTGTGAGCTCCTGGCATTAAAGTTGTGAGCGAGCGATTTGGCTGCCGCATCAGTTAGTTTGCTCTGGGGCCCCTCCTTCCTGAGCGAAGGCAAAAATGTGTGAGCCGGGGGGGGGGGGCTATAAAACTGTGAGCCGGCTCACACTCACTCAGCTTAGAGGGAACGCTGTTGATAACTGGTCTCTGGATGAGAGAGAGACCAATCGTCCCAGAGGGAAAAACGTCCCAGAGGGAAAACGGCAGCTTTGGAAGGTGGGCTGTATGCAGGGGCAGATGAAGGCTCCCTGGTACCCTATGCACTGACCAATCTCGGTGCCCCCCTCCTTTCCATTTTAGTTGTTGACCTGTGTCTGACCAGATATACAATGCAGGTTGCAGCAATACAAAAATCTATTCATACGATAATACAATATACTGCACCAACTAAGCCAAGCTTTGCCAACATAAAGTTCTAGGTAAAGGTAAAGGTTCCCTTGCTCGAAAGCCAGTCGGATCCGACTCTAGGGTTGCGGTGCTCATCTCTGTTTCCAAGCCGAAGAGCCAGCGCTGTCCAAAGACATTTCCGTGGTCATGTGGCCGGCGTGACTAAACACCAAGGCGCACGGAACGCTGTTACCGTCCCACCGAAGGGGTACCTATTTATCTACTTGCAATTTCTTGCTTTCGAACTGCTAGGTTGGCAGGAGCTGGAACTAGAGTCAGGAGCTCACCCCGTCATGCGGCACTCACGGGTCTTGAACTGCTGAACTACTGACCTTCCACAGCCTGCAGTTCAGCGTCTTCACCACTTGAGCCACCGCAGCTCCGTTCTACAAACGGAGACCTGGACGTTGTAGAAGTACATAAAGTTCTACAAACACACAATGCAACCTCTATTTTAATATTTCACAAGTTAAATGGATCACAGTTCCAATCTTCATGACCTGAAAGGCATTTTTCTACATTTTTTCCCCCACCCTTTCCCCAACTTTGTGGTGCTCCCTTTCGCCCTGGTGCCCTAAGCGCTTGCTTAGTCCACTTAATGGTTAATCTGCCGCCGGCTGTATGGCATCGTATCCGACTGAGGTCTTTCCCCTCCTCAGGCACTACCCCCCAAATGCCAAGGAACGTCCCAAACTGGAGTTGGCAACTGTAAAGCGGGGAGGGAAGGTAACAGCCCTAAGTGGGTTATGTGCACATCTTCCTCCCCCCCTCCGCTGTTTGCTGCGTTCCTAGCAGAGAATCTGGCACGGCCTCTCTCTCCTCCATTAGGTAAATGAAAATGGACCGGGGAAAGGGTGCATTGGGAAGACCGTGCTGCAGTGCCGTCTGAGAGGACAGGCCAACCTTCCCGTTGACTGGGGACATGCAGAGCGACTTTGTGGAACAGCTAAGAGGCCCAAAGGTTTCCCCGGCACTGAGCAGATGGGAAGGAAAAGGCAGAACCGGGGATGGGGGACGGGGACAGGACGGACAGACGGACGGACGGGACTCACAAATATGGCATGCTTTGATTGTATTATTTTTGTGTGTGTGGGCGAGTGCCATTTTCATCAACAAATTATTTCCTCTTTGGGAGATGACTTTCCCTATTCCAGTGTAGGGCTGCCAGTTCTGGGTTGGGAAATTCCCAGAGATTTGGGGGGGTGGAGCCTAGGGAGGGACTTCAGTAGGGTATAATGCCAGAATGACCACCTTCCAAAGCAGCCATTTTCTGCAGAGGAGGAGGAGGAGGAGAAGGAATTGGATTTATACCCCGCCCTTCACTACCCAAAGGAGTCTCAGAGCGGCTTACAATCTCCTTTCCCTTCCCCTCCCCACAACAGACACCCAATGAGGCAGGTGGGGCTGAGAGAGCTCTCTTTTGAAGACTGCCCTTGAGAGAACAGCTCCGAGAGAACTTGTGACTGACCCAAGGTCACACCAGCGGCTGCATGTGAAGGCGTAGGGAGTCTGCGCTCCTAACCACTGTACCAAACTGGCTCTCGGAACAGATCTGTGTCGTCTGGAGAGCAGTTGTAATCCCAGGAGATCTCCAGTCGCCACCTGGATGTTGGCAACCCTAGTTCCAGGACCTAGATGAGGAATGAGACCAAAACAACAAATTCACAGGCTGTATCTGATCCTACCGACGATTATGACGAAGAGAGCTGTGCTTCTGGAAAGTTTACGCTACAGTAAAGTTTCTTAGTCTTAAAGGTTCTACTGGGCTTTTCACTATTTTACAAACCCAACATGGATGTCAAATCAGGTGCCCAGCTGTAGTTGTGTGCAAGGCACCATGGGAATTGTAGTTTTTGACTGTACGCTGCCAGTTCTCTATTAACAACTCTTTTCTCTCTCATAAAACTAAGGTTGGCAGCCCCGGGCTGGGAAACAACTGGAAATTTTGGGGGGTGGAGCCTAAGGAGGGTGGGGTTTGGGGAGGGGAGGGGCTACAATGGGGAATAACACCATACAGTCTACCTTCCAAAGTGCCCATTTTCTCCAGGGGAACTAATCTCTGTCGCCTGGACATCAGTTGTAATAACGGGAGATTTCCGGCAGCCACCTGGAGGTTGGCAACTGACAGAACTCCAGTTCCCAGGAATGTTAAACTGGTCTAAGGTTGTACCACAGATATATCTTGTTATGTGCCATGCTCAAATTCATCTTTGTCTTCTCCTACTCTGGACATGATAAGCAGAAATTCTGCAACGGGAGCATCATTCAACATGGCAGACACACGCTCCAAATGAGAGGCATCAAACTTAAGGCCCTGGGGGCCACAACTGGCCTGTCCAAGGCTTTTACCCAGCCTGCAGGCAACTGGTATGTATGGATATATAAGGTACTCCCCCTTTTATGGTATCCTTTGGAAAAAAAACCTAGTCTTGCATATGATTAAAATACATTTATTGGGCCTTCTGTGGGCTCCCCAGTAAATCAAACAGGACACAGCATTTTGATCCAAGACACTGAAAGGCTGGACAACACTTCCAATTACCATGTCAGATTACACAGGGAAGCCATTGAAATTCATAAACATAAACACAATTTCAACAGGAAAGAAGAGAGTTTAAAAATAAATAAACTCTCTCCTGAAAAACACACAAAATGCTCTACGGTTGACAACAGCACTACAGATAAAATTGGAGTTTCAATAGCCATTCCACACACAAAAGAACCTCCTCAAGAAACAGGAAACCTCCTCAGGAAATAATCCAGACAAAAGAACCTCCTCAGGAAAAGCTCCTCCATTAGCATGTTCATAGCCTGGAGAACTACTAGAAGATGATGACTCAGCCCTACCCCACCTTCCAGGGTAGATATAAATTACCTGCCTACCATTTTTCTGCTCACCTTGACACAGAGAGTACTACATCCTTCTGTGTTATACCTCTGAGGATGCCAGTCACAGCTACTGGCAAAACGTCAGGTCCTACAATGTCAAGACCACGGCCACACAACCTGGAAAATCTACAGCAGATAACGAACTCTGGCCGTGAAAGCCTTCGACAACAAATCGATTGGTTTCACTGCTAGGAATCAAATACTTTTATTTGTATTTCGAGTAAAAAAATAATATCGTTAATTGGGTTTGCCTGTGTCCTTTGTAAAGTTTATATCTCCGGTACCCGGCATTACATTTCAAGGTACTAATGGCCCAGCCCTGATAAAGTGACATTTATAAGAACATTAAGAGAAGCCAATGTTGGATCAGACCAATGGCCCATCCAGTCCAACTCTCTGTGTCACACAATGGCCAAACATACCAGGTGCCATCAGGAGGTCAATCAGCGGGGCCAGGATACTAGAAGCCCTCCCGCTGTTGCCCCCCCAAAAGGACCAAGAATACAGAGCATCACTTGCCCCACAGTTCCTATCTATACCTCATGGCCAATAGCCACTGATGGATCTCTGTTCCATATGTTTATCTGACATTTATGTCAGATCTCGCCCTCGTAAGAAATGAATGTAAAATCTCTGCTCCAAATCATGTGTGTGTGTAGAATATAAAAATACATCCCTTCAAAAACTCCCCTCCTTCCTCAAGCACAGAGAGGAAATAGGAATCTAGAAGTTTCTTTTTACGTGCGCCAGGGCCGAAACGCATCACATGGTGCGTTTCGTGAAACGTTAAGACGTTAATTCAAATCCCACCCTGGGGTCAGAGGCCGGCCTGGTCGGAGGCTGTGATTAAAAAAACTTGACTTCCTAACCTCAGGTGGTGCGGCTTGTATTGTTGTACGCATGGGAAGGGGGGAAACCCAGGAAGGAAGCGAATGAACCCCAAAGCAAAACCCCAAAGAAACAGGGAGGGCGGAAGGAAAACTTTCCTGAACTCGACTTTCAGAGTAGCCGCCCGTCTCTTTGAATTGCTACCCTTGAGGCAAAGGCAGACCGAGATCTGGTGCCTGAACATCCCCCGGAACCAGAAAAATACAAGATACGATAACCAACAAGGGGTTGCCGACCTCCAGGTGAGACCTACAAAAGTATATATCACTGCGGTGGCTCAAGTGGTTAAGACACTGAACTGCAGGCTGTGGAAGGTCAGTAGTTCAGCAGTTCAAGACCTGGGTGCCGCAAGACGGACTGAGCTCCCGTCTCTGGTTCCAGCTCCTGCCAACCTAGCAGTTCGAATGCCAGAAATTGCAAGTAGATAAATAGGTACCACTTCGGTGGGAAGGTAACAGCGTTCCATGCGCCTCAGTGTTTAGTCATGCCGGCCACATGACCACAGAAACGTCTTCGGACAGCGCTGGCTCTTCGGCTTTGAAACGGAGATGAGCACCGCAACCCTAGAGTCGGATTCGACTGGCTTTCGAGCAAGGGAACCTTTACCTTTACCTTACAGTAAGCATATGTTTATGGTAGAACAATTTAATGCTTTATTCTTTTTATATATTTTTCAATACTGTTATTTAAATAATGATATCAAATATTATCAAAAATATATATAGCTCTGTCGGGTAGCTCCGCCACGGAGTTCTGCTCCTTCTATGGAACGTGCTTTTGTGTTGCTGCTGTTTCTCTTTCTCTGAGTGTCTTATCTGACTGTTGGCCTTGAGCACTTGACTCCTTCGGCGGGAACCCTCCTCTGTCTCCTGCTCACCCCTGAACCGTTATGCAGTTCCCCGCGCTTTGCAATAATCGCCTATTGGCCTCTAGGTGTCAGGGGGTATTGTATGAAACCACTATAACTGTTACGGCCATTTTGTATGCTCCATGCCTGACTCAAAAGTCCATGATGACTTCATCTCCCTCTGATCAATAAAGCTGAACCTGTTTAAGGACCTGCTGTTGATATTGAGTTATTGGAGTACCTGACAAGCTCTTAAGATAGCAACATACTTGTCTAGGGTCCCATCAGAACCCTTGCGGCAAAACATAATGGCCTATCTAAGATAGCACATCTCTCAAATTCTATCAGGTAGCCGCTCTCTTAAGAGCTTTTGCGCTCACAAAGAAAAATGGTTGCTCCTTATGTCCTTTATACATACATCACGGTCCTTGAAAAAGATTATTTCGAAACGGGTAAATTACTAGCGTCCCATGGGACTAGTGATAGTGATACGGAAATACTGACAAGGTGCTGTCTGAATGTAAACCTGCACTCGATGTATTGTTTGGGTGAAACATACTTTTTTCTACATATTGTTTGGGTAAAATATATATTTTGATAATATTTGATGCCATTATCTAAATAACAGTACTGAAAAATATAAAAAGAAAAAGAATAAAGCATGAAATGCTTCTGCCATAAACATATACTTACTGTACACAGTGATATATACTTTTGTAGAGACGCCTGCTCCTGGGGAGGAAAGCGATGGCAAACCTAGACAGCATAATAAAAGGTAGAGACATCAGCCTGTCTACAAAAGTCTGTATGGTCAAAGCAATGTGATAAGTATGACACTTAAAGGCAGCTTTCCAACAAGTGATTCAGCTTTAATGGTAGTGATTCAACAGCACAGAACAGATCAGAACAGACAACACAACCAGGGCCGGCTCGCCCACTAGGCAAGCTAGGCGCTCGCCTAGAGCACACTGGCCGCCCATATTCATGGTAACAACCTATAGCATTGCAGAGATAAAGTCCCTCCAGCACAATCCTTGTCTCCTGATTGGCCTGCTACGCAGAGTAGCCAATCAGGTATTGCAATTCTGGATACCAGCTTGTCAATGGGGATGAAATCATGCTCAGGACATAACACAATGGTATTCCCAGTAGTACTGTACGGCTGCGAGAGTTGGACCATAAGGAAGGCCGAGCGCCGAAGAATAGATTCTTTTGAGCTATGGTGCTGGAGAAGACTCTCGAGAGTCCCTTGGATTGCAAGGAGATCGAATCAGTCAATCCTAAAAGACATCAACCCTGACTGTTCACTGGAGGGCCAGAGACTGAAGCTGAAGTGCAAATACTTTGGCCACCCAATGAGAAGGGAGCCCTCACTGGAGAAGAAGATCTGATGCTGGGAAAGATGGAAGGTCAAAGAAGAAGGGGACGGAAAAGGTGAAACAGTGTCATCGATGCAACGAACGTGAAGGTGAGCAAACTTCAGAGGACAGCGGAAGACCGGAGGGCCTGGCGTGATGGGGTCCGCGGGATCGTGACGAGTCGGACTCGACTGTGCGACTGAACCACCACAACAAAAATGTCTTCCTAACACTGTGACCCTCCATTTTTGTATTAACCTCCAGCTGAGGCCTGGAGCTCTCCCGCTATTACAACTGATCACCAGGCAACCAAGATCAGTTCCCCTGGGGGAAAATGGCTGCTTTTTGAGGGCGGACTCTCTGGCATTGTAACCCCACCTACCTCACCGGTGTCTGCTGTGGGGAGATGAAGGGAAGGAGACTGTAAGCCGCTCCGAGACTCCGAGTGAAGGGTGGGGTATAAATCCAATCTCCTCCTCCTCCTCCTCACAGGATGCCTTTTAAAATTAACATATTGATGGATTTTCTTGCATGCACACATTCTTGCATCCCTTCAGACACACAGTGAAGATTATCATCATCATCGTTTTAACGAATGGTTTTAAATGTCTATGATATTTATTGTTATTATGTTTTTATTGTGAGCCTGCCTGGTATAAATTTGAAGAATAAATAAATAAATCATTTGACTTTTAGACCACGCTCCCCTGCACACAGGGCTCAGGGCGGTGAACAACATTTCCGTAAATCCATTCACAGATCAAGTTAAAAACAATTTAAACGATAAAACAGGTAACAGACTGCTGCGAAGAGGAGAGGGGGCGGCCTTGGTTTCAAGGGCAACATAGACGCGGGAGAGGGCAGACTTTCTCCGACTCACCTTAGTTAATACCGTAGGTTGTCCCCGTGCAATTGCCCTCTCGCACGTGTACTTCCATTTCACAGGGCGAAACACTGAGGACGGCACGGCACCAGGAGCTGGAGACAGAACCCAGGATTCTTCGTTCTTGACGCACTGGACTCCCCCTTCTCTTCCAAATCTGGAGATATAGCAGGATGTTCCAGCCCCACCACCAAGGAGCAGAGGATGGAGAACTGAAGACCTCCCTCCGCCCACCCCAAAAAATCAACTGGACCAAATCCCCGTTCCCTACCCAGCTAGAAATCTCACTAAGCATAGGTTTGCAAGCTCTGGGTTAAGAAATTCCTGGAGATTTGGGGGGTTGAGCCTGGGGAGGGCAGGGTTTGGGGAGCGGAGGGGCCTCGGTGGAGAGTCCACCTCCCAAAGCAGCCATGTTCTCCAGGGGGACTGATCTCTGTAGTCCAGTGGCCAGTTGCAATTTTAAGAGATTTCCAGCCACCCCATGGAGACTCACTTCCTCAAAAGCGGAACACCAAAACCGCCCGGTTCCAATATTGGATCATACACAGCATCTTTTTCATTATTTTGTTTTTATATATATATATATATAAGAATATACACACACATACAATAAATTTTATTGATGGTCATTTAAAATACAAACGTGAACTTCAAGATAAGAAATATACAAAGTTAAGTCCTAATCTAGAAAGGTTAGTAAAAGAGAACATGTAGTGCATTTTAACATCAGAAACAACACTACATAAGACAGAAGAATATGAGATGGAACAATTTAACTGTTAATTTACCAAGTAGGCAGTAAGAAGAAGAAGAAGAGAAGAAGAGATTGGATTTATACCCCGCCCTTCACTTGGAGTCTCAGAGTGGCTTACAAACTCCTTCCCCTTCCTCTCCCCACAACAGACACCTTGTGAGGGAGGTGGGGCTGAGAGAGCTCTGACAGAAACTGCTCTTTTTCAAGGACAGCTCTGAGAGAACTATGGCTTGCCCAAGGTCGCATCAGCAGCTGCAAGTGGAGGAGTGGGGAATCAAACCAGGTTCTCCCAGATTAGAGTCCGTGCACTTAATTCCTACACCTAACTGTTTAAGATAAACAGAAAGACATGCTTAGTACAGAATAATGAATTTTACCATAGCCATAGGTCATCAATCACTGTAGGAATGTCACTGTGTTTGGTAAGGTAATCTAAAATGGGAAACCATGTAGATTCAAACATGGTAGGGGTAGGGAGCTTCTCAAGTCTTAAGTCTTAATGTTTTTGTTGTTGTGGTTCAGTCACACAGTCAAGCCCAACTCTTCGCGACCCCCTGGACCACATCACGCCAGGCCCTCCTGTCTTCCGTCGCCCTCCAGAGTTTGCTGAATTTCATGTTCGTTGCATCGATGACACTGTCTCACCATCTCATCCTTTGCCGTCCCCTTCTTCTTTGACCTTCTATCTTTCCCAGCATCAGGGTCTTCTCCAGGGAGTGCTCCCTTCTCATTGGGTGGCCAAAGTATTTGAGCTTCAGCTTCAGCCTTCCAGGGAACAGTCAGGGCTGATTTCCTTTAGGAGTGACTGATTTGATCTCCTTGCTGTCCAAGGGGGACTCTCAAGGGTCTTCTCCAGCACAAGAAAAATTCTTAACGTACATAGGACCAATTTGGTCTTACGTACATTAAGAATGAAAAAGATGCTGTGTATGATTCAGCATCGGAGGTGGGCGGTTTTGGTGCTCCACTTTTGAGGAAGCAAAGCGATACGGCAACGTGAAGCCAGCGGGGCTGTGAAGCGGAAACATAAGCAGCGAGACGAGGATTTGGTGAAGCAGAATGAGAAACATCTACATTTGGACTTTTCACTTTTTGAGGAATTTGACTTGGGACTATTTTCTGAAGGTGTATTAATAGGACGGGTTTTTTTGTATTTGGACCGTGTACTTTTGAGTTTCTGATCGTCATAGTCTGTTTACGAAAAACCACTCTATGATCTTGATTATTATACTTACCTATTGCTGAAGAAATTACTTTTGGTTATTCTTGCACAGTTTCGTGTTACTCCCTTCCACGCATCTCTGCTGTTTGGGAATCCCTGGAGACTGGAAACCCAAACCACTTGCTACCCACACACAAATAATGTGCAAGATATGCCACAGGAAAGAAATGCAAATGTCTCTTGGTCCCACGATAGCAAAACATTACTAACAGCCTCTTGAAGCTATTTCCCTGCAAAAGCTCTCCAGCTTCTCTTTTAACTATATGTCTTTTGTCAACAAAAACCTGACATTTGAATCCTGCTATTTTTTTTAACCAAGACACTGCTGCCCTCTGTCGAACAGAAGCCATTTTAACACCCTTAGGCGTCCTTTTTAATTGGCCTAATAAAAGACGAAAGCGGATTGAGTTCCGATTTTAAGAGAAAGCCTCTAAAAATCTTTTATTAAGATGAAAAGGTTTAAAACTCAGGGTCCCTCTCCCTAGTAATTGCCTTTTAGAGGGTCATAACCGTGTTTCACTTCAGAATCTCTACCAAGCTCCCTCTCAGCTGTGGAGTCTTGTGAGGAAAAATTCTACTTTGTGAGCGACTGGCAGTAAAGTTGCAAGAAGCAATTTGGCCACTGCATAAATTAGTCTGCTCTGGAGCCCTCCTTCCGGAGCTGAGACAAAAGTGTGTGAGCCAGAGGCTAAAAAACTGTGAGCTAGTTCACACTAACTCGGCTTAGAGGGAACACTGCTTCCTACATGTCCCTAATGGGCACTTTGTTTTCCCTCGAAAGTATTCTGGGCCTGGTTTTACGGGGCGGTGTGTGTGGGGGAAGGTTTCGTAGAGGAAAATGTCTTCCATGTTTCAGCCGCGCCTCACGCGCCTCATGAGGAACCACCATCATGTCATGTCCGTTCCTGTGGATCTCTAACCTTGTGCGTGTCCAAGACCGTGGATTACCCTGATTTGATTGCTTCTGACAAGTTTGTATTAAATTTAGTCAAGACTGCCAACCGGGCCCTGCCCTGGCTTCTTTTAGCCACCTTAATAAGGATTAGAAGGCCAATGTTTCAAGGGTGGTTCATTTTGGCCTGGTAAGGGCAGGCTGAAAAGTCCCTGAGGACACAGAAGGCTTTTTCCTTCCACAACTGCGGGATGTTTTTGTTCAGGTGGGTGGCCATGTTGGTCTAAAGCGACAGAACAAAGTCTGAGTCCGGTGGTACCTTGAAGACCGACAAAGTTTTATTCTTGGTATAAACTTTCACGTGCATGCACGCTTCTTCAGATACTGGACTCGAACTCTGCTCTAGGACATTTTTGTGTCTTTCTTACAGCCAGTCAGAAAAGCAGTATAGTCTACAACTTAAAGCTGAGCTGGTTTCTTGACACAAATTCCAAAAATCAAACTTTAGAACAGGGGTCCCTGAACTTTTTGAGCCTTCGGGTGCCTTTGGAATTCCGACACAGGGAGGTGGGCACGGCCCCAAAATGGCTGCCAAAAATGGCTGCTGCAGGAGGCGGAGCCAGCCACAAACGGGTCACCACAGCTTACTTTCAGTCACACGGTGAAGATCCTTCTGCTGTGGCGGTAGCTGCCGCCAAAGCAACATTTTTCAAAATCTGCACAGCCAATCTCAGAATCTCCAGCGGCCAGTTGGAAGCCCTGCTGAGCAACAGCCCCACCAGGCCCCACCCACTTTCTAAGAACCCTTGCCGGGCACCAGGAAAAGTGTTGATGGGTGTCATGGTGCCCTTGGGCACCACGTTGGAGAACATAGCTTTAGAACCCAGACTAGTGGAGACAATCTTGCAAGAGACTTGTGAGTCCCTACCATGTAGGGCTGGGAGGTGTGGTTGCCGAGGAAGGACTCTAGCATGCAGGCCCGTAGCCAGGATTTTGTGGCTTGTTGTGGGGCAATTTTTTTTCTGGTGGGGCTGCCATCATTTGCCATAATGAAGTGGGGTTGGTGCATACCTCTCTCCCTCCCTCCCTGCAAGATTTAAAGGACCCTCCAGCTGCTGGATTGGCCACATGCTCCCAGCTGATCAGCTGAAGGGCCCTTTAAATCTTGCAGGAGGGGAAGGAGAGGGGGTGCAAACCACCCCTTTGCTTCTTCTCAAAAGCATTTCAAAGATCCCTTTAAATTAGTTGTAGATTTTCTGGGCTGTATGGCTGTGGTCTTGGCACTGTAGTACCTGATGTTTCGCCAGCAGCTGTGACTGGCATCCTCAGCGGCATAACATAGAAAGATGGGAGTACTCTCTGTGCGAATGTGAGAAGAAGAAAAATGGTAGGCAGGTAATTTATATCTACTCAGGAAGGTGGGGTAGGGCTGAGTCATTTATCTTGTAGGGGCTTCCCAGGCTGTGAACATGCTAAGGGAGGAGCTTTCCTGCGGAGGTTCTTTTGCATATGGATCCATTTAAATACTTTTGGAAGGGGGGCTTTAAGAAGTGGTGGGCCTTTAAGGAAGGGGGCTGGCTTTTTAAATAAGGGGCGGGCCCCTAAATATCCCCATCGTAGCTACAGGCCATCTAGTACGGTTGTAGTAGATTGGAGGAGGGGTTCTGCCAGATGGGGCATTTCTCATCACCAAAGGACCTCAGCCCAGCATGATGTTGGAAGCCTGGTCACCTCACTGCAGGGACTCATCCAGTCCCACCCCAGCCAGCCTCACTACCCTACTTGAACGGCTCCAAACCAAACTAGCGTTCTGGAACAAAAAATTGCACCCGTATAAGCAAGCAGAGCGGGCAGCGGGATATTTCGCGGCCAACTTGACCACCTGGCTCCTCGGGACAAGAATATTCTCCACGGCTGTCGTTCAACCAGTGCTGAGGCTTAACTCTGCCCCCATGAGGACTAGTAGCATTGCATTCTTTTTTAAAATGAATTGTTTGGAAAGCCCATGTGCTTTCAAGGAAGGAGTCACTGAAGGTGACTCTGAAACACTGCAGTGATGTAGCTGACGGGGAGCATGACCGTGAACCAGTGTTCCCTCTAAGCTGAGTTAGTGTGAGCTAGCTCACAGTCTTTTAGCCTCTGGCTCACACATTTTTGTCTTCGCTCAGGAAAGACGGCTCCAGAGCAAACTAACTTACGCAGTGGCCGAATCGCTCCCTCACAACTTTGATGTCAGCGGCTCGCAAAGTAGAATCTTTGCTCACAAGACTCCACAGCTTAGAGGCGACATTGCCGTGAACGTATTACCTCTCTGCTGAAAGAAACACACTGGATTCCGGTTTGTTTTGGGGCACAGTTTTGTGATTTAAAGCCCTCTGCAGCCTGGGATCAGCGGAAGAACTGCCTGTTTATGGATAATTACAGGGTTACCAACCTCCAGGTGGGACCTGGAGATCTCTTGGTGTTGCAATTGATCGCCGGACTACGGAGATCAATTTCCTCGGAGAAAATGTCTGCTTTGGAAGGCGAACTGTATGGTATTGCATCCTGCCGAGGTCCCGCCCCAAACTCCACCCTCCCGAGGCTCTACCCCAAAATCTCCAGGAATTTCCCAACCCTATTTTAACCTGCCCGTTTGCTGAAATCTGACTCAAAGACCCTTTTCCGGCTTCCCCTTTCACTTAAAAAACATCCTCGGTTGCGCCATGCGTCTGGATGGCTCTTGAGGTCTATCTGGCACACTTATTACTGGCTTTCCAGTGCCCAACAAAAGATTGCTCTTTATTATCTGTGTAATTTTGATCTACTGAGATCTGCCGCATGTTGGTTGTGACGTTTTTGCTGTTGCTTTAATTTGGGCGTTATTGCAATTTTAGTGTTTTGTTGGCTGTTTGATCAACGTTTTGGGGATCCGTTGGCCACTCTTTGCTCCAGCAAAAGCAAGAAAGTTCATGTCGATCGATAAATAAAAGTGCCTCATGCCAAAACTCAGCTCTCTCCCCTGTGACATTCGTGGCAGAACTCGATGCATCAGTTTGAACTTAAGCACCCGGAACGGCTCTGACTGCATATAGTTTTGGGACTCCCTTTCCTAGATCTGAAGATGTGAGCAGTGACTCCCGAAACCTCCTCCCCTGCCACAGATTTTGTTGGTCTTTAAGGTGCTACTGGACTCTTGTTCTTTTCTACGGCTAAAGGTAAAGGTTCCCTTGCTCGAAAGCCAGTCGAATCCGAATCTAGGGTTGCAATGCTCATCTCCATTTCAAAGCCGGAGAGCCAGCGCTGTCCGAAGACGTTTCCGTGGTCATGTGGCCAGCATGACTAAACACCAAGGCACACAGAACGCTGTTACCTTCCCACCGAAGTGATACCTATTTATCTACTTGCAATTTCTTGCTTTCGAACTGCTAGGTTGGCAGGAGCTGGAACTAGAGACGGGAGCTCACTCCGTCATGCGGCACTCTCAGGTCTTGAACTGCTGAACTACTGACCTTCTACACAGACTGCAGTTCAGCGTCTTAACCGCTACTTAACCACTGTAGTCTATGGCTACAGGCAGACTAACAAGGTGACCCATGGTGCTCCGGATGTGATCTCTACTATACAGAACAACCACTTGATGGTGCCCTCTACCCAAGTCCAAATAGCAAACCCATACCTTCGAAGAAGACAGTGACCTGAGTGGTACAATCACTACATTGAGTAAAGATGTGAGAAGACTACTAAAAAGGAGGTATAGTGGAAGCAATTGAAGTGGTTTGAGGAAGCGAACCCTCCGGTTCCATAATCTGAATAGAAATACTGGTCTGCTATGTGTCATTAATGAACTTACAGATCTCACAATCTTAGATCGAGCCCAAGGTAAATTTAGTATAATGATAGTATAAGGTTAGTATAAGAATAGTATAAGTTTAAGGTTTGTGTAAAGTATAAAGTATACTGTATTTGCTTTTTATGACTCCAGCTGCAAAAACAGTAAAAAAAATAAATAAGTATACAGTATAAAGCATAAGTTTAGCATAACCTTAAACATTCAGTGAATTTATTTGTTAAACATGTTAATCTGTTAACATGGTTAAACTATTAAAGTGTCAAATTGTCAAACTTATGCATTAGTGTTTAAAACTGGTAGATTTGTAGTTTAGTATAGGTTATACTGTTAAGAGGGTTCAGTTATTGGAATATATATTTCTAATCTGTAATTTGTAAGATACGTGTACTTTGTAACAAATTGTATATATATTTTGAAAGTTTTAAAATAAAAATCTATTTTCCCAGATAGCAAACCGCCAAGCTTGACTATTGAGTTTCAGGAAACCAACAGGTCTTTTGATTACTAAAGAGAATTTTTTTGCACCTGACGATAAGGTTGACGTTGATGAAGGGCTTAAAAAAACGATTATGTTTGTAGCCCTAACCATTAACATGGCCCAGACTACTTAAGTAAAATGCCTAATAACTAAGTCTGGAATACCTCAAGGTATAAGGACTAGAGAGAAAGGAAACCAGGAATCTCTGTTAGCTCCAGGGCAACTGACCACTTTTAACTAGGATTGTTGCTCAAAGAGATCTTTATCAATCATGAGTCTTGATCAATCTGCATACATGAATAATGTGCACAACAAATTTAGAGTCCAATGGCACCTTTAAGACCGACAAAGGTTTATTCAAGGCATGGGAAGATTCTAGCAGGAAAATGTCTAGCAGAAACTAGCAGAAAAATGTCCAAAGGTGTCATTTCTAATTGTGATTCCCGGTCTCTTCCCAAAATTAGAAAAGACACCTTCGGACCAATACTCCCTCTAAGCCGTGGAGTCTTGGGAGCAAAAATTCCTCTGTGCGAGCGACTGGCATTACAGTTTTGAGCCAGTAATTTGGCTACTGCATAGATTAGTTGGCTCTGGAAGCCATCCTTCCTGAGCCAAGGCAAAAATCTGTGAGCTGGAGGCTAAAAAACTGTGAGCTAGCTCACACTAACTCAGCTTAGAGGGGTCACTGCTTTAGACATTTCTCTGCTAGCCTGACATATTTATTGCTCTACAGCTGTTTGACCCCATAACCTTAACTTGTCCTTTAGTGTCACTTTGCATATCTTGATCGTCATGTTGCACGTTAATTCGCTGTTCATTCTCTGGCAATAAATCTGAACCTTGCCTGCCATTCTAACGTATTTAATAAAGTGTGCTGTGCACACAAAAGCTCATACCCTGAATGAACCTTTGTTAGGTAAAGGTAAAGGTTCCCTTGCTCGAAAGCCAGTCGAATTCAACTCTAGGGTTGCGGTGCTCATCTCCGTTACAAAGCCAAAGAGCCAGCACTATCCAAAGACGTTTCCGTGGTCATGTGGCCGGCATGACTAAACACCAAGGCGCACGGAACGCTGTTCCCTTCCCACCGAAGTGGTACCTATTTATCTACTTGCAATTTCTTGCTTTCGAACTGCTAGGTTGGCAGGAGCTGGGGCCAGAGACGGGAGCTCACTCCGTCATGCGGCACTCTCGGGTCTCGAACTGCTGAACTACTGACCTTCCACAGTCTGCAGTTTAGCGTCTTAACCACTTGAGCCACCGCAGCTGGACTCTAAATTTGTTGTACGGCTTCCGTCCCACACGGCTGACCACCTGGCAATGTTCCCTCTAAGCTGTGGAATCTTGTGAGCAAAAACTCTACTTTGTGAGCTACTGGCATTGAAGTGGTGAGCGAGCGCTTTGGCTACTGCATAAATTAGTCTGCTCTGCTGCCCTCCTTCCTGAGCGAAGACAAAAATGTGTGAGCCGAAGGCTAAAAAACGGTGAGCTAGCTCGCACTAACTCAGCTTAGAGGGAACACCGCCACCTGGGTGTGTGTTTGTTAAGTGCCGCCAAGTTGCTTTCGACTGACGGCTACCCTGCGCCGCTATTCACAGGTTTCACCGACTGCCTTAATCCGATCTTAGCCATCTTGATTGCTGACTTACTTCTGCATTTTGACTCTAATCAGCCCTTCTTGGCAACATCCTCTCTCTATATGTAACGGTTGGTAACTTCTGTTTCGATGTATCTGAAGAAGTACGCGTGCACACAAAAGCTGATACCCAGAATAAAGCTTTGTTGGTCTTAAAGGTGCCGCTGGACTCGAACTTTGTTCCGCTGCTTCAGACCAACACGGCCACCCACCTGAACCTGTGAAATTAAAGTCCTCCAGAACATCCTGCCGTTCGCTGCCTTGCTCAGATCTTGCACACAGAGGGCCGTGGCTCCCTGGATTGAGCCAATCCGTCTCACGTTGAGTCTTCGTCTTTTCCCGTTGCCTTCGACTTTTCCTAGCATTATTGTCTTTTCCGGTGAGCCTCGTCTTCTCAAAGTACGACAGCCTCAGTTTAGTCAATTTAGCTTCTAGGGAAGAGTTCAGGCTTGATCTAGGACCTTTATTTGTCTTTCTGGCGATTCACGGTATCCGTAATACTCCCCTCCACCACCACCCTTCAAATGAATCCACCTTCTTCCTCTCGGCTTTCTTCATCATTCCGACTTTCACACCTGCACATAATAATGGGGAATAATATGGCATGAACTAACTTGCTCTTGGTCACCAGCGACACATCCTTACACTAAAGGATCTTTTCTAGCTCCTTCACGGCCACCCTTCCCAGTCTCCATCTCCTTTTGATTTTCGGGTCGCGGGAATCGTAAAAAGGCTTCCCTTGCTCGAAAGCCAGTCGAATCCGACTCTAGGGTTGCGGTGCTCATCTCCGTTTCCAAGCCAAAGAGCCAGCGCTGTCTGAAGACATTTTCTGTGGTCATGTGGTCAGCATGACTAGAAGCCGAGGCGCATGGAACACTGTTCCCTTCCCACCGAAGCGGTACCTATTTATCTACTTGCAATTTCTTGCTTTCGAACTACTAGGTTGGCAGGAGCTGGAACCAGAGACGGGAGCTCACTCCGTCTTGCGGCACCCAGGTCTTGAACTGCTGAACTACTGACCTTCCACAGCCTGCAGTTCAGTGTCTTAACCACTTGAGCCACCGCAGTGATATATACTTTTGTAGGTCTCACCTGCAGGTTGGCAACCCCTTGTTGATTATTGTATCTTGTATTTTTCTGGTTCCAGGGGATGTTCAGGCACCAGATCGCGGTCTGCCTTTGCCTCAAGGGTAGCAATTCAAAGAGACAGGCGGCTACTCTGAAAGTCGAGTTCAGGAAAGTTTTCCTTCCGCCCTCCCTGTTTTTTTGGGGTTTTGCTTTGGGGTTCATTCGCTTCCTTCCTGGGTTTCCCCCCCTTCCCATGCATACAAATACAAGCCGCACCACCTGAGGTTAGGAAGTCAAGTCAAGTTTTTTTAATCACAGCCTCCGACCAGGCCGGCCTCTGACCCCAGGGTGGGATTTGAATTAACGTCTTAATGTTTCACGAAACGCACCATGTGATGCGTTTCGGCCCTGCCGCACGTAAAAAGAAACTTCTAGATTCCTATTTCCTCTCTGTGCTTGAGGAAGGAGGGGAGTTTTTGAAGGGATGTATTTTTATATTCTACACACACACATGATTTGGAGCAGAGGTTTTACATTCATTTCTTACGAGGGCCAGATCTGACATAAATGTCAGATAAACATATGGAGCAGAGATCCATCAGTGGCTATTGGCCATAAGGTATAGATAGGAACTGTGGGGCAAGTGATGCTCTGTATTCTTGGTCCTTTTGGGGGGGCAACAGCGGGAGGGCTTCTAGTATCCTGGCCCTGCTGATGGACCTCCTGATGGCACCTGGTATGTTTGGCCATTGTGTGACACAGAGAGTTGGACTGGATGGGCCATTGGTCTGATCCAACATTGGCTTCTCTTAATGTTCTTATAAATGTCACTTTACCAGGGCTGGGCCATGAGTACCTTGAAATGTAATGCCGGGTACTGGAGATATAAACTTTACAAAGGACACAGTTCGGGTATCGAACTGCTGAGCTACAGACCTTCCGGTCTGCAGCTCAGCGTCTTAACCTCTGAGCCACCGCGGCCCCCATAGCATCGTTCTAAAGCATTCTCTTGGAACGGAGACTCCACTCTTGGGTGTCACTGCAAGGACCCTTCCCAGTCTCCATCTCCTTTTGATTTCCTGGTCGTGGGAAACGTAAAAAGGTTTCCCTTGCTCGAATGCCAGTCATACCCAACTCTAGGGGGCAGTGCTCATCTCCGTTTCCAAGCCAAAGAGCCAGCGCTGTCCGAAGACGTTTTCTGTGGTCATGTGGTCAGCATGACTAGAAGCCGAGGCACACGGAACACTGCTACCTTCCCACCGAAGCAGTACCTATTTATCTACTTGCAATTTCTTGCTTTCGAACGGCTAGGTTGGCAGGAGCTGGGGCCAGAGACGGGAGCTCACTCCGTCATGCGGCACTCGGGTCTTGAACTGCCGAGCTACGGACCTTCCGGTCTGCAGCTCAGCGTCTTAACCTCTGAGCCACCGCGGCCCCCATAGCATCATTCTAAAGCATTCTCTTGGAACGGAGACTCCACTCTCGGGTGTCACTGCAAGGACCACGTCGGAAGAGATGTTCCCTTGCGGGTGAGGCAGAAGGAGAAATGCCTCTTTGGACAAGGAGCCTGCGGCCCACTGGATTTGAAACCCTTGCCCTAAAAATAATTTAAGTTCAACCATGGACGGACTTTTGTGCATAAGATTTTTTTCTTTAGAACAGTTAATCCAACTAAATGCTGTTGCCCCGTTCGCAGCCCACCAAGCTCAGGTTCATTAACGCAAGACAGGTAAGAAAGCAGGTGACCTTAATCTAGACAAAAGCGTCACGTTACGGAGGCCTGGACCCAAAATGGCCCAGACTAGCCCAATCTTGTCAGGTCTCGGAAGCTAAGCATAAGAGCATCGGAGAAGCCCATGTTGAGTCAGGCCAATGACCCATCTAGTCCAACACTCTATGTCACACAGTGGCCAAAAGTACCAGGTGCCATCAGGAGGTCCAGCACAGAGGCCAGGACACTAGAAGCCCCCCCACCTCCAAGCACCAAGAATACAGAGCATCACTTGCCCCAGACCGAGAGTCCCTATCTATACCGTGTGGCTAAGAGCCACTGCTGGACCTCTGCTCCATATGCTTATCTAATTCCCTCTTGAAGCCGTCCATGCTTGTAGCTGCCACCACCTCCTGTGGCAGTGAATTCCACGGGTTAATCCCTCTTTGGGTGAAGAAGGACTTCCTGTTATCCGTTCTAACCCGACTGCTCAGCAATTTCATGGAGTGCCTGCGAGTCCTTGCATCGTGACAGAGGGAGAAAAGTCCTTCTTTCTCTACCGACTCTATCCCATGCACGTTATAAACCTCGAATCTGTGGTCCCTCAGCTGTCGTTTCTCCAAGCGAAAGAGCCCCCAAGCGCCTTAACCTTTCTTCCTAGGGAAAGTGTTGCAACCCTTTGATCATTCGAGTTGCCCTCTTCTGCACTTTTCCCAAGGCTATTGACTAGATAAAGCCCTGGTGAGTACTTGGATGGGAGACCACCGAGGAAGTCCGGGGTCGCTACGCGGAGGCAGGCCATGGCCAGCCACCTCTGAATGTCTCTGGCCTTGAAAACCCTACGGGGTCGCCATGTGTCGGCTGCGGCTTAACGGCAGTTCCCACCACTACTGCGTCACAGAGAGGCAAGGCTAGCGGAGGGGAGACCGAACAAAAAGCCAGACGCTCCTAGTTCAAACCTCGCCTCTCGCATACATTTACTAGGCAGCCGCAGGAAAGCCCCAGTTCTCCGTGCTCCTTAATATGGCATCACGTCACCAGGCCTACCTTACAGGGCTGTTGTAAAGGCTGTCTAGATAAGACAAGATGAAGCAGCACGTTCTGATTCAAGAAGTCCTGTATAGAGCCCTGACTTGGATCTCTTTAGATCTCAGAAGCAAGCAACCCCGATCTCATTAGATCTCAGACACTGAGCAGGGCCAACTCCGGCAAGTACTTCGAAGGGAGAACCTCAAGGAAGACCAGGGCTGGGACGCAGAGGCAGGCTGATCGCAAGATGACACGGTCCCGCCGTACACTGCATTGGTCAGGCCGCGCCTGGAGTCGTGTGTGCGGTTCTGGAGGCCTCACTTCAAAAAGGAGGTGGACGGAATGGGGCGGGGGGCAGAGGAGAGCGACGAGGGTGATCGGGGGGCCTGGAGACCAAGCCCTGTAAGAAAAGGCTGAGGGACTTGGGAATGTTCTCTCTGGAGGCTGAATGGGGGACACACGATTGTTCTCGTGAAGTATCTGAAGGGCTGTCACTTCGAGGAGGAGAGGGAGCTGTCCCCGTTGGCAGCAGAGGAGAGGACTCACAATCATGGGTCTAAATTAAGGGCGGGAAGGTACCGGCTGGATGTTAGAAAAAGCTTTTTGACAGGAAGAGTTGTTCAACAGCGGAATCGGTTGCCCAGGGTGGTGGTGAGCTCCCCGTCGCTGGCAGTCTTCAAACAGTGGCTGGACAAACGCCGGTCAGGGATGCTTTAGGCTGATCCTGCATTGAGCAGGGGGTTGGACTAGATGACCTGAATGGCCCCTTCCAACGCTGTGATTCTATGATTCTAATCAAGCCACCTCCCTGGAAAACATCCAAGCCCCTAGTAGGGGTCGCCAGAAGTCCAACTATGACTTCCAGGCAAGCACACAGAAACACACACAAATACAAAAAAAAAAAAAGAGAGAGAGAAGCCCTATATAAATGCAAAATATTCTCATTTATCACTATCAACACACACAGATACGCTGGTATCTGTGACTCTCGAAAGCTCATCGCCTGAAAATCTTGTTGGTCTCTAAGGTGATCCTGGATTCGAATCTGGCTCTTCTACCGCAGACCGACCGGGTCTGAAAATACACCGGGACAGTCTCTTTGCGACCACAAGGGACAGAGTCCGGCTTCCTGTCAAAGGGCACAGTGCTCTGACGACATCTATCGCGCCGCGCCATCCAGCAAGAACTGAGGAAGCCAGGTTGTCGTTCAACATTTATTATTATTTTTTTTTCCTCTTACTGCCTCAAGGTGAGTCCCTATTGTTACAAAGGTCACAGACACAAGACTAATGGAAAAATAGGGGGAAAAAAAGGTCTCGGAAAACACTCCTAAATACAAAGAAAAGACTCTCAAGCTAACAAAAGAAAGAAGCCGCGTAGTGTTCTTTGCCGATATTTTACAACCTGAAGACCGGGGAGGAAAAAAAAAAAAGCCGGTTTTCGCGTCGAAATGCCTATTAATCTACTTGTGTGTACAAAACCGGATATTTCAAAAGTGTCCCCCTGATGGGTTGTGTTTTTTTTCTTCTCCTTTTTTTTTTTTTTTTGCGATTCTGAAAAAAAAAAAAAAAACTTTTACAAAAACAAACATCCAGAAGTCTTGCGGGTTTCGAAGGGTTTCTTTCTTTTCTTTTCTTTTTTTTTGCCTTTTGCTTTTTTTTGCTCGCACATGATTGAACTAGGAATCAAGCCTCCCGGTCTCGGAGAGGCACTACGATAGATAATCTAACATTTTTTTCCTCACGTTGTCCTAGCCGCTACAAACAGGAGTAGGAGAGAGAAACGAAAACCAAGACAAACCCCCAAAAATCGGAAAAAAAAACCCTGGAGTGTATTCTAGTACACTGCACAAGCGGGGTGGGGCGGGGGCCTGCTGGGACGGGGGGGGGGGAGAGGGAAGAGTCGGGGGTTTAAGCTCGCTCGCCACGGATGCGGCGGGCCAGCTGTATGTCTTTTGGCATGATGGTCACCCGCTTGGCGTGGATGGCACACAGGTTGGTGTCTTCAAACAGGCCCACGAGGTACGCCTCGCTGGCTTCCTGTGGAGGCAAGGGAAACGCAAGAATGCAGAGTCAGAACAGGGGAGACAGAGAGAACCGTTTTATAAGGACGTTTTGCAATGCGCGGATGTGGAGAAGGTAACGCAGGGGCGCACGCTCCTCTTCCATCACCGTGCCTCCGGAGGAGACAGATTTGAGAGTCGGGCGGAGGGCGTGAGCGGGTGTTGCGTATCTTCGGCTGTAGGCCTGCATGCCTTAGAGCAGGGGATCTCCCCCTAAAACCTTTTTGAGCCGGCAGGCATCGGTGGAATCCTGACACAGTGTACCGGGCACAGGCACAAAATGGCTGCTGCAGGAGATGGCGCTACCCACAAAATGGCTGCCACGGCTTGCCTGCAGTCAATTGAAGACCTTTGGGCTGTGGTGTAATATTCTAAAACATCTGCAGAGACAATCAAAATCTCCAATGGCCGATCAGAAGCCTTGCTGGGCAAAAGAAGAAGTTGGATTTATACCCCACTCTTCACGGCCTGAAGGAGTCTCAGAGCGGCTTACAATCTCCTTTCCCTTCCTCTTCCCGCGACAGACACCCTGTGAGGTAAGTGGGGCTGAGAGAGCTCTCTCGAGGACTGCCCTTGAGAGAACAGTTCTGAGAGAACTTGTGACTGGCCCAAAGACACCCAGCAGGCTCCATGTGGAGGAGTGGGGAATCAAACCCGGATCTTCCAATTAGAGTCCACCGCTCTTAACCACTACATCACGCTGGATGCTATAACAAGGGTTCTGGGCCCGAAACCTATTTGGAGAAGAGACTGCCTTTGACTCATATGGAAACTCTTTTGACCTTTACAGAGGAAAAATAAGGGAAACGTGCACTTTCTCAAGGGTGCTGCAGGGTAAAAACACAAACCTGGAGCGCTCCGATGGCCGCGCTCTGGAACCGAAGGTCCGTCTTGAAGTCCTGCGCGATTTCACGGACCAGGCGCTGGAATGGCAGCTTGCGGATCAGCAACTCTGTGGATTTCTGGTACCGCCGGATCTCTCGCAGCGCCACAGTGCCAGGCCTGGAGCGAAACACACAAATATATCATGGATCTCATTCAAAAGGGACCTTGGAACACAACAAGTGTTTTTGACCAGCGTGGTCAGAAAATATGATTTTATTTATTTATTTTTTTGGCCGTCAAAGTCACAGATCTTTACCACACCGAGTTGTACTTATATAGCAAATTTCCTGTACTAAACAACATTTGTTCTTGTGTGAAGCCCATTTCATGGACATAAGCAAAGCTAGTAAATAATGATAGGAGTGCGATACAAAACAATACAAAAATCTTGATGTAGTTGTTCTTAACGCTGTTTTGGCTACGCACCTGGAAAGTTCACTCTTTAAGGCTTCGCACAAGAATGAATGTTGTTCAATACAGGAAATTTGCTATACGAGCACAACAAAGTGTGTTGAAGTTACAGAAGAGTGATTCTCTTTGGTGAGCCCAATTTTTCCCTGTTGTATTCACACCAAAGCCTGTCTTGTTTTGGTCACGTCACAGATGGCTTATGGCGACCCTGTAGGGTTTTCAAGGCAAGAGACATTCAAAGGTAGTTTGCCATCGCCTGCCTCTGCGTGGCAACCCCTGACTTCCTTGGTGGTCTCTCATCCAAGTACTAACCGGGGGCGACACCGCTTCTGAGATTGAGTTAGCCTGGGCCATTCAGGGCAGGGCAGGTATGACTGGTTTGGAAAAATGTGTGGAAACGAGGATTCTATTCTCAGCGGTGATGCCCGGCCCGAGGGAGGTCCGGCTATCCTCGACTAGCGCCAGGGCCTTTTTGGTCCTGGCCCCGACCTGGTAGAACTCTCTGCCGAATTACATCAGAGCCCTGCGGGATACGATGCAATTCCACGTGGCCCGTGAGGCAGAGATGTTCTGCCAGGTTTTTAGTTGAAGGCAGCAAAGGGAGGTTAAGACTGACTGAGACCCTCCCTTTCTTTTCTCTGGTCCCCACGTGTCCTGCGGTGCGGGACAGCAGTGTGGCCGGCAAAGAGGGATTACTATATTACGACCTGGGGTTGGTTTTAAACGATTGAATGACTGTTGGTAAACTTAACTCCATCCTGATTGTCTTTTAAATGTTTCATAAGGCTGTGAATCGCCCAGAACCCGAGAAAAAGGAGGGAGGGGACTCAACCCAAGATACGACTGTGATATGAGGGCCAAGCTAACAAAATAAGTTATTATAAAAATACGAATATTTATTATGGTGTAGAAGATAAAACAGGTTAAAAGGAATGATCCAGATATCAGACTCCTAAAACTTTTTACATACAGAGCCGTTAGTTTTACATATACAATTGATGGGCAATGCTCCCTCTAAGCTGAGTTAGTGTGAGCTAGCTCACAGTTTTTTAGCCTCCAGCTCACACCTTTTTGTCTTAGCTCAGGGAGGAGGGCTCCAGAGCAAACTAATTTCTGCAATAGCCAAATCGCTCACTCACAACTTTAATGCCAGGAGCTCATAAAGTAGAATTTTTGTTCACAAGACTCCATAGCTTAGAGGGAGTTGATGGGTATATTTTATGACCAGTAGACACTTGTGAATCGCCCAGAGTCCAATAAAATAAATAAAATGCTTTTTTGCATTCTGGCAGACAATTTGAGGGCACGTTCTCCCAACGCAGGGCCTGACCTGATTGGGCATCTGCTCTCAACTCTTTCAGTCGCACCGAATTCTGGTACCGACCCAGAAAAACGCACATCTCCCGGTTACCTGTAGCGGTGAGGCTTTTTCACTCCGCCAGTGGAGGGCGCGCTTTTCCGCGCGGCTTTAGTGGCCAGCTGTTTCCGGGGCGCTTTCCCACCGGTGGATTTACGGGCAGTCTGCTTGGTACGAGCCATCCTGGGCGATCCTTAGAACACGGGAAATCTGCGAAGGACGGGAAGGGGAAAAGGACAACGTGGATTTATAGAGAAACATTGCCTCTTGACGTTTCTGTGCCACCTTTTGGTCTGGGAGTTTAAAGCTAAGAGACTTCCTCACTGCTTTGGAAACTCTGTCCCAGCTTTACGACAGCTATTTATTTTCCTGGAAAGCAGCCGGTTAGCAGAAAACGTATTGCACAGAAATACATGTATAAAAGGAATAAAGACTTTTTACGGACGAGGCGTCCTGCAGCGAAGGAAAAGTTTCTGCTGTAGGTGAAACTTCTGTCTGATGCTTGATGTACCAGTTTGGTGTAGTGGTTAGGAATGGGGACTCTAATCTGGGAGAACCGGGTTTGATTCCCCACTCCTGTACATGCAGCTGCTGGTGTGACCTTGGGTCAGTCACAAGTTCTCTCAAAGATGTGCTCTCTCAGCCCCACCTACCTCACAGGGTGTCTGTTGTGAGGAGGGGAAGGGAATGGAGATTGTAAACCACTCTTGAAACTCCTTCGGGTAGTGAAGGGCAGGGTATAAATCCAATTTCCTCCTCCTCCTCCTTTCTTCCTGTGCTGCAGTTCTATGACCAGCACATCAAAGTGCCTTCCGACGGCACTGTGGCACTCAACTGCAGGGTCCTCCTAGCACTCATAATAGAAATCCTGCCATCTAGCGGTGGAAATTGGCCGCAGCAGGGCAGTTACCTGAAGCCCCGTTAGGCAGGCAGAGTCAGGTTGATCTCCTCCGGCCACTGATTCCCTTACCTGACCAGCCTTTAAATTCAAAATATTCTGCAAGGTGTTTAAGCGTAATCTCTTTTGTTATTTAATTCAGGGTGCATTCACCCCTGTCCTTCCAAAACAGGAGTGGTTTACTCCTGGTGCAAACACATTTCTATCAACTGGAAGACGAGGCCTCTAGGCCTCTAATAGGGTTGCAAGTCTCCAGGTGCTGGCTGGAGAACTCCTGGAATCACAACTGGTCTCCAGGCTACAGAGATCTGTTCCCCTGGAGAAAATGCCTGCTTTGGAGGGTGGACTCGACAGCATTATACCCTGCTGAAGTCTCTCCCCTCCCCAAACTCCACCTTCCCTAGGCTCTGCCCCCCAAAAAATCTTCAGGAATTTCCTATTCCAGAGCTGGCAACCCCCACCCCCCTTTAAACCCCACTTAAAAAGGAACCTGTTACCCATCACTACCCTGTCATACCCATACGATCATTCCAGTCCGCATTCATGAGTGCAGACAAGAATTCCAGCAGTGTTATTCTGGACTGAGTAATGGTGGAGAACAAGGGTGCTATCTTGTGTGCCGGGTACATAAGGCACACTTCCCAACTCATAATTTGATTCTGAATTCGGCCCTACGCTGGATTCCGTTAAGGATCCCGAGACTTTGCGTTTGACCATCTGTAACAGCAACAAAAAACGAGTAACAGCACCCGATTTACCCACTGCATCTTTTTTGTAAGATCTCCAAAGGCCAACACTAAAACCCCAAAACCCCCGATCAATTTGCATGTGTGTGTCTGTGCATCCCCACCTCTCCCCCATGTTCCATCACGACAGCTTTGGTCATCGAAGAGTCTTTTGCAGGTTTCAAAATGCAAATGGAGAAAATGAACAACTGTCTGTACACATTTTCTCTGTTGTGGCTGGGTTGCCATTCCCCCAGTGGGAAACCCAACACGTCTGTGAAAATGACCCTATATAAAACTCAAAGGTAAAGTCCATGTGTCGTACAAAAATGAAAGTAAACTTGCCTGCAGACAAGTCCACAAGGCTTCTAAATTCCAAAAGTCCAATTTTATTTGAAGAGGTTTCTGGATATTAATAGTCTCTTTTCCATTAAATCTTCATCAGAATATTTTCTTCAGCCTCACAATTAATTCCTCTGCTAGAGAATACAAACTCTTTCCCTGTCAAATGCAGTAGCAACAATGTAAACGAGCAGTTTGTTTCCCTGATTTCACTTTTGAAGCTCTGCGTCCTTCATACAGGTTTGTCTTTCTGAGACTATCTGAGCTCTTAAGAATTATACCTCACCCCAAACGGGAAATATCTGCTATTGTGTGTAACTTGCTGAAACTAGAAACCTGCTATGGAATTGTTGCATCATGTAATGTGCCGTGTTAATGTGTCATGTTGCTTCAGGTTCTGTTTTTAGACTTCTAGTTGGTTCTACAACCCAAATCCAATTTCATTGCTTACTGAATGCCCCATCTGTCAACTGTACAGACTCACTCTGTGTTATCCACCATGAGTCCAAGCAACAAAGGTGGACTATAAATAATGTAAGTGAATAAACAAACAAATTCAGAGCGTATAAACGATGATGAAAACGTAACCATTAGCCAATCACTAAGACCAAAGTGAAAACTGCTATTTTATCTTCCGGTTATGAGAAAATACTTACAACCACCCAAATCCACAAACATTTTGGGCAGTTCAGTCTGCAAACCTTGATTCATTAAAGTTTTCGGGTTCCTAAAATGTTTGTGAGGGTGGGAGATGGGAAAGGAAAAAAATAGTACAAGATGACAAAACTTGACCCTTCCAAATGAGGAAGAAAGAAATGAAACAAAAGATGTGAGGATAAATCACAAAGTGTACTGTTGATGCATGGGACATAAATGGAAGTACTTCTTTTTTTAAGTGTAAAAATTGTTAACACATCCAAACTTTTAAAAAATCTGAATGAGGGATGTGAATTTTGGTCGGGATTGATGATTGGGCGAGGCTGAGAACATCAAAGGCACCGCATCATGGTGGGAAGCAGAAGAGGAGGCAGTTGCCATGGCAACAGAAGCCCCCAATCCTCTCGCTTATCTATAGCATCCAATGGGCAACGGAGGGCGTGTCCAAAGGAAATTCGGCAACCCCAACCTATTAGCACCATAGTTATCTCCAGGGCTGGACTGCAATTATCCCCCCCACACACACGTCACCTTTCTTTCGGTGGTACCAAAAACACCTTGCGATTACCTTACCGGACTACAGCTCCCAAGAGCCTTTGCGGAGTCCTCACTATCCGATTGGCTCGCAACGCCCAGGTGACACAAAACACACCGTAGGCCGCACCACCTTTTCCTCCCGACTGGCCAGCGAGATTAAAAAAATAGCCGCGAGATTAAAAAACAACAACGAGGGGGGACGAAGGTACAGAACGGCTTCCAGTTTTTTACGAAAATAAAAGCTTTGCCTCCGGTTATTGACAACGGCTCCTAACCAATCAGCTCCCGCGTTACCTCAGCTACTTTCCAACCTATCAGCGTAATCCTCCGCCCCTCGGCCAATAGGCGGCGGGATACAGACGGAAGGCGGGACTTGATGTTTCTGCGGGGGGGAGAGATGCATCTCCTCAGACGACCTCAGTTTCTAGTCACCCCCCCTTTTTTTTTTTTTGGCCGATCGAAAAAAGAGCGCGGGAAAGGAGGGAGGGGCCGGGGCGGGAAGGCGACGGTGCCTCGCGGCGTCTCGTTACCTGAGTGTCCGCCTCGCGCGCGTCAGTGGCCGTTGGAAGCCGTTGGTCGTCCCGCGGCGGCGCTCGCGCTGCTCTTGCGCTCCCTTCCCGCTTTTCCCGCCAGCCCCAACAGAAAATGGCGGGTTCCAAGGCCAGGCTATTTAACCATCATGCAACGGGGCTGGAGAAAGGAGGGGAAGGGAGGAGGGTGGGTGGAAAAAACGGCAGGTCAATTGAGGTGAGGCGAGCTTTCGCAAGAAGCCATCTTGTGTGTGCCACCACCTCCACGCCGGCCTGGCCCTCTCTCTGCCTGGTCCCCCCCCCCAAACAGAAAATATGGACGCCGTTGGATAAAGAGGGGTCGTGTTTCCCTCACGGATCAGGGCAGTTGCTCTCTGCACCTGTCAGTTGCGCATCAGCCTTCAAATTGTGTCAGGCGACAGCTGTGGTATAGGAAACAGGAGGAATGGCTTGCCTGTTGTGGTGAAAGCGATCCCCTCACATCGTACCAAGCTGTCGCCTGTGTTGTCCCATAGGTGATGCTTCAAGTTAAACCCAGCTTTCTTGACATTACAGTATGTCACCTCTGCATCGTTCACTTTGTAACAGCACAGGCGCAGTTGGACTTCAAAACAGCCTGTGGTACAGAATGCACTTGGTGACCGGCAGATCTTTGAGCGCCTAATACATCGCATTGGAGGCCCAGTGTTCTTGACTTTTGGGTACATCAGGAATAGCACAGAATAAGGCATAGCATTTTAAATGCCTCAGTGCACAGTATCCTTAATGGATGTGCCTTGCTTGCAGTCTTATGAGCTTGTGTTCTACCAGACCCAAGGTCATCAAATTCATACAAGACATTCATAGAGGTCTCATGTGACATCCACACTAAGAAAATTCTAAATGGACCACACCAGATGAACAATAATTTGTAGGACAAAACATCCTACACACCGACTGTAGTCCCAACTCCAGCTGAGATCCTCCTCTTAGATTCCAGCCATAATTTTTTAGTACACAAGATGGGCAAAGCAGTATTTGGTACCCTTCAAGTGTGCCGGGAGCCAGTTCTGTCTTTGGTTTACAATGTTTTGTTTTATTTCTTGAACATATTATTGAAAAGCAAAATATGTTTAAAACTGGATCCCAAGCCACAGGCATTTGTCCTATGGTTTTTCAGCCATTCTCTGTCAATGGTACGCAACTGGTGATGACTCAGCAGAAGAAGACTTTTTTAGTGACCTTCATCATCACAGGTTATTCGGCTGTTGCAAATATAACTAGTGGACTTGATTCTGAATGAAAATGGACAGGATAGGACTGCGTGGCTGTAATCCTAAACACAATTACTAGTGCATTAAGTCCCACAGAATTCAGCAGGGGTTAATTTTAAGTTATCATGTTTAGGAATGTATTGCACAGCATAAATCTCTATATGGTGTGGCTGGCATCTCAATGTGTCACTATGAAGGACATGCGAAAATGCACTTTTGAGAAGTGGTAATGGGAAACAAGTGCCTGGAGAAAGTAATGAGATGGACGAGGACCAATAAATTGAAGCACAATCCACACAAGATTGGGTTGCTGTGAGCCAGTGACAAGATAATTGAGTAAGGATTGAGGAGTCAGTAAGCATGTCTTGAAAGGAGTTGTACTCCCCCCAAGTAGCAGTTTCAAGTAGCAGAGTGCTGCTGGATCTTGGCCTGCAGATGGAGTCTCTGGTGTTCTGTGTGGCACATTCTGCCTTTTATTAGCTTCAGCTGATACACATGCTATGGCCATTCCTTGAAAAGCATGATCTGGACATGGTCTGATTCAGGTCTGGTTAGTGTAATATGCTTTACTTAGGGTTGCCATCAAAAACTATGCATGAACTTCAAAATGTGGAAACCAGGCTATTATTACAGGCTGTATGTAGAGACTCTTACCACCCCTGTGCTGAAAAATCTGTACTGGCTGTATTCCCAGGCACATTAAAAGTGCTGATTCATAAGATCTTCAATGGCTTGGGCTCAGGATACTTGAAAGAGCCAATTCAGATTCTGTTCACTACTCTTACGTATCCCTACCTAGAGGTAAAGTGTATGTCAACCAGAGACAGGGCTTTTTCAGTAGTAGCACCTCACCTTTGGAATACCTTCTCCTTTGAAATTCTCCAGGTGTCTACTTAACTGTCCTTTAAGCACCAAGCCAAAACCCAGGCATTTAACTGAGGTGTTCCATCTTTTTAAACTATTTTTTAAGCTCTGGCCTGAGGTCTATTTTGTGGGTATAAACTTAGGCTGCTTAAAGGTGCTTTTATAGCTTTTTAAAATACTGATAATTTATGGTGGCAGTTTTTATGATTTTATTGGATTTATTTTTATTGTATGAGCTGCACCAGGGAGGCAGCATGTACATTTTCCAGATAAGAAAGCGTATAAAAATAGAGGCGGCGGCTGTCAACCTCTTGGTATTTAATAAAGGATACAAGGTCAAAACCATTTTAAGAGGTGTAGCTTTCTATTTTGATTGTTGTAGAATCAGAACAATGAATCGTAGGTTCATTCAGGGAACAGATGACAGTGTATCACTATTGGCACTAGAGGGCACTTGTGTGTAGTCATGACCATTCTGGTTTCTTGCAGCAGATCGAAAAGTGTTTTTACTTTGTAGCTTGGGGAAGAGAACGCTAAAATGACATCAGTGTGTCTTTGGCCACTCCATAAAGAACAGTGGATCAATTTTGTAGATCACTGAAACCTAAAAAACATTTTGACACAAATGTACCCAGAGAATTCACACATTCCATTCCCTTTCCATCGCAGTTAACCTTGTTTGTATTGCCTCAGATTCAGTTTACACCACACTTCCATGCTCTCTGCACTAGGACCCTGTAGTGCAGGAACATTTAACTTATCCGAACCATACCCTCTTCCCCACAAACCCATTCCTCAAATCTCTCAAGCTTCTATCCCACCCTCATTAGTCCTGTGTAAAGCTGTATTCCCCACCCCACCCCAATTTCCAGACAAGGGCCCTTTGGCTTTATCAGAGTATACAGCACACACTTAAGAACTAAACATATTGCAAATGCTTTTTTTCATTAATTTCTCGACTGTGCATGCTGGAATTGGCCATGCTTTATTTCCTTACAATCAGGTCTGATTTAAACATGAGGTCAAAGAACACACCTGGAGGACCTTGGACTCACACAAACATCTCATTTAAAGCAGGGTGCTTCCTGTGCAAAACAGTTACATGTGCTTAGTTAGCATACCAGAGATCGGTGTCCTAAGTGGGCACTGAGCTGCAAAGTCCCACAAGCGAGATCTTTTGCTTTACTGGCATCCCATTTAAATTAGCCTACAGTATCAAGCAGTGGAGGTGTTTAAGCCGAAGACAGCTGCAGGTTCTCCATCTGCAGTGGTGTTTTGCCCACTGGAAAATGAAAAAACAACAATGCTGTTCTGGTTGTCTGGCACTCACTGCTTCTTTCAAAACAGCTTAAGGAACGATGGCATTCAATTGTCATAGCAACAGCAGAAAAGAGTTTCACATAAGCCCCTCGCAGCAGGGTACCAGAGGCCTCCTTCAACTTGAGATTGCTTAAGCATTCTATAATAGGTACAAATTATGTGCCATTGTATCAATCAGATTAGTTTTCTTTTAAAACACAGCTACTGTAGACAAATGTGTAGCAGGAAGAGGTGGGCTGCTTTGCTGTTCTATGAAGGATTCAGATAAAATAATCTAAGCTGCAAAACCTCTATCTCTTGGTTCTAGCGTACTCCAGAACAACACTAGATAATGACCCAAGACTGCAGCTTTTTATCTACTTAAAAGACTCAAGGCACAAAAATCCTCAGCTATTCTTTCCTTCGCCCTTCTACAACACCATGTAGAGTGCCTACACAAATTCTGCTGTGAAGCTTACAATTTTTTATTTATTTATTTTGAGATTTATACCCCGCCCTATCCGGTAGCTCAGGGCGGCTAACAAACGGCCAAGCCGAAATTCAGAACTAAAAGCAATAAACAATATTACATACAATTAAAAATTCAGTACAACAGTAAAATCTCCACCTATAAGCATTTATTGGAAAGAAGAGGGCGAAAGTGCCGTTATTAGTTTAGCAATCACTAAACTTTTACCCTAGCAGTCCTTTGCGGGATGTTGTGCTTACAGAGACTTATTTCAAGGCTATCCTATGTGAACAATGGGAGAGCAAGCTCTTTAACTCAAAGTAGAGGTCCAGCGATGAATACAAGATAACAGTCCTCTAAGCGGAGAAAAGGAACGGAGAAACCCTGGCCACCAGAAGGTATGAAAATACAGGATATACAGAGCAGCCATCATCCGTATCATATATGTTAAGGATTCATTTGGACTTAAATGAGAATATTTCCACAGAAGCAAAATAATGTGAAGTCTCAGCTCTAAAAGGTATGTAAAATATCGGTGTAAATGTACGCTAACTGTTCTTTGCCTTTGTACGTAATAAGCTGCAAAAGGCAAAAGACTTTCAGTGTTTCACACAAGCTGCAATTTTCTTTGAGAGACTATATATAGCAGAAACCCCGAAACTGAAGAGTCTTTCACCAGAGGAACCAGAAACAGAGAGTGAGAAGATGATCCCATGACTTGAAAGTTATGGAGGGGCATGTTTGAAAGCTGTGTCAGGCAGGCTAAAGGAATTTTACTCCAACACATTTGTAAATTTATAAATTTATTTTTAAACACAAAAAGTTGAAGATGTTCAAGGATTTTTCATAGCTTTGCAAACTCCTCCCCTCTCCTCCAGCCTGACAACAAGTAGTTACTGTTGTCAATTGTTAAACCCAACTACATAGAAAGCCAACGTCACAGGCAGCATGCACAGAACATACAACCCAAGAGGTGTAGCTTCATTGCAAAGCACAGAGGTGTCAAAGCACATCATATTCAGAGATCAAATGCCCATCTAACTCTGGTCAAGCCAGCATCCCACGCAAGATTTTTCAGGGAACAGCCACGCGTCGAGTGACATTTCAGCAGTTCCCGTCATTAAGTGTTCAGCTAGAATGAACAAAGTGGATTCTTCTTTGAACTATTGGGAAACATAAAAGAAAAAGGAAGAGAACTCATAGGCATCATTACAAGATCTGTGGATGCTAGATAGCCTGTTTTATGTACGATTCACTGGCCTACATTTGGAAGAACTGCTTGCTAGATAGCCTGCTTTATATAACAGAAAATAAAATGCTTTGGCGATTCACTGGCCTTACATTTGGAAGAACTGAAACTTCACAAAGGGTGCTTTTAAAAGCAAAATCTTTAAAGCCCTCTCATTGTTGTTCAGTCGCACAGTCAAGTCTGACTCTTCGCGATCCCATGGATCACATCACGCCAGGCCCTCCTGACTTCCGTCGTGCTCCAGCTTAATTTCATGTTCGTTGCATCAATAACACTGTCTAACCTCATCCTTTGCCATCCCCCTCTTCTTCTACCTTCAATCATTCCCGGCATCAGGGTCTTCTCCAGTGAGTGCTCCCTTCTCATTTGGTGGCCAAATGGACAGTAACAAAAGGCTAAAAGCCCTATCATATTCATGCTTATTCAGAAGTGTCCCATCAATGTTTATAGGTGCAGGATTGTAGCATGAATCACTCCCTTCCATCTCCAGATGCGGACTAGCTACAGTCGACTGGGACAGAGATACTTTGCACATGCTCAGAAGCATTTCACATGGAGCAGGACTTATTGTGGAATTAGGATCCTGAGACTCTCTACTACACTAAATAGAACACTGGGCTGCCCAATCCTCCTTAGAACATTGGATTGCCACCAGCTCTTACAGCCATTTCTTACACCACACTGAAGCACCTTTAAATCTCTCATACTGTGCAGGGTGGGACAGAAACATGTTTAAGACTGATCACCTTCTAGGCTCTTTTGGGCCACATTGATTAGATGTCCCAGACACTTCAAGTGCCACAGGCAATATATTAAGCACTTCTACCACCAGGTAGATCTAGAAATCATTGGGGAGGATGGAGGAATCTATGGTCCCAATCCTCTTGAGAAAGACTATGGACCCAATCCTCTTGAGAAAGCCTAACTCAGGGGTCCTCAAACTACGGCCCGCGGGCCACATGCGGCCCGCTGAGGACATTTATACGGCCCACCGGGTGTGCGCGGGGGACACGCCCTCGGGTGCGCAGGGCTCTCGCTTCTGCGGGCGGGCGCGAAGACCCGGAGGGCGGGGCCTGGCGGGGGGCGGCCGCTGCCACGGCCCCGCCCCGAATCTCCAGGAGCCCCCCACCCCCCGCCCGGCCCAGATCGCTACCTTCTTCCTGCGGCGGAGCAAGCCTGGCGGGCGGGTGCCGTGGTCTGGTCCCGGGCCGGTCCTGCTCAGCGGAAAGCCCCCCTCCCCCCCTTTGCTGGCGGGCTGGGGGTTGCAGCCTGCAGTGCCGCCCGACGCACGAGCGGACCTCGGGTGGGCTTGGGAGGAGGCGACTCTGCGGGGATCTCGCGGGGCGGGAACCAGGCACCAGGGAGGGGGCGGATCGCGCATTGCCCCGGGGGAACCTCCAGGGAAGGACCCCGCGCTGCCTCCCACTTCCTGGCGTCGCCCTCTGCTGCTGCTGCCGCCTCTGGACTGTTCCATAGTCCGGCCCTCCAACGGTCTGAGGGACAGTGAACTGGCCCCCTGTTTAAAAAGTTTGAGGACCCCTGGCCTAACTCAAACAATTTGGTTCCAAGATCTGGGACACAGGGATCTCGGCAATGGATATTTTAGAATGAGGAACAGTCACCGTCTGTTTTTACCTCTGCTCTCTAGTGATCCGCTGGGTGCATTCTTCAAGCCATCTTTACGCCAAGGCTGCCTTTATGGCCGTGATTATCTTGTGTAACTTGGCGGTGTTGTCCACAAAGCCATCTCCGTTCTACCAGTAAGAAGCCAAGATTAAAAGCAAGAGCTCTTTTTTCTTTCTAGTTTTAATACTTTAAAGAAAACAAATTATTGCGGCGTTCATCCTGGTTTGCCCAGGAAAGGATAAAACAAACGAGTATCCCTGGAACAGTGGGTCATGGACAGAGGACTGTTACATATGACCTCTCAAGTGCTGTACAAAAGGGGCAATTACAGAATCCAGTTTCCCCAAGTGGGGATTTTTCATTCGTTTGAGCCCTCCCTCCTGTCTCTGCTCACTGTTAGTCTTGTTCAGAGACCAAGGGAAAACTGCCTGGCTGTAATACTTAGCCTAGTTTAGGGGGAGGAGACGGAATTGCTGAAGCACCTTTTGATGCCTGTACCATGTTATACTATCAGTCCCCGTCCCCTCCATTACAGGCTCTGTACATATGAACTAGAATTCCTGGGTGACAAGGAATACCCTAAACACCAGCCCGTGTGCTAATCTGTTGGAGCACAGAGAAGGTATCTTTGCAAGGAGGAATCCACATGCATAACTCTGCAGAGTCCAGAAAAAAAAGACAGCACACAGGGCTGCAAATGTTGTGTTCCTTCAGAGACACCCCCTGCCCGCCCCAACTACGCTCACCGAACTCTTTGGCCTCCATGCTGTGGAGCTGCTTACCTTCTTGGAATGCACCAGCTTCCCTCCGACTGTCACTTCAAACCATCCTGTGACCTGAGGAGTCCCTTCACCACACTAGGTCGAAAGAGGGGGAAGGACAAAGTAGGGCATGTTTGTATTCTCACTTACTACAAAATTCCAGAACGTCTCCCTTCAAGTGTTTCTGAATAAGAGACGGAGGCATATCTAAGAGGATTACTGCGCTCCCTCCGGCACATCTGCAGCTCTTACTTTCACAGTCCACCGTCATCTCTAAGCTTGACTCGACCCGTAAGACGACTGACGACCTAACACTTCAAGAGTTCATGGCTGCAGCTGCCAAACCTTCCGCCCGCCAAGAACACTTTCCACATCTTGTTGCCTGCCATTGAACTCCTATGTGCTAGAGCAGCGCTCCCAAACCTTTTTCAGCCTCTGGGCCCATTTGGAATTGTGACACACTGTGGTGGCCGTAGCCATAAAATGGCTGCATAAGGGGGCGGAGCCAACCATACAACGGCTGCCACAACTTGCCTTCAGCCACATAGTAAAGATCCTTGTGCTGTGCTGGCAGTTGCCGCCAAAGCAACATTTGAAAAAATATGCACAGCCAATCAAATCTCCCGTGGTCAATAAGAAGCCTTGATGAGCAACAACCCTACCCGGCCTGGCCCACTTTCTAAAAACATTTGGTGGGTGCCAGTAAAGGTGTCAGTGGGCGCTATGGTGCCCATGGGCACCAAGTTGGGGGACCCTTGTGCTAGAGGATTCTGGGGCATGGTCAGTTTTCAGAAATGAGCAGCCGAACCTGTGGAGTCTTACTATCACCCTACACAAACCAAGAGGCTGCTTTAGAACATAACTTGTGAACTAAGCCTGGAGCTTCATGTTGCAGAGGATGCAGCAGTGGTGTTAACCAAGGAACTTTTCCAGGTTTCCCCAGAAGAAAGCTGCTGGTTTACAGAACCCAGAAGCCATTTCTGCCAAGCAGACCAGACATTCATCACAGCCAATTTAAGGCGTTTCTGCATGGGACTCAGTCTGAGGCTGGAGCACAAAGCACATCTTTCATTTTACATTAAGGAACAGCCTTCACGCATATCAAATTCTTTCCCTGAAAGGGCAATCCCAGAATTCCACTCCAGTTAAAAGATTACATGACCGTACAAACACAAGCAGGCTTGAGTCAATAGCCCCGTGATATACTCACTATTTCCAGCTTGCCCAGAAACTCTTTCTCGAGTTCCTTCTTGAGCTGCTGATACTATGTGGAAGAGAGGGAGAGAGAAGTAACGTTCAAAGTCAATGAAGATTGGTAGCTCCCAAAGAAATTAAGGACCTCTAAGACCTGGCTTGGAAACCCTGGATTCTCAAAGGGTTAGGGTTAGTACTTAGTAACAGGAGATATGATCTGCATGTTCAGCCACTGGTGCCTCCACAATCAAGTATGATACAGTGAGGAAAGAGTCTGATTTGGTCTATGAGCAGTGGGTGCCGTAAACTCATTGTAGGAGTCATGGCTTTTGGCCTCGGCCAAATAGCGGACTCTAGCCACAAGACATTGCATTTCCAGTATGGCTCACAGGGGTTCTCGCAATGTTAAAGAACAATGCAGAAAGTTACACAAAATGTCTAGGATTGCCATGGGCATCGCCTACAGTAGCAGGTCATGTGACACCCCACTCCCATCATTCTTCCCGAGAGAGCAGAGTGATCCAACCCCATTACGCTCTTCAACATTATTTAAGCCCCATCTGTTCACTGAAGTTAGAGACAGGGTTACAACACCCTTTAAAGACAAAGCAATCGATACGATCCTAATACCATCCTCAGGCATTCCAACTGCCGCATGTCTGGGCTGCAGGGGAAACAGCCCCAGCCTAGGAACTGCCACTAAAGTTACAGAGGACCATCTCTACTGCTCTCCCCCCAACCCAATACTTACATTCTGTATTTTCTAGGAGAACACTGGCTGTGCATACACAGCCCATAGGAATTACATGGGATCCCCCAACCGCAGTGTTAGAAGTTTTAGCTCCTCCAGCCATGATTGCTAAGAACCACCATGAGCCCAAAAAGAGACGTGCTGCTGTCTTAACTTCTCAGGCAGGTTTGGTTCTCTGGCCAAACAGCCAGGTAACTATTTGGGGTAGAACAATGAGAAGGGTGCTGCTACACCACAAGGACCCCACTTGCTCCTAGTCATGAATTAGATACGGAGAATTGGGCATCCCCTTCTGGATCCGTCTGACAGCAGCTGTGCCAGAGGCCAAAGCCAGTGGAACTTGTTTGGAGCAACAAAATAACTTTGAACCCACCGTGTACCCAGACCCATCTCTCAACCATCGTAAGTCTTTCCAAGCTCCACAGACACCACCACCACCAAGGGTGACCGGGGTCTCCAGAATTCCATCCCCCAGCCTCTTCCCATAGCAGTCGTACCTCTGACAGACCTAAGTTAGGACACAGCAGTTGCTAAACCTATGGCTCAATGTGGCAGGTAGTATCAACCTGACCGCAGATCAACCTCTACATCAGTTTTCTGCAACTGATAACAATCTTAAGTTGCTATTGACAGGACTGGCTTTAGCGAAGCATCAAGCAAGAACAATCCACTTACCTTGGGACTGTATCCTCAGGCCCCGCTACAAAGAAATAAAGAAATAAAACAACAAGTGTTACTGAGACAGACTATTTACGAGAGTCACGGACTGTGTTGCACCATCCAGCTCAAGAACAGCTTCCCCGCACAGCCCCAAGGATATGGGGCAGGGCACTTAAGATCACAGTCTGTTTGGGAATAAGGAGAACCGTGCCTTTGGGGCCATGAGAAAGTTTTAGTAGATCACTTAACAGTTCTGGCTACACCCATCGCAAAACCAAATGGCCGATCCACACAGGCTGGCAAAACCCCTAAATGCTTTGTCTGCAAGCACAAAACACGGAAGCCGAGGGATTTTGCAGGCTACTAAAGGGAAGGATTTTACAGGCTACTGAAGTAACTCCTAAGGACTGCCAGAGGCATCTTTTAAGAGGGCCAGGGCCCAAAGATATCACTTCTCCGTCACCAGTCAATACCTTCTGAAGTCATTCAAGGAGAATTCAATCTTCTCCATGTGGTGGTGAAACCGTAGAAACCTGCCTCTCTACACCTTATCACCATTTGTATGCAAGAATTCATATAGTTGGATCCCCCACTGTTCTGTAGAAAGAACCAACCATGAATTGGATTTCTACTGGCAGTCCCAGAAGAGTCGCCACCTCCTTAGCAGTGGTGGGAACTTCTGCTCTTCCCAGAGGCCGATTATTGGAATAAGAGAGTCCTCTCTCCTTTCAACGGGTTTGCAATTCTGTCTAATTCTGCACCACCCCATCCCATGATGGATGTTCTTCGAGATGGTGGAATCACACACACCCCAATACACACACCATAGTCTCTTTGGGTCTCAGCCTCTACAGCTTTCCACAGGCTTGCCCCCAACCGGTCCTCCTCCCCATAGGAATGTCTGAAGGGGATGCTTTATTCGGTCACCCGTGCCCCATAGAATGGGGCCACAAAGAAGCTGAGGAAACCAAGGCTTCAGAGAGAGAGGTCCAGTCGAGAAGACCCCGGTTCAGCTTGGGCTTAGAACCACTTCCTCACTCGGCAGCATCACAGGGAAACGCCCATCTTTATTTATGGGATCGACTTTTACCCCGCTTTTCTCCCGATCAACGGGACTCAAATGGTCTAAGGAAAACCTACACACTGCAAGGAGCAGAAAGAGGCGGCTGCACCAACGGGCAAGCAAAACCCCCACAAATGACTCTACCCAACTAACTACCGACGGGGTGGGATGGGAAGAAAACGACACGCGACTGAACCTCCAGACGTCCTCCCGGGGCCTTTTAAAAAGCGGCCTCAGTAGCAGCAAAAAGAAGCGCCACGCTTTGCCCGCAACGTCCTCTTACCAATAAACCACCTTGACTTTGAGAGGCATGATGCCAACAACTGCGCTGCCCGCAGCCCTGTATCTCGCCACCCGGATGGAACGTTCACACCACCGACGTTCTACTTCGGAACGTCGCGACAAGATACTTTTAAGCCGACGTTCGGGCCATACCATTCACTGGGAAGGAGGGGGGGCAGCTTAAGGAAAACCCGCGCTCTTCCCTCTCCTCTTCTCTCGCTTGTGCTTTAACCACTCGTCTCAACTTTCCCCCACATCAAAAAGCATCAGCTCCACAGCACAGCCTTAACTGGAAAGACGCGCAAAATGTACCGTTCGGTAAAACATGACAATCATCCCTCCATTTCTGAGATGGTATCGTCTCCTGCCGCAAAGAGTCTCATGGAGGTCACGACCCGCAGGTGTAAACTCCCATTCTCCCCCCCCCGCGAAAAAAGAAAGCACGGGGGAATTGGGAAGGTCATGCCCATTTTTAAAATATATATATATATATATATTTGAGTAAATTATTAGTGCTTAGCGCTAGGAAACAGGGAATGACCCGGAAGCACAGGTAGATGGGGAATTCTTTCTTTGTTTTGTGCTTGGCAGGCGATTCGCCGCCGTTCGCGACACGGGAACAAAGGAAAAATTGCACGAATGCTCTTGAACACTTTGTAATAAAAGGACACCCGCGAAGAGGGAACGTTCTAGAAGTAGAAGCCCGGCTGGAGCTGAGCCCGGGAGCCATTTATACAGCAGCCCCCGCTAACTTGCAAAATCTACGGATTTCCGCGGAAGTGCGGCCCAAATAAGGCGACATGACTCCTGCGCATGTTTGCTGGGATGAAAGTCTTGTCCTCAGCTCAGAACGGCAAAGCTTCCTTTCCCAAACTGAGTCTGCAAGGATGTTGGGGTTTTTTTTTGTTTTTTTTAAAGTACCCCATCTGGAGTTTGTGGATCTTGAAACTCCTTTTCCTAAAGGTACAGTGGAAAGGCACTGTGGAAAGCAGGGCACTGGCAGCAGATGCAAAATGGCAAAGTAGGGCGCTAGTAGCAGAGTCGGAGTTCGGGTACGCAGGGATAACGGTCGGGCAGCAAGTGCTACTGTAATGGGATGGAAGCCCAAGACTTCTGGATACCCAGTGGCACTGTGACAGAATGGGCTATCTGCACAGAGCGCAGGTTATTTTTAAATGACATTTTGCAACCTCCAGCTTCCGTCTTCGGGGGAAGACCAGCTGTTCCCTTCTGTAGCCCAGAGCTGGTGTCAACACACACACACACACACAACCTCAGTCCCCGTCTTCTGTCGCTCAGGGCACAACCACTGACTCAAGTCCTGACACGCTATCTTTGATGCACCTATCGTTGCTTCCTGGATGGTTTCGTGTTTGTGCTATGGTTTCAGTGGAGACACGTTGATGCAATGACTCCCTGGGGAAGATAACAACTTGTTTTCACCCTACGGGAGATAGCGCTTTGTTTTCCTAACACTGAGTGGCTGGAGAACACAGTTGTCTTTCCTTTCCTTTTGGCAGATGTGATTATTGAGGTTATTTATAGCCTTCCTTTCTCACAGGAATGCAAGGCAGACTATACATACACAATAACAAAAAAAGGGACATTCAATAATCAGCGCAATGGGATTTTAGAAGTCTGGAACTACAAGAAAGAACTGAAGCATAGTGTAAGTATTCACATGACGAATTAAGCGGTTCGGAAATTACATTAATAGGGGCTGCGGTCGCTCAGAGGTTAAGATGCTGAGCTGCAGACCGGAAGGTCGGTAGTTCAGCAGTTCGAGACCCGAGTGTGCCGCGTGACGGAGTGAGCTCCCGTCTCCGGCCCCAGCTCCTGCCAACCTAGCAGTTCGAAAGCAAGAAATTGCAAGTAGATAAATAGGTACCGCTTCGGTGGGAAGGAAACAGCATTCCGTGCGCCTTGGCGTCTAGTCATGCCGGCCACATGACCATAGAAACGTCTTCGGACAGTGCTGGCTCTTCAGCTTGGAAACGGAGATGAGCACTGCAACCCTAGAGTCGGATTCGACTGGCTTTCGAGCAAGGGAAACCTTTCCCCTTACTGGTCTTTTGGGGCAGCTCCCTAAATACATAAATGCTAAACTTAATAGCATTATGGTCACTGTTCCCAACTGGTGCTATCATATTTACATTTCTCACCAGGTCTTGAGCATAACTGAGGACCAAATCCAAGATGCCCCCCTCCCCCCGGGGAAGTTTCTGTGACCATCTGCACTTCATGGCAAAGCCCATTGAGAATATCTAGAAGCCCAATCTCTTTCTCCTGACATGAACACATATTAACAATTTGTGGGTCATTAAAATAACCTATTATGACATAGTTATTTCCATCTTTGATGCTTTCCTGAATTCATTTGCTGTTTTTAAATCATTCTCTAACCTTTGATCTGGTGGGCGAGGATAAACTCCCAGAGCCAGTTCAGTGTAGTTGTTAACAGCGCAGACTCTAATCTGGGAGACCCGGGCTTGATTCCCCACTCCTCCACATGCAGCTGCTGGTGTGACCTTGGGTCAGTCACAAGTTCTCTCAGAGCTGTTCTCTCAAGAGCAGTCCTTGAAAGAGCTCTCTCAGCCCCCACCTACCTCACAGTATGTCTGCTGTGGGGAGGGGAAGGAAGAAGAGATTGGATTTGTACCCCACCCCTCACTACCCAAAGGTGTCTCAGAGCGGCTTACCATCGCCTTTCCCTTCCCCTCCCCACAACAGACACCCTGTGAGGTAGGTGAGGCTGAGAGAGCTCTTGACAGAAACTGCTCTTTTTCAAGAACAGCTCTTATCAGAACTATGGCTTGCCCAAGGTCATCCAGCCAGGTGCAAGTGGAGGAGTGGGGAATCAAACCCAGTTCTCCCAGATTAGAGTCCGCGTACTTAACCACTACACCAAACTGGCTCTGGGAGTTTATCATCGCCCACCAGATCAAAGGTTAGAGAATGATTTAAAAACAGCAAATGAATTCAGGAAAGCAGAAAAGGAGATTGTAAGCCACTCTGAGACTCCCTTCGGGTAGTGAAGGGGCAGGGTATAAATCCAATCTTTTCTTCTTCTTAAGGTTCCTTTTGGGCACGCTATTTCTACCCATGGGATTTCTGTAAGCATGTCTTTTCTCTTACATACTCAAGTCTTACTGGACTGTTTACCCTCTCTTGACATACAGAGCCCCTCCACCTCCAACCCGTCCCTTCCCATACTTCTGATGTTAATTTATATCTAGGAATCACTGTATCCTCCTACCAAGTTTCTGAAATGCCCACAATGTCTGTGTTCTCCTCTGGCACTAAGAATGCCAGCTCCCCCGTTTTACCTCAGACGCTTCGAGCATTTGTATACAAACAGCAGTAATTCCCCAGACATGCTAGGCCTGCAACCTTCCGCCTGGGGCCTCTGAGACCTTACCAGGCAGTCAATATCGTTTGCCCCCCACCAGTGGCCAGCCAGATCCATTTCCCTCCGGAACAGCACCAGCTCCCCCTTCATCTCTTAGAGACGAGCCATCCCGAACCAGAGACGTTTCATCTCCTGTCAGCTTTCCCCCTCCCCCAAGATTTAGTTTAAAAACAGCTCTGCCGCTTAAAAAAAATAAAATAAAAATTAATTAGATTTATTAATCACTCCCATCCCGGCTTGTGGCAGGCTCTAGGCGATGTACAAGACATAGTGTCATAAAATACAAAACATTAAAACATTTGTAAAAATTTTGATAGAGATAAAAAGATCCAAGATGGCAATCTTCCTGTATTATTATGGATCACGGTTCCAGATCACCAGTCCGTTTTTCTTCTGGGCACCAGCAGCCTGGTTCCTTCTTGGGATGAATGGAGGCTGTCGCTTTCGTACAGGCCCTGCTTGAGCCAAAAAAGCACCCCAGTGCCTCACAAACTTAAACCCTCCCCACACCATCGTCTCAGCCACTCATCGAGATTCCTAATTTATGCCCCACTGTACCTACAAGCCTCTTTGTAATAAAAGGACACCCACCGTGAAGACTCCGTCGAAGAGGGAACGTCTGAGGAGCCCGGCTGGAGGTGAGCCCGGAAGGGAGCCATTTGTAGGGTTGCGAGGTCTGGGTTGGAAAATGCCTGGAGACTTTGGGGGTGGAGCCAGGTGAGGGCGGGGTTTGGGGAGGGGCAGAGCCCTAGCATGGTCCAAGGCCACAGAGTCCACCCTTCAAAGCAGCCATTTTCTCCAGGGGAGCTGATCTCTGTCAGCTGGAGATCAAAGGAAGCGAATCCGGCATGCCGTGAGGAGGCTCCCATAAAATCCGACAACAAACGGAAGTGGAAGCGGCATGCAGCGTAGAGGGGAATTTCTCTGTCCCAACGTGGGTTTGGTAAAACAGCGGAAGGGGATGCTAGATGCAGAATGGGCTGACGCTAGGTGCTCCCATGAAGGGAGGGATCACGTTTCAGGCTGGGGCCCCGCGATCTAAAGCCAGTACTTCTGTTCAACAGCGAAAGGAGGATCCCTCATCCAACAACTGTTTTCAGCTTGTAAAGCACTGCAAGTTGGGGGGGGAAGGATGCATTGGTGGGAAATAAAGCGCAGGCACGAAGGGTCTTCCTCTTTCCCACGGCAATTCCCCCTCCAGTGTCACTTCTCTGAACAACAGTATGCTCTTAAATCAAGGTTCTCTGTTAAGGTTCCCCTGTATTCTGCATGAAAGAAAAAGTTAAATTTTGCAGCCTGTATACACAACAGAAATGAAGAATGGCTTCATATAATGCTTGAATTATTTTATTTTATTGAACTATTTATTTTGCTTTGGCCGGTCATGGGAAGCTGAAAAGGGATCGGTGGCGCATGTCTGCTGTGCACCCTTCACAACTGGATTATTTTGGCGCACATTGAATCTTGCCACTCCAAAATGGAAGTATTTTATACATACATACATATATATACACACACACACACACACACACACATATATATTAGGAGAGATTTCAATTTGCTAGGCCGCCCTTCCCTGAAACAGGGCTCGAGGCGGCTTACATCAAAGGCAAATACAATATATAAGAAAACCAAAACAACATTGAAATATATTAAAAAACAGTTCATCAGAAAAACAATACTGCGTCCAAGATGACGGGTAATTTCAGTGTCCACCTGCCCTCCTTGGATGGAGGGGAAATATGGAGGGAAGGGGGGAGTGTGAGAGTGCCCAACTGTTGCCTTCCTGAACCAAATACCCGGTGGAACACCTTTGCCTTGCAAGCCCGTGAGGCAAGGATGTCCTCTGGCAGAGAGTTCCACCAGGGATATTCTCCTCAGCCACTCCGACACTGCCCTTCACGTGTCTGTTCTGAGATTACACTACGGTTGCCAAGTCACTTACTTGGCAGAGCGGGGGAGACCCGGTTCTATCCCTGGAGATTCACATGTGTGCGCCACGATGGCATCACCCGGAAGTGACATCATCACATTGGGCATGTCACCGGCCGACACTCTAGCGATCGGCCTGGAAACTCTATGGTACCATAGAGTTTTCAGGCCGATTGCTAGAGCATCGGCTGGCGACGTGCCCGGTGCAATGATGTCACCTCTGGGTGACGTCATCGTGCCAGGCACGTCGGCCTGAACCAGGCACTTTGGGGGAGGGGTTCCCCTGCCGGCCCTATCCAGATTGGCAGATTGGGGGCCCCTTTTAACAGGAAAACCCCCGCCCTCTAGGGGGACTTGGCAGCCCTGGATTTCACACATTTAAGCTGTCTTTGGAGGCAGAAGGGCTAGAAATTGGAATTCTAAAATAAATAAATAGAACAAAAGAACAAGATTTTCAGCTAGATTCAAGTCCGGCAGCACCGAGGGCTGCCAGGTGCCCCTGGCCACTGGCGGGGGATAGCATCTTAGAGACGAACAAGATTTTCAAGGTAGGAGTTTTGACTCTCAAATGCTCCTGCCCCCAAATCTCCTCCGTCTCCAAGGTGCTACTGGATTCAAAACTAGCTGATCTACTGAAACGAGATTTTTAGGATACCAAAATGCCAATTTCCGACAGAGGTGGCACGATCGACTGATATGGGCTTCCCTGGGATGCCTGCGTTTCTGTCCCTTTGTCTAGAACAATGGGCGATTCTGCATCTGGCATTCGCGCCACGTTTTCTCAACTGGGAGGAAAAAGTGCAGCTCAAAAACACATTCAAATACCCTGGGGCAAGGCCGCCGTATCGACTGCAAAGTCACCCCTGAATGGCCATAAATCTATGCAGAATGTACCATAAAATCCGATGATCAAAGGAAGCGAAAGCGGCATGGAGTGTGGAGGCGACCATAAAATCCGACGATCAAAGGAAGCGAAAGCAGCATGGAGTGTGGAGGCTACCATAAAATCCGATGACCAAAGGAAGCGAAAGCGGCATGGAGTGTGGAGGCTACTATAAAATCCGATGATCAAAGGAAGCAACAGTGGCATGGAGTGTGGAGGCTACCATAAAATCTGATGATCAAAGGAAGCGAAAGCGGCATGGAGTGTGGAGGCTACCATAAAATCTGATGATCAAAGGAAGTGAAAGCAGCATGCATTGCAGAGGAATTTCTGTTCCAACCTGGGTTTTGTAAAATAACAGAGGGAATAGCCAATGCAGAATCAAGCCAATGTCAAGACATCCCAACCCAAAGCAGGCAAAAAGATGCAAGCCTTCTTCTGCCCGCCTTGCATTTCTCTTTGGCATCTTCGTTTCTGCTGCAGGGCTTCAAAATCCAGCTGCTCCCATTAACTCGGGGTTGGTTGGGGTTTTTTTCACTGCTATCGTTTGGTCAGCGTCTTCCAGGGGAGAGGGTGGCTCCCCCCACTTGTGGTAGGCGGAGCTCTTAATCCCTGATAAGGTGCAAACCCGACTACATAGAAAGGCAACATCACATGTAAACCCGACTACACAGAAAGCCAGCATCGCAGGGAGCATACGCAGAAGATACAACCCCAGATGTGTAGCTACGCTGCAAAGCACAGAGGTGTCCAAGCATATAATATTCAGAGTTCAGATGCCCATCGGACTGTGGTCAAGCCAGCATCCCACGCAAGGTTTTTCCGGGAACAGCCACGCCTCGGGTGACATTTCAGCCGTTCCCTTCATGAAGCGTGCAGCTAGAATGAACACAGCAGATTCTTCTTTGAACTATTGGGAAACAAGAAAGAGAAAGGAAGAGAACGCATACGCATCGTTACAAGATCTCCAGATGGAAGTTGCAGCTGCTTTGCATAACGGGAAAATAAAACGTGTTGGCGATTCACCGGCCTCACATCTGGAAGAACTGAAACTTCACAGAGGGTACTTTTAAAAAGCAAAATCTTTTTTAAAATAAATTTTTATTTTAATTTTTTTAAGGGAGACGGAAAGAAAAAAGGAATTGGAAAAAACACCTAGGAACTAGAATTACCAAAAACATAATGTAAGGGCAATTTTACAGATATTGGGGATATTCCTTTATCAGAATATATACGTATATATAAAAAAGTATATGGTATAATAGCTTAACAAGTGTATGACATGGGACATACGGTGTAATGGCATGAGGAGAATGCGGAGGTTGATTTTTTCCTCCATCTCGCGTACATATCTTGTTCCTACCTGCTGATGTGACCTTGGGTCGGTCTACAGGAGCTGCGGTGGCACAGCTGTTAGACTCTCAACGGACAGTTTGCTGTCAGAAGTTCTCTCAGCTCCACCTACCTCACAGGGTGTCTGTTGTGGGGAGGGTGAAGGGAACGGAGTTTGTAAGTTCCAGCTCCTGCGACGCCTTTGAGCAGTGAAGGGCGAGGTATAAATCCAAACTCGTTACTTCGTTCTTCTTCGTTCTTCATGTAACAACATATCATACACCATGAGTATAGTCATGCGTGCTACATGGCATAAGGAGACGTCTTGGGCAGCGTTGATTTTTCCCTCCATCTTGTAATGATATGATCATTGTAATCCTAGGTTTGACTCGATCTGGCTTTTGTAAGGAACCTTGGCCTTTCCTAATGTTGGTTTTAAATGAAAGGATTTTGCACATTATTCTGTTGTCAGCCGCCCTGAGCCCTAGCAAATCAAATTTAATAAATAAAATAAATAAAATGAAATGGCTTATAATATATACAACATATTAACTTCTAAAAAATCAGTCTAACAACCTACTCGGTATATTCTACCATTTTCTCATACTATATTATCAATTTTTATCTTTTCGTATCTATCTTATCTATTATATGGTATAACATAAATAACCTCATGGACATCTTTATCAAATTTTCACACAACAGTTTTGTTACAACAAACGATGCATACAAATAACACCCTTTTTGTTTCATATTAAAAATGTTTTATGGCAGAGGTGTCAAACTCATTTGTTACGAGGGCCAGATCTGAAAGAAATGTCACTTTGTTGAGCTGGGATATGTATACCATAAAATGTAACTCCAGGTACTAAAGATATTAAACTTTATGAAGGACACTGACAATAAACAATATTATTTTTTACTCAAAATACAAACAAAAGCAATTGATTTTTTACCAACGATGGCTGAGGGGTGACATGATCGAGGTTTATAAGATTATGCATGGGATAGAGCAGGTTGAGAAAGAAGTACTTTTCTCCCTTTCTCACAAGACAAGAACTCGTGAGCAGTCCATGAAATGGCTGAGCAGTCAGGTTAGAACAGATAAAAGGAAGTCCTTCTTCACCCAAAGAGTGATTAACACATGGAATTCCCTGCCACAGGAGGTGGTGGCAGCTACAAGTATGGACAGCTTCAAGAGGGAATTAGATAAGCATATGGAGCAGAAGTCCATCAGTGGCTATTAGCCACAGGGTATAGATGGGAACTCTCAGTCTGGGGCAGGTGATGCACTCTATTCTTGGTGCTGGAGGGGGCAGCAGGGGGAGGGCTTCTAGTGTCCTGGCCCCACTGCTGGACCTCCTGATGGCACCTGGTATATTTTGGTCGCTGTGTGACAGAGTGTTGGACTAGATGGGCCATTGGCCTGATTCAACATTGGCTTCTCTTATGTTCTTACCAGTGAAAGCAATCAATTTACTGGGGAACCCATAAAAGCAATGATAAATGTATTTAATCAAGACTAGTTCTTCCCCAAGAGATAATATAAAAAGGGGAGTATCTTACATTTCCATACATACCAGTAGCTTGTGGGCTGGGCAAGAGCCCATTTTATGGTATTACCATATAACATTAGACCATTCAGATGTATAACTAGAGACTACGGTCATACAAAACTTGCCAGCCCTATCATATGCATGCTTATTCAGAAGTGTTCCATCGATGTCTATAGGTGCAGGATTGTGGCATGAAGCGTAAGACACGTCACTCCCTCCTATCTCCAGATGCGGACTAGCTGTAGTCAGTTGGGACAAAGGCATTTTGCACATGGCTCAAAAGCATTTCACACAGAGCAGGACTTATTGTGGAATTGGGATCCTGAGACTCTCTGCTACGCTAAATAGACGCAAATCCTCTTTAGAGCATGGGGTCGCCGGCAGCTCTAGCAGCCATTTCTCACATGACACTTGAAGTGCCTTTGAATCTCTCCTACTGTGCGGGGTGGACAAAAGCATGTTTAAGACTAATCACCTTCTAGGCCCTTTAGGAACCACACTGATTAGATGTCCCAGACACTTCAAGTGTCATGAGGCAATATATTAAGCAGCTCCACCACCAGGCAGATCTAGAAAGCATTGGGAAGGATGGGAGAATCTAGAAGACAAAGAACAGGAGATTGGATTTATTCCCTGCCCTTCACTGCCCGAAGAAGTCTCAGAGCGGCTTACAAACTCCTTTCCCTTCCCCTCCCCACAACAGACACCCTGTGAGGTAGGCGGGGCTGAGAGAGCTCTTGGCAGAAACTGCTCTTTTTCGAGAACAGCTCTTATGAGAAACTACGGCTTGCCCAAGGTCATCCAGCCAGGGGAAGTGGAGGCGTGGGGAATCAAACCCGGTTCTCCCAGATTAGAGTCCGCGCACTTAAGCACTACACCAAACTGGCTCTCAATGAACTTCTTGAGAAAGTCAGACTCAAATCAGACCAGTGGTCCATCCAGTCCAGCGTCCCGGCTCACACAGTGACCAACCAGTTCCTCTGGAAGGCCAGCAACAGGGCACAGAGGCCGAGGCCTTCCCCTGAGGTTGGCCTTCTGGCCAGTGTTCCCTCTAAGCTGAGTTAGTATGAGCCAGCTCACAGTTTTCTAGTCTCCGGCTCACGCCTTTTTTGTCTTTGCTCAGAAAGGACGGCTCCAGAGCAAACTAACCGATGCAGCAGCCAAGTCGCCCGCTCACAACTTTAATGCCAGGAGCTCACGAAGCAGAATTTTTGCTCACAAGACTCCTCAGCTTAGAGGGAGCACTGATCTCGGCAAGAGGTATTTTAGAATGAGAAAAGAAAACAGCCATCGCCCGTTTTTACCTCTGCCGTCTAGTGAATTGCCAGGTGCCTTCTTCCAGCCATCTTTACCCCAAGGCTTCTCTTACGGCCGTGATGATCTTCTGTACATCGTCGGGTTTCCTCACGAGGCCGTCTCCGTTCTACCAGAAAGAAGGCAAGGCTTTTTTTTAAAAAGGCCTTTTCTAATACTCTTAATTCTTTTAAGGTACCGGTGCCCATCCTGATTTGCCTGGGGGACGGAGGCAGAAGAGAGTATCCCTGGCTGCGTTCAGACTGGCAATTTGCCCCGCTATAGCCCTGTTTCAGCGACGTTTGAAAAGCAGATTAAAGGGGGCGTTCACACAGGCACATCTGCCTGGCGTTCCCGACCCACAGGCAACCCTGTGCTGTTCCGCTTCGCTCCCGCTGCAAATTGCCAGTCTGTCCTCAGCCCCGAAACAGTGGCTCAGAGGATTGTTACCTAATCACCTCTCCATCGCTGTACAAAAGGAGCCATTACAAAATCCAGTTTCCCAGAGCAGGGATTCTTCATTCTTTTGAGCCCCCCCCCCCCTTCCCGGTCTCTGCTCACTGCTAAGTCTTCTTCAGAGCCCAAGGGAAAACTGCCTTGTTGCCATACTTAGCCTCAACTGTGGGGTGGAGATGAAAGTTCATGGCTATTAACCTTAAATGTTTTGGCCACGCCTACACTTCAGGGCAAAACCCTGCCAGCTACCTTCATATGATGCTAGCCGGGGCTATTTTGGGGCAGGAACGCACAGGAGCGGAGTTCCGGCTGGCTCCCGAGTTGGCCACGCCCAGCAGGGACTCGTTTGCATAACAGGCCACACCCAACAGCAGGAACTCATTAGGATTGGCTACATTAGGAGTGTGTGGCCTAACATGCAAAGGAGTTCTTGCTACAACCCCCCCGGGTTTTTGACAACAAACAAAGTAAACAGAATAAGAAGCAAAAGGTGGGTGTGGCTGGATGACCACACTTCTGGTAGCATGGAGGTGTGACCTAATATGCTAATGGCCTGTGCTATCAGGGGTGTGGCCTAATATGCTAATAAGTTTCTGCTGTTGGGTGTGGCCTATTATGCTAATGAGTTCCTGCTGGGCTTTTTCTACCAAAAAAGCCCTGATGCTAGCTGATTCCTTTATTTCCAACTGGTATAGTCAGATCCAGAAGAAAATACACTCTATAGGTGTTTCTTCGGACAACCTCTGTATGCTAAGTGAAATGCAGGCATTCGGAATCTTGAAACAGAGGATTTTAGATATTGAGAAACAGACTTTCTGCTCTCTTGAACACAAAATTTGCTCCCCTTTTGCAGCTGGTATCTTTCTAGACTATGGACTGCCTGCTGCCTACTTTCCCTAGATTACCTCACCCTAGTTACGTCGCGCTTTTATGTTAGCTAGGCTTAATGTTTTACCTTCAGCGGTACTGTCGGGGAGGTTTTGCTAACACTCCCTATCAAGAAAGATTTTGCCCTTTGCACTTTGAAAAGGTGGCCCATGTTTTACTTCACTGTGATTTTTATGGGGAAGGGCGGGATTGTATAATTAAAGCTATCGTGTCTAACTGCCACGGTTTTCCTGAGGTGAAGTTAATATCCTTCTTATTATCTGACTGATGTCCCCCAGATTACAAGTTTAGTCGCGAGGTACCTTTGGGCTGCTGTAATAACCAGGGAGCAAAAGATTAGCTCTTCTAATCTTCAAGATAAGATTAGAGTTTCAATAGCCATTCCACACACAAAAGAACCTCCTCAAGAAACAGGAAACCTCCTCAGGAAACAATCCATAGACAAAAGAACCTCCTCAGGAAAAGCTCCTCCATTAGCATGTTCATAGCCTGGAGAACCCCTACAAGATAATTACTCAACATTACCCACCTTCCAGGGTAGATATAAATTACCTGCCTACCCTTTTTCTGCTCACCTTGACACAGAGAGTACTCCATCTTTCTGTGTTATACCTCTGAGGATGCCAGTCACAGCTACTGGCGAAACATCAGGTCCTGCAATGCAAAGACCACGGCCACACAACCCGGAAAATCTACGGCAACTAATGAACTCCGGCCGTGAAAGCCTTCGACAACGTATTAGCTCTTCCATCTGATGTCTGGACTGATTTTATAATTCAAACTCTCTGTAAACTTGCCTTGTGGTATTTTGCTTTCCTTTTATGCCAATAAAGGCATTTGGATTTGGCCTTGTGGTGATACTGAGCCTAATCTGTGGGGAGGAGATGAAAGCTCCATTTGTGGTTTGTACCATTTACGCTGGGAGGGGTGCAAACTTATCGGTCCCCATCTCCCTCCACGACAGGCTCTGTACAGAGGAACTAGATTTCTTCGGAGACAAGAAATACCCTAAACTCCAGCCCATGTGCTGATTCACTGGAGCAGGGAGGCGGTATCTTTGCAAGGTACCTCATGCATCACTTTGCAGAGTCCAGAAAAAAGAAGGGATCAGATTTATACCCCGCCCTTCACGACCCGAAGGAGTCTCGGAGCGGCTTACAATCTCGTTCCCTTTCCCCTCCCCACAACAGACACCCTGTGAGGTCAGTGGGCCTGAGAGAGCTTTGAGAAAACTGCTCCTGAGAGAACAGCTCTGAGAGAACTTGACTGACAGAAGAAGAGGAGGAGGAGGAGGAGTTTGGATTTATCCCACCCTTCACTCGGAGTCTCAGAGAGGCTTACCATCTCCTTTCCTTCCCTCCCCACAACAGACACCCGGTGAGGTAGGTGGGGCCGAGAGACTCTGAGAAACTGTTCCTGAGAGAACAGCTCTGAGAGAACTTGTGACTGACAGAAGAAGAAGAGGAGGAGGAGGAGGAGGAGTTTGGATTTATACCCCACCCTTCACTCGGAGTCTCAGAGAGGCTTACCATCTCCTTTCCCTTCCCCTCCCCACAACAGACACCCGGTGAGGTAGGTGGGGCCGAGAGAGCTCTGAGAAAACTGTTCCTGAGAGAACAGCTCTGAGAGAACTTGTGACTGACAGAAGAAGAAGAGGAGGAGGAGGAGGAGGAGTTTGGATTTATACCCCACCCTTCACTCGGAGTCTCAGAGAGGCTTACCATCTCCTTTCCCTTCCCCTCCCCACAACAGACACCCGGTAAGGTAGGTGGGGCTGAGAGAGCTCTGAGAAAACTGCTCCTGAGAGAACAGCTCTGAGAGAACTTGTGACTGACAGAAGAAGAGGAGGAGGAGGAGGAGGAGGAGTTTGGATTTATACCCCACCCTTCACTCGGAGTCTCAGAGAGGCTTACCATCTCCCTTCCCTTCCCCACAACAGACACCCTGTGAGGTAGGTGGGGCTGAGAGTGAGCTCTTTCGAGGACTGCTCTTGAGAGAACAGCTCTGAGAGAACTTGGCACTGACCTAAGGTCACACCAGCAGCTGAACGTGGAGGACTGGGGAATCAAACCCGGTCTTCCCAGATTAGAGTCCACGCTCCTGTCCACTACACCAAACTGGCTCTCCGGGATGGCACACAGGGCAGTGAATTTTGTGTTCTCACAGGGATATCCCCCCCCCCCGGTATTTATGTTCAGAGAACTCTCTGGCCTCCACACCGTATCGCTTCTTACCTCCTTGGAATGCACCAGCTTCCCTCCGACTAACACCTCGAACCATCTCGTGAACCGGGGAGCCCTGTCGATTCTCTGGGGTCGAAAGAGGGGGGAAGGACAAAATACTGCACGTTTGTATTCTCACTTATTGCAAGCTTTCAGAACGCCTCCCTCCAAGTGTTCCTGAATAAGAGACGGGGGCACCCCGAAGAGGACGGCTGCACTCCCTCCCGCGCCCCTGCGGCTTCTCCTTCCACAGTTCCGCCCTCATCTCGAAGCTCGATTTGACCCGTAACACAGCCGATGTCCTGACACTTCAGGGGCTTTATGGCTGCGGCTCCCAAACCTTCTGCCCACCGAGAACACTTTCCGCATCTTGTTGCCTGCCGCTGAACTGCTGTGCGCTAGAGCACGACCCCCCTGTGGGCAGAGTTGGCATTCCCACACACGGTGGTGGTCGTAGCCATAGAACGGCTGCATGAGGGGGTTGGAGCCGGCCAGGGCTCTTTTTATAGCAGGAGCTCCTTTGCATATTAGGCCACACACCCCTGATGTAGCCAATCCTCCAAGAGCTTACAGTAGCCCCTGTAAGAAGAGCTCTGTAAGCTCTTGGAGGATTGGCTACATTAGGGGTGTGTCACCCAATATGCAAAGGAGTTCCTGCTACAAAAAGGGCCCTGGAGCCGGCCATACATCGGCTGCCACAAGTTACATTCAGTCACACACCGAAGTTCCTTGTGCTGTGCTGGCCGCCGCTGGCTGAAGCAGTATTTAAAATTTTTCCACAGCCAATCAAATCTTCAATAGCCAATCAGAAGAAGAGGTTGGATTTATGCCCCGCCCTTCACTCGGAGTCTCAGAACAGCTTACAATCTCTTTTCCCTTCCCCTCCCCACAACAGACACCCTGTGAGGTAGGCGGGGCTGAGAGTGCTTTTTCGAGAACTGCCCTTGAGAGAACAGCTCTGAAAGAACTCGTGACTGACCCAGGGTCACACCAGCAGCTGCACGTGGAGGAGTGGGGAATCAAACCCGGTTCTCCCAGATTAGAGTCCGCACTCCGAACCACTACACCAACCTGGCTCTCCTTGCTGGGCAAACAATGAGTTGGTCACAGTCAGGAGAACTTACAATGTATGAGTCATACAACTGTGATAAGGAAGCATCCACAATTATTTATCTTAAGCTTTCTATACAAAACATTAATTTCTGAATGTGATTTTTACAAGAATATACAATAAAAACAGAAGCGAAAAGGCGGGACGGTGGTCTCCGGACTTTGACTTCAGCCCTTCTGGGAGAACTTTTCCCTAGAATAAGACATGTTGCTTTTCAAGCTATAAGAGTTCATGAGTATGCAGCTTTTTGTTGCTTGAGGAATTCCATATTTTCGCATTGACCGGTACCATTTTAGGTCAGAAGAAGACACATTGTCGAAACGGCAACACCAATCCGGAGACCACCATCCCGCCTTTTCGCTTCTGTTTCTATTGCATATTCTGTAAAAATCACATCCAGAAATTAATGTTTTGTATAAAAAAACTTGGGATAAATAATTGTGGATGCTTCTTTATCACAGGTGTACGACTCATACATTGTAAGTTCTCCTTGCTGGGCAACGAACCCACCTGGCCCCGCCCACTTTCTAAAAACATTTGGCCGGCACCAGTAGAGGTGTCAGTGCATGCTATGGTGCCCACGGGCACCAAGTTGGAGACCCCTGGAGCTTCATGTTTCAGAGGACGCAGCAGTGGGGTTAACCGAGGAACCTTTCAGGACTTCCCCCAGAAGAAAGCTGGTGGCTTACAGGACCCAGAAGCCATTCCTGCCAAGCAGGTCAGACATCCGTCGCAGCCAATTTAAGGCATTTCTGCGGTGGGACTCAGCCTGAGGGCCAGGTAAAAAGCACATCTTTCGTTCTATATTAAGGAACAGCCGGCACGCATATCAAATTCCTTCCCTGAAAGGGCCAGGCCAGAGTTCCCCTCCAGTTCCGAGATCACACGACTGGTTAAACACAAGCAGGCCCGAGCCAGTAGCCCCTGGGATATACTCACTATTTTCAGCTTGCCCGGAAATTCTTTCTCGAGTTCCGTCTCAAGGTAACTCGCCTATGTGGAAGAGAGGGAGAGAGAAGTTAAGTTCAAGATCGGTGAAGATGTGTGGCTCCCAAAGGAATGAAGGCCCCCTAAGACCTGGCTCGGGAACCCGGATTCTGAAAGGGGGCTTTTACTTAGAAACTGACTTAGAAATGATTTGCATGTGGGGGTAACAGCCCCAGCCTAGGAACTGCCACTGAAGTTACCGAGGACCGCCTCTACTCTCCACCACCCCAACCCAATACTCACGTTCCCTGTTCTCTAGGGAAACATCAGCCACGCGTGGACAGCCCAAAGGAATTGTGTGGGACACCCCGTGTCAGAAGCAGGCCCGTAGTCAGGATATTTTTTGTTTGGTGGGGGAGGGCATTTAAATGTTGAAGGGGGCAGTTGATTCAAAGTTCATTAAATTCAGGGCTATTTCTGGGCAGGAACGCACAGGAACGGAGTTCCGGCTGGCTCCCGGTTTGGCCACGCCCAGCAGGAACTCATTAGCATAACAGGCCACACCCAGCATCAGAAACTCATTAGATCGGCTACATCAGGGGTGTGTGGCCTGACATGCAAAGGAGTTCCTGCTCCAAAAAAAAAAGCCCTGGGTTTTGACAACAAACAAGGTAAACGGAATAAGAAGCAAAATGTGGGTGTGGCTGGATGACCACCATGTTCTGGTGACATGGGGGTGTGGCCTAATATCCTAATAAGTTTCTGCTGTTGGGTGTGGCCTAATATGCTAATGAGTTCCTGCTGATGGGTGTGGCCTATTATGCTAATGAGTTCCTGCTGGACTTTGTCTACAAAAGAAGCCCTGATTAAATTAATCTGAAGGCCTGTCTTTAAAGTGGAAGGCTCGGAGCCTGTTTCTAGCCCTTCCTTTCAAGGGACCGGGCAGCGAGAGCGCCAGTTCCTAGGGGGAAAAAACAGCTCAGAAGGCATTTAATTGCCTTCCGAAGGCATTCAGACACCGTTTGAGTTCCCTTCCCCAGGGCAAGAAAGCTTAGAAGGGTGCTCAGAGAGCAAAATTAATTTGCATGTTTCCCAAAGGCTCATGGGAATGCTTTTGAAAGACTCACTGTGACCTTGGTGGTATACAGCAGGATGGAGCTAGCAGAAAGGGGGGTCGTTGGAGATGTATTGATTGAAGGTAGCCAGTGTCCCCTCTAAGCTGAGTCAGTGTGAGCTAACTCACAGTGCTTTAGCCTCCGGCTCACACATTTTTGACTTCGCTCAGGAAGGGATGGCTCCAGAGCCAACTAATTTGTGCAGGAGCCAAATCGCTCACTCACAACTTTAATGTCAGTAGCTCACCAAGTAGAATTTTTGCTCACGAGAGGGCTGCAATCCGACCCTCAAGGCCCTGGCTGTTTCCTGCTTCCTTTTCCAGTTCTGCTGCTGCTACTTTACCAGACTCTCTCAATTGCACAGGAGAAATAGATAGGCGATTAAGAGAGTCTGGTAAAGCCCCGGCGTTCCATTTTTTATGTTTTATTTAAAGTTAAAAAAAAATTAACTGTGTTTATCGGTGTCCTTTATAAAGTTTGTATCTCTGCTACCTGGCATTACAACAAGGTCTTATTTACGTCAGATCCAGCCTTCATAACAAATGAGTTCAACACCCCTGGCTTAGCGGGAGCACGCTTGAGGGCCCTTCTAAACTTTATTGCCCTGGGGAAGGGAACCCAAAAGGCATCTGAATGCCTTCTGGAGGCAATTCAATGCCCTCTGAGCTGTCTTTTCCCGGGTCCCATGCAGTGTTCCCTCTAAGCTGAGTTCGTGTGAGCTAACTCACAGTTTTTTAGCCTCCAGCTCACACATTTTTTTGTCTTGGCTTAGGGAGGATAACGCCAGGAGCTCTCAAAGTAGAAGTTTTGCTCACAAGACTCCACAGCTTAGAGTGAGCATTGGTGCCATGATGCTCCCCCCCCCCGAAAAAAATCCACAGTGGGCAGAAGAGGGAAGTCGGACGACAAGCTGCAGTGCTCTTAACCTGGCAGCAGGGGGAGTCTCTCCTCAAAAATAAGGTTTCTGTCATGGCTATTTGTGGGGCGGGGCTTTCAATTAAGGGGGCGGACCCCCGATATGACCCACGGCAGCTAGCTATGGGCCTGGTCAGACGTTTGAGCTCCTCCAGCTCCGGTAACGACAAACCACCTTAAGCACCCAAACCAGCACTCTCCCTAAGCTGTGGAGTCTTGTGAGCAAAAAATTTTTTCTACTTTGTGAACTCCTGGCCTTAAAGTTGTGAGCGAGCGATTTGGCTGCTGCGTAAATTAGTTTGCTCTGGAGCCAGGCCCGTAGCTCCAGCAGGGCATCTCGGGGCAAGGCCCCGACTTCCCATCCAGCCCAGGGCCACCGAACGGCGGCAGGTGTGGGGAAGGAACAGGTTATTCCCGCACAGCCATCTGGTGCAAAGGGCCGGCTACGGTGCTTGCACGGAGCCAGACAGCACCTCTCTATTTCCCCTGGAAACTTAATCAAATTACTTTTACTTGAATTAACCAGTGCCCCCCTAAGAAATTCAAATGCCCCTCCCCTCCCCAGATTTAAAAAATCCTGTCTATGAGCCTGTCTGGAGCCCTCCTTCCTGAGCGAAGACAAAAATGCGTGAGCCGGAGGCTTAAAAACGACGGCTGAGGGGTGACATGATCGAGGTTTATAAGATTATGAATGGGATTGAGCAGGTTGAGAAAGAAGTCCTTTTCTCCCTTTCTCACAAGACAAGAACTCGTGGGCACTCCATGAAATTGCTGAGCAGTCGGGTTAGAACAGATAAAAGGAAGTCCTTCTTCACCCAAAGAGTGATTAACACGTGGAATTCACTGCCGCAGGAGGTGGTGGCAGCTACAAGCATGGACAGTTTCAAGAGGAGTCCATCAGTGGCTATTAGCCACAGGGTATAGATGGGAACTCTCAGTCTGGGGCAGGTGATGCACTCTATTCTTAGTGCTGGGGGGGAGGCAGCACTGGGAGGGCTTCTAGTGTCCTGGCCCCACTGCTGGACCTCCTGATGGCCCCTGGTATTTTTGGCCGCTGTGTGACAGAGCGTTGGACTAGATGGGCCATTGGCCTGATTCAACATTGGCTTCTCTTATGTTCTTATGTAAAAAACTGCGAGCTAGCTCACACTAACTCAGCTTAGCGGGGACGCTGCCGGGCACCCAGACCCTCCTCAAACAACACAAGACTTTCCAAGCTCCACAGACTCCCATGGGCGACCGGGGCCTCTCGAATTCCATCCCCCCTGCGTCTTCCCACAGCAGGCCTGCGTCTGGCAGACCGAAGTTACGAGACAGCCGTTGCTAGGCGCATGGCTCGGTGCGTCAGCAAGCATCAACCTGGCCCCGGACCAACCGCCTCATCAGTCTTCTGGAATTGATCACAATGTTAAGTCACTACCGACGGGGACGGCTTCAGCAAAGCATCGGGCAGAGCGATTGACTTACACACAGGCCGTAGATTCAGGCAATGCTGCAAAGAGAAATAAAGCACAAACGTTACTGAAACAGACCATGTACGGGAGTCTCAGAGTGCGCCGGACCTTCTAGCCCGAGGAGGGGTACCCACGCAACCCCAAGGGTGTAGGGCAGGGCTCATGGGCTCACAGCCTACTAGGAACCAGGAGAATCTGTGCCTTTGGGGCCAGGCAAAGATTTTTGCAGATCCCTTAACGGTTCCGACTGCACCCATCGCAAAAGCCAAATGGCTGGTCCACACACACAGGCTTGCAAACTCCCTAACCGCTTTGCCTGCGAGCACAAAAACACGGAAGTCCGGTATAAAGAGGGATTCTATAGGCTACTGTTGTCGCTCCTATGGATTGCCAAGGGCATCGTTTAAGGGGGTCAGGCTGCATTAGGGCTGCCAACCTCCAGGTGGGGCCTGGGGATCTCCCGTTTTGATGACTGATCTCCAGCTGACAGAGGTCGGCTCCCCTGGAGAAAAATGGCTGCTTTGAAGGGCGGACTCTGTGGCATTGTGCCATGCCGAGGCCCCTCCCCTCCCCGAACCCTGCCCTCTCCTGGCTCCACCCCCCAAAGTCTCCAGGAATTTTCCAACCCAGACCTGGCAACCTTAGTCTGCTTACGGCCAAGGCCCGAAGATATCCCTTCTCCGTCACCAGTCAATACTTTCTGAAGTCATTCAAGGAGAATTCACTCTTCTCCATGGGATGAAACCACAGAAACCTGCCTCTCTACCGATCATCACCATTTGTATGCAAGAATTCATGTTGTTGGATCCCCCACTGTTCTGTCGAAAGAACCCACCGTAAATTGGCAGTCCCAGAAGAGTCGCTGCCTCCTTATAGCAGTGGTGGGAAGAAGGAACCTAAAACTTCGGCTCATCCAGGAGGCCAATTATGGGAATAAGAGAGTCCTCTCTCCTTTCAACGGGCTTGCAATTCCGTCTAATTCTGCACCACCCCATCACATGGTGGATGTTCTTCTAGGCGGTGGAAACATCACCCCCCACCCACACAGGTCCAGGTGGGCGGCCATTGTTGGTTTGAAGCAGTGGAACAAATCTGGAGTCCGGGGGCACCTTTAAGACCAACAAAAGTTTATTCGAGGTATGAGCTTTCGTGTTCAGGCACACAGGTATCTGAAGAAGTGTGCGTGACCGTGAAAGATCATACCTGGAATAAACTTTTGTTGGTCCTAAAGGTGCCACTGGACTCAAAATGTGAGCCACACACATAGCCTCTGTTTGGGTCTCAGCCTCTACAGCTTTCCACAGGTCCTCCTCCCCATAGGAATGTCTGAAGGGGATGCTTTATTCGGTCACCCCGTGCCCCACAGAAGAGGACCACAAGGAAGCCGAGGAAACCACGAGGTCTGAGAGAGAGAGAGAGAGAGAGAGGTCCAGTTGAGAAGACCCCGGTTCAGCTTGGGCATAGACCGTCGGCAGCATCACAGGGAAACGCCCCTCTTTATTTAGGGGGTCGACTTATACCCTGCTTTTATCTCGATCAACGGGGCTCGGTTTTCTCAACACTGAGGAAAAGGTGCTGCTCAAAACCACATTCAGATACCCTGGGGTAAAGCCGCACTGACTGCAGAAGGTAGCCTAAAACCCGATGATCAAAGAAAGCGAAAGCGGCACCGCAATGCAGACGGTACCGTAAAATCCCATGATCAAAGGAAGCGAAAGCGGCACGCAATGCAGAGGGTACCCTGAAACCGGTGATCAAAGGAAGCAAGCGGCACGCAATGCAAAGGGTACCCTGAAATCCGGTGATCAAAGGAAGCGAAAGCGCACGCAATGCAAAGGGTACCTGAACCGGTGATCAAAGGAAGCGGCACGCAATGCAAGGGTACCCTAAAATCCGGCGATCAAAGGAAGCGAAAGCAGCACGCAGTGCAGAGGTACCCTAAAATCCGATCAAAGGAAGCGAAGCAGCACGCAATGCAAAGGGTACCCTAAAATCCGGTGATCAAAGGAAGCGAAAGCGGCACGCAATGCAAAGGGTACCCTAAAATCCGGTGATCAAAGGAAGCGAAAGCGGCACGCAATGCAAAGGGTACCCTAAAATCCGGTGATCAAAGGAAGCGAAAGCGGCACGCCATGCAAAGGGTACCCTAAAATCCGGGGATCAAAGGAAGCGAAAGCGCGCCATGCAAGGGTACCCTAAATTCCGTGATCAAAGGAAGCGAAGCGCACGCAATGCAAAGGGTACCTAAAATCCGGTGATCAAAGGAAGCGGCACGCCATGCAAAGGGTACCTAAAACCGTGGTCAAAGGAAGCGCGGCACGCCATGCAAAGGGTACCCTAAAATCCGGTGATCAAAGGAAGCGAAAGCGGCACGCCATGCAAAGGGTACCCTAAAATCCGGTGATCAAAGGAAGCGAAAGCGGCACGCCATGCAGAGGGGGATTTCCGTCCCAACCTGGGTTTCCCAGAACAACGGAGTGGTCTGGAAAAGGCCAACGCGGAATCGCCCTCGAAGGGTCGAAAAGGAGGAAGAGCCCTCGGAAACTTACTCGCTGCAACGAGAAGAGAAAGGCAAGATGCACCAACAAGCAATCCAACCCCACCCAAATGACTCTACCGAGCCAGGAGTGGGACGGGACGGGGGCCAACGACACGCGACCCAGCCTCCGGACGTGCTCGCGGGCCCCTTCCAAAGCGCCCCGCTTTGCGCCCCCCGCCCCGGTCCTCTTACGCGTAGATCACCCGGACTTCGAGGGGCGCGTCTCCGGCGGCGCCCCCCGCAGCAGCCTCGCCTTCCGCCGCCCGGGTGGAACGTTCGTCCCCCCCACGACCCGCTTTGGAACGTCGCGAAAAGAGACTTTTCAGCCGGTGGAGGAGGGAGGAGGAAGGCGCCATTCTCTGGGAAAGGGGGGGGTGGGGGAGAGAAAGGGAAACCGCGCCCGACCCTCTCCGTCTCCTCCGCTCTCGCTCCGGCTCCGGCCACGCCTGCAGGACAGCGACGGGTTTTTGCCCAGCCCAACAGCACAGTGGCCAATGGGCGGCCTCTCCCTCCTCCCTCCCTCCCCCGCAGCCAAGGGGGAGGTCAGATTTGTCCTGCGACGCCAGAAAGGCGTCATCCTTCTTTCGCAAATTATTGGTTGTTTTTAAGAACTTCTGAGCCAGTTCGGTGCCATTCTGGCGTGGTGGTGAAGTGCCTGGACTCTAATCTGAGAGAACCGGGTTGGATCCCTCCATGCCTCTATACTTGCGGCTGCTGGAGGGCCCTGGGTCAGTCACAAGTTCTCTCAGAGCGGCTATCTCAGGAGCAGTCCTCGAGAGAGCTCTCTCAGCCCCACTTACCCCGCACAGGGTGTCTGTTGCGGGGAGGGGAAGGGAAAGGAGTTTGTAAGGTGCCCTGAGCCTCCTTCAGGGAGTGAAGGGCAGGGAGTAAATCCAATCTCCTCTCATCCTCTTCTTGAGATTAATAGCTTGTGTTTTGATGTTCTTCCTTGTGCAAAGTTGTGCATCGCTCTGAGTCAATAATAATGATGATGATGCATGCTAACAAGAACAATAGTAATAATACTACTTTTCTGAATCAAAACCATGAGGTCCATAAGCATAGCATTAATTGGAAAGACACACAAAATGTACCGCTCGGGCTGTGGTCACGCACACTCAATAATCCACTTTCAATGCACTTTCCAGCTGGATTTTGCCAGAAGACGCACTTCCGCACCGTCATTTTTGGCACTGGTTTGTCCCTTGGAGAAACGAGGGCTGAGGGGTGACATGATTGAGGTTTATAAGATTATGCATGGGAGAGAGCAGGGAGAGAAAGAGGTCCTTTTCTCCCTTTCTCAACAATACAAGAACTCGTGGGCACTCAATGAAATTGCTGAGCAGTCAGGTTAGAACGGATAAAAGGAAATACTTCTTCACTCAAAGAGTGATTAATACATGGAATTCACTGCCACAGGAGGTGGTGGCAGCTACAAGCAGGGACAGCTTCAAGAGGGAATTAGATAAACATATGGAGCAGAAGTCCATCAGTGGCTATTAGCCACAAGGTATAGATAGGAACTCTCAGTCTGGGGCAGGTGATGCTCTGTCTTCTTGGTGCTAGGGGCAGCAGTGGGAGGGCTTCTGGTGTCCTGGCCCCACTGCTGACCTCCTGGTGGCCCTGGTATTTTGGCCACTGTGTGACACCAAGTGTTGGATTGGATGGGCTGTTGGCCTGATCCAACACTGGCTTCTCTTATGTTCTTATGTCTGGGGCAAGGGGTGCTCTGTATCTTGGTGCTGGGGGGGAGAGAACAGTGGGAGGGCTTCTAGTGTCCTGGCCCCACTGCTGGACCTCCTGATGGCACCTGGTATATTTTGGCCGCTGTGTGACGGAGTGTTGGACTGGATGGGCTATTGGCCTGATTCAACATTGGCTTCTCTTATGTTCTTATGTCTGGGGCAAGGGGTGCTCTGTATTCTTGGTGCTGGGGGGAGAGAACAGTGGGAGGGGCTTCTAGTGTCCTGGCCCCACTGCTGGACCTCCTGATGGCACCTGGTATATTTTGGCCGCTGTGTGACAGAGTGTTGGACTAGATGGGCCATTGGCCTGATTCAACATTGGCTTCTCTTATGTTCTTATGTTCCTATTGTTTTCGGTCATCGTCCCCCTCTTCACATGTGTTTTGCCCCCTCTGGGACTGCTAGAGAGAGCAAAACACATTTGGGGGGGGACACACCCTGAAACAATAGGGAGAAATGAGTGACAACAGCAATTTCAGTGCAGAAGCCAGCTGGAACTCATCCTGGCCCCTGCAGCGGGAAAGCAAAAAATATATATATTCGCTTGTAACCCCTCCTAGTGGCCTTACGGAGAAGAACAATGTGTCCGTCCGTCCCCTTTAAGTCTCCGATCACTTTCATTTGGGGGCAGGAGTTTGGAAAACGTGCTGCTCTCCGAGGACCCCTTTCCCAATTGACACGCTGCAGAGCAACGCCTCTGGATCCCGATGTTGCTTCCTAAACCTTTGCAGACGCCAGCCCAGACTGAAGACATGCCTACTCAACCAGACCCTTGGTTGCTCAAGGTCAGTATTGGGTGCGTTCAGACGCTCCGTTTGAACCACTTTCGGCACGCTCTGGGAACGGATTCTATGTGCACGTTCACACACCCAACATCTGCGCACCGTCCCCAGCCGTCGCTTTCCGGCTCAACCCCCCTTTAAACCGGAGTGTTTTGATACCACTTACCCGAGTTGTGTTTTCCCAATCTCCATTTCGAGCCGCACTTTTCTGTCGCCTGATCGCTCCGGTGCCGAGCCACTTCCGGGCGCTTCAACCCCCTCCCCTCTTGGAGAAACGACGGCTGAGGGGTGACGACGTGATCGAGGTTTATAAGATTACGAATGGGATAGAGCAGGTTGAGAAAGAAGTGCTTTTCTCCCTTTCTCACAAGACAAGAACTCGTGGGCACTCCATAAAATTGCTGAAAAGTCGAGTTAGAACAGATAAAAGGAAATACTTCTTCACCCAAAGAGTGATTAACATATGGAATTCACTGCCACAGGAGGTGGTGGCAGCTACAAGCATGGACAGTTTCAAGAGGGAATTAGATAAACATATGGAGCAGAAGTCCATCAATGGCTGTTAGCCACAGGGTATAGATGGGAACTCTCAGTCTGGGGCAGGTGATGCACTCTATTCTTGGTGCTGGGGGGGCAGCAGTGGAAGGGCTTCTGGTGTCCTGGCCCCACTGCTGGACCTCCTGATGGCACCTGGTATTTTTGGCTACTGTGTGACACAGAGTGTTGGACTACATGGACCATTGGCCTGATTCAACATTGGCTTCTCTTATGTTCTTATGACCTGCTCCATCCCAGGCATAATCTTGTCAACTTCGATCACGTCACCCCTCAGCCTTCGTTTCTCCAAGCTAAAGAGCCCCGAGCGCCTTAACCTTTCTTCATACGGAAAGTGTTCCCAACCCTTTTATCATCCGAGTTGCCCTTTTCTGCACTTTTCCCAAATGCTATAACATCCTGTCTGAGGTGTGGTGACCAGAACTGTACACACAGTACTCCAAATGAGGTCCCCCCATCAATTTATACAGGCGCTTATTGGACTCCAATCCAGGTGAGCGACTGCAGACCGACACGGCCACGCTCTGAAACCAGATTCCCAGGATACCAAAGCGCCGATTTCCGGCCTAGGTGGCACGATTGCCCGGCACGGGCATCCCCGGGGTGCCTAAATTTCCGTGCCTCCGTCGAGGACGATCCGAGAGTTCTTCCCACTTCGGGTTTCCCCTTTTGGCATCTTTGTTTTCGGCAGCAGGGCTTCGAACCCGGGCTGCTTCCATTCGCTCCGGCCTGGATGTGGTTTCTTCCCCGCTCCTATTGTTTGGCCAGTCTCTTCAAGGGGGAGAGGGTGGCTCTTGCCACACCACCCCCCACCCCATTGTGGTAGGTGGAGCTCTTAATCCCTGATAAGGTGCGTAGCCCTCTCCAGATAAAAAGGGAAGAGAGTGCCTAAAACCTAACCCCTTCCTCAGCAGAGTCTCGCCTGGAGTGCAGCAGGACAGGAGAGCACAACAGCCTCCGGGCGGGCTTCCTCGCCTCCCCTTCCCCATGGAAGACCTCAAAGGCTTCGCCATGGAGACGTTGGAAGAGGCGGCCCAGTTCGTGCCGGGCGCCCACCAGCCCGGCTTGGGGAGCCCCCGATTCTCCATCGCCCACTGCCTCCCCCAGAACCCCGTGCTGGGGTGCTACCCGGGGGCGTTCCCCGGTCCCGCGGACCTCCCCGCTTACCCTCAGGAGAACTTCAGGAACGGGGTGACCCACGGAGAGTGGTACGCCGGGACGTCGGAAGGCGCCTACCCACCGAGTGAGTGATGCCCGCCGGTCAGAGCTTCCGTTACGATCGCTAGGGAAATGTCTGTCATTGCGATGGGTGTCAGGAGCGCTTTTATAGTGTGAGGATGTCTGAAATTGGGGCCGACGTGCGTACCCGTAAGTCCCTCTTAGCAGTTCCCCTTCGTGGGGCCCTCGCGGGTGGCAGCTGGTCTGTCCAGTAGTTGGGGGTCAGGGGCAACCTTCCTCCAAACTGCAATGCTGTCCCCAAATGCAGGAGTTTCCCTCCCCACAAACACAGGGGATTTCAGGAGTGCGCTTGGGTAGACAGTGTTATAACAGGGTCTCAAGTTTCTGCACGGCCCGCATAACTCTGGGTATTCGGGGCTCCATCCTATGTTCTGTTTCTCCAATGTGCATGCCATGAGGAGCAAATGGTGGGCACAAAGGAACTCGCAAGGCTCAAGTCAGGTATTGTAGACAATACAAAATACGACCATATTCGAGAATCCCACGACCACTTCCCCCAGTTCGCAGCTACTGTGGTTTCTCGTTAGATCGCATAAGTCTTTCGCTGGTAATACCCAGATTTTTATTAGCCCTGGAAAGGAAAAATAAAAGAGAGGGAGGTTGGCCTGAAGCAATCGGAGAAAGTTAAGAGTCCAGTGGCACCTTTCAGACCCACAGAGCCTAATTTTGGGGATAAGCTTTCTTGTGCGGGCACTCTGGTTCCAAAAGAGAGACAGAGCTGCTTCGCCTTTCCCCCTCCCGCGGCCAAGAACAGACGGTCAGCCAGCAGAATCCAAGGGGGACGGCGGTGTTAAACCCTTCCTCCCTCAACGCACTGAATCAGGGCCCCGCATTCCCGTTCACCTTCAAGAACAGTGGCCAGAGATCTGATCACGGCTCCATGATTCAGTGGCGGAACATCCGCCTTCTGTGCAGATGGTCCCGGGTTTGATCCCCGTCACCTCTGATAAAAAAACACACAAACGGGGAATTGCTTCGGGTAGGTAGGCAGGCATTATCAGCCTGAAGCAACAGAACAAAGTTTGAGACCAGGGGGCACCTTTAAGACCAACAAAGTTTAATCCTGGGTAGAAACTTTCGTGTACACGCGCACTTCTTCAGATGCATTGAATTTCTTAGTGCCTAGGGTGGGTTTTGTCCTGGCCCCGTGAGTGCCCGCGTGTCCCCTTTTTCCTTTCCCCCATAGAAATAAATGCCAGGCATTCGTATGGATAAAAGAACATTGAGTTTGAGAGTACTATTACCCTTGAGGGCCAGAGGGGCGCGGCGGTTAGAGTGCCGGACTAGAGATCTGGAAGACCGAGACTCAAACCCGCGCTCTGCCATGGAAGGCGGCCTCGGGCCAGTCACACACTCTCACCCTGTGCCTGCCTTACAGGGTTGTTGTGAGGATAAAATGGAGAAGGAGAGAATGTTGTAAGCTGCATTGGGTTGCCATTGGAGAGAGAGGTGGCTGTATAAATGAAGTAAATTAATGAGGAGTGAGGAGGAGGAGGAGGAGGAGGAGGCAAAATCCAGACCTAGAACCGCAAAATCCAGATCTTGAACTGCTCTAGAGAGCCAGTTTGGTGCAGTGGTTAGGAGCGCGGACTCTAATCTGTGAGAAATCCTCCACATTCAGCTGCTGTTGTGGGCCTTGGGTCAGTCCCAAGTTCTCTCAGAGCTGTTCTCTCAAGAGCAGTCCTCGAAAGAGCTCTCTCAGCCCCACCTGCCTCACAGGGTGTCTGTTTTGGGGAGGAGGAGGGAAAGGAGATCGTAAGCCGCTCTGAGACTCCTTCAGGTAGTGAAGGGTGGGGTGTAAATCCAATCTCTTCTCTTCTTTTTCTTCCCTGTTGCCCCGATGGGCAGCGATCCGGCAGTAGCGTGCAGACGAGTCTCTGTGTTGTGAGATTCGCGGCTTCCCCGCAAAAACTGTTGGCAATACACAGGCCCTCCTGGCATCCACCCTCATCCTTGTGTCACTGACGGCTAACCATTTCCCCACTGCATTCTTCCACAAGGTTTATCCGAGGGGCTTCGTCTGGACTGCCAGTTTTCAAAACATTTGCCCAGCGTAGGCTGCTTCTGCCCTGGCTTTTCCCTCCGTTCTTTTACGAAACCCGCGTTGGAACAAAAATTCCCCTCTGCACGGCGTGCCGCTTTCACGTCCATGCTGCTTTCGCTTCCTTTGATCATCAGGTTTTACGGTACCCTTTGCATAGATTTTTGGAGCTGCGGTGGCTCAAGTGGTTAAGACACTGAACTGCAGGCTGTGGAAGGTCAGTAGTTCAGCAGTTCAAGACCTGAGAGTGCCGCATGACGGGGTGAGCTCCCGTCTAGTTCCAGCTCCTGCCAACCTAGCAGTTTGAAAGCAAGAAATTGCAAGTAGATAAATAGGTACCACTTCGGTGGGAAGGTAACAGCGTTCCGTGCGCCTTGGTGTTTAGTCATGCCGGCTACATGACCACGGAAATGTCTTCGGACAGCGCTGGCTCTTCGGCTTTGAAACGGAGATGAGCACCGCAACCCTAGAGTCGGATTCGACTGGCTTTCAAGCAAGGGAACCTTTACCTTTACCTTGCATAGATTTATGGCCATTCAGGGGTAACTTCGCAGTCAGTACAGCGTTGCCCCGAGGTATTTGAATGTGGTTTTGAGCTGCACTTTTTCTTCCCTGTTGGGAAAATGTGGAGCAAATGCCAGAGGCAGAATCTCCCATTGTTTGGTCCCCAGGTACAACAGGCGGGTTGTGTTTTTATTTTATTTACTCACTTATCGTATTTACTTCCTTTATACCCTTGCCTTTCCTCCCAGCGGGGACCCAAAGCGGCTTACATCCTTCTCTTCCGTCTTATCCTCACAACAACCGTGTGGGGTCGGTTAGGCTGAGAGCACGTGACCGGCCCAAGGTCACCCAGTGAGATTCCATGGCAGAGCGGAGATTCGAACCTGGGTCTCCCAGCGCCTAGTCTGACACTAACCACTGCACCAGACTGCCTTTGGTATTCAGGAGCAACTTGTTAAAGGGCAAAGATTTCCCACCACCCCCAGATAAGACACTGCATTTGACTCCATCCTGTCTCCTTCCCCAGTCTCCAGGTACGTGGGGCCGCTGGGGTTTAGCGTGCCCGGAGCCGACTGCCTGAGCTACCTCGGCGACGTGGCGAAGTCGTCCCCGTTCCTGGTGGGGAACCCCTCCAGACGGAAGCGGCGGGTCCTGTTCTCCCGGGCCCAGGTGCACGAGCTGGAAAAGCGGTTCGAGCTGCAGAAATACCTGACGGCCCTGGAGCGCGAACACCTAGCCAGCGTCACCCGCCTCACCCCCAACCAGGTGAAGATCTGGTTCCAGAACCACCGCTACAAGATGAAGAAGCAAGCCAAACAGGACTCCAAGGCGGGCACGGGCCAGGACGCTCACCAGCCCTGCGACAGCAGCGCGGCCATTCAGCAAGAAGCCTACGGCTTTGCCGGCTCCGGGATGGAGGAGAAGGCCTTGCCGGGAGCGCCTTACCACCTGGCGGGACTCATGCAAAGCAGCCTTGTCAGCCAGAGTTTATCCCTGAGCCCCGCTTCCAGCGCCGACTCACAGTCCGGCATAAAAGCTGCTGAAAGCGGTCTGGTGTTCGGCAAGCCGTGGTAGGCCGGAGAAGGGGCGGCGCCAAAGGAACAGAGAGCGGGCCGAGGGACCAAAACCGGACTGGCACCGGAAAACTGATAAAACTGTTTAACAACTAGGGCTCAAGTTCTGATTCCAAGCTCCTTAGCATTTTTTAGCTGCCCGGTTATGTTTTGGTTCAGACACAAAGGCCAAAATGAAACATTCGTTCTAAAGTACGGGAAGGCTGAAACGCAGCCGTAAGTTGACCTTTCTGTACGTCTGTCCGTTGATTTAGAAACCTGGCATGCGCACACGTGAAAACTCACACAAGCACATTTGAGGCCTCGAGATGAGACCAAAGACCCACCCATCTCAAAAATGCAAATGGCAGGTTGGTGGTTTTGAGAACACCCCCACCCCGGAGTGCTAACAACAACGCCCAAGTCTCAATAATCAAAAAGGACTGGAGGTTGAAGGGTTAAACTTTCCCTTCCCTGCACAGCCCCAAGGCAAACCGAGGCCGCACAAGCCTACAGTTTGCATGTTATAGATAGGATCCAGATGGATAATCTTTATCTTGTCTGTTTCAGCCCTAAAGTTTCCTGTTCCTCACATGTGCCCATCAACAGCAGGCCAGGCGGTGAAAAAGTGCTACAAGTCGCACGTACGAACTCAGTTACTTTTATAGCATGATTTGGAAACTGGTTGAACTACCAAATATATTTGAGTCTTGTGCGTCAATCACCCTGGGTAAACTGCGGCTCCTGAAAAAAAATATAGGTAAAGGAGCTGCGGTGGCTCAAGTGGTTAAGACGCTGAACTGCAGGCTGTGGAAGGTCAGTAGTTCAGCAGTTCAAGACCCGTGAGTGCCGCATGACGGGGTGAGCTCCCATCTCTAGTTCCAGCTCCTGCCAACCTAGCAGTTCGAAAGCAAGAAATTGCAAGTAGATAAATAGGTACCACTTCAGTGGGAAGGTAACAGCGTTCCGTGCGCCTTGGTGTTTAGTCATGCCGGCCACATGACCACGGAAATGTCTTCGGATAGCGCTGGCTCTTCGGCTTTGAAACGGAGATGAGCACCGCAACCCTAGAGTCGAATTCGACTGGCTTTCGAGCAAGGGAACCTTTACCTTGGAAACTGGTTGAACTACCAAATATATCTGAGTCTTGTGCGTCAATCACCCTGGGTAAACTGCTGCTCCTGAAAAAAAACAAATATCCGATCAATATTCAACTTGAGAAGAAAAAATGTATTTTTAAATGTGCCGCAGTCAGGCGCCAGTGCCGTATGCGTGGATGGAACTAACTCCAGGTTTCATATAGCCTTTTCTACACAGCCAGAAAAGATCACAGAGTTTCAGCTTAATCGAAAACATGTCTTTGCTTCCTTTTGTCCAAGCTGAATGTGAATTATTAAAGTCTTTTTAGAAGGATGCATTAACACAAATGCAAATTAAGCATCAACCGTGAAGCTCAACGGTACATTCAGACTGATGTCACTTCTGTAGAAATATTTAAAGCCAATAACAAGGTCTTCCCTTAGGCACAAGGTCCTAATCTAATATAGGTAAAGGTAAAGGTTTCCCTTGCTCGAAAGCCAGTCGGATCCGACTCTAGGGTTGCGGTGCTCATCTCCGTTTCAAAGCCAAAGAGCCAGCGCTGTCCGAAGACGTTTCCATGGTCATGTGGCCGGCATGACTAAACACCAAGGTGCACGGAATGCTGTTACCTTCCCACCGAAACGGTACCTATTTATCTACTTGCAATTTCTTGCTTTCAAACAGCTAGGTTGGCAGGAGCTGGGACCAGAGACGGGAGCTCACTCCGTCTTGTGACACTCGGGTCTCGAACTGCTGAACTACCGACTTTCCAGTCTGCAGTTCAGCGTCTTAACCACTTGTTTTGAAATAAAGTCTATTAGATTAGGACCTTTTGCCTAAGATACGACCTTGTTATTGGCTGTAAATATTTCTACAGACGTGAGGTCATTCTGAATGTACTGTTATTGGCTGTAAGTATTTCTACAGACATGACATCATTCTGAATGTACTGTTGAGCTTCATGGTTAATGTTTAATTTGTATCTGTGTTCATGAATCATTCCAGAAAGACGTTAATAATTCACATTCAGCATAATATAAAAACACACAAAAATTGTAAAATTACAGTGATTTAGTATTTTGCTTAGTCACATACACCGTGGTCCGGTTTGTTGTAATTCCTCTTTCTAAGCAGCAAAGGGAAGGTGGTGGTGGTTGTTTTTTAACAAAACAGCACAATATACGTCCGTGTTGCAGCCATATTCACAGCGCCATGTATCGTCCTTGTGCGTGCAGCTCAACCTGAACATCAGAGAGCCCCGAAGCAATACAGCCTGCAACCAGTGATCCCTCTAAGCTGAGTTAGTGTGAGCTAGGCTCACGGTTTTTTAGCCTCCAGCTCACACATTTTTGTCTTACCGCCGGAAGGGATGGCTCCAAAGCAAACTGATTTATGCAGCAGCCAACTTTAATGCCATTAGCTCACCAAGTAGGATCTTTGCTTGTAAGACTTCACAGCTTAGAGGCAGCGTTGCTTGCAGCCAAATCCTAAATAGGTTTATGCAGTAGTGAGTCCCACTTTGTTTGATGAACCGGGAGCAAGGAGGACGCGATAGAGGTTTGTAAGATTTGGGGGAAAGCCGGCGAGTTTATCTCATAGCCTCCCTTAACAATGGGAACAATTGCAGCCTCCTTCGCAGGGTCGTTGTGAAGAGCGAGCACAATAAAGGTGGCTCTTAGAACATTTTTGCACACCCAAGAGGGCTCTGGGCCCGATGCCTCAGAGTTTGTGAGCTTCCTGCATTGTGCAGGGGGGTTGGACTAGATGACCCCGGTGGTCCCTTCCAATGCTATGATTCCATGGTTAAGAGCGCGGACTCTAATCTGGGAGAACCGGGTTTGGTTCTCGCACGCCTCCACTCGCAGCTGCTGGATGCCCTTGGGTCAGTCACAAGTTCTGTCAGAGCTGTTCTTAAAAAAGCAGCCCTCTCTCAGCCCCGCCGACCTCACAGGGTGTCTGTTGTGGGGAGGGGAAGGGAAAGGAGTTTGTAGGCCGCTCTGAGACTCCTTCGGGTAGTGAAGGGCGGGGTGTAAATCCAATCTCTTCTCTTCTTCTACCTCACAGGGTGTCTGTTGTGGGGAGGGGAAGGGAAAGGAGTTCGTAAGCCACTCTGAGACTCCTTCGGGCAGTGAAGGGCGGGGTATAAATCCAATCTCTTCTCTTCTTCTACCTCACAGGGTGTCTGTTGTGGGGAGGGGAAGGGAAGGGAGTTTGTAAGCTGCTCTGAGACTCCTTCGGGTAGTGAAGGGCGGGGTATAAATCCAATCTCTTCTCTTCTTCTACCCCACAGGGTGTCTGTTGTGGGGAGGGGAAGGGAAGGGAAGGGAAGGGAGTTTGTAAGCCGCTCGGAGACTCCTTCGGGTAGTGAAGGGCAGGGGTATACATCCAATCTCTTCTTCTTCTTCTCTCTCGTTCTTCACTCCCTAATAAAGTATGAGCGGCTTTCACGCCGCAACGCCATCAGTCTCAGTACTTTCACAGACTTCCAGTGCAAGGGCCTCCAACGTGGTGCCCCCTGAGTGGTAGCATTTCTTGATTCCATGAGCACCATCCAGGGCACCTGCTAACCAGGTAGGGCTTCTGCCCGGCAAGGCTTCTGACGGACCACTAGAGATCAGAGCGGCTATGCGCATTTTTTAAAACTGCTGTTTCTTTGCTGTGCGACTGAGTGTGGACTGCAAGAGACATTTGCTGCCTCTAAGCTGTGGAGTCTTGTGAGCAAAAATTCTCCTTCGTGAGTTCCTGGCATGAAAATTGTGAGCGAGCGATTGGGCTGCTGCGTGAATGAGTCGGCTCTGGGGCGCTCCTTCCCGAGCGGAGACAGAAATGGGTGAGCCGGAGGCTAAAGGAGAAGAAGAGATTGGACGCAGAGTGTCCTGGGAAAAGTCAGGACTCGAACCCAGGTCCAAGTCCAACTCCCTCTCCATGTTGGAGACTGGAGACTGGGGTGCAGTGGAAGGAAGGAAACTTGCCTCTTTTTTTTATGTGCAGCTCTCCGGCTTACGATCTCAGTCCCTCGTTTCCTGTCCAAATTTCAAACGACGGAGCCCTCTTAATCTCCGCCTGAGAGGGAAAAGTCAACAGAGGTCCTTTTCCCCCATGCTGGCGCCACCCGTGCAACCCGCTTCTCCCAAGTGCTTTCCAAGAAGAAAGCGGGCGAGAAGAGACGTGGGGGTGGAGAGGGAGGACGGTCAATATTGACGGAGGCTCTCGAAGATCTAAGCGGAATGAGCTCACTACATTCTTCAGGAAGGCAGAGGTGGTTTGAGGTTAGGCCAGGACGATAAAGCTGCACGTCTCTGGGCTTCCTAGGAGCATCTGACAGAGCGCACGGGAAGGGGAGGAGGGCAGGCAGACCCAAATCTCTCTCCTCCTCGCCGGTTCTGCACATGGGGCTTCTATGAATGGCGAAACGGGTTCCTGTTACAGCATGCATGTCAAAGGCACAAAACCCTTTTGTAATGATTCCATGTTTTGGTGTGTGCATTTCTTTAAATGTTTAGCTTGACTGCAGTAATGTGAGAAGACTGATAGAGGGAGACAAGTGTGATGTGAACGGCTGATGACTGAGAGTGTGGATGTCTATAGTAGTTCTGTGTGTGAAGTTTGAAGAGTGAGCATAGTCTGTGTGACTATGGAATTTTGAGTCTTTTTCTGAGTGAATAAGACCAACGATTCAGTCTGTGTGACTAAGAGAGCAGATTCTATTCTGTGTGAATAAAACAAAGAGACTAGCCTGTGTGGCTATCTATCTATCTATCTATCTATCTATCTATCTATCTATCTATCTATCTATCTATCTATCTATCTATCTATCTATCTATCTATCAGAGAGAGAGATGATTATACTGAGTGTATAAGCCTGTCAAAGTGGAGTTTGGAGTTTGAGAGACTATTTGTGGCAACAAGCTTTGCCAGTTGTATTTACAAGTTCCTGTCTTCAGCAACTGTTCAAAATAACCAGAAACCTATTCTGTTCTTTATTAAATAAATCAATTTTTGTTTAAACTTATCCCAGAAATCAGTACAGTACTTCCTCAGGGCCACATAGTCCTCTGAAGTTCCCAGACCCTGGGTCATACTACCAAAAGAGAGAGAGAGTTGGAATTTTTAATTCCTGGCTGGCAGCAGAAAACTACTAACTACACAGAGAGTGTTTAAAGGTGAAACCATTTCCCCTATAAGCGAGGACGCCACACCTTTGCTTGGAAAATCTGGCTTCCAATGCGCGGCAGTGGAACTCAGGGCCCCGTTTCCTGCTCAGGTACATATTTGCCCAGCGGCTCAGAACAACCCGAGTAAACAGCGGCATCCTCGTACTGAAGTTCCGAACAGGTATTTGCGCAAAGCCACCTTTGTGCCAAAACATTCTAGGAGCTGTCAGAGATTGCTGGGTCTCGGAACAGAAGCTGGGCAAATATTTACCGGGCAGGACAGTTTGGATAGTGGCTACTGAGGTCATGCGGCCTCCAGGGGAAGGGGCCGTGGCTCACAGGCAGAGCCTCTGCTTGGCATGCAGAAGGGCCCGGGTTCAGTCCTCGGTATCTCCTTCTAAAAAGACCGGGTGTTCTAAAAAGCTTGGGGTCTAAAAGGATCAGTGACAATAATGTGGCAAGTGAAGTTCAGTGTTGGTAAACTGGCAGATGACACCCAAGCTCTATCTGATGTTGGGCGGCCGGTTGGACTCCAGCCCAGAAGATCTGCACTGGGCTTTGCAAGCCGTGGTTGGTTGGCTCCGACTGAGTCGGCTGAAGCTAAACCCGACAAAGACGGAGGTCCTGGGCCTGAGTTGGTGTGGTTCGGGGCTGGGGCTCCCTCTCCCGAATTTCGACGGGGCGCCTTTGGTGCCAGCGCCCGAGGTTAGGAGTTTGGGAGTGCTCCTTGTTAACTATGGAGGCCCAGGTGGCAGCCACAGCCAAGTCGGCCTTTTACCATCTTCGGCTGGCCCGGCAGTTGGTCCCCTTTCTCGACCGCGATGACCTGGCCACAGTGATCCATGCGAAAGTCACCTCAAGGCTAGACTACTGTAACGTTCTCTACATGGGGCGGCCTTTGTCGCAAATCCGGAAGCTGCGGTTGGTGCAGAATGCTGCAGCCAGGCTGTTGATGGGTCTCCCTAGGCGGGAGCACATCCAGCCTATGCTGAAAGCGCTGCACTGGCTGCCAATAGCGTACCGGATTCGCTTCGAAGTGCTTTAAAGCCCAATATGGCCAGGGTCCAACATACCTAAGGGACCGCCTTTCCCCATATGTTCCCCAATGGGCACTACGGTCGGGGACGCAACATCTCCTGGTGGTTCCAGGCCCCAAGGAGGCCAGGCTTGCTGCAACCAGGGCCAGGGCCTTTTTGGTGGCAGCCCCTACCTGGTGGAATGAGCTCCCGGAGGAGATTCGGGGACCCGCGGGGCCTTGCGCAGTTCCGCAGGGCCTGCAAGACGGAGCTCTTCCACCAGGCTTTTGAGTAGGAGCCGCCGCTATTTTCACCACCATTCTTTACCATCACTACTAACTGGCCCTTGAGGCGCGAATGATAGCGCTGCATGGTGCTGACACCACGGGGACTGGGAGTACCATCCGGAAGGTGCCATCTTTTTACTGAAGACTGTAACATCTAGAGCACTTAATGTTGTAATAGACTGTTTTTATGTTGTTTTTAACCTGCTTTATGTATCGGCATGTGCCCTATTTGTGTGCCACCCTGAGCCCGCTTGCGGGGAGGGCGGGCTATAAATCAGAATAATAAATAAATAAATAAATAAATAAATAAACGTAAGGTGATGCACACTGGGATAAAAAAAACCCCCAACTTAAAGTCTAGGCTAATGGGAAGAAGAAGAGGAAGAGGAGGAGGAGGAGGAGGAGGAGGAGGAAGAGATTGGGTTTCTACCCTGTCCTTCATGCAGAGTCTCAGAGCAGCTTACAAGCTCCTCTCCCTTCCCTTCCCCACAACGGAGACCCTGTGAGGCAGGTGAGGCTGAGAGAGCCAGTTTGGTGTAGTGGTTAAGTGTGTGGACTCTTACCTGGGAGAACCGGGTTTGATTCCCCACTCCTCCACTTGCATCTGCTGATGTGACCTTGGGTCAGTCACAAGCTCTGGCACAGCTGTTCTCTCAAGGACAGTTTCTGTCAGAAGTTCTCTCAGCCCCACCTGCCTCACAGGGTGCCTGTTGTGGGGAGGGGAAGGGAAAGGAGTTTGTCAGCCGCTCTGAGACGCCTTTGGGCAGTGAAAGGCGGGGTATAAATCCAAACTCTTCTTCTTCTTCTGAGAGAGCTCTTTCCAGAACTGCCCTTGAGAGAACAGCTCTGATAGAACTATGGCTTGGCCCAAGGTCATCCAGCAGCTGTAAGCGGAGGAGTGGGGGAATCAAACCCATTTCTCCCAGATTAGAGTCCACGCACTTAACCACAACACCAGACTGGCTCTTTGAACTTGGGGTCTGAAGTTGCTGAGAGTGAGAGAGGAAAAGATTTTGGATGTCATAGTGGATAGCTCAGTGAAAGGGTCAAACCCAGGGTGCTGTGGCCGTGGAAAAGGAAAACTCTGTGTTAGGGATTATTAGGAAAGGGACTGAGAATAAAAAGATCAATACTATACAGATCTGTGGTGCAGCCTCATAGGGAATACTGTGTACAGTTCTGGTTAAAAGGTAAAGGTTCCCTTGCTTGAAAGCCAGTCGACTCCAACTCTAGGGTTGCGGTGCCCATCTCCATTTCAAAGCCGAAGAGCCAGCGCTGTCCGAAGACGTTTCCGTGGTCATGTGGCCAGCATGACTAAACACCGAGGCGCACGGAACGCTGTTCCCTTCCCACCGAAGTGGTACCTATTTATCTACTTGCAATTTCTTGCTTTCGAACTGCTAGGTTGGCAGGAGCTGGGGCCAGAGATGGTAGCTCACCCCGTCATGCGGCACTCTCGGGTCTCGAACTGCTGAACTACTGACCTTCCACAGCCTGCAGTTCAGCGTCTTAACCACTTGAGCCACCGCAGCTCCTACAGTTCTGGTTACCAAATCTCAAAAGGACATGGCAGAGGTGGGAAAAGTGCAGAGGAGGGCGACCAAGATGAGGAGGGGAGTTGGAGCCCCTTCCCCGGGAGGAACGGCTGAAGAGTCCGGGACTTTTCGGTTTAGAAAAGGGACGACTAAGGTGGGGACATGAGAGAGGTTTACAAAATTATGCCTGGGGTGGAGCAAGCTGACAAAGAGAAATTCTTCCTCCCTCTCCCCAAAACATAGAACTCGAGGGGCATCCACTGAAGCTAACAGGCAGTAGGTTCAGGATGGAGAAAAGGAAACACTACTTTACACAGAGAGGGACTAAAATGGGGAATTCGCTGCCAGAGGATGTCGTGAGGGCCACAGGAGTAAACAGCTTGAAAAGGGGATGAGATAGATTCATGGAGGAGAAGTCCAACAGGGGCTACGAGGCCTGGTGACTGAGGGGAACCTCCACACTCAGAGGCACTAATCCTCTGAATCCCAGAGCCAGGAGGCAACATCAGGGAAGGCCTCGGCCTCTCTGCCCTGTTGTTGGTCCTCCAGAGGAACTAGTTGGCCACTGTACGAGACAGGAGGCTGGACTAGATGGACCACTGGCCTGATCCAGCACTCTCCAGAGTCTCAGGTATCGTCTACTCAGACTGACAGCAACTCTCCAGGGTCTCCGGCAGAGGCCTTTCCCATCACCTCCTGCCTGGTCCTTTTTAACCTGGAGATGCTGGGGATCAAACCTGTGACTTTCTGGCTGCCAAGCAGATGCTTTGCCACTGAGCCATGGCTCCCCGCCCCTACAATGTCTCGAATTAACGCTTTCCTTACTGGGCATTCAAAACCAACCATGTAAAAATAGAACCAGAGAAGCTCTTCCAAAGGCCCCCTCATTACTTCCTGGCAGTTCCAGAAGACCAGAGATTTTTCGAGGCCCATTCAGGCCAAACGTCCCTTCGAGCCAGTAGAGGCAGAGCCTCTTGTCTTCCTGGGCCTCCTCCAACTCTGGAGCCCGGGCGACTGCCTAGCTTTACCCAGTGTTCACGCCGGCCCTGACCATCAATAACTGTCCCTGGCTGCCTCTACGAACACGCAGTTCACAAGCGATGTTGCCCGTAACCAACACAACCCGTGGAAATAGTCCAGGTCGCTCCCATTCAGAAGGCAACATTTTGGGAGGAGGGATGCAGCCCAATTTCACTCATCGGTTAAGAAGGCCCTTGGCATCGCCCCCAGGAAACAGTTGCAAAATCCAAGGCTCTCCTCCAAGTCGAAAGCCACAGGCTCCGAGCCAACCGACGTGGACGGTTCTATATGCACGCCAAAGTCGAACTGGCAAAGGCAGGGAGCGGCGCACGGTGCCAGCAGCTACACAAACAAGATGGTTGCGTGGCGGCCGCCGAGCGGCGCCCCTTCCCCAGAAGAGGGAATGGGAAAAGGTGCCAAGAATTAACATGGATTGCGCCAGCAGGACGGCCTGCCCTCTGATCTGGTTTGGGCAGGGTGTCCTCTCAAACACCAGCCCAAGATCTGTGGGGATGGGAGGTCCAGACTCCAGGGTGCGACTGCAAGACGATGTACTAAGGAATGCACCGCAAGACCGAAAGAACAAGACGTCCCACGGGGACTCAACGAGGACGTACGCACCCTGAGAGTTAATGTTGAACTAATAAAGAGACCGCTACGTATATGAAAAACAGGTTCTGGGGTCTGGCGTCATAAGAACATAAGAGAAGCCAATGTTGGATCCGGCCAATGGCTCATCCAGTCCAACACTCTGTGTCACACAGTGGCCAAAAATACCAGGGGCCATCAGGAGGTCCACCAGTGGGGCCAGGACATTAGAAGCCCTCCCACTGTTGCTCCGTCCCCAAGCACCAAGAATACAGAGCATCCCTTGCCCCAGATTGAGAGTTCCTACCTATACCGTGTGGCTAATACCACTGATGGACCTCTGCTCCATATGTTGACCCAATTCTCTCTTGAAGCTGCCCATGCTTGTAGCTGCCACCACCCTCCTATGGCAGTGAATTCCACGTGTTAATCACTCTTTGGGTGAAGGACTTCCTTTTATCTCCTATGACCAAGAAACAGAACATAGTCGTGGGGCTCTGCAGAAGGGGCTGGTTTGGCTCTCCTTGGTCCCCCACCACCAGCCACTCAGGGCCAGGGGCTTACAAGCGGTGTTCCCTCTAAGCTGAGTTCGTGTGAGCCAGCTCACAGGTTTTTTAGCCTCCGGCTCACAGGTTTTTGTCTTAGCTCAGGAAGGAGGGCTCACTCACAACATTAATGCCAGTAACTCACAAAGTAGAATTTTTGCTCGCAAGACTCCACAGCTTAGAGGGAGCACTGCTTGCAAGCGATGTTCCCTCGAAGCTGTGGAGTCTTGCGAGCAAAAATTCTACTTTGTGAACGACTGGCATTAAAGTTGTGAACGAGCGATTTGGCTACTGCATAACTTAGTTTGCTCCGGAGCCCTCCTTCCTGAGCCAAGACAAAAATGTGTGAGACAGAGGCTAAAAAACGGTGAGCTAGCTCACACTAACTCAGCTTAGAGGGAACACTGTTTGCAAGTACATGGAGGAGGAAGAGGAGGAGGAGGAGGAGGAGGAGGAGAAGGGCAGCATAGGGCCACAACCTATCACTAAGTCCTCCACCCACGAATGGCCCAGACTGAGGCCAGATACAGGACCTTTATACTGGGCAGAGGCCCCAGATTGGCTTTTTGGCCTCACCTGATTCCAAAGGCCCGGAGGGATTCTGGGAAAGGGGCAGGGCTCTTTTTGTAGCAGGAACTCCTTTGCATATTAGGCGACACACCCCTAATGTAGCCAATCCTCCAAGAGCTTACAGAGCTCTTCTTACAGGGGCGACTGTAAGCTCTTGGAGGATTGGCTACATCAGGGGTGTGTCACCTAATATGCAAAGGAGTTCCTGCTACAAAAAGAGCCCCGGATCATAGGGGGATAGCCGCCTGCCTATAACCTCTCTGACCAGCAGAGGGCACAAGGCCTAATCAGCAGAACTCTTTGGTTGATGGTCTTTGGATTCTACGGGACAAAGAGGACCATCTCCTACGCCTGCTCATCCTCTCATGTGATTCATGCCATCACGTGTCAGTGGTGCCCTTCCACCCTCTACACTGGACAAACAGGCCAGCCCCTTCGACAAAGAATTGATGGACATGAATCTGACATTAGGAACCACAACATTAAAAAACCAGTGGGGTGGGGGGACATTTTTAACCTTCCGGGACGTTCAGCCGCTGACCTAAAAGTAGTTCTCTTACAAAGGAATTTCAAAGGTAGATTAGAGAGAGAGACTGCTGAATTGCAACTGATAATGAAGCTCAAGACAATGCATCCTCCTGGACTGAATCGAGACCTAGACTTCCTGTCTCACAGCCAATGCCGGTTTCTCCACACCTACCGCCTCTCTGCGTATCACACCTCGTCCAGTCATGCCTGCTCTTGTCATCTGCCTCCTAATGTCATTTGACATCTGGGATCACTCTACTTTCCAATGTATCGGACAGAGGGAGTCACATTCTAGCTGTATCTCAAGAAGTGAGCAGTGACTCACAGAAGCTCATCCCCTGCCGCGCATCTTGTAAAGTCTTCAGCTTCATCCCCTGCCACGAGCCAGTTTGGTGTATTGTGGTTAAGGGCGCGGACTCTAATCCGGGAGAACCAGGTTCGATTCCCCACTTCTCCATCTGCACCCAGCTGGGTGACCTTGGGTCAGTCACAAGTTCTGGCACAACTGTTCTTGAAAAAGAGCAGTCTTTGTCAGAGTTCTCTCAGCCCCGACTACCTCACCGGGTGTCTGTTGTGGGGAGGGGCAGGGAAAAGAGTTTGCAAGCCGCTCTGAGACTCTGAGTGAAGAGCGGGGTATAAATCCAATCTCTTCTTCTTCTTCTTCTTCTTCTTCTTCTTCTTCTTCTTCTTCTTCTTCTTCTTCTTCTTCTTCTTCAAGGTGCTCCTGGTCACCGGCTCTTTTCTACTGCTGCAGACAGACTAACAGGGCCACCCATCTTCCTCCGTCTCCTTACCCCATTCCTTGTAGCCATCAGGGAAAGGTTTAGCAGTCACTCCAGTGCTGTCCGTGGCCCCGAATGCACCCCAATTATTTATTTATCTAATCCATTCATAACCTGCCTCTCTTCCCAATGGGGGCCAAGGTGGCTGGCATCCTCCTCCTCCTCCGTTTTGTGTTCACAACAACCCTACGAGGTAGGTTAGGCTGAGACCGCGTGACCAGCCCAAGGCCACCCAAGCGAGCTTCCACAGCACGAGCGGGGATCCGAACCCTGGCCTCCCAGAGACTAGTTGGGACACTCTTCACCACTACAGCACACTTGGCTATTTCACCTGCACCTCCATGTTCAATGGCAGTATACCTCTGAATGTCAGTGGATGGGAGGGGGGGCACAACAGGAGGAAGATTTGCACACACAGACATGCATTGTGGATCTGACTGTGTATCCGGCCAGCCTTTGGAGAAACAGGATGCCAGCATGCAACGGACCTGATCCAATGGTGCTGTTCGTATTGTCGGCCACAGTTGGTGAATTATTAGCACGTGTTCCTTTCTGGGAGGATGTTAAAGGGAGAGAGACCCCGTGAAACGCAAACCTAACATTGGAATCGAGCACCTCCCATCCAGAGAGAATCCTGCTGGGATGGGGTCCCCCTCCAGGCTTCAGTTCTAGTCTTATTTGGATGGAAGGAAAGCGCCGTCAAGGAACAGCCAATGTATGGCGACCCTTGTCGTGTTTTCAAGGCAAGAGATGAGCAGAGGCGGGTTGCCCGTCTGCTAGCAGCCCTGGGCTTCCTCGGCGGTCTCCCATCCAAGTGCTAACCGGGGCCGACCCTGCTTAGCTTCCAAGATCTGACGGGATCAGCCTGCCCCGGGCCGTCCAAGTCAGGGCAGAGACATCCCAAGGTTGTTCGTCATCGCCTGCCTCCGCATAGCGACCCCCCCATCTTCCTCAGAGGTCTCCCATCCAAATACTAACCAGGGCCGACCCTGCTTAGCTTCCGAGATCTGACGAGATCAGGCCCGCCTGGGCCACCCAAGTCGGGGCAGACGTACTTACTGTGAAATAAGCCCCACAGAACTCGAGGGGACTTATATCGAAGTGGTTAGGACCCAGTTGGAAGAGGGCAGCAGACCTAAATAGAATCCCCTGAAAGTAAGTCCCACTGACATGGGGGGAGTGAGGTTCCCAGGAAATGGGGTGGGGCGGTGGGAGGTGCCAGATGCTAATTCCACCCCCATTTTGCTTTCTGACGATCTGGGTCAGCCCACTACTGCGTCGGGATGAGGACAGGCCAAAGGGCCGTTTTCGACGAAAAGGGACACTCCGCTCTCACTCCTTCCCGGTTTGGTGTCGTGGTTAAGTGCGCGGACTCTAATCTGGGAGAACCGGGTCTGATTCCCCCACTCCTCCACTTGTAGCTGCTGGATGACCTTGGGCAAGCCATGGTTCTGTCAGAGCTGTTCTCTCAAGGGCAGTCCTCGAGAGAGCTCTCTCAGCCCCACCTGCCTCAGAGGGTGTCTGTTGTGGGGAGGGGAAGGGAAAGGAGTTTGTAAGCTGCTCCGAGACTCCGAGTGAAGGGCGGGGTATAAATCCTATCTCCTCCTCCTCCTCCTCTTCTTCTTCTCGGCCCTGGCTCCATAGGATAACTGGGGCGATTCCGGCCCACCCAGTGAGGGGGAAAGGAACACTTCGTCCCTCCCCTCACCCTCACCCGCTGGCTTGACGAGAGAGCTGAGGAACCGGGTCACATCGGGCCACCGCTACCAGTCTGCCACCACCTTCCCGTCTCCATGGTAACGCCGCTCGGGAACTCGGAGGCAGCCGCGTCACACAGGGGAGGTGGCCGAGGTGGGCTTTCCCCAGACGTCGGGAGCCTCTTGGCTCAGACTGCGCTGCACACCGTCCGCCGGAGCCATGCACAACAACCTGCCTGGCAATGACAGAGCCAGAGAGGGCAGCTGACGTCCCCCACCGGCAAAAATGGAAGAGATGGGTCGAATGGGGTGAGGCCGAGACCAGTCTCCTCCTGCTGCTTGGGTGTGACTGCTCAACCTGTATATGGATGACGTGATGGAACCGTGTTTCTGGCTACTGCTGCCTGGGTGCACCATGCAGTCAGGCTTGCCAACCTCCAGGTGGGGCCTGGAGACCTCCCAGAATTAAACTGATTCCCCTGTGGGGGAGAATGGCTGTTTTGGAGGGTGGACGCCGTGGCATTACGCCCCGCTGAGGCCCCTCCCCAAACCCCGCCCTTCCCAGGCTCCACCCCCAATCCAGTCTTCCCTCTAAGCTGAGTTAGTGTGAACTAGCTCGCAGTTTTTCAGCCTCCAGCTCACACATCTTCGTCTTAGCTCGGGAAGGACGGCTCCAGAACAAACTGATTTACGCAGCTGCCCAATCGCTCGCTCACAGCTTTAATGCCGGTGGCTTGCAAAGTAGAATTTTGACTCACAAGACTCCACAGCTTAGAGGGAACACTGGCCCTAATCTCCAGGAATTCTCCAGCCTGGAGTTGGCAACAGTACCTGTTGTCCTGCACAAAGGTGGCATCACCTCCCACATTCACCTTGGAGGGGGTCACGCTAGCCCCCCGCAACATACCTGCTGTGGTTGTTCCCAGTTTGTAACCAGTCTTCTAAATAAAAAATAATACATTATGCAACCTCTTCCCGACCCAGTTGCTCGGGACAAAGAGAAATGCACTCTGCACGTGCATCAGGGCACTGTGCTTTCGCGTGTCCTCGGGCTGCATTCAACGCACAGTCTCTGGGCTCTGTTTTAAGTCTACGGAAATTTGCAAAGCACCAGAACTGAAGCTATAAATCACCTGCCTGCCGTTTGCCTGCTCACCTTGACACAGAGAGCCCTCCATCCTTCTGTGTTATACCTCTGAGGATGCCAGTCACAGCTGCCGGCGAAACGTCAGGTCCTACAAAGCCAGGACCACGGCCGCACAGCCCGGAGAATCTACAGCAACTCATGAAGCCAAACCGCTTCCCCCAAAAGCAGCAGATTAATTTCGGCTCAGTCTAGGACCAGTCGAGGTGATAAGAAAATAAGAACATAAGAGAAGCCAATGTTGAATCAGGCCAATGGCCCATCTAGTCCAACACTCTGTCACACAGCGGCCAAAATATACCAGGTGCCATCAGGAGGTCCAGCAGTGGGGCCAGGACACGAGAAGCCCTCCCACTGCGGCCCCCTCCAGCACCAAGAATAGAGTGCATCACCTGCCACAGACTGAGAGTTCCCATCTATACCTTGTGGCTAATAGCCACTGATGGACTTCTGCTCCATATGTTTATCTAATTCCCTCTTGAAACTGTTCATGCTTGCAGCTGCCACCACCTCTTGTGGCAGTGAATCCCATATGTTTATCACTCTTTGGGTGAAGAAGTACTTCCTTTTATCCGTTCTAACCCGACTGCTCAGCAATTTCACGGAGTGCCCACGAGTTCTTGTCTTGTGAGAAAGGGAGAAGAGTACTTCTTTCTCAATGTGCTCAATCCCATTCATAATCTTATAAACCTCAATCATGTCACCCCTCAGCCGTCGTTTCTCCAAGCTGAAGAGCCCCAAGCGTTTTAACCTTTCTTCACAGGGAAAGCGTTCCAACCCTTTTATCATTCTAGTTGCCCTTCTCTGGACTTTTTCCAATGCTATAATATCCATACAGTGATCTGATGTAGTACCGCCCGCAGCAAAGCGTGTTAAGACTTCGGTGCCCGATCTGACATATAGATGGCAGTGCAAGGGGACAGGGCCAAAGTCACCAGCTTGCGGGTCGACCTTGCTGGTGTGCAATTTGCCGATGCGGCCACTGAGCGGCGGTATGGGCATGTATCTCACAGTGCCAAGAGCTGCCAAACGCCCTGCATCCGAAAAGCAAACTTGGGCCAGACTGGTGGAAGCAGGCGTGGGAGGGGAAGACCCAAAACTGGGGGCTGGGGGAGGGGAGGAGAACCAACGCAGGGCAGGGCAGGGCGGGTGCTGCTCCCCTGGTCCCTCCCTCTGTCTTCACGCACCTGCCCAACCCGCAGCGATTCAGTAGCAAAATCGGCCCAGAGCCCTGCAAGGTCCGGTAGATTAATTGTGCCTCAAAACGTCGGCAAAACAGGTTCACTTTCCAGGGTTGCCACCTCCGGGTTGGGAAATTCCTGGAGATTTAGGGGGGCAGAGATTCGGGGAGGGAAGGGTTGGAAGAAGGACCTCAGCAGGGTATAACGCCACAGAGGGCGGCATCCAAAGGTGTCCTTTCCTCCCGGGGGACTGATTTCTGCCGTCTGGAGATCGGTTGCGATTCTGGGAAATCTCCAGTCAGCTGCTGGAGGTTGGCAACGCTACCTTCGTCAGATTGACGGCTCGGGTCCATTCAGTTTGCTGCTTTCCACGCAGCACGGTCCCAAGTTTTCAGACCGGCAAAGTTTTCCCTGGCAAGAAAGTCAGCTGTGGGAAACCCTGGCTTTCGGCAAAAGGATGGCTGTGCTCCCCAATGGGTGGGGGCAAATGCCCAGGCCCAGGAGCCTTTGTGGGGGCAGCGGATCGTACCCGTCCAAAACCAGAACCGCTGGCTCCTTCTGGACCTTTAAAAATGACTTCTTTTACCTCAGTGACAAATAAAAAAAACCCACATTCAATACATAAAAGTACATTCTGTTAAAGTCAGTTTATTGTTTGGTGTAGTGGTTAAGTGCGCGGACTCTGATCTGGGAGAACTGGGTTTGTTTCCCCACTCCTCCGCATGCAGCTGCTGGTGTGACCTTGGGTCAGTCACAAGCTCTGGCACAGCTGTTCCTGAAAAAGAGCAGTTTGTGTCAGAAGTTCCCTCAGCCCCACCTACCTCACAGGGTGTCTGTTGTGGGGAGGGGAAGGGAAAGGAGTTTGTAAGCCACTCTGAGACGCCTTTGGGCAGTGAAGGGCGGGGTATAAATCCAAACTCTCTCTCTCTTATTGTTACGGTCCTGTGAAGCACGGTTGCCAGCTCTGGGTTGGGAAATTCCTGGAGACTTCGGGGTGACGTCTGTGGAGGGCGGGGTTTGGAGAGGGGAGGGGCCGCAGCCAGTTATCACGCCACAGAGTCCATCCTCCAAAGCAGCCATTTCCTCCAGAGGTAAAGATCTCTGTTGTCGGGACATCAGTCGGAATTCTGGGAGATCTCCATTTTTCACATGGAGGTTGGCAGCCGTAATTTAATACTTGGGGCCCAAATCTCTCCTTTAAGGAGTTCAGGGTGGTGCTCGTGGGTGCCTTCCCTCTCTCTCCTCACAACAACCCTGCAAGGTTGGTTAAGTGGAAAGCTAACAACAACGTCACCCAGTGAGTTTCCCGGGGCCCTCTAACACTTTGCCTCCGAAGTAACCCTCTCTGACCTGGAAGCCATTTTCAAAAGCCCGATGCATTGTGGGACTGTGGAAGGGATTAAAATGTGGAATTTGTGACCTGAGGATGTAGTGATGGTCACATTTTGGTGTAGTGGTGAAGAGCGCGGACTCTAATCTGGGAGAGCTGGGTTTGATTCCCCGCTCCTCCACATGCAGCTGCCAGTGTGACCTTGGGTCAGTCACAAGTTCCCTTAGATCTGTTCTCTCAGGAGCAGTTCTTGAAAGAGCTCTCTCAGCCCCACCTGCCTCACAGGATGACTGTTGTGGGAAGGGAAGGGAAAGGAGATTGTAAACCGCTCTGAGACTCCTTTGGGTAGTGAAGGATTCGGTATAAATCCAATCTCTTCTTCTTTACAGGAATAAACACTTTTAACAGGGGATGAGATCGATTCATGGAGGAGAAGTCTTATCAGTGGCTACTAGCCACGGTGACTGAGGGGAACCTCCACATTCAGAGGCAGTCAGCATCTGAATCCCAGAGTCAGGAGGCAACATCAGAGAAGGCCTCGGCAGTTGGCTCTCCAGAGGAACTGGCTGGCCCCTGTGTGAGACAGGATGCTGGACTAGATGGGCCTTCACTGGTCTGATCCAGCAGGGCTCTTCTGAAGTTCTTATACCCTGGAAGTCTTGTGGGTCTTTACAAGGTCCTGGCAGACTTGAATCTTGGGAAACTGTATTTGCTAAAGCAAAAGGCAAAGAGCAACTGCCCCACCCCTGGAAAACAATCACTCCACAAACAGCCAAACTCATCTCAGAACTGTCATCCCTGCGCCTCTAAAATGCTCTCCCAGAACAGCTTTTTTACAGGCCCCGCCAAATACCAACGTATTGAACAGGGAGGTCAGTTTGGTGTTGTGGTTAGGAACAGGGACTCTAATCTGGGAGAGCCGGGTTTGATCCCCCACTCCTCCACATGCAGCTGCTGGTGTGACCTTGGGTCAGTCACAAGTTCTTTCAGAGCTGTTCTCTCAAGGGGCAGTTCTCTCTGAGCTCTCTCAGCCCCACCTACCTCGCCAGGGTATCTGTTGTGGGGAGGGGAAGGGAAAAGAGACTCTAAGCCGCTTCCAATCTCCTTCCCACAACAGACACCCTGTGAGGCAGGCGGGGCTGAGAGAGCTCTCTTGAGGACTGCTCCTGAGAGAACAGCTCTGAGAGAACTTGTGACTGACCCAAGGTCATGCCAGCAGCTGCACGTGAAGGAGTGGGGGAATCAAACCCGGTTCTCCCAGATTAGAGTCTATGCTCCTAACCGCCACATCAAACTGGCTCTCCAGAAGAAAAGGTGAAGGAAAGGTCTACAGAAGAGTCCGCGCATCCCGCCGTGTTCTGTCCCCGCAAGATGCCATGCGCACCCCCCTCCCCACAAAGGACCCTGGGCCTGTCCAAGCTATAAGGCCAATCTGGACTGGACAGGACTGGGAAGCCATGCAGTCTAGCGGTTAGAATGTCAGACTAGGACCGGGGAGGCCTGGCCTGCAGTCTGCAGAGTGACCTCAGGCCAGTGTCGTCCCCGTGTACCTTGCAGGGTTGTTGTGAGGGATAACACGGACAGGAGGGCAACCGGTGGGAGGGAAAGCAGGCAGAAAATGCAATGAAGAAATAATCGGTTGGGGAGTCTAGGTTTGCCAGTTCTGGGTTGGGAAACTTTTGGAAACTTTGGGGGATGGGGGAGACTTCAGCAGGGTACGACGCCATGGATACTCCCTTCCAAATCACCCGTTTTCTCCAGAGGGAAGCAGAATAGCCCCGGCTAGCCCAATCCTGTCAGATCTCGGAAGCTAAGCAGGGTCGACCTTGGCTAGTATTTGGATGGACGACCTCCAAGGAATACCAGGGTTGTGACGCAAAGGCAGGCAATGGCAAACCGCCTCTGAAACGTCTCTTGCCTCAAAAACAAGTCTATATCGCCATCTAGTGGTGCATAACAGGAAAAAAAATCTAGACGTTCCAGCTGCCGGGCAATCTTAGGATCCCCTGGCTATTCTACCCACAATGCCCTATGATAATTACTTGTAATTATTATTCTCCAGAGGAACTGATCTCTGCGGGTGTGATCAGTTGTGATTCCAGGAAATCCAGCTCGGTGTCCTGGTTAAGAGCCCGGACGCTTATCTGGGAGAACCGGGTTTGACTCCCCACTCCTCCTCATGCAGCTGCTGGTGTGACTTTGGGTCAGTCACAAGTTCTTTCAGAGCTGTTCTCTCAGGAGCAGTTCTCGAGAGAGCTCCCTCAGCCCCCCCCTGCCTCACAGGGGGTGTCTGTTGTGGGGAGAGGAAGGGAAAGGAGACTGTAAACCGCTCTGAGACCCCTTCTGGTAGTGACAGGTGGGGTATAAATCCAATCTCTTCTTCTTCTTCTTCTTCTTCTCTTCTGCCTGGAGATTGGCCACCCTAGCGGAGACTGTTTGCTCATAAGGCAAAGGAGTGCTTTGCGGGCCACCATTGGAGTGTGTGGGGGGGTGTCTAAACCGGTGTTCCCTCTAAGCTGAGTTAAGTGTGAGCTAGCTCACAGTCTTTTAGCCTCCGGCTCACGGATTTTTTTGTCTTCGCTCAGGAAGGAGGGCTCCCGGGCAAACTAACTGATGCAGCCGCCAAATCGCCCGCTCACAACTTTAATGCCAGTGGCTCACAAAGTAGAATGTTTGCTCACAAGACTCCACAGCTCTAGAGGGGGCATTGGTCTAAACCTTCCTCCCGCCTGCCCCACAGACTGCAAACCAAGGACGGGTCCAGTTTTCTCGGTCCCTCTCAACAGTGGCAACAAGGCAATTTATTTGTTCCCCAAATATGTCCCCAGCAGGGACCCGAGTCCCACGTGGCCAACCTCCTTCTCCTCTCCTCCACTCTATCCTCACAACCACCCTGCGGGGCGGGCTGGGCTGAGAGCGCTACTGGCCCGAGGGCACCCAGTGAGTTTCCACGGCACGAGCGAGGATTCGAACCCGGGTCTCCCGGATACGAGTCCGACACTCTTCACCAGTGCGCCACGCTGGCTCTCCCCACAGCTCTCTTTTCTCCGCAGGTTCTGGGCTTGGCTGCTGTCTCGCCAGCAGAACCTGCGGGAACTGAGTCAAAGTTCAAAGTGAGCCGAGGGGGGCGACTCAGGTGTCAAAAGGGTGTGCCCAGCAGACACAGCCTGTCCTGCAAGGGAGAGAAATTGGCAGCAGGGACCCCGATCCCCTCTGCTGTACATTGCTCTCTCTCTTGCTCACTCTAGATGCATAAGGCCGCGAACATGATGCGGAGGCATGGAATTGTGCCTCGCTGGCCAAACTGACTTAAAAGTCCCTGCATTCGTGTGGGAAGGGAGGGGGGATATGAGAGACCGCCGGCTGCTGCACTGCATGGCGGTGGGGAGGACACACACGCCAGTTCTGCCTCTCTGCAACACGCACAGTTGCACACCGGAGCGGTGAATGCTCGCACATAGAGAAATCCCGCAATGCACAGCTCTTGGGGGCTACTTCCAGAAGACAGGCAGCAATATCCAGCCCAGGTCCTGCGCCGTGTTCCCTCTAAGCTGAGTTAGTGTGAGCCGGCTCACAGTTTTTTAGCCTCCAGCTCACACATTTTTTTGCCTTCGCTCAGGAAGGAGGGCTCCGGAGCAAACTAACTGCAGCAGCAGCCCAATCGCTCGCTCACAACTTTAATGCCAGCCGCTCAGAAAGTAGGATTTCTGCTCACAAGAGTCCACGGCTTAGCATTGGCGTGGATGGGCATTCTGCAACTCGGGCGCCGCGGACTGCAGCAGTGAATGCAGCCGCACAAGAGACGCGTCTCTGCGCGTAGCAATGTGCCCTGCACTTGTGATCACGTGCAGTGATATCACCGCATGCACAAGGGAGACGGGAACAATAGTCACTCACAATCGCTAACCACGCATTGCATCATGCCAACGAGGGCGTGCATGCCACTACCACCCGGGTTTCCGGAGGCATCCAAAAAGCACACCCGCGCGCCACTGATCCCCCCGGGCCTCCGCCTGCATCCAAAACACACCCGCGCGCAATTGCACCCCGGCTTCCGAGCGCACCCAAACAAAACACGCGTGCAAAGGCCCCGTCGCTCCCGCCCGCCTCTCACGCACGCGTGCAACCGCAGCCTGGCTCCCAGAGGCACCGAAACGCAAACCCACCGACACGCCCGTTGGAAACTATTGCTCGTAATTCACCACGCCCGCCTCCCTGCCGCCGCCGCCGCGCTGGCGGGCCCGTGCTGCACCTCTCGGCCTGGGCGCAGCGGGGCACCTCTGGGGGCGCGCGGCCTGCTCCTTCTCCGCAGCCCGCCTGTTCCCCGCCCGCCCCCCAGTCGCACCCCCTCCCCGGGCAGTAGCAGGTGCGCGGCGCGACCCTGCAGTGCAGCCACCCCGGCCGAGAGCGCGCCGGGCCAGCCAAGCCGGCGGCTGCGTCTCCGTTGCGCGCGGGGGGTCCCCATCTGTGGCGCGGCGGCGGCGGTGCGCTCCATTGCAGCCCCACGGCGCGCTGGGAAGAGGGCGAGAGGAGGAGGAGGCGGAGGCGAGGCTTCCCGGGGTCTGCTCCGCAGCGGCCAGCTTGCAGTGCCGTAGCGATTAGCGGCGCTGGCGGAGGCGGGAGGGGAGGGGAGAGGCGAGGCGAGGGAGGGTGGCCGGAGGCGCACACGCAGCGCGCACGGCGCCGGGGAGAGGGCGCTCGGCCGCGCGTCTTGCGCTTAATCCCTCCCTGGCTGGGCGTCCTTGAGAGCCGCCCAGGTGGAGAGAGAGGGAGAGAGAGAGGGAGAGGAGCGGCCGGCACCAGCCTGCCAGGGAGGGCGGGAGAGAGACGGAGAGAGACGGAACCCCCCCCCTCCCCCGGCCTGGAGGCGCCGGTCGCCAGCATGAAGCCGGGGGTCTCTCCCGATGCCGGCCGCCCGGGCGCCGCCGCCGCCGCCGCCGCCGCCTCTCTCCCCGCCGCCGCCGCCGCTCCTGCTTCTCCTTCTCCCCGCCGGAGCTGATGGGGCGCCGGGGCCAGCGGTGAGCGGCGTTGGGGCGCCCGCGGGCGCCGGGGCGCGCAGGAGGGCGCCGGCCACCGTCCCGTCTCGGAGCACTCGGATGCGGGGAGACCCGTCCAGCCCGGAGCGATGGGCGAGTGGACCATTTTGGAACGGCTGCTGGAGGCTGCGGTGCAGCAGCACTCGACCATGATCGGGAGGTGGGTAGAGGCGCCCCCCCTTCCCCCCAGCCGCTCGGCCTTCTTCTCGGGGGGGGGAGCCTTCGTCCCGTCCGGGGATCTGGAAGTTCCACCGGGATGGGGGGGGGCGCACGGAGGGGCTGCGAGCCCGGAAAAGACTCCTGGATTTGAGCGGCTGCCTCGCCAGGAGAAGGGGGAGCGTGGATTTTTGGGGGGAGGGGGGTTTCACTTGCCGCTTGACTTTTCCCAGCTGCGGCTTGGCACCGTAGGAGAGCTGCCCTTCTCGGAATGCCCTTGCCAAGACCCGGGCACCCCCCCCCTCCCGCTTGCGGGCCTGCGCCTGGACATCCCCCCCCCGGGGGCTGCCCGGCTGCGCGCAAGGGCATGGAGGCGCCAGAGCGCTCTGCCCGGGGCGCTCCCTGGCAGTGGGGCGCTGCTGGCGGGGTGGGGATGCAGAGGCCGGGACGGGGAGAGTGGGAGCTAGTGGTTGGAGCCGCAGAGCGTGCCGGGAGCCCGGATTCCTGCTTCCCCTTTCCCAGCCCGCCTCGGCCGGGTAACCCTTTCCTGCTGTTCCTGCGGCGGAGTTCTGCTCTGTATGGGCCGGGGAAGGAGAAGTCGCTCTCAGAGAGTAGAGGGGTGGTTAGTTGGGGGCAGAGGGGGGCGCACCAGTCTGCTGGGCAGAACTGGGGGGTCTCCGCCTCAAGAAGGGGTCTGAAATACCACCTTGGCTGCCATGGGGTAAGCCGGGAGACCGCAGGGCCCTTGTCCCCGCTGAGAGGTTGTAGGAGAAGTTTCACAAAAAGGTCCCTGCCCCAAAGAGTCACCTGTGGACATTTCAGCAGCCAGAGGGCTGGCTGGCCAGCCGTGGAATACACTGACTGTGTTCCACCATGACTATTTCTACTATGACCTGCTATTCTGTCCCCACCACCGTCGTGTGATATTATTACTGTCACCAGCACTTTATGGTTGTTTTTATGCTTGGGTTTTTTTAATGTGCTTTAACTTTTTGCGTAAGCCGTCCCAAGTCTGCTTCGTCAGGGCGGGCGGGCTGTAAATCGAATAAACAAATAAATATAAATAGATATAGGGACCCAGAATGAATGGCGAGTCAGAATTATATGTGGACGTGGCAGAGAAAGGCGGAGGTGGCCACCCAAAAAACCAAGAGTGCCTTTGGGCACGTACAGAGTGTCTCCCTCTGCAGACTTGAGAGTGCCTCTCCCCCTTCCCCAGGCACAACTGAGGTCTTGTGTGAGAAGTCCCCAAAAAGCCAGGCAGGCGCAGAAATGGACCGTGTGTGAGAAATGACCAAGAGTAGGAAGGGAGACGTTGGGATGAACTGATTTTGGGGAGCTGACGGCCATCCCCTTTCAGCACGTGTTTCCTGGGGTTGCTTTAAGACCTTGGGGTGCCTCTTTTGCCTTCCCCATCCCATGTTCACCCCCCTGTTCTCCTCCCCTCCTGCAGGAACACAAAGGGTGATAGGCCTCTCTCCAGCAGTGGCATTCGGGGAGATACTTGGGGGTGGCAGTTGGGGGGAAGCACGCTGAGACCAGATTGCTTTTGGGGGGGGCACTGCAAAAACGAAGCAAATTGGGAGGAGAAATTGGGAAGGATTGATGCCAGGAGGGATGGATATAGGAGAGGTGGAAGAAAGATTAACAGCGTTTAATGCTTACGAGCGACCAGCCTGGGTCAGCCAGGTGGTCCATCCATTCCAGCATCCCGTCTCCAATGGCAACCGAGCCTTAGATGCTGCAGAGAAGCATCCTGGAGCACCTCCCGTCCACCTGTTTGATTTCGGCTTTTGATCTCTCAAGTGTTGGCTTTCTCGGTTATCCCACACAGCCTTTTAACTTTCACAAACTCCAAGTTTGTTGTCTCTGTTGCATCGTTTGTTCTTTTAACTCTTAAGCTGTGGAAGTACCCTCCCCCTTCCCCCAAAGATCGACGTTGCGCGCTCGCTCTCGTCCCAGATTTAAAGAGCACCCGACCTTCCTTTTAATCCTTCCCTTTTGGCCTCCCCCTTTTCTTTTAGCTTGGAGAAACGACGGCTGAGGGGTGACATGATCGAGGTTTATAAGATTATGAATGGGATTGAGCAGGTTGAGAAAGAAGTACTTTTCTCCCTTTCTCACAAGACAAGAACTCGTGGGCACTCCATGAAATTGCTGAGCAGTCAGGTTAGAACGGATAAAAGGAAGGACATCTTCACCCAAAGAGTGATTAACACGTGGAATTCACTGCCACGGGAGGTGGTGGCAGCCGCAAGCATGGACAGTTTCAAGAGGGAATTAGATAAACATATGGAGCAGAAGTCCATCAGTGGCTATTATCCACAAGGTATAGATACGAACTCTCAGTCTGGGGCAGGTGATGCACTCTATTCTTGGTGCTGGGGGGGGCAGCAGTGGGAGGGCTTCTGGTGCCCTGGCCCCACTGCTGGACCTCCTGATGGCACCTGGTATATTTTGGCCGCTGTGTGACAGAGGGTTGGACTGGATGGGCCATTGGCCTGATCCAACATTGGCTTCTCTTATGTATGTTCTTATGTTCTGCCTCGATTTCTAAGTGGTGAGCGAGACTTCTCTCCTTTCCGTGCTTTACACGCGTGTAGATGTCCGGCATCCCTGACCGACTCGCTGGGTCCGAGCAGTTTGCAATACCTTGATGCTCGCAGGCCAAGAAGCCCAACTTCACCCAGATAAAAGTGGGATGTCAACGCCAAACCTTTGCCTTCTCCCCCCCCCTTCCCGTTCGGAAGGTGCGCAGCGGAGAGGTCTTTCAGTTCAGACTTCGGATTGTCTGTGTGTAAGGCCCCCGTCTCTCTGCTCTGCCCACTCAACAGATTTTCAGTGTGAAGCGAAAGCTCCAAATTGCAAAGGGAGAGAGAGAGACCAAATTCGGAATCCTTAAGTGACCCCCCCGTATCAACAACACCCCACCCACAATTCCAAATTCGCCTCCCCCTTCCGTCTCTTACCACCAATGTTCCCTCTAAGCTGTGGAGTCTTGTGAGCAAAATTCTACTTTTATGAGCAACTGGCATTAATGTTGTGAGCGAGCAGTTTGGCTGCTGCATACGTGAGTTTGCTCTGGAGCCCTCCCTTCCTGAGCTGAAACAGAAATGTGTGAGCCGGAGGCTAAAAAACTGTGAGCTAGCTCACACTAACTCAGCTTAGAGGGAACACTGCTTACCACATTCCCTCTCATTTATAGAACAGGAAATAGAGGTTACCGAGCCTTGAATCAGAACTGGGACAGCACTGTAGGACTTTCAGTGCCAGAGCATCTCAGGGCACGTGCCGAGTGCTTTCGGGCCAGGCGAACCAAACTCATCCCTTTTCCGTTTCCCTTGGTCTGAAGAAGCGTGCTTTGCGCATGAGAGCTTGTACCTGGGATAGCTTTGTTGGTCTTAAAGGTGCCGCCGGACTCAAAACTTTGTTCGGCTGCTTCTGACTGGCACGGCCGACCCGTCTGCCTCTAACTCATCCCTGTATTTCATCCCTAAGTATGATGGTGAACATTTCCTCTCAGTATCTATCGAAAGTGAATTCCTATCTTACTTAAGAACATAAGAGAAGCCAATGCTGAATCAGGCCAATAGCCCACAACACTCTGTCACACAGCGGCCAAAATATACCAGGTGCCATCAGGAGGTCCAGCAGTGGGGCCAGGACACTAGAAGCCCTCCCACGGCTGCCCCCTCCAGCACCAAGAATAGAGGGCATCACCTGCCCCAGACTGAGAATTCCCATCTATACCCTGTGGCTAATAGCCACTGATGGACTTCTGCTCCATATGTTTATCTAATTCCCTCTTGAAACTGTCCATGCTTGTAGCTGCCACCACCTCCTGTGGCAGTGAATTCCATATGTTAATCACTCTTTGGCTGAAGAAGGACTTCCTTTTATCTGTTCTAACCCGACTGTGCAGCAATTTCATGGAGTGCCCACGAGTTCTTGTGTTGTGAGAAAGGAAGAAAAGTACTTCTTTCTCAGCCTGCTCAAATCTTGATTTATAAGCTTCCTGTTGAGGATCGCTCTTATTTGTTTGATGTTGATTTCCCCGTTTCGTTTAAGCCCGGTTGCTTTAGTTTAATATCCACTGCATCTATTCCTCTGCTGATAAACTGGTAAAGATCAGAAGATTGTCAGCTGTTAACAGTCTATGTGCCGACCATCCCTAAATTAAGAAGAGCGTATGTGGGTGGCCTGTTGTAAAGCGTTTCCTTCCACGCAGGTGAAGGGCGGCTTCCAGGGTATTCCTGTTCGTCGGCGTTTCTGTGACTTTTCACTGGAGGATGTAGATTCCCTCTCTTACATCTTTTTTCATTGCCCTAAACATACAGAGCTGCGGTGGCTCAAGTGGTTAAGACTCTGACCTGCAGGCTGTGGAAGGTCACTAGTTCAGCAGTTCGAGTCCCGAGTGGGCCGCATGACGGAGTGAGCTCCCGTCTCTAGTTCCAGCTCCTGCCAACCTAGCAGTTCAAAAGCAAGAAATTGCAAGTAGATAAATAGGTACCACTTTGGTGGGAAGGGAACAGCATTCCGTGCGCCTTGGTGTTTAGTCATGCCAGCCACATGACCACGGAAACGTCTTCAGACAGCGCCGGCTCTTTGGCTTTGTAACTGGCTTTCGAGCAAGGGAACCTTTACCTTTAAAGATACAGAATGGGAGAGGAAAATTTTTTGAGGAAATGGCTACTGAAACTCTCGCCCTTCCTGGAGACCGTGAGACGGAGACCCCTGTTGAATCGTTTCTGTTTTAACTGCATAGCAGACATGGCGAAAATTTGTTTTGCTGTCATTTTAAATTTGTCAGCTTTTAAGGTGTGTGGCTTATGGGGCTTTCAAACCGAATGAATGAATGAATGAATGAATGAATGAATGAATGAATGAAAACTCATCCCCGTACATTTGCCACACCAGGTGGCGTGATTTGCAGGCAGTTCTTCCACATTCCTTTTCAGAAATGGTGTGCTGGAGGGATTTCTGTCTCTCCAAATGGCCTGTCCGCCTTTATTTCCCCTTCCCTAGCAGGGGAGGCCGGAAAAGAAAGTTGGAACCTTGGTCCCTGCCGTTCTCTCTGAGGGACCATCCTTTGAGGCAGGGGCTTCCCAATCTAATGGCTCCCTCCCCCTTAAAGGTCAAGGTAAAGGTTCCCTTGCTTGAGAGCCAGTCAAATCCAACTCTAGGGTTGCGGTGCTCATCTCCGTTTCAAAGCCAAAGAGCCAGCGCTGTCCGAAGACGTTTCCGTGGTCATGTGGCCGGCATGACTAAACACCAAGGCACACAGAACGCTGTTCCCTTCCCACCAAAGTGGTACCTATTTACCTACTTGCAATTTCTTGCTTTCAAACGGCTAGGTTGGCAGGAGCTGGAACTAGAGACGGGAGCTCACTCCGTCATGCGGCACTCTCGGATCTCGAACTGCTGAACTACTGACCTTCCGCGGCCTGCAGTTCAGTGTCTTAACCACTTGAGCCACCGCAGCTCCCTTAGGTGAGGGAAACCCCCCCCCCAACTTCTTGTTAATTATCCGGTGCTCTTTGTAGTGATTAAACAGTTTGGCCTTGATAATAGAACATATAAGAACCTAAGAAGAGCTCTGCTGGATCAGACCAGTGGTCCATCTGGTCCAGCATCCTTTCTTGCACAGTGGCCACCCAGCCCCTCTGGAGGACCAGCAAGAGGGCACAGAGGCCGAGGGCTTCCCCTGATGAGAACATCAGAAGAGCCCTGCTGGAACACATCGGTGGTCCATCCAGTCCAGCATCCTGCCTCACACAGGACTCCTGTCTCCTACAGGTTGGTGTAGTGGTTAAGAGTGGTGGACTCTAGTCTGGAGAACCGGGTTTGATTCCCCACTCCTCCTCCACATGCAGCCAGCGGTGTGACCTTCGGTCAACCACCGTTCTCTCAGAGCTGTTCCCTCAAGAGCAGTTCTCTCACTCAGCCCCAACTACCTCAAAGGGTGCCTGTTGTGAGGAGAGGAAGGGAAGGAGATTGTAAGCAGCTCTGAGACTCCGAGTGAAGAGCGGGGTATAAATAGAACTCTTCTTGTTGTTCTGGACAGCCAACCACAGGGCATAGAAACCGAGGCTTTCTCCTGATGAGAACATCAGAAGAGCCCTGCTGGATCAGTAGTCCATCTAGTCCAGCATCCTCTCTCACATGGTGGCCAGCCAGTTCCTCTGGAGGGCCAACAACAGGACACAGAGGTCTAGGCCTTTCCCTGATAAGAACATCAGAAGAGCCCTGCTAGATCAGGCCAGTAGTCCATCTAGTCCAGGGTCCTGTCTCACACGGTGGCCTCAACCAGTTCCTCTGGAGGGCCAACAACAGGGCAGAGAGGCTGAGGCCTTCCCCTGAGAGGAACATTAGAAGACCCCTGGTGGATCAGACCAGGGGTCCATCTAGTCCAGCATCCTGTCTCACAGAGCAGCCAGCAAAGTTCCTCTGGAGAGCCAACAACAGGGCACAGAGGCCGAGGCCTTCCCCTGAGGGGAACATCAGAAGAGCCCTGCTGGATCAGAACAGTGGTCCATCTAGTCCAGCATCCTGTCTCACAGAGCAGCCAGCAAAGTTCCTCTGGAGAGCCAACAACAGGGCACAGAGGCCGAGGCCTTCCCCTGAGGGGAACATCAGAAGAGTCCTGCTGGATCAGACCAGTGGTCCATCTAGTCCAGCATCCTGTCTCACAGAGCAGCCAGCAGAATTCCTCCGGAGAGCCAACAACAGGGCATAGAGGCCGAGGCCTTCTCCTGATGTTGCCTCCTGGCTCAGGGATTCAGCGGTCCCCTGTAGCCACCATGGCTAGTAGCCGCTGACAGACCTCTCATCCACAAGTCTGCCTAATCCCCCTTTAAAGACCTCTATATCTGTGGCCATCGCTACGTCCGTGCAGGAATCCTGCTTCATCTTCTCCAGCTCCCCTCCCTGGTTAGCAGTCCGAGTTCTTCTCCATCCCCACCTATGGATCTGTGTGCCCCCAGTCCACGGACAGGGCCGCGTGGAGGCCAAGTGTCTCTTCCTGCACACCTGGGGGATGCCCCAGCGACGCTCCCTCTGAGCTGTGAAGTCCTGTGAGCCAAAATTCTCCTTTGTGAGCTGCTGGCATTAAAGTTGTGAGCGATCGACTTGGCTGCTGCATCAATCAGTGTGCTCTGGAGGCCTCCTTCCCGAGCGAGGACAAGAATGGGTCATCCGGAGGCTAAAAAATCTGTGAGCTCGCTCGCACTAACTCGGCTTAGAGGGAACACGGCTCCCCGGGTATGCGGAAGAACCCGAATCGTTTTAAAAATACACGGAGGCCGGTGTTCCCCCTAAGCTGAGTTAGTGTGAGCTGGATCACAATTTTTTTAGCCTCCGGCTCACACATTTTTGTCTTTGCTCAGGAAGGACGGCTCCAGAGCAGACTAACTGATAAAACAGCCCAATCGCTTGCCCACAACTTTAATGGCAGCTGCCCACAAAGCAGAATTTCGGCTCACGGGACTCCACGGCTTAGGGGGCGCATTGATGGAGGCATTTAAATACCCCCACCCACAACGTAAAACGGCGTTCTCTGTGCTGGCGCCTCTGGCGTTCACTGGCAGAGCCTGGGAGGTGTGTTGGGCCCTGCGGCAGAAGCTGCATAGCCAGGGTCTGGGCCTGAGGAGGAAATAAGGGAAGAACTCCCCTCCCTTCGTGATTCTCGCAGGCCCAGCCGAAGCAGAACGTGCCGGTATCGGCAGAGGTCTCTGGCAGCCGTTCCAGGTTTGGGCGAGGGAGTCACCAGCAGCCACTGCGAGTCTAGGGGCAGGGGCGGATACCAGCTGCTGGGCCATTTTAGGCGATGGGACCTGGAGCCTCACTGGCTCAGCAATGGGGGAGGGAATACGGGATTGACACACACACCCCGTGTGATTGTCGCAGGTGCCCCACATCTTAGATTATAGCACAAAATGCATCCCGTAATCGTACCAGTTTGGGGTAGTGGTTAATCTGGGAGAACCGGGTTTGATTCCCCACTTCTCCACCTGCAGCTGCTGGGCGACCTTGGGTCAGTCACAAGGTCTTTTAGAGCTGTTCTCTCCAGGGCAGTTTTCTCAGTCCCACCGACCTCACAGGGTGTGTCTGTTGTGGAGAGGGGAAGGGAAAGGAGACTGGAAGCCGCTCTGAGACTCCAAGTGAAGGGTGGGGGATAAATCCAATCTCCTCCTCCTCCTCCTCCTCCTCATCTTCTTCCTATTAGAATTTAGCGGAGGGCTGGGATGGGAGGCCACATCACAATGCTGACGCCCACCATCCAGTCCACCATCCAGTCCAGCCAGTTCCTAACCTTTCTGTGTGTGTGGGGGGGGGGGAGTGGAATGGACCAACATACCTTAAGCACCGCCTCCTCCAGCTGGGTGGTCTTGGGTCAGTCACAAGTTCTCTCGGAGCTGTTCTCTCAAGGGCAGTCCTTGAGAGAGCTCTCTCAGCCCCACCTACCTCCATTGTGGGAAGGGGAAGGGAAAGGCGTTTGTAAGCTGCTCTGAGACTCCAAGTGAAGGGTGAGATATAAATCCAATCTCCTCCTCCTCCTCCTTCTCCTCCCATACAAACCTCCCCACCCACTCTGGTCATCCTCGGAAGCCCCGCTTCGGTTACCTCCCGCCATCTGAGGTGAGACGGGTGGCGACTGAGACAGGGCCTCCTCCGTGGTGGCACCAAAACTTTGGAACTTCCTCCCTGAGGAGATTCATCTGTCTCCCTCTATCGGTGTCTTTTACCAGTGGGTGAAGACCCTTTTGTTTCTTCCAGCATAACCCCCCATAACGGCTTTTGGCCCTCATTCTAGCACCGTGTGTGTGTGTGTTTTTAACCGAACGTTGTCATTTTCACAGTAAACGTCTCAACGTTTTCGAGGTTCGGCGCCTTGTGGGCCAGTTGGGTGGAGGGACAGCACGGGAATGTTTTAAATAAATAAACAAAACAAAATGATGAGAGGTACCCAGCACAGGGCCCATCGGTCAGGGAAGGGGGGGACACAAAATTCCCTGCTCTCCCCCCGCACGCCATTTCAGTGTTTTCCAGCCTTTCCCTCCGTTTTACCACAAGGGTGAGGTTTGAGGTGGGCCTGCACATGGAGAGAGTGGTGCTTGGGCCCAGCTGAGGCTTGTCCGCTGACGCCTGGAATATGGCCGCCGGCTCTGAAGAGTCAGGCCGGGGCAGAAGCCTGCTGATGCCAAAACCAGACCCACGGGCTCCCCCCCAGGTCTGCCCCACCAACTGGGCTCGCCCAGCCCATTCGATCCCTTTCTTACCATCTTCCGAATCCAGCCCTTCGCTTTGCCGCCTGCTCCTCTGCTGAGACCTGTTCTCGTCACCCAGGCCCGTAGCCAGGATCTTGTGGCTTTTGGGTCGATTTCTTTTTCTGGTGGGGCAGAAGTTCTCAGTGCAGAAAGAAAAGCCATTTAGCCAACAGAAAGCTGTCACCGGGATAGATCTCTTAATTGCGAGCTGTCGACCGCTTGAGACGACAGTTCTCAGCTGCTGCGAGTTAATCACTTCTGCCAGCCTAAGCAACAGTTCTGACAACAAGCCGGCAGGTGGGGGGTGATGACTTCCATAGTTGAGAAAGCTAACACTTAGGCAGAAAAGCTCTCTGAAGGGAGACCAGTTTCTTGACACAGAGTTCAAAGGGATCCTAGAGGTCACCTACTTCAACCCCCACTTTAAGTCCATATACTCAAGCCCCCAACAGGAGAACAGTTTGCTCTTAAGAAGGAACTTTTTTGCCTTTTTTGTAAGACTGCAGAAACACGATGATGATGATGATGATGATGATGATGATGATGATGATGATGATGATTCCACCTTTTGTGCTGAGACTCAAGGTGGATTGTGAGTGTCAGTCAAGTACAGTCAGCTGGATGGGACATCCAGTGAATGGTACAGTGGGGTTTGCATTTGGGAAATCTGAACACAAGTAGAAATCTAAAACAGAGCTGAAACAAACAGGGGCCATGGCTCAGTGGCAGAGCCTCTGCTTGGCATGCAGAAGGTCCCAGGTTCAACCCCCGGCCTCTCCAGTTAAAAGGACCAGGCAGGAGACGATGGGAAAGACCTCCGCCTGAGACCCTGGAGAGCCATGAAGTGGGGCTTGTAGCTCAGTGGCAGAGCTTCTTCTTGGCATGCAGATGGTCCCAGGTTCGATCCCTGGCATCTCCAGTCAAAAGGAGCAGGCAGGAGGGGATGGGAGAGATGGGAAAGACCTCCGCCTGAGACCCTGAAGAGCCATGAAGTGGGGCTGTGGCTCAGTGGCAGAGCCTCTGCTCGGCATGCAGAAGGTCCCGGGTTCAATCCCTGGCATCTCCAGTTAAAAGGACCGGGCAGTAGGGGATGTGAAAGACCTCTGCCTGAGACCCTGGAGAGCGGCTGCCAGTCTGAGTAGGCAATACTGACCTCGATGGACTAAGGGTTAGATTCAGGAGAAGGCAGCTTCACATGTGTGTGTGTGTGTAACAAAGCATAAGCATTTAAACATTACTTTAAATGGTATAGAAACTACCTAGAAGAAGAAGAAGAGATGGGATTTATACCCCGCCCTTCACTTGGAATCTCAGAGCAGCTTACAAACTCCTTTCCCTTCCCCTCCCCACAACAGACACCCTGTGAGGGAGGCGGGGGCTTAGAGAGCTCTGACAGAAACTGCTCTTTCAGGAACAGCTGTGCCAGAGCTTGTGACTGACCCAAGGTCACACCAGCAGGTGCACGTGGAGGAGTGGGGAATCAAACCCGGTTCTCCCAGCTTAGAGTCCAGACACTTAACCACTACACCAAACTGGCTCTCTTAGCCTGGAGCAGACTTACAGTGGTAGAGATAAGAAGAGAGGAAGAGATTGGATTTATACCCTGCGCCTTACCCGAAGAAGTCTCAGAGTGGCTTACAATCTCCTTTCCCTTCCCCTCCCCGCAACAAATACCCCGTGAGGTAGGTGGGGCTGAGAGAGCTCTCTTGGGAACTGCCCTTGAGAGAACAGCTCTGAGAGAACTTGTGGCTGACCCACGGTCACCCCAGCTGGAGGAAGCAGTGCTTCAGGTATGTTGGTCCATTCCACTTCATGTGGAGGAGTGGGGGAATCAAACCTGGTTCTCCCAGATCAGAGTCCACGTTCCTAACCCCACCACACTGGCTCCAAACTAGGCTGCAATACAGTAGTGTAGGCGACAGTCTGTATCCCTTGACCAAGGCAGCTTTCTTTACAATATGGTCCTGTTTTCCAGATTTCTTCTGCACACCTACGGAGCACGCGGCTCTATCTAAGCCCCAGACCGACTCTGTGTGAGACGTAAAAGGCAGTGTCGGCACACGCAAGCAGGGGGACATGATAGAGGTTCATAAAATCATGTGTGGGGTGGAGAGAGCTGACAAAGGGAAATGGTTCTCCTTCTCCCAAAAGGCTGGAACTTGAAGGCATCCAATGAAGCTGCTGGGCAGTAGGGTCAGGACGGACAAAAGGAAATACTACTTTACACAGAGAGTGATGAAAATGTGGAATTCACCGTCAGAGTATATAGTGAGGGCCACAGGAATAAACAGCTTTAAAAGGGGATTAGATAGATTCTTGGAGGGATGGGTCTGTCAATGGCTGCTAGACATGGTGACTGTGGGGAACCTCCATATTCAGAGGCAATAAACTTCTGAAGCCCAGAGTTAGGAGGCAGCATCGGGGGAAGGCCTCGGCTTCTGTGCCCTGTTGTTGGCTGTCCAGAGGAACTGGCTGGCCCCTGTGTGAGACAGGATGCTGGATTAGATGGACCCTCAGTGGTCTGATCCAGCAGGGCTCTTCTGATGTTCTTATCCGGGAAAGGCCTCGGCCTCTCTGCCCTGTGGTTGGCCCTCCAGAGGAACTGGCTGAGGCCCCTGTGTGAGACAGGATACTGGACTAGATGGACCTTCACTGGTCTGATCCAGCAGGGCTCTTCTGAGGTTCTTCTCAGGGGAAGACCTTGGCCTCTCTGCCCTGTGGTTGGCCCTCCAGAGGAACTGGCTGGCCACTGTGTGAGACAGGATGCTGGATTAGATGGACCCTCAGTGGTCTGATCCAGCAGGGCTCTTCTGATGTTCTTATCGGGGGAAGGCCTCGGCCTCTCTGCCCTGTGGTTGGCCCTCCAGAGGAACTGGCTGGCCTGGGTATGAGATGGGATGCTGGACTAGGTGGACCCTCACTGGTCTGATCCAGCAGGGCTCTCCTTTGGTTCTGAGGCTTGCCCAGGTGAGGTCCCCTCCCGGGGTTGAGTGGGGCCCCCCAAAGCCTGGCTCTCTCACCCCTTTCTGGCCTCTCCCCGCCCTCCCCCAGGATCCTACTGACGGTGGTGGTGATCTTCCGCATCCTGATCGTGGCCATCGTGGGGGAGACGGTGTACGAGGACGAGCAGACGATGTTCATGTGCAACACGCTGCAGCCGGGCTGCAACCAGGCCTGCTACGACAAGGCCTTCCCCATCTCGCACATCCGCTACTGGGTCTTCCAGATCATCCTGGTCTGCACCCCCAGCCTCTGCTTCATCACCTACTCCGTCCACCAGTCGGCCAAGCAGCGCGACCGGCGGTACTCCTTCCTCTACCCGCTGCTGGAGAAGGACTGCGCCCGCGACGGCCGGAAGGTGAAGAACGTCAACGGCATCTTGGTCCAGAACCCGGACGGCTCGTCCAAGGAGGAGCCCGATTGCCTGGAGGTGAAGGAGATCCCCAGCACCCCCGTGCGGCCCCCCAAGAGCTCGAAGGTCAAGCGCCAAGAGGGCATCTCCCGCTTCTACATCATCCAGGTCAGTCCTCGGCCGGTCTGGGCAGGGGGCAACGCCCCACAGCGTGCCGGGAGGGTTTGCCCTCTTGAGAGCCAGTTTGGTGTATCTGGGAGAACCGGATTTGATTCCCCACTCCTCCACCTGCAGCTGCTGGTGTGACCTTGGGTCAGTCACAAGCTCTGGCACAGCTGTTCTTGAAAAAGAGCAGTTTCTGTCAGAGCTCTCTCAGCCCAGCCTACCTCACAGGGTGTCTGATGTGGGGAGGGGAAGGGAGAAGGAGTTTGTAAGCCGCTCTGAGACGCCTTTGGGCAGTGAAGAGCAAGGTATAAATCCAAACTCTTCTTCTTCTTCTTCTTCTTATATTCCCTCCCCGACACTAAGAGAGACTTTTTGCAGCGTTCATTGGTGAAATGTGGATAAATGCTTTGGTATTTGGCAAGCTTGTGCCCGGAAATACCTGTTGAACTCCCCGAGGAAGACCCTGAAACAAGAGGATGTCTGGGCCTCTGTTGGAGGAAGGATGAGCCCTAATTCAAAATAGACTTAAAGGGGTCGTCCTTCTTAAAACCTTTGCACATTTAAGGAGGACGGGTATTAATAAAGGGGTTGTGCAGTATCTTTTTGGTGTATAAAAAGACGACACTTAGGGGGTTGGATATGTGGTTCTTTCTACGTGTTAATGTTTATGCGATAATTAATATCACGGAGAATAATTTATAAGGAGTCTAGAAAAAATAAAAATATATATAAAACTGGAAAAAATATATAAAAATTACTTGAGGCCCCTCCACAAACCAGCAGCAAGAAAGATTTAAGGTTCTTAGAGGAAGAGAGAAATGACACAAGCCAAGTGTGTGACGCTGCAGCACATTAGGCCAATGCAATCCTAGGCTGTGTACAGAGGAGTGGGATACGAAGGGCTTTACCCGCATGATCATGCAAAACATAGCTTGACAACTGAGCCCCGATTACATAATGCTGCTTTGAGATGGGGTGCTTAGAAGGGAGCCAGGGTGAGGCCCCTGGAGGGACCTGTCAAGCTGCAGAAACCCAGTCTCACGTCACTTCCAGGTGTCAGGCGCTGCAGTGCTCTGCCTGGGGTGACCACCGTACTAACTCAGAACCCAGCCACCTGCAGACCGTGAGTTTATGCAGATGTGCTAGTCCAGAGGTTAGCAGGATTGGGGGGGCAAGGGGCAACCAAAAGAAGCCGTGGCCATTAAAAGAAGAACCTACAGCATGGGACACCCCTTGAGCGAATTACTTTCCGCTTGAGAGCTGCTGTCATGCAAGTCTCTGAAGTTCCCGCTCTGTCGTGTTTCCACTCCCCCGACCTTAACAAAAGCCAGAGAGTGTCTCCCCCACACACACACATCTGCCACTTGGAAAGACCACCTCTGCTGACTCAGTCCTGTACAGTAAGGTATCCCCTGCCCGAAAGCCAGTCAAATCTGATTCTAGGGGTGCAGTGCTCATCTCCGTTTCCAAGCCAAAGAGCCAGCACTGTCCAAAGACGTTTCCGTGGTCATGTGGCCGGCATGACTAGACGCCGAGGTGCACGGAACGTTGTTACCTTCCCGCCAAAGCAGTCCCTATTTATCTACTTGCAACTTCTTGCTTTCGAACTGATAGGTTGACAGGAGCCAGGACCAGAGACGGGTGCTCACTCCTGTGCAGCAGAGGCCTATAAAATCATTATTTATTTACTTAAAGCATTCGTTAGCCTCCTTTCTTCCTCACGGGGCTCAAGGTGGCTTGCAAAATGTAAATAAAATACATAAAACCGCCCCCCCCCATTTAAAAATCAGAATTTAGGACTGTTTTAATCCAACACGGTCCTCGATAAAACCGTCTTTAGCTGCCTCCTAAAGATCGAAGCTGCGGTGGCTCAAGTGGTTAAGACACTGAACTGCAGGCTGTGGAAGGTCAGTAGTTCAGCAGTTCGAGACCCGGGTGCCGCAAGATGGAGTGAGCTCCCGTCTCTAGTTCCAGCTCCTGCCAACCTAGCAGTTCGAAAGCAAGAAATTGCAAGTAGATAAATAGGTACCACTTCGGTGGGAAGGGAACAGCGTTCTGTGCGCCTTGGTGTTTAGTCACGCCGGCCACATGACCACGGAAACGTCTTCGGACAGCGCTGGCTCTTCGGCTTTGAAACGGAGATGAGCACCGCAACCCTAGAGTCGGATTCGACTGGCTTTCGAGCAAGGGAACCTTTACCTTTACCTTTAAAGATCGAAGGTGAGGGGGCCAGGCACACCTCCCTTGGGGAGATTGTTCCATAATCGTGGGGCTGCCACCCAAAAGGCCCCGTCTTGTGTGCCTGCCAAACCAGCTTCTTTGGTTGGCGGGACAGACAGGAGGGGCCTCTCCCTGGGTTTTTGCTTCCTGGGCAGGAACGTACGGGAGAAGATGGTCCTCAGCTTGGGTGCACGTGCAGGTCGGGCTCCCACCGGTCTCGGGCCAGTCCTTGTTTTAAACAGTGAGAAAGCCAGATGTAACAGGGCCCTCCCTCTTTGAACGAGAAGTTCAGCAAAGGAACAAGCTGGGGCAGGGGGGGGAATTTGTGGGATCATCTTCCTGGAGATTTAGAAAAGATTAGGCCGGCATCTGCGAAGGACGGGCCGAGGGTGCGCTGTGATGCATGCCAAGAGAAGACACGCAGACCAAAAAAATCACAAAACCTGGGATTAGCTGCAAAATTCAGCCAGTTGCCTCCGTCTTTGAAGGTCACCCGGGTCTCCTTCCAGGGGTCTGCAGTGTGTTTAGCGTCACGCACCGGTCTCTCCCGACGGGCGGTCCCAGTGCCCCCTCTAAGCCGTGGAGTCTTGTGAGCAAAAATTCTACTGGGTGAGCCGCCGGCATTAAAGTTGTGAGCGAGCGATTGGGCTCCTGCATCAATGAGTTTGCTCTGGGGCCCTCCCTTCCTCAGCGCAAGACAACGATGTGTGAGCCGGAGGCTAAAAAACTGTGAGCTGGCTCGCACTAAGTCAGCTTAGAGGGAACGCTGGTCCCACGCCGCACTCGAGCAGGGCCCTCTAGTGGGAAGGGCTTTCTCGGTTACCAAATGCACACATGCTTGGACATCTCTGAGACTTGCAAGTCTGAGTCTTCACCGCTGGCATTACAGGAGAGAAGCAGCAGTCCGTCGTCGGATCGGCATGTTTCTTACACCTGGCCCACGTTTGGTTTTGGGAGGGGCCACTACCTGTTAATATAATTCTCTTAGAAACATTCTGCGCTGCAGCTAGGATGACTTTGGCGCAGGGATGGAAGAACTCTAGTTTGATTTCGACTCATAGTTGGCTCCTAAAAGTTAGTGAAATCTGCATGCTGGATAAAATCACAGAATCCCTTAAACAAAAAAAAAACTAATGAAAATTATCAATCTAATTTTCTAGCAATTTGGTTCTGTTTTTTGGACTATTTGTCTGATAAAGAGGATTATACTTTAATGTCGAACACCCGTCTAGTTTTGTAACAGTTGAGAGTTTGTTGTTAAACTTGGTTTCTTGTTGACTTGTACTGTTTTCCTACTTTCTGTTTTGTAGTTTTGATGTCGTTGTGGTTACTGTTGTTGTATTGTATGTTGGAGTTATGATCCGAATTATTTGTATCTCAAAAAAAAAAGGGAAAAAAAGCAGTTTGGAGAACAAGCTCAAACTCTGCAGCAGCGCAAGACAGCGAATGGGGTGTGTGTGGGGGAGACGTGTCTTTTGGCACGCAACGTAACCTATTTCTGTGGGTCAGTCAAGATCAATGCTGCCTCTAAGCCGTGGAGTCTTGCGAGCGACGATGCTACTTTGTGAGCCACTGGCGTTCATGCTGTGAGCGAGCGATTTGGCTGCTGCAGAAATGAGTTTGCTCTGGAGCCCTCCTTCCCGAGCTGAGACAAAAACGGGTGAGCCGGAGGCTCAAAAACTGTGAGCTAGCTCACACTCACTCAGCTTAGAGGGAACACAGGCTCAGATCGGGCTTTTTAATGAAGTCGGCGGCTGGCGGGGAAAACCCCAAAAAACGACACAGCTTTCCACAGGAGGCCTTTCCCCAGGCAGTCTTACGGATATCTTTTTGGGCTCTGTATTGGTGTGGAAACTGTAGAGCAAAAACATTCACTGTTCCGTGATTGGTGTTTTAGGGAGGGGCTCAACGGTAGATTCTCTGCATGGCACGCAGGAGGTCCCAGGTTCAATCCCCGGCGTCTCCAGTTAAGGACAGGCAGCAGGTGATGGGAAAGGCCTCTGCCTGAGACCCCGGAGAGCCGCTGCCAATCGGAATAGACAATACAGACTTAGATGGAGCGGTGCTCTGATTTGGTGCGAGGCGGTTTTGTGTGTTCCTAGAGCCATTCAGGAAAATTCGAATAACTTTGCCAGCCACATCTGACCCAGGACATCCCTCAGTTGCTAACCTGACGTGAGAGCATTCTTATCTGACCTCAGCTGTGATTCGAAACCTGATTCTTTGGTTACCAAGTTGCCTAAATGTATGCTTCTGTGGGCACCTTCGCCCTTTTTGACCCATCATCTGGATTCCTGGTTTTGGGTGTGCTAGTGCCTTAGAGACCAGCAAGCTTTTTTTGGTTATGAGCTTTCCCTATCTGACAAAGGAGGCTTTGACTTTTGGAAGCTAATATCCCGAAAATCCTTTTGGTCTCTACGGTGCTACTGGACTTGAACCCCAGCTCTTCTGCTGCAGAACAACATAGGTACTCTCTGAAAGGGGATCCCTGGTGCTTGCCAACCCTTCCGGACACTAAGTTCCAGTTTTGGGGTAGTGTTTGGAGTGCAGACTCTAATCTGGGGGAACCGGGTTCGATCCCCCACTCTTCCACATGCAGCTGCTGGTGTGACCTTGGGTCAGTCACGAGTTCTCTCAGGTGCAGTCCTCCAAAGAGCTCTCTCAGCCCCACCTACCTCACAGGCAGTGTTCCCTCTAAGCTGAGTTAGTGTGAGCTGGCTCACGGTTTTTTAGCCTCCAGCTCACACATTTTTGTCTGAGCTCAGGAAAGAGGGCTCCAGAGCAAACTGATTCATGCAGCAGCCAAATCTCTTGCTCACAACTTTAACGCCAGTCGCTCACCAAGTAGAATTTTTGCTCACGAGACTCCACAGTTTAGAGGGAGCATTGCAAACCGGGTGTCTGTTGTGGGGAGGGGAAGGGAAAGGAGTTTGTAAGCCGCTCTGAGACGCCTTCGGATAGTGAAGGGCGGGGCATAAATCCAGTCTCCTCCTCCTCTTCCTCCTCTTCTTCTATCTTGTCTTCTCAGCAAAATCTCCACTGTCATTTCTCTCCCAGCCCTATGTGTGTGTCATATACTAATCCACACCTGAGCAAAATTGGGTTCCCCCGTTTATATGGTATGAGGACCCTGTTGGGGAAGGGGCTGATCCCCGCGTGGATGGAAGACGGGACGAGGCAGAGGGCTTTCTGCTTCCTGCGACAACATAAGCAGGGAATCCGGGGTAGAATTCAGCAGGCGTTTGCTGGAAAAAGCACGCTTCTAGACCTTATGACTGTAAAGATAGGCTCGGGAAGTGCATGGTCCATGTCTGGTTAAAAAATCTCGCATGGGTGGTAACTGGGATCCCTGGAACTGGCGGAAGCAAACTAACGCAAAAGTAATCAACTGAGAATTGAATCAACTGGAGGAACTCAAACAGGTCCTTCCTGTCTATGGGTTCACGAGGCGTGATGGAATAGCAGCAGGGCAGCAGACGATCTTTCATTCTCGGGTGGAATTGATTGAAACACGTGAACACCCATGGTCCCTCTAAGCTTGTGAGCAGAAATTCTGCTTTGTGAGCTCCTGGTGTTACAGTTTTGTGAGCGAGCAATTTGGCTACTGCATAAATGAGTTTGCTCTGGAGCCCTCCTTCCTGAGCCAAGACAAAAATTTGTGTGCCAGAGGCTAAAAAACTGGGAACTGGCTCACACTAACTCAGCTTAGAGGGAACACTGATAAACACTCATGAAGCTGCCTTATACTGAATCAGACCCTGGGTCCATCAAAGTCAACATTGTCTGCTCAAAACTGGCAGTGGCTCTCCAAGGTCTCAGGCGGAGGTCTTTCTCATCCCCTCCTGCCTGGTCCTTTTAACTGGAGATGCGGGGGACTGAACCTGGGACCTTCTGCCTGCCAAGCAGAGGCTCTACTACTGAGCCACAGCCCCACGTCATGGCTTTCCAGGGTCTCGGGCGGAGGTCTTTCCCATCACCTCCTACCTGGCCCTTTTAACTGGAAATGCCAGGGATCGAACATGGGACCTTCTGCATGCCAAGCAGATGCTTTCCGACTGAGCCACAGCCCCACTTCATGGCTCTCCAGGGTCTCAGACAGAGATCTTTCCCATCCCCTCCTGCCTGGTCCTTTTAACTGGAGATGCCGGGGATCGAACCGGGGACCTTCTGCCTGCCGAGCAGAGGCTCTGCCACTGAGCCACAGCCCCTCCCCAACATAAACTCCTCCCGCCTTGAGTCCAACCAGCTCAGGTCCAAACACCACAAGACATTTCCACCAAATTCTGGTCCCTCCCAAGTACCTGATGCAAAAACCAGGAAAACTCACGCTCCTTCCTACCTGGAACACCACCCCGCACAAGGCAGGATTGGCCGGCAGGAGGGCACTGCCATGGAACAGCACAGCAGGGCCGGGATCCGGCACTTCAGGACCAGGGACAGCTCCGAGGCAGCCGAGATGCTCCCAGAAGGCCTTGGGAATCCATTCACCTGAGGTCCCCACTCTTCTGCTGGCCGGCTGGCCGAGCCCTGCTTCTGACGGGAGCCGTCAGTTGGAGATGGAGAATCCACACCCCAAAACGTGGCCTGGCTTGCAGAAGGAGGGAGAGGCCGGGGTGGCCGAGCTCTCCATCGAGTTCTTCTCCTTGAAAGAAGTCCATGGGGGGGAGGACTTGGTGAGGGGTCTTGGCTCAACGGGAGAGCTGCCCTTATCTCCAGCCCGTGAAAGGCTCTCCGGAATCAGGGGAGGGGAAGTCCGTCCCCTGCCTGGGATGCCATAGAGCCACTGCCGCTCAGAGTAGGCAGTAACGGAGCTAGGTGGGGCCAAATTGAGAGCAAGGGGCCCCTCCCCAGGGCTGAATGGGGCATAGGAGTCTTACCTTGGGACAGATGCAGATTTTCTGGGCCCCCCCCAGCATTTCCCCTCTGCTCTAATAAAGCTGATGTGCATGGGAGGGGCTGCGTTGGCTCAAGCGGTTAAGATGTTGAGCTGCAGACCGGAAGGTCTGTAGTTCGACAGTTCGAGACCCGAGTGCCGCATGGTGGAGTGAAGCTCCCGTCTCTGGCCCCAGCTCCTGCCAAGCTAGTAGTTCAAAAGCAAGACATTGCAAGTAGATAAAGAGGTACCACTTTGGAGGTGTCTCGGCATCTAGTCATGCCGGCTACATGACCATGGAAACGTCTTTGGACAGTGCTGGCTCTTCAGCTTGGAAACAGAGATGGGCACCGCACCCCTAGAGTCAGATTCGACTGGCTTTCGAGCGAGGGAAATCTGTACCTTTACCTAATATGCATGGTAGAAGAAGAAAAAGAAGAGGAGGAGGAGGAGGAGGAGGAGATTGGATTTATACCCCACCCTTCACTCAGAGTCTCAGAGCAGCTTACAAACTCCTTTCCCTTCCCCAGAACAGACATCCTGTGATGTAGGTGGGGCTGAGAGAGCTCTTTGTTGGACTGCTCTGGCGAGAACAGCTCTGGGAGAACTTGTGACTGACCCAAGGTCACACCAGCAGCTGCATGGGGAGGCGTGGGGAATCAAACCTGGTCCTCCCCGATTAGCCTCCGCACTCCTAACCACGACACCAAACCAGCTCGCCAAACTGCACGCTTTGCGAGCATTCATTACAACACTCCCTGCCACCTTCAGACTGGGATATAAGGAGTCCTGGCTTGTATCTGGTGAAGGGAGCGTTGACTCTCAAAAGCTCAGAGCCTGAAAATCTTACCGTTGCTGCTAGATTCGAATCTAGGTGGTACCAAGGCACCCTTTTTCGGGCTGAGCTTTCGTCGAGGGCACGTGGGACCACCAGTTTGATTGAGGCAAAACTCCGGGAATCCTTGCTTCCTTTTTGAACGGACAGTTATATCGTCCGGGTTTGATTTTGGAGGAAGACAACCTGCGGCGGGCTAACAAAATGGGTTTTGAGAGTATTCTGCTTCGGTGAACAACCCGCTGAACTCAGTCCCTTTAAGCTGCCGTCCCACTATCTGTAGATAAAACTCTACCTAAGATGCAGCCAATGGGGGATGCGGTGGCTCAAGTGGTTAAGGCACCGAACTGCAGACCAGAAGGTTAGTAATTTGGCAGTTCGAGACCCGAGTGCTGCGTGACGGAGTGAGCTCCCGTCTCTGGCCCCAGGTCCCGCCAGCCTAGCAGTTCGAAAGCAAGAAATTGCAAGTAGATAAATAGGTACTGCTTTGGTGGCGTCTTGGCGTCTAGTCACGCCGGCCACGTGAACACGGAAACGTCTTTGGACAGCGCTGGCTCTTCGGCTTGGAAACGGAGATGAGCACCGCAACCCTAGAGTCGGATTCGACTGGCTTTCGAGCAAGGGAAACCTAAGATGCATCCAACCCTGGATCTCGCTTGCAAGACTGGGCAGGCGGATATGTTGGGGAGTCTACTACCAGGGCCGGAAGGTGATGGGCTTTTCTTACTGCCGTCCTCCAGCAACCGGTATTCAGAGGTATGCTGCCTCTGAACCTGAAGGCTCCCTAGCAAGTGTTGATGGACTGGCAGCTGCTCTCCAGGGTCTCAGGCAGAGGTCTTTCCCATCACCTGTTGCCTGGTACCTTTTAACTGGAGATGCCGGGGATTGAACCTGAGACCTTCTGCATGCCAAGCAGAGGCTCTGCCACTGAGCTGCAGCCCCACTTCATGGCTCGCCAGGGTCTCAGGTGGAGGTCTTTCCCATCCCCTCCTGCCTGGCCCTTTTAGTTGAAGATGCTGGGGATTGAACCTGGGACTTTCTGCCTGCCAAGCAGAGGCTCTGCCACTGAGCCACAGCCCCTCCCCACCTCCTCCCACGCAGTGTGGTCAGCAGGTAACATATAGACCCATAGCTACAGTGGGGCTTGGGGGGGTGCTCTGCCCACTTTCTTAAAGGCACAGCCCCACATTTTGTATATATGTGTGTGTCTGTGTGTGTTTGTATTTTATTTTAGAAAATGAAGTAATAGCATAGAGGGGGGATACAAAAAGGAAAAGAGGGATTATATAACATAATTGTATATATCAAAAGGCAATTATAGGTTAAAAAGGTAAAGGTAAAGGTTTCCCTTGCTCGAAAGCCAGTCGAATCCGACTCTAGGGTTGCGGTGCTCATCTCCGTTTCAAAGCCAAAGAGCCAGCGCTGTCCGAAGACGTTTCTGTGGTCATGTGGCCGGCGTGACTAAACAGAATAGTAAAAAGCCCAGCAGCTCCTTTAAGACAAACTTTATTATAGCATAAACTTTCGAGAAGCACAGCCCTCTCCATCGTAGAGCTGTGCTTCTCGAAAGCTTGTGCTACAATAAAGCTGGTTAGTCTTAGAGGTGCTGCTCGGCTTTTTACTGTTTTGCAGAAACACGGCTAAGCTCCTCTGGGCCTGTATATTACAGAGCATATAAAACAGACAACATTTCTCCCCAGCAATCCCCTTCATCATAATTTTTAAGACATTGCCTTAAAATACAATGGTCCTTACTTCTCTTGGGGCACTTTTATACCCAACGTTTCAGATTTCATAACTGATCTATTTTGCAACTACATATTAGTCCATAGTACGTATTTCGTTGCGGCAGACATTTTGGAGGGCTGCTCCTCACCCCCCCAGCATTCCAAACATGCTCAGGGGCTCAAAAAGGTTAGGGACCCCGTTATAATCCCTTATGAGCCTCCCCAATGGCCAGGGTTGACTTTGGAGGCGCTGGTTCACACGCCCTGACCTTCTGAGATTAAGGCGGCAGGAACCTGGGAGGGCGGGCCTTATCGGTGGTGGCCCCGGAGCTCGGGAACTCTCCCCAGGGAGATTCATCTATCCTCTTCTGTTGCCGTCTCCTTCCCGCAGGTGAAGGGGTTTTTTATCAGTAGGAAAGAGCAAGAGTCCACCAGGAGCACCTTAAAGCAGGGGTATCAAACATGCGGCCCGGGGGCCACATCAGGCCCCCCCCGGAGGGCTTCCATCAGGCCCGCAATGGAACTGGCCGTCTCCCGCTTCCAGTTCTGCTGCTGCTGCTGCATCCTGGCTTGCTTCGCCCAACTCTCTCAATCGCTCAGCCATTTCATGTTTTAACCTGGGTCCCAGGCTCAGAACTCCGGGCGTGAGGTTTCTGTGGGGAATGTCAATAAATCAGAAGTAGGTTTGCAGCGTACAGATTCACACCTGAACAGCAGACTCAAGATTGCAACGGCACGGACATTTTGATGCAATGATTCAGAGCAAGAGGTGTCAGTTATCAGAGACTGTTTGGTGTAGGGGTTAAGTGCGCAGACTCTAATCTGGGAGAACTGGGGTTTGATTCCCCACTCCTCCGCTTGCACCTGCCGGTGTGACCTTGGGTCAGTCACAAGCTCTGGCACAGCGGTTCTTGAAAAAGAGCCGTTTCTGTCAGAGCTCTCTCAGCCCCACTTACCTCACAGGGTGTCTGTTGTGGGGAGGGGAAGGGAAAGGAGATTGTAAGCCGCTCTGAGACTCCGAGTGAAGGGCGGGGTATAAACCCAATCTCTTCTTCTTCTTCTAAATAAAATATTGCAAGAGTGGTAAAAAAAATTTTTTAAAGAATTTTTTATTAACAGGATATAATAATACGTTCCATAATTGATAACCAATTCTTGACATATCCTTTTTCACAATTTTCTGTCCCCCCTCCCCTGGCAATGCTCCACCCCCATTAATATTTCTATCAATATTTTCTTACATTCAATTCTTATTCAATATTCAAATCTTCATTTTCAATATTTCCCTTTTCTATTTCTCACTATTAGGTAACCTTTCTAATACAATTCATTTTCTACCTACACTTCTATTCTTAATCATTGTCAAAGCAAAGCAGCCTATTCTTCACATCCCAGTTGAATTCTAGATAGTCTTTAAAGTCTTTCCAGTCGGCTAAAAATTCTTCGTCTTCTTTCCCATTAAGTTTTCTTGTCAATTTGTCCGTTTCTATCATGAAAATCATTTTCCTTAGCCACAAGAGTGCTAGAATTTTAAGCACGTTTTTATTTTAACTTTTTTAAAAAAATCTTTGTGTTTGTGTCCTTTATGAAGTTTCTATCTCCGCTACCTGGCGTGACAGTTTATGACACACAAGATCCCCTTTATGTCAGTTCCAACCCTCAGAACAAATGAGTTCGACACCCCGCCTTAAAGACTAACTAAATGTGTGGCAGGGGAGGAGCTTTCAGGAGCCACCGCCCACTTACCCAGACTGTATCTGAGAGAGTGAGCCAGTGACTCACGAAAGCTCACCTGCTGCCACGAATTTTGTTCAGTCTTGAAGGTTCTCCTGGACTCTTGGCTCTTTTGTCCTGCTAGAGACAGACTAAGACGGCCGCCCCGTCTCGATCTGTCCCCACGGAAGGCACCACATTCAGCCGGACAGAGGGGGAATCCATCCACCTTGTGGTATAAGGACAGAGGGACTCCCATTCTCGCTGTATTGGAAGAAGCGAGCGGAGTGACTCCCGAAAGCTCCTCCCCCTGCCACAAATTCTGTTAGCCTTTAAGGTGCTGTTAAAAGGAGCTGCGGTGGCTCAAGTGGTCAAGACGCTGAACTGCAGGCTGTGGAAGGTCAGTAGTTCAGCGGTTCGAGACCCGGGAGTGCCGCATGACGAAGTGAGCTCCCGTCTCTAGTTCCAGCTCCTGCCGACCTAGCAGTTCGAAAGCAAGAAATTGCAAGTAGATAAATAGGTACCGCTTTGGTGGGAAGGGAACAGCATTCCGTGCGCCTTGGTCACGCCACGTGACCACGGAAACATCTTCGGACAGCGCTGGCTCTTCGGCTTTGGAACGGAGATGAGCACCGCAACCCGAGAGTCGGATTTGACTGGCTTTCGAGCAAGGGAATCTTTACCTTTAGGTGCTGTTGGATTATTGTTCTTTCCTGCCGCTACGGTCCACTTAACACGACAGCCCGTCTTGATCTATCTGAAGATCAGTGAGCAGTGACTCCTGAAAGCTCTTACCTTAGCACAAATTTTGTGAGTCTTGAAGGTGTTGCTGGACGCCGGCTCATTTCTCCTGCTGCGGACTAACACAGCTCCCCATCCAGATCTGTCTCAGTGTTTTGTGTTGTATTTTAACTCCGTTTTTCTTTGTTTCGGTGATCTTTGTTTTTTGGGGGGGAGAGGCGGTTTGATTTTAATGGTTTTTAACATGTGATTTTAATCACATCGGGGTGCAAATGCAATTTTCCACCGCCTCGGTGGCCCTGGTGAAGGGCGGAAATGGGGGGGGGGTCAATGTTCCCTCTAAGCTGTGGAGTCTTGTGAACAAAAACTCTGCTTCGTGAGCGACTGCCATTAAAAGTGTGAACCATCAATCTGGCTACAGCATAAAGTAGTTTGCCCCGGAGCCCTCCTTCCTGAGCCAAGGTAAAAATTTGTGAGCCAGAGGCTAAAAAACTGTGAGCTAGCTCACACTCACTCAGCTTAGAGGGAACACTGGGCGGGATCCAAGTTTTGTGACTAAAATATTATTTCCCTCCTCCAGGTGGTTTTCCGCAATGCCTTGGAGATCGGTTTCCTGGCGGGCCAGTACTTCCTCTATGGCTTCAACGTGCCCGCCATCTTCGAGTGCGACCGCTACCCGTGCGTCAAGGAAGTGGAGTGCTACGTCTCCCGCCCCACTGAGAAGACGGTGTTCTTGGTCTTCATGTTCGCTGTCAGCGGCATCTGCGTCCTCCTCAACCTGGCCGAACTCAACCACCTGGGCTGGCGCAAGATCAAGACGGCCATCCGGGGCGTGCAGGCCAGGCGGAAATCCATCTGCGAGGTGCGCAAGAAGGACATCTCCTCCCTGGCCCAAGTGCCTACGCTCGGACGGACGCAGTCGAGCGAGTCTGCCTACGTCTGAGCCGGTTCCGATCCCGCCGGCGGTGGGAGGAGGAGGGCGCTCGGCGGATCGGATGTCGCCAACGCAAAAAAAAGAAGAAGAAAAGATCGGACTGAACTGACCGCAATACCTCCCAAGTTAACGATGCAATATTCGGCGGGTGCTTTCCAAAACCCCCTCCCCTCTTTGTAAGGGGGGAAGGGAGTCACATTCGCTTTAAGGGCTGATTGGGGAAATCCAGCCCCTGGGGAGCCAGGTGGCGGGAGGAAGGGGGGGGCGGAGGTCCCGCCCCGCCATCCCTTCATTTGGCTCCAGTACTTTTAACTCTTTTCAACACTCTATGGTGCAAGTGAAAAACAGTTGGGGTTTACGGGAACTTGTGCCTAAGACGCCTTCCGTTTTACTGACCGGGTGGTGCAGACGCATGAATCGGTATGTGGGGAGGGGGTGGCTTTTTAGAGAGAATTCGGGGGGGGGGGCTTGCTTTAAAGAAAGTGGTGGTGGGGGGGAGAGAGGAAGGCGTTACTGCGCCCCCCTCCTGCATGGCCGGCTCTCTGCTGCGATGTAAATATTTCACAGGCAAAAATGTGATTTTTACAAAATACAGAATGAGGAGAAAAAAAACCAAAAAAAAAAAAGAGGAAAGGGGTAAGGTATGCAATAATAATAAAAAAAACAGGAACGTTTTTCTTCGTTGCTCTGGCGAACCCTCCCTTGGAAGTTCGGGGTCAGGGAGAAGGAACGGGGTTCGACGAAGACTTTCTGCCATTCTACAGGGAAGGAAACCCAGCCGAATCCTCAGTTTCTGCTCGCCCGAAACTCCTGTTCTTCCCGAATCACGGCGAACCTCCACACCACAGGGACCAGTTCTCCCGGAGAAAAATGGCCGCTTTGGAGGGTGACCTCGACAGGATCCTCACCTGCTGAGAGTCCCTCCCCTCCTTAACCTCCACCCCGGTAATCTCCAGGAATTTCCCAATCCCGAGTTGGCAACCTCAGATCCAGGCCTGGCAAGAACGCTGCCACCTTCCTAAAGAACTCTTTCCCCGATGGCGGGGTACCACTTCCGTTTCGTTCCCGTTTCGCCCCTTCCGAATCCCATCATTTTGGGGACCGGGCTGGGGAAGCCGGATTGTGTAGGCCCCGAGGCGGCCACAGGGCAAAGCTCTCCCTCTGCAGGCCTTTCTTCCGTCCTCCCAGCCGACGCAGACTCCCTCTCTCTCTCTCACCGCCCCCCCCTTCGCTGTCAGCTGTGGAGGCCGTTCATCCCTTAATCTGCTCTCTAATAGGTCTAAAGCGGAGAAGGGGGTTAACCGGGCACCATCTGGCTCGCCCTGCCAGGGACGGCAGAGGCCCGAGATCTTTGGGCGCCAAAGGCCCGGGGAAGGATCCCCTGGCACAACCGGAACGGCAGCTCCACGAGCGCGGGAGGGAGAAGTCGCCGGTCCCTGTAAACTGGACACACACCCCCTGCCTCATCTTTCCCGATTGCTAATCCACCCCACCCCCTAAGCTGCTCTGGTGCGGCCTCTCCCCACGCGCCCCCCCCTGACTCCCTGCGGTGCACTGTAAGCTGCTTTGATGTCCCAAACAGATGAACCAAGGGGGCCCCGACCCCCAAAAAGACAGATGCGGCCAGCGGGAGTTCTGCTCGGGTTGCCAGGTTCCTCCTGGTCACCAGCAGGGGGTGAGAGGGTAGGGTTGCTAGATCCGGGTTGGGAAGTGCCTGGCGGTTTGGGGGTCGAGTCTGGGGAGGACGGGGTCCTCGGTGGGGTACAATGCCATAGGCTCCACCCTCCAAAGCAGCCATTTTCTCCAGGGGAACTGATCTCTGTCGTCCGGAGATGAGCTGTGATTCCGGGGGGATCCCCAGGTCCAACCCGGAGGCCGGCCTTCCTATGTTTGGTGCACAAGAGACGGGTCATGGCAGAAAGGCAGAGGGAGAACGGGGTCCCCGCCCCCGGTTAGGCACAGTCCCTCCCTTCCAGAGCAGCTCTGTGCCCCCACCTCTTTTATTCTTCCTTCAGCACCCGCCGTTTGGGTGACATCTAAGCCTCAAGACCCCATTGTGAGGTTGCCGGGTACCCCCTGGCCACCGGCAGAGGTTAGGGGTGGGTAGGGTTGCCAGACCGAGGTTTGGAAAGTCTTGGAGATTTGGGGGTGGAGCCCAGGGAGGACAGGAACCCAGGTGGGGCGCCATGCCACAGAGCCCCCCCCCCTTCCAAAGCATCCCTTTTCTCCAGGGGGAACTGATCTCTGTAGTCTGGACGTGAGCTGTAATTCTGGGGGATCCCCAGGTCCCACCTGGAGGCTGGCACTCTTAGATGTGACCCAAACTCTCGCCGTTTTGGGTCAGTTAAAGGTAGAGGGTTCCCCTTGCTCGAAAGCCAGTCCAATCCGACTCTAGGGGGCGGCGCTCATCTCTGTTGCCAAGCCGAAGAGCCAGCGCTGTCCGAAGACCTTTCTGTGGTCACGTGGCCGGCGTGACTAGACGCCGAGGCACACAGAACGCTGTTGCCTTCCTGCCGAACCGGTATCTTATTATCTACTTGCAATTTCTCACTTTCGAACTGCTAGGTTGGCAGGAGCTGGGGCCGGAGATGGGAGCTCGCTCCGTCACGCAGTACTCGGGTTTCGAACTACCAGCCTTCCGGTCTGCAGCTCAGCGTCTTAATCCCTGAGCGACTGCAGCCCCTTGGGTCAGTTAGGACCTTCCATTGGTGGCCTTTCTTCTTATGCAGACCCAAGAGCCGGCACTTTGCCCCCCCTGTACCGAGCAAATTCCCGAGCCGATGGCTGCGCCTGATGGATGCGGGAGGCTGGCGGTACCAACCAGTTGGGCTTCTCTGCTCAGCAACTGGCCCCTTCTGCCCCCAGGACGCCACTGGCAAATCGTGCTGCCTCAGCCTGTGAGCTAGCAACAGAGAGGCCCGGATTTGGCCCTCTACTTCTGGTGCTAAAGTCTTTGCTTAAGCCAGCTGGCCGCTCCGTTCGCCTTAGACCGTAACCAGCAGGACAAGTTAAAGGTAAAGGTTCCCTTGCTCGAAAGCCAGTCGGATCCGACTCTAGGGTTGCGGTGCTCATCTCCGTTTCAAAGCCGAAGAGCCAGCGCTGTCCGAAGACGTTTCCGTGGTCATGTGGCCGGCATGACTAAACACCAAGGCGCACGGAACGCTGTTACCTTCCCACCGAAGCGGTACCTATTTATCTACTTGCAATTTCTTGCTTTCGAACTGCTAGGTTGGCAGGAGCTGGAACCAGAGACGGGAGCTCACCCCGTCATGCAGCACTCTCGGGTCTTGAACTGCTGAACTACTGACCTTCCACAGCCTGCAGTTCAGCGTCTTAACCACTTGAGCCACCGCAGTCCAAGCAGGACAGGATGCGTGTATTTTTCAAAAATATGCTGGTAGAGGTTAAAAAACAGGCAATGGCCCAGGTCTCCGCTGCTCGAGGGTCACCTTCACCTTTCCTGCCCTTTGCATGGCTCTGCTACTGCTCAGCAGTGTAGTGTAGTGGGTTAGGGCGCGGAGAACCGGGTTTGATTCCCCACTCCTTCACATGCAGCCTGCTGGTGTGTCCTTGGGTCAGTCACAAGATCTCTCAGAGCTGCTCTCTCAAGGGCAGTCCTCAAAAGAGCTCTCTCAGCCCTGCCTACCTCACAGGGTGTCTGTTGTGGGGAACAGGAGGGAAAGGAGATTGTAAGCTGCTTGTAATCACATTTTAAATACTCCTACTATCAGTTCGGTGTAGTGGTTGGGTGTGGGGGTTTGGGTGTCCGGGAGAACCGGGTTGGATTCCCCACTCCTTCACATGCAGCCAGCTGGTGCGTGACCTTGGGTTAGTCACAAGTTTTCTCAGAGCTGTTCTCTCAGGGGCAGTTTTCTCAGAGCTCTCTCAGCTCTGCCTACCTCACAGGGAGTCTGTTGCGGGGAGGGGAAGGGAAATGAGTTTGTAAGCCGCTCTGAGACTCTGATTGAAGGGCGGGGTATAAATCCAAACTCCTCCTCTTCTTCCTCCCTTTTCCTCTGTCTCCAAAAGATTGGCAGGGCGGAGTTCACGTTGACTCCTCTCAGGCCTGGTCAGAGTACGGCGCCACGCCCCCCCCCAGGGCCACTGCAACAGGGCAGGGTGCCAGTGCTTGAACGAACAGGGGCGGGGGGCTTTGGGGGCAGGGCAGCCGGTCATAACCCGGCACAATCCTGGGGCAGGGGGCGGGCGGGAGAGGCACCTGCCCACATCCCCCTCCTCCACACTCCTGGGCAGAGTTTCAGGGTCTCTGGTCCATCTCTCCGGCATCTGGCCGCCCTTATGGGCCTGAAGTTGGGTTCACGGGCACCCCAGGGGGAGGGCCGCACTCTGCATAGCTGTTCCCTCCCGTCCCCCTTCTTTCGGCTCATTTGCACTGGGGGGGAAAAGGTGAGAGCTGATTCATATGTATGTCTCTATTAATAGTGGCCTGCACCCCGCGGGGGCCTTGACAGCTGCCGAGGCTGTTGCTTCCCCTCCTCACCCACCAGGACTGGCGCAGGGGTGCGCGTGACGAGAGCTGCCATTTATTTTTTTCCCCTCGATTGTACCTGCAAAGTAGCCTCAGGTGCAGAAGTCGAACAGCGGGGAAAGCATCACCGGCCCAGGCTCACTTTGGGGGGTGGGGGGGAGCAGCTGTGCGTTAGAGCGGCTGGTTAACTTCCGCGCATCCAGGCACCAGGGCAGAGTGGGAAAGCCGGCCGGCCGTCTTCTCGGAGGCCGGGGCTTGCGGGCAACGCGCCCTCTAAGCTGTGGAAGTCCTGTGAGCAAAAATTCTACTGGGGGAGCTTCCTGGCGTTAAAGTGGCGAGCGAGCGATTCGGCCGCTGCATGAACGAATTTGCTCTGGAGCCCATCCTTCCGGAGTGGAGACAAAGATGGGTGAGCCAGAGGCTAAAAAACTGTGAGCTGGCTCACACGGACTCCGCTTAGAGGGAACACTGCGGGTTCTGTTAATCTGGCGATTCGGAGGGAGGAATCGAAAAAAGCGGGGGCCCTGCCTCTTTCAAGGACTGCAGAGAAGTGGGGTCCGTTGGGCTCTTCTCAAGAAGAGGAGATTGGATTTATACCTCTCCCTTCACTACCCGAAGGGGTCTCAGAGCAGCTTACAATCTCCTCTCCCTTCCCTTCCCCACAACCCTCTGAGGTAGGTGAGGCTGAGAGGGCTCTCTTGAAGACTGCTCCTAAGAGAACAGCTCTGAGAGAACTTGTGATTGACCCAAGGTCGCACCAGCAGCTGCATGTGGAGGAGTGGGGAACCAAACCCGGTTCTCCCAGATTAGAGTCCGCGCCCTTAACTGCTACACCAAACCAGCTCTATACCCTCCAGCCCTGTGGTTTGACAAGCTCGCTTGCAGCAAGGCCACCTTTTACAGAGCCTTGAGTTCGAAAGATTTTCAGGCTGCTCCAGTGGTTGTGTACAGGCCTCCGGGCAGCTGTGAGCACAGGAGAAGGAAAGTCAAGTCTTTGGGGCCAGGGGTCGTGTCCCTTAAAATATTTCCAATGCCAGTATTCAGCCCTGAAGCGCTGAATGTCTCTTGAGCATGTACAGACTGTGGATCTTAACCTTGAGGAAGCGACACGGTAGTCACCACCACACCCGTACAATGAGGGGGCCTGGGGGGCTCCAAGTAAGCTTCAGATGCTTGTTCGGGATTGCAAAGGAACGGTCTTACAAGCCCAGTTCCCTCTTTGGTCCCAGGAAGCTTAGAAAAGGTCTAGGATCGAGGAAGCAGGGCGGGCTTTATCTGGGGCTTGTGAGACCACGCCTTCTCGGAGGTATCAGCCAATGAGCAGATTCAACACCTGAGCCCCCTACAAGGAAGCCGGGGACCCCTGGTGGCTTGCGGCTTCTTACAAAGTGAGGTGGAGGAGAAGAAACGTGAGTAGGCCAGAGCAGACGAGATGGTGGAAAGACAGGACCCCAAGATCCTTCCCCAGGTTGGAAGATTTGGGAATGTAGCCCATGGAGGACAGGAACGTCAGTGGGGTGCAAGGCCATCCAGTCCACCCTCCAAAGCATTCATTTTCTCCGGGGGAACTGATCTCTCTCATCTGGAGATGAGCTGTACTTCTGGGGGGGGTGGTCTCCAGGTCCCCGTCTGCAGGCTGGGAGTTCCTCAGTTCTAGGGGGTGGGTGGGATGCTGCCTTAGAAGCACGCTTGCCCTTTTGACTTAGAAGAAGAAACTATGCAAAATGACCAAATACAGGCCCCTGTGCTGGCTTGGTGTAATTCAATACCTGCTGTCAAATTTCAGCATTTCTCGGTGCTGAGTTTGGGTTACCAATTCACGTGGACTTCTTTGCAAAGGGGAGAGAGCGGCGGCAAGATTAATCCAGACGGACCCACCCCCCCGCCAAGCGCCAGGGAAGATGGCGGGGGTCTCATCCCTATTAAGTTACCTGGCGCTAGGGGGAACTCTCCCTGAGTGGTACGTCCATCGTCTCAGCACGAGAGGAGTGCAAAAGGGCCCTTTCTCCACCCACGCCCTGCATGCAGAAAGCTAGTGCATCAGGGAGCAAGGTCCTCGCCTTAGTTCCTCCCCAAGATGCTAGTTTTCCTAGCTCAAATCATACTGCATCACTGAAGCATCAGTGAAGGGGCATGGCCCAGTCCCCAAGACATGCACAGTGTAGCCCCCCTCCCCATAAGAACATAAGAGAAGCCAGTGTTGGATCAGGCCAATGGCCCACCCAGTCCAACACTCTGTCACACAGAGGCCAAAAGTACCAGGGGCCATCAGGAGGTCCAGCAGCGGGGCCAGGACACTAGAAGCCCTCCCATTGTTGCCCCCCCAAGCACCAAGAATACGGAGCATCCCTTGCCCCTGACATAAGAACATAAGAGAAGCCAGTGTTAGATCAGGCCAATGGCCCACCCAGTCCAACACTCTGTGTCACACAGTGGCCAAAAATACCAGGGGCCATTTGGAGGTCCAGCAGCGGGGCCAGGACACCAGAAGCCCTCCCACACTTGCCCCCCAAAGCACCAAGAATACGGAGCATCCCTTGCCCCAGACATAAGAACATAAGAGAAGCCAATGTTGGATCAGGCCAATGGCCCACCCAGTCCAACACTCTGTGTCACACAGTGGCCAAAAATCCCAGGTGCCAACAGGAGGTCCAGCAGCGGGGCCAGGACACTAGAAGCCCTCCCACACTTGCCCCCAAAGCACCAAGAATACAGAGCATCATTTGCCCCAGACATAAGAACATAAGAGAAGCCAGCGTTGGATCAGGCCAGTGGCCCACCCAGTCCAACACCTGGTGTCCCACAGTGGCCAAAAACACCAGGTGCCATCAGGAGGTCCAGCAGCGGGGCCAGGACACTAGAAGCCCTCCCACTGTTGCCCCCTCAGGACCTAACACCGCCCCCCCAGCCCTCCTATAGAAACGTGGATCAGAGAGTTCAAGAAGGCGGCATCCCCCAGCCAAAGACCCGATCCTGAGGCGGGGGAGCCGTGATGGTGCTATTCTTAGACCTTGATGCTATTTTTACAACCGGGGACGGGGATGGGAGGGTGGGTGGGGAGGGAGAGAAGAGGCTGTAATGCACACACGCCAACGGAGCCGACATTATCCGGTGTGAATTATGCATGTCGGCTGTAACTGTGCGACTGAGGACGGAGCTAGCAGCCTGCCCTCCCCAGAGAGCAGGGAAGCGCGAGAGCTGACAAAACCCAGCCTGTCTACCGGAAATTTTGGGTGGTGGTGGTGATGGTGGAGAGATCCAGCAGGGTCTGAGCATCTCGAACCCACCGCTCTCCCTTCCCAAACACCTGCCTCATCCTCTTGCCTCGGCTTCACACCTGGAAGAGGGGAAGAGACGGCTTCATTCACTAGGCACATCATCGGCAGGTGGGGGGCAACACAGAAATCCTGTCATCCGCCGCTTTCCCTTCCACCCAAGGCTTGATTCCTACTAAGAAACTTCATACCAAAGCTGTGTCCTCCCATCTGGGGGTGGGGGAAGAATGCCACCCAATGCCAGCTCGTCGCTGGGCTTACGCGGGCAAGGGGAATACACTCTGCATGTGTTCAGAGGCACGGAAATGCATTAATAAGCAGACGCCAGGGATAAAATTAAACTCTGCTCCCATGCTCAAAGGACAAAATGAGGGGAGCAGTTCAGGACAAAATTTGGGAGCCCCCCCCCCCCCAGTTCTCACTCCACTGTGTCTACATGTTATGGGTACATTTTTCAAGGCAGGGACCTTAACTAGCTGGTGGCCTTTGAGAGAGGGACGGCTGTGATGACGCCTTTAAGTATACAGGCCCACAGTGGTCACAAGGAGGGGCAGTTCTTGAGGGGGTGCTACAGAGCCAGTTTGGTGCAGTTAGGAGTACCAGATTATTATCGGGGAGAACCACGTTCAAATCCCCATGTAAGAACATAAGAGGAGCCATGTTGGGCCAGGCCAACGGCCCATCCAATCCAACACTCTGTGTCACACAGTGGCCAAAACCCAGAGGCCATCCGGAGGTCCGACAGCAGGGCCGGTCGAGCAGTCTATCCACCACACCACATTTGCTCTCTCACAATCTCGTGTCTTATTGTTCGCCTCAAGGAAGCTTCTAGAAACCCCACTGGGGAAAGCCGCCCCCTCAGTATTCCCTCCTGGCTTTTCTGAGGTAGCCGAGACCCTTTTGCTTTTAGGAGGGAAAAAGCGCTAAGGGGCTTTCCCCCCATCTCAGTATAACTGGCTGAGTCTAGATAGGTGAGAGGAGGGCGGCTTTGTCTCTGTTTCTATTTTAATCGATTGACAATAATACTACTGGCACTCCAAGGAAGCCCAAATTGAAAGTGCCTGGAATCCTGTCAGGAATTAGCTATCCATCTGAGGGACATAAGAACATAAGAGAAGCCATGTTGGAACAGGCCAGTGGCCCACCCAGTCCGACACTCTGTGTCACACAGTGGCCAATACCCGGGGCCATCAGGAGCTGCGTTCCCTCTAAGCTGACTTAGTGTGAGCTAGCTCAGTTTTTTAGCCTCCAGCTCACAGATTTTTGTCTTAGCTCAGGAAGGATGGTTCCAGAGCAAACTAATTTATGCAGCAGCCAAATTGCTCGCTCACAACTTTAATGCCAGTAGCTCACAAAGTAGAATTTTTGCTCACAAGACTCCACAGCTTGGAGGGAACATTGATCAGGAGGTCCACCAGTGGGGCCAGAACTCCAGAAGCCCTCCCGCTGTTGACCCCCCAAGCACCAAGAAGACAGAGCGTCACTCCCCAGACAGATTGTTCTCTCTATACCTCGTGGCTAATAGGCACAGATGGGCCTCTGCTCCATCTGTTTCTCCAGTCCTCTCTTGAAGCTATGTCGTAGTCGCCACACCACTTCCTGCGGCGGTGAATTCCATGTGTCCATTACTGTTTGGGCGAAGGACTTCCTTTGGCCGGTTCTAGGCCTCCTGGCTCCTTAATTTCACGGAGTGCCCCCGAGTTCTTGTATTGTGAGAAAGAGAGAAAAGTCCTCCTTTCTCTATCCCATGCGTAATTTTGCAAGCTTCTTCCATCTCACCCTTCAGTCATCGTTTCTCCAAGCTAAAGAGCCCGAACCTCTTTAAATGTCCTTTGCAGGGAAAGCGTTCCACACCGCTTAATCATTTTGGTTGCCCTCAGTTGCCCACCTGTGCCCCGGAAGCTCGCTGGGTGATCTAAGGCCAGCCACACGCTCTCAGCCTAACCAACCTCACAGGGTTGTTGGCAGGATAGAACAGGAGAATGATGTGATGTAAGCCACCTTGGGTTCCCACTGGGAGAAAGCGGAGCATAAAGGAATTAAATATACAAAATATGCTGGTCCAGTCACGTCACTAGATCCAGTGATGCCACTCCCCTTCCCTCCAAGCCTAGACTGTGGAATTCATGACAGAGCCCAGGAGATGTCTAGCACCTCCCCACTAAACAGAGAGCAGAACTAACTCCGTTCTGATTGACAGCAGTCCCTAAACTACATGCTGTGGGAAGTGTAGGCTGAAAGCATTCACGGAGGAAGCTGCCTGCTGTGTCTCTGATGAGCCCCATCAGGCCAACTCCTTCCACCCAGCATCTTCCACAAGGGGGAATGCACAGGCCCATAGCTACCGTGGGGCATTCCAGGGCTCCGCCCCCTCAATTGTGAGGCATGCCCCACAAAAAAATTTCCCCATGCCCCACCAAGCCAAATTTCTGGCTATGGGGCTGGGAATGCACCTCTGTGGCGTGGCTTTATGGGATGAATCTGTGCGTGGGCCAGAGAACCTCGGCGCATTACGGCCACCAGGAATGGTGGGAGGGCCGCAATAATTCTAGGGCGGCAACTACAAGGCTGTGTGCGGCGGCCCCATTTCGAATCACGCCAAATTGAATCACAGGTGGGAGGCGGGCCGCAACCGGGCTCTTCGCACCACCTCCCCCGGGTTAGGATGCGGTCGCGGAGAGTGAGGCCCCCGGAGACGGGAGCCAGATGTTGCTCAGCCGGGCGGATGAAATCTCAGCGGCATTTCCTTGCGCGCCGAAATGATAAAGCAGGCAGCGCCAAGGTGGCAGCTGGTAGATGCCGCCAAAACGTACCCAGGGCTGTCTCCGATGGAGTTGGGAATGCGCCAGGCGAACTCCTCGCCTTCTGCGTGCCCCACAGGCGACCCACATCTTTCTTTTTTCTTTTTTTTAAACACGGACTGCGGATGCGTGCTGGAAGCCTGGCAAGAGACACATGCAGGAGCCTGAATTAGTGAAGATTTGGACTCCCACGCGGCTGTCCCAGCAGCCGGCGCCCTTTTGCGGCAGGCCAGGAAGCGGTAAATGGAGGAAACGCTTGAGATCAGGGCGCCCCAAGGAGGGAGCGGGTGAAGAGTTGAGAAGGATTGGGAAGCCGGCGCCGCGAAGACGGCCGAGGGTCCGGAAGGGCAAATCCTCGGAGGAAGAGGGGGTGTTTTAATCTTCTTTCCTCCGGCTCGGGCTGAGAGTTTTAATATTCGGAAGGCTATAGCGGGAAGGAAGAGACAAGACCCGGCGGCAGGGCCAGAAGCGGTGGCGGTGGATTTAGGCTTAACCTCGGGATAAAGTGTCCCGACCCTTTGGCCGTCGCCAGGTGTAGCTGCCTGGAGCGATGACCAGGAGGCCAAGAGGCAGGCCTGGGGGAGAACTCTGCACGCCTGGCAAGGCGGCTTCTGAATTCCTCCGCAAAGGAAAATAAAGGTCTCTAGGCCCTCCGGGCAAGGGTCAGGTGCAAAAATGTGTGCATCGACATTTATAGGAAAGAGGACTCGAGGCGTCCAATGCTGATGACAAGATTCAGGACAGACAGATGGAAATACTTTTTTACACGAGTGATTCGAATGTGGGATTCGCTCCCGGAGGATGTAGCGATGGCCACAGGCATGGACGGCTTTTAAAAGGGGATTAGACAGATTTGTGGAGGAGAGGTCTATCGGCGGCTCCTAGTCATGGTGGAAATCTCCACGTTCGGAGGCAGTAAACCTCTGAAGATTAGTGCCAGGAGGCAACATCAGGGGAAAAGACTCTATGCCTTGTTGTTGGCCCTCCAGAGGAACTGGTTGGCCACTGTGCGAGACAAGATGGACTACATGGGTCTGATCTGTCAGGGTTCTTCTTAAGTCCTTATCAGGGGAAGGCCTCGACCTCTATGCCTTATCGGTGGTCCTCCAAAGGAACTGGCTGGCCACTGTGTGAAACGGGATGCTGGACTAGATGGACTATTTGGTCTCATCTGTCAGGGTTCTTAAGCCCTTATCTGGGGAAGGCCTCAGCCTCTATGCCCTGTTGTTAAGTCCTCCAAAGGAACTGGCTGGCCATTGTGTAAGACAGGATGCTGGACTAGAAGGACCACTGGTCTGATCCAGCAGGGCTCTTCTTATATTCTTATCTGGGGAGGGCCTTGACCTCTATGCCCTGTTGTTGGTCCTCCAGAGGAACTGGGTGCAATAGGATGCCAGACTAGATGGACCAACGGCCTGATCCAGCAGGGCTCTTCTAGCATTCTTATGAGAACCCTAGAGTCCGCCTACTCCAGCAGTGGCCAATGAGAGGTCTCCTAGGGTGCTCAGAAGAAAAAAACCAGTCACTTGAGAACGTTAAACTACCAACAACACAGGGAAGGGGACAATGTCTGCAGGCAGATTGGAGTTCAGGAGCATCTTAGGGACCCAACAATATTTCAGAGGTATGAGCTCACCAGGGTCAAAGTTCCCTTCATCAGAACATGGCAGGTTTTCGTCACAGTGTCTGTCTAATGGTATTGTGGAATTTACATTTTGCTAGCTGCGCGGAGTGCGGTGGAATACACACGTGTCTCGGGGTGGGAGCGCCAAACTTGGGGAAAAATAATACAAAGGCAACCGGGGGCAGGCTGAGAAACTCCACATCTCTGGCGTTTCCCTCTGGTAATGAGAAGTACGATGATTCTGAAGGAGGTGGTTACATTTCACTACCGGGGCTTAACCGGCAATTCAGAAGCACCACTCTTCCACGTACCGCATCGTGAAGTCTCAGAAATCAAAGTGGCGGTGGGGGGCACGATTTGCGGGAGGGAGGTTTTGTGATGACTTCTCTTCCCAGCAGAGTTAACATAAGAACATAAGAGAAGCCATTGTTGGATCAGGCCAATGGCCCATCCAGTCCAACACTGTCACACAGCGGCCAGAAATATCAGGTGCCATCAGGTCTAGCAGTGGGGCCAGAACTCCAGAAGCCCTCCCCTGTCCCCCCCCAGCACCAAGAATAGAGCATCACTGGCCCTAGACTGAGAGCTCCTATCTATACCTTGTGGCTAATAGCCACTGATGGACCCCTGCTCCAGATGCTTATCCAATTCCCTCTTGAAGCTGTCCATGCTTGTAGCCACCGCCACCTCCTGTGGCAGTGAATTCCATGTGTTAATCCCTCTTTGGGTGAAGGACTTCCTTTATCCGTTCTAACCCGACTGCTCAGCAGTTTCATGGAGTGCCCACGAGTTCTTGTATTGTGAGCAAGGGAGAAAAGGACCTCTTTCTTGACCTGCTCTATCCCATGCATAATCTTATAAACCTCGATCATGTCACCCCTCAGCCGTCGTTTCTCCAAGCTGAAGAGCCCCAAGCGCTTTAACCTTTCTTCATAGGGAAGGTGTTCCAACCCTTTTATCATTCTCGTTGCCCTTCTCTGCACTTTTTCCAAAGCTATAATATCCTTTTTGAGCTGTGGCAACCAGAACTGTACACAGTATTCCAAATGAGGTTGCCCCATCGATTTATACAGGGGCACGATGATACTGGCTGATTTGTTTTCAATTCCCTTCCTAATAATCCCCAGCATAGTGTTGGCCTTCTTTATTGCAGCTACACACTGCCTAGACATTTTCATTGAATTATCTACTACAACTCCAAGATCTCTCTCTTGGTCAGTCTCTGCCAGTTCAGACCCCATCAATCTGTATTTATATTTAGGATTTTTGGCTCCAATGTGCATCACTTTGCACTTGGCCACATTGAACCCCATTTGCCACGTTGATGCCCACTCACCCATCCTCGACAGATCCCTTTGGAGTGCCTCCCAATCCTCCCTGGTTTTGACCACCCTGAACAACTTCGTGTATCTGCAAATTTAGCCACTTCACTGCTTACTCCCAATTACAAATCGCTAATAAACAAGTTTAAAAGCATCGGGCCGAGTACCGATCCCTGTGGTACCCCACTGCTTACCACCCTCCGTTGTTGAATTATCTACTACGACTCCAAGATCTCTCTCTTGGTCAGTCTCTGCCAGTTCGGACCCCATCAATGTGTATTCATAGTTAGGATTTTTGGCTCCAATGTACATCACCTTGCACTTGGCCACACTGAACCCCATTTGCCACGTTGACGCCCACTCACCCATCCTCAACAGATCCCTTTGGAGTCAACTTTGTGTATGACTGGCAGAAGTAAAACAAAGCCTGAGTCCAGGGGCACCTTGAAGGCCAAAAAAGTTTTATTTGGGATTATAAGATTTCGTGTGCATGCACACAACGGCTTGTAGCCAGAATAAAACTTTGTTGGTCTCCAAGGTGCCCCCTGGACTCAAGACTTTGTTCTGCGGCTTCAGAACAACACGGCCGCTCATCTGAATCTGGCGGAAGCAGAATGAGCGATGCCAAGTGAACCACGGCCAGTGTTCCCTCCAAGCTGAGTTAGTGTGAGCCGGCTCACAGTTTTTTAGCCTCCGGCTCACACATTTTGGTCTGAGCTCGGGAAGGAGGGCCCCAGAGCAGACTGATTTATGTAGCAGCCAAAGCGCTGGCTCACAGCTTTAATGCCCGTAGCTCCTCACAGCATAGAATTTTTGCTCACAAGACCCCACAGGCTAATTGCTGATTTTTTAAATAAAGACTGCTGAGCACCAAACAGGTGTTGGTGCGCGCGCTTTGAGAAGCAGAACATATATCATTAGTTGCTGTCGATTTTCCGGGTTGTGCGGCCGTGGTCTTGGCATTGCAGGACCTGACGTTTCGCCAGTAGCTGTGACTGGCATCCTCAGAGGTATAACACAGAAAGATGGAGTACTCTCTGTGTCGTCTTTCTGTGTTATACCTCTGTGTTATACCATCTTTCTGCGTTATACCTCTGAGGACGCCAGTCACAGCTACTGGCAAAACGTCAGGTCCTACAATGCCAAGACCACGGCCGCACAACCCGGAAAATCGACAGCAACTCATGAACTCCGGCCGTGAAAGCCTTCGACAACATATAGAACATACATCGCCTGGGCCCCAAAGGCTGGGCTTAAAAGGCACCATGCTCTTCTCTGCCCACGAATGGCGGATGGAGGGTTATGGTGTATGCAGACTGTACGGAAGGAAGGAACACGACCCAGGCTTGGGAGTCTGGCTTATGGGTTTGGTTTTGCTTTTTTTTTTAATGAAACAGAAAAGGACTAGAGACGTTCCCGGAATGCTGCGGCGTGATCCATCCTCTATAACCTGCAAGATGGGGGAGAGAGAGGAGAGAGAGGAAAACAGTGGTCAACGTGGGTGAGCCAGTCCAGATCAAACTTTGAATGGCTGCAAGAAGGCCATCTCGACAGTGGGGTCACGCCAGTGAGCCGTTCCTTGGGGGAGGGAGGGAAGCGGAAGTTGCCCAGTAGGAAGAGCACTGGTAAAGAGACGGGGAGCCATGTCTGGCCCAGCCTAGCCGGAAGGCTCACAGCTGCCAGGAGCCTGAGTTCTAATTCACCTCCCAAGGAAGTTCTGGGGCGGCTGTCAGCCACCCTAAAGTTCAGTAGCCCAGGACTATCGAGTGTGGGAAGAAGAGGAGGAGATTGGATTTATACCCCATGCCCTTCACTACCTGAAGGGAGTCTCAGAGCAGCTTACAAACTCCTTTCCCTTCCCCTCCCGACAATAAACACCCTGTGAGGTCAGTGGGGCTGAGAGAGCTCTTTCGAGGACTGCCCTTGAGAGAACAGCTCTGAGAGAACTTGTGACGGACCCAAGGCCACACCAGCAGTATGCCTCTTCTTTTTAAAAGTGGGAAAAGTGAGACAACCAGTGCCGAAACAGAGGTCACATAAGTAGCCAGTTTCTTGGGCACAGAGTGGGGGTCATGGGGGAGGTGGCTGTGAATTCCCTGCACTGTGCAGGGGGCTGGCCTAGATGTCCCTTGGGATCCCCCTTCCAGCTCTCTGTTTCTATGCCTGTCAACATGAGCACATGTTCCACAGCACTGGAGCTAGCTATGCCCAGAACAGGATCAGAGAAGCCATTTATCTGGGGTGGGGGGAGCGTCAACATTCCTCCACAATTCTCCACCCACATTTTGTCCCCATGGGGTGAACCGAGAGCCCCACTTACGTGATCGCCCGGAAGGCCCGTTTTTCAACGTATTTCACGCGGTATTTCCTCTTGAACCTGGCAGGGAAGAGAGAACTTCAGGGGCTCAGCCGGAAGACGCACGACCCTCCCCAAGAGGGTAATGACAAACGCGCCGCCCACGACTAAGCGTGGCTGAACAAGGGGGCAGCCAGCGTTGGCGGGAGCGTCGTCTCCACTCCCAGACCCGGACCCAGTCACACTTCTCATGGTCACAGGTCCAGAGGAGTCAGCCATGTTAGTCTCTGGCTGCGAAATAGCAAAAAACCCAGTAGCCCCTTTAAGACTAACAAACTTTATTGCAGCATAAGCTTTTGAGAAACACAGCTCTCTTCGTCAGAGGCATCTGACGAAGAGATCTGTGTTTCTCAAAAGCTTATGCTGCAATAAAGTTTGTTAGTCTTAAGCGGGGCTACTGGGCTTTTTATTACACTTCTCATGGAGACTGTGAGGTTCTCTATGTACACAGGTTGCCGTCTCACAGCCTGGCGTGTGAACTACTCCGTTTTTAAACAAACACACCGGCGTGTTTAAGCGGGGAGGTTATTTTGCAGGTTCTCTGTGATGTCCGATCTTCTCATTCACACATGCAGGTCACTGAGCGAGAACACACGTGTGTGAATCAGGGCAGAGGCCAGAGAAATTGGGCACTTTGTGTTGTTGTTTTTTAGCTGCCCTACCTCACACAGAGAGGCCTGCAAATGAACATGCTGCTGTTTACACGGTTTTCTTCTAGGGATGCCCTGCCAGTTTTAGGGGACTCCCTCTCCACAAACACGCAGACTTTTGAGAAGTTTGGGATTACTGTATTAGAAAATCATGAGAGAGACTCCCACACTCCTACATCTTTTACCCAAAGAGGCTGCCTGCTGCCTCTCAGTCAGTCACCGTGCCGGTCTTGTCTCCCTCCTACTGGCTTCTGCTGGAAGGCGGGCAATTCTGCCGTGTTTCTCATCCGGACCAAACACTCTCCCAATTACAGAGATGCGGCAAGAACTACCTGCCCTCACAATTGGGATTGTCTACTGTGCATTTAGAGCCACTAATGAGGCCCTGGGCCTGATCGGTGACTCACACAGAGACACAGTGGGCACACGACTCCAACGTAAACAGAGGACTAGGATTTATCCCACGGCAATTTTGCCGTGTTTCTCATCCGGACCAAACACTCTCCCAATTTCAGAGATGCAGCAAGAACTACCTGCCCTCACAATTGGGATTGTCTACTGTGCATTTAGAGCCGCTAATGAAGCCTGGGCCTGATCGGTGACTCACGCAGAGACACAGTGGGCACACGACTCCAACGTAAACAGAGGACTAGGATTTGGGAATCCCACGGCAATTTTGCCGTGTTTCTCATCCGGACCAAACACTCTCCGAATTTCAGAGATGCAGCAAGAACTACCTGTCCTCACAATTGGGATTGTCTACTGTGCATTTAAAGCCGCTAATGACGCTCTGGGCCTGATCGGTGACTCACGCAGAGACACAATGGGCACATGACTCCAATGTAAACAGAGGCGTGTATGCCCTCAGGAGTCTGGGAAACCCCTCCACTTACTTGGCACGCTCCCTGGGTTCTATGAGATTGCGCTTCTGCAGGCTCTTGAAACGGTCTTTCAGGATGCTCCCCTCGGGCTGGGAAAGAACGAGAAAATTGATTGTGGGAGGAGCTTGACGTATGCGAAAGATCGGCTGGATGGTTGTTACATGTCTTTCAAGATGCCATGGGACGTATTCGCTGCCACGGTCCAGCCACGTCCTGGAGAGACACGGCTGGTGTTCCAGAAGCGGTTGCGGAAAGGTGGGCGAAGGAGACGCCAGTGAGACCCAGTGTGGGGCGGCGGTTAAGAGCGTCGGACTACGATTTGGGAATCCCAGGTTCGAAACCCCCACTCTGCCATTGAAGCTGGCGGGGTCACCTTGGGCCGGGCACCCACGCTCCACCTCACAGGGCTGTTGTTTGGATTAAAATGGAGGAGAGAATGACAGAAGCCGCTTTGAGTCCCTGTCGGGAAGAACGGAGGGGTATACAGGGAATAAAGGATAAATAAATATGCCCAAAGCCACTTCTAGCAGCAGCCAGTTTGGTGCTTAAGAGCGGTGGGACTCTAATTTGGGAGAACCAGGTTTGATTCCCCCCTCCTTGACATGCAGCTGCTGGGTGACCTTGGGTCAGTCACAAGTTCTCTTGGAGCTGTTCTCTCAAAGGCAGTCCTCGAAAGAGCTCTCTCAGCCTCACCTACTTCACAGGGTGTCTGCTGTGGGGAGGGGAAGGGAAAGGAGATTGTAAGCCGCTCTGAGACTCCTTTGGGTACTGAAGGGCGGGGTATAAATCCAATCTCTTCTCTCCTCCACATGCAGCTGCTGGGGTGACCTGGGGTCAGTCACAAGTTCTCTCAGAGCTGTTCTCTCAAGGGCAGTCCTTGAAAGAGCTCTCTCAGCCCCGCCTCCCTCACAGGGTGTCTGTTGTGGGGAAGGGAAGGGAAAGGAAGATCGTAAGCCGCTCTGAGACTCCTTCACGTAGTGAAGGGCGGGGTATGAAACCAACTCTACTTCTTCTTTCGCAGATCCCACGACGTCCCCCACAAAAAAAATCCCCCGCACAGAAACTTGACTCTGCGAACTTTAAAAAGCTACTGGAATGCCTTTAACTAACACTAGCGAAGCCCGGACAACGCCGTGGGCAAGCTTTTGAGTCCTCCAGAACTCTGGATGTCAATTAAAAAGAAGGGGGGGGGAGAAGAGGACAAAATGGTCCGTCGGGCCTTAAAGTGCAACCCCCCCCCCCCCGCAATCAAATATGACCAAGTCCGGAGAACCCAAAAGGTAGCCCCCCGCACTGGGTTAGTTCAGTTAGTTTTAACTGACAGGAGGCAGCTTCTGGTTTCAAGTTTCGCCACGGATCAGTGCCGTCGCCTGCTTCTTTCGATTCTCACCAACGTTCCTAGAAGCAAACGGGGACGGGGGGGAACGGGGACGGGGACAGGAAGACGAGAGGGCCCCCCGAGCCCCCCCCCCGCCCGCACTTAGCGCTCAGGGAGGCGACAGCTGCCGGCAGCGTGAATCTTCACACAACATCAACTCCTCACGTACACTCATTAGGTGCTTCCTTCCTGCGCTCCTCCTCGGCGGGAGCACTTGGCACGAATTTCAGGCCAAGGGGAGGAGGAGGAGGAGGAGGTGCGGGGGCGAGGAGGAGAGGCAGCGGGGAGAGGCCCAGCTTCTGAGCTCGCTCAGCCTCGGACCGGGTGCCGTCTCAGGCCGACTCGTCCGTTTCAGAAATGCCGTGAGGGGACCGGGCGCCACGCTGCCCTCCGGCGCCGTGGCGGGCTGGGAAGGAAATCGGGACGCAGGTCGTGGAAGGGAGGGGGAACGTGGGCGATGTTCCCTCTGAGCCATGGAGGTTTGTGAGCAAAAATTCTACTCTGCGAGCGACTGGCATTAAAGGGGTGAGGGAGCGATTTGGCTACTGCACGAATTAGTTTGCTCTGGAGCCGTCCCTTCTTGAGCTGAGGCAAAAAGGTGTGAGCCGGAGGCTAAAAAACGGTGCGCTAACTCACACTAACTCAGCTTAGAGGGAACACTGGACGCGGGGCTAGGAATACAGGGCGGGTGCTTGCTGGGGACGTCTCTGGCACAGTCTGCAAGCAATGCCCCCTCTAAGCGCAGGGCCTGTAAAACGGAGCTCTCCCACCAGGCCTTCGATTAGGAGCTGCCACCGATGAATGAGCCGTTAAAAACTGGACTATGAGGCCCTTACGCTAGAACTTAGAACTACTAGGACACCGGCCAGCTATATCGGACCACCTATAGAGATTGTCATCTGCACTCAATTGCACTTTTAGTTATACTTGTTATATAGGATGGATTTTTAAATACTGTTATTTATATGTGTTTTACCCTATTTATCTTATTTAACTTATTGTACGCCTGCCTAGGCAGGCAAGGCAGGATACAGAAGAGAGAGAAGAAGAGATTGGATTTATAGCCCGCCCTTCACTTGGAGCCTCAGAGCGGCTTACAAACTCCTTTCCCTTCCCCTCCCCACAACAGACACCCTGTGAGGCAAGTGGGGCTGAGAGAACTCTGACAGAAATGGCTCTTTTTCAAGAACAGCTGTGCCAGAGCTTGTGACTGACCCAAGGTCATCCAGCCAGGTGCAAGTGGAGGAGTGGGGGAATCAAACCCAGTTCTCCCAGATTAGAGTCCACACACTTAACCACTACACCAAACTGGGTGTAAATACAGTAAATATAGTTTCAATATAAATTGAAACTAATAAATAAATAAGCAAGCAAGCTGTGGAGTCCTGTGAGCAAAAATTCTACTTTGTGAGCGCCTGGCATTAAAGTTGTGAGCGGGTGATTTGGCTACGTTTGTTCTGGAGCCATCCTTTCTGAGCGAAGACACAAAACGTGTGAGCCGGAGGGTAAAAAAACTGAAAGCTGGCTCACACTGACTCAGCTTAGAGGGAACACCGTCTGCAAGTTTCCCCTGGATACTGAGTACATGCAAAATGCCATCAAATCACAGCTGACGTATGGCGACCCTGTAGGGTTTTCAAGGCGGGAGACGAACAGAGAGGGTTGGCCATTGGCCTGCCTCTGTATAGCAGGAGAAGAGAAGGGGAGATTGGGCTTACACCCCGCCCTTCACTACCCGAAGGATTCTCAGAGCGGCTCACAATCTCCTTTCCCTTCCCTTCCCCACAACAGACATCCTGTAAGGTCAGTGGGGCTGAGAGAGCTCTCCTGAGGACTGCCCTTGAGAGAACAGTTCTGAGAGAGCTTGTGACTGACCCAAGGTCCCACCAGTAGCCACATCTGATTCTGTGGGGAATCAAACCTGGTTCTCCCAGAATAGAGTCCACCAGGGGTCTTTTCGTAGAAAAACAGCTGCAGGAGCTCATTAGCATATGGTATGCTAATGAACTATTAGGCTATTAGCATATGCTACACCCCCTGACATCATCGGAAGTGATGTCAGAAGGGGAAGCAAAAGGGGGGGAGGCATCTTCAAAAGCCTCCCCTTCCCTTCCCCAGCTGGCCTGGGTGGGGGAGCTAAGAGAGAAGGGTTTTAAAGTTTAAACTCCTTCTCACTAGAGTTGGGCCACAGAAGGAGGAAAGAGGGAAGGAAAGAGAGAGAGTAGAGAGAAGGAAAGAAGGAAGGAAAGAGGGAAAGAAAGAGAAGGAAAGGGGAGGGAAAGAAAGAGAGGGAAGAAGGAGGGAAACAGGGAAAGGAGGAAAAAAGAGAAGAGAAGAAGGTGGGAAAGAAAGAGAGAAGAGAAGAAGGAGGGAAAGAGGAAAAAGAGAGAAGGAAAGGAGGCAATGAAAGAAATTTGGCGGCAATTCTGCCCCATTATATCCTATGAGCCATTGAAGTCAATGGTGAAAACATAGGGTATATTCTGGGGGCTGGAGGGGAGGGGGTTTGAGGGAGAGGCTCCAAACTCACAGGGTAGCTTATGGAGCCTCTCCCCAAGATACCCACCAGGTTTCAAGAACATTGGACCAGGGGGTCCAATTCTAAGGGCCCCCAAAGGGGTTGCCCCTATTCCCTCCATTGTTCTCTATGGTGGGGGAAAAGTCTCCATTGTTATCTATGGTGGGAAAAAAGTGCAGCATCCTGTCTCTCACACAGTGGCCAACAAGTTCCTCTGGACCACAAACAACACAGCATAGAGGCCGAGGCCTTCCCTTATAAGAACACCAGAAGAGCCCTGCTGGATGAGACCCGTGAGGGTCCATCTAGTCCAGCCTCCTGTCTCACGCAGGGGCCAACCAGTTCCTCTAGAGGGCCAACAACAGGGCATAAAGGCCGAGGCCTTCCCCTGAGAAGAACATCAGAAGAGCCTTGCTGGATCAGACCAGTGAGGGTCCATCTAGACCAGCTTCCTGTCTCACACAGTAGCCAAGCCAGTTCCTCCAGAGGGTCGACAACAGGGCAGAGAAGCCGAGGCCTTCCTAAGAACATCAACAGAGCCCTGCCGGATCAGACCAGTGGTCCGTCCATTCCAGCATCCCGTCTCACACAGCAGCCAACCAGTTCCTCTGGACAGCCAACAACAGGCTATAGAGGCCGAGGCCTTTATCTGATAAGAACATCAGAAGAGCCCTGCTGGATCAGACCAGTGGTCCTTCTAATCCGGCATCTTGTCTCGCACAGTGGCCAGCCAGTTCCTCTGGAGGATCAACAACAGGGCCCAGAGGCTAAGACTTTCCCCTGATCTTGCCTCCTGGCTCTGGGATTCAGAGGTTGGCTGCCCCTGAACATGGAGGTTCCCTTGAGTCACCAGGGCTAGTAGCAAGGCAGAAGGAATCTGGGGGACTGTGAGACGCTTGTGACAAACCCCACAAGTGAAGACGCAGCCCTGCCGCATTCTGTCCTCCCCCTCCTGCCCCGATACTCCCCTGGGGATCTTCTGGAGCCCCACGACAAGAGGAGGGGCCTCTCAAGTTGGGGGATTCCTGGCCTGGGGAGGGGGGCCTCAGCTCCCCAGACCTTGCCTGCTCGGCGGGCCCAGGGAGCCCCTGGGTGACCTTCACATTCCCAGCGTGAAGGGCTGGAAATACTCCGAGCGCAAGGATGGGTCTCATCACAGGCCCCTGGGAAGGGTTTGGGAGCACCTGGCACCCTGGGCCGTCTCTCGCTCACTGCTGGGGTGTGTGTGTGTGTCCTCCTTCCCCCACTGGGGCACCCATCCAAAGCACCACCGGCTCCCCTTCTCCTGAAAGGAAATTCTTTGCAGCCTTTCCAAGCAGCCGGAAGCCCAAGCCACGTGCCCCCCCCCCCCGGGGAAGAGCAGAGAGGGTCTCTCGAAAGGGAGAACAGCGGCCAGCGGTTAAGCCGGGCTACAAAGGCGGACCGGAGGTCACCGGAAGGAGGGAAACAATGGAAGGGAGGCAGGGTCCAGGAGAGGGAAAGACACAGCCACCCGGCCTTAGCACAGCTCACATCTCTGAGTCTCCCCTGCGGCCCAAAGTCCAGGGGAGAGGGGCACCGCTCACCTTCAGCGTCCTCAAAGACTCTGCCAGTTCGGTGCTCAGCTGCAGATCCAGATCCGGGTCTTCGTACCTACAACGAAGGATGGATGGACGGCCGGGGAGGGGCCTGCTTAGGAACACGCCACGTGCACACCTGACCCCTCTTTCTCCCAGACCCTGTGTCGTCCCACCCCAGGTGTAGCTCCGCCTCCACCAGCCCAGCCCCCGCCCCGTTCACCCCCCCAAAAAAAGGGTTCTCACTTGAGCCTGCCCAGCCGCTTGGGCTTGTCCGCTTCGGCCTCCCGCCTGGCCAACCGGGCCCGCTTCCGCCGCAGCAGCTCCGCCTCCCGGCGCTTCACCTGCAGCCTGATTGAGCGTAGCTGGAAGACCTCCTGGCGCCGGAGCCGCGCCACCTTCTCATTCAGCTCCCGGGCTCTCTGGAGGGGGCAGATGCGAAAGTGAGGCGGCGGCCCGGTGGAAAACGGCTTCTTTCCTTCCCTGGGTCGGCGTCTCCTCCTCTCCCCTCCCCAACAGCGGTGCCCTTTGCAGGTCAAGGCGAGCCCTTTGCGGGTCAAGAGGAGCCCTTTGCAAGTCAGGGCGAGCCCCCTTCCCCTCTCCCACCAGGAAGAGATGGCTGGATGTCTCATCAGCGAAGTGGTTTGGGAGCCGGCCTTCCCCCTCCCCTCGCTTCTGCACGGCTCAGGCAGGGAGCAGATGGCTGGCGCTTGGCTCGGCCAGATGGCCGCCTGTTCGTGAGCTACAGCAGCATCGGTGGGAGGGGGGGAGATCGTCGAGCTCGCTTTGGCCGGCGGCCCGGGAGGCTGCCCCAACCGCTGCGGCTGCTTCTTCGCAAGGGCAGCTCGGAGAGCGGTGCCAGGGTTAGGGTCACGCACCGGGGGCCGAGGGGCCTGCCCCGGGGATGTTTGCGCAGATTCACAAAAAAAAGCCTATGCTTTTCTTAGGCAAGTGCGAATGTCTCTTTCCCCGGGCTAATTCCCCCCCCCTTTGAATTCTGCACAATGGAAACGAAAATCCGCCACAAGGAAGGGACTGAGAAACCCCTCTGTTACGGGACGAGTAGAAATTATGCTAATCCAACGTATCTGCACGTTCTCACGCTTTGCATAATTTATTCCGGTCGCGGCTAGGAGCGACGCAGAGCGCAGAGCGCCCCGCCGTCCACCAGCTGCTGGGAATCTCGCTGGACCGTCTCTCCGGCTGCTGAGATTCCAGCAGGAATCGCCAGCGCGGACACGCACGTGACCCGCCTTCTAACGAATCAGCCCCGCGGGTCCCTCAAGGTCAGTATCGCCTACTCAGACGGGTGGCAGTTCTCCGGGGTCTCAGGCTGAGGTCTTTCACGTCACCCCGTGCCCAGTCCTTTTAAACTGGAGATGCCGGGGAGGTACTTTATGAGGGTCAGAGCGGTTCAAAGGTGGAATCAGCTACCTAGGGAGGTGGTGAGCTCCCCTTCACTGGCAGCTTTCAAGAAGAGGCTGGATGGATATTTGTCAGAGATGCTTTAAGGCTGGTCCTGCATTGGACAGGAGGTTGGACTAGATGGTCTGGATGGCCCCTGCCAACTCTATGGGGGAATTTCCGACAGGCGATATATTCCGGTTCAGGAACGGTTCCCAAACGGTTCCTGGTCTGACATTTCAGACAGAACAGTTTTAGAACCGGTTCCCTACTGGAATATATCTGTACTTTCACACACGAACGCTTCTGTCCCGTTCAGGAAATGGGGCTGAATCGTTTTACCTGTAAACCACTTTCGAGTAGTCTTCAGTTTCTTCTCCCAGATTTGAAACGCTTTTCCCCACTGTTTTTCGCCCATGCGGGCGATCTCCGGCTTTTTTTTTTTGGAATGTTCACTTTGGAGCGCTATAGTGCTGTAACACAATGTCAAAACAGCGCCATAGCGATCCCATCGTAATCCCATCACTGTTTTGAGGTTGTGTTATAGCGCTATAGCGCTCTAAAGCGAACGTTAAAAAAAAAAAAAAAGGCAGCACAGGTGGGAAATGGCGAGAAAACAAAGCGGTGCAGTCTGAACTGCCAAACCGCTTCTGATCCGGCTCTTTTCCGGTAGGGGAAAGCCATGTGTGAAATGGCAGCCCTGTACCGGTTTACTTCAAGATGGACCAAAAACGGCTTCAAACCGGCTGAAACTTGGTAATGTGAAATTCCCTTATGATTCTATATCATTTCCAGTATACGCAACTACTTCTGACACAAGGCCAGATACATTTGTAGCCCCAAATAGAATTTTTTTGCTGTGTCATTGAATTCCAGATTGGAACACTCAATTCTTGGTCCTGTATTATTGTTTATTGCCTTACATGTGTTATAGGGACTCTGTTGCTTGCTCTACTTTGTACTCTTTGACCTCTTGAAGAAGGCTTTTCTAAGCCGAAACGCGTCAGGTTCACACGCAGTTCTTTTTTTATGCATTTGTCACTTTGAACATTTTATGAGGCTTTTATATGTTTTTGAAATAAACACTCTTTTGTCTGTCCTTACTGATGCTTTTAACTTTTGGCCCTCAGTAAGTTTTCTAAACTTCCTTTGGAGGTTGATGCTGGGGATTGAACCTGGGACCTTCCGCCTGTAAAGCCGAAGCTCTTCCACTGAGCCACACCGCAGGCTGGCGTGAGGCCTCGAAACCTGCTCTGTTTTAAAAATAATGGAAGCAGAGAAACCAGGGAAGCTAAATTCGGTGTTCACTGGTCTACACTGCAGGCCCTACGCTTGAATGACCTCCCAAACGGCCTATCGTGAACAGCCTTGCCTGGGTCTTGCAGAGAGGGGGCGTGGCTTCCTTGATGGACTCCACCCCTCTCGTGTTAGGTAGGTGTGTTTGTCTGAAGCAACAGAATGGAGGCTGGGTCCGGTGGCACCTTTCAGAACAGCAGAATTTAATTCTGGATGTAAGCTTTCGTGCGCAAACACACATGTATCTAAAGAAGTGCGCATGCGTACAAAAGTTTCTACCCAGAATTAAACTTTGCTGCTCTTAAAAGGTGCCGCTGGGCTCAAACGTTCTGCATTTCCCAGTGAATCCTGTCTTCTCATAACGTGACCAAAAGTGCGATAGCCCCCATTTACTCATTTTAACTTCTAGGGAGAGCTCAAGGTTGATCTGATCTGGAACCCACTGAGTTGTCTTTTGGACGGTCTCTGACACCTCATTTCGAGTGGGTTCTTATCAAGCCCACAACTCTGGAAAGAGCAGCCAGGGATGAACGAGGGAACGCGACGTTCCATAAGCCCTGTGGGTGCCCATTTCAGGACAAACCCCACACGAAAGGGAATGCTCCCAAGACAACTGCTTTGGGGAGTTTTGTTTGGTCTGAACACAGACGCTTCTCCAGTGAGCAAAGACGGGCACGCCTGTCCTGGGATGAACAGACTGGGCAAGGAGGTGTGGAGCTTGCCATAACATAAGAACATAAGAGAAGCAAGTGTTGGATCAGGCCAACGGCCCATCCAGTCCAACACTCTGTGTCACACAGTGGTCAGAAACACCAGGTGCCCTCAGGAGGTCCAGCAGTGGGGCCAGAACACTAGAAGCCCCTCCCACTGTTGCCCCTCTACCCCCAAGAATACAGAGCGTCACTTGCCCCAGACCGAGAGCTCTTATCTATACCTAGTGGCTAACAGCCACCAATGGACCTCTGCTCCAGATGTCTATTTATCCAATCTCCCCTTGAAGCCGTCCATGCTCGTAGCTGCCACCACCTCTTGTGGCAGTGAGTTCCATGTGTTAAATCACTCTTTCGGTGAAGAAGAGTGCCCACTAAGAGTGCCTTCGAGAGTGCGGGGCCAACTCACCAGCCGTTTGGCCTCCTTCTCCTTCTTCCGCTGCCTCTCCGTCTTCTTCTCTCCCACGGCCGCCAGGGGCAAGGGGGGAGCCGGACCGGAGCCCGCCTGAAGCTCCTCCTTCTCCGGCTTCAGGGGCTCCCCGTGCTGCTCCTCCTCGCCGCCAGAGTTGTCCTCCTCCAGAAGCCCCTCACACTGTTCCCGGAAGACCGTCTCCTGGAAACACATAAAGGAGTGAACAAGGGGAGCGGCAAAAGTGGGCACTTATGTACACATGCATGCATACTCCCAAGAAGCTCAACCTGCATACTTTTTTTTGGGGTGGGGTGGGGTGGGGTGATGACACAGAATGAATCGAAGACGACCCCCAGGACGGGACATTCAATGAACCGTGCAATGGGGGTTTAGGGGCTGCAGAACCAACCAGAAGTCTAGAAAGCAGAACCGAAAGCAAAGCCTAAGTACTGAGACGTGGGTTTCGTAGGCAGGAATTTTTCTTTAAGAACATAAGAGAAGCCAGTGTTGAATCAGGCCAATGGCCCATCCAGTCCAACACTCTGTGTCACACAGTGGCCAAAATATACCAGGTGCCATCAGGAGGTCCATCAGTGGGGCCAGGACACCAGAAGCCCTCCCACTGCTGCCCCCTCCAGCACCAAGAATACAGAGCACCCCTTGCCCCAAACCAAGAGTTCCTATCTATACCTTGTGGCTAATAGCCACTGATGGACCTCTGCTCCGTATGTTTATCTAATTCCTTCTTGAAACTGTCCATGCGTGTAGCTGCCACCACCTCCTGTGGCAGTGAATTCCACGTGTTAATCACTCTTTGGGTGAAGAAGTACCTCCTTTTATCTGTTCTAACCCGACTGCTCAGCAATTTCATGGAGTGCCCACAAGGAGTTCTTGTCTTGTGGGAAAGGGAGAAAAGTACTTCTTTCTCAACCTGCTCAATCCCATGCATAATCTTATCAACCTCGATCATGTCACCCCTCAGCCGTCGTTTTGTGGGGCAATTTTTTTTTTCTTGTGGGGCATCCATTATGCTTATACTTCTACTTAAAAATAATAAATAACTGGAGATTTTGGTCATGGGGTCTGAGGAGGATAGGGTTTGGGGGAGGGGAGGGGCTTCCATGCACCTGAACGGCACACTCAAGATTGCAACAGCACAGACATTTTGGTGCAATGATTCAGAGCAAGAGGTGTCTGTTATCAGACACTGCTGAATAAACAAAATATCGCAAGGGCGCTGATGTCTGAAGCAGTGTTCCCTCTAAGCTGAGTGAGTGTGAGCTAGCTCACAGTTTCTTAGTCTCTGGCTCAGACATTTTTGTCTTAGCTCAGGAAGGAGGGCTCCAGAGCAAACTACTTTACGCGGGCGCCAAATCGCTCGCTCACAGCTTTAATGCCAGGAGCTCGCAAAGCAGAAGTTGTGCTCACAAGACTCCACAACTTCGACTTGGAGCGGCTTACAATCGCCTTCCCCTTCCTCTCCCCACAACAGACACCCCGTGAGGCAGGTGGGGCTGAAAGAGCTCCGAGAGAACTGGGACTGACCCATGGTCACCCAGCTGGCTGCAAGTGGAGGAGGTGTGGGGAATCGAACCCGATTCTCCAGATTAGAGTCCTGCCGCTCTTAGCCACTGCACCAAGGGGAGAGGCCACAACAGGGGAAGCCCATGTACCTGCCGTTGCTGATTCTGCCCCTTTGCAGGGTGGCACTTGGCAGACGGCCCCTTATTTCAATCCACAGTTCCCTGAGGGTTTTCTCCTCTTCCTCGAGAGACCCGGAAGTTCCCACAGCAGGCCCGGAAGCCTGTTTCCTGACGTTACTCAACCTGGGACATTCTGAGCTCTGTCTCTGAGCCACCATTAACGTCCCCAATTCCACAGATGGATGGAACTTCTCTGAATCTGCGTACAGACCAGGTGAGGCGTCTTGCAGCCGGCCTGCCAAGTTTGGTGTGGTGGTTAGGAGCGTGGACTCCAATCTGGGAGAGCCGGGTTTGATTCCCCACTCCTCCACGAGCAGCTGCTGGTGTGACCGTGGGTCAGTCACAAGTTCTCTCAGAGCTGGTGAACCTCCATTAAGTTTGGTGTGGTGGTTAGGAGCGTGGACTCCAATCTGGGAGAGCCGGGTTTGAGTCCCCACTCCTCCACGAGCAGCTGCTGGTGTGACCGTGGGTCAGTCACAAGTTCTCTCAGAGCTGGTGAACCTCCATTAAGTTTGGTGTGGTGGTTAGGAGCGTGGACTCTAATCTGGGAGAGCCGGGTTTGATCCCCCACTCCTCCACGAGCAGCTGCTGGTGTGACCGTGGGTCAGTCACAAGTTCTCTCAGAGCTGTTCTCTCAAGAGCAGTCCTCGAAAGAGCTCTCACAGCCCCACCTACCCCACAGGGTGTCTGTTGTGCGGAGGGGGAGGGAAAGAAGATTGTAAGGTGCTGTGAGACTCCTTTGGATAGTTAAGGGCGGGGCATAAATCCAATTTCTTCTTCTTCTGCTTTGGCCGGTGAGCACTGCTCCACACCCCGCCAGCAGCACCACACTGACCACCGAGCACTGCCAAGAGCACCGGGGTGTGTGTCTGCGCGTGTGTGTGCCATTGCATCTCTGTCCCAGGTCTAGCACATCAGCCATCACGAGACCCTCACGAGCCCACCATTCTAGGACTGGTTGCCAACTCCTTCCCTGGGGGTTCCCCCCATGTGTGGGACACGGCTGCGAGGTCTCAAGCACCTCCAGGCAGGATTACTAACAGCTTCTCGTGGGCTGGCACATCCCTTTAAACTGATACGGCGCTGAACCACTCAGGCCTATTAGGAGGCTAAATATACTGTCTCTCCAAGCCAGGCACGGAGAAGAGGGGTGTTGAAGGAAGCAGCTAAAGCGAATCGCTTTAACAAACGGAGATATGAAGCTGCCTTCTACGGAATTAGACCCTCGGTCCATCGAGGTCAGGATTGTCTGCTCAGACTGGCCGTGGCCCTCCAGGGTCTCGGGCGGAGGTCTTTCCCATCCCCTCCTACCTGGTCCTTTTAACTGGAGATGCCGGGGATCGAACCCTGGACCTTCTGCATGCCAAGCAGATGCTCTGCCACTGAGCTACAGCCCCATTTCATGGCTCTCGGGGGTCTGAGGCTGAGGCCTACATGATCTTTTTAACTGGAGATGCCGGGGATTGAACGTGGGACCTTCTGCCTGCCAAGCAGACGCTTTGCCACTGAGCTACAGACCCATTTCATCGCTCTCCGGGGTCTCAGGTGGAGGTCTTTCCCATCACCTCCTACACAATCTTTTTAACTGGAGATGCCAGGGATCGAACCTGGGACCTTCCACCTGCCAAGTGGACACTCTGCCACTGAGCTACAGCCCCATTTCATGGCTCTCTGGGGTCTGAGGCTGAGGCCTACATGATCTTTTTAACTGGAGATGCCGGGGATTGAACGTGGGACCTTCTGCCTGCCAAGCAGACGCTTTGCCACTGAGCTACAGACCCATTTCATCGCTCTCCGGGGTCTCAGGTGGAGGTCTTTCCCATCACCTCCTACACAATCTTTTTAACTGGAGATGCCAGGGATCGAACCTGGGACCTTCCACCTGCCAAGTGGACACTCTGCCACTGAGCTACAGACCCATTTCATGGCTCTCTGGGGCCTCAGGAGGAGATCTTTCCCATCACCTCCTACACGATCTTTTTAACTGGAGATGCCGGGGATCGAACCTGGGACCTTCCGCCTGCCAAGCGGACGCTCTGCCACTGAGCTACAGCCCCATTTCATGGCTCTCTGGGGTCTCAGGCTGAGGCCTTTCCCATCCCCTCCTACATGATCTTTTTAACTGGAGATGCCGGGGATCGAACCTGGGACCTTCTGCCTGCCAAGCAGATGCTCTACCACTGAGCATGGCTCTCCAGGGTCTCAGGCGGAGGTCTTTTCCCATCAACCACCGCCTGGACCTTTTTAGCTGGAGATGGCGGGGACTGAACCTGGGACCAGATTCCCCGCACCCCAACAAAAGAAGCTGCCACCTTCCTGCACACACCTTCCAGGCGCCACCCTTCCCACGCTGTCTGCAAACACTGTGCGCCCTTCTCCCCTTGGGGGAATCACTCACCTGGGTGGGGGCCTCATCGACTGTGGGGAAGCGGAGCTGGTTGGCCAGTTTCTCCTCGGCCTTCTGCCTCTTCAGCTCGATTTCGTGGGCCTGGAGGAGCAGAGCCTGCAGTGGAGGAGGAGGGGGGGGAACAGCATAAAGAGACAAAGTGTAGGATAGAGGCCTGTGATCCCACTTCCACTCGTGCCTGTTTCCCTGATGGACAGAACATGAGAGAAGCCTATGTTGGATCAGGCCAATGGCCCACCCAGTCCAACACTCTGTGTCACACAGTGGCCAAAACCCTGGGGCCATCAGGAGGTCCACCAGCAGGGCCAGAAGTCCAGAAGCCCTCCCACCGCTGCCCCCCCCAAGCACCAAGAAGACAGAGCATCACTGCCCCCAGAGTTTTCCATCTGTACTTTGTGGCTAATAGCCACTGGTGGATCTCTGCTCCATAAAAGAACATAAGAGAAGTCAAGTTGGATCAGGCCAACGGGCCCATCCAGTCCAACACTCCATGTCCCACAGTGGCCAAAACCCAGGGGCCATCAGGAGGTCCACCAGCAGGGCCAGAACTCCAGAAGCCCTCCCACTGTTGCCCCCCCAAGCACCAAGAATTCAGAGCATCACTGCCCCAGACATAAGAACATAAGAGAACCAGGCCAATGGTCCATCCAATCCAACAATCTATGTCACACAGTGGCCAAAACCCAGGGGCCATCAGGAGGTCCACCAGTGGAGCCAGAACTCCAGAAGCCCTCCCACTGTTGCCCCCCAAGCACCAGGAACACAGAGCATCGCTGCCCCAGACAGAGTGTTCCATCTATAAGAACATAAGAGAAGCCAATGTTGGATCAGGCCAATGGCCCATCCAGCCCAACACTCTGTGCCACACAGGGGCCAAAACCCAGATGCCATCAGGAGGTCCACCAGCGGGGTCAGAACTCCAGAAGCCCTCCCACTGTTGCCCTCCAAGCATCAAGAACACAGAGCATTGCTGCCCCAGACATAAGAACATAAGAGAACCAGGCCAATGGTCCATCCAATCCAACAATCTGTGTCACACAGGGGCCAAAACCCAGGGGCCATCAGGAGGTCCACCAGCGGGGCCAGAACTCCAGAAGCCCTCCCACTGTTACCCCCCAAGCACCAAGAACACAGAGCATCGCTGCCCCAGACAGAGTGTTCCATCTACACGTCCTGTCCACAACTTCACACACACACTAATATACCCGCTGACAAAATGTAACAAGGTCCTTCACTGCTCCGCCCCCCCAATATATGTCCTTTGCCTTCCCCTGGGAATGAGCCACTACTGCCCACTCCCCCCCACTGGCAACCTGGAGACCCTCCCAGCCAACCCGTCTCCCCTCCAAAATACCTGATGAGCTTGGAAGCTGGGATTGTAGGACCCCCCTGGGGCGATGACCTGCACGGCCGGCAGCCGCGACGGAGCCTTCAGCAGCCTGCCAGGACGCTACGGGGAAAAATGGGGAAGGCTGAGCGGACTTCACGGCCCCCCCCGTCTTCCCCCGGCTGAGCCCTCCGTTGACACCGCCCAGAAACAGATCTCCCCTCCGCCTTACTTTCACCGGCTTCTTTTGGTCTGCTCCAAGAACCACGTGTCCTTCCCAGCTAGGACTTGATCCAGGGGATCTAGAGGGAGGAGAAAAGGAGAAACGAACTCACCACCGGTCAGTGTCAGGAGACTGCAGACTTAAAAAAAAGTAAAATCAGCTTTAGTCAGAGGAGACGGTGCACACTGGACCACTGCTTAGGAGTATCAGAAGAGCCCCGCTGGATCAGACCAGTGAGAGTCCATCCGGTCCAGGATCCTGTTTCTCACACAGGGGCCAAACAGTTCCTCTGGAGGGCCAAGAGCAGGGCAGAGAGGCCGAGGCCTTCCCCTGATAAGGACATCAGAAGAGCCCTGCTGGATCCGACCAGTGAGGGTCCCATCTAGTCCAGCATCCTGTCTCATGCAGGGGCCAGCCTCTGGAGGGCCAAAAACAGGGCACAGAGGCTGAGGCCTTCATAAGAACATCAGAAGAGCCCTGCTAGATCAGGCCAGTGGTCCATCTAATCCAGCATCCTGTCTCACGCAGGGGCCAACCAGTTCCTCTGGAGGGCCAACAACAGGGCAGAGAGGCCGAGGCCTTCACCTCATAAGGACATCAGAAGAGCCCTGCTGGATCCGACCAGTGAGGGTCCATCTAGTCCAGCATCCTGCCTCACACAGGGGCCAGCCAGTTCCTCTGGAGGGCCAACAAACAGGGCAGAGAGGCCGAGGCCTTTGTAACAACATCAGAAGAGCCCTGCTGGGTCAGACCAGTGGTCCATCTAGTCCAGCATCCTGTCTCACACAGCGGCCAGCCAGTTCCTCCGGAGGGCCAACAACAGGGCAGAGAGGCCGAGGCCTTCATAGGAACATCAGAAGACCCCTCTTGGATCAGACCAGTGGTCCATCTAGCCCAGCATCCTGCCTCTCACACAGTAGACAAACAATTCCTCTGGAGGTCCAGCAACAGGGCAGAGAGGCTGAGGCCTTCCCGAGGTTGCCTCCTGGCTCTGGGACTCAGAGGTCGACTGCCTCTGAATGTGGAGATGCCCTTCAGTCACCATGGCCAGTAGCCACTGATAGATCTGTCCTACATGAATCTGTCTAACCCCTTTTTGAAGCAGCCAACACCAATGGCCATCACTTCCTCCTCTGGCAGCAATTGCCACATCTTAATCCCTCCATGTGAAAAGCGCTATTCCTTGCCGGTGTACTGGAGGGGGGGAGTTACTGGGAGGGAGTGGGGGCAGGCGACTAAATACTCAACTGGAAAGGGGGCTGAGAATCCGCGTTCTCACTTCGAGCTCATCCCGTCACACCCCGGGGGTTAATCTGGAAACACCGTTTCCTCTTCCACCTCTCCCAACACATCGGCCTGGGATTAGAATCCTCAACTGACCCGAAAGCGTGTCCCGGAAAGGTAGGGGTGGAGGGAATTCATCTCACGAGTACCTTGACTCAGAGTGTGGTTAATCCTTCTTAAGCAACTACCGCGATTCCCCCGAGACCCAATCTAAATTTTGGGATTACGGAGAGGTTTCGGTAGGCGCAGGAGAAACGCACCGAGAGGAGAGAGGGGACAAGACCTGGCTCGCCGTCCGGGTCTGCGGCAACCCCGGCTCCCCCACAAAAAAACTGGCAGAGGCATCCCTGCCCCGTGGGCCAGCAGTCCCCGCAGGGGAGCGGAGTGCGTGGGCAGGTGGTCACGTTCCTGCTACCCATGAGAACCGGACAGCGCGGCCTCGAGGGAGGTCACCATGTGCTCTAAGGCGCTAAGATTAGCCCTGGACCTCAGACCCGAGCAGGTGTGCAGGTGTGTGCCAGCCAGGACGTGAGAGGGAGGGGGGGAAGGCAGGGCAGCAGGCAGGCGGAGAGGTCGACGGGTTGAAAGGGCTTCCGTTTTTCTTCTAGGAGGCTGAATCAGCACCGCCGGACCTTGACGCGCTCTCCATCCCCGGAGCCAGAACTGCCCGGCCAGCTCTGAAAGCAGCCGTGTATGATGGGGCAGACGCGGGAGATTCCCCTGGAGGCACAAAAACCCACAAGACCACCATTGTGCAAGAGGGCATACCTAGTTAGGGAGCTATTCTGACAGCCCCCCCAGAGACTTTCAGCCCCCTTTGCAGCCCCCAGAGATGGCTCAGCGGCTCCCCACGATCCCGACGCAGCTGGTAAGTGGATCAAAGATACTGCAGCAGTCAAACATTCCTCCGTGTTGGCGGTGGAAGCCCTCGCACATTTGCACGGCCTCCAGGACGGGTGGCGTTACAAGCAGTGTTCCCCCTAAGCTGAGTTAGTGTGCGCCAGCTCACCGTTTTTTAGCCTCCGGCTCACACATTTTTGTCTTCGCTCGGGAAGGAGGGCTCCGGAGCAAACAAACTGATGCAGCAGCCAACATCGCTCGCTCACAGCTTTAATGCCGGTAGCTCACCAAGTAGAATTTTGGCTCACAGGACTCCACGGCTTAGAGGGAGCGTTGGTTACCAAGCCCCGGCGTGTCCCATTCATAAACGTCTCCCTGGGTTGTCGAAGAATCCTTTGGGCCTCTGGTCGGATCCAGTGCTGCCCCCACCTGGGCAGAAGCTGGTACGGCACCTGAAAAAAGTTTTGCCAGCAGTGGCTCGAGTTGGGAGGGCCCTGGTGTTTCCAATACACACCACCGTAATGGGGCAAGGCGAGAAAGGATGCAGTTTCTAACGCGTCACATCGTCTGTGTTTGGGGAGGGGGGGGATGGAGGGGCCAATGAAGCTAGAGGAGACCCAAAGGCTTGCAGGAATCGCCTTCGTGCAAGGAATAGCTGTCTACACACTAGACATCCCCCCCTCAGCACAGTACTCCAGATCAGTCCATTCAGACAGGTAGAAGAAGAAGAGATTGGATATATACCCTGCCCTTCACTGCCCGAAGGAGTCTCAGAGTGGCTTACAAACTCCTTTCCCTTCCCCTCCCCACAACAGACACCCTGCGAGGTAGGTGGGGCTGAGAGGGCTCTTTCGAAGACTGTTCCTGAGAGAACAGCTCTGAGAGAACTTGTGACTGACCCAAGGTCACACCAGCAGCTGCATGCGGAGGAGTGGGAGAGGAAGAAGAAGAAGAAGAGGAGGACATTGGATTTCTACCCCGCTCTTCATAACCCGAAGGAGTCTCGGAGTGATTTACAATCTCCTTTCCCTTCCCCTCCCCACAACAGACACCCTGTGAGGTCGGTTGGGCTGAGAGAGCTCTTTCGAGGACTGCTCGTGAGAGAACAGCTCTGAGAGAACTTATGACTGACCCAAGGTCCCACCAGCAGCTGCACGGAGACGAGGAGTGGGGAATCAAATCAGACTCCTTTGGGTAGTGAAGGGCGGGGTAAAAATCCAGGCTCTTCTTTTCTCTCTCTCTCTACTTCGGTCAGACCCTCTACTGGCATTACTTTCGTCAAACCAGAACTTGCTACCTGGCTCATCCCTGTTAACGAGAGGTCATTTGGGGGGTCATTCGTCCGCAGGGTCGCCGTACCCACATCCGCCAAGTATCTCGTCATTTCTCCAAGCTGCCACGTGACTTTATTCTGCCTGTTGTCGGAGGTCTCAAAAAGAGGGAGACGGCGGCTGGATGTGTTTAAAAACAGAAGGAAGCTCGTGATTCGGTGCCGTCACCCAGAAACGAAACTGGGCTTGCTCAGCGTTAATCAGGTGGCTGGACTCACCGAACCACCTCAGCCGCACCGTTCAGACCACTGGGGGCAAAAAGCAGGAACCCCAAAGGAGAAAAGCGCAAAAGCAAAATTGCAAACGGAATCAACGGCAGCGGGCCACGTCTTATGCTAAGGCCCAGGGATGGCCACACACACACACAGAAAGAACTGTGAAAAGGCTACAGAGTTCCAATACAAATTGTGCTTTTAACAATGTATATGTTATTTTCATGAAATTAAAAGACATGAAATTAAAAGACGCCTGCTCCTTGGGAGGAAAGCGATGGCAAACCTAAACAGCATGATAAAAAGCAGAGACATCACCTTGCCAAAAAAAGTCCGCATGGTCAAAGCAATGGTATTCCCCGTAGTAATGTCTGGCTGCGAGAGTTGGACTATAAGGAAGGCCGAGCGCCGAAGAATAGATTCTTTTGAACTATGGTGCTGGAGAAGACTCTTGAGAGTCCCTTGGACTGCAAGGAGATCGAATCAATCGATCCTAAAAGAAATCAACCCTGACTGTTCCCTGGAAGGCCAGATCCTGAAGTTGAAGCTCAAATACTTTGGCCACCAAATGAGAAGGGAGCCCTCGCTGGAGAAGACCCTGATGCTGGGAAAGACTGAAGGTCAAAGAAGAAGGGGACGGCAAAGGATGAGATGGTTAGACAGTGCCATCGATGCAACGAACATGAAGTTGAGCAAACTTCAGCGGACAGCGGAAGACAGGAGGGCCTGGCATGATCTGGTCCATGGGGTCGCAAAGGGTCGGACTCGACTGTGCGGCTGAACAACAACAACATGTTATTTTCAGTAACAACAAACAGTTTTAAACTGAAAAACAGCCGACTAAAAATGCAGAGTCGCGTGCAGAGTCGCAACGGCGTCCTCCGGAATGATTAAGTCCGTTTCAACCAATGCAGTGGTCTTTCTCCAGCCTGAAGGCTTAGCACAGCTTCCTAGTTGTTTTAAGACCTTACATCATCAATGCCCGGAAAAAGTTTATCAATCCATTCTCTAGAGAAATTTCTTATAAGGAAAAAGTCCTCATCAGTTCCTTCTTCAATAGTAAAGTTCTTTCTGTCCTTTCAGTTTTATCAGCAGAACTCTGACCTCTTTTGTACACACACACACACAGCCAATGCTCCCTCTAAGTTGCGGAGTCCTGTGAGCAAAAATTCTGCTCTGTGAGCTACTGGCACTAAAGTTGTGAGCGAGCGATTGGGCTCCTGCGTGAATTAAGAGTGCTCTGGAGCTGTCCTTCCTGAGCGAAGACAAAAGCGTGTGAGCCGGAGGCTAAAAGACTGTGAGCTTAGAGGGAAAACTGCTGACACAGCCTGGTGAATCTGGCTGGCTGCTCCCGGCAGACCCCAACTGGCTTCCCAGAAAAGCAGCCGCTAAGAGGGGATCTGGGCACACCTGCCTCAGCAGACCAACGGCTACAAGATGCTGGGTGCATAAGAACCGCTTGCCCGCGCGGGGTTCCATGTGACTTCTTTAAAGCGCTCTTCGGCTGAGGCTCAGTCACAGCACGCTCCCCACCCATCACAGACGTCTGGCGTGCAAATGCGAAAATGGAAGAGAGTGGCGTACAGGTGAGGGAGCCCTCCAAACAAGACAATAGTCTATGTGGCGCCCTGCTCAAATCACTGCTTCTCAGAGGCCCCAGCTTCTTGTGGAACTTGGGCCTGGCTGTCCGTCAGTCGGGGTCCCAGCCAGATACTGAATGCAAAGCTCTCAGGCCCTCCCAAGGGTCTCCTCCCCATTTTTTAAACACCCCTCCACAAAATGGTGGAGCGATACCTCATAAGAATGTAAGAAGGGGTCCCTCTAGTCCAGCATCCTGCCTCACAAAATAACCAACCAGTCCCTCCAGAGGGCCAACAACAGGGCATATAGGCCGAGGCCTTCCCCTGAGAGGAACATCAGAAAAGCCCTGCTGGATCAGACCAGTGGTCCATCCAGTCCAGCATCCTGCCTCACAAAATGGCCAACCAGTTCCTCTGGAGGGCCAACAACAAGGCAGAGAGGCCGAGGCCTTCCCCTGAGAGGAACATAAGAAGAGCCCTGCTGGATCAGACCGGTGGTCCCTCTAGTCCAACATACTGCCTCACAAAATAGCCAACCAGTCCCTCCAGAGGGCCAACAACAGGGCAGAGGCCGAGGCCTTCCCCTGAGAGGAACACCAGAAGAGCCCTGCTGAATCAGACCAGTGGTCCATCTAGTCCAGCATCCTACCTCACAAAATAGCCAACCAGTTCCTCTGGAGGGCCAACAACAGGGCAGAGAGGCCGAGGCCTTCCCCTGACAAGAAGAGCCCTGCTGGATCAGACCAGTGGTCCATCCAGTCCAGCATCCCATCTCACACAGGGGCCAACCAGTTTCTCTGGAGGGCCGACAACAGGGCACGGAGGCCGAGGCCTTCCCCTGAGGTTGCCTCTTGGATTCGGAGGCTTCGTGCCTCTGAACATGGAGGTTCCCCTCAGTCACCAGGGCTAGCAGCCACTGACAGACTCATCCTCCATGAATTTATCTAACCCCTTTTTAAAGCTGTCTATTCCTGTTGCCGTCACTACATCCTCTGGTGGCGAATTCCACATTTTAATCACTCTTTGGGCAAAGCAATATGTCTTTGGTCTGTCCTGAACCTACTGCCCGAGGCCCGCCTCCTTAGCTGAAACTTCCCCGTCTCACTTTCCTTCCCACAGTGAAGAACAGTAACGCAGAAGTCTCCGCCTCGCTCCCTTCTCTTACTTGAGTCCGACCAGATATCGTAGAATGCCCTGGAGGGACCAGCGGCGCCGCCGGCTTCCACGGAAGTGGTTTTTTCCACCGGTGCTTTCTGCAACCTCTCCTGGAGGAGTCGCTCTTTCCGGGGCACCACCCCCTTCTCGGCCAGCTTCTCTCGCAGCCGCTGCTTCCGCTTCAGCTTCTTGGCATTGGGGACTTGGTGGGCAAGGATGCTGGGGAGGAAGACGAGCTCGGGGTCATGGAGGCCGAGGAAACTGATCGTCCCTCCCCGCCCTCTCCCTTTCAGAAGACCCTCCCAAACCCTTCTGCTATGGCTCTGGTGTTGTTTCTCAGCAATCTGTGACTGCCCCTTTAACCACAAGACATAAGAGAAGAGACTGGGGTTATACCCCGCCCTTCACTACCCAAGGGAGTCTCAGAGCGGCTTACAGACTCCTTTCCCTTCCCCTCCCGACAACCTGTGAGGTTGGTGGGGCTGAGAGAGCTCTGACAGAAACTGCTCTTTTTCAAGAACAGCTCTGACCCGAACTGTGGCTTGCCCAAGGTCATCCAGCAGGTGCAAGTGGAGGAGTGGGGGATCAAACCCGGTTCTCCCAGATTAGAGTCCGTGCGCTTAACCACTACACCAAACTGGCTCTCAAGCGACAGGGGACTTGGGGGCTACTCACTCTTTGGGGGCAGGCACCTTGGAATTGATCTGGAGGATCAAGTCGACCTTCAGCGGTTTCTCTTTGGCACGGTTCTGCTTGCGGTCTGGGACAGACACGGGACAGAGGCGGTCAAAAAAAAAAAAAGCACAACCAAAGGACGAGAGCGATAAAAGATGCTGGAATGAGCCCTGACCCAACTCCAGGTGCCCCACTCAAAACCCAACTCCTTTCCCACAGGAACTGGGGACTTCAGCACCTGCCCTTTCCCCTAACGCACTAGGCTTCTTGTTAGAAGAAGTGGAAGAGATTGGGTTCATACCCCACCCTTCACTACCCAAAGGAGTCTCAGAGTGGCTCACAATCTCCTTTCCCTTCCCTTCCCCTCCCCACAACAGACACCCTGTGAGGTAGAAGAAGTGGAAGAGATTGGGTTCATACCCCGCCCTTCACTACCCAAAGGAGTCTCAGAGTGGCTCAAAATCTCCTTTCCCTTCCCCTCCCCGCAACAGACACCCTGTGAGGCAGGTGGGGCTAAGGGAGCACTTTTGAGAACTGCCCTTGAGAGAACAGCTCCGAGAGAACTTGTGACTGCCCAAGGTCACGCCAGCAGGTGCCAGCGGAGGAGTGGGGAATCAAACCCGGTTCTCCCAGATTAGAACCCGCGCTTCAAACCACTACGCCAAACCGGCTCTCGACTAGTTCCCTGACCGAAGAGGAAGAACTTCAGTGCAGCCACCTAAAGAGGACTGTGGAGAAATCACGGCCAGCGCCCAGTCTGAGTCCTCTCCTCCAGTCCTCAGATGGGCAACTATGAATGAGCAAGAATTACCCCCAAGGGACCCATCAAGCTGCCTTATACTAAACCAGACCATCGGTCCACCAGTGTCAGAATTGTCTCCTCAGACTGGCAGCGGCTCTCCAAGGTCTCAGGCGGAGGTCCTTCCCATCAACTCCTGCCCGGTCCTTTTAACGGGAGATGCCGGGCACTGAACCTACCGCACGCCAAGCAGATGCTCTACCACTGAGCCACAGTGTCTCCCCTGTGATGCTCTTCAGTACCAGGACGACAGAGCACACGGGCACCTGACACATGCAGCTCCTGGGTCATTCACTGCAGCCACAAACTGATCCACGTCCTTCACATCCAGCCTCCCTTCTCTCTAGTGCTCCACTCTTAGCCACGGTGACCCACATACTGTCCTCACCTTTCTCCTCATCGCCGGTATCGACAAAGAACAAGCTTTCATCAGGCTTCTCTGACACGGGCCCACTGCAGAGGAGAGAAAAATTAGAAGAATCACTCAACACCCATTTTGGCTTTCCGGACCAACAACTGTTCTTGGCGTGCATGCATATCTATGTATTAGTGACCCCTGAGGAAGGCCCGTTAGGCTGAAGCCTGTCTGGTCCTGTTTATTGAATCTGGGGTCTAATTTGTATGCCATCAAACTGTGGATATCTGTTTGTATTAATCAACCCACAGTGAGGCCTGCCTAGTCCAGTGGTTTCTATCTAGAGGCTAAATCCGAAGCCGCTGTTTTTAATTTGTGTTCTGAGTGCGCCGTGAACAGAATCATATTTGAGGCATCTATATGCAGCAGGCCACAAAACTCCCCTCCCTATAAGAAGCCACCTTATGCTTTACCCATCTAAGACAATGTTACCAACCCCAGCATCAGTTCTTCAAGGTCTCAAGCGGAGACCCACGTGCCACACAAGACACATAAAATGGCCACATCAGGGATTGAAAACCAGAACGTTCTGGCGTATGTTTATCTTTTCCTTCCTCCAAAAAAATCAGGGTGGCATACAGTTCTTCCTTCCCCATGTCCTTCTCATAACACACCTGACAGGTTCATTTAGGCTGAGAGAGAGAGTAGCAAGTCGGAGGTCACCCAATGCTCATCACAGGAGGGCAGGGGTTTGAGCCTATATTTCTCAGATCCCAGCAGGAGAGCAGGAGAAGGAGATTGGATTTACACCCCGCCCTTCACTACCCGAAGGAGTCTCAGAGTGGCTTACAATTTCCTCTCCCTTCCCTTCCCCACAACAGTAGGTGGGGCTGAGAGAGATCTTTCGAGGACTGCTCCTGAGAGAACAGCTCTGACATAAACTATGACCTGCCCAAAGTCATCAAGCAGGTGCAAGCAAAGGAGTGGGGAATCAAACCCGGTTCTCCCAGATTAGAGTCCGTGCTCCTAACCACTTAACCACACATGAAGCTGCATGACATCAAATCAAACGCCTGGTCCATCAAAGTCAGCCTTGTCTATTCAGACTGGCCCTGGCTCTCAGGCAGAGAAAGGTCTTTCCCATCACCTACTGTCTGGTCCTTTTAAACTAGAGATGTTGGGATTGAACCTGAGACTTTCTACATGCCAAGTAGAGCCATGGGTCCCCCACAAACATCAACACCCATGAAGCTGCCTTATACTGAATCAGACCCTCAGTCCATCAAGGCCAGTCTTGTCTTCTCAGTCTGGCAGCAGCTCTCCAGGGTCTCGGGCAGAGGTCTTTCCCATCCCCTCCTGCTTGGCCCTTTGAACTGGAGATGCCGGGGACTGAACGTGGGATCTTCTGCCTGCCAAGCAGAGGCTCTGCCCCTGAGCTGCAGCCCACTTTATGACTCTCCAGGGTCTCAGGTGGAGGTCTTTCCCATCCCCTCCTGCCTGGTCCTTTTTAACTGGAAATGCGGGGGACTGAACCTGGGGCCTTCTGCATGTCAAGCAGAGGCTCTGCCACTGAGCCACGGCCCCTCTTTACAGCTCTCCAGGGTCTCAGGGGAGGTCTCTCCCATCCCCTCCTGCCTGGTCCTTTTAACTGGAGATGCCGGGAACTGAACCTGGGGCCTTCTGCCTGCCAAGCAGAGGCTCTGCCACTGAGCCACAGAGCCCCTCTCCGCCCCCCGCCCGGCCTGCCAGAGGAGCCATAGCGGGGCGTGCAGAGCCCCCCCCAGGACAGCGCCCTTCCCTTCCCTTCCCCCGCCCCCCCTCCATGGCTGACCCCAACTGGCGCATCTCGGCCGCCGCCTCGTCCAGCCACTCGCCCAGCTCCCGGCCCAGCTTGGCCTCCGGCCCCCGCCAGCGCTTCCAGCCCTTCTTGCGGTTCCGGGCGCCCTTCCCGCCGGCCCGCCGCGAGCGGGGCAGGGCCGGGTCGCGGGATCCGGGCCCGAAGCCCAGGAAGCCCGAAGCCGCTTCAGCATCGGCGGCCGCCATCTTGCCGCACGCGAGGGCCCAAAAGGAAGCGCCTCTTCCTCGCCGCACCGAGCCGGAAGCCGGGGAGGCCACTTCCGCCGGCCGCCGCCATATTGGGAAGGGGCAAGCGAGGGGGCGGCGGCCGTAGAGAGGGACGGCTAGAGCGTCACGCAGAGGGCGCTTCCGTTATGGCGCCAGTGCATTTTTTTTTTGTGCTGGAACGGCTATATCTGGGCATCGGAAGGCATAGAGGGTGGAGAATAGAGCGGTAAATAATTTGAGTTCCGGTTCGCGGTGGTGTCGCTCTATCCGTCTGCGTCTCTATGGCAGAGCTGTTTTGTGTTCTTGGTCCAGCGTGGAAGAGCTTTTTGAGTTCATGTCCATTAAAGTGTCTGGGGATTTGACCCCTTTTGGGTTCACTAAGGGGCATTTGGTATTATCTGCTGTGCATTTTTCTCTCAAGAAGTGGCTCAGAGTGGCTCGCGTGGTTCTTCCCCGCCTTTGGAGTTTAAGCCCCATAACAACCCTGCAAGGTAGACCACCCTGAAAGACAGTGACCTGCTTGTGAGGTCACCTGCAGGCAAGCTTTATGGCAGAGTACGGATCTTGAGTCACACCCGGAGAGAGTGCCAGGGGTTGTAGTGGTGACCACAGGAATAAACAGCCTTTAAAGGGGAATTAGATAGATTCGTGGAGGTGAAGTCTGTCAATGACAAACAAATTGAAAGACCCCCACATAAACAAACAGAAAATAGAATTTCGGATCTTAATTTTGGTTGCTTCGGCAAGATTAACAAGAGCTGCAAAATGGATGGGGGGGGGCGGAATCCACCTGCCGTTGATCAATGGTGTAATAGAATATGGGATTGATTTATCATGGGTAAAATGGCTTACATAACTTCTAAGTCATCTCTAGGTCTTTACGAATCTAAATTCATGACAATTTGGTATGCTCTTCCTAAGTTATATGGCAGGAAATGACGTAATTCCTAAGAATCCTCAATATAAAACAATGCTGTGTTTCTGAAGTTCAGTGAAAAGTGATAAGTAGTTATAAGGTTCAAGGATTTATTCTTTGTTCTGTTGAGAATTTTGCAATTATATTATCATACAACTTGATAAAGAAGTGTAAGAGGTTGAAATCTGATTTAAAAAAATAAATCTATAAATAACTACTAGCCATGGTAGGGAATGTCCAGATTCAGAGACAGTCACCCTCTGAATCCCAGAGCCAGGAGGCAACATTAGGGCCAGGATTGGCCTCTATGCTCTGTTGTTGGCCCTCCCAAGGACCTGGCTGGCCACTGTGCGAGACAGGATGCTGGACTAGATGGGACCTTCACTGGTCTGATCCAGCAGGGCTCTTCTTATGTTCTTATGAAGGCCTCGGCTTCTGTGCCCAGTTGTTGGCCCTCCGGAGGAACCAGTTGGCCACTGTGCGAGACAGGATGCTGGACTAGATGGACCACTGGCCTGATCCAGCAGGGCTCTTCTGGTGTTCTTATGAAGGTCTTGGCCTCTATGCTCTGTTGTTGCCCCTCCCAAGGACCTGGCTGGCCACTGTGTGAGACAGGATGCTGGACTAGATGGGACCTTCACTGGTCTGATCCAGCAGGGCTCTTCTTATGTTCTTATGAAGGCCTCGGCTTCTGTGCCCAGTTGTTGGCCCTCCGGAGGAACCAGTTGGCCACTGTGTGAGACAGGATGCTGGACTAGACGGACCACTTGTCTGATCCAGCAGGGCTCTTCTGATGTTTTTATGACACTGTTTGCTATCATGATTTTTGACTAACATCTGGGGGGGGGAGACCCAGGTTCAATTCCCCACACTGCCACGGAAGCCTGGAGATGTCCTTGGTCCACTCACTCTCTCACTCAGCCTAATCTTCTTCACAGGGTTGTTGCGAGAATACAATGGAGGACAGGAGAATAACGTTTGCATCGTATTGGGGTGAAAAACGCGGTATCAATGAAGTAGGCAAGTAAAGACTGGTTTTCTCACCTGTTGGCCACTTTGATTCTTGCAGGACTTTGCTCTGATCCAATCAGGCCCTGGTTATTTCCTTAAGCAATTAGGTTGCTTAGCACAGTTTAATGAGGCTTTACGATGTCCTGGACCACGTGCACTCTGGTCTTGTATATTTAGCACACCTTGGTACATCGTGGCGATTCCAGGTGGGTGGGGAGAGGCTTTGTAAGAGGAGGTTAACACAATGGCACTCAACACCGGGGATGTGAAAAATAAAAGTCTGTCCTTCCGTGCTGCAGTGTGTCTTTGTTAACCAGGGATAGTCCCGATTTGGGGTTCCCTTCCTGCCAAAACACTCCTAGAGTGACAGCTGTCTTATTCCATTGCTACAAAAATGAGACAGTCGCTGTGGACCGAATCCCAAGAACTGCAGCTACTTTACAGTCTGATCCTACGAATATGTATACTCGGAAAGCTGTCCCATTGGACACAATGGGGCTTTCTCTCAAATATCTACCTGTGGGATCCAAGGCTCCCTCTACGCTGTGGAGTCTTGTGAGCAAAAATCCTACTTTGTGAGCTACTGGCATTCAAGTTGTGAGCGAGCGATTTGGCTATGGCGTAAATTAGTTTGCTCTGGAGCCATCCCTCCCTGAGCTGAGACAAAGTTGCGTGCGCCGGAGGCTAAAAAAACTGTCAGCCAGCTCACACTAACACAGCTTAGAGGGAACACTGGTGGGATCGGGTCGCAGGCAATGCTCCCTCTAAGCTGTGGGGTCCTGTGAGCAAAAATCCTACTTTGTGGGCTACTGGCATTAAAGTTGTGAGTGAGAGATTTGGCTACTGCACAGTAAAGGTAAAGGTTCCCTTGCTCGAAAGCCAGTCGAATCCGACTCTAGGGTTGCGGTGCTCATCTCCGTTCCAAAGCCGAAGAGCCAGCGCTGTCCGAAGATGTTTCTGTGGTCATGTGGCTGACGTGACTAAACACCGAGGCGCACGGAACGCTGTTCCCTTCCCACCAAAGTGGTACCTATTTATCTACTTGCAATTTCTTGCTTTCGAACTGCTCGGTTGGCAGGAGCTGGAACTAGAGACGGGAGCTCACTCGGGTCTCGAACTGCTGAACTACTGACCTTCCACAGCCTGCAGTTCAGCGTCTTAACCACTTGAGCCACCGCAGCTCCTGCATAGATTAGCTCAAACTAACTCAGCTGAGAGGGAACCCTGGTCGCCCGGCTGCAATTTTGTGCACGCTTCCTTGGGAGCAGAGGGAACTTGATAAGCCTGATCGAGGTGGATAGCCGTGTCAGTCTGCCTATAGCAGAAGAAGAGAGCAAAGAGTCCAGGAGCATCAAACATGTGGCCTGGGGGCTGGATTAGGCCCCTGGAGGGCTTCCATCAGCCCTTCAGTGGAACTGGCCATCTCCTGCTTCCAGTTCCGCTGCTGCTGCTGCTGCATCCTAGCTTGCTTCGCCAGACTCTCTCAATCGCTCAGCCATTTCACGTTTTAACCGGGGTCCCAGGCTCAGAACTCTGAGCGTGAGGTTTCTGTGGGGAATGTCAATAAATCAAAAGTAGATTTGCAGCTGACAGAGCTAATGTTCGAAGCGTGTTTTTATTTCAGATTAAAAAAAAAAGGGTTTGTGTCTCCTTTATGAAGTCTATATCTCTGCTACCTGGCGTTACATTTTACGACACACGTGGGCCGGCCCAACAAGGTCTCATTTATGCCAGATCTGGCCCTTGTATCAAATGAGTTCGACGCCCCTGCCTTAAAGACTAACACGATTTGTTGTTCATTCAAATACCGCTACAATGTGAATGGAGCTGCGGTGGCTCAGGTGGTTAAGACGCTGAACTGCAGGCTGTGGAAGGTCAGTAGTTCAGCAGTTCGAGACCTGAGAGTGCCGCATGACGGGGTGAGCTCCCGTCTCTAGTTCCAGCTCCTGCCAACCGAGCAGTTCGAAAGCAAGAAATTGCAAGGAGATAAATAGGTACCACTGCGGTGGGAAGGGAACAGCGTTCCGTGCGCCTTGGAGTTTAGTCATGCCGGCCACATGACCACGGAAACGTCTTTGGACAGCGCTGGCTCTTCGGCTTTGAAACGGAGATGAGCACTGCAACCCTAGAGTCGGATTCGACTGGCTTTCGAGCAAGGGAACCTTTACCTTGACAATGTGAGTCCGTCTGTTTTCATTACCAGTGCTGGTTTCTCCACGCCTTCTACCCCCTGCAATATCACACTTAATCCAATCACGCCTGTTATTGTCGCTCACCTGCGACGGTCATTTGCCTGCCGTTTTCTGAAATCACTCCCGCTCTCCGAGATATAAGGACAGAGGGACCTCTCAATCTCGCTGTATCTGAAGAAGTGAGCGGGGACTCCCGAAAGCTCCTGCCCCGCCCCACATTCTGTTAGTTTTTAAGATGCTCCTGGACTTTTGCTCTTTTCTATTGAAACGCCTGTGTGAGGATTCAGCGTCAGGACCAGTGTTCCCTCTAAGCTGAGTCAGTGTGAGCTAGCTCACAGCTTTTTAGCCTCCGGCTCACACATTTTTGTCTTCGCTCAGGAAGGATGGCTCCAAAGGAAACTAATTTCTGCTGCAGCCAAATCGCTCGCTCACAACTTTAATGCCAGTAGCTCACAAAGTAGAATTTTTGCTCACAAGACTTCACAGTTTAGGGGGAACTTTGGTCAGGACTGGGCTGTGTTTCGCAGCCCAGCTGGGTCCCTTCCCTGCAATGAGGTGTGCTATTTACTCAAAAGAAAGCCCTTCTGAGGGCAATGGGTTTTACTCCCAACAAAGCGTGAAGAGAATTATAGCCTTAGTCATGATTAACTTTACATGGAATTGGATCTGCTCCTTCCCCAGCCCCCTTTGGATAGATACTGAGCCTGCTTTTCAGGAAGGAAATTCCCAATGTTCACCAGAATCCTTTGGCTTCCTGTGCTTTTCTCTAGAAGGATGCATTTTGGCGTAAGCATCTGTGTATGTCGGTTAGAGTTGTCCCGACTACAGAGATCAGTTCCCCCGGAGGAAATGGCCGTGCCTTGGGACAGACTCTGTGATTTGCCCTAGATCGTGGGTGGAACCCCTCTCCAAACTCCCTCCTCAATAGGCACCGCCCCCAAACCTCCAGGAATGTCCCAGGCTGGAGTTGGCACCCCTAATGATCAGCACCAATCCTTTGCCCCCCTCCCTTCCCATTGCTGCCTACCTGGGAAGTCTATCCTGCCAAGGAGGGTTGAGTTTGCAGCTACTCCGTCGCCGACGCAATCAACTCTAAAGATTCTAACAATCCGTTAGGGTTAGTTAGCTACCCTAACCCTTCCCTGTAGGGTTCCCGGGTCACCCCTGGACTAACGTTGCCAGCTCTGGTTCGGGAAATGTCTGGACATTTTGGGGGCGGAGTGCAGGAAGGCGGGGTTTGGGGAGGGGAGGGACCTCGGTAGGGTATAATGGCATAGAGTTCACCCTCCAAAGCAGCCATTTTCTCTCCGGGGGGACAACTGAGCCCTGTAGTCTGCCGGTCAGTTGTAATTCTGGGAGATCTCTAGGTGTCAGCTGGAGGTTGGCAACCCTACCCTGGTTACTGGTTGCCAGATCTGGGTTGCCAGATCCAGGTGGGGAGACTCCTGGGCTGTGTTCCCTCTAAGCTGAGTTAGTGTGAGCTAGCTCACAAGTCTTTAGCCTCCGGCTCACCCATTTTTGTCTTCGCTCAGGAAGGAGGGCTCCAAAGGAAAACTAATTTAGGCAGCAGCCAAATTGCTCGCTCACAACTTTAATGCCAGTAGCTCACAAAGTAGAATTTTTGCACACAAGACTCCACAGCTTAGAGGGAACAGTGCGGGATTTGGGGATGGAACCTGGGGGAGGACAGGGACCTCGGGGAGCCAGTTTGGTGTCGTGGGTTAGGAGCGTGGACTCTAATCTGGGAGAACCGGGTTTGATTCCCCACTCCTCCTCCACACGCAGCCGCTGGTGTGACCTTGGGTCAGTCACAAGTTTTCTCAGAGCTGTTCTCTCAAGGGCAGTCCTCGAGAGAGCTCTCGCAGCCCCACCTACCTCACAGGGTGTCTGTTGTGGGGAGGGGAAGGGAAGGGAGGGGAAAGGAGTTTGTAAGCCACTCTGAGACTCCTTTGGGTAGTGAAGGGCGGGGTATAAATCCAATCTCCTCCTCCTCTTCTTCTTCTTCTTCGTAGTACAATACCATAGAGTACATTCTCCAAAGCATTAATTTTCTCCAGGGGAACTGATCTCTGATGTCTGGAGGGGAGATGTAATTCTGGGGGATCCCCAGGCCCCACCTGGAGGCTGGCATCTCTATCCTGGAGATTTGGGGGTGGAGCCTGGGGAAGAAAGGGACCTTGGCGGGGTACAATGCCACAGAATCCCCCCCCCCAATCCAAAGGATCCATTTTCTCCAGGGGAACTGGTCTATGTCGTCTGGAGATAAGCTGTAATTCCAAGGGATCCCCAGGTCCCGCCTGGAGGTTGGCACCCCTACTCCCCAGTTTCTTCAACCAACTCAGTACAGACCATTGCATTATAAAGGAATGTGGCAGACTTGAACAACCATCAACAATGTGAGTTAGTGGAGAGAATGGTCCTCCCAGCACCATACCAGAAGGAGAGATTCTTTGGTTTTACGGGATGCCTTTTTTCCCACATCCCCGGCAATCCGATCATTTTTTTCACTGGAAACGCCGAGGATTAGAACCTGGGATCTTTTGCCGGCCAAGCAGATGCTCTGCCACTGAGCCACGGCCCCACCCAGGCCTCAGTTTTAAAATTAGCAGGACGGTTTATTTATTTTGGCTCCCCCCCACCCTGGAAACGATTCTGTCCCCGCCCTTCGCCCCTTCTAGACTGTGCCTCTAGGGGGCAGGCTAACCTCAGCCCAGGGGTGCGGGTGTGGGGGGGTGCGTGCATGGAGCGCTGGGTGGGGTTGGGAAGATGATTGTGTTTTTCCAGCCCCGGGGATTCAGCCCCCCCCAGCTGTTCGCACAGCGGTTGGAGAACTTGCGGATAGTTTCCCTTCGGTGTTCGAGCTGTATCGTTTGTACAGACTTGCCGCCGTGAGTCAGTTTCGCTTCCGTTGATTCTTTACTGACTGCATCAATGGGCATTAATCTCCGGGACTTTTCAGTTTAGAAAAGAGACAACGGGGGGGGGGGGGGGTGTTCCCTCTAAGCTGAGTTAGTGTGAGCCGGCTCACAGTTTTTTGGCCTCCAGCACACACCTTTTTGTCTTAGACCAGGAAGGAGGGCTCCAGAGCAAACTAATTTATGCAGCAGCCAAATGGCTCGCTCACAACTTTAAAGCCGGTAGCTCACAAAGTAGAATTTTTGCTCACAAGACTCCACAGCTTAGAGGAAGCATTGGGGGGTGGTATGCTAGAGGCTTATAAAATTATGCACCGGGTGGAGAGAGCGCAGAGCGGACAAAGAGACATTTCTCCCCCTTTTCCAAAACACCCACAGCATCTAGTGAAGCTGACGGGCTGTAGGTTGCAGGACGGAGAAAAGGAAAGACTGCTTTACACAGAGTGTGATTAAAATGTGGAATTCGCTGCCAGAGGGTGTCATGACGGCCACAGGAACAGACAGCTTTCAAAGGGGGTTCGAAGAGAAGAATAAGAGAAGAGATTGGATTTATACCCCACCCTTCATTTCCCAAAGGAGTCTCAGAGCACCTTACAGACTCCCTTCCCCTCCCCTCCTCACAACAGACACCCTGTGAGGTCGGTGGGGCTGAGAGAGCTCTGACAGAAACTTCTTGTTTTCAAGAACAGCTGTGCCAGAACTGTGGCTTGCCCAAGGTCATCCAGCAGGCACAAGTGGAGGAGTGAGGAATCAAACCTGGTTCTCCCAGATTAGAGTCTGCACACTTAACCACTACACCAAACTGGCTTCATGGAGGATAAGTCTTTTCAGTGGCTGCTAGCCATGGTGGCTGAGGGGAACCTCCACATTCAGAGGCAGTCAGCCTCTGAATCCCAGAGCCAGGAGGCAACATCAGGGGAAGGCCTCGGCCTCTCTGCCCTGCTGTTGGCCGTCCAGAGGAACTAGCTGGCCACTGTGTGAGACAAGATGTTGGACTAGATAATGATATTTTGCCACAGAGGATCTAGGGTTACCAACCTCCAGGTGGCAACTGCAGATTTGTCTGGCATTATAACTGGTCTTCAGACTACAGAGATCAGTTCTCCTGCCAGTTTGGCATAGTGGTGAGTTCCCTCAGAGCTGTTCTCTCAAGGGCAGTCCTCGAGAGAGCTCTCTCAGCCCCACCTCCCTCACAGGGTGTCTATTGTGGGGAGGGGAAGGGAAAGGGATTGTAAGTCACTCTGAGACTCCTTTGGGTAGTGAAGGGTGGGGTATAAATCCAGTCTCCTCCTCCTCCTTCTGCAGAAAATGGCTGCTCTGGAGGGCGGCCTCTATGTCATTATACCTCCCTGAGGTCCCGCCACAAACCCTGTCCTCCCCAGGCTCCCCCCCCCAAATCTCAAGGAATTTTCCAGGTCAGAGTTGGCAACCGTAGAGGATATACTTGCCCCGTTTTCCTTCTTTGCAGGAGGCCAAAAGTGCAAGTTAACCCAGCCCAACTTGATCTTGCCAAGCCTGCCTGAGATTCTACATTGAGAAAGCCACACGGTTCTATGGCCATGGTCCGAAACTAGGCTCGCCAACCTCCTGGTGGGGCCTGGAGACCTCCCGGCATGTCAGCTGATCTTTGGATGACAGAGGTCAGTTCCCCTGGAGAAAACGGCAGCTTTGGAGGGTGGGCTGTGTGGCAGTGTACCCCGCCGAGGTTCCTTCCCCACCCAAACCCAACCCTCCCCAAATCTCTGGGAATTTCTCTACCAACCGTTGGCAACGTTTTTCCTGCTCTCAGCCCTACTTCCCTTTCTGTTGCTTTTACTGACCAGCCTGATGAAACATTCTGCAGAACCCGAAATCTTGCACAGTTCAGGCCCATAACTACGATGGGGTTTTGGAGGCTCCGCCCCCTTTCTTAGGACAACGTGAGAATTTCTCCTGTAAATGCTTGCTTCAATCATTTTTTTAAAGGTAGGATACAGACTCTAAGACAGGGATCCCTGGCCTTTTTGATCCCGTGGGCACCTTTGGAATTTTGATACAGGGCAAAGGGCGCAACTGCAAAACGTGGGAGGCGGAGCCAACCACACAGACACAGAGGAAGCCCAAATGCAAGGGAATAAGAGGAGTAAATTTTAAAAAGGCACCAGGAAAGAGGAGTCAGAGAGCGGATAAAACCGGCACTGTACTAGCAGCCGTTGCTGAAATGTTACTTTTTAATTTGCACGGCCAATCAGATCTGAGACGGGGAATCCAAAGCCCCCCTGGGCAGGACTTCACCTGGCCTCACCCACTTCCTCAAAACATTTGGTGAGCGCCGTGGTGACCCTGGGCACCGTGTTGGGGACCCCCGCTCTAAGATATCTGCGCACTGAACTTGGGTTCGAATGTTGCCTCTGCTACAAAATCACGGGGTGATCCAAGGTGAATCACACATTTCTCAGCCTTGGCCCTCCTATCTGTACTTTGGGCCTAGTAACGTCCCTGTACCTTTCAGGGTTGTTGTCAAGGTAACCGAGATAACGTTCGTAAAGCACTCCGAACGTCCAAAAGTGCTTCCGTGCAGACCAACACTGATTATTTTAGCTGTCTTGTATATATAGTACGTCACATAGTACTGGGACTGCGCGAGATGTAAATACGGGAGTCCAAATAAACAGGAGTCTTGCGATGTCTTTAAAAGTTCCACAAAATTTTTTATTCCAAGAAAAGCTTCGAGGGGCTGGAGGCTGCCAACTGCAATGGAAGGAGAAGCGGGCTGTAGGCCACAAAAGCTTCCACTGGAATAAAACGTTCTTTAAGGCACCACGAGGCTTGATTATCTTTGCTGCTACGGGTACCATGGCTACTCCTCTGGAACGGAAACAAAATTTGATTCCGGGGGCACCTTTAAGAACAGCAGGTTTAATTTGGGCATAAGCTTTCATGTGCGTGCATACTCCTTTAGATAACTTCTTCAGACCTGAAGAGCGTCTGTGCATGCACGAAAACTTATAGCTGGAATAAAGCTTCTTTGGTCTTCAGGGTGCCGCCGGACTAGAACTTTCTTCTGCTGATTCCGACCAACACAGACCAGTGTTCCCTCTAAGCTGAGTCAGTGTGAGCTAGCTCACAGTTTTTAAGCCCCTGGCTCACACATTTTTGTCTCAGCTCAGGAAGGAGGGCTCCAGAGCAAACTGATTTATGCAGTAGCCAAACGGCTTGCTCACAACTTAATGCCAGTAGCTCACAAAGTAGAATTTTTGCTCACAAGACTCCATAGCTTAGAGGGAGTATCGATGGTGACCCACCTGAATTCGCCTTGCGTAGAACTGGTGAGTAACAAACGTCGAAGGGAAACTCGGGAAAGTCTTTTATTTCTTACGGAACGGCTGGAGCCCTGTGCTCTTCCTCCAGCTATGCACAAGCACATATAAACCCAATCCTCAGAATGCTTCCTGCCTGCCCCCCCCAATTGGCTAGGACTCCCTATATATGCTCCCTGATTGGCTTCCTGCCTGGCCTCCCAATTGGCTAGGACTCCCTATATATGCTCCCTGATTGGCTTCCTGCCTGGTTTCTCGATTGGCTAGAACTCCCGATATATGCTCCCTGATTGCCTTCCTGCCTGGCTTCTTGATTGGCTAGAACTCCTGATATATGCTCCCTGATTGCCTTCCTGCCTGGCCTCCCAATTGGCTAGGACTCCTGATATATGCTCCCTGATTGTCTTCCTGCCTGGCTTCTCGACTGGCTAGGTCTCCCTATATATACTCCCTGATTGGCTTCCTGCCTGCCCCCCCATTGGCTAGGACTCCCAATATATGCTCCCTGATTGGCTTCCTGCCTGGCCTCCCAATTGGCTAGGACTCCCGATATATGCTCCCTGATTGTCCTCCTGCCTGGCTTCTCGATTGGCTAGGACTCCCTATATATGCTCCCTGATTGGCTGCCTGCCTGCCCCCCCCCCAATTGGCTAGGACTCCCTATATATGCTCCCTGATTGGCTTTCCTGCCTGCCCCCTCAATTGGCTAGAACTCCTGATATATGCTCCCTGATATGCTTCCTGCCTGTCTTCTCGATTGGCCAGGACACCTGAGATATATTTTCCATCTTGGGAGAACTCACCTTTTCCCTAGAACTGCCAGAGAATGCCTTGATATTATCCTTGAGGGCAACATTTACTGTGAAGGATGTAAACGCGCATAGGGAGTAAGCCTAGGTCTGCTGCCAGCTCTGAGTGGGGAAATACCTAGAGATTTGGGAGCGGATCCTGTGGAGAGCAGGGTTTGGGGAGGACGGGGACCTCAGCAGGGTAGGATGCTATAGACTCCACCCTCCAAAGCAGCCCATTTCCTCCAGGGGAACGGATCTCTGTAGTCTGGAGATCAGCCATAATAGCCACCGGCAGAGGATGGGGTGAAGGGTTGGTAGATCAAAGGTGGGAAACTCCTGGAGGTTTGGGGGTGGAGCCTGGGGAGGGCAGGGACTTCTGTGGGGCACAATGCCCTAAAGAGTCCACCCTCCAGCGGTCATTGAGGGTGTGGGCGGGGGGAGGTATTTGTGAATGTCCTGAACTGTGCAGGGGGTTGGAGTAGAGGTCCCTTCCAACTCTATGACTCTAATGTCCTCCAGGGGAGCTGATCCCTGCAGTCTGGAGACCAGCTGTAATGTCGGGGAATTCCCCAGGTCCGACCTGGAGGCCAGCATCCAAACCTGGAGATTGGCAACCTGCAGTAAACCCCACTGATTACATCTGAGCCGACCTGCGTAGGATGGCTCTCACTAAGGTTCCCAGTCCCCAGGTGAGGCCTGGAGATCTCCTGCTACCACAACTGATCTCCGGACAGCCGAGATCAGTTCCCCTGGAGAGAAAATGGCTGCTTCGGAGGGCGGGCTTTAGGGCCTTGCATTCCACAGAGGTCCTTCCCTTCCCCAAACCCCGCCCTCCCCAGGCTCCACCCCCCAAATCTCCAAGAACTTCCCAACCCAGAGCCGACATCCCTCCCTCCTGCCCGTGCCTGGCTCTCTGCTCTTTTCCCATCTCCCAGTGATTTCCCCCGCCCTGCCCCGCCTCCTTCCCATCTGCCTGCCAGAGAGTCCCAGCAATGTTCCCTCGAAGCCGTGGAGTCTTGTGAGCAAAAAGTTCTACTTTGTGAGCTGCTGGCCTAAAAGTCATGAGCGAGCAATTTGGCTCCTGCCTAAATTAGTTTGCTCTGGAGCCCTCCTTCCTGAGCCGAGACAAAAATGTGTGAGCCGGAGGCTAAAAAACTGTGAGCTGGCTCACACTAACTCAGCTTAGAGGGAACCCTGAGTCCCAGATATTCCCTGGCTCTCTGCTGCCCTCCCCTCCTCCGTTCCCCTCTCCCCGCTCTCCGGCTGCATATGGACGCGAGGCAGGCAGGAGATGTTGCTCCCGCTGTCTGTTTCCATGTCTGTTCCAAATCAAAACCACCAGCTTGGAAGCTGCGAACAGATCGGCAGCAGGGAAAGGAGAGAATTAAAAACACGTGCCCCTGACGGAAAGGGAAATCCTGCTTTAAGGTGGACTGAGTGGGAAGAGGCTCAATGTATTATTTCCTAGGGCTGAGTGGTGAGACGAAGAGGAGGAGGAGGAAGAAGAAGAGGAAGAGAGGGAGCAGCAGGAAGAAGAGGAAGAGGAGGAGGAGGAAGAAGGAGGAAGAGGAAGAAGAGGAGGAGGAGGAAGAAGAAGAGGAGGAGGAGGAAGAAAAAGAGGAGAAGGAAGAAGAGGAAGAAAAAGAGGAGAAGGAAGAAGAGGAAGAAAAAGAGGAAGAAGAAGAAAAGGAAGAGGAGGAGGAGGAAGAAGAACAAGGAAGAGGAGGAGGAGGAAGAAGAGGAGGAGGAAGAGGAAGAAGAGGAGGAGGAAGAGGAGGAGGAGGAAGAGCAGGAAGAATAGGAAGAAGAAGAGGAGGAGGAGGAGGAGGAAGAAGCAGAGTTTTATTTATACCCCACCCTTCTTTTGAGTCTCAGAGCAGTTTACAATCTCCTTTCCCTTCCCCTCCCCACAACAGACACACTGTGAGGTAGGTGGGGCTGAGGGAGCTCTGAGAGAACTTGTGACTGACCCAAGGTCACCCAGCTGACTGCATGGGGAGCAGTGGGGAATCGAATCTGGTTCTCCAGATTAGAGCCCGCCACTCTTAACCACTATACCAACCCGGCTCTTCACTGTGTGACCGAAGGCAAGTTGTGGCAGCCGCCTTCTGCCTGGCCCCGCCTCCTGCAGCGGCCATTTTCAGGCAGCCATTTTGCCGCTGCACCCACCATGCCGTGCCAGAATTCCATAGGTGCCCGCAGGCTCAAAAAGGCCAGGGACCCCCGTCTTATTGCCCATTTACTATCATCCCCCATCATTCCCAATTCATTTCAAATTTATCAAATGAGATGCAAAAGGATACAACGAAAGGATACAACCAAGGCACACAGACACAATTTCAACGTATGTTTTATGGAGTGGTGTCAGTTTAGGCTTGCAAGCAGCTATGCACCGGGTCACGCAGGGTGAAACTAGGCTCCAGGCTTTGCAATAGTCAGAGCGTAGAGTGGAGGGAAGTCACCGGTGGCTGACAGAAGAATGTGTGAACCAGTGGGTTTGTACAGACTTGTGTGGGCTATTTGGGGTAGTGGTTAGGAGCGTGGACTCTAATCTGGGAGAACCGGGTGCGATTCCCCACTCCTCAACGTGCACCGGCTGGATGACCTTGGGCAAGCCATAGTTCTGGCACAGCTGTTCCTGAAAAAAGAGCAGTTTCTGTCAAGAACTCTCTCAGCTCCACCTACCTCACAGGGTGTCTGTTGTGGGGAGGGGAAGGGAAAGGGGATTGGAAGCCACTCTGAGACTCCTTCGGGTAGTGAAGGGCGGGGTATAAATCCAATCTCTTCTTCTTCTTGTCAGTCACAAGTTCTGTCAGAGCTGTCCTTGAAAGGGCAGTCCTCGAAAGAGCTCTCTCAGCCCCACCTACCTCACAGGGTGTCTGTTGTGGGGAGGGGAAGGGAAAGGAGATTGTAAGCCGCTCTGAGACACCTTCGGGTAGTGAAGGGCGGGGTATAAATCCAATCTCTTCTTCTTCTTGTCAGTCACAAGTTCTCTCAGATCTGTTCTCTCAAGGGCAGTCCTCGAAAGAGCTCTCTCAGCCCCATGGACCTCACAGGGTCTCTATTGTGGGGAGGGGAAGGGAAAGGAGTTTGCAAGCCGCTCTGAGACACCTCAGGGTAGTGAAGGGCGGGGTATAAATCCAATCTCTCCTTCTTCTCCTCCTTCTTCGCTTTTGCTGGCTTAAAGCTTAGCAAACAGGTGCTTTGTTTGACAATAGAAATCCAGAGTCTTGCCAAGGCTGGGCTTTTTTAAAAAACCCTGCTGAAACTCCCCACCACCACCACCCAAATCCAAAATGGCGTGAGGCTTAAATTCAGGCAGAAGGCAGCTACGGCATAGATCCCTCCTAGGGTTGCCATTTCCGGGTTGGGAAATTCCTGGAGATTTTGGGGATGGAGCCCGAGGAGGGCGGGGTTTGGGGAGGGGAGGGACTTCTGTTGGGTAGAATGCCCTAAAATCCCCCCCCTTCCAAAGTGGGTATCTTCTACAGGATCTCTGTTGCTTGGGGATCAGTTTGGTGTAAGAGCCAGTTTGGTTAAGTGCGCGGACTCTAATCTGGGAGAACCGGGTTTGATTCCCCACTCCTCCACTTGCACCTGCTGGTGTGACCTTGGGTCAGTCACAAGCTCTGGCACAGCTGTCCTTGAGAAAGAGCAGTTTCTGTCAGAGCTCTCTCAGCCCCACCGACCTCACAGGGTGTCTGTTGTGGGGAGGGGAAGGGAAAGGAGTTTGTCAGCCGCTCTGAGACTCAAAAGTGAAGGGTGGGGTATAAATCCAATCTCTTCTTCTTCTAATCCCAGGCGATCTCCAGCCACCACCTGGAGGTTGGGAACGCTAATCCTCCCCTCCTTCAGGGAGAGATGGGGTTAGGAAAAGGACCCCTGGCAGAGCGCTGAGTTTAAAAGACTGGCGTGGGCATATCGCTAGGTGGCCATCGGACAGCAGCGCTGATTCTCTGTGAACTTCGGCAGGTCCTGAGAGGGAGGGCAGGAAGGGTTGCCTCAGGGCCTAGTTCTCGTGGCCCTTCCTTACATGCCCGGGGGAATGCCGATCGCCAGGGCTTTTTTTTTTGTAGAAAAAGCCCAGCAGGAACTCATAAGCATAACAGGCCACACCCAACAGCAGAAACTCATTAGCGTATTAGGCCACACACACCCTGCCTTCCCTTGGCTTGCCCGGGCGCCCTGCAGCTGTGGGGTGCCTGGGCTAGCTGGCCCTTGGACAAGCTGGGGAAGGCATGGTGAGGCATTTAAATGCCTCCCTGATTCTTCCGCCCCCCGGCCCGCCCGCCTTGGAGTCACCGGTGGGGGGCGCTCTCCAGGCCTTCCCTCTGTAGCCACACACAACACGGAGGTTTGGGCTGTAATGGGCGTGGCCAACTCTGAAGCCAGCCGGAACGCCGTTCCTGTGCGTTCCTGCCCCAAAATAGCCCTTGCTGATCGCCACCTTGAGGTCAGGAAGCAATTGTTCTCCAGCCCAGTTTTGGCCAGGGGTCCTGGAGGGCCATCAATGCTCCCTCTAAGCTGTGAGCAAGAACCTTGTGAGCTACCGGCGTTCAAGTTGTGAGCGAGCAGTTTGGCTACCGCAGAATTAAATTAGTCGGCTCTGGAGCCCCCCCTTCCTGAGCGAAGACAAAAATGTGGGAGCCGTAGGCTAAAAAAACTGTGAGCTAGCTCACAGTAACTCATCTTGGAGGGACACATTGCTTGCCCTCCTCTGGGCATGGAGCAGGGGTCACCGGGGGTGTGGAAGGGGAGGTATTTGTGAATTTCCTGCCTCCTGCAGGGGGGTTGGACTAGATGACCCCGGAGGTCCCTTCAAGCTCTATGATTCTATGATTGTGAGGAGGGGGTCTTCTTATTTTGGTGCTCCTGCCCTCTGTACCGGGGTAAAGTCAGCGGGTTCTCGGCAATCCACCCGTAATGTGGATTTCCCTGTGCCGAGCGGCCTGGTACCGCCTGTTCTCTTTGGCAAGAGGAAAGGAATGTGAAGTTTCCTTTGGCTTGGCCGGGAGTGCTCCTGGCATCGGCCCAGCGGGTGATTCAGAGAGTGGGGAGGTTCGCCAGGCCCTGCCAAACTGAATAACGGCAAGGGATGCCAGGACAGCTCCTCCAGGGCGATGTACCCGCCCAACTCTCTGTTGGCTTCTGCCTCGGTATAGGGAATGGGTCACCGGGAAAGGGGTGACGATTGTTGCAAAAGCACGCCGGTCCCTCTCCCGTCCACTGTGACTGGCAGCTGTTCTCCGAGGCTTTTCCCAGCTATGTTGAGAACTTGTTTTAGCTAGAGTGTGAGGCTTTCTGCGTGCCGGGCACGCGTTCTGCCACTGCGGTGTGGCTTCTCCTGATGTTCAAGGGTATCGAGGCCAGTTCTTAAAATGATAAACATAGGAACCGAGCCCTCCTACCGGAAATCGCACCCCTTAAGCTGGGAGCCTTTACCCAGCTGGAAGAGAACAGACTGTGGTTTTACTGAAATACCGCAACGGTTACCCGAGAACAGGGGTCTCCGACACGGTGCCCGTGAGTGCCACGGCAACTGCTGACACGTTTCCTGGTGTCCACCAAATGTTTTTTTTAGAAAGTGGGCCAGGCCGGATGGGGCTTTTGCCCAGCAGGGCATCTGATTGGTCACTGGAGATATAATCGGCTGGGCAGATTTTTAAAAACTGTGTGACTGAAGGTAAGCTGCGAGTTAGCACAAAAATACTTTTAAATGGGCTCGTGTTAAAAGGCATCCTGTTAAAACAGAGCGTCTGCCTGAAGATGCTGAAGATTTACTGTTAGGGTTGTATATAACCTCCCTCCCTGACATTTTGTGGTCAGCTCGACTTCTTGCAGCAGCCGTTTTGTCGTTGTGCCCCCCCCCCCAAGTCGGAATCCCAAAAATGCCCATGGGCTAACAAAGGATGGAGATTGGCTTCCTGCCTGGTTTCCCAATTGGCTAGGACTCTCTATATGTGCTCCCTGATTGGCTTCCTGCCTGGCTTCCCAATTGGCTAGGATTCCCGATATATGCTCCCTGATTGGCTTCCTGCCTGGCTTCCCAATTGGCTAGGACTCCTGATATATGCTCCCTGATTGGCTTCCTGCCTGGCTTCCCAATTGGCTAGGAGTCCCGATATATGCTCCCTGATTGGCTTCCTGCCTGCCCCCCCAATTGGCTAGGACTCTCTATATATGCTCCCTGACTGGCTTCCTGCCTGCCCCCCCCCAATTGGCTAGGATTCCCGATATATGCTCCCTGATTGGCTTCCTGCCTGGCTTGCCAATTGGCCAGGACTCCTGATATATGTTTTCCATCTTGGGGAAACTCGTCTCTTCCCTAGAACTGCCAGAGAATGCCTTTATATTACCCTTGAGGGGCACATTTACTGTGTAGGACATAACACGCAGAGTTGACGGGTGATTCTTCATGGGCTTCTTGTTAAATACGCGACAGAGACACCTGGGAGTCAATGCTATGGATGCCTTCCACTAGCAGAGGTGCCTTCCCCAGTCCAAAATGCGTCCTGCATCAGTGGACGTCTCCTTCTGCCACAGGAAGGCATTTCGGATAGCGGAAGAGCTCGATAGGATCCAGCCCTTGGGATTAGTAAACACGACAGTCCATGTTTCGTTACATGTTACATCCTGCATTAGGGTGGTTTGGAAAATGCATTAAGTTGAATATTTCACAGTTTAATACTCAGCAAAATTTTTGAGTTTCCAGGTCCCTTTTGGCCACTGGAGGGGGGTGGGGGGTAGGATTGCCAGATTCAGGTCAGGAAATGCCTGGAGATTTGGGGATCGAGCCTGGGGAGGACAGAGACCCGAGTGGGGCACAGTGCCCTAGAGTCCCCACTCCAAAGCATCCATTTTCTCTGGGGGAACTGATCTCTGTAGTCTGGAGGTGAGCTGTATTTCCAGGGGATCCCCAGGTCCCACCTGGAGGCTGGCATCCCTACTTAGTCTGGGCTCTGTTGTGCTTCCCACACAAACAGACACAAACCAGGCAAACAGGCACGCTTAGGAGCAGAGCTGGATAACCAGAGACGAGTCAGGCTGGTAAGTACAATGTGTTTTATTGCAGTAGCAATGTTGTTATAGTCCCCAAGGCACATCAGAGAAGATAACAAGGCCTTCTGATGTCGAGAGGGCGCCCCTGGATCTCAGGGGGTCTGCGAAAGACCGCAGCAGCGGGATCTCACTCACTTCAGTAGGCCGGCGAGGTTCACGAGAGTTCCTCGACTGGAATGAAAGTTTTATGGCCCCCGTTTCGGAGCCTTGTAGGAGATCCAACCCTGAGCCTTGTCACTCCAGCGGATGGGGCAGTGGGTGGAACAGGATGGCTGTGCAGACCGGCATCATAGGGTTCCCGGATGCCCTTGGAGACGCAAGAATGCTGTGCGTGCACGTTAGAGGCGGGACGAACCTGGCAGAACTGAGTACACACAAGCACAAGCATATTCATATTTTTGTATAGACAGCTCGCAATCCGGCTGTGGAACTCGGGTGCGGAACGTGCGGAATCGCAGCTCGTGGCGCTGATAATAGGGGCCAACGCCGAGTACAGGATAGGACCCATCCCTGCACCATGGGCGACAGTTCACAGCAAAAGCTAGGCCCTAAGAATAGCTAGGGAGACATCAGTCATGAACATTTCCCAGGGTGCCTTTGGACAAGACCATGCCAATTCCACGCGCTCATCTTTGTTTGACCTGCTCCTTGGGTTTAACCAGTCACGACAGCGTCAACTTGCCCCCTGTGACGAACTCACAAGCGAGGTGGGCGGATACACGTTGCTGTTAAGTCGGACCTTAGCAGGCTTGCGGGTTTCGTAATGCAAATGATAATATGGCGAGCGGAAGTGAAATACGGTGAAAGAGTTAAACGGATATACATGAAGCAACGAGGGTGGAATACAAATTTTGTTCTTCCCCCTACGGTCCATACCGAGCGTTTATAGGAGTTGTGACTTGATTTGGATTGGCCGCAGAGATCGTGCGAGACCAGTCGCTTCACTTCTGGAGACGCTAGACAGCCAGTCTGGACGGCTACTGAAAGAGGTTCGCTGTCAAAGCGATACTCTGCCTACCCCACTCAACAGTGTGGCATCTGATGTCTGACAAGGAATTAGATAAATCCTGACAACCTCCGCATTCGGTTTATTTTTTTAACAGCAGTCTTCGAGACCCCCTGATTTTGGAGAAACGGTCGGAAACATTCCTTGTCTTTTCCGTTCCCCATCATCTCCTTCATTTAAAAAAAATATTTGAAAAATTTCAGCAACTGAAGTGGAATTATGCAAGTCGAAGCTAACGCGTATAAATAACTTTTAACTAGAGATGACCGGCCAAAAGCCTGGCTTAAAGGGAATTGCAGTCCCTAGACTAGGGAGGGGGGGTTCTCTGCCTGTCTCTAAAATGCTTGTGGATGTTGTGACATCACAGCAGTTCAGCCAATGAGCCCAGGATTCTCACCGACAAACTAATACGGAGGCCTTGGATGGCCAAACTTCCGATATTAGCGCTCTTGCGCCAATCAATGGAATTTGTGAAGGTTCAGCCAGTTATGTCTTAGTGCTTGAAGCGGCTGGATAATACGGCAGCTTCCCATGTTCCCTTATTGCATCTACACGCCTATTAAAACAGAGAAACCCTAACCACGAAAGGTTGGATGTTCAAGATTTAGGCCATTCAAGTTGTATGATGTATTCTAATCTTGGAATCTGGGGTTCCTGACCTCTTTTGGCGTGGAATGCACACAGTCCTCCAAAGAGCCATAGAGACGTAGCTGCCAAACTGCCTTGCAGCACCTGAGAAGGGATGGGGAATGTCGTCTCTATGGCCATGCTCTCTAGTTTTCCTCTACGGAGGCATGGAGGGCATATTTACCCTACGGAACTCAGCTTGGGACAACGGTTACTTCTCCTTCCCAGGGAACTGTAGCGCTGTGAGAGAAGACGCGAGTCTCTCGAGAGAGGATTCTCAACACCCTGGCCAAATGAGAACCCCCAGAATCCTTTGAAGGAAGCCACAACAGCTGAACTTAAGAACTAGCATTCTGGTCGTAGATACCCCTTTAGACGAGTCCCGTCTGTCCTCCCTCCTAAACGCCCTGGATAATTAGGAGTGCCGCAAAGGGGGCAACACATTGGTCATCTCAGCAGGGAAAAAGGCATGCAGTCGGTATCAAGGCGGGAAGGGGATGGGAAAAGTTACAACACCCCCCCTCCCAAGTGACTCTTGGCTTGGGTCTAGCACCAAAGAGCAGGGCTCCCGCCTGCTACAGAGAGGATCCAGGCCTGGGCTTTGGTAGAAATGCCGCTAAAATGTGTGTGTGTGTTGCGAAAAAGGTTGCCGAGGCAAAGCATTTGAATAGCGAGGGATACTTCAGGCATCGCAGCTTAAGGACCATCGTGGACAACCCGTTCAAAATGGATGCTTGGAACGCAGCGGTCAGGGCTCCAACGTCGCTCCGCTTCAACGGGGAACTCACCTACAAGAGTCTCCCACAGTGGCCCCACCTTTTAGATTGGGGGTGACAGCTTCTTGTCAGGAGAGCTTGTTCGCCATCGGTGACATATCATGGCGGGGAAACCTGCATATAGCTTCTGAAGAATCCCAGGTGTCCCCACACACACTGGAATACCCTCCTCCTGATTTACCTGAACACCCATTCCTGGCCAGAAACGTTTGCTAAGCTGCCAGTTCCGGGAAACGGAGCCCTTCAGGCCTGATTAGCTTCCTGCTGGCTGTGTTCCCTCTAAGCTGAGTTAGTGTGAGCCAGCTCACAGTTTTTTAGCCTCCGGCTCACACATTTTTGTCTTAGCTCGGGAAGGATGGGCTCCAGAGCAAACTGGTTTATGCAGGAGCCAAATTGCTCGCTCGCAACTTCAATGCCAGTGGCTCACAAAGTAGAATTTTGGCTCAGGAGACTCCACAGCTTAGAGGGAGTGTTGCCTGCGGGCCTCCCAAATGGCCAGGACTCCTTATATATGCTCCCTGATTGGCTTCCTGCCTGGCCTCCCAATTGGCTAGGACTCCTTATATATGCTCCCTGATAGGCTTCCTGCCTGGCCTCCCAATTGGCTAGGACTCCTTATATATGCTCCCTGCTTGGCTTCCTGACTGGCCTCCCGTTTGACTAGAACTTCCAAGATATGGAAGAAACTCATTTCTTCCTTGGAAATTCTGCGAGTGACCTGCTGCTTCAGGCTTCTTCCTTCAATGACCCCTGATTTCCCTTCTGTTCAGCTCTCTTCATCCCGTGCCTGCTGTCTTGCTTCACACCACAGACTGTTTTTAGCAAACACCAACGCCCCGGTCACTTGCTCAACCCCTGCAATTGCCTCACTCTTGTGACTGGATGGATCCTTCTGGGCTTCCAGAGGAACAGCTGTTCCCTAGACCCTGACAAGGAGAAAGCACATCGTGTCCAGTTCTGTCTGGATCCCGGAGCTTCTGGGTGTGGGGTCGTCAGCAGGATGTAGAGTTGTGAAAGGAGGTTCTGCCCCCAAGCCAGCACGGGGGCCTGACAAAGCGCTTGGGATATTTGGAAGAAAATCTAAATGGCCCTTCTCTCTCTCCAATAGGAAATGAAACAATTGCCCTCCTAATAACCACCCCCTAATCTGCTTGCTGAGGCCGTGTTGAGTAATGACCACTGTTTCATTTTCGCTTGAATCCCGCAATGTACACCAGTGTTATTTTCTGCATAGGGGCCTTTCCCTGCTTTGCTTGCTCAAGAATGGGACTCTGCAACTGCTCCCTTCCAGAAAGAGAGAAAGAGAAAGAGGCTGTGGGGATGAATTATTCCCCTTCTGGTCAACAGGAACCCTTTCCTACCTGCCTGCGACGGGCAGCTCTTCAAAGGCTGTGAAGATGAGATTATACCCAAAGCATCCTCTATGGTTATGGCCAAGACCCTGATGTAAGGCACACTGCTTAAAAGGAGGGATCTCACCCGATCTGACTCGTAAGGATGGCAAAGAGAATCAGTACAAACTCCTCCTCCTGAGAAACTACGACTCACTGGTTCCTTTCGTTTGGTCCAAAACTCTGGTGGTCAACAAAGTTGTCTCGTGAGGCTGAGATGTTGAACGGAAGCGGGCAGCGGACCCTGAACCCAAGACCTAACGGGTGCCGAGTGGGGATTAAGCTCAGAGCAGAGGGTAACACTAAAAGGATGATGTTCGAACAGAACAACCAAGCAGGCCGCAGTCAGTGGAAGGTTCCGGGGCCTATTAAAGACAGTCACGATCAACACAGTTTGGAGACCGGTCTTCCCGTAAATCTGACACAGGTCAGACTGTCAGTGTGAACCTGCCTCGTGCAAGTGGTTCACGTGTGATATAAAAGGGGGAGGGATGCCAAGTTATAGGACTTTGAGCCCGGTTCTTGCTGGACCAGAAGACGGCTGGGGAAAGTCTCATACGGGGGAAAATTCATATCATCGCTGGCGCATCTCAGGCGATCCTCAGAGGTCAACGCGGAGAGCTTTCCCTAGGAAGCCGACCAAAGTAGTTCAAGCCAGGCCTGGAGGAGCAAGGCCTACAAGAAGAGGAACTACAGAGTGTTTCTTTGAGCCCAGCAGGGATAGAGGAGGAAGCGGGCAGTACAAACCGAAGCTTCGTTTCAGTGCGAACAAAGACCTCCTGATGATCTTTATAGCGGAAACGGGGTTTTCACGAAGGGTTCCAAGCCTGGGAAAAAGGCCGCCTTAAGCAAGATGTGGACAGAAGGTGGAAAGTTGGAGCGGAACCAAGGCTTACTGGAGCAGTTCAAGCCCGGTATACGGAAGGGGGCAAGCCTAGGAGGCCTTCTTATTCGGCCGACCCCTTCTGTCGGCGTTTGGAGGGCGGCACGAGGTGGCGGGGCAGATCGGCGGGCAGGCCGTGGCCCTCCAACTTGACCTCGATGAGGTGGCTGGCGAGAGCAAACTCCTCATCATCCAGCATGCCGTCGCGGTCCACGTCGCTCAGCTTCCAGATCTTGCCCAGCACGGAGTTGGGCAGCTTGGTGGTGACCATCCAGTTCTTGGCCTTGGTGCCGCTCAGCTTGCCGTCCATCGGGGAGAGGTTGTAGAAGATCTCGTCGTACTTGGGCTTGTCCTTGGTCACCACCCACTCTTCGTCGTCCATTCCTTCGTAGGCCCCCTCGGTCGCGCCTTCCACAAAGGGGCCGTTGCGGGTGCCGTCGAAGGCCCCGCCCTGAACGACTTGCTCGGGGACTTCGATCTCCTCCTGGCGCAAGAGGGGCATCAGCTTGGCGATGTCCGTAGTCAGCATCTCGTCCAAAATGTCCATCATGCGCGGCTTCAGTCCGTGGAACTTGGTGAAGTCATGTACCATCAGCAGCTCCTGAAGAGAGAACAGGGAGGGGGTGGGGAATGAGTCACGCAAGGCGCATGGTCCTGCTTTCTTTTTCTCCTACCATCTTCCTACATGATAGTTGTGCTGCCTCTGTCAGATTCTAGGAAGTCAGTCAGTAATACAGATCCGTAAATAGTTCTGTATCTTTAAACCTGAGATTTCTGGGAAATGTAGTTTAGGTACCTTTGTAGGTCACGTGTTCCACGTTAGCGCACTCTACTGGATCAAGTTTAGAAGCGCGAAAAAGGTTCATTGCCCTCTTCCTGTGTCTTTATTCTGTCTAATCTCTTTATTGGCAAGGAGATGCATGGAAAGCAATTCCTTTCCACTGCGAGATCTGAGAAAATAGACACTGTCCTTCAAGATGAACTGTATTACTCAGCCCGCTGATGGAACGTGAGTTCTAACCGCTGAACCCTTCTGCAGTAGAATAAAAATCAGTTTTTCTATGATTTACTTTCTCGGACTTGTATGTTGGCACTATCTGGCAAAATAGACTTAATCCTCTCTGGTCTAGAGACCAGAATAATAGTACTTCTTCCCCCAAAGGGTAAGTAACACTTGGTATTCACAGCTGCAGGAGGTGGCGGCGGCTACAAGCATAGACAGCTTCCACAGGGGATTGGATAAACATGTGGAGCAGAGGTCCATCAGTGGCTATTAGCCACAAGGTATAGAGGGAACACTGTCTGGGGCAGTGATGCTTTGCATTCCTGGTGCTTGGGGGGCAACAGTGGGAGGACTTCTGGAGTTCTGGCTCCACTGGTGGACCTCCTGATGGCCCCTGGGTTGTGGCCACTGCGTGACACCGAGTGTTGGACTGGATGGGCCATTGGCCTGATCCAACGTGGCTTCTCTTATGTTCTTATGCACCTATACAAAGCCCTCTTCTCCACATACAGATTGTGGGCCACATAGAGCCATCCAATGGTTCCACTTCCTCCCTTCCTTTTGCTATTAGCCACATACCTTTCTCTGCTCCATATTATGGGGTGTATGCCAACCTCCAGATGGGGCCTGGAGACCTCTCAGAATTATAACTGATCTCCAGGCTACAGAGTACACTTCCCCTGGAGGAAATGGCAGCTTTGGAAGGTGGACTCTATTGCATGACCTCTCCGACGAGGTCCCTCCCCTCTCAAAACTCCACTCTTGCAGGCTCCGTCCCCAAATCTCCCAAGCTGGTGTTGGCTGTCCTATGTGTGTGTCACGTTTCCACATGACGCACGGGGCACAGTGTCTTCCTGTGCAAAATTGTAAGTTCTAGTGTATGCTCCAGCATGCTAATTTTCTATGTGTTAGATGTATACTAGGGTTGCCAGGCCAACTTACCAGGCCAGCGGGGGTCTCCCGACATCCTTCTGGGAGACCAGAAGTGATGTTCGGCATTTTCGAGCCTACTTCCGGTTTTGGGCCTACTTCCGGTTTTGGGCCTACTTCCAGTTTCAGGCCTACTTGCGGTTGGGGTGACACTCTGGTTTTTGGGCAAAACTCTGTGGTAAATTCGGATTCAAACCATAGAGTTTTGCCCCAAAACCAGAGCTTCACTCCCAACCAGAAGTAGGCCTGAAACCTGAAGTAGGCCTGAAAAGGTCAGTTGGGGGCGGGATTTCTCCCTGCGGGCCAGCTGACTGGCGGCAGCCATGAGCCTGTGAAAGCAGGGGTTCCTCCACTCCCACTGGGGGGCCGGCAACTGTGGCAATTCAACCACGGAACCCGCCACCCGCAATCTGAAGTACAGCCGTTCAGAAACAGCTTTACCACAAAAGGGGCTCTGTTACCAGAGAGCTTCTCAGAAAAGGACCAAGAGGGGAACGGAAGAGATGGGAATTCTGCTCAGGGGTGGGGTGGCCACAAGGGAAGATGCTCTCACCTGCATCTTTTGGCAGTCGGGGAAATCGCCGGGCGAGATGTGATGCTCCAGCTGGATCTTGGCAAAGATGACCGGCAATTTGTTGATGAGCTGTTTCTTCTTATTTTCCTTGCCGAAGACGGAGGGCATGTCCTTCTTCAGGTGGCTGATGATGTGGGCGTGGACCTTGGGGGACAGAGAGAAAGAGGGGGGGCGGAGAGAGAGAGAGAGAAGGGAAAGTGGGAATTATATGCAGGCCCCCCCAATATACATTCCCCACATCCAGGGCTTTTTTTTGTAGAAAAAGCCCAGCAGGAACTCATTAGCATAATAGGCCACACCCCCACATCACCAGAAGTGTGGTCATCCAGCCACACCCACCTTTTGCTTCTTATTCTGTTTACCTTGTTTGTTGTCAAAACCCCAGGGCTTTTTTTTGGTAGCAGGAACTCCTTTGCATGTTAGGCCACACCCCCCAATGCAGCCAATCCTAATGAGTTCCTGCTGTTAGGTGTGGCCTGTTATGCTAATGAGTTCCTGTTGGGCGTGGCCAACTCAGGAGCCAGCCGGAACTCCGTTCCTGTGCGTTCCTGCCCAAAATAGCCCTGCCCACATCTGATCCAGGAGATCTACACAAAGGGCCTCCGTTAGGGAACCAGTGTTCTCTGAAGTTTGGCTGGCTGGAATCCGCCCACAGAATGCCCTTCTCCAGGAACTGAGGGTGACCACATCCCCGAAGATCGCCTTTCCGCACAGACACCCTGGAGACCGTTACGCTCTATGGATTAACGTCTCTTGGTGGTCCCTGGCCTGAAAGACGTCCAGGGCCTTTCCTGTCCTGGCCCCTGCCTGACGGAACGCGCTCTCCATTGACATCAGGGCCCTGCGGGATCTTCTTCAATTCTGCAGGGCCTGCAAGACGAAGCTGTTCTGCCAGGCCTTCGGCTGAGGTGGCAGACGTCCACGTACGGCCTCCCTGAGGTTTCTGTCTCCCATCCAATAATAGCTGGCTATTATCCAGGGGTCATTTCCTGCGGGAGCGCACAGGAGCAGAGCTCCGGCAGTAAGGAGCCCAGGGGGCGGGCACATGCAACAAGCCCCACCCCCTGCTCCTCAGTTGGGCCACAAGGAGCAAGAAGCAGCCAGGTAAGTTGAAGAGGCCCCCCCCCCGGCCCATTTCAGGTACAAGCTCTCCCTCCTCCGCTGATGTCAGGGGGTGTGGCATATGCAAATAAGTTATGCTAGTAAGTTATGCTAATGAGCTCCTGCACCTCCTTTTCTACGAAATGACCCCCGCTATTATCCATCGGTTACCAATGGGCCAGGGAGCCTCTCGTGACCAGGCAATTTCTGTCCCGGGGCTGTGACTACCAATTTTAATGTCCTGCGTTTGTGTTGTAATATTTTAATTATAGTGTACTGCTATTATTTGGAGCTGCGGTGGCTCAAGTGGTTAAGACGCTGAACTGCAGGCTGTGGAAGGTCAGTAGTCCAGCAGTTCGAGACCCGAGAGTGCCGCATGATGGGGTGAGCTCCCGTCTCTAGTTCCAGCTCCTGCCAACCTAGCAGTTTGAAAGGAAGAAATTGCAAGTAGATAAATAGGTACCACTTTGGTGGGAAGGGAACAGCGTTCTGTGCGCCTTGGTGTTTAGTCATGCCGGCCACATGACCACGGAAACGTCTTCGGACAGCGCTGGCTCTTTGGCTTTGAAACGGAGATGAGCACCGCAACCCTAGAGTCGGATCCGACTGGCTTTCGAGCAAGGGAACCTTTACCTTTACTGCTATTATGTTGTTACCCACCCTGAGCCCGCTTGCGGGAAGGGCGGGCTATAAATACTAAAAACAAACAAATAAATACATTTAGACTAGATTTATATTGTATGTTGGCACTCGTGTTCCCTCTAAGCTGAGTTAGTGTGAGCTAGCGCACAGTTTTTTAGCCTCCGGCTCACACATTTTTGCCTGAGCTCAGGAAGGAGGGCTCCAGAGCAAACTGATTTATGCAGCAGCCAAATCGCTCGCTCACAAATTTAGTGCCAGTAGCTCACCAAGTAGAATTTTCGCTCACGGGACTCCACAGAACGAGAACAGTTTCTAGGTAACTCTTTCAAGGTTATTTTTGAGAGGTAGTTCGGTGTAGTGGTTAAGTGCGCGGACTCTCATCTGGGAGAACCGGGTTTGATTCCCCACTCCTCCACTTGCACCTGCTGGATGACCTTGGGCAAGCCATAGTTCTGGCTCAACTGTTCTGGAAAGAGCTCTCTCAGCCCCACCTCCCTCACAGGGTGTCTGTTGTGGGGAGGGGAAGGGAAGGGAGTTTGTAGGCCACTCTGAGACTCCTTTGGGTAGTGAAGGGCAGGGTATAAATCCAATCTTCTGTTCTTTTCTAAATTTTTTATTGTGAACTGCATTTCGGACAGTTATGGTTGCAGGGAAGCGGGCGACATCCTTATGAATAATTGCACGCAGATTGTTTATTTATTTGCTTCACTGATTCTTTTGGGGTGGAGGTGGAACAAAAATCCCTGTCTTTGGTGTAAGAAAAGACTAGCAGATGGTTGCTGTCTGTGAAACCCATCCTCGGCCAGGAAGAGGCATGAGGCTTCCTTATGTAGAACCAGACCGTGAGTCTATTAAGGTCCGTCTTGTTTGTTCTTGCTGGTTGGGGTCTAGGGTTGCCATCTCTGGGTTGGGAAATACCTGGAGATTTGGGGGGATGAAACCTGGGGAGGGAGGGTTAGGGTTTGGGGAAGGAGAAGGGTATAATGTCCGCCCTCCAACGCGATAGTAAACCAAAAAGAAGACACACAGATGAAAAGGTGTGGGAACATAAAGAAATCAAGTTGCGTGGAAAGACGCTAATAATAATGCTAAAGAAGTACTACAATCCTTGTGTGTAATTTATGTAACAAACATTCGTGCAAGATTTCAAAGATACAAGGGGGCCGTTGTGATATTTAGAAAATACAGAAATAAAGGCCAAATATGGATATAAGAATTTCAGAAGAACACTGGAGTCCAGATGAACGCCGCGAAGATTCTGGATATGTCTTTCATTTCGACAGTCTTCTTCAAGGTGGACGACAATTATCTCCAATAATAGATTTGTTACAATGTATTCAGTGCTCAAAAAGTTAATTTCAGATACCATCAAAAGTCATTGCTAGACTTTGAGAATGAGAAGGACAACGTGTCAAGGAAGCCAGAGGAAGACAGGTCGTTATTTAGCGTCTTTCCACGCAGCGTGATTTCTTTATGTTCCCACATCCTCCAATGCCGCTATTTTGTCCGTGGGAACTGATCTTAGTCATCTGGAGATAGAGTGTGATAGTGGGAGATCTCCAGTTGCCACCTGGAGGTTGGCAGCCCTGCTGGGGTCTCAGGTTGTGGTCTTTTTGTACCACCCGATATGTACACGCATAAGCGCCATTGCAGCGGTAGCTGTTACTTCAGCTTTTCCCAGCTGATTTTGCATGTTAACTGAACGTTCAAGCACTCTGCAACTGTCAATGAACTCTGCTTAAAGTTACTCTAGCTGTCAGCAGGGGTCATTTGGAGCAGGAGCGCGCAGGAGCAGAGCTCCGGCAGTTAGAAGCACAGGCGGTGGCAAGCCCCGCCCCCAGTTCCCAGCAGGAGCGCAAAGCAGCACGTGTAGCATTCCTCCTGGGCCCAGATAGGCTACTCTGGGACTGGAATGACAGCCCACAGAGTGGAAAGACAGTCCCTAGGGGGGGAGCCTGAGTGGTGGGTGTTGCCTTCCGACACACTTCCGGTAATGTCAGGGGGTGTGGCATATGCAAATTATGCTAATGAGCTATGCTAATGAGCTCCTGCACCTCTTTTTCTACGAAATGACCCCTGGTCGTCAGAGTTTAAAGTTGAAAGGGTTAGAGAAAAGGGAGACTAATTCTTTCTTAATACAGGTTTAAGGGTTAAGGTTGGCCTTCTTATTTGGCTCTATGAGAGGTATCTCCTATGCACTTGCCGATCGGCTCATTTACATTTGTGCTGATTGTCTCATATTCAGTCAAGAATCCATCAATCAGTCATCGAGATAGTAATCACAGGATTATGATAGAGCGGATTTAGGAGAAGATAAGATTGATATGTTGCTACAAATATGCACTACTGTGATAAGCAAATCAGTTTTCTCTGGGTGGAAGTCTCAGGAGAAGATTAGATGAGATTTCTGGGTGTGTGCATGAGTTGGGCTTTTTGATAATTCCTAAAAGCAGGGAGGAAAAACTACCCGAAACCAGTGTGTTCCCCCGAAGTTGTGCGGGTGACTGGCTGCTCCTTAACACAGGAAGCCCCTCTCGGCAGCAGTTGGAAGCCGCGCAGGGCCTTGTACTGCGGCGTTCCCTCTAAGCTGAGTTAGTGTGAGCTAGCTCACAGTTTTTTTAGCCTCCAGCCCACACATTTTTGTCTTCGCCCAGGAAGGGTGGCTCCAGAGCAAACTAATTTATGCAATCGCTCGCTCACAACTTTAACGCCAGTAGCTCAGCAAAGTAGAATTTTTGCTCGCAAGACCCCACAGTTTAGAGGGAGCATTGCCCATTGTCCATTTTAAGATTACAGCAGTTCTGTTCTGCTTGGGATGTGAACTGCTCCGCTCAGTAGGGGGGGAAATTAGAGGGATTGGTTTACTTTAAAAAAAAATATTACTTGCTATAATATGCTGAAGCAATGTGCGGAACTTTGATCATTTCGGCCTTTGTTTTTGCAGCCACCGTAGGGTTAATTCTTACAGGCCTGTATTTCCGACTGAACAAAGTCTGAGTCCCCTCGTTCCCTGAAGACCAACCGAGGTTGCGATCACACACACTAAATAATCCGCCTCCAATCCATTTCCTATGCATTTTCCAACTGGATTTTACTGTGTGAACTGGCAAGATCCAGTTGGAAAGTGCATTGAAACGTTGATTGTTTAGTGTGTGTGTGTGACCGCAGCCCAAGTTTAATCATGGGAATAAGTTTTCGTGTGCATCCCCGCTTCTTCAACATCTCTGAAGAAGCTGAAACTCACACGCTGCCTGGAACTTGCCAGCCAAATCCAGCAGTGGCAGTCTAGCGAAAACCAGGGCTATTTTGGGGCAGGAATGCACAGGAACGGCGTCCCGGCTGGCTCCCGAGTTGGCCACGCCCAGCAGAAATGCATTAGCATAATAGGCCACACCCAACAGCAGAAACTCATTAGGATTGGCTACATCAGGGGTGTGTGGCCTAACATGCAAAGGAGTTCCTGCTCCAAAAAAGCCCCCTGGGCTCTACGACCTTCTACCCCTCCTCAGGTCCCTCCTTTCCCCAAACCCCATCCCACCCCAATCTCCAGGAATTTCCCAACCAGGAGCTGGCAACCAATGCTCCCTCTAAGCAATGGAGGCTTGTGAGCAAAAATTCTACTTGGTGAGCGAGTGGCATTAAAGTTGTGAGCGAGCCATTTGGCTACGACATAAACCAGTTTGCTCTGGAGCCCTCCTTCCTGAGCTAAGACAAAAAAATGTGTGAGCTGGAGGCTAGAAAACTGTGCGCTGGCTCACACTAACTCAGCTTAGAGGGAACACCGCTGGCAACCCTGGGTTCCTGCATTAGGGTTCCCAGCCTCCAGATGGGGCCTGGAGAATTCCTGGAATCACAACAGATCTCCAGACCAAAGAGATCATTTCCCTTAAAGGAAATGACCGTTCTGGAGGGTAAACCCTATGGCTATCTACCCTGCCGGGTAAACTTATGGCTTTCTACCCCTTCCCAAATCCCACCCACCCGAGGCTTCACTCCCCCAAATCTCCAGGAATTCTGCAACCCAGAGTTGGCAACCTTCCTGCCTGAGGAAGAAGAAGAAGAGAAGAGGAGATTGGATTTCTACCCCGCCCTTCATTACCCGAAGGAGTCTCAGAGCGGCTTACAATCTCCTTCCCTTCCCCTCCCCGCAACAGACACCCTGTGAGGTAGAGGTGGGGCTGAGAGAGCTCTGACAGAAACTGCTCTTTTTCAAGGACAGCTCTTCTCAGAACTGTGGCTTGCCCAAGGTCATCCAGCAGGTGCAAATGGAGGGACTGCAGCCGCTTCTGCACAGACCAGTCTCCTCTGGCCGGCAGACGGATCCCAGCCTCACGGCTGCATCCCCCTGCAGCCTTCCTGGGGACACCTTCCAACCAGTGTCCCCTCTAAGCTGAGTGAATGTGAGCTAGCTCGCAGTTTTCTAGCCTCTGGCACACATTTTTGTCTCAGCTCAGGAAGGACGGCTCCGGAGCAAACTGGTTTATGCAGCAGCCAAGTCGCTCGCTCACAACTTTAATGTCGGCATCTCACAAGGTAGGATTTTTGCTCCCAGGACTCCGCAGCTTCGAGGGAGCACTGCTTCCAACCCCGTCTGGCTGGATTTATAACCCAGCGCTTCCTGCAGAAGGCGACAGGGCCCCATTGTCCAGCGCATAGGAAATCTCCGTGAAGTCAAGGCGGCTTGGCTCCCCTTGAGGTGACGGCTAGAGCCAGAGCCGGGGACGCCTGGGGCGTGAGGGATGCGCCGGAGCCCAAGCCGAGACAGGATGGCTGGCGGAGAGGGCGGAGAGCGACATGCAGGGGACGTGAGAGCCTCCCGGAAAGCCAGCCAGGTTGTAAATTCTTCTCCGGGCAGCTGACCGTGGAGGGGGAGAGCCGAACGGGGCAGGGCTTGTGATCCGTCCTACGCCATCATACCTCTCAAGGCAGGAATTGCCAGGAGGCCATCCGACGGGCCCTCTTTAATGGCTGAGAGGTGGGCGGCAGGGCCGGCCCAAAGTTTTTTTGTGCCCTAGGCGGGGCTACCTTCTGGTGCCCCCACCGCCGTCGGGGCTCCCCAGGGCAAGGGAGGGCTCCCCTCCTCCTCCTTCCCCCTCTTGCCCGCCCCCGGGGTGGGCAGGCAAGCCAGGGAAGGGGTGGGGGTTTAAACCCCCGTCCCTTCCGTCGGAGCGCCGGCTTGCCGGCGTGTCCCACAGCTGCGGGGCGTGCTGGCAAGCCAGGGGAAGGGGCAGGGGGTTGGCGGGGGGGGCTTTTGGCGCCCCTAAGGGCCAGCGTGCTCTAGTTCACCTAGTGAGCGAGCCGGCCCTGGTGGGCGGGCTGTGGAAACAGCCAAGTCGGCCCCGCAGACTTCTGCCTGCACGACTCGTGCAAGTCAGCCAAGCCGCGTGCAAAATGTAATACTATTCAGGAGGCTGGTCAACCTATTTCATGTCTACTCCTTCCTCTAACAAGTAACCTCTATGGTAACTGAGACTCTGGATTGTGCTGAAATGGATAAATATATTCAAAAGAGAAATGGAAGAAGAATTTATGGGACCACAAAGGGCTTTTTATGACTGGTTAAAGACCAATGTTCCCTCTAAGCTGTGGAGTCTTGTGAGGAAAAATTCCACTTTGTGAGCTCCTGGCATTAAAGTTGTGAGCGAGCATTTTGGCTGCTGCATCAATTAGTTTGCTCTGGAGCCCTCCTTCCTGAGCTAAGACAAAAGTGTGTGAGCTGGAGGCTAAAAAACTGTGAGCTGGCTCACACTAACTCAGCTTAGAGGGAACACTGGTTAAGACACAAGTACTGAGAAACTAAGATTAAATGAGGAACAATAAGAATGATGGTTATAAGCTTTGATGAGAAGACTTGCCATGCAGAAGGTTAAATTAGGCTCTTTTTTTGGCAGATTTTTCCTTTCCCCTTTCACTCTTTCTATGTATAAACTAATAAAATTCTTTCTATAAAAAAAAGACTCTATGGTAACTAAAATTATGGATTGTGCCGAAATGGATACAAATTGACAAATATATTAAAAGGAGAAATGGAAGAAGAATTTACGGGACCCTGGAGGGCCTTTTATGACTGGCTAAAACACAAGTACTGAGAAACTAATATTAAATGAAGAACAATAAGAATGATGCATGCAGAAGGTTAAATTAGACCTTTTTTGTTTTTTTGCAGATTTCTGTATCTTTTCCTTTCCCTTCTTTCCCCTTTCCCTCTTTCTACGTATAAACTAATAAAATTCTTTATACAAAAAAAGACTCTATGGTAACTATAGAGTTCCCATAAAAATGCTAGAGCGTTGACGTGCCGGGCATGATGATGTCATTGCACCAACCACATCGGTGCGGGAAGGGCTGTTCGGGGTGGGGCTTCCCCTGCCAGCCAGGTGGCCGGCAGCCAACTGAAGCCCCCGAAATTGGGGAAACCCCGCCCTGACCGGGGGTCTGGCAACCCTATAGAAACTGGGTTGTTGTTTTTTTTTTTAAACTTAATCCGATTCTGAGAATGCTGAATTCCTAACCACATAGTACATAAGAACATAAGAACATAAGAGAAGCCAATGTTGAATCAGGCCAGTGGCCCATCTAGTCCAACACTCTGTCGCACAGCGGCCAAAATATACCAGGTGCCCTCAGGAGGTCCAGCAGTGGGGCCAGGACACCAGAAGCCCTCCCACTGCTGCCCCCTCCAGCACCAAGAATAGAGTGCATCACCTGCCCCAGACTGAGAGTTCCCATCTATACCCTGTGGCTAATAGCCACTGATGGACTTCTGCTCCAGATGTTTATCCAATTCCCTCTTGAAACTGTCCATGCTTATAGCTGCCACCACCTCTTGTAGCAGTGAATTCCATATGTTAATCACTCTTTGGGTGAAGAAGGACTTCCTTTTCTCTGTTCTAACCCGACTGCTCAGCAATTTCATGGAGTGCCCACGAGTTCTTGCATTGTGAGAAAGGGAGAAAAGTACCTCTTTCTCAACCTGCTCGATCCCATGCATAATCTTATAAACCTTGATCATGTCACCCCTCAGCCGTCGTTTCTCCAAGCTGAAGAGCCCCAAGTGTTTTAACCTTTCTTCACAGGGAAGGTGTTCCGACCCTGTTATCATTCTACAGTCCGCAGGTGTTCTGCGCTCATGGCCAGTTGTGAAAGACACGCAGCCTTGCTTGAATTGTCACTTGCTGTCTCTGTGTGGAATCGGAGAAAGAAAATACAAGCCCAGTGGCCCACGAAAGCGTCTACCCAGACTAAAACTCTGTGGGTCTTAAAGATGCCACTGGACTCCAATTTCAGAGCAACGCGACTGCCCCCACCTGAATCTATCTTGAATTTAGGGAAGACTTCCCAACCAATGTTCCCTCTAAGCTGTAGAGTCTTGTGAGCAAAAATTCTACTTTGTGAGCTGCAGGCATGAAAGTGGTGAGCGAGCCATTGGCCTACTGCATCCATTAGTTTGCTCTGGAGCCCTCCATCCTGAGCGAAAGAAAAAAACAACGTGTGAGCCGGAGGCTAAAAAACCCTGAGCTAGCTCACACTAACTCAGCTTAGCGGGAACACCGCTCCCAACTGTGGCCCGTTCGCGTTTCAGTTCTTGGTTTCCAGCGACGAGCTCCTACGCAGCTCCCCCTCTCCCCCCCAATGCCCTCCCGCACGACGCTGTCGTCTTTCCAGAACATCGGCCCAAGCCCATTGTGGAAAAGACCACTTCTGACGCCTCGACATCCTTTCTCGCTCGCGGACACACCGTTTCTCTGTGTTTTCGTTTTAAGCTGGGAGGAAATTGCCCCTGGAGGACTCTTGTTAACACAAAGCCAGCCTGTTACAGGTGACAGGAAGAGATAAGCCCAAGGAGAGGGAAGGAGAGGAGAGAGAAAAGTCGGGACATACACACACACACACACACACACACACACGATGGAAACTTCCTGAGCTTTCGAGGGACGGCCAGCCCCTCTGCTGGGCAATCAAAGAACCTTGTATATAAAATTTTAAAAGTGGGGGGGGAGAAAAAGGACCCACTGATGGGGCAGCGTTTTCTTCCTGTTTCGGACACAACGGCAATGATGTCTTTTTGTATTCTCCGCGAGAATGTTTGCAAAAGGGAAATCCAGGCAGCGACTTCCTAACGCTCCTGGGAAGGACCCCGAGGTACGGTTGCCAGCTCTGGGTTGGGAAATACCTGGAGATTTGGGGGGGGAGCCTGGGGAGGGCGGGGTTTGGGGAGGGGAGGGGCCTCGGCAGGGTACGATGGCACTGAATCCACCCTCCGAAGCGGACATTTTATCCAGGGGGACTGATCTCTGTCATCAGGAGATCAGTCGTAGTTCTGAGACATCTCCAGGTCCCACCTGGAGGATGGTGAACCTACCTGGAGCTCTCTGGTGCACACGTGAAACCCACCTGCCCTCCACCAGGGCTCCTGTGCCAGTGCCAACTGGCCAGCCTGGGTCTTTGTCATAAGATTGGAGCCTGGACATAGGGATGCCATCCTCCAGGTGGGGCCTGGGGATCCCCTGGCATTCCAGCTCATCTCCAGACTGCAGAGATCAGTCACCCTGGAGAAAATGGCTGCTTTGGAGGGTGGACTCTGTGGCATTGTGCCCCACTCAGGTCCCTGTCCGCCCCCCAGGCTCCACTAGGGTTACCAATCCCCAGTTGGGGGTGGGGGATCCCCTAGTTTGGGGCTTCAGGGCTGTCAGAAAGTGGGGGGGATGCCCACTGGGCCCCCCATTATACTCTGTGGAGACCGATCCCCATAGGGTATCATGGAGCATCGATCTGTGGGTATCTGGGACTCTGTGGGTGCTGTTTCCTGAGGTAGAGGCACCAAATTTTCAGCATAGCTTCTAGTGCCTCTCCTGAAGAAAACCTCCAAGTTTCAAAAAGATTGGACCAGGGGGTCCAGTTCTATGAGCCCCCAAAGAAGGTGCCCCCATCCTCCATTTTTTTCCACTGGAGGGAAAGCATTTAAAAGGAATCCTTCTAAAAGGAATGCTTAAATATGATGGCCAGAACTCCATTCCAGCTTGTCGGCCTCACCTGGCAAACCCTAGTGACATCACAAAAGTGATGTCACATCCTTGCTCCGGGTTCCGCCCCCAAAGTCTCTTGGCTCCGCCCCCAAAGTCCCCAGGTATGTCCAGAGTTGGACCTGGCGACCCTAGGCTCCGCCCCCAAATCTCCAGAAGTTTTCCAACCTGGATCTGGCAACCTTAACACACACACACACCCAATTCCCCACCGGTGGCCACGGGCGACCTGGCAACCGCTACCTCACAGGAAACGCTTGATGAGAAAACCAGCGTAGGATGCAGAGAGAGGAATCTGGAAAGGGGTAGCCGGGCCCGTAAACAGGCTGTACCCTGAAGCACAATTACACACTTCCTCTGTGGGAACACGACCATTGTTCAAGTTCGGGGGCTGCAGCCCCGTCCCTACTGCTCAGGAGAACCGGAAAAACGGCAATTAAGACCTGTGCGTCAGAACAAACGCTCGTCTGTTCCCGAAGAGGAAAGGGAACGGGGTCATTTGGGTTAGGGTGAAGGCGGGCATCCCCAGACAAGGGGGGTGAGATCTGTGGTTCTTATCGATTGACTCTTAAAGGCAAACCTTTTGAAAGGGAAGGTAAAGAGGGCAAAGATGGTGAGCGATTTAAGAACGAGAGCACGTACAGACTTTTGTCTTTCATCGTGGTGAAGGCTTGTGGTGTGTCTTAAGGGGCGTTTCCCACATAGGCCAATTCTCCTATTAAATATTTTCCTGCAGGACAGGACCGGTGTTCCCTCTAAGCTGAGTTAGTGTGAGCGAGCTCACGAGTTTTGAGCCACCGGCTCACACGCTTTTGTCTTAGCTCAGGAAGGAGGGCTCCAGCGCAAACTAGTTTATTAAGCAGCCAAATCGCTCGCTCACAGCTTTAATGCCAGTCGCCCACCAAGTAGAATTCTTGCTCACAAGGAGAGAGGAGCTTAGAGGGAGCGTTGGATAGGACCGCCTTCTCCCCTTCCTAATCCCCGGCCCATCATTAGTAACAGGAAACCAGCCAGGGAGGCAGGGGGGTCATTGGATGACCCAGGAGAAAAATCATAATTAAAAAAAAAAAAGGTTTACGAGATTACACGTGGAATAGAGAAGGCAGAGAGAGAATTCCTTTTCTCCCTTTCTCACAATAGAAGAACTGGCGGGCACTCCGTGAAATTGATGAGCAAGTAGGGTTAGAACGGATAAAAGGAAGTCCTTCTTCACTCAAAGAGTCATTAACATGTGGAATTCACTGCCACAGGAGGTGAGGGCAGCTACAAGCATGGACAGTTTCAAGAGGGAATTAGATAAACATCTGGAGCAGAAGTCCATCAGTGGCTATTAGCCACAAGGGATAGATGGAACACTCTCTCTGGGGCAGTGATGCTCCATGTTCTTGATGCTTGGGGGCAACAGCGGGAGGATTTCTGGAGTTCTGGCCCCACGAGTGGACCTCCTGATGGCCACTGGGTTTTGGCCCCTGTGTGACACAGAATGTTGGACTGGATGGGCCATTGGCCTGATCCAACATGGCTTCTCTCTTATGTTCTTATATGGAGCAGAGGTCCATCAGTGGCCATTAGCCACAAGAGATAGATGGAACACTCTCTCTGGGGCAGTGATGCTCTGTGTTCTTGGTGCTTGGGGGGCAACAGCAGGAGGACTTCTGGAGTTCTGGCCCCATGGGTGGACCTCCTGATGGCCACTGGGTTTGGGCTGCTATGTGACACAGAGTGTTGGACTGGGTGGGCCATTGGCCTGATCTAACATGGCTTCCCTTATGTTCTGATATGGAGCAGAGGTCCATCAGTGGCCATTAGCCACAAGGTATAGATGGAACACTCTGTCTGGGGCAGTGATGCTCTGTCTTCTTGGTGCTTGGAGGGCAACAGTGGGAGGGCTTCTGGAGTTCTGGCCCTGCTGGTGGACCTCCTGATGGCACCTGGGTTTTTGGCCACTGTACCACATAGAGTGTTGGACTGGATGGGCCATTGGCCCGATCCAACATGGCTGCTCTTATGTTCTTAAATTCCTCCTCCTCCCCTCCTCCCGTTGCAATGGATGATTCTTCCCTTGGACCAATCCACTGCAACATAATGTCAATGGAGTCCTCCAGTCATTCACAAATACGCCCATTCCACTGGAACAATCCCCCCTTCGATGACACCTGCTGTCTCTACCTATCCTTTGACACAGCCTGGGGTGTTGTAGCAAAACATTCATGTTTTGTTTGCAGTGGAACTTTTATGCAAGACCACCGTGATGCTGGGAAAGATTGAAGGTCAAAGAAGAAGGGGACGGCAAAGGATGAGATGGTCAGACAGTGTCATCGATGCAACGAACATGAAATTGAGCAAACTTCAGAGGACAGCGGAAGACAGGAGGGCCTGGCGTGATCTGGTCCAGGGGTTCGCGAAGAGTCGGACTCGGCTGTGTGACTGAACAACAACAACAAAACCATTTTCCTTTATGACAAGACCATCCACGGGATCTGTTCATCTGCCTTTCTCATGGCAACGGAGTAACTACCGCAGGGCTCCTCAGCGTGGTCCCCCCAGGGACCATGTCGGCCACCGACTAGTGTTTCCAGGTCTACTTACCCGGCCAGTATGTGGGGGGGAGAGATCCTTCCATGAGTCAGGGAGGGCGGGGCGACATTGCGGCACATGACATCTTCGACACAGTGACATCACATGGAAGTGATGTCATCACACCAGGCACGGTGTGTGGTGACGCTCTAGCATTTTGGTCAGAACTCTATGGTTACCATAGAGTTTTCGCCAAAATGCTAGTGCATCAGCATGCAACACGCCCGGCATAATGACGCCATTTCCACATGATGTCATCGTGCCGACAACATCGAGGCAGGAGGGGGTTGCAAGCTAGCTAGCCGGCGGTGGATTGGAGCCCCTGAAATCGGGGGAAAACCCACCCCAACTGGGGGTCTGCCGACCCTATCACTGACACCTTTCCTGGTCTTCATCAACTGTTCTTAGAAAGTGGGCGGGACCAGGTGGGGTTTTTGTCCAGCAAGGCTTCTAATAGGCCTGTGGAGATTTGATTGGCTGTGCAGATTTTTTAAAACGTTGTTCAGCAGAAGCGACCACCACCAAAGCACAAGAAGCTTCTCTGTGTGGGTGAAAGTAAGCTGCAGCGGCCATTTTGTGCCTGGCTCCACCACATGCAGCAGCCATTTTGTAGTGGGCTCCACCACTTGCAGCAGCCATTTTGTGGCGGCCATTTTGTGGCTGCGCCTGTCGTGGGTACTAGGTCTGCCGAGGCTGATTACTCCTCAGATGAGGAAGAGGCAGGGAGCAGCCTAGCCTCCTCTGGAGTCAGCCCAGAAGAAGAACCCTCAATACCTGAGGAGGAATAGTTCACAGCAGCTGCACATGAAGTGCAGCCAGAAGGAGAGGCCGATCCTGAGCCTGGCCTAGCACCCCCAGTTGCAGACACCCCGAGGCCAGACTCCCTGCCTCGCTCTCCTGAGTGCCCCAGACGTAGGGCACGTCAGAGGCTGACTATGCAGGAGTGAAGGAGGAGTGCCAGACTTCAGCTCCTGCAGAGGCAGAGGGAAGAGCTGTAAGCCTTTACAGACTCAACCCCAGGGAAGGAAGGACCTGCTCAAAAGCACTCCGTGCACTTGGTTCAATGTGGCAGCAACTTTGCTCACTCAGACCTGCTCCTACGTCTGTGTAGCAGTCGCTCCTTGTCCTTGCAACCTGCAAACCTTGACTTGACTCCCCGGCTCTTTGACTTTCGGCTCTGTGACTGATCTTGACTCTGGACTGTGTTTACAAGCTTCCAGTGTGTGGTCTCTGTGGCAGCCAGCCAAGACAGCACAGCGCCCACCGTGCTGTGTCAGAATCACCAAGGCACCCAAAGGCTCAAGAAGGTCGGGGACCCCTGATCTACGGAATGACTTAAGCCTGGTATCCCCCCTTGACCCACTGGAGTATTCTCCTGTTCTACCCCACCGCCTCCTCCCTTTTCGAATCCCCATCCCTTCTACTCCCTCCAACTCCTCATACTCACCCTGACCAGACGGGCTCTCTTGACAAGATCATTCAGCTTCCTCAGGGCAGAATTCCGGGGCAGGTTCTGGATGTCCGTGAACAAGTCCTGCTCCTCGAGCTCAAAGAGCCGTCGGTTGTCGGAGATGAGCAGAGGCTCCGACCAGAAGGACCCGATGTAGACACGCAGCACCTCGGGGGTATTGAACACTTTGCCCAGCGACCACATGAGTGCGCCGTAGACCCGCATCAGCTGCTGCGTCTCCACCATGTCGGCCTTGTTCAGGACCACCCGGATCTTGTCCTCGTTGCCCTTGAGGGCCCGGATGGCCTCCGAGAACTCGTCGGAGATCTCCAGCTTGTGGGCGTCGAAGAGGAGGATGATGCGGTCCACGCGCTCGGCGAACCACTGCAGCACCGCCGGGAAGTCGTAGCCTGCGCGAGAGAGGAGAGAGGGGCTTCTCAAATAAGGGGTTATTTTCGCACATAAGCTTGAGGAGCCTGGTTGTACTTATTTATCTATATATGTGATTTGCCCGTCTGCCTCTCTTACGGAGACTCAGAAGTGGATTACACAGGGCGAGTTGGTGCAAGCGACCAAATAGGGCAACAGGGCTTTTTTTTTTGTAGAAAAAGCCCAGCAGGAACTCATTAGCATAATAGGCTACACCCAACAGCAGAAACTCATTAGCATATTAGGCCACACCCCTGACAGCACAGCTCCCTCCCGGAATCGGCTTCCCCAGGCGCCCTGCGGCTTGCAGGGCGCATGGGGAACCCGAGGGAAGGAAGGCAGTTTCTGGATCGGCTTCCCCAGGCACCCCACAGCTGCAGGGCACCTGGGGAACCTGAGGAGGGGAGGCAGTTTAAACTGCCTTCCCTCCCTGGATCAGCTTGGCTTCCCCAGGCACCCCGCGGCTTGCGAGGCACCTGGGGAACCCGAGGGGAGGGGAGGCTGTAGGTGTGGCCAACTCAGAAGCCAGCCGGAACTCTGCTCCGGTGCGTTCCTGCCCCAAAATAGCCCTGCAGGAACCAAATGCATTAGGATAGTAGAGGTCTGGAAGCACCAGAAAGAACTGAAGCAGAGCATCGGTTCTACACATGACACATGCTCCTGACCACGACACAAAACTGGCTCTCTAGAAGCTCGCTGGGTGACCTTGGGCTCGCCTACCTCACAGGGTCGCTGTGAAGAGCCTCTAGGCTGATCCTGCATTGAGCAGGGGGTCGAACTGGATGGCCTGCATGGCCCCTTCCAGCTCTATGATTCTATGAGGGTGAAATGGAGAAAGGGAGGAATGTTGTAAACCATTTTGGCTCCCGCAGGGGAAAATTGAGGTATCAGTGTTGTGAATATACAAATAAAAAGAGAGAAGTGCCCTAGTATTGCTAGCAAATGCCAGAAAATCCCTTCTTTCCCCCCCCCATTCATTCTTATCACGCACACACCAAAAAACTCTTTCTTAACTTGTGCCTGTTTCAGAAGGTACAAAGACATCTACGCAAGGGGATTAAATGTACCTGGCAAAATTAAGCCATTGTGTTAGCCTGCATTCCCTACTGCTCCCTTCTCCTCAGAACCGGGCACACCCTTGGTTCACCGAGGGAAGTATTGTCTGCTCACACTGGCAGCAGCTTTCCGGGGTCTCGGGCGGAGGTCTTTCCCATCACCTACTGCCTGGTTCTTTTTAACTGGAGATGCCAGGGATTGAACCTGGGACCTTCTGTGTGCCAAGCAGAGGCTCCTCCACTGAGCCACAGCCCCTCTTTACAGCTCTCCAGGGTCTCGGGCGGAGGTCTTTCCCATCCCCTCCTGCCTGTTCCTTTTAACTGGAGATGCTGGGGATTGAACCTGGGACCTTCTGCATGCCAAGCAGATGCTCTGGCACTGAACCACAGCCCCACTTCAGGGCTCTCCAGGGTCTCAGGTGGAGGTCTTTCACATCACCTCCTGCCTGGTCCTTTTAAATGGAGATACCAGGGATTGAACCTGTGACCTTCTGCATGCCAAGCAGATGCTCTGCTGCTGAGCTACATCCCCACTTCATGGCTCCCCAGGGTCTCAGGCGGAGGTCTTTCTCATCCCCTCCTGCCTGGTCCTTTTAACTGGAGATGCCGGGGATTGAACCTGGGACCTTCTGCATGCCAAGCAGAGGCTCTGCCACTGAGCCACAGCCACTCTGCAGCAGATGAGCGCTTGTATATCACCCTAAGAGATACATGCAGAAGGATTCTCTGAAACAGCCTGTGCTACAACTGTCAAGGGCAGGGAAACTGCAGAAGCGTCACCGCCGAGGAAAGCGCAGTCCCATCCTTGAACTCCGACCTACTAGGCAAAGGGGAGAGAGGAGAACTAACTGGGCGAAGCTTGCGTTTGCAAGGGAGACGCCTGCCCTCTGTTCCAGGAGCGGATCAAGTAGAAGAAGAAGAAGAAGAGATTGGATTTATACCCCGCCCTTCACTGCCCAAAGGCGTCTCAGAGCGGCTTACAAACTCCCTTCCCTTCCCCTCCCCACAACAGACACCCTGTGAGGTAGGTGGGGCTGAGAGAACTTCTGACAGAAACTGTCCTTGAGAGAACAGCGCTGAGAGAACTTGTGACCGACCCAAGGTCACACCAGCAGCTGCAAGTGGAGGCGTGGGGAATCAAACCCGGTTCTCCCAGATAAGAGTCCGTGCACTTAACCACTACACCAAACTGTAAAGACAGATGCATCTTTTTTGAGCACAAGGTGCGCCTGCCGTTTTAATCTGGGGGCGGGGGGGGAGCCCTGTGCCTAGGGTTGCTACCTCTGGTTTGGGGAATACTTGGAGGTTTTGGGGGTGGAGCCTCAGGAGGGCAGGGTTTGGGGAAGGGAGGGGCCTCAGCAGGGTTCAAGGCCATAGAGTCCACCCCCAAAAAACAGCCATTTTCTCCAGGGGAACCGATCTCTGTCGGCTGGAGAACGGTTGTAATGCAAATGCTCCCCCTAAGCTGTGAAGTCTCGTGAGCGACGATTCTACTTTGCGAGCTACCGGCAATAAAGTTGTGAGCAGGCGATCTGGCCGCTGCATAAATGACCTGGCCCTGGAGCCCTCCTTCCTGAGCTGAGACAAAAACGTGCGAGCCGGAGGCTAAAAAAGCTGTGAGCTGGCTCGCATTAACTCGGCTTAGGGGGAACACTGATAGCGGGAGAGCTCCAGGCGCCACCTGGAGGTTGGTACCAAGACGGATGCAGAGCGTGACCTAGTCAGAAACATGAAAGGTGGACAGCAACCAGGGTGATGCAGAGAGAGGTGTTTTGCAGAGAGCGTGATGACTGCGGGGTTGCCAGCTCTGGGCAGGGGGATTCCTGGAGATTTGGGGTGGGGTGGAGGGACAGGAGGGAATAAAGCCATAGGATCCACACACAACCTCCAAAGCGGGCTTTTCCTCCAGGGAGACTGATCTCTGTCATCTGGAGATCGGCTGTAATTCCGGAAAACGAGCCTCTCCTGGAAGTTGGCAACCATAGTTGACAGGCAAATTTGCAAATGCTGAAACCGGGAAAATCAAATGTGCCCACAACCAGTGTTCCCTCTAAGCTGAGTGAGTGCGAGCCAGCTCACCGTTTTCTAGCCTCCGGCTCACGCATTTTTGTCTTAGCTCAGGAAGGACGGGTCCAGAGCAGACTGATTTATGCAGTAGCCAAATCGCTCGCTCACAGCTTTACGGCCGGGAGCTCGCAGAGTAGAATTTTTGCTCACAAGACTCCACGGCTGAGAAGGGAGCACTGTCCGCAACCGTGATGAAAAACGATTTCAGCCGGAGTTACGATGGCCTCTTAAGGAACTGCCCCACCGCTCATTTTTCACAGGTCGGTTCCAGTGTTCCCCCTAAGCTGAGTCAGTGCGAGCCAGCTCGCAGTTCTTTAGCCTCCGGTTCACACACTTTTTTTGTCTTCGCTCAGGAAGGAGGGCTCCGGAGCAGACTAATTTACACAGCAGCCAAATCGCTCGCTCACAACTTTAATGCTAGCAGCTCAAAGAGTAGAATGTTTGCCCACAAGACTCCACATTTCATTTACGGGCATGCCCGTTTCAAAGGAGCAACCGACTTTTAATGCTTTGAGAGGTTTTTTGTGGGAGGGGTTGTCTACCCCCCACCCTGCCACTGCCTCTTCCAAATCCTAGCCAGCTCACGATGGGACCCAGCCAAGGAATCAAAAAAATCAAAAAGCAGGCTCTAGCAAAGGAGTGTTTTTGCACCGTTCCATCCCCAGCCCGGCCTAGAACACCCCCTTCTTGGGCCTGACGCAAGCAGATTTTTTCCCCTTCTCTCTGCCCCGCATTCTCCTTCCCCACCCTCTCCTCCTCCCCCCACATCGGCTCTCAACAAGGCGCACGGCTTTGACTGACGACGCGGCCTCTCCCGCCTCCCTCCCTCCCTCTTGGCAGGCAGAGTTCACCAGGGCCCTGTTCCACAGCACCAAAAAGGAAACCGAGCCGTTCCATAGGAAAGTCTGAGCCGCGGTGGGCCTCATTGTTCTGACAGATTGAAGAAAAATAATATTTTTTTGGGGGGGAGAATCTAAGTTAACAGAGGGAGGGGAGGGGTGGCCGCACACTCTTTATCTCGCTGACTCAGGCACACGGGAAAGGGGGCTTGCCAAAGGTCGCCCGAGCGGCTTTGGGGCATTCACCTCTGGACTGCAAGGTTCCCTCTAAGCTGCGGAGTCTTGAGAGCCAAAAAATTCTACTCTGTGAGAGCGACTGGCACGAAAGCTGTGATAGAGCAATTCGTAAATCAGTTTGCTCTGGAGCCCTCCTTCCTGAGCAAAGGCAGAAAACGTGTGAGCCAGAGGCTAGAAAACTGTGAGCTGGCTCGCGCTGACTCGGCTTAGAGGGAACACCGCTCTGGAGTGGGGTGGGTGGGTGTCACAAGACAGAGATTCTCAGGAGGTGGGAGAAAGAGGCCGTTCTCTGCTCTCTCGCCCTGCCCCGAGACCGAGGCGGGGATGCGGGCAAGGTAGAGATTGAAGAAGGGTGTGCCAGGGCTAAGCTAAGCTTGCCAACCTCTAGGTGGCACCTGGAGATCTCCCGCTATTACAATTGGTCTCCAGACGACCAAGATCGGTTCCCCTGGAGGAAACGGCTGCTTTGGAGGGTGGACTCTGTGGCATTGCGCCCTGCTGAGGCCCCTCCCCTCCCCAAACCCCGCCCTTTCTAGGCTCCACCCCCTAAAACTCCAACACAGAACTGACAACTTAATCCCCAGCTGACCCCGGAACTCATTTCGAAGGCTAGGGTTCAGACCTCTAGTCTAATATATAATGTGATAGTCATAATAAAAAGAGTACTCATGAGTTTGTACAGAGTGCTTTCCGCCCATTATCGAGTACATAAGTAGGGTTGCCAGCTACGGGTTGGGAAATTCATAAGAATATAAGAACATGAGAGAAGCCAATGTTGGATCCAGCCACTGACCCATCCAGTCCAACACTCTGTGTCACACAGTGGCCAAAAATACCAGGTGCCATCAGGAGGTCCAGCAGTGGGGCCAGGACACCAGAAGCCCTCCCACTGTTGCCCCCCCACAAGCACCAAGAATACAGAGCATCACTTGCCCCAGACTGAGAGTTCCTATCTATACCTTGTGGCTACTAGCCACTGATGGACCCCACAGATATTTATCTAATTTCCTCTTGAAGCCGTCCATGCTTGTAGCTGCCACTACCTCCTGGGGCAGTGAATTCCATGTGTGAATAACTCTTTGGGTGAAGAAGGACTTCCTTTTATCCGTTCTAACCCGACTGCTCAGCAATTTCATGGAGTGCCCACGAGTTCTTGTCTTGTGAGAAAGGGAGGAAAGGACTTCTTTCTCAGCCTGCTCTATCCCATGCATAATCTTATAAACCTCAGCCATCATTTCTCCAAGCTAAAGAGCCCCAAGCATTTTAACCTTTCTTCCTAGGGAAAGTGTTCCAACCCTTCGATCATTCCAGTTGCCCTTCTCTGCACTTTCCCCAATGCTATAACATCCTTTTTGAGGTGTGGTGACCAGAACTGTACGCACAGTATTCCAAATGAGATCGCACCATCGATTTATACAGGGGCATGATGATGCGGGCTGATTTGTTTTCAGTTCCCTTCCTAATAATCCTCAGCATAGCGTTGGCCTTTTTTAATCGCAGTGACACACTGTCTAGACATTTTCATTGAGTTATCTACTACGACTCCCAGATCTCTCTCTTGGTCAGTCTCTGCCAGTTCAGGCCCCATCAACGTGTATTTATAGTGAGGATTTTTGGCCCCAATGTGCATCACGTTGCACTTGGCCACACTGGACCCCATTTGCCACGTCGACGCCCACTCGCCCGTCCTCGACAGATCCCTTTGGAGTGCCTCGCAATCCTCCCTGGTTCTCACCACCCTGAACAACTTCGTGTCATCTGCAAATTCCTGGATATTTTGGGGGGTGGAGCCTGGGGAGGGCGGGGTTTGCGGAGGGGAGGGTCCTCGGAGGGGAATAATGTCCTTCGGTCCACCCTCCAAAGCGGCTATTTCCTCCAGGGGAACTGATCTCTGCAGTCTGGGGGTCAGTTGTAATTCTGGGAGATCTCCAGGCCCCACCAGGAGCTTGGCAAGCTTAGGCAACACACAGGTGGCATTTGGAGACAGCAACGCTCTGAGCTCAGAACAGCCGGATTGCCAGCAGAGCTGAACCCCAGAACCTGTCTTTTAGGGAACCAAAAAAAAATGCAGATTGATAGATCAAGAGAGCCAGTTTGGTGTAGTGCTTAGGAGCGCAGAGACTAATCTGGGAGAACTGGGTTTGTTTCCCCCACTCCTCTGCATTCATCCAGCTGGTGTGTCCTTGGGTCAGTCACAAGTTCTCTCAGAGCTGTTCTCTCGCGAGCAATTCTCGAGAGAGCTCTCTCAGCCCCACCTGCCTCACACTGGGTGTCTGTTGTGGGGAGGGGGAGGGGAAGGAGACGGTAAGCCGCTCTGAGACTCTTGCGTGAAGGGCGGGGTATGAATCGAATCCTTTCTCCTTCCGAAGAAGGGAGCCGGGACTCACAGAAACTCCCGACCCCGCCACAAATTTTGTTCCTCTTTAAGGTGCTCCCGGACTCCGGCTCTTTTCTCCTGCTACAGACAGACCGACACGGCTAACCGTCTTAAAAGAAGTGAGCAGGGGACTCACAAAAAGCTCCTCCCCGTCCACAAATTTTGTTAGTCTTTCAGGCGCTCCTGGTCTCTTGCTGTCTTCTGCTGCTACAGACAGACCCACACGGCCACCCCCATCTTGATGTGCCTCCGTGGAAGGCACGTTTAGCCATACAGAGCGGGGAATCCATCAGCCTTGTGGTATAAGGACAAGGGACTCCCATTCTCGCTGTATCTGAAGAAGTGAGCGGTGACTCCCGAAAGCTCCTCCCCCTGCCACAAATTGTGTTAGACTTTCAGGTGCTCCTGGACTCCGGCTTAGGGCTCTTTTTGTAGAAAAAGCCAGGCAGGAACTCATTAGAATATTAGGCCACACCCTTGATGACACAGCTCACTAGCACATTAGGCCACACCCATCAGCAGAAACTCATTAGCATATTAGGCCACACCCCCATGTTACCAGAAGGGCGGTCATCCAGCCACACCCACCTTTTGCTTCTTATTCTGTTTACCTTCTTTGTTGTCAAAACCCAGGGCTTTTTTTTGGAGCGGGAACTCCTTTGCATGTTAGGCCACACACTCCTCATGTAGCCAATCCTAATGAGTTTCTGCTGTTGGGTGTGGCCTGTTATGCTAATGAGTTCCTGCTGGGCGTGGCCAACTCGGGAGCCAGCCGGAACGCCGTTCCTGTGCGTTCCTGCCCAGAAATAGCCCTGCTCTTGCTCTTTTCTCCTGCTACGGATTGATAGCGCAGGCAGGGAAACAAGCAACCCCGATGATCCAAGAGCAAAGTCCTTTTGCCTCCCATGAGGACCGGGTGCGTCTCACATCCTTCTCTGCTGCTGCGTTTCCCATGAGCTTCTCGAACTGCAGAAACCCTTCGTTGCGTTAAAAAGTTCAGGTGCTTTAAAATCTCAAGATTGCCCTCAAATTGTGGGAGCTTCGAAAGAACACATTTGACATTGCTCCTCCCCATTGCCGTTTGGTTTATTATTAGTATTAGCCGGCAGAACACACAATTCAGCCAGTCGTAAGGGGGCCACCTTCCGGGCAAGCAGCCCCTGCCAGCCCTTTGGACATTTCACAGCCAAAGCTCGGCTCTGGGCGGCTCCAGTTGTGTGCCAAGTGGAGGGGAAGACCTGGCTCCCGAAAACAATCACTCCTTCACTGTAACCCTGGAAGGATTTTCCACTGTTCCTCTGTTTATTTAGGAACGGGAAGGAGGAGGAGGTGTGAGGTGAATGTTCCAAAGAAACCTCTTCTTGCAAACTGCAACAGGCGTCCTCAGTGGATTAGGAGAAGAACAGAAGAACACGAGGAGAGGGCCCTGCTGGATCAGACCGGTGGCCCATCCAGTCCAGCATCCTCTCTCACACAGTGGCCAAACCAGTTCCTCTGGAAAGCCAACAACAGGGCAGAGAGGCCGAGGCCTTCCCCTGACGTTGCCTCCTGGCTCTGGGATTCAGAGGTTTAGTGCCTCTGAATGTGGAGGTTCCCCTCAGCCACCACGGCTAGTAGCCACTGATTGCTTTCTCCTTCAGGAATTTATCCATAAGAACCTAAGAAGAGCGTTGCTGGATCAGACCAGTGCTCCATCTAGTCCAGCATTCTGCCTCACACAGTGGCCAGCCAGTTCCTCTGGAGGACCAACAGAAGGGCATGGAGGCTGAGGCCTTCCCCTGAGAGGAACATCAGAAGAGCCCTGCTGGATCAGACTAGTGGTCCATCTAGTCCAGCATCCTGTCTCACACAGTGGCCAACCAGTTCCTCTGGAGGGCCAACAACAGGGCAGAGAGGCCAAGGCCTTTATAAGAACATAAGAAGAGCCCTGCTGGATCAGATCAGTGGTCCACCTAGTCCAGCATCCCGTCTCACACAGTGGCCAACCAGTTCCTCTGGAGGGCCAACAACACGGCAGAGAAGCTGAGGCCTTCATAAGAACATCAGAAGAGCCCTGCTGGATCAGACCAGTGGTCCACCTAGTCCAGCATCCCGTCTCACACAGTGGCCAACCAGTTCCTCTGGAGGGCCAACAACAGGGCAGAGAGGCCAAGGCCTTCCCCTGAGAAGAACATCAGAAGAGCCCTGCTGGATCAGACCAGTGGTCCATCTAGTCCAGCCTCCTGTCTCACACAGTGGCCAGCCAGTTCCTCTGGAGGGCCAACAACAGGGCATAGAGGCCATGGCCTTCGCCTGATGTTGCCCTCTGGCAGTGGAATTCAGGGGTTGACTGCCTCTGCATGTGGAGGTTCCCCTCAGTCACCAAGGCGAGTAGCCATTGACAGACTTCTCCTCCATGAATCTATCTAATCCCCTTTGAAAGCTGTCTATTCCTGTGGCCATCATTACATCCTCTGGCAGCAAATTCAACATTTCTACCGCTCTCTGTGTGAAGAAACATTTCCTTTGGAATTAGACCCGGAGGTACCCACACAACATCTGGAGACATATGAGAATTCTGTTTTACACACAGGAATTATGGGGTCCCGTATGAGATCTTTTTGCACCCCAGTGTCCAAGCATACAAAAATCGGGTGGGTGGGTGTGCTCAGGCCACGAGGCATGATGTGTGAGATTGAAGAACGGATCTCTCTCAGAGTCTTTTCTAAAGCTCAAAACAGCTGCTTGAACAGGCTCGGAGAGGGGGCAATCCACAATCCACACATGCCCCGTGAAGATGCAATGAGTTCAGCTTTGGGGTCAGGCCTTTAGCTACAATGGGGCATCTCGGGGCCCGGCCCCCTGACTTACTGCCAACGCCCCCCTACAACTTCCCATCCAGCCCAGGCACCCCGACTTCCATTTTTTTATTTTATTTGTGGCGCTTCCTTGGGGCTGCACTGGGGTTCTGTGTGGGGTGCCCCCGACTTATTTAAAGGCCCCCCTGAATTAAGAAATCCTGGCTATGGGCCTGTTTGGAGTTTTTTAAAAAGCCTGTCTTCCTTACCCTCACTGCACCCACTCCAGTGGGACTGTAAACAGCTCAAGGAAGGAGGGGGGAATGGGGTTTTTTTGGTATTTTTCATATGTGCATGTGTGCGTTTGTGTGTGTGCACCTGGAAGTCACGGCGACCTCTGGTGACTGACCCCTACTGGGGGCCTGGGGGATATTCGGAGAGGTGGCTGAACAAAGCCTGCCCCCACCTCCCGACTGCTGGTATTCCTTGGAGGTCTCCCATCCAAGGACTTATCAGGGTCGACCCTGCTTAGCTTCCCAGATCTGACGAGATTGGGCTTGTCTGGCCTATCCAGGTCAGGGCAAGGGTGGGGGGAATGGATTTTGATCAGGAAAAACAGTATGGGGGAGATTTTAAGCACCCCCCTTCTCTAGCGCCCCCGGTTTGATCCAATACCCTAACCTGGGCACGGATTCTAAACTGCCGATCTGGCAGTACAGGACAGTCACAACAGGGCAGCAGGGAATGGTTCTCCAGTGACGGCATTTTGAAAATTCTTGGTCAAAGTGCCTTTAAAAGAAGAAGAAGAAGAAGAAGAAGAAGAAGAAGAAGAAGAAGAAGAGGGAGGGGGAGGAGGAGGAGGAGGAGGAGGAGATTGGATTTATACCCTGCCCTTCACTACCCAGAGGAGTCTCAGAGCGGCTTACAAACTCCTTTCCCTTCCCCTCCCCACAACAGACACCCTGTGAGGTAGAAGAAGAAGAGATCTGGATTTATACCCCGCCCTCCACTACCCAGAGGAGTCTCAGAGCGGCTTACAAACTCCTTCCCCTTCCCCTCCCCATCAACAGACACCCTGTGAGGTAGAAGAAGAAGAGATCTGGATTTATACCCCGCCCTCCACTACCCAGAGGAGTCTCAGAGCGGCTTACAAACTCCTTCCCCTTCCCCTCCCCACAACAGACACCCTGTGAGGTAGAAGAAGAAGAGATCTGGATTTATACCCCGCCCTCCACTACCCAGAGGAGTCTCAGAGCGGCTTACAAACTCCTTCCCCTTCCCCTCCCCATCAACAGACACCCTGTGAGGTAGAAGAAGAGAAGAGATTGGATTTATACCCCGTCCTTCACTACCCAAGGGAGTCTCAGAGCGGCTTACAAACTCCTTTCCCTTCCCTTCCCCTCCCCACAACAGACACCCTGTGAGGCAGGCAGGACTGAGAGAGCTCAGAGAGAAACTGCTCTTTTTCAAGAACAGCTGTGCCAGAACTATGGCTTGCCCAGGGTCATCCAGCAGCTGCAAGTGGAGGAGTGGGGAATCAAACCCGGTTCTCCCAGATTAGAGTCCGCGCACTTAACCGCCGCACCAAACTGGCTCTCAAAGCAGAAATTTCACAGGTGAAGCGACTTCCCCTCTCATCCCATTCTCCCCATGTCTGGAGAAACGTTTACTTGTTGGACTTGTGCTGGTCACCCCGTTCAGAACTTTGGGTGCTGAAATTTGGGTCCCCCAAATCTCCTTGTTGCTTCTGTGGAGTCTTTGAGCCGGCTCCAGCGCCATTGAAGATCTCCTTGTGGCTGGTTGGAGTCTTTGAGCGAGCTACGGCTCCTAGGAAGAGCAGTAATTCACCACGCCGGGCAGGCCGCTGGCCCTGGCATGTGCCAACTTGCGGCAGGAATTTCCTCCGCTTTGGAAACCCCGTGGCTTTGTGGAGCGCGTGGGAGAGGGAGCCAGGAGACAGGGCAGCCTGCAGGCTGGTCCAGACGGGCAAAAGCATGGCAGCCCTTCACCAGAAAGATAATAGATTCAGGCTGGTCGCTGTGTTAGTCTGAAGCAACAGAACAAAGTTTGACTCCCATGGCACCTTTAAGAGCAACTAAGTTTAATTCTGGGTATCAGCTTTCATGTGCTGCAAGCGAAGTCACTCCGTTCTCGCTTATACCCAGAATTAAACTTTGTTGGTCTTAAAGGTGCCTCTGGACTGAAACTCCGTTCTCATAGCCGGGGCTTTCTTGGTAGAAAAAGCCCAGCAGGAACTCATTAGCATAACAGGCCACACCCAACAGCAGGAACTCATTAGCATGTTAGGCCACACCCCTGACAGCACCGCTTATTAGCCTGTTAGGCCACACCCCCATGTTACCAGAAGTCTGGCCATCCAGCCACACCCACCTTTTGCTTCTTATTCTGTTTATCCTGTTTGTTGTCAAAACCTTTTTTTTGTAGCAGGAACTCCTTTGCATGTTAGGCCACACACCCCTCATGTAGCCAATCCTAATGAGTTCCTGCTGTTGGGTGTGGCCTATTATGCTAATGAGTTCCTGCTGGGTGTGGCCAACTCAGGAGCCAGCCGGAACTCCGTTCCTGTGCGTTCCCGTCCAAAAATCGCCCTGCCTCTGACATGTTTATATGCTGACAGCAGTCACTGTGCCTTCAAAAGTCTAATAATAATAGATCCAGATCTTGGTATGCGACCTAGCATCTTCTGATTAGAGAAACTTATTAGTAAGGCAAAGGTTCCCTTGCTCGAAAGCCAGTCGAATCCGACTCTAGGGCTGCGGTGCTCATCTCCGTTTCAAAGCCGAAGAGCCAGCGCTGTCCGAGGACGTTTCCGTGGTCATGTGGCTGGCATGACTAAACACCAAGGCGCACGGAACGCTGTTACCTTCCCACCGAAGTGGTACCTATTTATCTACTTGCAGTTTCTTGCTTTCGAACTGCTAGGTTGGCAGGAGCTGGAACTAGAGACGGGAGCTCACTCCGTCATGCGGCACTCTCAGGTCTTGAACTGCTGAAGTACAGAACTCCCACAGCATGCAGTTCAGCGTCTTAACCACTTGAGCCACCGCAGCCCTGAGAAACTTATAGCAGAACATATATCTTATAATTCCGTTTTTTTGGTATAAGATGGCTCTGTAGATGGAATTAGGATGCTATAAGAATGGAACGCGTATTCGAGAAGCTGCAAGGAGTTGGAATGTGAATCGTAACTCCTTATCACCCAGCCCCCCTAAAAACAAGGGAAAGAGGGGCTAGCTGCACTAAGGTCAGAAAGGATCTCAGTGTTCCCCAACGTTCCCGTTGCTCTGAAGAGCAGATAAGCAAATGCAGTCCCCAGCAATACATGAGAGACCGATAGGAAGGTTTAACGTCAAATGGTGCTTGTATGATGTTAACTGCTGGGTACCAATCAGAGATTCTTTAATGTGTAAACTATATGTGATGTCATTCAGGGTGTAAGACCTTCAGCCCCTCCTGGTTATGGCAGAATACAGCTTTGGCACTGATGTAATGCAAAGGCACTCAAGCCCTGTATTCCCTGTTTCAATGCATTAAACAGATATTCATCTAAGTCATTGGGCCCCGTGTGTTTCCAGTTCAGCAACAGGAGCACGCAGGCAGATTTGTGTACCACTACTGGCTGCGGTGGCTCAAGTGGTTAAGGCTCTGCACTGCAGACTGGAAGGTCGGTAGTTCAGCAGTTCGAGACCCGAGTGCCGCGTGATGGAGTGAGCTCCCGTCGTCTGGCCCCACCTCCTGCCTACCTAGCAGTTTGAAAGCAAGGAGTTGCAAGTAGATAAATAGGCACTGCTTCGGTGGGAAGGTAACAGCGTTCTGTGCGCCTCGGCATCTAGTCATGCCGGCCACGTGACCACGGAAAACGTATTCGGACAGTGCTGGCTCTTCGGCTAGGAAACGGAGACGAGCACCCCACCCTTAGAGTCGGATCCGACTGGCTTTCGAGCCAGGGAAACCTACTGGACTCGAATCCAGGGCTTCTTTTCTGGGGAACGTTCGACAAAATTATTTTTTAAAATGTTTAAAAGTTCATAAGTTCTTGGTATACAGACTGAAAATTTTATTTCCTTCTTGGGCCTTAGCTCGGGAAGGAGGGCTCCAGAGCCAACTAATCGATGCAGCTGGCAAATCGCTCGCTCCCAACTTTAATAAAATAATGCCAGGGGCTCACAAGACTCCACAGCTTATAGGGAAGCATTGAATCGGCCGCCATTTGTCCGGGTTACCCTCAGCATTCCACAGTGAAGGAGGACTCATCTGCCCGTGAGATATTCTGAGACATTTCTTATTCTGAGATATTTATCTTTCTTCGCTATGTTTCCCCCCCACACACACACACCCCGGAATTAAAGGATGCTGAAAGGGCCTCCGAAGGGACATTGCTTCACGTTTTGTAAGATGACCGAGGTCTTGCTGGAACTGAGGCCTGCGGGTCTCTCTGTCCCAGTGGCCCAGGAAGGGAGTCAAAAGGAGCGTACGGGACGGACTGAGAAGGCACAGCTTGCCGGGCTTCCCAGAGGAAAGACCAGCCCCCTGCGCCATGGCAACCCAATGCAAGATGACTCGCTTGCAAAATGCTCAGGAATGCCGTCTGCCTGCCAGGGACGGAGGAGGGAGGGCGCCTTTCCAGGGCAGGACTGTGTGCGCCCGCCAGGGATGGTACAAACAAGGAAATGGCATGGAATCCTTGGAATCAGCCTGTTTGTAGCCTTCGGGTTGGGGTTTTTTTTTGCAAAAAAAGCATAGGGGCCCTTTTGTCGTGCGCCTTGGTGTTTAGTCATGCCGGCCACATGACCACGGAAACGTCTTCAGACAGCGCTGGCTCTTCGGCTTTGAAACAGAGATGAGCACCGCAACCCTAGAGTCAGATTCGACTGGCTTTCGAGCAAGGGAACCTTTACCTTTACCTATGCCGCAGGCCGCTTTCGCTTCCTTTGATCATTGGGTTTTAGAAGAAGAAGAACAAGAGATTGGATCTATAGCCTGCCCTTCACTCGGAGTCTCAGAGCGGCTCACCATCTCCTTTCCTGTGAGGTAGGCGGGGCTGAGAGAGCTCTTTCGAGGACTGCCCTTGAGAGAACAGCTCTGAGAGAACCTGAGTCCATGCATCCAGCCACTACGCCAAACCGGCCCTTTAGGGTACCTTCTGCATAGATTTATGGCCGTTCAGGGGTGACTTTGCAGTCAGCACGGCGTTGCCCCGAGGTATCTGAATGTGGTTTTGAGCCGCCCCTTTTCATCAGCGCTGGGAAAACGTGGAGCGAATGCCAGACGCAGAATCACCCTAAGGTCCTCCTGGACTCGGAACTGACAATGCTAAGGTCGGGAGACCCTTCAGAGAAGAGCGGTGTCCGCGAGACTGCCGGGCGAGCGGTCGCTGAGAACAAGGCCCCGTCTGTCCAGGGTGCGGTTTTTCCAAGTTTCCACTTCGCCCCGTTGGCCGAGGTGGGGTTTGACCGGATTCTCAGCATAGTTCAGGGTGAAATGTAAAGATACGGCCATCGATGAGGCTTGTCTCCCTTCACGTGGTTTCTCGAGGATGCCAAGCAACCGAGAAATATTAGAGGAGAGTGGAGGAAAGGGGGGGGAGAAAGGAAAAGAGACACGCCCCCCCCATGGCTGGAATGCAAAGCCACCCTTATCGACCCGTCCCTCAGCCGCGGAAAGCGCTGCGGTCCCAGGGGGAGAGAAGTACAGGAATGTGCGCTTGAGTCAGAGGGAAAGCACGAGAGGGCTACCCCCAACCCCACCCCATTCCCACGGAGGGGCCGTGGCTGTAAGACAGCAGCTCCGGTTGGGGGGGAAGGAATGAGGTTTCCTTCTGCGGACTCAACAAAGGGATCACGGCAGAACTTGAGGAAATGCGTTTCCTTAATGGTGCCGCCCAGTTCAGGGCTCCCCCTTATCCAAACGCAGGATTCGCTCTCTCCACCACAGTCCACTCACTGTGTTTGGTGTCATGGTTAGGAACATGGACTCTAATCTGGGAGAACCGGGTTTGATCCCCCACGCCTCCACATGCAGCTGCTGGTGTGACCTTGGGTCAGTCACAGTTCTCTCAGAGCTGTTCTCTCAAGAGCAGTCCTCGAAAGAGCTCTCTCAGCCCCACCTACCTCACAGGGTGTCTGTTGTGGGGACAGCCAACATATTGTACTGGTTAAGAGAGACAACCTCTAATCTGGAAAACCGGGTTTGATCCCCCACTCCTCCACCACACAAAGCCTGGGCCAGTCACAGTTTCCTCAGAGCTCTCTCAGCCCCACCTACCTGAGAGCCAGTTTGGTGTAGGGGTTAGGGGCTCAGACTCTAATCTGGGGGAACCGGGTTTGATTCCCCACTCCTCCACATGCAGCTGCTGGTGTGACCTTGGGTCAGTCACAGTTTCCTCAGAGCTCTCTCAGCCCCACCTACCTGAGAGCCAGTTTGGTGTAGGGGTTAGGGGCGCAGACTCTAATCTGGGAGAACCGGGTTTGATTCCCCATTCCTCCACATGCAGCTGCTGGTGTGACCTTGGGTCAGTCACAAGTTCTCTCAGAGCTGTTCTCTCAGGAGTAGTCCTCGACAGAGCTCTCTCAGCCCTGCCTACCTCACAGGGGTGTCTGTTGTGGGGAGGGGAAGGGAAAGGAGATGGTAAGCCTCTCTGAGACCCCTTCAGGTAGTGAAGGGCGAGGTACAAATCCAACCTCTTCTTCTCCTCTTCTTCTTTTAACACATGTTGGATAATGCTCCTCTGATGTACTCTAGCGACCATTTGCAGCCGGATTTTCCTGTGTGGAACAGGAAAATCCACTTGCAAATGAGGGCTAGGGTGCATTGAAAGTGCATTAGCCCATGTGTGTGAAAGCAGTTTGAACGTCTGGCCTGGGAAAGCAGTTTAACCAGATGGGAACAGGGGAAGAAAAAAAGCGTTTGAACGCCCTGGGAAGTGAAAACTCCATGTTCAAAGTGCAAGAATCTGAATTGTCCCTTTGATACATCCACTGGGTGTTCTTAATCAGTTTCACAAAACCTTCTTCCCTCTTTACCCCATTTCTCCCTCCACAGCCCCTTCCTTGGGAAAAGCCCCCCCCTTGCCCCTTCCTGGAGGTCTCAGTGTGACCTGAAATCTCCCCCCCAACTGCTTAGACTTCTCCCAGTTCGATGCTGGAAATATTAACGCGTAAGGATAACCTAAACACATTAACATTTTCAAGCTTACAACCACCTGAGAGCCAGTTTGGTGTCGTGGTTAGGAGCGCGGGCTCTAATCTGGGAGAACCGGGTTCGATTCCCCCACTCCGCCACATGCAGCTGCTGGTGTGACCTTGGGTCAGTCACAAAGCTCTCCCAGAGTTGTTCTCTCAAGGGCAGTCCTCGAAAGAGCTCTCTCAGCCCCACAAACGGATGCTTCGGAGGGATCCCCCAGAATTGCAGCTCGTCTCCAGACGACAGAGATCAGTTCCCCTGGAGGAAACGGATGCTTTGGAGGGTGGACTCTGTGGCATTATGACCCCGCCCCTGTCCTCCCCAGGCTCCAACCCAGGAGTTTCCCAACCTGGAGTTGGCAACTCTACCCACCCCCACTCCCCGCCAGTGGCCAGGGGGAGCACCTGGCAATCCTAGGTCGACCTCACGTTCTTTATCCCTGCCAAGACTTTCGAGCCTCACTCCTCTCCCCCCATCTCCACTAATATGCACACGCCCAAATTGAGACTCAAGAGCGCCCTTCGACCCGCCCTGGAATGCCAAGTGCACATCTCAAAGCTGTCTTATCTGTGGACTCTCTCTCTCTCTCTCTCTCTCCCCGGCACATTCTGTTCCCACTCAATAGCTGCCTTTGTAACCGATTCTTTCCTGCGTTTGCTAAATGTTTCCTTGCTTTTTGTAATCCGTGGGCGTCTTTTTGCTCGCCCGGCCAACTGTGCTTGCCAAGTCGGTGAGTTACGACCCCCCTCCCGGGACACGCCTCCCCCCCGGCACGACTTATGGCCTACCGAGCTGAAAACGAATTCAGTGTCCAGTGGGGCACTTTTAAGGCCAACAAAGTTTCCTTCGAGGTATGAGCTTCCAGGCGCAAGGCACATTTTTCCAAACACACTGGAATGGTAAGTAAGGTTCGGATTTATAGACAGGGGCTGAACAGCGGATGAACATGTAACGTGATGAAGATGAGCGAAGGCAAAACGAAATAACCAGCTGAGGTTACGAGGTCAACAGTTGTAAAGCAATAAACCTGTCAAAATAGCAGATAAAGGTGTAAAGGTGTTTTTTCTCATTGTGGGAAGTAAACTGATACTGTCCATCAGGGCTTTTTTTTGTAGAAAAAGTCCAGCAGGAACTTATTAGCATAATAGGCCACACCCACCAGCAGAACTCATTACCATATTAGGCCACACCCAGAAGTGTGGTCATCCAGCCACACCCACCTTTTGCTTCTTATTTGTTGTCAAAACCCAGGGCTTTTTTTGGTAGCAGGAACTCCTTTGCATGCTAGGCCACACACCCCTAATGTGGCCAATCCTAATAAATTTCTGCTGTTGGGTGTGGCCTATTATAGTAATGAGTTCCTGCTGGGCGTGGCCAACTCGGGAGCCAGCCGGAACTCCTTTCCCGTGTGTTCCTGCCCCCAAATAGCCCTGCTCTCCATTCGATCAGTCTCTCGTGGCGACCAAACAGGAGCCTTATAAATCCTTTACACTCCTTGCCTGCTTAGGAAACGGTGGGACGGTCAAGCAGCACCAGGCCATTACACACGGCTGATTGTTTGGCTTGGAGGGTCACACAAGTTGTGCAATCCCCGCTCAAATGTTATTTCTTGGTTAGGGTTGCCAGCCTACAGGCAGCCTCCGAAAAGACTCCAAGGCGCTAAATATAATGCTGACAAATCATTTACACAGTCAGCAACAACAAACATACAAAACAAGCACAATGCAAAGCTTGACATTCATATGAATAAATTGTGCAAATAGGGAAAGGTCCAAGTTCACGAGTTGCAGAACCGAGGATTCACATGTCAATTTGCAAATTCAAAAGTCCACTCAACGCACCAGTAGTGCTTCAGGAGAGTACGAACCTCTGTCCCTGAAGACTTAAAAGTTCTGTTCCTGTAGCAGCTCTGCAAGTTTAGTTCCAGCTAGCGTCTGAGTATTTTTGGAGGTTTAATTATACAGAGGGATTTTTCCTTTTTTGTTTTTAATATTCTCTTCATCCGCGTATCTCACTTCTATTGCTAACCTACAGGCAGTGCCTGGAGATCTGCAGTTATCATTGATCGCCAAGCTACAGAGACCAGTCCCCGTGGAGAAAATGGCTGCTTTGGAGGGTGGAGTCTATGGCGTTGTACCCTGCTGAGGCCCCTCCCCAAACCCCACCCTCCTAAGGCTCCGCCTCCAAATCTCCAGGTATTTTGCAATCCAGACTGGGCAATGCTGTTTCTTGGTTCGCGCTGAACATCCTTTTGGTCTGTCTGTCTGTCCATCTATCCATCCATCCTCCATCGATCGATCTATCTATCTGTCTGTCTGTCTGTCCGTCCGTCCGTCCGTCCGTCTATCCATCCACCCACCCATCCATCCATCCATCCATCCATCCATCCATCCATCCATCCATCCATCCATCCATCCATCTACTGCTCATACGGCTTACGCAGAAATTAGGATGAAGAAAGGTTAAAACGGTTGGGGTTCTTCAGCTTGGAGAAACGACGTCTGAGGGGTGACATGATTGAGGTTTATAAGATTACGAATGGGATTGAGCAGGTTGAGAAAGAAGTACTTTTCTCCCTTTCTCACAATACAAGAACTCGTGGGCACTCCATGAAATTGCTGAGCAGTCGGGTTAGAACAGATAAAAGGAAGTCCTTCTTCACCCAAAGAGTGATTAACACATGGAATTCACTGCCACAGGAGGTGGTGGCAGCTACAAGCATGGACAGTTTCAAGAGGGAATTAGATAAACATATGGAGCAGAAGTCCATCAGTGGCTATTAGCCACAGGGTATAGATGGGAACTCTCAGTCTGGGGCAGGTGATGCACTCTATTCTTGGTGCTTGGGGGGCAGCAGGGGGAGAGCTTCTAGTGTCCTGGCCCCACTGCTGGACCTCCTGATGGCACCTGGTATATTTTGGGCGCTGTGTGACAGAGGGTTGGACTAGATGGGCCATTGGCCTGATTCAGCATTGGCTTCTCTTATGTTCTTATGTTCTTAGGATAATAACAAAAAGTATTTTAAAAGATCTTAGTACTGTTTCTCTTATATTTTATTATTGTGCCTATGAATTTTGCCACTGAGAGGGTGACACAATAATTCGTATCCAATAGTAGCCATCAGGGCTATTTTTGGGCAGGAATGCACAGGAACAGAGTTCTGGCTGGCTCCCGAGTTGGCCACGCCCAGCAGGAACTCATTAGCATAACAGGCCACACCCAACAGCAGACACTCATTAGGATTGGCTACATTCGGGGTGTGTGGGCCTAACATGCAAAGGAGTTCCTGCTCCAAAAAAAGCCCTGGGTTTTGACAACAAACAAGGTAAACAGAATAAGAAGCAAAAGGTGGGTGTGGCTGGATGACCACACTTCTGGTTAACATGTGGGGTGTGGCCTAATAGGCTAATGAGCCGTGATATCGTGGGTGTGACCTAATATGCCAATGAGTTTCTGCTGATGGGTGTGGCCTGTTATGCTAATGAGTCCCTGCTGGGCTTTTTCTACAAAAAAAGCCCTGGTAGCCATGACACCCGGGCTCGCACATTTAGCAATTCTGCCTCTTTAAGTAAAAAGTAAAGGTAAAGGTTCCCTTGCTCGAAAGCCAGTCGAATCCGACTCTAGGGTTGCGGTGCTCATCTCCGTTTCAAAGCCGAAGAGCCAGCGCTGTCCGAAGACGTTTCCGTGGTCATGTGGCCGGCATGACTAAACACCAAGGTGCACGGAACGCTGTTAAGTAAAGGGGTGATTAAATTCACTCTCAACTCGTTGACTGTAGGGCACCCCGTAATCACATGTTCGATGGTTTCCTTCTGTTCATACAATCGCATGTGTATGTCTTGGGAGTGCTTGCCAGCGACTCTTTTGTGCTTCTGTGCCTGCGCCTTTGACAGTTGGCCGACCTGCAGCAAGGCTGCTGTCAAAGGCACAGGAGCAGAGCTGGGGAGAAAGTTGGCGACCCAAATCCAAGTCCCGGTTCCTGTGCGCCTGGCCCGGTTTCTCCCCTCGCCCACCCACACCCCTCTCCTGCTTTATGTCTCCCACCACCCCCAGCTGCTTCCTGTGTTTTGACATGGAGACGCACCAGACTTTTGTTTTCCTGAAGCCCGGAGACTGAATCAATATTTACCCACCCAGACCTTGCAGGCAGGAACACAATAGCATGCGCTGCTAGATACCGTCTGGTCTGGTCGCCAGCCAGGGAACACCCGGGGATGTGCCTCAGCCGCCGGGGCCGACCGAGGACGGAGAAGGGGAAGGGGACCAAGCCTGCCCGGTGCTGGGTGGGCAGGTGACCCAGTGTTCCCTCTAAGCTGAGTCAGTGTGAGCCAGCGCACAGTTTTTTAGCCTCCGGCTCACGCGTTTTCGTCTTAGCTCAGGAAGGATGGCTCCAGAGCAAACTGATTTATGCAGTAGAAGAAGAGAGAAGAGACAGATTGGGTTTATACCCCGCCCTTCACTACCCGAAGGAGTCTCAGAGCGGCTTACAATCTCCTTTCCCTTCCCCTCCCTGCAACAGACACCCTTGTGAGGTAGGCGGGGCTGAGAGAGCTCTTTCGAGGACTGCTCCTGAGAGAAACAGCTCTGAGAGAACTTGTGACTGACCCAAGGTCACGCCAGCAGCTGCCTGTGGAGGAGCGGGGAATCAAACCCGGTTCTCCTAGATTAGAGTCGGCCCTCCTAAGCACTACACCGAATAACAGCTAAATCTGTTGTCGAAGGCTTTCACGGCCGGAGTTCATTAATTGCTGTAGATTTTCCGGGTTGTGTGGCCGTGGTCTTGGCATTGTAGGACCTGACGTTTCGCCAGTAGCTCTGACCGGCATCCTCAGAGGTATAACACGGAAAGATGGAGTACTCTCTGTGCCAAATCGCTCGCTCACAACTTTTAACGCCAGTTGCTCACCAAGTAGAACTTTTGCTCACAGGACTCCACAGCTTAGAGGGAGCATTTGTGAGGATGCCAAAGAAGACGCAGAAACCCTTTCTGGGCAACATCCAGCGTTCCGTGAGCAGGCAGTACCCGAGGGCTCCGGTTCCATGAGGAGGCCAGGTCAGTGCCAATGGGTGTACGTTTGGCAGGCTTTTAGAGCTGTTGCTACACAAGGTGAAACTCAGCTTGTTTTTGTTTTTTTGGGGGGGAGTTCTCCTGATCGTGCGGGGTTATAGACATGCTGGCTTTGCAGCTGAATGTACAGGTGTCAGGGGGTGGCCAGTTTGGGCGATAAGCCCCCTCCCTCCCCCATGCATTTGCTGATTGCTGGATGTCGTCTGTCTTTATTAGCACTTTATGATGCTACGCAGGTTGTTTAGGCGTATTTTATTGCATTTTATTGCTATTTACTGTTTTATTTATGTGTATTTTATTGCATTTTATTGCTATTTACTGTTTTATTTATTGCATTTTATTGCTATTTACTGTTTTATTTATGTGTATTTTATTGCTATTTACTGTTTTATTTATTGCCTTTTATTGCTATTTACTGTTTTATTTATGTGTATTTTATTGCATTTTATTGCTATTTACTGTTTTATTTATGTGTATTTTATTGCATTTTATTGCTATTTACTGTTTTATTGTATTTTAATGTCTGCATGCCGCCTTGAGCCCGTTTGCTGGCAAGGCGGGTGTCAGGGTCCTTAGTTAGTCAGCCAAACACCAGGCCTTGTTCATTGAAACAAGAATAGTATTTATTAAGCTGCAAGACTAGGTCACTAAAACAGAAGCATTGTTAAGAATACTTTGGTTACATGAAGCATAGAGATATACCCTAAAGGGGGGGAAGGGCCCCCTCCCTTCTACCAATGGAGGAACCTCGCGCGCGCAGGAAGCTCAGAAGCTGTAAATAATAGTTCACCCTCCATCCCACCTTTCCCAGCCTGGCTGTTGTCTTTAGAAAGCGATAGGAGACAGTCAGCCTGGCATTCAAGGCCACTCTTGGCCTGGGATCTTAAGATACGACCCAGTTGCCCGGGCAGCATCGGCAGCTCCCCACATTCCATCCCACCAGTCTCAAAGCATCAATCAACACCCGACATTCCCATCCTCCCTCCCTTCTCTATACAGTCCCATCCACCCTCCCTTCTCCATCCATTATGGCAGGCAATACCTGACAGCGGGATATAAATGGAAAATAATAAATAAATTAATTAATAATGAAAGGGCTTCGAGATTATGCCGGGACGGCGGATGTTATCGAGGTCAAACAGGCCCGCAGATACAAGCTGGAAGTTTCTGGATACAATTTCGACCCCTCCCTCCTCTGTTGGAGAATCATATGGAGCAGAGGTCCATCAGTGGCTTTGGCCACAAGGTATAGAGGGAACACTCTGTCTGGGGGCAGTGATGCTCTGTATTCTTGGTGCTGGGGGGGTGGGGGGAACAGTGGGAGGGCTTCTGGAGTTCTGGCCCCTCTGGTGGACCTCCTGACGGCCCCTGGGTTTTGGCCACCGTGTGGGACAGAGTGTGGGACTGGATGGGCCATTGGCCTGATCCAACATGGCTTCTCTTGCGTTCTTATATGGAGCAGAGGTCCATCGGTGGCTCTTAGCCACAAGGTATAGATGGAACTCTCTTGATTGGGGCAAGTGATGCTCTGTCTTCTTGGTGCTTGGGGGGGCAAGAGTGGGAGGGCTTCTGGAGTTCTGGCCCCGTTGGTGGACCTCCTGATGGTCCCTGGGTTTTGGCCACTGCGTGACACAGAGTGTTGGACTGGATGGGTCACTGGCCTGATCCAACATGGCTGCTCTTACGTTCTTATGTCTGGGATGTTGATGCTGTGTATTCTTGGTGCTTGGGGGGGCAACAGTGGGAAGGCGTCTGGAGTTCTGGCCCCACTGGGGGACCTCCTGATGGTACCCAAGTTTTGGCCACCATGTGACACAGAGTGTTGGACTGGATGGGCCACAGGCCTGATCCAACATGGCCTCTGTTACATTCTTACGAGCCAATGTCTATGGAGAATCCCCCCAATCAACTGCCCAGGACCACCACCTCTCCTCTTTGTAAACCCAGCCAAGTTGCTAACATCTAGAAACATGCACAGTCCCCACTCGATCCGGCATCGACAATTCGGCTTCCACGCACGAAACCAATTTGTGACGTTGCAAAGCGTTGAGCGGGCAGCGATAAGGAGCGTGTGGAGGGGAAATCTTTCATCCCAAAGAGCCGGGGCCGACTGGGGCAGATCCCATTTGCTGCCTCCCCCCCCCCCAACCCTTCACCTTACCTCGGCTCACGCGCTGTTTGGCCCCGGACAGGATCCCCGGGGTGTCGATGAGGCTGATGCTCTCCAGCACCTGATTGGGCAAGTGGGCGCACATGAACCTGAGGAGGAGAGAGGCAGCCGGTCAGGACGGTGAAGGCAGGCAGTGGCAACTCTGAAAAAGGAGGATCTCCCGCATAGGACGGGAAGCGCTCAAGCGCAGCGCAGACCAGGACGCCGGAGCTCTTTCCTTTCGTACCGGTGGCAGAAGGTACCGGCAAGTCGCAGCTGGCTTGTGGCGACCCCTGTAAGGGTTTGAATGCGAGAGGCAAAGGGAGGCATTTTTGGCACTGCCTGTCTCTGCGTAGCAACCCAGGGCTTCCTCGGTGGTCTCCCATCCAAGGGCTAACCAGGACCGACCCTGCTTAGCTTCTGAGATCTGACGAGATCAAGCCAGCTTGGGCCCACCCAGGTCCCATTAGCCACGGTATATAAGCATCAGAAATGTACAAATTAACACACCCTGAGAGAGAAATCTTTGCCAGTTGAAGCTCTTCTCCCTGCCCCTTGCTGATGCTAACCGGCGCACTGTCCCTTAACGCTACCGTACGCTGGAAAACCATGAAGCTCCCGGCTACCAGCTCAGCGCCAAATCCACACGCTCCTCTTCACTTTCCAGCTCTTCCCTTGCCGTCTTCCACGAAGACGGTCGCAAAGGGGAGCCGTGTCGGTCTGCCGTAGGAGATCTGGATTCGAATCCCGAAGCGCCGTCCGCGGAGGTGTCAAACTCATTTGTGACGAGGGCAGGGACGGATGAAGGCTCACTGGCGCCCTCAGCACTGACCAATCTCGGTGCCCCTCCTCTCCTTTCCACACTGACCCCAGTCCATTTGGATTTGGCTCCCATCGTTTTACTTTTAAACACATGCATTTTACTTTTAAACACTGCCAATGACACGGCACCTCGCCAACAAAAAATAGAAGATAACCCTAGGGGTGCGCCATGATCAATTTGCACAAATTTTATCAAATTAAATCATCATCATCATCATCACCAGCTCTGGGTCAGTATACAGGGACATCCTGCACAACCTCTGTCATCTGGCAATAAAGGTAATGACCAGTTGCTCTCGGGCTGGATAAGAGCCCTCGATGGGCCAGTTCTGGCCAACAGGCCGTATGTTTGACACCCCTGCCTTAGAAACCAGGGCATGAGTTTTCGAGAATCAAAATTTCCTTCATCAGATGATAAACGGAACTTTGACTCTCAAAAGCCCACGCCCCGAAAATCTTCTCGGTCTCTCAGGTGCTCCTGGGATCGAATCTAGCTGTTCTCCTACTGCCTGCGTACATAGAATCACAGAATCATAGAGGTGGAAGGAACTTCCAGGGTCATCTAGTCCAGCCCCCTGCACAATGCAATGTGTACACAGGTCAGTTCTAAATGCGTGAGTAACAATAGCAACGCAAAGCAAAAAGGCCATTTTAAACGCACTCGGGTTGGGGTTCTGAATCGACTGACGGCCACTCTTATTCCCCCCTTTCTGGGCACGCCAACGTGCATGTGGTTTCGCTTCTAAACTCTTGACGCTGAGCCTCAGATTGTGAGAAATGTCAGACAGGTCCTGTGGAGACATGCAGGCGAAAGGTGGGGCGGAAATCCACCCATTCGCCTCTCATCCAAGTTTCTTTGAAACCCTCCCCTCGGTTTTATTGTACTGTGGGACAGCGTTTGCGTTTTCGGCGCTGCTCCAGTTCACCCTTGACGGGTCTTCGTTTCTGTAAACTTCCCTCGAAAGCTTTTGAACATCGGAAAAGAAAAGGCATGCACGCACACGTACATGTAGGAATAAACAACACTGACCCAGAGAGAAGGAAACGGCAGTTGAAAGATACCGAGTAGTGGAGCAGAGGCAGTTGAGGTCTGTGCCGAAGAAAACGAGAGATCCACGAACAGCTCTCGTTTGACATTTCGGATATTTATTTTATTAGACTTCTATTTTGTTAGACACCAGAAGGCTCAGGGCGGGGTGCAACAAGTTAAGACAATATCGTAATTATTAAAACTGTTTAGCATAATAACAATCAAAGCTAAAATCTGATGGCACCAGTAGGCACTGAATACATGCTTATATCACATGTACAAGACAATACCTTCGTACTGCGTGTAAATTTATGGGGAATAACTCACACTGTTCTGGTTAAATGCTCTAGGGTTGCCAGTCTCCAGGGGGGCCCTACAGATAGGGCTGCCAGCTGTCCCCTGGGAGGGGAAGGGTGGTAGATTGTCAGATCCAGGTTGGGAAACTCCTGGTGATTTGGGGATGAAGCCTGGGGAGGACTGGGACCTCAGTGGGGCACAATGCCACAGAGCCCACCCTCCAAAGCATCAATTTTCTCCAGGAATTTCAAAGGGAGATTAGAAAGAGAGACTGCTGAACAGCAGCTGATAATGAAGCTCAAGGCAATGTATCCTCCTGGACTGAATCGAGACCGAGGTTTCCTGTCTCGTTACCGATGCTGATTTCTCCATGCCTACTACCCCTCTGCACATCTCACCTAAATCCAATCACCTGCCATTGTCATTCACCTGCTATCATCATTTGCCTGCTAATGTCATTGGGCATCTGCAATCTCTCCGCTTTCCAATAAATAGTACAGATGGACCCCAATTCTAACTGTATCTGAAGAAGTGAGCTGTGGCACCCGAAAGCTCCTCCCTTGCCACAGATTTTGTTAGTCTTTAAGGTTGCTACTGGATTCTTGCTCTTTTCTACTGCTACAGACAGACTGACAAGGTGATCCATCTCGATTTTCTCCAGGGGGGACTGGTCTTTGTAGTCTGGAGATGGGCTGCAATTCCCACCTGGAGGCTGTCATCCCTACCTAATTACAACCGATATCCAGACTCCAGAGATCAGTTCCCCTGGAGGAAACGGCTGCTTCGGAGGGTGGACTCTATGGTATTATGCCTTCCAGAGCTTCCTCCTCTCGCCAAACTCCACCCTCTGCAGGCTGCCCCCTCCCCAAATCTCCAGGAATTTCTTAACCCAGAGCTGGAAACCTGAATCACTGATGCTGAGTGAGATCCCCTCCTCAACCAACAGGGCAGATATTTACAGTAGGGCTGTCCCCCAATTAAAGCATTAAAGAGACGGTCTTGGGGCACGAAGATTTCTCGCCGTACCAGCTTTCAAGGGCTACCGGCAATTTCCTCCGGGGCCTTCTCCGCTGCCCTTGTCTCGGAAAATTAACTGTTATGTACTGAGTGTGAATCGCTCCTATCTATTCACACGTTAAGCTTGAGTCTGAATGTGGCTCTTCAGATGTCGCATTGCTATTGGTCGGTTTCTGCGAAACCTGTGTAATTACCCAATCACTGAGTGATATTGTTGCAAAGAGGGAACGGTCCTGCTTGGCCTTTATCCCTGTATTCTGATTGGTCTTTAACTTGCAATGGGTGTGGCTTGGACAGCCCGGGAGAGTTTAAAAGAAGGAGCTGTGCTCCCCTTGTTGTCTGTGTGTTCCTGACTTACAGCTGCTGTTTAATAAAGCTGAAATCACTTGAAGCTGAAGCCTTTGTTGAGTCTCATACTTAACATTAACAATTGCGCCTATAACCGCCGGCTGTTCCCAAAGCCTGGCCCGAAGATTTTTTTGCTACCCTGGAGGAATTACAGTCTCGCAGCCTCACCCCGTCTTATCCTAACCACGGCAGAGTCACTGATCTAGAGGCGACTGGTATACTGTTTTCTCATGTCCGGGGCCGGCTGGTTTTGACCCCGCTCTTTTACGGCTATCTGCGTCTACAACCGCTGGAGGTCACAAGACTCTGGACTGACGGCATTCCCTCGGTATCAGCCGGCTGCCGATCTGCTGAGCTGTCTCTGTCTGCCTCCTCGACGAGCGCCAGCCAGCGGTCTCGTCTCCGTGACATTTCCAGGGCTGAGGCAGGGCTGGCACCCCCGGGTACGTGCTTTTTTTTTGCGAATGTGGTTGGGTTGGACCCGGGACCGACGGCGCAAACCAACCCTCTCCAATTGGCCAGAGGACGGTAGCTGCACTACCGCAAGCAGCAACAAAGGCTGTCCGTGGGTGTCAAAAGGTACTGCTATTTAAAAAGTACCAGTTCAGTGTATCAATCGTGTTTTTTAAAATCCCGCCCTGCCTTCAAGGAGTTCGTACGTGGTCAGCCCCTCTTCCGTTTTCTCGTCAGAGCGAGCCCGTGAAGTAGGTTACACTGAGATTCATCCAAGGTCACCCAGGAAGCTGCATGATTTGAACTCAAAGCCCCCAAAATTCCATATGTTAATCAAAGAGTGATTAACATATGGAATTCACAAAGAGTGATTAACATATGGAATTCACAAAGAGTGATTAACATATGGAATTCACAAAGAGTGATTAACATATGGAATTCACTGCCACAGGAGGTGGTGGCAGCTACAAGCATGGACAGTTTCAAGAGGGAATTAGATAAACATATGGAGCAGAAGTCCATCAGTGGCTATTAGCCCCAGGGTATAGATGGGAACTCTCAGTCTGGGGCAGGTGATGCACTCTATTCTTGGTGCTGGGGGGGCAGCAGTGGGAGGGCTTCTAGTGTCCTGGCCCCACTGATGGACCTCCTGATGGCACCTGGTATATTTTGGCCACTGTGTGACAGAGTGTTGGACTAGATGGGCCATTGGCCTGATTCAACATTGGCTTCTCTTATGTTCTTATGTTCTTATTTTAGTTCAGTAAGCAAAAGAGAGGGCGTATCTCCCGACTGACTACTTCAGACAAGTGATCGCTACTTTGACAAATCTCATTTTGAAGACCTCTCCTCTTTAAGCTGTGATCATTGCTACTAGCCAGGAATATTCCTAACCTCCCAACCTCAAAAGAGGACATTTTCATCAGAGGACGGACACAGACAAAAAGAGGACCTGTCCTCTCAAAAGAGGACATCTGGTAACCAATGTTCCCTCTAAGCTGAGTGAGTGTGAGCGGGCGCACAGTTTTCTAGCCTCCGGCTCACACATTTATGCCTCAGCTCAGGAAGGGAGGGCTCCAGAGCAAACTAATTTGTGCAGCGGCCAAATGGCTCGCTCACAGCTTTAATGCCGGTAGCTCACAAAAATAGAATTTTTGCTCACAAGACTCCACAGCTTAGAGGGAGCATTGCCGGTAAACCCACTACATCACAGTGCGCCAACGCATTCACAGCTGAAGCCCTAGGGTTGCCAGCTCCGGGTAGGGAGATACCTGGAGATTTTGGGGGTGGAGCCTGAGGAGGGCGGGGCTTGGGGAGGGGAGGGGCCTCAGCGCGGTCCAATGCCATAGCAGCCCACCCTCCCAAGCAGCCGTTTCCTCCAGGGGAACTGATCTCTGCAGCCCGGAGATCTCCCGGCCCCGCCTGGAGGCTGGTCATTCTAGTCTAGGGTTGCCAGACCCCCAGTCCAGCCAGGGGATTCCCCAATCTTCCGGGCTCCAATTCGCTGCCAGCCAGCCAGTGGGAGGAAGCCCCACCCCCGAAGAGGCCTATCACGCCTCTGTGGTTACTCTAGGGTAGGGGTGGCCAAACTCGCTTAACGTAAGAGCCACATAGAATAAACGTCAGATGTCCGAGGGCCACAAGACATGAGTAAATATCACACACACGTTTTTTATTGAAAAATATGCACATTTGCTTTTAAAAGGTAAAGGTCTCCCTCGCTCGAAAGCCAGTCAAATCCGGCTCTAGGGTTGCAGTGCTCATCTCCGTTTCCGAGCTGAAGAGCCAGCGCTGTCTGAAGACATTTCTGTGGTCACGCGGCCAGCATGACTAGACGCCGAGGCACACAGAATGCTATTGCCTTCCTCCCTATTTATCTACCTGCAGTTTCTCACTTTTGAGCTACTAGGTTGGGCAGGAGCTGGGACCAGAGACGGGAGCTCACTCCGTCAGGCAGCACTTGGGTCTCGAAATTTGCTTTTACTAATGTTAAAATTGATAATTTTAGATGGGGAGGGAGGGGAGAAAGAGGGAGAGAAAGAAAGAAAGAAAATGGAAAGAAAGCAAAAAGATGCGGGAGGGAGGGAGAGGTAGAAAAGAAGCAGCCTAGACGTTAAATGCGTCCTCCAAGCCCCACCCCCCGCTGGATAGCTTGGCTTGGAGAAGGGATTTAAAGAGACAAATGCCTTCTCCAAGCCGGTTGTCGGGGGGGGGTTGCGGTGGCTTTGAGAATGCATTTAAAGTTCAAGTTGCTCTCTGCCTGGCTGGGGAAGGGAAGACCAGTCGTGGAGGCATGCCTCCCCTTTGCCTCCCCAGCCACCCTGCCGGGAGCCGCACAATAGGTGTGAAAGGGCCGCATGTGGCTCCCGAGCCGCAGTTTGGCCACCCCTGCTCTATGGTAACCATAGAGTTCCGGCCCAAATGCTAGACCGTCGACCATGGCAGCCTAGACTGAAAAGTCCCATCTGCCCAGGACCGCGACTTTCGCTGGCTATCAAACGGTTATCATTCCACTTCCCCCTTTCCTTCGCACTTCCGTCCAGCTCCCCGTCCTTTCTCACAATCGTGTTTTGTATTCCAGACGGGGACCTAAACCTTCTGGCGGGAGTAAAGGTGGATTAAGCAGCAGTCGAGATAGCGGCTGCCAAAAGCTGTGCTGTGCTACGTGCCGGGGTGGAGTCCGTGTTTACTGACTCCTTGATGGAGGAAGAAGAAGGACCATGCAGTATAAACAAGGATGCTAAAAGCAGACCCTTCCGGAAAAGGCCGATGGTTTTTCCACCGTCCTGGGCCAGCCAACAGTCTTGAAAAGAGTCTGTGCCGGTCTGGAGGGCGGTTGCCACAGAACCGGGTTATTAAACAGCGACCTAGCAGGTATAAATCAACAGGCAAAGTTTTCCTTGGGTCAGAGGGACAAGACAGGGAAGTCTGTCGGTCCCTGCCAGTTACGGCAGCTGCAAAAGACACTGAGCCGTGGGTGTCTGGAAAACCTGGCAACTCGGGACGTTCCAGATTCCGGCACCCCTCGCCCCTCCGTATTCTCGCTCGTTTTTGAGTCCTCAGCATCGTGCAATTCACCCCGTCAATCTTGCTCTCCCTTTTATGAACCATAAGGAGAACCCTCTAGTCCAGCTTCCTGTCTCACACACTGGCCAACCAAGTCCTCTGGAGGGCCAACCACAGGGCAGAGAGGCCGAGGCCTTCCCATGACAAGAACCTCAGAAGAGCCTTGTTGGATCAGACCAGTGGTCCATCTAATCCAGCATCCTGTCTCACACAGCGGCCAACCAGTTCCTCTGGAGGGCCAACAACAGGGCAGAGAGGCCGAGGCCTTCCCCTGAGAGGAATATCAGAAGAGCCTTGCTGGATCAGACCTAGGCTTGCCAAGTCCCCCCGGGGGGCGGGTAAACCCCCGCCCGAGAGGCCCGTTACCCGCCCCCAGAAAATCGGGCCCCGGGGGGAACTCCACCCCCTTCCGGCAACGTCCCCAGCATGATGATGTCACTTGGAGGTGACATCATCATGCTGGGCACGCCGGGGGCGGGAAGTTCCATGACTCAAGGGAAAACTCTATGTTTTCCCCTCGAATCCCGGCGGCCCCGCCCCCAACGTCCTGACGTGATGACGTCACTTCCGGTGACGTCATGGCGGCGGCGCGCGTGCAGAAGCTCCAGGTGCCGAGCGGGACTCCCCCGCTCTAAGAAAATTTGCACTTGGCAACCCTAATCAGACCAGTAGTCCATCCAGTCCAGCATCCTGTCTCACACAGTAGCTAACCAGTGCCTCTGGAGAACCAACAACAGGTCAGAGAGACCGAGGCCTCCTTCTGATGTTGCGTCCTGGCATGGGCATTCAAGCTTTACTGCCTCTGAGTGTGGAGGTTCTCTTTAGTCACCATAGCTAGTAGCCATTGATAAGACTTCTCCTCCATGAACCCGTCTAATCCCCTTTGAAAACCACCTGTGCCTGTGGCCATCACTACATCCTCTGTGGAGGTTGGGGGATCTCAGGAGATGTGGCAAGCCCGTCTGGCAGCAAATCCCACATTTTAATCCCTCTTCCCAAAAGATGTACCCCAAAATCCCCCAGATCCTCCAGCTGGGGTTGCTACGACAACTGATTTCCAGGCAACAGAGGTCAGGTCACTGGAAGAAAATGGCTGCTTTGGAACTTAGACTCTATAGCATTATGCCCCAAGCCCCGCCCTCCTGAGGCTCCACCCCCCAAATCTCCAGGTATTTCCAAACCTGGAGCTGGCCAACCGTACCTCCAGCCCAATTCACAGGACTTTCCACCTCATGGCTGCTTCCCACCCCTATCACTCGGTCCCAAGAGAGGGATCTTTCTCTCAGACCAGACTGTCCCCTCAGTTTAACTCTGTGAGAGGGAAGACCGCAGAAGAGAAAAGAACACAGTTCCACACACAAAGCTTAAGTCCCAATCTCCTCACACAATCCCTGAACACCGATTGGTTACAACTGCTGCTAAGCATTATGGGGATTGTAGGCTGTGCCAGCTTTCCACTCCCACACAGGTCTCTTGGGTCTAGGCCTTGTAGCCCAGTCCTGCAGAAATCACGACAGCATGGGACCCATTAGGCAGCAAACACATGACAGGAAGTCATGTGACAGGAGAGTCACGTGGCAGGAAGAGGGGGCACAGAGTCTGCCCCCCGGGGTCAAGGCCAGGACTCTTAGTAATCCGATGACTGACGCAGTCAATGATATTTGGGTGTCCCTTAGAAAGGCATTAAGTGCACAAAGTTTGTTGTTGTAGTCTTTTGTATTCAACGCACACTTTAAAATGATGCGACGGTGGACTAAAATCCTCTGCCTGAGGTTAACAGATGTGACTTCCAATGGAAAGGGTCTCTCGTATATAGAGCTAAAACAGACACATAATGCAGTCAAGTGGTTTCAACCTTTCCCTTTCTTAGCTCGAATGGAGCTAAGAAAGGATGGAGAATGCAAGACATTCTTTCCCAAACCATAAGCCTGTGATTGTCCCCCATTTCCACTTTTCCAAAGCTTAGTGCGCAGAGAGAAGGTGTCACGGTAGAGCCTGATCTCCTCAGATCTCAGAAGCTAAGCAGGGTCAGTTTTTAGAAGGGAGACCACCAAGGAAGGCTCTGCAGAGGAAGGCAAAGGCAAACCACCTCTGCTTCTCCCTTGCCAGGAAAATCCCTTGCTGGGGTTATTTGGTTGCAGGAAGGAAGATGGCGCGGTATCTCGGAAGCTAAGCATCTTGGAAGCTAAGCAGGGTTGGTAGTTGGAGGGCAGACCACCAAGGAAGGCTCTGCAGAGGCAAACCACCTCTGCTTCTCCCTTGCCTGGAAAGCCCCTTGCTGGGGTATCTGGTTGCAGGAAGGAAGGTGACATGGTACAGCCCAATCTTGTCAGATCTCAGAAGCTACGCAGGGTGGGCATTTGGATGGGAGACCACCAAGGAAGACTCTGCAGAGGAAGGCAATTGGCAAACCACTTCTGCTTCTCCCTTGCCAGGAAAGCCCCTTGCTGGGGTTATCTGGTTGCAGGAAGGAAGGTGACACAGTATCTTGGAAGCTAGGCATCTTGGAAGCTAAGCAGGTTTGATAGTTGGAGGGCAGACCACCAAGGTTGGTTCTGCAGAGGCACACAAGGGCAAACCACCTCTGCTTCTCCCTTGCCTGGAAAGCCGCTTGCTGGGGTAATCTGGTTACAGGAAGGAAGGTGGCACGATATAGATCGATCTTGTCAGATCTCAGAAGCTACGCAGGGTGGGCATTTGGATGGGAGACCACCAAGGAAGACTCTGCAGAGGAAAGCAAGGGCAAACCCACTCTACTTCTCCCTTGCCTGGAAAACCCTTTGTCGGCGTCGCCATAAATTGGCTGTGACTTGCCGTTTTAGTATGCTCCACGTCTCTCTTTTGGTGACTGCCTAAGCTGGGATGATACAGATGAGCAATTTCTCCTCTCTATATTATCTATTTAAACCAGGGGTATTATTGGGCGGGAACGCACAGGAACGGCGTTCCGGCTGGCTCCCGAGTTGGCCACGCCCACCAGGAACTCATTAGCATAATAGGCCACACCCAACAGCAGCAATGCGTTAGGGATGTGTGGCCTAACATGCAAAAAAAAAAGCCCTGGGTTTTGACAACAAACAAGGTAAACAGAATAAGAAGCAAAAGGTGGGTGTGGCTGGATGACCACGCTTCTGGTAACACGGGGTGTGTGGCCTAATATGCTAATGAGCTGTGCTGTCAGGGGTGTGGACTAATATGCTAATGAGTTCCTGCTATTTGGTGTGGCCTGTTATGCTAATGAGTTCCTGCTGGGCTTTTTCTACCAAAAAAGCCCTGATTTAAGCATTTATATCCTACCATTCCTTATGGCTCAAGACGGCTGCCTAGCGCTTCCTACCTACCTCGCAGGGTGTCTGTTGTGGGGAGGGGAAGGGAAAGGAGTTTGTAAGCCGCTCTGAGACTCCTTCGGGTAGTCAAAGGCGGGGTATAAATCCAATTTCCTCCTCCTCCTCCTCCTCTTTTTCTACTAAAATCCTCACCCTTTTGTGTAACTGATACATAAGGGCTATGTCCTTACTGCGGCTTTTAAAGCTCTGGATTCGAATCCTCACCATCCCCGCAAGGATTGATGTAACCCTGGACATTCCCAAAAGACAACAACAAATAAATGTGGGAAAAGCTGACGGACTCTAGACTACGGGGTTTTGTGGGGAGGGGTGTGTGTGTGTCAACATAAGCCCTATCCGCTACCCCCCCGGATGCCTAGCTTGGCCACCCTAGCAAGGGCTCTCGGTTTCTCCTCTTTTCCTGGCATCCATCTTGTGGGAACGGCCCCCTCCCCTCCCAAAAAGATCAGCACATCTGGAGAATTGACTTGTTTCCAGGCAGTGTGCGCGGATGGGGTGTTACCAGGACATGCTGGCATGGAGCACCCAGCCGCGTTCCAGGGAGTCGGGCTTCAAGCTACGCACACTCTCCAGAAAAAGTACTGGAATCTTTCTCCGCCTTTCTCTCTTCCCCCGGGGAAGCCAGGGGGGTGGGAACAGGTGCCCTTTACATTCCACAACCGCTCCTTTCCCCAACCCCTTCCCCAACCCCTTCCCTAGGGGCAACCGGACAGCAAACAAGGAGGGGAACGGGAAATCTACATGGCTCTAGACACGGCCTGTAGAGAAGAAGAAGAGATTGGATTTATGCCTCGCCCTTCACTACCCGAAGGAGTCTCAGAGCGGCTCCCGATCTCCTTTCCCTTCCCCTCCCCACAACAGACACCCTGTGAGGTAGGCGTGGCTGAGAGAGCTCTTCCGAGGACTGCCCTTGAGAGAACAGCTCTGAGAGAACTTGTGACTGACCCAAGGTCACACCAGCAGCTCCATGTGGAGGAGCCCAGAATCAAATCCGGTTCTCCCAGATTAGAGTCTGCACCCTATCCTTTATAAGAGTTATCTGGAGAGTCCCTGATAAGAAATGACAGCACATAACTATTTATTTTCAAATCTGATTTCTACAAACAGAGTCCAGAAATGCGGTGGGTGTATCGGTACATCTGGCTGCCGCTAAACCTTTCCTGACTCCTCAATCTTCATTGGGTTTGATAATTCCGATTTATCAGCATCTTGGATTGCCAAATGACTCGGGGCGGGTAGCCCAGCCCGCTCCGGTGCTTTTTAAGAGCAGCTTAATATGGAGGAATCGGGAGGGGTAAACCTCTCACGGCTGCGAGGAAGTCCTTGGAGAGGCACCACAGAAACGCTCCAGATGGATAATTTGCACGGCAAGCTGTTGAAGGCACAGCAGCAGGGCATGTAAAAAAAGTTGGCAACTTTTGGAAAGTAGTAGTGAGGAGGGATGCCGGTCTCCAGGCGGGACCTGGGGATCCCCCGGAATCACAGCTCACCAACAGGCTACAGAGATCAGTTTCCCTGGAGAAAATGGCTGCTTTGGAGGGTGGAATCTACAGTATTCTACCCCACGGAGGTCCCTGTCCTCCCCAGGCTCCATCCCCCCAAATCTCCAGGCACTTCCCAACCCGGATCTGGCAACCTGACTCCCCCATCGCCTGCCGATGGCCAGGAGAGACCTGCCAACTCTAGTAGTTGGGTTCCGGCTATTTCTTTCAGCCAGTCCCCACGGCGCCTTGAACGGCATCTTTGACCTGCAGACGTGACATGCATCCAGGCCGTTAAGTCGCAAACAGCTTAACACGACCCCCGACAAGGGCCTTTCCAGGCAAGTGAGAAGCAGAGGCGGTTTCCCGCTGCCTTCCTCTGCAGAACCTCCCACGGTGGTCTCTCTTCCAAGTACCGTCCCTGCTTAGCTTCCAACACGCGACGAGATCGGGCTGTGCCATGCCAGCGTCGCCTTCCCGATACACATCAGCCATTGATGATTCTCATCTTTGTACATCCAGAGGAGTTTAGCCGTGTTAGCCTGTTGCTGCGAGATAGTCAAAAAGCCCAGTAGCACCTTTAAGACTAACAAACTTGATTGACGCGGCAGCTTTTGAGAAACACCGCTCTCTTCGGCAGATACGTGGCGGGTCTGAAGAAACTGGCCGGAGATACATAGGTGGTAAGGGGAGGTGGTGGGGAGAGGATGCAGAAAGTGCCATCTCGATGCAAAGCATTCAGCCTTTTCCCATGACTTTTGCAACCGCTTTGCGTTCACATGGCACTTTCTGCATCCTCTCCCCCCCCCTTACCACCAATGCTCCTTCTAAGCTGCGGAGTCTTGTGAGCAAAAATTCTACTTGGTGAGCTCCTGGCATTAAAGTTGTGAGCGAGCGATTAAGCTAGTGCATAAATTAGTTTGCTCTGGAGCCCTCCTTCCTGAGCTAAGGCAAAAATGTGCGAGCCAGAGACTAAAAAACTGTGAGCTCGCTCACACAAATTCAGTGTAGAGGGAACACTGCTTACCACCTATATATCTCTGGCCAGTTCCTTCATACCCGCCACGCGTCTGACGAAGAGAGCGGTGTTTTGTTGTTGAAGGCCTTCACGGCCGGAGTTCGTTCGTTGCTGTAGATTTCCCGGGTTGTGTGACCTGCCTACCATTTTTCTTCTTCTCACCTGGACACAGAGAGTCCTCCGTCTTTCCGTGTTATACCTCTGAGGATGCCAGTCACCGCCACTGGCGAAACGTCATGTCCCACAATGCCAAGACCACGGCCACACAACCCGGGAAATCTACAGCAACTAAAGAGCTGCGTTTCTCGAAAGCTTCTGCAATAATAAAATTTCTGGTCATCTACTAAGCCATGCAAACAGTGCATGCCGGGGACTGTGGACGGCTGCGAAAGAACTCAGAACAGCTTCTCCTTCCATCTCTGCAAGGCCGTCGTGTGCATAAAAGCCACACCAGGGGGGAGAGAAAAACCCTTCAGATTTCGACTCAGCCAAGAGCCCCACAGACGGCCATTCTTTCTCAATCTGAGCTCCTCACGCTAATTGGCGATCTGCAGCCAGCGACATCGCTACAGGGTTTTTGGGAAGACGGCTGACCTATTTTACATGGCGGGCCCAACCCTGGATTAACCGTGAAGTGAAATAAGCGCGTGTCCAGGGCACCAATGGGGGGGGGGTGTGCCAAAGAGGGGTTTTCTTTTGGCTTACATTGCTTACTGCTATGTAGTGTTGAATAAATAACTTTTTTAAAAAGGTTCTATTTAAAATAGTTGTGGGGGGGTCTGCCCTGGGGGACAGCCAGGAAGAAAATTGCATTTTTAAAATCTCTTGTTTCACCTTCGGCACTTGTCAGTTATTCCTTTGCGTAGTTATACCCACCTTTCCCTTGCGCCGCAATACCTCTTACACTTTCAAATCCAAGCCCTCTACAATGCAATAAAACCCCTTTACCCTGCCGCCCCCCCCAGAAAATGAGCTGGAACTGTTTTAAAAGTCCCAGCATATTTTTAAAAAGTTTGACTCCAGGGCGACGCTCCCTCTTGGAGTCTTGCGAGCAAAAATTCTACTTCGTGAGCATTAAAGTTGTGAGCGAGGCGATTTGGCTGGTGCGTGGACTAGTTTGCTCTAGAGCCCTCCTTCCTGAGCTGAGGCAGAAAGGTGCGAGCCGGAGGCTAAAGAACTGTGAGCTAGCTCGCACTCACTCAGCTTAGAGGGAACATTGGTCCAGGGGCAACTTTAAAGGCCAACAAAGTTGAATTCTGCATGCACGTGAAAGCTTATACTCAGGGCCTCTGAAGAAGTGCAGACGAAAACTTATAATACCCAGAGTTATTAAACTTCGTTGGTCTTAAAGGTGCCACTGGGCTCAAATCTTGTTCTATTTGCTTCAGACCAACATGGTGACCCACCCAGATCTATCTTCATGCCAGGTTTTAGGGCTGTCATTTCTAAACGCAGGGAACCCTTTTAGTTTTCGGAACTGCATGAAACGCTAACAGGGCACGAACCCTCCTGATGGAAATGAAGCAGCTGAAGTTTCCGGCATCTCTGTATTTTTTCTGTCGGGAAACGCTTCACTTACTAGAGGTCTGCATGCCGGGATGCCAGCCTCCAGGCGGGACCTGGGGATCCCGTGGAATTACAGCTCATCTCCAGACTACAGAGATCTGTCGCCCTGGAGAAAAATGGCTGTCTTGGAGGGTGGACTCTACGGCGTTGTACCCCACTGAGGTCCCCGTCCTCCCCAAGGCACCATCCCCAAAGCTTCGGGAGTTTCCCAACCTGGATCTGGCAACTCTCCGCCCCCACTGGTGGTCAGGGGATACCTGGCGAGTCAACCCTCTCTGTATGTCAGGCCAGAGACAGGACCCTTTTCCATCCTCCTTTGAGGCTGGAAGACACAGAGAGAAAAGGGAAAAGCCCAGGAGCTCCTTTAAGGCAAACAAACTTTATCGTAGCAGAAGCTTTCGAGAAGCACAGCACTCTTCGTCAGATCTCCGTCGGATCTTGCATCTGACGAAGAGAGCGGTGTCTCTCGAAAGCTTCTGCTGCAATAAAATTTGTTAGTCTTAAAGGTGCTACTGGTCTTTTCACTATTTCACAGCAAGAGACTTGACATGGCTAAACTCCCCTGGATCTATGCACAGAGAGAAAAGGTAAACGATTCATGGGAAACAATGCACATTCGATCCCATGTTGCGTATTGGGGATAAAGCTAAGCTGGCAGTCTGGGGTGAATCACCGCTCCACCAACCCTCGTCTCCAGACTTAGGTTTCAGCAAATGCGCTCAAGGGGCAGGGAACGCCGAAGAAGGAACAGATCCCGGGGAACTCACCGGTTGAGAAAAGTGTTTCCAAAGGGGTTGAGCTTCCGGAAGGGCTTTTTGGGGTCCACGATGAGAGCGTTGCCCGGGATGATCCCTTCCGTCTCTCCGTGCATGACGGCGATGAAAGAGTCGGTGGTGGGCTCCGGGCCGATGCGGCTTCCGGGGATGTCCTGCTCCAGCAGGTATTTGATGAAGGTGGTCTTGCCGGTGGAGTACTGGCCGACCACCAGCACCATGGGCTTGTTGTCGAAGTCGGCATCTTCCAGGGCCGGGGAATGGAAATCGTGGAAGCGGTAGAACTCCTCCAGCGGCAGCAGCTTCTTCTTGTAGAGGTCCTTCAGGCCCTCGGTCACGGTGTGGATCACCTCGGGGGTCTTCTTGTCTTGCTTCTTCATCCAGCTGAACATCTCGGCGGGCCCCTGGGTTGCACGGCTCTCAACGCCCACGACTCCTCGAGGTCCGAATCAGGGACTCCGGAAAAAAGGGAACGCAATTCAGTTGGAGACCCAACTGACTTTTTAGAGATGGGTCTGGATTGGGAGAACCTAGCAAGGCCCGGAAATCGGATCCGAGAGCTCCTAAAAGGCGCGCCAAAGAATTGCCCAAGGAGTCGACGAGGCTCTAATCCTTCCGAGTCGTCGACAGGACCCTCTTGGTGGTGTCCCCGGAGCTTCCAGATCAATGCAACTTGGGTGGGTCACCGGGTCTCGAAGGCGGTCAAGAACTTAGTTGAGAAGAGTCAAGAAGAAGAAGAAGAAGGTTCAAGGGAAGGAAATCTCTATGGCAGAAGTCGATGGCTCTTCTGACACAGTCCTTCAGATCTAGGTGCGAAACCAGAGGATCCCCTTTGCCTCTGGCTTCAGATCAAAAAGGAAAGATCCTGTGTACAAACCGCTGGGCTCAGGAGTCAGTCTGTTCTCCAGAGTCCTGTGGGAAGAGGCCGCACGCCAGCACACAGCGGTAGAGGCCGAGGGCAGGGCGGGGGACACCGATGTCTCCGTCTCAGATGGAAAATCCCCTCCTCTCTCTGTTTTTGGAAATTCTATTTTCTCCTCTCTCTTTTCTGGGATCCCAAGGAACATCTGAAAAGGACTCCGCTTTTTGGAAGAGGCGCCGCTGCGAAGACGTGTGGCTTGCCAAGAGGCAGAATGTGTTAGCATAAAATATCCAGGAAGGGAGGGGTCCAGCCGGGGTGGCCAAGAACTTGAGAACAAGCAACACAAACAGAGACACACAAGAGAGACAAATGTTTTTCCCCCACAGCGGCAAGAATGTGAGTTTGGCAAAATAGAGGCCTCTGGCGCCACCGTGTGGTACAGAGAGGGGAGAGCAAGCTCAAAATAAAGGCGTGTCGAAGACGGGCGTCTCCAAAGAAGGTCACGGTAGAATAGAAGCAGAGAGTGGGAAGGGGACCTCCAGGGTCATCTAGTCCAACCCCTGCACAAGGCAGGAAATTCACAAATACCTCCCCCCACGCACACCGAGTGACGCCCAGAAGGTGTCAAGAAACCGCCAGGATCCCTGGCCAAACTGGCCTGGAGAAAAATTGCTCCCTGACTCCAAAGTGGCGACCAGCATTTCCCTGGGCATGCAACCCTTCCTGCCCTCCCTCTCATGATCTGCCAACGTTCATGGAATTAGTAGAAGGGAGTATAAATGCTGTGTAGCCCTAACCTGCTCTAAAATAGAAACTTTATTATCAAATGTCTTAAAGACAATAAATAAGAACATAAGAATATAAGAAGAAGCCGAAGAGTTTGAATTTCTACGCGCCCTTCACTGGCCCAAAGGCGTCTCAGATGGCTGACAATCTCCTTTCCTTGCCTCCCCACAACAGACACCCTGTGAGGCAGGTGGGGCTGAGAGAACTTCTGGCATAAATTGTCCTTGAGAGAACAGCTGTGCCAGAGCTTGTGACAGACCCGAGGTCACATCAGCAGGTGCAAGTGGAGGAGTGGGGAATCAAACCCGGTTCTCCTAGATAAGAGTCCGCGCACTTAACCACTACACCAAACTGAGAAGCCAATGTTGAATCAGGCCAATGGCCCATCTAGTCCAACACTCTGAGTCACACAGCGGCCAAAAATACCAGGTGCCATCAGGAGGTCCAGCAGTGGGGCCAGGACACTAGAAGCCCTCCCACTGCTGCGCCCCCCAGCCCCAAGAATAGAGTGCATCTATACCCTGTGGCTAATAGCCACTGATGGACCTCTGCTCCGTATGTTTATCTAAATTCCCTCTTGAAACTGTCCATGCTTGTAGCTGCCACCACCTCCTGTGGCAGTGAATTCCACATGTTAATCACTCTTTGGGTGAAGAAGTACTTCCTTTTATCTGTTCTGACCAACTGCTCAGCAATTTCATGGAGTGCCCACAAGTTCTTGTACTGTGAGAAAGGGAGAAAAGTACTTCTTTCTCAACCTGCTCTATCCCATGCATAATCTTATAAACCTCGATCAATATATGTAACAATCAATGTTACAACATAAACATACAGCAAAAAATCGTAAGTGAAACCCGGCTCATAACTCTGAACTACCCACAAAAGGAGCCTTGTAGTACAAATCAACATATAAACAATTACAGGGACGTTGTGAACGTCTTCAAAAGCAATGCAGCTCCGGACTCTGTATACAGCCGTGGAATCAATAATACACCTTCGTCACGAGACGAGGATTCCAGATGCGACCTTGTTTCGAAATCTTTTCCAGTCCGAATAAACAGAAATGTAAATAAAACTACGATGCACAGAAGCAAATATAATGTCAACAATAAATTATACAATAGCAAAAACTCACGTGTCTGTTGTGTCAGTCGATGTATCGTATCACAAAAAGGACAATTTCACATGATTATCGTGGACCTAACAACAACAACAACAATAATAATAATAATAATAATAATAAAACATCATGCAATCGTCCATTGTAAAACAACTCTTAAATACTACACTTGTACAAACCACTCACCCAAAAAGGGTTCACAGTCTGGTGTGCAATGATCCACATAAACGGGCTCCCAACTAGATAATATTAACAAAGGTGATAACTCAGATGTAACTACTGCACCCTATCCAGGTTGCTGGAATTCTTATAAAAGAATGATGGACTAGATGGATCTAGATATAAGATGCTCGCTGAGTTCTTACTAATATGCTTGGCATGGCCGAACTCAGATGAGTTAATGTTTTAAGGCAGCAGTTTTCAGCATTTCTAGACCCAGGATCTACAGAGTTATAAGCAGATGACAGGAAGTAGAGGGGCCGTGGCTCAGTGGTAGAGCGTCCGCTTGGCATGCAGAAGGTCCCCGGTTCAATCCCCAGCATCTCCAGTTAAAAAGGACCAGGCAGGAGGGGATGGGAAAGACCTCTGCCTGAGACCCTGGAGGGCCATGAAGTGGGGCTGTGGCTCAGTGGGAGAGCCTCTGCTTGGCATGCAGAAGGCCCCAGGTTCAATCCCCGGCATCTCCAGTTGAAAGGACCAGGCAGGAGGGGATGGGAAAGACCTCCACCTGAGACCCCGGAGAGCCATGAAGTGGGGCTGTGGCTCAGTGGTAGAGCCTCTGCTTGGCATGCAGAAGGTCCCAGGTTCAATCCCCAGCATCTCCAGTTAAAAGGACCAGGCAGGAGGGGACAGGAAAGACCTCCGCCTGAGACCCTGGAGAGACATGAAGTGGGGCTGTGGCTCAGTGGTAGAGCCTCTGCTTGGCATGCAGAAGGCCCCAGGTTCAATCCCTGGCATCTCCAGTTGAAAGGACCAGGCAGGAGGGGATGGGAAAGACCTCCGCCTGAGACCCCGGAGAGCCATGAAGTGGGGCTGTGGCTCAGTGGGAGAGCATCTGCTTGGCAGGCAGAAGGTCCCCAGTTCAATCCCCAGCATCTCCAGTTAAAAGGACCAGGCAGGAGGGGACAGGAAAGACCTCCGCCTGAGACCCTGGAGAGACATGAAATGGGGCTGTGGCTCAGTGGTAGAGTGTCTGCTTGGCAGGCAGAAGGTCCCTGGTTCAGTCCCCGGTATCTTCAGTTATAAAAGACCAGGCAGGAGGGGATGCGAAAGCCCGAGACCTTGGACAAATATTGACTTGGATGGACCGATGGTCTGAGTCAGTAGAAGGGGGTGTTCATGGGTTCCTCAGAGTTACCTGATAGGAGGAGCTGCACGAGAAGAAGAGGTCAGTGAAGCTGTTGAAAAGCACAAGAATCGCAGTGCCTCTGTTACAGGGCCGGATTACAGCCGACGCCCTCCGCTCAGCCCCACGGTGCTGCTCCTCGGCCCCTCCATCGCTTAACTGAGAAGACATTAAGACTCAGCAAGTGCTGAAGGTGAAAAAGGAGATTTAAAAAAACCCCAGTTTTCTTCCCAGTCGTCCCACGAGCCAGACCCCACAACTATATGAAGTGTAAACCATTTTATAAAAATGATTTTTTTAACACTAAATAGCAGTCGAGTCTGGCAGCGAAAGAGTTAAGGGCATGGTAACTGGGGGGGGGGAGACCTCTGTGCTGCCCCCCCCTTCCCCTGGTGCCCTGAGGGACCTGCGTATTTTGCTTCATGGTTAATCCAGGGCTGATCCGTTAGCAGCATAGGAGAGCCAGTTTGGTGTCGTGGTTGGGAGCGCGGACTCTAATCTGGGAGAACCGGGTTTGATTCCTCACTCCTCCACATGCAGCTGCTGGTGTGACCTTGGGTCAGTCACAAGTTCTTTCAGAGCTGTTCTCTCAGGAGCAGTCTTCGAAAGAGCTCTCTCAGCCCCACCGACCTCACAGGGTGTCTGTTGTGGGGAGGGGAAGGGAAGGGAGTTTGTAAGCTGCTCTCCCTTGGGTAGTGAAGGGCGGGGTATAAATCCCATCTCTTCCTCTTCTTCTTCTTCTAAACTGGAGAGCCGGCTTGGTGTAGTGGTTAGGAGCGCAGACTCTAATCGGGGGAGTTCTGGGTTTGATTCTCTGACTCCTCCACAAGTTTCCATACCCTAGTCTGACATTGTAGCCACTACCCTGCTCTGGCTCTCTGAGGTAAGTTAGGAATGCCGGGCCCTTAACAGGATGCTTATTTGTTCCTTAAGCGGACCCCAAATCTGAAATAAGAGATAAATAAAAACCTGCCTAAACTGATATTCTTATCCAGAACCACAAAAGTCTCTATTTGTAGGAAAAAAATTTTCTTGCCCCTTCTTAAGTGGAGGCTGGCTCAGCCCCGCCCAGCCAGTGGCGTTCCCCGGGCTCTGATTGGCTGGCACTCACTTGGATTGGCAGGAGGCCAAAGGCACAAGGATTGGTTCAGAGCCCTGGAGGGGAGGCGGGACTTTGGGGGATGATTGGCACAAGGGCCCTCTTGACCGCCTCTTTCTGCAGCTGTTGGGATAACACCTCCTTAGCTAGGGTGGTTTCACACATGCTAAATAAGGCCGCTTCAATCCCCTTCAGTGACCGTTTGCAAGTGGATGCAGTGTTCCCTCTAAGCTGAGTTAGTGTGAGCCAGCTCACAGTTTTCTAGCCTCCAGCTCATACATTTTTGTCTCAGCTCAGGAAGGATGGGCTCCAGAGCAAACTAAATTTATGCAGCAGCCAAATCGCTCGCTCACAACTTTAATGCCGGTAGCTCACCAAGTAGAATTTTTGCTCACAAGAAGAAGAGATTGGATTTATACCCTGCCCTTCATTACTCAGAGCGGCTTACAAACTCCCTTCCCCTCCCCTCCCCACAACAGACACCCTGTGAGGTAGGCGGGGCTGAGAGAGCTCTTGACAGAAACTGCTCTCTTTCAAGAACAGCTCTTATCAGAACTACGGCTTGCCCAAGGTCATCCAGCCAGGTGCGAGCGGAGGAGTGGGGAATCAAACCCGGTTCTCCCAGATTAGAGTCTGCACACTTAACCACTACACCAAACTGGCTCACAAGACTCCACAGCTTAGAGGGAGCATTGGTCTCATCTATCAGCCAACTGGCCCCAGTGGCTACATGAGGGTTGCCAACCTCCAGGTGGCACCTGGAGACCCCCCCTATTATTAGAGTTGGTCTTCAGATGACTGAGATCAGTTCCCCTGGAGAAGTTGGAGGCTTTGGAGGGCGGGCGCTATGACATCATACCCTGCTGAGGCCCCTCCCCTCCCCAAACCCCGCCCTCCCCAGGCGCCACCCCCCTCAATCTCCAGGTTTTCCCCTGTTAGATATCGTAACTGCATGCAAGAGGATCTGGGATGGTAAAGGTTAGGAGAACTCTCTCACTTGGCAGTTGGCGCCACCCTCTCATCGGTTAGCTGTTGAACCTCTTTGGCTCCTGATTACATAACAACATAAGAGAAGCCCATGTTGGATCAGGGCAACAGCTCATCCAGTCCAACACTCTGTGTCACATAGTGGCCAAAAATACCAGGTGCCATCAGGAGGTCCCCCAGCGGGGCCAGGACACGAGAAGCCCTCCCACTGTTGACACCCCCCCCAAGCACCAATAATACAGCACATCACTCGCCCCAGGGTCCCTACCTATACCTTGTGGCTAATAGCCACTGATGGACCTCTGCTCCATATACTTATCTAATTCCCTCTTGAAGCCGTTCATGATTGTACTTTCTGATTGCCTTCTGTTTCCTCTTATATACAGGACCTGTTCACAATAGGGAGGAAGAAGAAGATGATGAGGAAGAAGAAGAAGAGGAAGAGGAGGAGGAGGAGGAGGAGGAGATTGGATTTATACTCTGCCCTTCACTACCTGAGAGAGTCTCAGAGCAGCTTACCATCTCCTTTCCCTTCCCTTCCCCACAACAGACACCCTGTGAGGTCGGTGAGGCTGAGAGAGCTCTCTCGAGGACTGCCCATGGGAAAATAGCTCTGAGAGAACTTGTGACTGATCCAAAGTCACACCAGCTGCTGCATGTGGAGGAGTGGGGGATCAAACCCGGTTCTCCCAGATTAGAGTCCGCGCTCCTAACCACTACACCAAACTGGCTCTCAAATGTTAACATACGTGAGAATATGTCGTGTAAGATGTGCTTCTCTCTTTGTAAATAAAATTTCTTTCTCTTGTTCCCCTTGGAGTCAGATCATCTTTGTAATTTGTTTGCACGGGATTTTTGCCCTTAACCGGGAAACGTGGAGAACCAGGGATACCGAGGAAAAGTTTCTGTGCTTCCAAGGAAAACGATTAATATTTTTTTTTTACATCTAACTCATTTCCCCCAGCCCTGGGCTACACCCCTCGCTAGCCAAAACGGACAAAGGTCAAACATACAGGCAGGTAGGCCACACCTGACCAAACACCTGGTCTTGGGCTGCAAGAAACCAAGTTCCTCTAAACAAACACCCGTGGGTTAGAAATCCAACTCCCCTCCCCCTCCTCCACAACAGGTGGCAGTTAAGAAAGGGCCGGGCATATCTCGGTAGCCGTAGTAAAACATTAATCATTTTATGGCCCGTTTAAATTAAGGGTGGCGTTTAACATAACGGCACGTTAACGCTTTGCTGCCCCAAGCGCTCAAACTCACTAGTAGAACGGCAGCGTTTTCCGCTCGATGGAGGTTGCGTTCCAAAACCGACAGCAGAACCTGTGACCTCCCGTTCTTCCAAAAACAGGGGTTTTCACACCATCACTTGTGCTCCGAGGGCCAAAGTCACCGGTGTCTCTTTGCTGGGAAAAACATCACTAGAAAAAGAACTGAAGATTTGGTGTGTGTCGGGGGGCAGGGGAGAGAGACTTTCAATACTGGGTTAGACTTCAGTCTCGTATCTTGTAGGTCCAAATCTTAGCTTTGCGTCAATCACTGCTGAGAATCTTTAGCAAATTGCTCTCTTCTAACCTCATCCCTGTTTCCTGCAAAATGGGAGGAAAGATTCACCTGGGGGGGGGGGAATTTAAACAGAAAAGCCTTCCCCATCGCTGCAAATCCAAACTGGGGAATGTACCGCCTGCTACATTTCCGTGCGACGGATGAATAAAATGCATTGGCAAGCCCTCACTATATAAGAACAGAGCACCACCGCCGCCACCCCATGTAGCTTTGGCATTCGTGGCTTCTGCTTCCCTCCCGGCACCACGAAAGCAAACAGTTAACCAGAGCGTCCCTTCGCCCGGGTCCGAAAGCAAAACAGTTTCTACGTGCCCCACCCTGGCAAAAGCAAGTTCCCGTCCTGCCCCCGGGAAAAGGGGCCATCTTCGCACGCCTTCCTTCCACCGTATAAAATAACTCGAGCGAACGGCCCAGTCGCAGACTGACTCGGCCATGGCTTCCCCGGGCATCACCGTCCGGCTTACTAGGGACTCCGACGCCCAGGGAGATCCCCCGTCGTACCTTACTGCGGCCAGAACTACGGGGATCTGAAGGCCCGGTGTCGGCAGGAGGGGAGCCTCTTCACCGACCCTCTCTTTAAAGCCAGCCCCAAATCGGTTGGGTACAATGAGCTGGGCCCGGGTTCGATGGTGACCCAGAGGCTGGTTTGGAAGAGGCCAAAGGTAAGCTGAGAGGACGACGGTCTTTTCTCTGCGCCTGGACTGTAATCACCGGTTCCTAAGGAAAGGAGGCAGTCTGTTTGACACCAGCATCGTGTCCCGGTTAGAATCGGAGGCAGATGTGTTTTGGGCCTGGGAGGGCCTTTGGAATTCTGATGCCGGGGGGGGGGGGCATGGGCATAGCCAGAAAATTTGGGGTGGTGGGGCACAGGGAAATTGGGCGGGGGAGCGGGGGGGGAGAGAGAGAGATCTTATTCTCAGGCAGGTGAAGAAGAGCAGGTTCTTTCCTTACCTGCCGGCACAACTCCCAAAACAGGAGTTGTAGGGCATGGTTCACGATTGAGGGGGCATTGCCCCTAAATGCCCCACTGTAGCTACGGGCCTGGCCCAACCACAAAATGGCCATCACGGGAGGTGGAACCCCACATGGGAGACGAGAGGAGTAATTTGAAAAAATACACGGGGAAAAGAGGAGCGAGACGGAGGGAAAAAAACAACCCTGCAGTGTCAGCTGCTACATGAATATTATTTTAATTTGCGCAGCCAACTGGATCTAGGGTTCCCAGCTCTGGGTTTGAAAAAAATCTGGGGGTTTGAGGATGGGCCCACAGAGAGTGGGGTGTAGGGAGGGACCTTCCAAGGAGTTAATGTAGGGTTGCCAACCTCCAGGTGGGAATTAGCCCAAGTAACTTTCTTTGAAAAGAAGAAGAGAAGAAGAGATTGGATTTATACCCCACCCTTCACTCGGAGTCTCAGAGCGGCTTATAAACTCCTTTTCCCTTCCCCTCCCCACAACAGACACCCTGTGAGGTGGGCAAGGCTGAGAAAGTTCTGACAAAAACTCCCCTTTTCAAGGACACCTCTGACAGAATTATAGCTTGCCTAAGGTTATCCAGCAGCTGCAAATGGAGGAGTGGGGACTCAAACCCCGGTTCTCTCAGATTAGAACCCGTGCACTTAACCATTACACCAAACTGGTAATGCCTTTCAACTTATTGCATTACCACTCTCCAATAACTTCCTTGTGCATAACTGTTTATGCTCCGGCTTAACAAGCATCACTGTTCTTTCTTCACGGCTCCATGCGCTTTATTGGCTCTATGACCGGGATTTGAAAGTAATTCGCCAATTGTAGAGTTTTTCTCGGAAGGGCATCTGGAATTTTTGATCTTATAGATGAAGGAATGGAATACGTGTATCTATATGAACATATATATATATATGTATATATATATGTTCCACATATATATGTTCCATATATATATATGTTCCACAATATGTGGAATTGTTTACATGAATTAGAAAACTGAAGATCATCTCATGTTTCTGTTGTTAATTCTGCATGGTTGTTTTTTGGCTTTGCTTAATAAACTTCTAGGCGGGGTGTGGAGATCGCCATACAATGATCCCCATACAATGCAACTGAGAGAAGAACGCGTGGGCAGCTCCCCCTAGGAAAAAAATTGAAGAAGAAAAAGATATTGGATTTATACTCCGCCCTTCACTCGGAGGCTCAGAGTGGCTTACAATCTTGGGTCACTCAGAAGTTCTCTTAGCGCTTCTACAAAGCGATATGGATCTGGTTTATTGTACTTATCCAGAATTTATTTAAAAAAAACAAAACAAAACCCCAAGCTACTCAGGGAAGTATATGTGAAATTCTCAGAAAGGTCAACAAGAGATACAATCTTGAAAGCGACAAACGAAATAGCCCTAAAAATCAAAGGAGAACAGATCAAAGTTTTAAAAGCTGTTCCATTTGAGATCAGGAAAAGGAGGAAACAGTACAGAGACTTGATATTGTTCCTACGGAAGAACACCACTCCGTACAGATGGATAATACCTGAAGGTCTTATCTTCAACCTCAGTGGGGAAAAAAAGAAAAGATCGACTCTGTTCTTAAAGTGAAATTGTTCCTGGAGCAGCAACAGAAATGGATAGATGGTTCTGAGAAGGCGGAGGGTAACAAAGATGCAGAATACGAAGAAGAAAAGGACTCGGAAAATTCTGATCATTTGACTTTGAAGCAGAATTAGGAGCTGCTGCCCCTAAACCCTTAAAAATTAAACTGGTTTTTGATAAAAAGAAGCTCAGAGGAAAGAAAAAAGCAAAATAGTTTAATTCTAAAAGTCTGATGGTTCCCCCCCAATGCATAACTTTAATGCTAAAGTGCCCATGCTATAGATTGTTTGTTTTTACTTTTATATATAATTACATCTCACCTTTTATTTTGCAGATATTAGGGAAGTCTCAAAAACGTGAATTGTTTTGTATTAATGACCCTTGCTACTCTTTATTTTGGGTTGTCTCCACTTCCCTTACCCTGTAGGTTTGTAGTTTAGAAATGCAATATTTTTTTTTAAAAAAAGAAGAAGTTCTCTCAGAGCTGTTCTCTCAAGGGCAGTCCTCGAAAGAGCTCTCTCGGCCCCACCTCCCTCACAGGGTCTCTGTCGTGGGGAGGGGAAGGGAAAGGGATTTGTAAGCCGCTCTGAGACTCCTTTGGGCAGTGAAATCCAACTTCTTCTCTCTTCCGCTTCTTCTCTTCGACTGCATAGGGTTGTCATGGGGATGCAATGATCTAAGGTCTTTGTGGGGAAGGGGGAAAAGAAGGTAACGAAGAATGAAAACTGATGTTAGCAGGTAAATGTCGGCATACCTGAGAATGTAAATAGTGATATAATGCAGAGAAATAAAGAAACAACCACTCTTTACTGTTCCTGCAGGAAATCTGCACGTACCCCAAGTTTGTCTGTGAAGGAATGAGCCGGACAGACGTCTGCCAGGGGCAGCTGGGTAAGATCTCACCAGTCCTCCTTCCCTGGAACCTTCACGGCACCAGCGCTTGATTGAATTTGCTTACTAAAACATTAGTATCCTTCCCCGTCCTCTAGGTTCAAGAGGATTACAACGATCGTTAAAAACACGTTCAGTTAAAGCCAAAAATAAAACAGCCAGCTCCAGCTTGAGAGCCAGTTTGGCGTAGTGGTTAGGCATGCAGACTCTAATCTGGGAGAACCGGGTTTGATTCCCCCACTCCTCCACATGCAGCTGCTGGTGTGACCTTGAGTCAGTCACAAGTTCTCTCAGAGCTGTTCTCTTAAGGGCAGTTTCTGTCAAGAGCTCTCTCAGCCCCATCTCCCTCACAGGGTGTCTGTTGTGGGGAGGGGGAGGGAAAGGAGATTGTAAGCCGCTCTGAGACTCCTTCGGGTAGTGAAGGGTGGGGTGGAAATCCAATCCTCCTCCTCCTCCTCCTCCTCCTCCTCCTCCTCCTCCTCTTCTTCTTCTTCCTCTACTTCTTCCTCTTCTTCTTCTTCTTCTTCTTCTTCTTCTCCTCCTCCTCCTCCTCCTCCTCCTCCTCCTCCTCCTCCTCCTCCTCCTCCTCCTCCTCCTTCTTCTTCTTCTTCTTCTTCTTCTTCTTCTTCTTCCTCTCCCCCTCCTTGAAAGCTCAGGCCCATCTCACCTCTTCAGGTAGCTCATTCCACAGTGCCAGAGCCATGATGGAAAAGCTTGGTTCAATGCCAAACAGCCCCCCCCTAAGTAGCGGGATAGCCAATGGATCACTGCCCAATGGCAGCCTGTCAGCTGGCGTTCCTAACCTGAACGGATCGTGGCTTCCCTCCACAAACTGTACCACTGTAACAGAAGGCCAGGAGCATCTGCCCTGTGCATCTCCCTAACGCCTCTGAAGAGGCTGCCCCTAAAGCCAGTGGGAGAACACGAGGATCTTCTGGAAGCCTGAAACCGATTTCCCACAAGCCCCTGCTCTGCCCTTGCTCCCCCCCCCCATGGTATGCATCAATTTCTCACTGCTTGCCACACGGCCGCATTTTGACCCACGGCTTCGCCCAGTTTCCCCCGTGTCTTCTGGATCCTGTTTTTTGTGGAGTGCGCGTTCTCCACGCTTGCTGTGTCAAATGGCGCCAAGGAGCTTCTCTTGCTCGCAACAGGTGACTGCTGGTTCCTGGCTGCCGCCGCGTCCCTCACCTTGTACCCGCGGCTGCTGAGAAGGGTGGTCCCTCCGGACCAGAGTTTTGACGTGGAGGATTACGCCGGCATTTTCCATTTCCAGGTGAGTCTGGCACCTTGGCCGACAATTAGTTTGCTCTGGACTGGGGCCCTCCTTCCTGAGGCAAGACAAAAAATACGTGAGCCGGAGGGTAAAAAACTGCCAGCTAGCTCACGCTAACTCAGCTTAGAGGGAACACTGCTGCAGAGACACGGGTCTCCGTGGAAAGCCATGTAGAGGGCGTGAGAGGACAAAGCGTGAGAGAGAGGAGGGGTCAGACGGCAGCTGCTAGGTTAAGACAAAGGGAGGCGTCCCATTCTAGGAGATAACACCTGTACACACTTAAGAGTGATGTAGCAGACACGCACTCCAGGCATGCTGAGTTGCTCACTCCAGTTGGCGCGGGCAACTGAGCATGGGTGCTGGCGGGATTTGCAAGTGAGAGAAGGACGTGTGGGCAGAGAGGGGCGTGCAGCTGTGGGGTGAAAAGGAGGGCAGGAGGGGGACCCTGGTGGTGGACAGATGGGAACCTCTGGGGGCTGTCTGGCCAGGGGCCTAAACACCCGACATTGGTCCTAACTTAAGCACACTGCCTTGCCAGCCAAAGCTAGAAACCATTTTGGAGAGAGCTGGAAGACGGCCGAGGAAAGCTCGGCTTCCGCGCTGCTCCGAGACTTCCTTTTGCTGCAGTCCGGCGGGATTTGCACACAGGACCCGCCACCTGCCGCGTTTGTTGTCAGAGAGGGGAGGAGCGTGCGTGCCATGGGCGATGGTCGTCGGGTTGACGTCAGCTTCTCGACCGGGCGTCTGTCTCCAGCCCGGTTCTCCTGATACATCCATCCCTCTCTTCCCTTCCCAGTTCTGGCAATACGGGCAGTGGGTGGACGTGGTGGTGGATGACCTTCTGCCCACGGTGGACGGAGAGCTGCTCTTCGTGACCTCCGCAGAGAGGCACGAGTTCTGGATGCCGCTGCTGGAGAAAGCCTACGCCAAGTGAGTCAGGCGTCCCGTCTCTGTGGCAGGGCTGCTTAATTCTCAGCAGGACCCTTTCCCTGTATGCTAGTTGGAGTGCCGCGGGATCCTTCGGCCTTGCGTTAAGAGTATTCAGGCCTCGTCTTCACAGTGGCCGGAATGCATACGGAACTGCACTATCAAAACGAGTCGTCGCCGGGGCTTTTCTTTGTAGAAAAAGCCCAGCAGGAACTCATTAGCATAACAGGCCACACCCAACAGCAGCAACTCAGTAGCATATTAGGCCACACCCTGACAGTGCAGCTCATTGGCATATTAGGCCACACCCCCGTGTTGCCAGAGGTGTGGTCATCCAGCCACACCCACCTTATTCTGTTTCCCTTGTTTGTTGTCAGAACCCAGGGCTTTTTTTTTGGAGCAGGAACTCCTTTGCACGTTAGGCCACACACCCCTCATGTAGCCAATCCTAATGAGTTTCTGCTTTTGGATGTGGCCTATTATGCTGATGAGTTCCTGCTGGGCGTGGCCAACTCAGGAGCCAGGCCGGAACTCCGTTCCTGTGCGTTCCTGCCCAGAAATAGCCCTGGTCGTCGCGTTTGTTAGGGCTGCCGGCCTTTATGGAAATGGCGGTGGTGGAAAGTCACAGTTGACTTATGGGTGACCGTGTAGGGTTTTCAAGGCAAGAGACGATCCGCGCTGGTTTGCCATTGCCTGCCTCTGCGTGGTGACCCCGGACTTCCTTAGTGGTCTCCCATCCAAGAACTAACCGTGGCTGAACCTCCTTAGCTTCCGAGATCCTACGAACGGGCTGGCCTGGGCCAAAATAAGCCCAGCGGATGAGGTTCTAGAAGCCCTCATGTGACGAGGAAGTTAACAGCATTTGATGCACAGGTAGGGTTCCCAGCCCCCGGTAGGGGCGGGGTTTCCCCACTCAGAAGGGGCGTAGCTAGAAAATTTTGGGTGGTGGGCATTGGGAAATCTGGGGAGGGAGCAGGGGAGAGACAGATAGACAGATAGACTGACATCCTATCAGGCAGGTGAAGAAGAGAAGGGTCTTTCCTTACCAGTGGGAGTTGTGGGGCGTGGACCATGAGTGAGGGGGCGCTGCCCCTAAATGCCTACGGGCCTGCCGCTCAGGGATTCCCACCGCCGCTTTGTAAGGTTCCGGCAGCACGGGACAAAATGGCGGCCGCATGGTGCCACTCTAGCACAAATCTCTATGGAAGCCGTAGAGACAAAGGCTAGAGCGCCTGTGCCACAGCTGGAGGCCCCCAAGGAGCGGCCTCTAGAACTAGCTAGCACACAGCATAGGCCATTAACCCTGCATTTCAGCCTGCAGTTCTTCAGTCCGTATTTTCCTCTGTTTTCCCCTTTACTTACCCCCAAAGACTGAACGGCTCCTATGAGGCTATGAACGGCGGGTACATGAACGAGGCCTTTGTGGACTTCACCGGTGGAATCGGGGAAGCCATCCACCTGAAGACCCCTAACCCAAAGCTCTTTAGAACGATTAAGGAGGCCCTGAGGAAACGCTCGATGATGGGGGCACATATCCAGGTAGGAGCAGGCAAAGGATTGTGGGATTCTTACTGGGGGGCATTGTGTATTCTCCCATTTTTGCAAGGGTGGAAAGTTATGTCGGGTGTCGGATTCAGATTCCTGAGAATACAAGAGCTTATTTTTATTTTTTTGATAAAGCAAGTTTCTAGACCTTATGGCTTGCAAGTTTCTAGACCTTATGGAGGGCAATTTATGAGCAATGCCTGGAGGAACTGCAGGAGACAAACAATGATTGGATATGTTTATTGGTAGACTTATTGTATACATGTTTGTATGTATGGAACAGTCTGCTCCTCCTCTGATAGCTGTGTGATTTGGTTTGGTCCTATTGGGTGGAGCTGTAGTTACAGTTTCCAGTTTTGTATGTTGGCTGAAGTCCTTGACTTGTTGGAGTGGTCTCCTTGCAAATAAGCGGCTGATCTTTTGAGCCAGCTCATCTCTGCTGAATGGACCTGAGAACGGGTGCCCGAGTGAGTACTCTAACCTGGGAACCCACGGCCAAAGGGGGACGTTACTGATACGATTTCAAGAGACCAACAGGAAGGATTTCGGCACCTACCCATAGCTGGTTCTCCCTTCCCTCAGCTCAGACCAGGGGTCCCCAATGCTTTTGAACCCGTGGACACCCTTAGAATTCTAAAACGGGGTTGTGGATGCAACCACAAAATGGCTGCTGCGGGAGGTGGGGCCAGGCACAAAATGGCTGCCAGAAGGGGTGGAGCCGACCACAAAACATCAGGGGGAAAGCTTATGGATGACTTTCATAGTAAAATCTTCGACATTTCAAGTAGAAGGTCTGTCAAAGAGGATGCCTTTTAAAGTGAAAAAAAATGTTTTAAAAACTTTTGTCCCCCATACACAGAACCAGTTTGGTGTAGTGGTTAAGAGCGGGAGAACCGGGTTTGATTTCACACTCCACTTCCACATGCAGCTGCTGGTGTGACCTTGGGTCAGTCACAAGTTCTCCCAGAGCTGTTCTCTCAGGAGCAGTCCTTGAAAGAGCTCTCTCAGCCCCACCTACCTCACGGGATGTCTGTTGTGTGGAGGGGAAGGAGATTGTAAGCCGCTCTGAGACTCCTTCGGGTAGTGAAGGGTGGGGCATAGATCCAATCTGTTCCTCTTCTTCTTACCTTCAGTCGCATGGTGAAGATCCATGTGCTGTGGTGGCAACGTCTGCCAAAGCTGCATTTTTTAAAAAATCTGTGCAGCGAATCAGAAGCCCTGCTGTTCAAAAGCTCCTTCTGGCCCCACCCACTTTCTAACAGTTGGCTGGCACCGGGAAAGGGGTCAGCAGACACCATGGTGCCCGTGGGCACCACCTTGGGGACCCCAGCTTAGACCATCTCCTGACAATAAACTCCCACCGAGTTAACCACTCTGGGCCCCTAGCAACGCTCCCTCTAAGCTGTGGAGTCTTGTGAGCAAAAATTTTACTTTGTGAGCGACTGGCATTAAAGTTTTGGGTCCCGCCCCCCTCCAACTTTCCGCCAGGGCAATGCTTTCTCTAAGCTGTGGAGTTCTGTGAGCAAAAATCCCACTTTCTGAGCGACTGGCATTAAAGTTGCGAGCAGCTGGTTTGGCTGCTGCATCAATTCGTTTGCTCTGGAGCCCTCCTTCCCGAGCGAAGACAAAAATGTGTGAGCTGGAGGCCAAAAAAACGTGAGCTAGCTCACACTAACTCAGCTTAGGGGGAACACTGGCCCCTAGCCTTTACAAAGGAACGTTCAGCCAGTTCCCAGAACAGCTTCGAAAGGAAAGAGTTGCTGGTATCAGCTTCCAACACAGAGTGATTTAAAGCTGAGATCTCCAGAACCGACCCATGTGGAGCAGAGGTCCATCAGTGGCTATTAGACACAAGGTATAGGTAGGAACTCTCGGTCTGGGGCAAGTGATGCTCTGTCATCTTGGTGGTTGGGGGGGGCAACAGCGGGAGGGCTTCTAGTATCCTGGCCCCACTGCTGGACCTCCTGATGGCACCTGGTATTTCTGGCCACTGTGTGACATAGAGTGTTGGACTGGGTGGGCCATTGGCCTGAACCAACATTGGCTTCTCTTCTGTTCTTATGTCTGGGGCAAGGGATGCTCTGTATCTTGGTGCTTTGGGGGGTCAACAGTGGGAGGGCTTCTAGTGTCCTGGCCCCACTGCCGGACCTCCTGGTGGCCCCTGGGATTTTTGGCCACTGTGCGACACAGAGTGTTGGACTGGATGGGCCGCTGGCCTGATCCAACACTGGCTTCTCTTATGTTCTTATGTCTGGGGCAAGGGATGCTCTGTATCTTGGTGCTTTGGGGGGGTCAACAGTGGGAGGGCTTCTAGTGTCCTGGCCCCACTGCTGGACCTCCTGATGGCCCCTGGTATTCTTGGCCACTGTGTGACACAGAGTATTGGACTGGATGGGCCGTTGGCCTGAACCAACATTGGCTTCTCTTCTGTTCTTATGTCTGGGGCAAGTGATGCTCTGTATCTTGGTGCTTTGGGGGGGTCAACAGTGGGAGGGCTTCTAGTGTCCTGGCCCCACTGCTGGACCTCCTGATGGCCCCTGGTATTCTTGGCCACTGTGTGACACAGAGTATTGGACTGGATGGGCCGTTGGCCTGAACCAACATTGGCTTCTCTTCTGTTCTTATGTCTGGGGCAAGTGATGCTCTGTATTCTTGGTGCTTTGCGGAGGGTCAACAGTGGGAGGGCTTCTAGTGTCCTGGCCCCACTGCTGGACCTCCTGATGGCCCCTGGTATTCTTGGCCACTGTGTGACACAGAGTGTTGGACTGGAGGGGCCGTTGGCCTGATCCAACATTGGCTTCTCTTCTGTTCTTATGTCTGGGGCAAGTGATGCTCTGAATCTTGGTGCTTTGGGGGGGTCAACAATGGGAGGGCTTCTAGTGTCCTGGCCCCACTGCTGGACCTCTTGATGGCACCTGGTATTTGTGGCCACTGTGTGACACAGAGTGTTGGACTGGAGGGGCCGTTGGCCTGATCCAACATTGGCTTCTCTTCTGTTCTTATGTCTGGGGCAAGTGATGCTCTGAATCTTGGTGCTTTGGGGGGGTCAACAATGGGAGGGCTTCTAGTGTCCTGGCCCCACTGCTGGACCTCTTGATGGCACCTGGTATTTGTGGCCACTGTGTGACACAGAGTGTTGGACTGGATGGGCCGTTGGCCTGACCCAACATTGGCCTGATCCGACATTCTTAAGCTGACTGAAATGTCCCAGGGCAGGACGTTATCATCCCGATAAGCTGTTTTGATTGCCTTCAGGTTAAAGGCCTTCACGAGAGGGAAGCAAATACCCCGGAGGGACTGGTGAAGGGACACGCCTACTCCATCACGGCGGTCCACAAGGTAAGTCTCGGAAAGCTCTGTCTCTTCTTCCTCCTGTGAGCTGGAGGTGGGGGCGGCGGAAGGCCGGCCGGCCGAACAAGGTGAAGCCCAGGCGGGTCTCATGGAAAATTAGGCTTCCAGCCCCCTAGCGGGGGCGGGGGATTCCTCACTTCGAGAACCCGTCCCCCGCTTTGGAAGAATTGGGCATTGGGTGGGGGGAATGGCAGCATCAGGTGACGCTCTAGCACTTCCTCCTCCCAGTCTCTATGGTTAGGCATAGAGTAGGAAGGCTAGAGCGTCATAGCTACTGGAGGACTCAGAGTCCAGTGATGGTGTTCTCAGGGCGGGCCTGTCCCAACAGTGGGAGCCTTGAAGGGTGAGGCCGGCCTGATGGCCCCAGAAGCTGCGACCCCCAGAGTCCCGGATGCAGGTCCAACGTGGGATTAGGAAGGGCGGTAAGGGTAGGCCAAGAAGACATCATGTTTTGGGGAGGGAAGAGTGCTTGTATCCCTGCCTTGTACTAAGCAACTGCATGTCCATGAGGCAGGAAAGGAAAGGAAAGGAAAGGAAAGAAAGGAAAGGAAAGGAAAGGAAAGGAAAGGAAAGGAAAGGAAAGGAAAGGAAAGGAAAGGAAAGGAAAGGAAAGGAAAGGAAAGGAAAGGAAAGGAAAGGAAAGGAAAGGAAAGGAAAGGAAAGGAAGTTGCACCTGAAACGAAACCTGCACTCTGACGTATTGTTTGAGGGAAACCTATGTTCGATAATACTTGACATCAATCTTTATATAATAGTATAGAAACATTTTTTAAAAATAAAAAGCACAAAATAGATCTACCTTAAGCATACAATCATTATACACGGTGGTCGAATCTGCATTCGTCTTTCCCGCCGGCGTCCCAGCCTTCTGACTCCGCCTTCAAAAAAGCTGTCTACATTTGGTTTCCTTTTCGCGCCTCAACAGTGCTAGCATAACTTTGCATGTCTGCATATGTTCACCGCCCTCCCGTGGCGGCTCCACTGTCATTGCGCCTCTGCACCGTTTTAAATGAATCTCCTCCAAACAGCTCTCAAACAAGCATAGAGAAAGACGGCGTCACAGCAGCACGGAACTGATTTAAAAAGGCAAATGCAGATTTGACCAGGGTCATATATTTTCCCATAACCACCCGGAGGCTGGCCACCCTACCTACAAGAGGATTTTTGGAGGGCTGGTGTTTGGAGGGCTGGTGAAAGCTGCCGCCGCCCAAATTCCTGTTTTTATGCCTCCGTTTCAAAGGGCAGAGGTGCCCCATCCACATCTGGGCACCTTAAAGGTACACTTGAGCTCTTTTCTATAAATCTCAGCAGCTTCCCCTCCCACTTTCTGTTCCGATCCCTAGCTTGACATGGAGGGCAAGAAGGTGAAGCTGATCCGGCTACGGAACCCCTGGGGCAAGGTGGAGTGGCGAGGGCGCTGGAGTGACAAGTGAGTGTGCCCCGCGGGCATTGCGGGCAGGAGAGGGGCTGTGGGTGGGGTGGGCTGGATGCCCAAACAGGGTGGCATGTTGGGAAATGGAGTCTGATGATAAGCAAGATATTGCAGCTTTACTTTGGCTTGCAAAGATTGGATGTGAAGCTGGAACTATCAATATTCGTAGGCCCGTTGATGCCTACTGGCCAGATCTTGTGAAAAAAGTTAATCAACTGAACTGGTGGTTGTTCTGATTTCTTTCTTTCTTTCTTTCTTCCTTCCTTTCTTTCCTTCTTCTTTCTTTCCTTCCTTCCTTCTTTCTTTCTTTCTTTCTTTCTTTCTTTCTTTCTTCTCTTCCTTCCTTCCTTCCTTCCTTCCTTCCTTCCTTCCTTCCTTCCTTCCTCCCTCCCTCCCTCCCTCCCTCCTTCTCTCCCTCCTTCCTTCCTTCCTTCTTTTTCTCTCTCTTCCTTCCTTCCTTTCTCTCGTTCTTTCTTTCTCTCTCTTTCTCTCTCTCTTTCTTTCTTTCCTTCTTCCTTCCTTTCCTTCCTTCCTTCCTCCTCTCTCTCACTCTTTCTTTCCTTCTTTCTTCCTTCCTTCCTTTCTCTCTCTCTCTCTCTCTTTCCTTCCTTCCTCCTTCCTCTCTTTCTTTCCTTCCTTCCTTCTTCCTTCCTTCTCTCTCTCTCTCTCTTTCCTTTTTCCTTCCTTTCTCTCTTTCCTTCCTTCCTCCTTTCTCTCTCTCTTCCTTCCTTCCTTCTTCCTTCCTTTCTCTCTTTCTTTCTTTCCTTCTTCCTTCCTTTCTTTCTCTCTTCCTTCCTTCCTTCTTCCTTCTCTCTCTCTCTCTCTCTTTCTCTCTCTCTCTCTTTCTCTCTCTCTCTTTCTCTCTCTCTCTCTCTCTCTCTCTCTCTTTCTTTCTCTCTCTCTTTCTTTCTTTCTTTCTTTCTTTCTTTCTTTCTTTCTTTCTTTCTTTCTTTCTTTCTTTCTTTCTTTCTTTCTTTCTTTCTTTCTTTCTCTCTCTCTCTCTCTCTCTCTCTCTCTCTCTCTCTCTCTCTCTCCTTCTTGGAAGCAAGGGTGTCCGTAGCATTTACTGCTTCCACTCTGTGTCTCTTTTCTTGAAACTAACCCACAATACATTTGATTTTCTTCCCCCCGTTTTCAGTTCCCCTCTGTGGTTGTACCTGGACCCCGCACTCCAGACCAAGCTGCGCGTGAGCGAGGAAGATGGAGAATTTTGGTAAGGGATTTGTGCTCGTCTCTTACAGAGCTTTATCGACACAGTCGTTTTCAAAATGCTTGGAAACTTAGCCAAATTTCCCACGTCCCCCCTCTCCACGGCCTCTGACAAGGTTCCCTGAGGGGCCGCCCTACTAATGACGTTGGGCATCTGGGACCCAATCCCTTGACAACATGTAATTTAACTTCAAGTCCTGATTTGGGTTGGAGTTAACGCTGGGTGGGTAGATGAGGGGGAGTTAACTCTTTTGTGTGAGGCCAGTGGCACCTTTAAGACCAACAAAGTTTAATTCTGGGTATAAGCTTTTGTGTGCCTGAGCACTTTATCAGATACGTACCATTTCCCCGATATAAATCACACCCACCCCCTGAGCTGCTATTAGTCCTAATTGGGTGATGGTGGATGTATATACACATAAACGCATTAATACCAATACACATGTTAATTTATAGAGTAAGTAAGGTAAAGATTTCCCTTGCTTGAAAGCCAGTCGAATCCGACTCTAGGGGTGTGGTGCTCATCTCTGTTTCCAAGCCGAAGAGCCAGCACTGTCCAAAGACTTTTTCTGTGGTCATGTGGCCAGCATGACTAGATGCCGAGGCGCACGGAATGCTGTCGCCTTCCCACCAAAGTGATACCTGTTTATCTACTTGCAATTTCTTGCTTTCCAACTGCTAGGTTGGCAGGAGCTGGGACCAGAGACGGGAGCTCACTCCGTCAAGCGGCACTCAGGTCTCGAACTGCTGAAACTACCGACCTTCTGGTCTGCAGTTCAGTGTCTTAACCACTTGCCTCCAGGAACCTGGTGGAAAGTGCGGTAAAGTCACAGTTGAACTATGGTGACCACATAGTTTTTTCAAGGCAGGAGGTGGTTTGCCATTGCTCACCTCTGTGTAGTCACCCTGGATTTCCCTGGCGGACTCCCATCCAAGTACTTGAAATTAAAATAGAAGTTATCCTATGGTCTGTGGAATAACTAGGGGATCCCTGGAGGAACTGTTTGGCTGCTGAAGCTGTAGCTCCTTTTTGTCACCACTAGGTGGCGAGCTATGCTTATTTTTAGGCGGAGAGTGCTGTGGCTTGCCCGAGGTCGCCCAGCTGGCTTCAAGTGGGGAAGTGGGGAATCGAACCAGATTCTCCAGATTAGAGTTCTCCCGCTCTTAACCACTACACCAAACCGGCTCTCAAGTAGTAACCAGGGGCGACTCTGCTTAGCTTCGGAGATCTGAACTTAACAATTAAAAAAATCGACATAAACGAGACACCAAAGGGAGGGGTGGGAGGTGGAGATAAACAGAGGAAGCAAAGGCATCCGGATCAGGCAGTGGGTGGCAACTTGGACCTGATAATTTAATTGTCTCTTCCGCCTCCTCCAGTACACCCCTGGGAGAGCATTATGCGCTTCACAGAACGACTTGCCGGCAGTGTTCCCTCTAAGCTGAGTGAGTGTGAGCTAGCTCACAGTTTTTTAGCCTCCAGCTCACAATTTTTCTGTCTCAGGTCAGGAAGGGATGCCTCCAGAGCAATGCTCCCTCTAAGCTGTGGCGTCTTGTGAGCAAAAATCCTACTTTGTAAGCTGCTGGCATTAAAGTTGTGAGCGAGCGATTTGGTTCCTGCGTAGATTAGTTTGCTCTGGAGCTCCTCCTGAGCTAAGACAAAGAATGTGTGAGCCGGAGGCTCAAAAACTGTGAGCTGGCTCACACTAACTCAACTTAGAGGGGACACTGCTCCTCCAGAGCAAACTGATTTATGCAGTAGCCAAATCGCTCGCTCACAGCTTTAATGCCAGACTAGCTCGCAAAGTAGAATTTTTGCTCACAAGACTCCACGGCTTAGAGGGAGCGCTGCTTGCTCTAGGGTCCCCAACCCTAGAGACATCCAGTTGTCCTCGACTAAATCCGGGGCCTTCTCGGTCGTGGCTCCGACCTGGCGGAATTCTCTGCCAAACAACCTCAGGGCCCTGTGGGATCTGCTGCAATTCCGCAGGGCCTGTAAGGCAGAGATGTTCCGCCAAGCTTTTGCTTGAGGGCAGCGATGGCTTACTCTTCCTTCCCGGACCTCTGTCACCTGAAGGGTCTAATCCTCCCAGTGAAAAAGAGATATTAAATTGGTAAATGGAAATTTTCTGCAAATGTCAGGTAATAAGACGATGAGAAGGTGATATTTTATGTTTGTTTATTGTTGTTGTTTGTTTGTTACGTTTTGTTGTTGTTGTTGTTGTTGCTGTTTCATTTTTGTGAATATCTTTTGTGTACATATGTTATAAAAACTACAATAAAAACAATATTTTTAAAAAAGGGTCTACTCCTCCCCCTGTGTCCGTGAAGCACCGGCGGGCCAGAAATGGGAGGGAACCACAAAAATTTCTCCACTTGATGTTAACTAACGAATTATATGTTCTGATGATGGCTTTGTGATTTCGTTGTTTTAAATCTGTACACCGCCTAGAACCCCGCAGCCGTGGGGATCAGGCGATTCAAAAATGGAACTGATGAAAGAAATAAACAGCCCTCTCTCATTTCTCTGCGTTGCTTCTGCTGTCAGGATGCAGCTGGTTGATTTTGCCCGTCACTTTGACACCCTGGAAATCTGCCACTTGAGCGCGGATGCGCTGCGGGAGAAGGAAACGCCCTCGAGTTGGAACGTCAGCTGCTTCCAAGGCTTCTGGGTCAGAGGTTACACCGCCGGGGGACGCCAGACCGTCAACCCTTGGGGTAATCTCCGAGGTGGGGTGCCGTGGGTTGGACTGAGGGCCCCTGGAAAAAGCTGGTGGGAGCTCTAGGATAATCATAGAATCACAGAGTTGGAAGGGGGACCTCCAGGGTCATCTAGTCTAACCCCCTACATAGTGCAGGGAATTCACAAATACCTCCCTCCCTGCCCCTTTGACCCCGGCTCTATGCCCAGAAGAGGGAGGGGGAAAAACCCTCCAGGATCCCTGGCCAAAGTGGCCTGGAGAAGAACTGCTTCCTGACCCCGAAGAAGAAGAAGAAGAAGGAAGAAGGAAGAAGAAGAAGAAGAAGAAGAAGAAGAAGAAGAAGAAGAAGAAGAAGAAGAGGAGGAGGAGGAGGAGGAGGAGGAGGAGGAGGAGGAGATTGGATATATGTCCCGCCATTCACTTGGAGTCTCAGAGCGGCTTACAAACTCCTTTCCCTTCCCCTCCCCACAACAGACACCCTGCGAGGCAGGTGGGACCGAGAGAGCTTTGAGAGAACTGCTGTTTCAAGAACAGCTCTGACAGAACTATGACTTGCCCAAGGTCATCCAGCAGCTGCAAGTGGAGAAGTGGGGGAATCAAACCCGGTTCTCCCAGATTAGAGTCCGCGCACTTCACCACTACGCCAAACTGGCTAAGATAGCACACCACCGTCTGTGGATCTTCACATTATAAGCAAAAAACCCACCACTCAGATAGGCCTCTGTCCCAAGGTGCATACAATCTAAACTGGATAACAGGGAGAGAACGGAGAGAGGGAGGGAGAGGCCATGGCGTGAGCTCTTGACGCAATGCATAGGTGGATGAGTTGTGTGAAAAGAGAGATTCAGGTGGAGTGACCGTGTCGGTCCGAAGCTACAGAACAAAGTCTGAGTCCAATGACACCTTTAAGACCAGCAAAGTTTAATTCTGGGTCTACGCTTTTGTGTGCAGGCACACTAGAGAAGGGGTTTAAAAGGAAGGAAAGATAAAGTCGCTATGCAGGTGTCCTGGGTGGGACACTCAGCCACAAAGGGGGTACTGTGGAGGGTCCCTAAAGAAGCATCCAGAATTTAATCAATTTGCTTCTTTGCTATTGAAGAACCCGGCCCAGTTCCTTGCAGCAGGGTTAAATCAAACAACAGCGCCAGCTGCTGGCAGTACGATGCAGTACAATGAACTTGGGTGTTTGGTGTAGTAGTGTAGTGTAGTGGGTTGGTGTAGTGGTCAAGTGCACGGGCTCTAATCTGGGAGAACTGAGTGATTGCCCACTCCTCCACTTGCGGCTGCTGGATGACCTCGGGCAAGCCCTAGTTCTGTCAGAGCTGTTGTCTCAAGGGCAGTTTCTGTCAGAGCTCTCTCAGCCCCGCCTACCTCACAGGGTCTCTGTTGTGGGGAAGGGAAGGGAAAGGCGTTTGTAAGACTCCTTCAGGAAGTGAAGGGTGAGGTATAAATCCAATCTCTTCTCTTCTTCTACCGTTAATCAAACTTCTGTGCTCCTTCAAAGGGTCATGTGTTGCGGGGAGACGGGTGGTGATGGAATAAATAGCTGATGAAGAAGAAGGGGTTAGATTTACACCCCACCCTTCACTACCCGAAGGAGTCTCAGAGCGGTTTACAATCTCCAGTTTGGAGTAGTGGTTAAGTGCGCGGACTCTAATCTGGGAGAACCGGGTTTGATTCCCCCACTCCTCCACTTGCACCTGCTGATGTGACCTTGGGTCAGTCACAAGCTCTGGCACAGCTGTTCTTGAAAAAGAGCAGTTTCTGTCAAGAGCTTTCTCAGCCCCACCCACCTCCCAGGGTTTCTGTTGTGGGGAGGGGAAGGGAAAGGAGTTTGTAAGCCGCTCTGAAACTCCCTTGGGTAGTGAAGGGCGGGGTGTAAATCCAATCTCTTATCTTCTTCTACCTCACAGGGTGTCTGTCGTGGGGAGGGGAAGGAAAGGAGTTTGTAAGTCGCTCTGAGACTCCTTGGGTAGTGAAGGGCGGTGTAAATCCAATCTATTCTTCTCTCTCTTCTCTTCTCTTCTCTTCTCTTCTTCTTCTCTTCTCTTCTCTTCTCTTCTCTTCTTCTTCTTCTTCTCTCTTCTTCTTCTCTTCTCCTTCTCCTTCTCCTTCTCCTTCTCCTTCTCCTTCTCCTTCTCCTTCTCCTTCTCCTCTTCCCCTCCCCACAACAGACTCCCTGCGAGGTAGGTGGGGCTGAGAGAGCTCTCTTGAGGACTCCCTTGAGAGAACAGCTCCGAGAGAACTTGTGACTGACCCAAGGTCACACCAGCAGCTGCAAGTGGAGGAGTGGGGAATCAAACCCGGTTCTCCCAGATTAAAGTCCGTGCTCCTAACCACTATATCAAACTGGCTCTGAAGGCCCAGCGGTTCCTCCTTGGGTACGCTGTAGGAAGAGGCCATCTCACTCCCAGAGTTTCTCCAAAGTATGACTTTCCTAGAGCACCCATCCGTTTAAGCTTTCTTGGCTCGGAACAGAGATACGGTACAGAGCGGGGAAGAGAAGAGGAAGTCCCCCTACCCCAGTCCGAGCCTTCCAAAACTTGTCCAAATACCTGAGCGGTTTTGATTCCGAGACCTGGCCCCTTCCCCGAAAGCTGTAGGGACCTTCTGGATGAACCCCCAATACCACGTGTCGCTGCGGGAGCCGGATGAGCTGGAGGTGAAGAGGCAGAAGAGAAGAAAGGAAGGCCGAGGCCAAGACCCCACCTGCACCCTCCTCGTTTCCCTGACGCAGAAGGAGCGGCGCAGGATCAGGCAGAGAGGGAAGGACTTCCTACTCATCTGTTTTGACGTCTTCCAGGTAAGGCCTGGGTATTAGGAGGCCTAGTGTGAGATTTGTCAGTGAGATCGGCCACTGGTCATCAGGGGATAGGAGCCAAGAGGAAATCCTGGCTCGGCGCCATCATGTTAAACTGCCCCCCTTCTTCTTCTTCTCCTTCTGCCTGGAAGGCCTATTTCCTGCTAGAGCGCGGCTCCCCAACATGGTGCATGAGCTCTAGCTGGGCCACCGGCTGCCTGCCCCTCCCTCAGGAGAAGAAGGGGCGGCCTTGTCCCCCAGGCCCAGCAGTGGGTAGAGCACCGCTGCTCTCCCACCGCCAGCATCCCAGCTCCCGCCACCGGGGTCGGACAGGAGGAGGTGTTTGACGCGGTGGCAGGCCTGTATCAGGGAGCCCTTGCGGTGTGTTCGGCGGTGGTGCTGGTGGCAGCCGTGGGGCGCAGCGTGGAGCGACGTCAGAGCCCGTTTGGCTGAGCCGGACGATGACGACAGGGCTGCTGGTGAAGGGGCGGCCGCCCGCCACAGCCGCCGCCGCCACCATGCCCCCACCTCCTCCTTGGCCGTGGCGTTTCTGTACATCTCTGGCCTCTCGCTCCTCTTCCCTGCATCTCCCAGTTGGCGTGCTCACCCTCTGGTCGCTGGAGCATCCGTCCCATTGGTTGGCTCAGAGCAGACTGAGCCAGAGACGCTGGCGGCCGCCTCTGTGGGCGGGACGGAGGCAAGGGAGCCAGCCAATGCAGCCAGGAGATCCATCAGAGTGGCAGCTGACGAAGCCAAAGGCTGTGGGGGCGTATGCAGGAGAGACACTAAAACTCTTTTATATATAAGGATATATATACATATATATATATACACACACACACATATATATACATACATTTAAAACCAAGTGTAACCATACATATAAAACATAATGTAGCATAAAACAATTACTCATTGTAACGTTTCCTGATGTGGCTTTATCGCTGATTGTAAAAACATTGCTATGTTCATTGATATGTCCGGAACATTTAGAAGACGGTGCACTTTTAAAGCATCAGGAAAGTTCAGCATGTTGGCTAAGACAGAGTTTAAATATCTAACACGTAAATCCACGTAAAATTGACAATGTAAACAAATATGCGAAACAGTTTCAATACATCCAGAACTGATATAGAGTTCTAACAACATCTGGTGTTTATTTCCTTTCCTGGCTTTTCTCCCATTGCTTTCCTAGTAATTTATTTAATTCTCCGCCGCCCCTTCCATTTTCTCTTGCAGGTTCCCAAGCAGGTAACCATCCAAGCAGTTTCTACTTTTTTTGAGAGAGAGTTTGCTTTTCCCTATTGTTGTTGCATCCTGAAGTTAAGAAGAAACTTGGCTGGGATCGGGACAGGAAGAGAAGCCAGACTGAATAGAAAAGGGAAGTAAAACACATCAAGAGAGGTTATCTCAAAGGGTATATAGAACAGGAATGGGCCCAAGTCTGCAGTCTGAGATGCCTCGATGTTCTTAAGACATTGATCCAGGGACTAGGATTAGGCAGCTACATAACAAAATTGGCACCATTGAGCTGAAAGGATAAGGCAGAGAGGCTCTGTCTTCTTGGTGCTGGGGCGGGGCACAGTGGGAGGTTCTTCTGGGAGTTCTGGCCCCGCTGGTGGACCTCCTGATGGCCCCTGGGTTTTGGCCACTGTGTGACACAGAGTGTTGGACTGGAGGGGCCATTGGCCTGATCCAACGTGCCTTCTCTTATGTTCTTATGTCTGGGGCAGTGATGCTCTGTCTTCTTGGTGCTTGGGGGGTAACAGTGGGAGGGCTTCTGGAGTTCTGGCCCTGCTGGTGGACCTCCTGATGGCCCCTGGGTTTTGGCCACTGTGTGACAGAGTGTTGGAGTGGATGGGCCCTTGGCCTGATCCAACATGGCTTCTCTTATGTTCTTACGTAAAGGGCCTTCGAGTTGATAAGAGCTCGTGTGGAATATTACACATAAATGTACAGAAATCCAGGTAAGAGATCTCTGTTTTTTATGAGATCTCTGTTTTTTACAAGTTGAAAATACTTTGAGGAAGGCACAAGAGACATGTAATACTGATTGGGGGGGGGTGCCTCCAGGCCTTGGGGCCCCAGTCTTTCATCCGTTATAGATAACTTCTCAGGCTATTCCAGCTGCTCGGCCTGCAAAGGGTCCCAAGTTCAATCCCCAGCATCTCCAGTTCAAAGGGTGAGATAGTGGGTGATGTGAAAGACCTCCGCCTGAGACCCCAGTCTGAGCAGAGAAGGCTGACTTTGATGGACCGAGGGTCTGATTCAGTATAAGGCAGCTTCATGGGTCTATTATCCTGCTAGACCAACTTTTCTGGTGGCAAACATAAGAACATCCGAAGAGCCCTGCTGGGTCAGACCCAGTGGTCCATCCAGTCCAGCATCCTGTCTCATACGGTGGCCAACCAGTTCCTCCAGAGGGCCAACAACAGGGCAGAGAGGCTGAAGCCTTCATAAGAATATCAGAAGAGCCCTGCTGGATCAGACCAGGGAGGGTCCGTCTAGTCCAGCATCCTCTCTCAAGCAGTGGCCAGCCAGTTCCTCTGGAGGGCCAGCAACAGGGCAGAGAAGCCGAGGCCTTCCTCTGAGAAGAACATCGGAAGAGCCCTGCTGGATCAGACCAGTGAAGGTCATCTAGTCCAGCATCCTCTCTCACACAGTGGCCAGCCAGTTCCTCTGGAGGGCCAACAACAGGACAGAGAGGCCGAGGCGTTGCCCTGATAAGAACCTAAGAAGAGCCTTGCTGGGAGTGCTGGTTTTGAGCCAGCTCGTCTCTGCCGCATGGCTCTGAGGAACGGGTGCCTGAATGAGTACTCTAACCCAGGAACCCACCGCCAAAGGGGGACGTTACGAAGAGTCCACCTCCTGAAGCAGCCGTTTTATTCTGATCTCCATCCCCTGGAGATGAAGCTCTAACTTCTTTGAGGCAGCCTGGTTCATAGAATCCTCGAATCATAAGAGTGGGAAGGGGACCTCCAGGGTCATCTAGTCCAACCCCCTGCACAATGCAGGAAATCCACAAATACCTTCCCCTCCACACCCACGGTGACCCCTGTTCCACGCCCAGCAGATGACACTCCGTGGACCAGATGCTGGACCTGACGTTCCTTTTGTTTGAACCAGCAGGGCTCTTCTTACATTTACCACTTCCCAGAAAAGGAAGAACCACTGTACAGGCCTGATCTGCATCTAGCAATTGCTCCGCTGTCTTACCAAACCCACACTGGAACAGAAATCCCCCTCTACATTGCATGCCACTTTCACTTTGACGGAGTGTCGCATTTTATGGCAGTGTCCAGACTGCATGGCGCTTTCACTTTGTTCGATCTCTCGGTTTTATGGTACCGTCTGCATAGATTTATGGCCGTTTTATGGCCATTCGCGGGGGTGACTCTGCAGTCAGCACAGTGTTGGCCCGGGATAGATGAATGTGGTTTTAGAACTGCATCTTTTTCTGTTCCGGTGTGGGTTTGGTAAAACAACTGAGCAAATGCTAAATGCAGATTGGCCCATAATAGACTGTGTTTTCTTCCAGTATCTCCAGGTGAGGAGCACAGCCCAAAGGAAGGCCTTGCTCCCCAGTCTCCGGGCCGCCAGCCATCCTTTCTTTGGATACGCCAGGGACATCACCGGGCACCTTCAGCTGCCCCCCGGGGACTACCTGATCATCCCGAGCACCCAGAACCCACTGGAGGAGGCGGATTTCACCCTCCGCATCTTCACGGAAAAGGCACATCAATTCTTGTGAGTTCTCTGATTGAAATGCTTTTTAATCTATGACACGTTTTGGGCCCTTGTGATTTTGGGACTTTCCTGTCACTAGAGTTGTTGTGGTTGTGGCCAGCTCTATCAAACAAAACAGACATGGGGGAAGCAGATTTTGGTCTTCTTGGCAAACCGTCCGTGGTGCATTGCAGTTACTTAATTGGATTTTTGCTGGAGACTTACGGATGTTTTCACCTCTTGAGCCAGCCCCGGATCTGGTAGGGAAAAGAGGCTCCGGGAAATCTGGGATACACCGCTCACTCCAGTTACAATCCAAATTCAGAAATTGGAGAACTGGAAGAGAATGGAACCCTCTGATCAATATGCTGTTCCTAATCCTGAATGATCTGGATTAGGGTTTGGGTTAGTCTACTGAAATGTACCCTGACCTTGCATGTGGTTACCCTGGAGGGTTTTCCAGGCAAGAGACAGATGGAAATGGTTTGTCATTGCTTAGAATCATAGTGTCGGAAGGGACCTCCAGGGGTCATCTAGTCCGGCCCCCTGCACAATGCAGGAAATTCACAAATACCTCCCTCCCACACACAAACACAGTGACCCCTGTTCCACGCCCAGAAGTTGAGCAAAAAACCTCCAGGATCTCCAGCCAAACCAGCCTGGAGAAAAATTGCTTCCTGACCCCAAAGTGGTGATCAGCATTTCCCTCTGTGTGTAAGAGAGGGCCACAAGAACCAGGGCTATTTTGGGGCAGGAACGCACAGGAACGGAGTCCCGGCTGGCTCCCGAGTTGGCCACGCCCAGCAGGAACTCATTAGCATAATAGGGCACACCCAACAGCAGAAACTCATTAGGATTGGCTACATTCGAGGTGTGTGGCCTAACATGCAAAGGAGTTTTGACAACAAACAAGGTAAACAGAATGAGAAGCAAAAGGTGGGTGTGGCTGAACGACCACACTTCTGGTGACATGGGGGTGTGGCCTAATATGCTAATACGCTGTGCTCTCAGGGGTGTGGCCTAATATGCTAATGAGTTCCTGCTGTTGGGTGTGGCCTATTATGCTAATGAGTTCCTGCTGGGCTTTTTCTACCAAAAAAGCCCTGGATATAGATCTCCTTGCTTGTTATGGGGAACCGTGGTCGGCGGCCAGGTCTCCAAATTTAGAAGTTTCTTGACACTGTCCACTTACGTTCTAGGGAGATTGACGACGAGGTCACTGCTGATGAGAAAATACTGCAGGTAATAGCTCGCTGTGCCGGTTTAGTTCATTTTTACAGACGCTCTGTATTTGTTTGTCCTGCAGTCTTAAAAGGCATAACCTAGCGACGGGTTTGCCACCTCTGTGAGAACGGCATCTCAAAATACATAAGAAAAATAACCAACTTGGGCTGTCTTTGCAGAGTCTTGATGTTGACTGGTGAGCAGTTGGTACTTTCAGGAACTTGAGAAACTGCATGCGTAGGGGGCTCAGCGTCTCTTTCCTTTTCAGGTGAAGAAGGCTGGACTAGACCAAACGCTTGAGAAAACGTTCCTAGAGCAAGCGGGGCAGGTAACAGAGTTCAAGGCCCTCGCTGACGATGGTTTTCTTTTATAGGGAGGAAAGACAAAGTATAACTGGCTCAATTAGTTCATTAATTAATTGTGCTTTAACCTTACGTTGTTGATAGCCTGCCTTTCTTGCTGAGGTAGGGATGCCAGCCTCCAGGTGGGACCTGGGGATCCCCTGGAATTACAGCTCATCTCCAGGCTGCAGAGACCGGTTCCCCTGGAGATAATGGATGCTTTGGAGGGTGGTGTAGTGGTTAGGAGCGCAGACTCTAATCTGGGAAGAACCGGGTTTGGTTCCCCACTCCTCCACATGCAGCTGCTGGTATGACCTTGGGTCAGTCACAAGTTCCCTCGGAGCTGTTCTCTCAAGGGCAGTCCTCGAGAGAGCTCTCTCATCCCCACCTGCCTCTTAGGGTGTCTGTTGTGGGGAGGGGAAGGGGAAGGGGATCGTAAGCCGCTCTGAGACTCCTTTGGGCGGTGAAGGGCGGGGTATAAAACCAATCTCTTCTCCTCCTTCGCCTCTTGTTCTGAAATTGCGAATTAAATCAAATTCGGCAGTCCCGCGTTGTGATTTCCCCTTGACATTTCTTTGTTTGAGTTTTGATCTCGAAGGTGCCGCTGAACTTGAATCTAACCGTTTTATTGCATACCCAGCAGGGATATCCTCGTGCAACTGGGGGAGGTAGAGGCTTTGGTTGGCCATTAGGAGGGATTTGGGAGGCCCCGTAATAGGCTGCAGTCTAGCTAGGGTCGAGATGGGGGGAAAAGATTAGGGTTTTAACCACCGTCTCTGACTGGCTCACGGAAGTGGGCAGTCACCTGGATTTCTTTACCTGTTTCAGGATCAGCAGGTGGGCACTGCAGAACTCCAGCATGTTCTCAACAAGGCGATGGCCAGCGGTGAGTATCCCTGAAGGCCGGCTCCCTCGTTGCTTGACTACTTTCCCCTCCCCTCTCTCTTCCGTGGTTTACCCCACACCCCTGCATTTTCATAGGATTCTAAACCCGGGAAGGGACATTAAACTCATCTGGGAAAAGTACAGAGGAGGGCAACTGAGATGACGAGGGCGCTGGTTGGAACACCTTCCCTAGGCGGAAAGGCTGAAGAGTGTGGAACTCTTCCGTTTGGAGAAGAGATGAGTAAGGGGGAGCATGAGAGAGGTTTATAAAATTGTGCACGGGGCGGGGAGAGAGCGGACAAAGAGACATTTTTTTCTCCCTCTCCCCAAATACTAGAGCTTGAGGGCAGCCAATGCAGCCGGTGGGCGGTAGGTTCAGGACGGACAAAACGAGATACTGCTTTGCGCGGGGAGTGACTGAAGTGTGGAATTCGCTGCCAGAGGATGTGGTGATGGCCACAGGAATAAACAGTTTTAAAAGGGGATTAGATAGATTCATGGAGGATGAGTCTGTCAGTGGCTGCTAGCCATGGTGACTGAGGGGAACCTCCACATTCAGAGGCACTAAGCCTCTGAATCCCAGAGCCAGGAGGCAACCTCAGGGGAAGGCCTCGGCCTCTATGTCCTGCTGTTGGCCCTCTAGAGGAACTGGTTGGCCACTGTGTGAGACAGGAGGCTGGACTAGAGGGACCGCAGGTGTGATCTCGAGGGACTCTTCTTATGTTCCTTTCAAATAGTTTAGCTTTTGTTAGAGGGAAACCAGTCCATTCAGCACATACTACAGGGCAGCTCAATCGATTTGGGAAGAAGTCCATCTTCTGGAAGGCTCGGCTATTTCTGGGCAGGAACGCACAGGAATGGAGTTCCAGCTGGCTCCCAGGCTGGCCACGCCCAGCAGGAACTCATCAGCATAACAGGCCACACCCAGCAGCAGAAACTCATTAGGATCATTGGCTACATGAGGGGTGTGGGGCCTAACATGCAAAGGAGTTCCTGCTACAAAAAGAGCCCTGGGTTCTGACAACAAACAAGGTAAACAGAATAAGAAGCAAAAGGTGGGTGTGGCTGAATAACATGGGGGTGTGGCCTAATATGCTACTGAATTTCTGCTGCTGGGTGTGGCCTATTATGCTAATAAGTTCCTGCTGAGCTTTTTCTACCAAAAAAGCCCTGCTGGGAGGTATAGGGTGTTGTGAGGCAGTAGGGGCCAAGATGCCCACCTCGTCCCCCATTGGGTCCTGAGTCCAAGCAACCTAGTGGCTTGGCTGTGGCTGCGCCTCCTGATGACATCACTCAGGTGTGCCAGCTGGATACAGAACCACAGAATCGGGGCCCTAGAGGATCTAGGGAATGAGGCCGGCATTGGGGTGTTAGGCCAGTTGGACTGCATGACTCAGATGGACTTTTTAAAAATATTTATTTATTTGTTAAATTCAGGGCTCTTTTTGTAGCAGGGACTCCTTTGCATATCAGGTGACACGCCCACTCATGTAGCCAATCCTCCAAGAGCTTACAGAGCTCTTCTCACGGGGGCTACTGTAAGCTCTTGGAGGATTGGCTACATTAGAGGGGTGTGGCCTGATACGCAAAGGAGTCCCTGCTACAAAATTTATACCCCGCCTTACCCCCCAAAATGGGCTCAGGGCAGCTCGCGACATAAAACCAACAAGCAATAAAACAGTAAAACGATAAATGGCAATAGCAGAGCAACCCGAACCCATGCCTTATGAAATAATGACCCTACAAAACTCCAGTTTCCAGAGGCTATCCAGGACAGTAGGGCACTGGGGAAAGGTCAAAAACAGCGCTGCGGACAGGACAGGGGCCCCAGAATGGATTGAATGCCCACCACCTCAACCAAAGGCCTGGCGGAACAACTCCGTTTTACAGGCCCTGCAGAACTGTGCTAGGTCACGCAGGGCCCCGGTCTCAGATGGGAGCACGTTCCACCAGGCTGGGGCGAGGGCCGAAAAAGCCTTTGCCCCAGTTGAGGGTAAGCGGACGTCCCTCAGGCCAGAGACCATCAGGAGATGTCGATCAGAAGAGCGTAGGGCTCCGTGGGGCTCATAGGGGGAGAGGCAGTCCGGCAGGTAGGACGGTCCCGGGCCTCGTAGGGCTTTAAAGGTCAAGATCGTAACCTTGAAATCTATAGGCCATTCTTCTTTTTCCCCGCTCAGTGTGTTATCGACTGCGATAATAATAACGCCTCCCACTCCTTATCGTGTTTTCCCCTTTCCAGGGAGTCATCTGCAGACGGACGGCTTTTCCTCAGACGCCTGCCAGAAAATCATCCAGGATTTTGGTGTATCCTTCTGCCAAGGAATAGCTTATAGGATAAACAGCATGTGTCAGAGGGAAGGGAGTCTCTCAGAAACTCCGGCTCCTTTGCAAAGCCCAAATTCAGTTTTCTAAAGCATTAAAATATGCTTTCCCAGCTGGCAGCCCCAGTAGCGAATGCAGCTTCCTGACACAGAATCATAGAATCACAGAGTTGGAAGGGACCTCCAGGGTCATCTAGTCCAAGTCCAGACATGTGCCAGACATATGAGAAAGAGAGAGAGATTACAACTTTCGAAGGAGTATCTTTTTCTTCCTTGCTTAGTTCGCTTGTAATTTGAAATTTGCACTATGGCATAAATAATGAATAAAACAATCCTAATAAAGCTCAATAGACCAGGTGGCTCAGAGGTTAAGATGCTGAGCTGCAGGCTGGAAGGTTGGTAGTTCGGCAGTTCAAGACCCGAGCGCCGCGCGACGGAGTGAGCTCCCGTCTCTGGCCCCAGCTCCTGCCAACCCAGCAGTTCGAAAGCAAGAAATTGCAAGTAGATAAATAGGTACCACTTCGGCGGGAAGGGAACAGCGTTCTGTGCACCTCGGCATTTAGTCATGCTGGTCACGTGACCATGGAAATGTCTTCGGGCAGGACTGGCTCTTTGGCTTGGAAACGGAGATGAGCACTGCCCCCTAGAGTCGGGTGCGACTGGCTTCCGAGCAAGGGAAATCTTTACCTTAAAACAAACTCCAGCACATGTTTGAGAGTTCTGGTACTTCCGGCAGAGAGACGATTGGTCTCAGGAGTCAGTCCTCATTATAGATTTGTCAACTCAAGAAATTCCTGGAGATTGGGGGTGGGAGGGAGAGCTTGGGGAGGGCGGAGTTTGGGGAGGGGAGGGAACTCAGCAAGGCTTTAATGTATTGACATCCATGCTCCAAAACTGTATTTTCCCCCAGGGGGACTGACTTCTGTAGTCTGGAGATCTGTTATTCCAGGGGACCTACAGGCCCCACCTGGAGGTTGACAACTCTAGGTTTGTAGGACTTCCATTCTCTCTGATTTTGGAAGAGACAGTTTGGTGTTGTGGTTAGGAATGCAGACTCTAATATGGGAGAACCAGGTTTGACTCCCTGCTCGTTCAGAGCTGTTCTCTCAAGGGCAGTCCTCGAGAGAGCACTCTCAGCCCCACCAACCTCACAGGGTGTCTGTTGTGGGGAGGGGAAGGGAAAGGAGATTGTCAGCCGCTCTGAGACTGAGTGACGGGTAGGGTATAAATCCAATCTCCTTTTCTCTAGTCGGCAAGTGCATTGAACGGCTAGTCAAAACACTGAGGCCAAGCCGCTGGCTCAGAAGTGTTTTGTGTCCAGCTCTGTCTTCTGACCCATCTTCCCCCCCCGTCCTGAATCCTCCACGACAGCAAGCCGCACAACTTCTCCTTATCTAAGTAACAGAAAAGCGGGACAGGCAGGCTGACCCTGCACGAATTCATGGAACTCTGGACGAAGATAAAAGAATGGGAGGTGAGTGCGGATGCAGAAATCAGGGGGAGAAAGAGGCCAGGTGTGGAAAAGTGACTTTGGGCTGTCACTACTGTCAGGGGCGGATGAAGGCTCCCGGGTGCCCGGAGCACTGGCCAATCTCGGTGCCCCCTCCTCCTTTCCACACCAACCCAGTCCATTTTTAGTTGTTGACCTTAGTGCAGAGAAGGGCCACTAGAATGATAAAAGGGTTGGAACACCTTCCCTACGAAGAAAGGTTAAAACACTTGGGGCTCTTTAGCGTGGAGAAACGACAGCTGAGGGGCGACCTGATCAACGTTTATAAGATTATGCATGGGATAGAGCAGGTTGAGAAAGAGGTCCTTTTCTCCCTTTCTCACAAGACAAGAACTCCTTGTGGGCACTCCATGAAATTGCTGAGCTGTCGGGTTAGAACAGATAAAAGGAAGTCCTTCTTCACCCCAAGAGTGATGAACACATGGAATTCACTGCCACAGGAGGTGGTGGCAGCTACAAGCATGGACAGTTTCAAGAGGGAATTAGATAAACATCTGGAGCAGAGGTCCATCAGTGGCTATTAGCCACAGGGTATAGATGGGAACTCTCAGTCTGGGGCAGGTGATGCACTCTATTCTTGGTGCTGGGGTGGGGGGCAGCAGTGGGAGGGGGCTTCTGGTGTCCTGGCCCCACTGCTGGACCTCCTGATGGCACCTGGTATATTTTGGCTGCTGTGTGACAGAGGGTTGAACTGGATGGGCCATTGGCCTGATCCAACATTGGCTTCTCTTATGTTCTTATGTTCTTATGACCTGTCTGACCAGATATACAGTGCAGGTGGCAGCAATACAAAAATTTATTCATATGATAACACAATATACTGCACAAACTAAGCCAAGCTTTGGCTACATACAAGTTCTACAAACATGCAACACAACATCTATTTTAATATTGCACAAGTTAAATGTATCAAAGTTCCAATCTTCATGACCCTGAAGGCATTTTTCTACATTTTTTCACCCTTTTCCCAAAATTTGTGGTGCCCCCTTTGGCCCTGGTGCCCTAAGGCACGTGTTTGGTCTGCTTCACGGTGAATCTGCCACTGACTACTGGGGGGTGGGGGAGTCTGAAATGGTGAGTTCTCGCTCCTGAATTTAGATCTGATGCAGGGGCGCCTCATTGGAGGAGGAGTGCATCTTGAGGTTCACCCCTCTCTTTCTCCTTTCCTCTTCTTCTCGCACGACGGATTTCCCCAGCATTTTTGCACCTATTTTGTTTGAAAGGTGAACAGAGGTGAGCAGGCAGCCGAAAGCTCACGCCCAGAATTAAACTATTGTTGGTCTCAAAAGTGCCGCTCAGGCTTTTTTCGGGCGGCCTCAGTGTTTCGTGCTGTGACATCCCCATCATGTTTCGATTATTATTTGTAAGCCTCCCTGAGCCAAAAAAGGGAAGGTGAGGTGTGTAAATATTGAAATAAACAAGATGATGGCTTCAAACCCATGGTGAAGTTCAAGCCATTTGTCAACGAGGCACGAATCCCAAATATTTTAGTTAATTCTGCCATCGTGTGGTGAAAGATGAAATTGCACCCTACTTTAATGATAAGTTTCTCGTGGAAAGTTTTTCCCTTCCCGCGCTGCCTTGTTACTTCTCGTTCCCCTCTGGCGTTTTCCTCTGCTTAAAAACATAACAGGGCTGACCTTTTTAAGCATTCACTTCTCTTTTGTGTTCCAAGTGTCTCCTTTCTTGGGAAAAAAACAAAAACCTTGTAGCGTCCCTCCTCTTGAAGAGTGTAAATCCTAAAAGTTGGGGAACCGGTAAGAAATCATTGAGTGAGGTTGGGAACAGTCAGAGCTTTTTTTGTAGAAAAAGTTCAGCAGGAACTCATTAGCATATTAGGCCACACCCACTGGCAGAAACTAATTAGCCTATCAGGCCACACACCCATGTTACCAGGAGTGTGGTCATCCAGCCACACCCACCTTTTGCTTCCTATTCTGTTTACCTTGTTTGTTGTCAAAACCCCAGGGCTTTTTTTGGTAGCAGGAACTCCTTTGCATGTTAGGCCACACACCCCTAATGTAGCCAATCCTCATGCGTTTCTGCTGTTGGGTGTGGCCTGTTATGCTAATGAGTTCCTGCTGGGCGTGGCCAACTCGGGAGCCAGCCGGAACTCCGTTCCTGTGCGTTCCTGCCGCAAAATAGCCCTGGGAACAGTGTTCCCCCTAAGCTAAGTTCATGTGAGCCAGCTCACCGTTTTTTACCCTCCAGTTCACCCATTTTTTGTCTCAGCTCAGGAAGGGATGGCTCCAGAGCAAACTAACTGATGCAGCAGCCAAATCTCTCGCTCACAACTTTAATGCCAGTCGCTCACAAAGCAGAATTTTTGCTCACAAGACTCCACAGCTTAGAGGGAGCATTGCTTGTGGGTGGGGTTGCCGGCCCTGGGTTGGGAAATACCTGGAGATTTTGGAGGCGGAGCCTGAGGAGGGCAGGTTTTGGGGAGGGGAGGGGCCTCAGCAGGGCAGGATGCCATAGAGCCCACCCTCCAAAGCAGCCATTTTCTCTGGGGGAACTGGATCTCTGTCACCACAGGAGACCGGTTGTAATAGTGGAAGGTCTCCAGCCACCGCCTGGAGGTTGGCAACCCCGGCCGGCTTCATCTACCCATGAATCTGGGAGGCCTAGTGCGGCAGCACCCTTATGCTGACTAACTGAGCGATCCTACTCGGAAGTAAGTTCCATTTTATTGGAGGGGGCTTAAAATGTTCTTCTTAGGTTTGCACTCTAAGAGTGCGTCATGGAGAACTGTGCATGTAAGTCATGATTAACAGAACTCGTTGGGTGTTTTATTGACAGGTTTAATCTCTGAAAACAGACAGCTGTTTCCCTCTGGGAGTCGCTTTTGTTGACTAGTTTCAGCAGAAAAGAACAAGGCTCCAGCAGCACCTTCAAGACTAACAGAATTTGTGGCCGGGGAGGCGCTTTCGGGAGTCACTGCTCACTTCTTCAAGATGGGTAGCCATGTTGGTCCATCTGTAGCAGGAGAAAAGAGCCAGAGTCCCAGCAGCACCTTAAAGACTAATAGAGCTTTTGTAAGTCACCGCTCACTTCTTCAGACACAGCTAGAATGGGAGTCCATCGGTCCTTATATCTTGGACAGGGCCGGCTCACCTAGAGCGCGCCAGCCGCAGTTTGCCAAAAGGCACCCCTCCTGCGAAAAGCCCCCCGCCTCTTCCCTGGCTTGCTTGGGCGCCCCGTAGTCGTGGAGCGCCAAAGCAAGCCGGCGCTGGGAGGGAAGGGGCAGGGGTTAGAACCTCCGCCCCTTCCCTGGCTTTCCTGCCCCCCCCGGTCTCCAGGCCCCACCAGGAGGTTGGCATCCCCAGTGGGGTGGGAGCCCCAAGCTGTCCTGCCTAGGGCGCCCAGACACCTGGGGCCGGCCCTGATCTTGGAGAGATATCGTTTGCCATCTGAAATCACACCAAGACATAAGGACAGATGGACTCACATTCTAGCTGTGTTTGAAGAAGTGAGCGGTGTGACTCCCGAAAGCTCCTCCCTTGCCACAGATTTTGTTAGTCTTTAAGGTGCTCCTGGACTCTGGCTCTTTTCTGCTGTTACAGACTCACACGGCTGCCCGTCTTGAAGAAGTGAGCCGCAACTCACGCAAGCTCCTCCCCTGCCACTAATTTTGTTAATCTTGAAGGTGCTGCTGGGACTCTGGCTCTTTTCTCCTGCTGCAGACAGACGAACACGGCGACCCACCTTGTTGCCTAGTTTGTTTTCTAGCTTTCCATTCTGGCAAAATCTGGCCTACAGTGACTGTGGCAACATACAAATCTTGGTCCACATACCATGCCCGACACCCGTTCTTGTATATATAACAGGTCCTGAGAAGTTAACCTTTCCCATTTTAATTCCACAGGGTATATTCACCGCCTATGACACAGACAGGTCCGGTGCCATGAACTTCAATGAACTGCGGCTTGCCCTGGATGCTGCAGGTTAGACGAAACTGAGAAACCGAAGGAGATGATCTTATTATGGAGCTGAAGTTTTAAAAAAGGCACCTTGTAGAATCCTGGATACCTCAGGCTAGCCTGATCTCATCAGATCTCACAAGCTAAGCAGGGCCGGTCCTGGCTAGTATTTGAGTGGGAGGCCACCAAGGAAGACCAGGGTCGTGATGCAGAGATAGGCAATGGCGAACCCCCTCTGTTTGTCTCTACCCTGACCCGGATGGCCCAGCCTAGCCCAGCCATATCAGATCCTGGCGGCTGAGGAGGGATGTGCCTGGTTAGTATTTGGAGGGGAGACGCACTAAGGAAGTCCGGGGTTGCTACGCAGAGGCAGGTAAAGGCAAACTACCTCTGAATGTTTCTTGAAAACCCCAAGGGGTCACGTCAGCTGTCAGATCACGGGAGGTGGTCATCCCGCTCTATTCTGCTGTGGTCCAGGCCTCACCTGGAGTGCTGTATCCAGTTTTGAGCACCACACTTTAGGAAGGATGTCGACAAGCTCGAGCATGTCCAGAAGAGGACGACCAGGATGGGGAGAGGGTTGGAATCCAAGTCTTATGAGGAAAGGCTGAAAGAGTTGGGTATGTTTAGCCTGGGAAAGAGAAAGCTTAGAGGGGACATGATTGCAGTCTTCAAATATCTGAAGGGCTGTCGTGTAGAAGATGGAGCAGATCTATTCTCTCTCGCTCCGGACTGCAAGACTAGATCTAACGGGTGGAAATTACAAGGGAGTCATTACCGGCTAGATATCAGGAGAAACTTCCTAACGGTAAGAGTGGTGGAGCAGTGGAACAGCCTGCCTCGGGAGGTGGTGGATGCTCCTTCCCTGGACGTTTTCAAGCGGAGGCTGGACAACCATCTTTTGGGTATGTTGTAGGTATGTAGGGCTGTCTTTCGGCTATGCTCCTGCAGAGTGCAGGGGGTTGGACTAGAAGACCTGTAAGGTCCTTTCCAACTCTAACATTCTAGGATTCTAGGATTCTACTTGACGGCAAGAAAAAAAGAACGCATAGAGATCCACCAAAAACGGAACTTTCGAGCACAGGGACCTCAATTTCTGGTCCTCCTTGCAGTTTCCCCCAGCGAGAGCTCCAAGCTGCATTCAGCAGAAAACACTGCAAAAATCACTTCACTTGAAGAAGTGCCTTTTAGCGCCGGTTGATTCATAGTTGTTGCATCACGCTTCTAGCAGTGACTCACAAGGGAACTGAAACAGCCGGTGGGGACACAGAGTCCTCCGTGCAGTTTGCTCACCAAAGCCTCGCTCCGGAAGGGCCCCGGCTCTGCGTTCCAGACTCTCCAAGGCAATTAGATGCCGGAAGCTGTTCTGTTGGCAGCTGGTCCTTGACATGGATGTGGAAAGCGCCATCTTATGGCGACCCTGAATGGGGTTTTCAAAGCAAGAAATGTTCGGAGGTGGTGGTTTGCCATTGCCTGCCTCTGTGTGGCGACCCTCAACTTCGTTGGTGGTCTCCCATCCAAGTGCCAACCGGGGCCAACCCTGCTTAGCTTCCAAGAGCTGACGAGATCGGGCTCGCCTGGGCCATCTTCTCAATAGCATCTCCCCTGTTTGGGGTGGGTTGCTGGAATCCTAGATGGCCGAGCGCTAATAAACACTGCTGTCCGCACTGCACAATGCCATGGTATGTGCCTTTTGTTCCAGAGTTCCTGAGAATCTTCGCTGTCAGCAAAACAAATCACACGTTTCTAGTCCTTATGGCCAGAAAACATAGACTGAGAGTAAAGGGGGGGGTGATAAAGGAAAATAGGTTCCTTTTCAGAAATGCATGCTGGAGATGGATACATAGAATATTACAAAAAAATGTTAAGACACAACACTACCAGTCAGTCCTGAGTTATTTTTATTAAACATCATCCCTGATTCTTTTGCAAAGATACATACATATGTAATTGTGCGTGTTGTAACCGCAGGAAGGATTTTATACGCAAAGTACTGGGGAAAAGAAGAAGTGCCTGCAAAAGAAGAAATCATAAACAAACTGTTTGAAGCAGCAGAAATGGACAATTTAACCCTCCAGTTACAGGGCAAAAAAAGAAGGATCTTTTGGAAATATTTGACGTGAATTCTATAGACGGATTGAGGACTATATACAGAAATTATGATTTAAGCAATATGTTGTACCGTGCAAAATCGATTACATAATCAAGGAAAGTTGCTTAAAACCTGGGCTCTTTTTGTAGAAAAAGCCCAGCAGGAACTCATTAGCATAATAGGCCACACCCAACAGCAGAGACTCATTAGCATATTAGGCCACACCCCTGACAGCACATCTCATTGGCGTATTAGGTCACACCCCCATGTCACCATCCAGCCACACCCGCCTTTTGCTGCTTATTCTGTTTACCTTGTTTGTTGTCAAAACCCAGGGCTTTTTTTGTAGCAGGAACTCGTTTGCATGTTAGGCCACACACCCCTGATGTAGCCAATCCTAATGAGTCTCTGTGGCTGGGTGTGGCCTGTTATGCTAATGAGTTCCTGCTGGGCGTGGCCAGCCTGGGAGCCAGCCGGAACTCCGTTCCTGTGCGTTCCTGCCCAGAAATAGCCCTGCTTAAAACAGAATATACAAATCTAACTGGATAACAAGTATGAGCTCCAATACTGTAGTGTATGTATGTGTAGTTGTAGCAATGTGTTGTTATTTCTTTGTCGTGTTGTTGTGATGTGTAGCATCTCTTTTTCTTTCTAAAAATAAAAAGTCCCAGTTTGTGCTGGGTTTATTTTGGAAAAAAAGAAAAGAAAGAAATGCGTAGGGATCTGTAGAATCCATCTTTGCTTAGCTCTGAACTTCTTTAGGGCCTTCACTGCCCTGCTAACGCTGGTGCCTCTGCTCTGATTCAGGGTTCCACTTGAACAAGCAGACGACCATGGCCCTTGTGCAGATCTACGCCAACCCCTGGCTTCAGATCGACTTTGACGACTTCGTTTCCCTCCTGGTGCATCTGGGAGCCGCCTTCCGTAAGAGACATCTCCATTCTATTGTGTTACATAAGAACATAAGAGAAACCAATGTTGGATCAGGCCAATGGCCCATCCAGTCTGTGTTACACAGTAGCCAAAACCCAGATGCCATCGGGAGGTCCACCAGCAGGGCCAGAACTCCAGAAGTCCTCCCAATGTTGCCCTCCAAGCACCAAGAAGACAGGGCATCACTGCCCCAGACATCGTGTTCCACCTGTACCTTGTGGCTAATAGCCACGGATGGACCTCTGCTCCAGATGTTTCTCCAGTCCCCCTTGAAGTTGTCTGTGCTTGTAGCTGCCACCACTTCCTGTGGCAGTGAGTTCCGCCTGTTGATTACTCTTTAGGCGAAGGACTTCCTTTGATCTGTTAATCAATTCATGGAGCTTCTTTAGGGTTGCCAACCTCCAGTTGGAGCCCGGAGAACTCCCGGAATTACAGCTAATCGCCCAGACAACAGTTCCTATGGAGAAAATGGCTACTTTGGTGGGTGGGCTATACAGTGTTATACCCACCCGAGGTCCCTCCCTCCTGAAACCCAGCCTTCCTTTGGCTGCACCCCCAAATCTCCAGGCATTCCCCCAAACTGGAGTTGACAACCCTAGGCTTCCTGGAACTGTACATTTCCCGTGTCCTTTATTCCAACAGAGCGGTGCAAAAGCCGAGATGTGGATGGCAATGGACTGATCTACATGACGCAAAAGGAGGTGAGGGAAAGGGAAATTGATAGATTCGAACACAGAGGGGTCTCCAACCTTTTTGAACCATTTGGGATTCTGACGTGGCGCGGTGGGCACGGCAACAAAATGGCTGCCGGAGGAGGCGGAGCCTGCCACAAAATGGCTGCTGCAGCTGAACTTCAGTCGCATGTGTTGGGGACCCTTGTTCTGACAACGGATTCCCCAGAGAGTGCTTTCTCGCTCTCCCAGTGCAGAAGAAATCATGGTAGACTGGCCCCTCACCCCGCCCCTTTTTATGCATTCTCCCACAGTGGGGAAGGAAGACACGGAGAAAAGTGCAAAGTCCTGTCGTATTGTTAGCCCTGCCTGAAATTACGTCTCCTTCTCCCTCACACTGTGGGTATTTCTGTAGTTACGGTCAATGTTCCCTCCAAGCTGTGGAGTCTCCTGAGCAAAGATTCTACATTGTGAGCTACCAGCAGGGCTACTTTTGGGCAGGAACGCACAGGAACGGCGTCCCGGCTGGCTCCCGAGTTGGCCACGCCCAGCAGGAACTCGTTTGCATAGTAGGCCACACCGAACAGCAGAAACACAGTAGGATTGGCTACATTGGGGGTGTGTGGCCTCACATGCAAAGGAGTTCCTACTACCAAAAAAGTTTTGACAACAAACAAGTGAAACAGAACAGGAAGCAAAAGGTGGGTGTGGTTGGATGACCACACTTCTGGTAACACGGGGGTGTGGCCTAATATGCCAATGAGCTGTGCTGTCGGGGGTGTGGCCTAATATGCTAATGAGTTTCTGCTGTTGGGTGTGGCCTATTACGCTAAGGAGTTTCTGCTGTTGGGTGTGGCCTATTATGCTAAGGAGTTCCTGCTTGGCTTTTTCTACCAAAAAAGCCCTGGCTACTGGCATTAAAGTGGTGAGTGGGCGATTTGGCTGCGGCATCAATTAGTCTGCTCTCTTCCTAAGTGGAGACAAAAACATGTGAGCCGGAGGCTAAAAAACTGTGAGCTAGCTCACACTCGCTCAGCTTAGCGGGAACGCTGGTCACAGTCCTGCACGATCCAAACGCAGCCAAACGAACGTTAGGGACTCTATCCGACTGACACCACCGGAGAGGCGCCTAGGCCACGGTGATCCATGCAATGGTCGCCTCCAGCTTGGATTACTGTAACTCGCTCTACGCAGGGCTACCCTTGAACCTGACCCGGAAACTGCAGCTGGTACAAAATGCAGCAGTGCGCCTCCTGACTGGGACGTCTATGCGGGCGCACGTTCCGCCAGTGCTGCACCAAATGCATTGGCTTCCAATTGAGTACCAGATCAGGCTCAAGGTTATGGTATTAACCTTTAAGGCCCTATGCGGTCAGGGTCCTACATATCTGCAGGACCGCCTCTCCCCGCATGTCCCCTGGGGGAGCTCTGCGCTCATCAGGACAGCCTCTTCTGGTAGTCCCTGGCCTCAAAGTCTAGCCTCGGTCAGAGCCAGAGCTTTTTCGGCGCTGGCTCTGGCCTGGTGGAATAGGCTTGCAAATGAGATCGGGGCCCTGCGGGATCTATGACAGTTCTGCAGGGCTTGTAAAATGGAGCTGTTCTGCCGGGCCTAGGGTTGAGGTGGCTGATTATACTGGCCTCCCCTCCCCTAACCTGCCTATGCTATACGGTAAGCACTGGCCTGGCCCCACCTGTTTGATATGCGCCTCTTTGCGCACATTTACACCACACTGCCAGGATGCCGTCAACTCTGTTAAGTTTTTGCTCACCACCGTTGGCAAAGGTTTGGTCGTCGGTTTTTTTCCTGGTTTCATCCGTTTCTCGAGTCTGCTGTAACCCGCCCTGAGCCCGTTTGCAGGGAAGGGCAGGGTTGAAATCTCAAGAAATACATAAATCAATATTTATTTTCGTTTCTGCTTTTCAGTGGATGGGACTCATCACCTTCCCCTAAGCCAGAAGCGGTGACCGACTCTACGGACGACAGATATAGTTTTGCAGGAGGCCTAACCGATAGGACTCCAGGAGAAATCCCACATTCTGAAATGAGAATAAAATCGGCAGTCCAAAAAAATAGCTACAATCTCTAATTCTTTGTTGTAGCACGTGATTAAACAAAAACCCTCTGTTGACTCAGGAAGAGGAAGAAGAAGAAGAAGAAGAAGAAGAAGAAGAAGAAGAAGAAGAAGAAGCAGTAGTAGAGGAGGAGGAGGAGGAGGAGGAGGAGATTGGATTTATACCCCATCCTTCACTACCCAGGGGAGTCTCAGAGCAGTTTACAAACTCCTTTCCCTTCCCCTTCCCACAACAGACACCGGTAGGTGGGGCTGAGAGAGCTCTGACAGAAACTGCTCTTTTCCCAAGAACAGCTGTGCCAGAACTATGGCTTGCCCAAGATCATCCAGCAGGTGCAAGTGGAGGAGTGGGGGAATCAAACCCGGTTCTCCCAGATTAGAGTCCACACACTTAACCACTACATCAAACTGGCTCTCTTTGAAGACAAATCCCATTCAAGGAGAAAACACTTATATACACTTATTGTGACATAGAGTCCCCCAATGTCATAAGAACACAAGAGAAGCCAATGTTGGATCAGGCCAACGGCCCATCTAGTCCAACACTCTGTGTCACACAGTGGCCAAAAATACCAGGGGCCACCAGGAGGTCCAGCAGTGGGGCCGGGACACTAGAAGCCCTCCCACTGTTACCCCCCCCCCAAGCACCAAGAATACAGAGCATCCCTTGCCCCAGAGTCCCTATCTATACCTTGTGGCTAATAGTCACCAATGGACCTCTGCTCCAGATGTTTATCTAATTCCCTCTTGAAGCCATCCATGCTTGTAGCTGCCACCACCTCCTGTGGCAGTGAATACCACGTGTTAATCACTCCAGGCATGTCCAGGCACGCGGAATCGTTCGACATATTTGTAAAGCAAGATTTCTTTTACACTTAAAGAAAAGCCAAAGTGAGTGCTGTCCTAACTTTAGGAGTATTTTAATTCACCCACACATACTAAACGTACAAATTGTTGACAAAATCCTACCCAAATTGTCTGCTGGCAGACTGGAAGGTCGGTAGTTAGTTTGGCAGTTCGAGACCCGAGTGCCGTGTGACGGAGTGAGCTCCCGTCTCTGGTCCCAGCTCCTGCCAACCTAGCAGTTTGAAAGCAGGAATTGCAAGTTGATAAATAGGTACCGCTTCGGTGGGAAGCTAACAGCGTTCTATGCATCTCAGCATCTAGTCATGCCGGCCACATGACCACGGAGATGCCTTCGGACAGCGCTGGCTCTTTGGCTTGGAAAGGGAGATGAGCACCACCCCCAAGAGTTGTATTCAACTGGCTTTCGAGCAAGGGAAACCTTTTCCTTAATCAAGCAAGGCAGATACAAAGGAATTTAACTTCCTACAGATGTAAGCATTTATCACTTTCCCAGATCTTTCCTGGAGATGTGCTATACAACATGCCGGCTTCTTTCATAAGTTCTGAACACGTCCCGTTATTAAAACATTCTGGAGAGACAGAGAGGTTGAATTTGGTTGGTGAAATAATGGGACACTTGATCTTGCAGGATCTGAAGTGCTATGAGATTTGAAAGAGGTCGCAGACAGCACCGATTTGGTATAGAGCTTAAATTTTCTGACTGCAGCTAAAATCTTCATTGCCATTTTCTGGGAAGAGGTTGAAGAACCACCCATCTTTGACTAACAGATTGCCTGTTCCGGTCTTTCCAAAGACCTTAGGGGCGGCTAACACAACTGGGTAGCCTGCAATTTGATGGAGGAGGAGGAGGAGGAGGCTTTTCACTACCCAAAGGGGCTCTGAATGAATGAATTGCGGCTAACTCAAGGTCACCCAGCTGGCTTTATGTGGAGAAGTGGGGAATCAAACCCAGTTCTCCAGATTAGAGTCCGTACCCCCTAACCACGGCACCACGCTGGCTGCAGTTGCTGATTAAGAACATAAGAGAACACAAGAGAAGCCAATGTTGAATCAGGCCAATGGCCCATCTAGTCCAACTCTCTGTCACACAGCGGCCAAAATATACCAGGTGCCATCAGGAGGTCCAGCAGTGGGGCCAGGACACCAGAAGCCCTCCCACTGCTGCCCCCGCCCAGCACCAAGAATAGAGTGCATCACCTGCCCTAGACTGAGAGTTCCCATCTGTACCCTGTGGCTAATAGCCACTGATGGGCTTCTGCTCCATACGTTTATCTAATTCCCTCTTGAAACTGTCCATGCTTGTAGCTGCCACCACCTCCTGTGGCAGTGAGTTCCATCTGTTAATCACTCTTTGGGCGAAGAAGGACTTCCTTTTACCTGTTCTAACCCGACTGCTCAGCAATTTCATGGAGTGCCCAGGAGTTCTTGTCTTGTGAGAAAGGGAGAAAAGGACTTCTTTCTCAACCTGCTCCATCCCATGCATAATCTTATAAACCTCGATCATGTCACCCCTCAGCCGTCGTTTCTCCAAGCTAAAGAGCCCCAAGCATTGTCTATCTCACCAGGGTTACCACCAGTGACAAACGTGCTCATCTCTCCCAGTCAGCAGCCATCCACAACCTGGCAAGGGTAAGGCCGGTTTTTCCTCTCTGCAAGCATTCGGCTGGGGGAGGGAGGGATTAGGTGCAGCCTTCAGGTCCCAAAAGCTGATATTGGGCTGCATCACACACTTGCTGTTTTTCTTGCTGCCAGTAGATTGGGAAATACCTGGAGATTTGGGGGTTGGAGCCTGAGGAGGGCAGGGTTTGGGGAGACGTGGGTCATTAACAGGATAAAATACCATGGATTCTACCTTATAGATTTTCTCCAGGTGAACTGATCTTTGTTGCCGGGAGGTCAGTTGTAATTCCAGGAGATCTCAAGCTACCACCTGGAGGCTGGCAACCCTACTGTGATACCTGTCCAGCTCCCTGTCCCTTGCCACAGAATCAGAATGTTAGAATCGGAAGGGACCTTGCAGGTCATCTAGTCCAACCCCCTGCACTCTGCAGGAGCACAGCCGAAAGATAGCTCCTACAACATACCCAAAAGATGGTCATCCAGCCTCTGCTTGAAAACATCCAGCGAAGGAGCATCTGCCACCTCCCGAGGCAGTCTGTTCCACTGCTCAACCCCTCTTACAGTTAGGAAGTCTCTCCTGGTATTCAGCCGGTAACAACTCCCTTGTAATCTCCACCCATTAGATCTAGTCTTGCAGTCCGGAGCGAGAGAGAATAGATCCGCTCCATCTTCTACATGACAGCCCTTCAGATATTGGAAGACTGCAGTCATGTCCCCTCTAAGCCTTCTCTTTCCCAGGCTAAACATACCCAACTCTTTCAGCCTTTCCTCATAAGACTTGGATTCCAACCCTCTCACCATCCTGGTTGCCCTCTTCTGGACACGCTCGAGCTTGTCAACATCCTTCCTAAAATGTGGTGCCCAAAACTGGACACAGGACTCCTGGGGAGGCCTGACCATAGCAGAATAGAGCGGGACTACCAGCTCCCGTGATTTGAACACAATGCTTCTGTTAATGCATCCTAAGACTGCATTAGCTTGCTTCCATGATCCAGGCAGGCCTAGTTTCTGTGCCATCTCTGTCCTTGTCTTCCCTTTTCAAAAATGTACTTCAGAAAACCCTTACACACAGGAAGATACTTTAAAGTTTGGGTTTTTTTAATTGAGCAAACTCCGGAGGACGGCGGAAGACAGGAGGGCCTGGCGTGATGTGGTCCATAGGGTCACGAAGAGTTGGATTCGACTGTGCGATTGAACAACAACAACAACAACAACAAATATTGAGTACTGACCACCAGGGTTTTTTTCCCCCTGGGGAAACGTGCCAGTTAATTAATTAATTAAATAAATTTCTACCCTGCCCTTCCCAGCTAAGGGCGGCTTACGTAAAACCAACATGCAATTTCAATAAAACTTTCAAAACAGTATAATAAACCATTTAAACAATGTAAAACCAGTTGACAAATGCATAGTGAGTGCTAGTTTTGTTGTCGAAAAATCAGTAGTAGCTACCATATCAGTTCTCTCTTCCCACAATCAGTTCATAGGTCTTCTGCCGGTGTCTATTTGGCAGCTGGCACAGGCTGTTAATGCAAATTCCAGGGACCACAGGGCCTCCTATCCTAGTTGTTAGTACTGGTGGCAGTTCCAAACGCCTGGTGGAAGGGCTCCGTTTTACAGGCCCTGTGGGACTGTAAGAGGTTCCTCAGGGCCCTAATCTCTTCTGGGAGCTCATTCCACTAGGATGGAGCCACCACTGAGAAGGCCCTGGCCCTGGTTGTCAACAGCCTGGCTTCTTTAAGACTCGGGAGGGCCAAACGGTTCCGGGCCCTTGAACGCACTGCTCTCTGGGGCATATATGGGGAAAGGTGGTCCCTCAGGTATGTAGGTCCCTGACCATAAAGGGCTTTAAAGGTAAGAACCAGCACCTTGAAACGAATTCGGTATGCTATCGGCAGCCAGTGCAGTGCTTTTAGTGCAGACTGGATGTGCTCCCGAATTGGGAGTCCCATCAGTAGCCTGGCTGCAACGTTCTGCACCAGATTTGAGACAAGGGCAGCCCTGTGTAGAGAGCATTACAGTAGTCCAGTCTCGAGGTGACCACTGCATGGATCGCTGTTGCCAAGTCGTTGCATTCAAGGAAGGGAACCAACTGCCTGATCAGCCGAAGGTGATAAAAGGCCGATTTGGCAGTGGCTGCTACCTGGGCCTCCATTGTGAAGGAGGCATCCAAGAGCGCTCCCAGACTTCTAACCACCAGCACTAGCACCAAGGTCAGGGGTCTTTTTGTAGAAAAACAGCTGCAGGAGCTCATTAGCATATGGTATACTAATGAGCTACAAGGCTATTAGCATATGCCACGCCCCCTGACATCACCAGAAGTGATGTCAGAAGGGGAAGCAATGGGGGGGCATCTTTGAAAGCCTCCCCTTCCCTTCCCCAGCTGATCTGGGTGGGGGAGTGAAGAGTTGGGCCACAGAAGGAGGAAAGAGGGAAGGAAAGAGAGAGAGTAGAGAGAAGGAAAGAAGGAAGGAAAGAGGGAAAGAAAGAGAAGGAAAGGAGGAGGGAAAGAAAGAGAGGGAAGAAGGAGGGAAATAGGGAAAGGAGTAAAAAAAAGAAGAGAAGAAGGTGGGAAAGAAAGAAAGAGAGAAGAAGGAGGGAAAGAGGAAAAGGAGAGAAGGAAAGGAGGGAATGAAAGAAATTCAGTGGCAATTCGGCCCCATTATATCCTATGGGCCATTGAAGTCAATAGTGAAAACATAAGGTATATTCTGGGGGCTGGAGGGGAGGGGGTTTGAGGGAGAGGCTCCAAACTCACAGGGTAGCTGATGGAGCCTCTCCCCAAGACACCCACCAAGTTTCAAGAACATTGGATCAGGGGGTCCAATTCTATGGGCCCCCAAACAGGTTGTCCCCATTCCCTTGGCTCCTGAGTTGCCGGAGCTGCGCTCTGGTGCGCTCCCGCCCCCCCCAAAAAAAGACCCCTGACGAAGGGTGTCCCATCGAAGGTCAGGAGTGGGATCCCTACCCTCGGACCACCTGGACTCAGGCAAAGGACCTCCGTCTTCGTCGGATTCAATTTCAGCCAGCCCAGCCTAAGCCAACCAGCCATGGCTTGTAACGCCCGGTGATCATTCACCCTCATTCATTCACAAGAAAGGATAAGGTCTCAGGGGGCATTCTCTGTAAATTCTGGTGAATTAGCCGGACAGGCTTCTACGTTCCATGTGATGAAATCTCCTCAGTGCATTGCAACACCTATCGGGACCGGCTGTTGCGTAAGGAACTGGAGACTTCCAACTTTTGTTGAAGGCGACCTGTCCCACAGCCTAGAACCAGCAGTCTTTGAACCACACCAACCCCAGCCTTCCCGCTACATGCTGCGCGATCGATTGCTGAGCAATGCGGTTTATTTCTATCCTGTTTTAAAAACTGGTTAATTGTGGATTTTTTTTTTCATCTGGAGTGGCTAAAACAGTAACCAAGATGGGTGCGCCGCTCTACCCAGCGGGGCAAGTTCACGCATCGTATTAAGGATGCGTCTCCAAATCGAATTGTGAGAACTCGAGGGCACTCCATGAAATTGCTGAGCAGTCGGGTTAGAACAGATAAAAGGAAGTCCTTCTTCACCCAAAGAGTGATTGACACATGGGATTCCCTGCCACAGGAGGTGGTGGCAGCTACAAGCATGGACGGCTTCAAGAGGGAATTAGATAAACATATGGAGCAGAGGTCTATCAGTGGCTATTAGCCACAGGGTATAGATGGGAACTCTCAGTCTGGGGCAGGTGATGCACTCTATTCTTGGTGCTGGAGGGGGCGGCAGTGGGAGGGCTTCTAGTGTCCTGGCCCCACTGCTGGACCTCCTGATGGCACCTGGTATTTTTGGCCGCTGTGTGACAGAGTGTTGGACTAGGTGGGCCATTGGCCTGATTCAACATTGGCTTCTCTTATGTTCTTATGTTCTTATGAGGCCTGACAGGATGTTGACAGCTCTTCAGCCTGACCCCGGCTTCCGGACATCAGTCAAAGTTCTCACAAACAGAAGTCTTTCGCACAGCCCCATACGGAAACCTCCATGAGCAGAATCTGTTCCAGTCATCATCGGCACTGCTGTGGGGCCATATTGGAAAGAGACGGCACACGTAAGAGAGGGCAGCATGGGGCAGACTGAAGGGGAGAGCAAAAGGAGGCATTGAGCCCCGGATGTTACACATTTTCATTAACACAAGCTCTCAGTGAAAGATTACGAAGAGCATCGGGAGGAACGACACGTTTTGTCGGGCGTGAGAGGGACCAAGCTGAACCATTGGATGAGACCCTATAAAAGCACTAAAGAAGGCGGGCTGCCGTTCTGAATGTAGGGAGGCCAGGCTACCTGCTATAGTGAGTGACCTCAGCAACTTTTCTCCCTTTCTCACAAGACAAGAACTCATGGGCACTCCATGAAATGGCTGAGCAGTCGGGTTAGAACAGATAAAAGGAAGTCCTTCTTCACCCAAAGAGTGATTAACACATGGAACTCACTGCCACAGGAGGTGGTGGCAGCTACAAGCATGGACGGTTTCAAGAGGGAATTAGATAAACATATGGAGCAGAAGTCCATCAGTGGCTATTAGCCACAGGGTATAGATGGGAACTCTCAGTCTGGGGCAGGTGATGCACTCTATTCTTGGTGCTGGAGGGGGCAGCAGTGGGAGGGCTTCTGGTGTCCTGGCCCCACTGCTGGACCTCCTGATGGCACCTGGTATATTTTGGCCGCTGTGTGACAGAGTGTTGGACTAGATGGGCCATTGGCCTGATTCAACACTGGCTTCCCTTATGTTCTTATGTTCTTAACTGTGTCCAGTTCCCGGCTAACGTTTCACAGGCCAGTAGGGAAAACTGAGGGAAATGGGGGGTTGCCGGTACGCGTATTTGCTTCCAGCATGAAACTGGAAGCGATGTCATCACATCAGGGTTGAACTGTAGACTTGTGTCCAAATCCTAGAGCGTCACCCCGACAAGATGGACCTTGCTTCCGGTTTGCGACAGAACTTTTATGTAAGCCACCCTGAGCTGGCTTTGGCTGGGAGGGCGGGGTAGAAATGGGAAAGAATAAATAAATAAGCATAAGAAGGGCCCTGCCAGATAATACCAATGGTCTATCTAGTCCAGAATCCTGTCTCACACAGTGGCCGACCAGTTCCTCCAACAGCAGGGCACAGAGGTCCAGGCCTCTTGGCTCTGGGATTCAGAGGTTCCGTGCCTCTGAATGTGGAGGTTCCCCTCAGCTACCAAGGCTAGTAGCCATTGATACTTACCCTCCATGAATCTACCTAATCCTCCTTTAAAGTTGTGTATTCCTGTAGCCATTAGTAGTTCCTCTGGCAGTAAATCCCACATTTTAATCCCTCTCTGTGTAAAGTAGTATTTCCTTTTGCCCGTCCCGAACCTACTGCCCATCAGCTTCGTTGGATGCCCCTCGAGTTCTAGTATTTGGACAGAGGGAAGAAAAGTTCTACTTGTCCACTCCCCTCCCACCCCGGTGCATGATTTTATAAACCTCTCTCATGTTTCCCCCCTTAGTCTTCTCTTTTCCAAACTGACAAGTCTCAGACTTCTCAGCCTTTCCTCCTAGGGGAGGTGCTCCAACCCCCTCATCATCTTGGTTGCCTTCTTCTAAAAGTTCCTGTCAAGAGGCTACACTCCGAGCAGGAATGAAGTCACAGGCCACTCAAGGGGGAATGGTCACAGCTGAGACCAGTGTTCCCTCTAAGCTGAGTTGTTGTGAGCTAGCTCACAGTTTTTTAGCCTCCGGCTCACACATTTTTGCCCTCGCTCAGGAAGGAGGGCTCCAGAGCAAACTAATTTATGCAGTGGCCAAATTGCTTGGCCACAGCTTTAATGCCAGTAGCTCACAAAGTAGAAGTTTTGCTCACAAGACTCCACTGCCTAGAGGGATCATTGGCTGAGACACGAAACTAAGATGCGCCCACCCCCTTCAGGAATCAACGTCCACATCAGCAGAAGAGAAGGGGCAGTTCCAACGGTTATGGGGGCGGAGGAGTCCTTGGAGGGGAACTACTGGGCAGCGGCAGTAGTGGACGGTGATGCCTTTCATAGACACAGGCAGTGCCGCTTCAGTGTACCCTGGTACCATTTTATGTTAGAGTGAGATGTCGATCACTATTTTAAAAAAATAAAATGAAATGAAATGAAAAAGCCCTCCAGTGGCTGGGGAGGGTGACCACTGGGAGGGAACGGGGCAGGGGAAATGTGGGGCAAACCAGCGTGTGGATGCTACCTTGCCATCGAGAAGGACTCCACCCTTGGGGCAGCAATCAGAGACCCATTACTAAGCGGAAGAGATGCTAGGAAATGCGGCATTAGAAGCACGCCAGAATAGACTTCTTCATCGTCCTTCATCATTCACAAGAAAGGATAAGGTCTCAGGGGGCATTCTCTGTAAATTCTGGCGAATTAGCCAGACAGGCTTCTACTACATTCCATGTGATGAAATCTCCTCGGTGAATTGCAACACCTATCAGGACCGGCTGTTGCGTAAGGAACTGGAAGACTTCCAACTTTTGTGAAGGCGACCTGTCCCACAGCCTATGTGCTGTGCGATCAATTGCTAAGCAACGCATAAGAACATAAGAGAAGCCAATATTGAATCAGGCCAATGGCCCATCTAGTCCAACATTCTGTCACACAGCAGCCAAAAATACCAGGTGCCATCAGGAGGTCCAGCAGTGGGGCCAGGACACTAGCAGCCCTCCCACTGCTGCCCCCTCCAGCACCAAGGATAGAGTGCATCACCTGCCCCAGACTGAGAATTCCCATCTATACCCTGTGGCTAATAGCCACTGATGGACTTCTGCTCCAGATGTTTATCTAATTCCCTCTTGAAACTGTCCATGCTTGTAGCTGCCACCACCTCCTGTGGCAGTGAATTCCATATGTTAATCACTCTTTGGGTGAAGAAGTATTTCCTTTTATCTGTTCTAACCCGACTGCTCAGCAATTTCATGGAGTGCCCACGAGTTCTTGTATTGTGAGAAAGGGAGAAAAGTACTTCTTTCTCAACCTGCTCAATCCCATTCATAATCTTATGAACCTCGATCATGTCACCCCTCAGCCGTCGTTTCTCCAAGCTGAAAAGCCCCAACCGTTTTAACCTTTCTTCATAGGGAAGGTGTTCCAACCCTTTTATCATTCTAGTTGCCCTTCTCTGCACTTTTTCCAATGCTATGATATCCTTTTTGAGATGTGGTGACCAGAACTGTACACAGTATTCCAAATGAGGTCGCACCAATGATTTATACAGGGGCATGATGAATCTGGCTGATTTGTTTTCAATTCCCTTCCTAATAATCCCCAGCATAGCGTTGGCCTTCTTTATTGCAGCTGCACACTGTCTAGACATTTTCATTGAGTTATCCACTATGACTCCAAGATCTCTCTCTTGGTCTGTCTCTGCCAGTTCAGACCCCATCAACGTGTATTTATATTTAGGATTTTTGGCTCCAATGTGCATCACTTTGCACTTGGCCACATTGAACCCCATTTGCCATGTTGACACAGTTTATTTCTACACTGTTTAAAAAACGGGTTAATTTTTTTTTCCCATTTGAAGCGGCTAAAACAATAAACAAGATGGTCCCATCGCTTTACCCAGCGGGGCAAGTTCACGCATCGTATTAAGGATGTGTCTCTGAATCGAATGGTGAGGCCTGACAGGAATTGGACAGCTCTTCGGCCTGACTCCCTTCTCCTGGATTTCAAACAAAGTTCAATCTTAAATCCTGTCACAAACCACAGCCACATGCAAAACCCACTCTGAAGCAGAAGCTGTTGGCGGTCGTCATCACCAGAACTCCTGCGGGGCCATATTGGAGAGACGCGGCACACATAAGAAGAGGGTAGAATAGGCCAGACTGAAGGAAAGAGCAAAGGGAAACACTAAGCCCCGGGTGTTACACATTTGTATTAACATAAGCTCTCGGTGAAAGATTACTAGGAACATTGGTAGGAGTTACACGTTTTGTGGGGTTCCAGAGGGACAGAAATCTGAACCATTAGATCAGACCCTAGAAAAGCACGGAAGAAGGCGGGTCGCCGTTCTGAACTTATGGAGGCCAGGCCACCTGCTATAGCAAGTCACCTCCCAGCAATTGAGTCCGATTCCCGGCCAACGTTTCACAAGCCAGCGGAGAAAACGGAGGGAAATGGCGGGGGGGGGGCCCTGCCGGTATGTGTGTTGGCTTCCAGCATGAAACCGGAAGCGAGGTCATCGTGACAGGGTTAAACCGCAGAGTTCTGTCCAAATCGTAGCGCATCACCCCGACAAGATGACGTTGCTCCTGGTTTGCGACAGAACCTAAGAACATATGAAGAGCCCTGCTGGATCAGACCAGTGGTCCATCTAGTCCAGCACCAGGTCTCAGACAGTGGTTAACCAGTTCCTCTGGTCAGCCAACCACAGGGCATAGAGGCCAAGACCTTCCTAAGAACTCAAGAAGAGCCTTGCTGGATCAGACCAGTGGTCCATCTAGTCCAGCACTGCCTCACACAGTGGCCAGCCAGTTCCTCTGGAGAGCCAACAACAGGGCATGGAGGCCGAGGCCTTCCCCTGATAAGAACATCAGAAGAGCCCTGCTGGGTCAGACCAGTGGCCCATCCAGTCCAGCATCCTGTCTTGCACAGGCACCAGGCTATTTCTCCGGAGGGCCAACAACAGGGCCTAGAAGTCCAGGCTTCCCCCTGATGTTGCCTCCTGGCTCTGGAATTCAGAGATTTAAGTGCCTCTGAATGTGGAGTTTCTATTCAGTCACCATGGCTAGTAACCATTGATAGACTTCTCCTATGCAATCTCCTTTTAAAGTTGTGTATTCCTGTGGCCATCACTACTGGCAGCGAATCCCACATTTTAACCACTCTCTGTGTAAAGTAGTATTTCCTTTTGTCCCTCCTCAACCTACTGCCCGTCAGCTTTACTGGATACCCCTGAGTCCTATTTTGGGAGCGGGAGGAAAAGTTCTCTTGGTCAACTCTCTCTCCCCGGTGCATAATTTTATAAACCTCTCTCATGTGCCCCCCTGATTCGTCTCTTTTTAAAACTGAAATGTCGCCGACTCTTCAGCCTTTCCTCTTCGGGACGGTGCTCTGACCGATGTTGCGCACTGGAGTGGCACCACCAGATCTGCCACGTCACCCTCTCATTCCTCCCAACAACCCTGCTCAGAGGCAAAGTTTTCCGACCTCAGTGCTGCTGCATTTGAAGCTGAGCGTTGTTCTACCGGCTTTGCTCCCGTGATCTGAGCAGCGGCCTCATCTGTAGAAATTAAAGAACAGAGATAAGCTTCTCCATCCCCCCCTTTGAGGAAATCCTTCCCTGGCTCAGTTTCGGTGTACCCGGCTGCTGCCAAAGGCACAGAAGCACAACCCGTTAAAAAGAAACAAGTTGGCAAGTAGGAGGATAGGCAATCCGGAAACGCTTTGCAAAACGCTTTTGGATGCCATTGCGGACATGGCCTTTGAGGGCCTTCCACCGATGGGCACGCTCAGCCCAGCACCATGCAGGAAACAGGGCCGGCCCCAGGTGTCTGGGCGCCCTAGGCAGGACAGCCTGGGGTGCCCACCCCACCAGGGATGCCAACCTCCCGGTGGGGCCTGGAAATGGCCCAGTGCCAGGAGAGCCGGGGAAGGGGCAGGCTTAGAATGCCCACCCCTTCTCTCCCAGTGGCGGCAGCTTTTCTGGGCGCCTCGCACCCGCGAGGCACTCAGGAAAGCCGGGGCTGCCGGCGCTGGGTGGCCCGGGGGGCTTTTCACGGGGGGGGGTTTGGCGCCCCTGCAGGGCCAGCGCCCTAGGTGAGCACCTAGCTTGCCTAGTGGGCGAGCCAGCCCTGGCAGGAAAGGGTTGCTTGCGACATCCTTGTGCCGAACTTCGGCTGCCACAGTCTGCTTCTGCTTTGTTCTGACTGGCCGGAGCCAGCTCTTGTCCGGCCCCCAGGAAAGGGCTCATCTCAACACCCTCTCCTGGCTATAAAAGCACCCCAGTCAATGCCAGGGCCACAGATTGGCTCCGTCTAGTCCAGCCATGGCTTCCCCACCAACCGTCGTCAAGTTTAAGGGGCAGGACTATGAGGAACTGAAGCGAAAGAAGGGCCCTTTTACTGATGACAAGTTTGAAGCCAGCGATGCCTCAATTCGAATCAATGACCACAAAGGGGCGCAGTGGAAGAGGCCAAAGGTAGGTGAAGATGCTCTCATTTTTTTACACACGCATTGCTTGTTATAAGAACTAGTTCCCAAGAATAGCGGGAATTCTGACTGTTACGGGTATGGTCTTGTGGCTGGAATTGGGGACTGGGTGTGGTTCGGATGCACAAGCATGCCCGGTCGCCCGGAGACAAAAACCTGCTGCCTCCCAGCCTAACTTTTAATTCGCAGGGGTGTCGTGGGGACAAAATACCCACAGTTCCTTGGGGGACGGGCAGGATCCAAAGGTAGTAGATCAATTAGGATATTAAAAAAGGATATTATAGCATTGGAAAAAGTGCAGAGAAGGGCAACTAGAATGATAAAAGGGTTGGAACACCTTCCCTATGAAGAAAGGTTAAAACACTTGGGGCTCTTCAGCTTGGAGAAACGACGGCTGAGGGGGTGACGTGATCGAAGTTTATAAGATTATGAATGGGATTGAGCAGGTTGAGAAAGAAGTACTTTTCTCCCTTTCTCACAATACAAGAACTCGTGGGCACTCCATGAAATTGCTGAGCAGTTGGGTTAGAACAGATAAAAGGAAGTCCTTCTTCACCCAAAGAGTGATTAACACATGGAATTCACTGCCACAGGAGGTGGTGGCAGCTGCAAGCATGGACAGTTTCAAGAGGAAATTAGATAAACATATGGAGCAGAAGTCCACCAGTGGCTATTAGCCACAGGGTATAGATGGGAACTCTCAATCTGGGGCAGGTGATGCACTCTATTCTTGGTGCTGGAGGGGGCAGCAGTGGGAGGGCTTCTAGTGTCCTGGCCCCACTGCTGGACCTCCTGATGGCACCTGGTATATTTTGGCCGCTGTGTGACAGAGTGTTGGACTAGATGGGCCATTGGCCTGATCCAACATTGGCTTCTCTTCTGTTCTTCTGTTCTTAATTAAATGGGTATTGGCCCACAAACCCTCATGTTAATTTCAACCGACAGGATACCTGGTGAGATTATGGGTAGGTGAGAAACCGCTCTCTTTGTTTCCACAGGACATCTGCAAAACTGGGAAGTGTCCCTCCAGAGCTCCCAAGTTTATCAGCGAGGGCATGGAGACACATGATGTCATACAAAACCGCTTGGGTAAGATTCCATTCGTTTTCTCTCTTTGCAGCCCCCATACTTCCCCGCCAAGTCTCTTGTGCTTTCAACCTGTGGCAGACAGAAATTCAGCTGGCGAAGCCGTTACTCCATTACTGTCCTTGAATCTCCATACCAGAAAAAGCATCACCTGTTGCATTTCTGCCGGTCACACAGATGCTAACAGGACTAGCAAATAGTGATTATTCCCACCCGTAAATGTGAAATTGTTAAAAGCGTCTTGGCAATTTGGCAAGGAGCACGAGGGCAAGAGTCACTTAAAGTTGTGGGTGCTGGTGGTGTCTGGGTGAACTCTTTAAAATCAGTTGTTGTTTGGATTAAGTACTTTGCACTGTTGCGATCCCAGGCATTTGTGCGGTGGGGTCTGTCTGTTGCGTGTGCTAGGATTGGAGTAGGACACAGGGTGGGGAGGGCACCTGGTGGGATTTTGACTAGCCGGACTGTGGGGAGAAAGGATCCACTCCAAAAAGCCTACCCCTCCTTCAATTCCCTCTCTCAATCGGAGGTACCCTAGTAACCTTGCTAATAACTCGTGCATACTAAAAGTGGTGCTGCTTAATGCTTTGGCTGCTATGCCTGCTATAACCATTCCTGGAGAAGCCATGCTCGATCTTTTGCAAACCATGCTGCGGATTACAATGACCAGGCTAGACTGTTATAAAGTGTTCTATGCGGGTCTGCCCTTGGAGGCTGGATAGAGGTTTCAGTTCATATCAAATGCTGTCGAGGGCCGGGTGTAGGGAACATATCTTGTCTGTATGCAGAGAGCTGCCCTTGCTGCCTGCCCGTTTGTGGCGTTCACCTTTAAAGCCCTAAATGACTTGATACTCGGGTTCCTCACCGACTGTTTTCTCCCAGATCGCTCTGCCTGCCATTTGAGTTCTCCAGCACCCTTCTGTGTGCCCCCAGCCCAGAAGAGGAAGGAACATGGCAGCTAAGGACAGGGGTTGTCAGCAGCTGTGCTCTTCTTATGAACCATTCACCCATTTGAAGCTCAGCTGGGGCCTATTGCCTCAGCTTTTAAGCATCAGGACATCTGCCCACTTTTTGTTCGTGTTCAGGGGTCATTTTGAGCAGGAGCGTGCAGGAGCGGAGCTCCGGCAGTTAGAAGCACAGGCAGCGGCAAGCCCCACCCCCAGCTCCCAGCAGGAGTGCCAAGCAGCACATGTACCATTCCTCCTGGGCCCAGATAGGCTACTCTGGGACTGGAATGACAGCCCCCAGAGCGGAAAGACAGTCCCTAGGGGTGGAACCTGAGTGGTGGGTGCTGTCTTCTGACACACTTTCGGCGATGTCAGGGGGTGTGGCATATGCAAATAAGTTATGCTAATGAGTTGTGCCAATGAGCTCCTGCACCTCTCTTTGTACGAAATGACCCCTGCTCGTGTTAGTTGGCCATTTTAGGGTCTCACTATCAATTGATGGCTTGTATAATTTCTATAGTGTTTTGTCCAGTTGGTTGGCCTGCCCCTATGGTGATACGGCAAACATTGCTTTGGGGGGGTTTGGTTGTTGTTGAGCTGACTGGTTATTTTGACATACCACTGCTACGCTCAAAATCTGAGTCCAGTGGCACCTTTAAGACCAACAAAGTTTAACTCCGGATATAAGGTTTCAAAATGGATTGGAAAACAGTGGAAATACTTCTGGCAGTTCCTCAGAAGATTCTGACTCTGAAAAAGGAGCAGTAGCTCCTAAAGCCCTCAAAGTAAAAATGAACTACGATAAAAGCAAACACAAGAGATTTATGCACCCCCAGCATAAAACTTTATGCCCAAAATTAAACCTCGTTGGTCTTAAAAGTGCCACTGGACTCAGATATTGTTCTGAGCCAGAGAACCATTTTGATGTCATGGTTAAGTGCGTGGACTCTAATCTGGGAGAACCGGGTTTGATTCCCCACTCCTCCACATGCAGCTGCTGGAGTGACCTTGGGTCAGTCACAAGCTCTGGCACAGCTGCTCTTGAAAAAGAGCAGTTTCTGTCAGAGCTCTCTCAGCCCTGCCTCCCTCACAGGGTGTCTGTTGTGGGGAGGGGAAGGGAAAGGAGTTTGTACGCCACTCTGAGACTCCCTTGGGTAGTGAAGGGCGGGGTATAAATCCAATCTCTTCTTCTGCTGCTGCTGCTGCTGTTTCAGACCTGCCTGAATCACTGCTACACTCAGTTTGAGAACTGCTGGGCTAAACTTTGTTGAATGACTGCAGAACATTTAAAAAAGCCTCTCTGGGTCAGCCCCCGTATACATCCATGGTGTGGCCGCATTTGGACAAGTTCTGGTCACCACACCTCAAAAAATATGTTATAGCCTTGGAAAAGGTGCAGAAAAGGGCAACCGGAATGATTAAGGGGAAGGAACACCTTCCCTGTGAAGGAAGGCTAAAGAGGTTAGGGTCTCTTTAGTTTGGAGAAACGACGACTGAGGGGTGACATGATCGAGGTTTACAAATTTATGCCTGCGATAGAGAAGGTCGAGAAAAGAAACTAAACTTTGTTGGCCTGAAATGTGTCCCTGGACTCAAACCTTGTTCTGCCTTAACTTCAGGTAGCCATGGTCAATTTACTCACATTCCCGTATTCTAAAGGCCGTACAGGACAAGCTGTTACAGTTTTGACATACAGCAGGCAGTACTGTCTAACAGGGGAATGGTCTTTTCCAGTATGGTCTTCGGGTGTGGCCCCATTTTCATTTGCAAACTATTTCAAATGGTACCGCAAAACTCAAGCTCCCTTCCCTCCTTCATTAGGTGACTGCTGGTTTTTGGCAGCTGCTGCATCCCTCACCAAGCACCCGAAGCTTATGAAATGGGTGGTCCCAGAGCATCAAACATTTGATGACAATCCTGGCATCTTCTACTTCCGGGTAAGTCTGGCTAGGCCCCTGTTCCTCAGTCAATGTGGTGTCATAGTTAAGAACGCGGGCTCTGATCTGGGAGAACTGGCTTTGATTCCCCACGCCTCCACATGCAGCTGCTGGTGTGACCTTGGGTCAGTCACAAGTTCTCTCGGAGCTGTTCTCTCAAGGGCAGTCCTCTCAAGAGAGCTCTCTCAGCTCCACCTGCCTCACAGGGTGTCTGCTGTGGGGAGGGGAAGGGAAAGGAGATGGTAAGCCGCTCTGAGACCCCTTCGGGTAATGAAGCATGAGGTATGAATCCAATCTCTTCTCTTCTCCTTCTTCAACTGGGCCACTGTAGGCAACAGCTAGTCCTTCTCCCCCTTCCCTTCTGTTCTCCTTCCTGATTGAGAAGGAAGGAAGTGGCAACCGCTTTTAGCTGCTTTGGCTGCATGCTCACCTCAACCAGAAGCAGGGGGCAATTAGGGGTGCCAGCCTCCAGGCGGGACCTGGGGATCCCCTGGAATTACAGCTCATCTCCAGACAACAGAGATCAGTTCCCCTGGAGAGGAAATGGCTGCTTTGCAAGGTGGACTCGAGGGCACTGTGCCCTGACTGAGGTCCCTGTCCTCTCCAGGAGTTTCCCAACCCAGATCTGGCAACCCTAACCCTGCCATTCCCCCCCACCAGTGGCCAGGGAGGACCTGGCCAACCCTGCGGGATGTGCAAGGATTCTTGGAGGGGGGGGAATCACATTTTCTCTCCCTTCCTGACACACATCCAGAAATGTACACACAAGAATTTTATATCTATATATGGCTTTTTTTGTAGAAAAAGCCCACCAGGAACTCATTAGCAAAATAGGCCACACCTCACAGCAGGAACTGATTAGCATATTAGGCCACACCCCTGGCCGCACAGCTCATTAGCATATCAGGCCACACACCCCACGTTACCAGGAGCGTGGTCATCCAGCCACACCCACCTTTCGCTTCCTGTTCTGTTTACCTTGTTTGTTGTCCAAACCCAGGGCTTTTTTTGGAGCTGGAACTCCTTTGCATGTTAGGCCACACACCCCTCATGTGGCCAATCCTAATGAGTTCCTGCTGTTGGGTGTGGCCTGTTATCCTAATGAGTTCCTGCTGGGCGTGGCCAACTCAGGAGTCAGCCGGAACTCCGTTCCTGTGCGTTCCGCCCCCAAAATAGCCCTGTATGTGTATATATATATATATACACACACACACATACATATATATACATATATGACCAGATGTTGTTGTCTGAAATTATTAAGAAGAAGGGGGGGGAGGCGTGATTATTACATGAAAATTATATAAAGTAATTGTATGTAGTAAATTTGATTAACATTAATAAGAACTATATACTGGGATTACCTTGTTATGCTTTTGCGATTGCTACAAATTTGTATTGTAGGCCGTCAATAGTAGGCCCTAAATAGTGGCTGTATCGATTTTTCAGATTGTTCTACACAGAAATAAAATAAAAAGACAATTAATGAATTGTATTTCTTGTGTGTACATTTCTGGATGTGTGTCATTGTAATATAAAGAATATTGATCACTGAGGAAGGCCCGAAGAGGCCGAAACGCGTATGGCCCTTAGGTCAAAAGATTTTTACCCATCAATTGGCTGAGTACAGACTGGCAGTTTGCTCTGGTAGGGACCCAGGCCAACGACGATTCAATCCCGGAGTAAATGGGGCGTTCACACAGGCACATCTGCTTGGTGCCCCCCACCCATAGCCAACCTGTGCTGTTGCGCTTCACACCCGGATTAAAAAGATACCTGATAAAACCCGTAGCAAATCCAAAAGCCTGCGTGTGTCGCGCGTTTCTCCACTTCTGGGGAGTCTGAACATGCAGCCGAAAAGCCGGGAGCTACCTGTGTTGGGCAGAAGGCAGCAGCGGTGTGATTGGCTGTGCTCCGCTCCACTCCTGCTTGCTTCCGTCCCGTATCTTCCAGGAAAACCCGGTATAGTTTATTCCGGGGCTTTTTTGCTACGACTGGCTACCGGAGCAAACTGCCAGTCTGTACTCAGCCAATTCTATTTGTACAATAACTAACTTGGTTGTATAAGCCTTTTAAGCCTGATTCTTGGACTGTTTCTTTTAACCGCAGTATGTTTTAGCTATGTGAACACCCTAATAAACATTTTTGTGTTTTTGTATAATATAGTTTGTAGCTTGACCCTCTTAGCTCGCAGCGAAATTGGGTCAATCGAAACTTCTTTAAGAGCTGTTCTCGAAAGAGCTCTCTCAGCCGCACCTACCTCAGAGAGCGTCTGTCGTGGGGAGGGGAAGGGAAAGGAGATCGTCAGCCGCTCTGAGACTCCTTCGGGCAGTGAAGGGCAATGCTCCCTCCAAGCTACGGAATCTTGTGAGCAACAATTCTACTTCGTGAGCTACCGGCATTCCAGTTGTGAGCGAGCGATTTGGCTGCTTGCGTAAATTAGTTCGCTCTGGAGCCCGCCTCCCTGAGCTGAGACAAAAATGGGTGAGCCGGAGGCTAAAAAACTGGGAGCCTAGCTCGCACTAACTCAGGTTAGAGGAAACACTGGTGAAGACTGGGGTAGAAATCCAATCTCCTCCTCCTCTCCTCCCCCCCAACAATTCAGTCTCCCCGCCAATCCCCTGCCAGTTGTTCCGGTCACTCATTCTTCCATTTATGTCTCCTGCCTCTTCAGTTCTGGCAGTCTGGGCGGTGGGTGGAAGTGGTGGTGGATGACCAGCTGCCCACGAAGAACGGAAAGCTGATCTTTGTGCAATCATTCGAGAATGGTGATTTCTGGATGCCCTTGCTGGAGAAAGCGTATGCCAAGTGAGTGGGACTCGTTTCTCTGGGTGGACGTCATTGACGGGGCCGTCCCAGGCAGGCTTATTCCAGTTCAAGCCCATTGACCTCAGTGGGTGTAGGCTGGAATAACTCCACACTGGAGGGCTGTCAGGTTCAACAGCAAGTAAGTCCAGGCACTCTTCTTACAAGATATGCTTTATTGGAATACAAGTATGTTGCTTCTGTTAGCAGGGTTATTGTCAGGAATACCCCCCCCCCAAGCATGAAGGCCTACAGATATAGTGTGATGCATTAGCTCAACTAGCAAATGAAAACTTAGCGCGCGCGGGAATACTCCCGGCGGGAGGTTACATAATAAACGGGAGATGGGTCCCCCTCCCTTTCCACTATCATAAGGCCAGCATATTTCCCCCAGCTGGGAAGACAGGCCTGTGCCTCTTGTTCAAGGACACTAAGATAGCAGTCGGCAGCAGAGCTTTCTCCCACAAGTTTCAGCAAAGCAATCTATGCGCATGTGTGCCAGCTAATTAAAACAAACAATGAAACAGTGTCTGGGACAAGACAAGAGAAATATGGCAGTTCATCTGACAAGGGCCCACTGCGAATGGGAAGCTCCTCTTTGTAAAGTCAACCCCCGGTGCTGAGCTCCGGATGTCTTTGTTGGAGAAAACCTACGCCGAGCGAGTGACGGTAATTTTTATTTGTGGAGACCACTTAGTTTTCCGTTTCTCTGCAACGGTAGCATTCTGCCGTCCTCATGCTCAAAGGGGCAATTAAAAAAAAAAGATACTTGTGTATTGTGTTGTGAAGTGACAAGGGGTGGTTGGAGAAGAACACATGAAGCCACCTTGTACTGAATCGGACCCTCAGTCCGTCACGGTCAATATTGTCTACTCTGACTGGCAGCCGCTCTCCAGAGTCTCAGGTGGAGGTCTTTCCCATCACCTCCTGCCTGGTCCTTTTAATTGGAGATGCTGGGGATTGAACCTGGGACCTTCTGCCTGCCAAGCAGAGGATCTCCCACTGAGCTACAGCCCCACTTCATGGCTCTCCAGGGTCTCAGGCGGAGGTCTTTCTCATCACCTCCTGCCTGGTCCTTTTAATTGGAGATGCTGGGGGATTGAACCTGGGACCTTCTGCCTGCAAAGCAGAGGATCTCCCACTGAGCTACAGCCCCACTTCATGGCTCTCCAGGGTCTCAGGCAGAGGTCTTTCTCATCACCTCCAGCCTGGTCCTTTTAACTGGAGGTATCAGGGATTGAACCTGGGACCTTCTGCCTGCCAAGCAGAGGCTCTGCCACTGAGCTACAGCCCCACTTCATGGCTCTCCAGGGTCTCAGGCAGAGGTCTTTCACATCACCTCCAGCCTGGTCCTTTTAACTGGAGGTATCGGGACTGAACCTGGGACCTTCTGCCTGCCAAACAGAGGCTCTGCCACTGAGCTACAGCCCCACTTCATGGCTCTCCAGGGCCTCAGGCGGAGGTCTTTCACATCACCTCCTGTCTGGTCCTTTTAACTGGAGGTATCAGGGATTGAACCTGGGGCCTTCTGCGTGCCGAGCAGATGCTCTGCCACTGAGCCACAGCCCCTCCATGGCAAGGGGCCCAGGCCATCAGGTGAAGAATGAGCAGTCCACGGCCCTTGTCTGACACTCCAGAGTGGGCAGGATTTTCATTTTTTTGGAATTTTAACAGAAGAGCCCCAATGAAACACAAACCTGTAGTAAACCCAGACTGTTGAATTAGAGGCAGCACTTAAAAACCCTCAAGACCAGCAGGTATATGAAAACAAGTATGTCTTAAAACCAGTTGAAACAGCTCAGAGCCAATGGACTGGGAAAGTTGCTTAATTTTTCAGAACAAAAACATTTTGCATTTGAAGACAACGAAACAGGTGTTAGCGCCTCCCCACCCCCCATTTCTGTTTGGAAGCCACTTTTCCCGACACGCTGTCTTCCCAAACAGGAGAGTCAGAGACCGTACGAAAAGCAGTGTGGCTTCCAGTAACCCTCTGCTGTGGGTTTTCAAGCAAGAAGATGTTATTAAAAGAATGGCATGCATCCAACCATGCAGATACAAAAAGAGTTTCGTTTTTGGAAGAGGGGCCGGCAATTCCTACTGATTCCCCCCTTCCACTGCAGACCCCCACTTTGCCCCAACGCCAAGGAGCTCAGGGGACTGTAAGACAGGTGGGGGGGAACACGAGTTACACCAGCCTCACATAATGAGGCTGGCAAAAGCAGGGAGACGGTTTCCCTTCTTGTTTCCCATGATTCATAAGGAACGGCTTGCCAAACTGGAAGCAAAAAGACTGCAACATCAAAAACTGTACTCTTTTTGTCTTCTGTTTTTAGCATCAAATTTACAGATATAGAGAGATATAGAGATCACATGCAGAGATTACAAAAATTCTGTTCTTTGTTCTTTTTTATGGAGAACGATGCTTCGGGTACAAAAATTGGCCTCTGTGTCTCTAATTACCATATTAACCAGTAGTAATTGGTGGTGGAAAGCGCCATCAAAGTTGCAGTTGACTTATGGTGACCCTTGGAGGGCTTTTGAGGCAGGAAACAAACTGAGGTGCAGGAAAAAACAGGAAGGAGAAACCATGGACCCCCCCCCCCATAGGACTCCATCCCAAAGACAGGGTTTCATTGTCTTGAGCTGTCTGGAGTGTCCCCTCGGCCAAACTGACATCCTAATCCATGCTCTGCCATGCAATCATGCTCATGGTTGGACTACTGTAATGTGCTCTGTGTAGGGCGGCCCTTGAAGACAACAAAAAAACTGCACCTGATTCAGAATGCAGCAGTTTGATTATCGCTGGAGCCTGCTGACGGGAACACACCTTGCCAATTTTTAGACCGCTACATTGGCTGCTGGCTTGCTTCTGATTTCAGTTCAAGGTGCTGGTTATGACATTGAAACCCACGTAGCCTAAGGCCCATGTGTCAGAAGGAGCCTCTGTCCCTATGGATCAATGACAGTCCTCCGGCTGTCATTCCTGGCTGTTCCCCCCCACCACCAATTAAAGTTGTCAGCATGGCATCTACCAGCATCCACTCCTTTCAAGTATGGGATCCCAACCCTGTGGAATAGACTTCCTGATGAGGTGAGGGAGGCACCGTCCTTAGAAGTTTTTAGGAATCGGGTGGGGTCACTGTGTTGGTTGGAAGCAATAGAACAAAGTTTGAGTCTGGTGGCACCTTGAAGACCAACCGAGTCTAATTCAGAATTAAACTTTGATGGTCTTAGAGGTGCCACTGGATTCAAACTTTGTCGTAAGGGTGGGTTGTTTTTTTTTTAATATGCGAGGGCTTTTAAAACAGTTTACGCTCATTTTCGTGGGGCGTGATGTAATGGGGTTTTATTGTGTCACAGTGGACGTAAAATCGTAAGCGGTATTGAGCCACAAGGGAAAGGTAGGGTAAAGGTAAAGGTAAAGGTTCCCTTGCTCGAAAGCCAGTCGAATCCGACTCTAGGGTTGCGGTGCTCATCTCCGTTTCAAAGCTGAAGAGCCAGCGCTGTCCGAAGACGTTTCCGTGGTCATGTGGTCGGCGTGACTAAACACCGAGGCGCACGGAACGCTGTTACCTTCCCACTGAAGTGGTACCTATTTATCTACTTGCAATTTCTTGCTTTCGAACTGCTAGGTTGGCAGGAAAAGGTAGGGTATAACTATGCTAATGAAACATATATTTTGAATGAGTTGTGAACCGAGACAGTCGTTTCACATAGCTGAATTGGGTTCAATGGACATGTAGATTTGGTTAACCTGGACTAGCAAGAGATTCAGTTGTCTATGCTTGACTATTTCCTGTGCGTTCATATCAGAAGGATTTGTAACGTCGCTTTTATTTTTAAGTCAATATAGTTAAAAACTAAAATTTAATGGCAGAAGTTGACCTTAACAGAGGAAAGTGCAGAAGTTCACACATCACATGTGACTCACGGGGCCGACAACGGGTGACCCAGACTGGGCAGAAGTCACTAGTCCACCACCCTACTAGGAGATCGGTCTCAGTATTATTCTTTTATTTTCCCACGTCTCCTGTGAAGGCTGAAAGGCTCTTATGCGGATCTAAAAGGAGGATTTACGAAGAACGCCTTTACCGCTTTGACTGGTGTGAAAGGAGAAACCATCGATGTGAAAACACGCCAGGAGGACGCGAAGGAGGAGATTCAGAATGCTCTGAAAAGGAAGTCCTTGATGGCGGCCAGCATCAAGGTAGGGGCCCGCAAAGGATGCCCTGCAAGGGATACCGATCTTTTCTCAGGACTGTGTTTGTTCTCCTTTTCCAAACAAGCACTGGAAGTAACCTTGGTGCGGAATTGGCTACCAGTGCTGCGTTTTGCACTGTCAGAGCCAGCTCAATACGCTGTCGTCGCCCAGAGAAGTGAGGAGATATGGCCTGGGTGTTTTTTCAGGAGTCTGTCATCAAAGGGCTTGCTCTAGACAGTTGCCGTCCAAAAAGACTTCCTTGCAGGCCTTCCTCTCGTCCACTGCTTTGGTCAGATCTGGTGGAGGGAGCTAAGGATGCCAGCCTCCAGGCCGAGCCTGGGGATCCCCTGGAATTAAAGCTCACCTCCAGGCTACAGAGATCAGGCCCCCTGGAGAAAATGGATGCTTTGGATGGTGGACTCTGTAGCATTGTACCCATCTGAAGTCCCTGTCCTCCCCAGGCTGTCATCGCCCAGAGAAGTGAGGAGATAGGGCCTGGATGTTTTTTCAAGGAGTCTGTCATCAAAGGGCTTGCTCTAGACAGTTGCCATCCAAAAAGACTTCCTTGCTATCTGTTCTCTGTTTACTGTCTTGTTCTCTGTTTACCATCTTGTCTTTGCTTGTGCGCCTGCGTAGACATGCTAGCAGCAACGTGGGAGAATACTTTCCTGCCGCCTTGCCTTAACTTGGCAGCCTTGAGAAAAAAGCCTTCGGAGCGTTCCTCAGCCTGGGGAATTTTCCAGTCCTACGGGACGAGGTCAGGGTGGGGGTAATACTCCTGTCCATTAAGTAACCCTTCCGCCGGGAGTTTCCCGCCCGCGCGCTAAAAGGTCATTTGCTAGTTTTGACTTTGCATCGCACTATATCAGGGACTGTGTAACCCTATGTCGCCATTCCTGACAATAATCGTATCACTGGGGGCAACAGCACTGTATTCCAATAAAGCCTTCCTCTACTTGAAGAATGCTTGGACCCACTTGCTATTGAGCCTGACACCACCCTGATGTCTCGGCATAGATCTGACGGTCCTTTTGTCTGTCTCCAGAAAACCAAGGTCAGAAGCAAACTAGAGCGCCTGCAAGGGTTGAAAATGGGGCATGCCTACTCCATCACAGAGATCGAAAAGGTGAGTTTTGGAGCAATCAGGTCCCGCTTCTCCTTTTCAGAGTCACATCTCGTGATGTGGGGAGCAGCAAAGGATGGCATCGGGGAACGGAGGGCAGGCGAGGGATGTGCCGAGTATCAGTACATCATCTGCTTGTTCTCGTTTTACCAAGTAATAGCCTATGAGTGTTTGGGGGCAAGGGAAGGAAGGCGTTGTGTAGAAAAGGGATATTTGGCTTGTCGATGGTGGGTGGGTGAGAAAAGTTGCTAAAGATCCTTCTTTCAGCATCTGCCACCAAGGCCTCAGAGCCCGGCGTCCTTTGCGGCTTCTCCCCCAAACTGCATGCTCTGGTTTCCAGGGTGTTACTTATTGAGCTAAGATGCAATCCCTCCTTTTTGGTGTGTTCGTTATTCTCAGCTCACTGTGGAGGGAAAGAAAATGGTGCTTCTGCGGCTGCGCAATCCCTGGGGCCACAGAGAGTGGAGGGGGGCCTGGAGTGACTACGAGTAAGCATGCCCTAAAGATACTGTGGGCCAGAGAGGGGGCATGGGGGGGGTGGCATGCTGGGAGATGGAGGCTGACTCGGGGCCAGCCTCGGAATAAAGGAGCATCCACCAACTCCTGCAATCTGGCAGAGGGTCTAGTGCTAACCGGAGCCCCTTGGCCCTTCCCTTCTCCTCCAGTAGGGGGAAGTCATCCTCCTCTGGGTTCCAGCTCCTACTCACCTAGGGTTGCCAATCTCCAGGGGGTGGCTGGGGGATCTCCCGCTATTACGGTTGATCTCCAGAGGACCCAGATCAGTTCCCCGGGAGGAAATGGCTGCCTTGTAGGGTAGACCAGTGTTCCCTCTAAGCTGAGTTAGTGTGAGCTAGCTCACCATTTTTTGGCCTCCGGCTCACAGATTTTTGTCTTAGCTCAGGGAGGAGGGCCCCAAAGCAAACCGATTTATGCAGCAGCCAAATCGCCTGCTCACAACTTTAAATGCCAGTAGCTCACAAGGTAGAATTTTTGCTCACAAGACTCCATAGCTTAGAGGCAGGGCCGGCTCGCCCACTAGGCGAGCTAGGCGCTCGCCTAGGACGCCGGCCCTGCAGGGGCGCCAAAATGCCCCCCACCCCCGTGAAAAGCCCCCCGGGCTGCCCAGCGCCGGCAGCCCTGGCTTTCCTGGCACCGCCACTGGGAGGGAAGCCGGCCGGCGTTCTAAGCCAGCGCCGCCACTGGGAGGGAATTAAAGCCAGCACTGCCACTGGGAGGGAAGGGGTGGGCGTTCTAAGCCCGCCCCTTCCCCGGCTCTCCTGGCGTTGGGCCACCTCCAGGCCCCACTGGGAGGTTGGCATCCCTGGTGGGGTGGGCGCCCCAGGCTGTCCTGCCTAGGGCACCCAGACACCTGGGGCCGGCCCTGCTTAGAGGGTACATTGGGGTAGACTCTGTGGCATTAGACCCTGCTGAGAACCCTCCCTTCCCAAGCCCCGCCCTCCCGAGGCTCCACCCTCCTCAAAAATCTCCTGGTGTTTCCCTACCAGCCAGAGCTGGCAACCCTATAATCTTGCTCTGAAGCAGGATTTATGCGAATTAAACTGATCCTTAAGAGGACCGGTAGGAGTTGGAAGAGAGGGAAGCACTTGGGGGGGGGGGTTCTAAATTCTCCAGGAAGTTCTCTTGTCTTTTCCCCTCATTGAAAGGAACTCCAGAGAGAGCTTTTTCCCCTAAACATAAGAACAGAAGAGAAGCCAATGTTGAATCAGGCCAATGGCCCACCCAGTCCAACACTCTGTCACACAGCGGCCAAAATATACCAGGTGCCATCAGGAGGTCCAGCAGTGGGGCCAGGACACTAGAAGCCCTCCCACTGCTGCCCCCTCCAGCACCAAGAACAGAGTGCATCACCTGCCCCAGACGGAGAGTTCCCATCTATACCCTGTGGCTAATAGCCACTGATGGACTTCTGCTCCATATGTTTATCTAATTCCCTCTTGAAACTGTCCATGCTTGTAGCTGCCACCACCTCCTGTGGCAGTGAATTCCATATGTTAATCACTCTTTGGGTGAAGAAGATTTATGGCAGATTTATGCTCCTTGGTGCTCTGCAGAATTAGATGCAGGAGACAGAGATGCTCCGTGATTCCCTTCTCCCCACCACGAAAGGTCTCAGGCCCTTTTGGAACCAACACTCAAGCCAGAGTGAACTTCTTTGTGACTGTTTGTCTCTTTCTTTGGCGTCAGTCCACAACGTTGGTCAAAGGTGGACCCTGAACTGAAGAAAAAGTTGTTTGAGAAGAAGGATGAGGGGGAATTCTGGTAAGCCACATCTAACGTTGTTGGGTATTGGAGTCTGTCCAACTTTGGGGGCTGTCACGGTTCTGTCTTGACGCCAGCCGCTGGCGCCTTTGGACCCCCCTCTTTCTCATGCTATGGATGTACAAAGGGAAAAAAATGATTTCCACCAAGACACTATGAGATTAAAGAGCAGGGGGTCTCTTCTTTAATGCCGCCCATATGTGCTCATCATTACCTAAAAAAGGAGAAAAGCAAAATGTGCAGAAAAAGGTTTGTTAGACTGCCGGTGGGAGGGGCGGGCGGGGAGGACAGGACCACGATGTAAATCCAAAAGGCCGTCTGTCCCTATACGTCATGCCATCGTAGTGTGTGGGACATATGGAAAGAGACAGCCCCTCAGAGATGTGGGTCCCAGGCCGCGAAAACTGGAAGGGGACTGGCTGCCAACGTAGCAGTCTCGTAAGGAGCAACACGTGTTCCCTGCAGCTAGCCCCTGACGATAGTCGGGATGCCACGATTCTGGGCTAGTTGTCATTTCTGGGTAGCCTCCAAGGGCCGCCCCACGTTGAGCGTGTTGCAGTAATACGCCCACGAGGCTACAGGAGCACGGATCAGTTTGCCTGCATCAGCTGATGCTAGGTAATAAGACAGTCAGCGAGTCAGAAGCAGCCGAAAGAAGGCAGCCTCCACTCCCCCGGCCACCACGCCTCAGAACACCGGTCCTGAAACAAGACGGATGCTTCTGAAGGCTTGGAGAACGAAATATAGAGCTGGACGTCATCTGCATATCGATGACGCCAACCCCAGTGCTCCGGACAATCTCATTCAGTGGCCTCCTACATCTGTGAAAGGGCGAGGGTGAGAGAACAGAACAGAACTTTGTGGCAACCCACAAGACAACTCCCACCCGGTTGATTCTGCCCCTCCGGTGGAGACTCTTTGGGTCTGGTTGGACAGAAAAGACCTGAAAGCCTACACCCTTGATTTGTGTTGTTGTTCAGTCGCACAGTCGAGTCCGACTCTTTGCGACCCCACAGACCACATCATGCTAGGCCCTTCTGTCTTCTGCAGTGCTCCGGAGTTTGCTCAGTTTCATGTTCGTTGCATCGATGACACTGTCTAACCATCTCATCCTTTGCCGTCCCCGTCTTCTTTGACCTTCAGTCTTTCCCAGCATCAGGCTCTTCTTCTCCAGTGAGGGCTCCCTTCTCATTGGGTGGCCAGAGTATTCGAGCTTCAGCTTCAGTCTCTGGCCTTCCAGGGAACAGTCAGGGTTCATTTCTTTTAGGATCGACTGATTTGATCTCCTGGCAGTCCAAGGGAGACTCTCAAGAGTCTTCTCCAGCACCATAGTTCAAAAGAATCTACACCAGTCTGGTGTAGTGGTTAAGTGCGTGGGCTCTAATCTGGGAGCACCAGGTTTGATTCCCCACTCCTCCACTTGCACCTGCTGGATGACCTTGGGCAAGCCATAGTTCTGGCACAGGTATTCTTGGAAAAGAGCAGTTTCTGTCAGAGCTCTCTCAGCCCCACCTACCTCACAGGGTGTCTGTTGTGGGGAGGGGAAGGGGAAGGAGATTGCAAGCCGCTCTGAGACTCCTTCGGGTAGTGAAGGGCGGGGTATGAAGTCCAATCTCTTCTCTTCTTCTTTGGCGCTCGGCCTTCCTTACGGTCCAACTCCAACCCTGTATTCTAGCCGGTGGATAAGAACGGCGTCTTCAGCTGTGTCAAAGGCTGCTGAAAGGTCTAACAGCGTCGACAGGGAAGAGCCCTGCCCGACTTTAAGCAAAGGTTGTCTAACAGTACAGCTCATGCTGTCTCATAAGAACATAAGAACATAAGAACATAAGAGAAGCCAATGTTGAATCAGGCCAAATGGCCCATCTAGTCCAACACTCTGTCACACAGTAGCCAAAATATACTAGGTGCCATCAGGAGGTCCAGCAGTGGGGCCAGGACACTAGAAGCCCTCCCACTGCTGCCCCCTCCAGCACCAAGAATAGAGTGCATCACCTGCCCCAGACTGAGAGTTCTCATTCTATACCCTGTGGCTAATAGCCACTGGTGGACTTCTGCTCCATATGTTTATCTAATTCCCTCTTGAAACTGTCCATGCTTGTAGCTGCCACCACCTCCTGTGGCAGTGAATTCCATATGTTAATCACTCTTTGGGTGAAGAAGGACTTCCTTTTATCTGTTCTAACCCGACTGCTCAGCAATTTCATGGAGTGCCCACGAGTTCTTGTATTGTGAGAAAGGGAGAAAAGGACTTCTTTCTCAACCTGCTCAATCCCATGCATAATCTTATCAACCTCGATCGTGTCACCCCTCAGCCGTCGTTTCTCCAAGCCAAAGAGCCCCAAGCGTTTTAACCTTTCTTCATAGGGAAGGTGTTCCGACCCTTTTATCATTCTAGTCTCAATGTTAAGTCCAGGCTTGAAACCAGACTGAAATGGGACGAGGGCAGATGTATTATCCAGGAAGCCCTGGAGCTGCTCTGCCAGCCCCCCCCCCTCACTTTTTTCTTTAAACTGTGCACCGAAACTGAACTATAATATAGGAATGGGTTCAGGCATGGACTGGGAAGCCAGAAGGGCCCTGGCGCATGCCAGGCTACATGGCCTCCGTAGCACTAAGCAGCGCTACAAGGGCCGGGCTTGTTTGTTTCTGGCTGCCAGGAGCGACCCAGGGCAGTAGCCCACCGGGTACTTTCCCTATAAGCTAAGCGGCCAGCCCACCCCTGAATGGATCAGACACACACCCCTCACACGATGAAACTCATCAAAGGACCGGGCTCTCCTCTGCAGTCAAGGGGAACTCTTGAGTCACGGCCATGTAAGGTGCGGAAGGACCTTTCTCGGATATCATCGGCACACAACTCTTTACGGTAGCTCGTGGCTCCAGCAGATCCGTCCCAACGCTCGCGGATCTCAGCATCGATCGTGGAGAGCAGCACCATCGGAAGGTGTCAGAACAAACCTGGCCCGATCTTTTAATGATATAATCCTACTGGTAGGGCATCCTTTTTAATTGTCTGCTTTGCTTCCATTACGCAGGATGAACGTGGATGAGTTCCTTGAGATATTTGACTGGCTGCACATCTGTCATATAAGTGATGAAGGAACTGTTTGAAGAACCAGATGTGCGGGGCCCCTCTGCCTCCAAGAACCACGTGACCAGAGAGTTCTAGCCTGGACAGGCAGACGTTAAGCATCTTCCCATTCACTCTTCTGTCCCTGGACCCTTTAAAGTATAGATTGCTACTCCTAGGGAAACGACTTCCTTCCGTCTCCTCTTCCCTCTCTTCCCACACAGACATCTTTGGCACCCTGGATGCAGAGTGCCTGTCTGCGTCCGCATCCATTACTAGCTAGCTAGAATAGAATCTGGCTGCAGTCACACACGCTAAATAATCCACTTTCAGTCCACTTTCCATGCACTTTCCAACGGGATTTGTACTGTGTGAACTGGCAAAATCCAGTTTGAAAGTGCATTGAAAGCAGATTGAAAGTGGATTATTTGATGTGTGTGGTCACAGCCCCTGTCTCTGGCTGTAAGCTGCACTATCCAGTATGTATTTCCTAAATAAACGAGTTCTTGTTTTCTTTTAAATTGAAAAGCGGCGCTGTGTAACTGTGTACTCTTACAAGCATACGCTCTCCCAAGGAGCTCTGCCACGTTCTTCTGAGACTCCGTCCGCACTGCAAAATTTCGCAAGGGGTCTGGATTAACATACCAGCTCTCCCAAGAGGAACAAGCTTTCAAATCTCCTTCCAAGGGCATGGGACTTCGAAGTGCTAGCAGAGGTTAAGACCTCTGGTGGGCTGTGGATCAGACTGAAGGTGGAGCGGAGGGGAGCTGAAGACTGGGTCAAACGCCGACACACTGCTGTCAATCCCCTTTTGCTCACCTTCTCCTGGGTCAGCGACGTCAGTCGATTCACATGTTTGCACTGCGCTGCAGTTAGGGAACGGAAAACACACCCCATCAGGAACCGGTGGAATGGCTTTCACTGATCCCGAACCATCAGCTGCCTGGCTGTGGGTGCATGACCTTGGTACCTCTGTGGCAACTCAGTCTCGTTGAGAACACCAACAAGGACTCCAAGTTTGGACTTTTTAAAGTTCCTCGATGGAGAATGGTTTGGAGCTCAAGAGGGAGGGGCTGTGGCTCAGTGGTAGAGCCTCTGCTTGCCATGCCCGAGGTCCCAGGTTCAATCCCCGGCATCTCCAGGTTAAAGGACCAGACAGGGGCTGATGTGAAAGACCTCCGCCCGAGACCTTGGAAAGCTGCCACCAGTCCAAATACATGATACTGACACTGCTGGACCAAGGGTCTGATTCAGCGTCATGTGTTCGCATGTGTGTGTCTTATGTGCCCCATACCCATCCAGGAAATAGTTTGATACTACGATTGCTGGAATAAAAACTGACCACAATCAACACATTTTATTTTTTTATGGCAGCTTGATTATTAAGTCACACTGTGGGTCTCACGGAAAACCCACGCCAGCAGGGCTGGCTTGCTCACTAGGCGTACGCCTAGAGCGCGCCGGCCCTTAGGGGCGCCAAAAGGCCCCCGCCCCCCTGCCAAAAGCCCCCGCCCCTTCCCCTGGCTTGCCAGCGTGCCCCACAGCTGCAGGGCGCACCGGCAAGCCGGCGCTCAGACGGAAGGGACGGGGTTTTTTAACACCTGCCCCTTCCCTGGTTTGCCGGCGTGCCCTGGCGGTGGGCGAGAGGGGGAAGGAGGAGGAGGAGGAGGGAAGCCCTCCCTCACCCTGGGGAGCCCCGGCGGCGGAGGGGGGGCGCCAGAAGGTAGCCCCACCTAGGGCACCGAAAAACCTTGGGCCGGCCCTGCACTCCAGCCTCCTGGTGGACCTGGGGACCCCCTGGAATTACAGCTTATCTCCAGATTACACAGATCAGATCCCTTGGAAAAAATGGGTGCTTGGGAGGGTGGAATATACGGCAGCTCCCTGTCCTCCCCAGGCTCCACCCCCAAAGCTCCAGGAGTTTCCAAACCTGGATCTGGTAACTGCCCCTCCCGCATCCCCTGTTGGTGGTCAGGGGGGACCTGGCAGCCCTATTTAATATTTTTTAAAATTACTGGGATTTCAGTGCTTGCAGGCCAGCTACGAAACACCAGTCTTGAGAGGCAGAACTGGTATGTACATTTTTGCAGCCATTTTTGGAAGTCCATCTACCAAGTTCAGGTATTTGTTTCTTAAGCCCTCACCTCCGTCCATCCTGAAGGGGGCAGCTCCGTCCATCCCCAGGGGGCAGCTCACAACCGTCTTTAAAACAATATAAAACCATAATAAGGGGAATTATTTATTTATTTGTTAGATTTATATACCACCCTCCCCCCAGGCTTAGGAAGGAGTAAGTAAAGGTAAAGGTTCCCTTGCTTGAAAGCCAGTCGAATCCGACTCTAGGGTTGCGGTGCTCATCTCCGTTTCAAAGCCGAAGAGCCAGCGCTGTCCGAAGACGTTTCCGTGGTCATGTGGTCGGCATGACTAAACACCGAGGCGCACGGAACGCTGTTCCCTTCCCACCAAAGCAGTACCTATTTATCTACTTGCAATTTCTTGCTTTCAAACTGCTAGGTTGGCAGGAGCTGGAACTAGAGATGGGAGCTCACTCCGTCATGCGGCACTCTCGGGTCTCGAACTGCTGAACTACTGACCTTCCACAGCCTGCAGTTCAACGTCTTAACCACTTGAGCCACCGCAGCTCCTAGGGAGGAGTACAACAAGTTAAAAACAGATAACATAATAATTCAAACTGTTAAAATTAAGAGCTATGCAGAAACAAGGTCCCCAGTCCTGAGGTGCCATAATTCACGGGTTTCATAACCCCAATCGGCAGGGGAGAGAACCATACCGTTGCTGTCCCCAACCGTATGCCTGGCAGAACATTTCTGCCTTGCGGGCCCTGCAGAAGAGCTTGGGGCTCTTTAGCTTGGAGAAACAACGGCTGAGGAGTGACATGATCGAGATTTATAAGATTATGCCTGGGATGGAGCAGGTAGAAAAAGAGGTACTTTTCTCTCTTCCTCACAAGACAAGAACTCATGGGCACTCAATGAAATTGCTCAGCAGTTGGGTTAGAACGGATCCAGAACCTGACAAAGGTTAGTTAAATGTAAGAAAGGGGGCCAATATTAAAAACTTAATGATGGAAATATATAAAAATGCATGTATCCAGGGGCAGGGGTCTTTTCGTAGAAAACAGCTGCAGGAGCTCATTAGCATATGGTATGCTAATGAGCTATTAGCTATAGCACACGCCCCCTGACATCACCGGAAGTGATGTCAGAAGGGGAAGCAAAAGGGGGAGGCATCTTCAAAAGCCTCCCCTTCCCTTCCCCAGCTGGTCTGGGTGGGGGAGCTAAGAGAGAAGGGGTTTAAAGTTTAAACTCCTTCTCATGAGAGTTGGGCCACAGAAGGAGGAAAGAGGGAAGGAAAGAGAGAGAGTAGAGAGAAGGAAAGAAGGAAGGAAAGCAGGAAAGAAAGAGAAGGAAAGGGGAGGGAAAGAAAGAAGGGAAGAAGGAGGGAAACAGGGAAAGGAGGAAAAAAGAGAAGAGAAGAAGGTGGGAAAGAAAGAGAAGAGAAGAAGGAGGGAAAGAGAGAAGAGAAGAAGGAGGGAAAGAGGCAAAAGAGAGAAGGAAAGGAGGGAATGAAAGAAATTCGGCGGCAATTCTGCCCCATTATATCCTATGGGCCATTGAGGTCAATGGTGAAAACATAGGGTATATTCTGGGGGCTGGGGGAAGGGGTTTGAGGGAGAGGCTCCAAACTCACAGGGTAGCTGGTGGAGCCTCTCCCCAAGATACCCACCAAGTTTCAAGAACATTGGACCAGGGGGTCCCATTCTATGGGCCCCCAGACAGGTTGCCCCCATTCCCTCCATTGTTCTCTATGGTGGGGGAAAAAGTTACTTTTTCCCCACGGTGCTGTTAATAGCTCTGAGGGGGAGGGGGTTTGAGGGAGAGGCTCCAAACTTTCAGGATAGCTTTGGGAGCCTCTCCCCACATACACCCCCACGTCTCACAGCAATTGGACCAATGGGCCTAATTCTATGGGCACCCAAACAGGTTACCCCCTCCACCCCAGAGCTACTAACAGCATCATGGGGAAAAACTTTTTTCCCCACCATAGAGAACAATGGAGGCAACCTGTTTGGGGGCCCACAGAATTGGACCCCCTGGTCCAATGTTCTTGAAACTTGGTGGGTGTCTTGGGGAGAGGCTCTACCAGCTACCCTGTGAGTTTGGAGTCTCTCCCTCAAACCCCCTCCCCTCCAGCTCCCAGAATATACCCTATGTTTTCACCATTGACTTCAATGGCCCACAGGATATAATAGGGCTGAATTGCCGCCGAATTTCTTTCATTCTCTCCTTTCCTTCTCTCCTTTTCCTCTTTCCCTCTTTCTTCTCTTCTCTCTTTCTTTCTTTCCCACCTTCTTCTCTTCTCTTTTTCCTCCTTTCCCTGTTTCCCTCCTTCTTCCCTCTCTTTCCCTCATTCTTTCCTTCTCTTTCTTTCCCTCTTTCCTTCCTTCTTTCCTTCTCTCTACTCTCTCTCTTTCCTTCCCTCTTTCCTCCTTCTGTGGCCCAACTCTCATGAGAAGGAGTTTAAACTTTAAACCCCTTCTCTCTTAGCTCCCCCACCCAGGCCAGCTAGGGAAGGGAAGGGGAGGCTTTTGAAGATGCCTCCCCCTTTTGCTTCCCCTTCTGACATCACTTCCGGTGATGTCAGGGTGTGTGGCATATGCTAATAGCCTAATAGCTCATTAGCATACCATATGCTAATGAGCTCCTGCAGCTGTTTTTCTACGAAAAGACCCCTGTATCTATCTATCTATCATCTATCTATCTATCTATCTATCTATCATCTATCATCTATTTTATCTCTATCCCTCCCTTCCTTGCAAGCGGGCTGTAAAAGTCATAGTTTGGAGTCTAAAAGAATAGGAGGTGGTTGTAACGCGACTTTATTTATATTCATAAATCTGATTTCTAAACCACCCACCCCCAGACTTGGGCTTCAGGATGGTGTACAACATTCAAAAATACAATCCTAATCAGATTTAAGTAACTCTAGAAAAATAAAAAACGAAGCGAAAGCATTCCTTTTGACACAGACACTACGTGAGAAAACCAAAGCTGACGGGTGCTTTTGTTATGCTGCCTGAAGTATTTTGATTGCAGAATTCATCTGTTCCGCTTGCAGAGCTTAGGAGGCTTAAGGCATGTGAAAATTTCTATCCACTCCAGGCTTGGAAGAGCGGGAGAAGTCTGGCTGGCTTCTCTGGAATCAGACGGAGGCCGGGCGTTCCATCCACTGAGAGTTAGGAATGAAAAAAGTGAAGTGCACCTGGTTGGACCTGGGTCATTCTTTAAGGCCAGGGTGGCCAAAGGGTGGGATGTCTCCTCCACAGGCAAAGGCCGTGCGCATCGGAATGCCTCTCGCTCGGGGGGTGACAGTGGGGCGCCTGCGTCCTTTGTTGGTTTCTCAAAAACATCTGGTTGGCCACTATAGAAAATGGAATGCTGGACTAGACGGGTGCCAAGGTCACAGTTCACCTGGGACACCAAAAAAACCTCAGCCACCCCTGGATGGGTCACTGTCAGTGTTCCCTCTGAGCTGAGTTAGTGTGAGCTAGCTCACTGTTTTTAAGCCTCCGGCTCACACATTTTTGTCTCAGCTCAGGAAGGAGGGCTCCAGAGGAGAAGACCCACTGCTCCCGATGATGCAGGGATCAAAGTTCAGTTGGGAGCAATGCTCCCTCTAAGCTGTGGAGTCTTGTGAGCAAAAATTCTACACTGTGAGCTACTGGCATTAAAGTGGTGAGCGAGCGATTTGGCTGCTGCATAGATTAGTTTGCTCTGGAGCCCTCCTTCCTGAGCTAAAACAAAAAATGTGTGAGCTGGAGGCTAAAAAACTGTGAGCCAGCTCACACTAACTCAGCTTAGAGGGAACACTGGTTGGGAGGGGCTGACACAACCTCGGGGGGGGCTACAAGGACAGGACGGGGTCTCGTGTTCTTGTTATTCCCACCCCCACGCCCATGGTGGAGGAAAACAAAGTATGGTAGATCCCGGGACTCGGCTCAGTGTGGTTTCTTTTGCATGGGTCTAAGAAGCTCTGGTCGAGATCCAGTTAGGGTTCAATTGTCAGGAATGCTATCAGGCCCCGTTTCCTCACCTTCTGCTGGGTCGGCGATGGCAGTCGATTCACATGTTTGCGCTGCGCTGCAGTTTGGGAACAGAAAACATGTCCCATCAGGAACAGGAAGGGTTTTTTTTTAATTTATTTTCTTATACTTACATTACTTTCAACTATACAGATTACATAAATCTTAGAGTCTTATACATTTGCTAATCTTTCTATCCATTTATACACTCTTACCCATCTTTCCTTATGCACCTTTTCATTTTTATTCTGTAACAGCATACTTAAATCGTCTAATTGTGCTCGCTCTAACACCTTCGACACTAATTCATCTCTTGAGGGAATTATATCTGTTTTCCAATTTTTTGCCACTAATAAATGAGCTGCAGTTACTATGTACGATACTAAGTATATTTCCTGTTGGCTAAATCCATTTGGCACTATGTTTAGCATATATGTTTCCAGTCTTAATACTACTTCTTTGTCTAAGATCTCTTGAATTATCTTTTGCACCATTCTCCAATAGTTACGTATCTTATCGCATTTCCACCAAAGATGGTAGAAGGTCCCCACACTGGCTTTACATTTCCAACATTGGCTTGAGTAACCACTATAACATTTCGCTAATTTATCCGGGGACCAGTACCACCTATAAAACATTTTGTAAACATTCTCTTTGTAAGTAACTGCTTTCATAAACTTAACTGATTTCCATATCTTATTCCACTCTTCAATCTCTACATTCTCTCCTAAATCTTTCATCCAAGAAACCATAGCGGTTTTAATTATCTCATCCTGCTCACATTCTTCCAACAGGAATCCATATAGTTTCTGTATTAGCTTATCGTTTGATGATAGCCAAATCTTGTCAAGTTCATTATTTTGATCTTCAAACCCCCTTAACAAATCTTTCTGGAATCTGTCTCTTAACATTGGGGAATTTCAGACAGATGATATAATCCGGAAGAGGAACGGTTCCCAAACGGTTTCTGGTCTGGCATTTCAGACAGAACCGTTTTAGAACCGGTTCCCTACCGGAATATATTTGTAATTTCACACAGAATTGCTTCTGTCCCGTTCAGGAAACGGGGCTGAAGCGTTTTACCTGTCAACCGCTTCCAAGTAGTCATCAGTTTCTTCTCCCGGATCCGATACGTTTTTTCCCCGCCTTTTTCGCCCGCGCAGGCGATCTCCGGCTTTTTTTTTTTTTGAACGTTCGCTTTAGAGCGCTATAGCGCTATAGCGCTATAGCGCAATAGCATCATAGCAACCCCATTGGAATGCCTGCAGTGTTGTTTTTATAGCACTATAGCGCTATAGCGCTCTAAAGCGAACATTTTTTTTAAAAAAAGGCGTGGCGGGAACCGGCGGGAAAACAAAGCGGTGCAATCTGAAATGCCAAACCGCTTCTGATTCGGCTCTTTTCCGGTCAGGGAAAGCCATGTGTGAAATGGCAGCCCTGTACCGGTTTACTTCAAGACGAATCAGAAACGGCTTCAATCCGGCAGAGTCTCGGTAATGTGAAATTCCCTATTTTATCTGCTCTGTTCCTCTGGGAGCAGGAACAGGAAGGTTTTGGAACGGCTTTTCCCTAACCTTTCACTGAGATGATAGGATAACCATCTTCAAGTACTGGAAGGGCTGTCCTAGAGAGGATGGAAAGAAGTTGTGTTCTGTGTCCCCAGAAGGTTGGTCCAGAACCAACGGGTTGAAATAAATCAGAAGAGTTTTTGGCTACACATTAGGAGGAACTTCCTGACAGAGCGGTTCCTCCGTGGAACAGGCTTCCCCGGGAGGTGGTGGGCTCTCCTTCTTTGGAGGTTTTTAAACAGAGGCTAGGCGGTCATCAGACACCAGTGCCAATTCTGTGGACTGAGGCAGATCATGAGAAGGGTTGCCTCAGTGCTTAGTTCTCGTGGTCCTTTCTCACAAACCAGGGAAATGCTGATGGCCACTTTGGGGTCAGGAACTAATTTTTCTCCAGGCCAGTTTGGCTGTGGATCCTGGAGGGTTTTATGTCATCTTCTGGGCATGGAATAGCGGTCACTGGGTGTGTGGAGGGTATTTGTGAATTTCCTGCGTTGTGCAGGGGGTCGGACTAGATGACCCTGGAGGTCCCTTCCACCTCTACGATTCTATGACCCCCTAACCGTCAAGTGTCTGGCTGTGAGTGCATGACCTCAGTATGCTCTGTGACTACTTGGTCTTGGTGAGAATACCCAAAAGGAAGACATGTTCAGACTTTTTAAAGATCTTCGATAGAGAATGTTTTGGAGCTCAAGAGGGAGGAGCTGTAGCTCAGGGGTAGAGCCTCTGCTTGGCATGCAGAAGGCCCCAGGTTCGATCCCTGGCATCTCCAATTAAAAGGACCAGGCAGGAGGTGATGGGAAAGACCTCCGCCTGAGACCCTGGAGAGCCATGAAGTGGGGCTGTGGCTCAGTGGCAGAGCATCTGCTTGGCGTGCAGAAGGCCCCAGGTTCAATCCCCGGCATCTCCAGTTAAAAGGACCAGGCAGGAGGGGTGATGGGAAAGACCTCCCCCTGAGACCCTGGAGAGCTGTAAAGAGGGGCTGGGCTCAGTGGTAGAGCATCTGCTTGGCAGGCAGAAGGTTCAGTCCCCGGCATCTCCAGTTCAAAGGACCAGGTGGGAGGTGATGGGAAAGACCTCCGCCTGAGACCCTGGAGAGTTGCGGCCAGTCTGAGTAGACAAGATTGACCTGGATGGGCCGAGGGTTATACTGATTCAGTATAAGAGAGCTTCATGGATGTTCAGGATATCCCAGAATGAATGCTGAGAGGACTCCAACTGAGACTTTTTTTAGGGGTACTGGAGACTTTTCAGGTCTGCTTCCCCAAACCCAGAAAACCCTGAGGACTAGAATCTTGGTTCATTTGCACTGAGATTCCCAGGATACCAGATTCAGTCAAGAAACAAACCTGCCCCAGCCCCACCCCAAAGTATTGCAATAAAAAAGAGTCTGAACTTTTACCTGCGGCTTCTTCGCATCCAAGCTGATGTCTCTGGAAGACAAGCCGACATAGTCAAAGACCTTCCAATTTTGGACGCAGGCCCCAAACACCCCTTCCCCGTCACATGAAGGGCCCTCGGGACAGAGCTATTTCTGGGCGGGAGCGCACAGGAGCGGAGTTCCGGCTGGCTCCCGAGTTGGCCACGCCCAGCAGGAACTCATTAGCATAATAGGCCACACCCAGCAGCAGAAACTCATTAGGATTGGCTACATTAGGGCCTAACAGGCAAAGGAGTTCCTGCTACCAAAAAAGCCCTGGGTTTTGACAACAAACAAGGTAAACAGAATAAGAAGCAAAAGGTGGGTGTGGCTGGATCACCACACTTCTGGCAACACGGGGGTGTGTGGCCTGATATGCTAATGAGTGGCATGGTCAGGGGTGTGGCCTAATTTGCAGAGACCAGAGTAAGGGTCTGAGTAGACCCACTCCGGATTCTTCTTCTATTCGTCCTACTCAGTGAACAAACCGACACTGTCACCGGATTACTTCAATTAATTACCTTAATCAGGACTTTTTTTGCAGAAAAAGCCCAGCAGGAACTCATTAGCATAATAGGCCACACCCAACAGCGGAAACTCGTTAGCATATTAGGCCACCCCTGACAGCACAGCTCATTAGCCTATTAGGCCACACCCCCATGCTACCAGAAGTGTGGTCATCCAGCCACACCCACCTTTTGCTTCTTATTCTGTTTCCCTTGTGTGTTGTCAAAACCCCAGGGGGCTTTTTTTGGTAGCAGGAACTCCTTTGCATGTTAGGCCACACACCCCTCATGTAGCCAATCCTAATGAGTTTCTGCTGTTGGGTGTGGCCTCTTATGCTAATGAGTTCCTGCTGGGTGTGGCCAACTTGGAAGCCAGCCAGAACTCCGTTCCTGTGCGTTCCGGCCCGAAAGTAGCACTGATCTTAATTAACGGTAGGTGCACAATCACCCGCCCTGCCCTGGATAGACCAGGCTGGCCAGATCTCGGAAGCTAAGCAGGGTCGACCCTGGTTAGTGCTTGGATGGGAGACCACTGAGGAAGCCCAGGGTTGTTATACAGAGGCAGGCCATGGTGAGCCACCGCTGTTAGCCTCTTGCCTGAAAACCATACGGGATTGCTGTAAATCAGCCGCGACTTGACGGCACTTTCCCCCACCACCACCACCGGACCAAGCAAGCAAGGAATCTCTGAACTGAGAATTATGCACAATTGTGGCCTTCACTGCCACAACATGTGGTGTGTACCACTGGCTAGATTTTTTTTAAAAATGGGGAAAAAACCACAGAGGGGGATAGGTCTGGAAACAGCCATTAGCCGTGGCAGCTAAATGAAACCTCCATGTACAGAGGCACTATACCACAAAAGAGCAGGTGCTGGAGACCAACCAGCTGGGGAAAGTTGTTGGCTCCCTGCCCCACTTATAAGATACCCGGGAGGTTTTGCTCGTCCGCTGCTGGAAATGAAATGCTGGATTATAAGAACTTTCGCCCTGTTAAACAAAGCGTGTTCTTACCAAACTGCAGATGGATAAAAAGATTTAAGGAGGTTTTCTTTAATTATCCTTTTCCTCTGCCCTCAGGTCTGCCCTGATTTAATGCCCTTAACCGTCTGGGACCCTCATACCTACAGGACCGCCTCTCCCGTTACACCCCCCCTTCCCACACTCCCTTCAGTCATCGTCTAGGGGCCTCTTGCAGGTGCCCGGCTCCAGGATGTCTCGCTTAGCTGTCACCAGGAGAAGGGCGTTTCCAGTTGTGGCCCCCACCCTGTGGAATGCCCTCTCGGATGACCCCCGTGCCCTGCCGGACCTGTTTAGGTTCCGCAGGACATGCAAAGCTGATTTGCTTAGGTTGGCCTTTGGAGGGTAACCACGTGTTTGGGCTGTTTCAATAGCGGTATGGTGGTAGCCGTGAATTTTAATATTTTAATGTTATTATTTTATACTTGTTATTTGTTTTTATGTTGTTTTTTTAACTTACTGGTTTTAATGTTGTAAGTCACCACAAAACCCTTCGGGTGTGTGGCAATGGCAGCTAAAAAAAACACCTTAGTTGCCGTAGATTTTCCAGATTGTGTGGCTGTGGTCCTGGCATTGTAGGACCTGACGTTTTGCCGATAGCTGTGACTGACATCCTCAGAGGTGTAACACAGAAAGATGGAGTACTCTCTGTGTCAAGGTGAGCAGAAAAATGGTAGGCAGGTAATTTATATCTACCCTGGAAGGTGGGGTAGGGCTGAGTCATTATTACAGATAAAAATTACCTGCCTACCATTCTTCTGCTCACCTTGACACAGAGAGTACTCCCTCTTTCTGTGTTATACCTCTGAGGATGCCAGTCACAGCTACGGGCAAAATGTCAGGTCCTACAATGCCAAGACCACGGCCACACAACCTGGGAAATCTACAGCAACTAATGAACTCCGGCCATGAAAGTCTTCGAAAACGTAAAAAAACCCCCAAAACCCTGAAAGATAAATAAATAAATTTTTGTCTCTGGAAATCATAATGAGTGAAGCCTGCAAAGTCAGAGCATTTCCATCGCCTCCATTTCCAGAATCCAGAAAGCACCAACTGCATACCCCAAAGGGTCCTGGCTTCCATTGACCCACCCAGATTTGCTCCGAGACATTTTGGCCACCGAGGTGGACAATTCCAACAGTACATCCACCACCAGTGGAAAGAGAATGACACAACAGATCGAGGACTTGCCCAGAAGACCCAAATCCTGTCCCCCTTCATGCCGACTTGTAATTCATTTGGCCTAAGCAGAACTCCCACGATGCAGTGCAGGGCCGGTACTCAGGGTTATTTTAGGGTCCAAGATATCTGGAGCTTTCGAAGTTAAAAATTTTAGGACTCACAAGGATTCGTGTTTCTTCTCAGTGAAGATGCGGAGAAGGAAGTCGCCCGCCTCCTCCTCAGAAGACTTGACCCTGGGAACGATCACGTAATACCCGCGGGACAGCTCAAAGTGTTCGGTGCGGTCCTCCGTCTCTTGGTAGACGGTTTTCCTCTCGGACTTGAGATTGCAGAGCGCTTTCTTCCTTTGGGCCGGGTCTTTCAGCTTCAGGTACTGGAGGGAAAGGGAGCAGTCCGTGAGTTCCTTTCGCCAGGAAGGAGATATTGCAGTCTCCCCGGATAGATCTACAGTAGAAGGGGGCTGCGAACTACCCTGGAACCGCACTCGATAGTCCCAGTAGAGCCCCCGAGACTAGGGGAAGTTAGGACCAAGGGGAAGGTGCCCACATTGCCTTGATCTCTTGGAAGGGAGTGGTCCAGGCAACCCTTTCAGTAAACAACAAAGGCAACAAGTGCAGTCGAAGTACCTCAAGGAAGAACTAGTTTGTGTGGCAGATGGTGGTTATCTGTGAGAACTCTGAGCTAAGAACCCTTCAAGGTGGTTGTTTTGGGTTTTTTTTTACTTCCCTTTCTGGTTCGGTTCCAAAGGAGTCGCTTTCCTCCCTCCCAAACTCAGCCACATTCGTTCCCCCTCTTGACCTTCTCAGTGCTGGATTATTATAGGAAGAGAATCTCTGGAAGGGTAAAAAAAACATCTGGGTCGTTACCTCTTTGGTCACCTGCAAGAGTGAGGAGAAAAAAAAAAACAGGGAAGGAAAGGCATTACTTTTTGGATTGTAGCGGAGGCTGCAGCCAGGAAGACACATTCGACAAGACACATCCCTTCCTTTGCATCTAAATGCCTTTAGTGTGGAGGAGGAGGAAGAAGAAGAAGAAGAGGAGGAGGAGGAGGAAGAGGAGGAGGAGGAGGAAGAAGAAGAAGAGGAGGAGGAGGAGGAAGAGGAGGAGGAGGAGGAAGAGGAAGAAGAAGAAGAGGAGGAGGAGGAAGAGGAGGAGGAAGAGGAAGAAGAAGAGGAGGAGGAGGAGGAGGAGGAAGAAGAAGAGGAGGAGGAGGAGGAAGAAGAAGAGGAGGAGGAGGAGGAAGAAGAAGAGGAGGAGGAGTTGGTTTTATACCCCAACCTTCACTTGGAGTCTCAGAGCAGCTAGACAGAGAGAGAGAGAAGAAGAAGAAGAAGAAGAAGAAGAAGAAGAAGAAGAAGAAGAAGAAGAAGAAGAAGAAGAAGAAGAAGAAGAAGAAGAAGAAGAGGAGGAGGAAGAGAGGAGGAAGAAGAAGAAGAGGAGGAGGAGGAAGAGGAGGAGGAAGAGGAAGAAGAAGAGGAGGAGGAGAAGGAGGAAGAAGAAGAAGAAGGAGGAGGAGGAAGAAGAAGAAGAAGAGGAGGAGGAGTTGGTTTTATACCCCAGCCTTCACTTGGAGTCTCAGAGCAGCTAGACAGAGAGAGAAGAAGAAGAAGAAGAAGAAGAAGAAGAAGAAGAAGAAGAAGAAGAAGAAGAAGAAGAAGAAGAAGAGGAGGAGGAGGAGGAGGAGGAGGAGGAGGAGGCAGAGGAGGCAGAGGAGGCGGAAGAGATTGGGTTTATACCCTGCCCTTTCCTCGGAGTCTCAGAGGGGCTTACAAACTCCTTTCTCTTCCCTTCCCCACAACAGACACCCTGTGAGGCGGGTGGGGCTGAGAGAGCTCTGACAGAACTACGGCTTGCCCAGGGTCATCCAGCAGCTGCAAGTGGAGGAGTGGGGAATCAAACCCTGGTTCTCCCAGATTAGAGTCCGCGCACTTAACCGCTACACCACACAGACCCAGCTTCCCCAAGAGACAGGAACTGGAGGGCAGGTCTTTGGGGGAGAGCACACTGCCGTTTTATGGGCTTTCTGAAATCCATACTACCACGGAGACATGTACAGGGAGAGCAGGCATTTGGGGGCGAAGAAGTAAGCAGGCAAGCAGGTTTTATTAGTCCCAAAGCAACATTCTTTGGAAAGAGAGAGGACAGCGCTGTAGAACTGAGGGATGCCTTGGTACCAACGGACTTGCTGGCCTCAGGAAAACCGTATAGAGCTGAGCTATCTTCAAGAGCCTTTGAGAATGTACCTGGATTCATACCCCGCCCTTCACTACCCGAAGGAGTCTCAGAGGGGCTCACAATCTCCTTTCCCTTCCCCTCCCCACAACAGACACCCTGTGAGGTAGGCGGGGCCGAGAGAGCTCTTCCGAGGACTGCTCTTGAGAGAACAGCTCTGAGAGAACTTGTACCTGACCCAAGGTCACACCAGCAGGTGCAAGTGGAGGAATGGGGGAATCAAACCCGGTTCTCCCAGATCAGAGTCCGCGCTTCTAACCACTACACCAAACTGGCAGAGACCATGCAGCAACAGGACAGAGAAGCGGCAGGTGGCTTTGAGAAGGCAGGAGAGGGCTCTCAGCCCACCCCCTCGATCTCTTCCCTCCCCTCCAAAGTACCCCCTTGTCCATTCCGTGGACCCTCTAGAGGCAGAGGGGCTGCCGCCAGTGTTCCCTCCAAGCGGAGTTAGTGTGAGCCAGTTTTCTAGCCTCCGGCTCACAGATTTTTGTCTTCGCTCAGGAAGGAGGGCTCCAGAGCAAACCAATCTATGCAGGAGCCAAATGGCTCGCTCACGACTTTAATGCCAGAAGCTCACCAAGTGGAATTTTCGCTCACGGGACTCCACAGCGTCGAGGGCGCACTGCCTCGCGCACCAACCTTGTAGACAGCGATGCCGATGTTCAGGAACTTCTTTCCGCTCCCGCGCTGGTCTCTCTGCATTAAGGAGACGAGGGTGCAGATGGAACCGTCCTCATCGGTCTCCCTCAGCGAGACGTGGAACTGGGGGTTCATCCAGAAGGTGTCTAGGACACAGCGTGGAGAACAGGAGTCTCAGCGTTGTCTCTGGAGCCGCTCAGACAGTTGGGGGAATGTTAAGGGCTTGGTTTGGGGAGTGTAATGTATCCAGTTCAGCCTGGGGCTACCATGTGCTCTAGCCGGCGCCGACCGACCGGTGGAGCACAGGGCTAGCTAAGGCTGAGCTTCGTTCCAGGGAAACAATAGAACAGGGGCTCCGCAAGCCCCACCAGTCGGGCCTCGGATATCTTAGGAGTTAAGTGGATCAAGTTTGAATGATCCTATCACGGGTGGAGTAGGAGTCGGGGTGTGGGTTTTGCTGGGGAATGTAAGCCGGCCTGCGAGCCGGCTAAGTTGTCTTGCTCTGCAACCAATAAAGTCTGTGAGAGCTGAAATCACTCATCGGTCTCAGTACTTTTCACTGGCGAGGAAGGTGGGATGCCACTCCCCCTAAGAGCGACATTCCTCCCTTGGATTGAATCCGTGCGCCCGACTTCACGCTCTTTCCAGGCCTCTTTCAGACACGGCATTGTCCCAAGAGGATCCACAGCAGGGGCCTTTACCCAGAAGGAGCACAAGATCATAGAATCGTAGAATGTTAGAGTTGGAAGGGACCTTGCAGGTCATCCAGTCCAGCCCCCTGCACTCTGCAGGAGCGCACTGGTTCTAAGCAGGGCTCTTTTTGTAGCAGGAACTCCTTTGCATATTAGGTGACACACCCTTAATGTAGCCAATCCTCCAAGAGCTTACAGAGCTCTTCTTACAGGGGCGACTGTAAGCTCTTGGAGGACTGGCTACATTAGGAGTGTGTCGCCTAATATGCAAAGGAGTTCCTGCTACAAAAGGGGCCCTGGTTTTAAGGGCACCTCCTTAAGGAGATGGGAGCTGCGGTGGCTCAAGTGGTTAAGACGCTGAACTGCAGGCTGTGGAAGGTCAGTAGTTCAGCAGTTCAAGACCCGGGTGCCGCAAGACGGAGTGAGCTCCCGTCTCTAGTCCCAGCTCCTGTCAACCTAGCAGTTCGAAAGCAAGAAATTGCAAGTAGATAAATAGGTACCACTTTGGTGGGAAGGGAACAGCGTTCCGTGCGCCTTGGTGTTCAGTCATGCCGGCCACATGACCACGGAAACGTCTTCGGACAGCGCTGGCTCTTCGGCTTTGAAACGGAGATGAGCACCGCAACCCTAGAGTCGGATTCGACTGGCTTTCGAGCAAGGGAACCTTTACCTTTACCTTACCTTAAGGAGATGTTTAAAGGACATCACCATTACATGTGTGGCTACAGAGGGAAGGCCTGGAAAGCGACCCCCCCCCTCCTAGTGACCCCGAGGCGGGCGGGCCAGGGGGGGTCCCTGGAAGGATCGGTGAGGCATTTAAATGCCTCTCCGTGTTTTCCCCAGCCTGTCCAAGGGCCAGCAAGCCAAGGGAAGGCATGGGGGTGTGGCCTGTTATGCTAATGAGCCGCACTGTCAGGGTGTGGCCTATTATGCGAATGAGCTTCTGCTGTGGGGTGTGGCCTATTATGCTAATGAGTCCCTGCTGGGCTTTTTCTACCAAAAAGCCCTGCTGATGATGATTTCATTTATTTATTTATTTGGATCTATATCCTGCCCCCTGCACAGCCGGGCTCAGGGCAGGTTCCAACAGTATGAAATACAATACAATTAAAGTCAGATTAAGAACGACAATATAAAATAACATAGCCATAAGCAATGCTCCCTCTAAGCTGTGGAGTCTTGTGAGCAAAAATTCTGCTTTGTGAACTACTGGCATTAAAATTGTGAGCGAGCCATTTGGCTGTTGCATAGATTAGTTTGCTCTGGACCCCTCCTTCCTGAGCTAAGACAGAAATGTGTGAGCCGGAGCCTAAAAAACTGTGAGCTAGCTCACACTAACTCAGCTTAGAGGGAACGCTGGCCATAAGTACCATATAAACTCTAGTGGGAACCAGATATCTTAGTGGTTAAGACGGCACTGAAGTTTTAAGGATCCCGGCCGCTGATGGGGGCCAGCCAGAGGGAGGGGACGCCTGCCACCAGTGTTCCCTCTAAGCTGAGTCAGTGTGAGCTGGCTCACGGTTTTTTAGCCTCCGGCTCACACATTTTTTCTGAGCTCAGGAAGGAGGGCTCCAGAGCAAACTAACTTATGCAGCAGCCCAATCACTCGCTCACTACTTTAATGCCAGGAGCTCGCAAAGTAGAATTTTTGCTCACAAGACTTCCACAGCTTGGAGGGAGCATTGCGCCACTGCCTCAACCAACAGCCCGGTGGAAGAGCTCCATCTAACAGGACCTGTGGAACTGTAACACATTGTGCAGGGCCCTGATCCCACACGAGAACTCATTCCACCAGATGGGGGCCAGGACTGAAAAGGCCCTGGCCTTGGTTGAGACAAGTCAGAAGTCCCTGGGGCTGGGGAATACCAAAAGATTTTGATTAGTAGACCTTGGTGCTCTACGGGTCTCCTATGGGGAGAGGCGGTCTCGAAGGCACGCTGGCCTCTGGCTCAGGGTGGATCAGAACAACAATTTTACAATCATTAAAAACAGTCATAATGATTAATGAGTTAAAACAATTCAACAAAAGCACAATAGCTTAAAACAGGTGGCACTATAAATACAGAAGTGCAGGGCTATTTCTGGGCAGGAACGCACAGGAACGGAGTTCCGGCTGGCTCCCGAGTCGGCCACGCCCAGCAGGGACTCATTAGCATAACAGGCCACACCCAACTGCAGAAACTCATTAGGACTGGCTACATTAGGGGTGTGTGGCCTCACATGCGAAGGAGTTCCTGCTACCCTGGGTTTTGACAACAAACAAGGTAAACAGAATAAGAAGCAAAAGGTGGGTGTGGCTGGATGACCACGCTTCTGGTAACATGGGGGTGTGGCCTAATATGCTAATGAGTTCCGGCTGGGCTTTTTCTACAAAAAAAGCCCTGCAGAAGTGCAATGGTCTTGAATGACTGGAACAGCTAGGCCGCAGCCAAGAAACTGCGGGTCTTCTTCATCTCGTCCGTATAAAGATGGAGAGCGTCAGTAAGGGAGGCTGACTAGTTGGGTGGCTGCTGTCTCACCCAAAAGCCTGGCAGAACAGCTCCATTTGACAGGCCCTGCAGAACTGTAGTAGGTCCCGCAGGGCCCCGATCTCAGGTGGGAGCAGAAAAAAGCCCTGGCCCTGGTTGAGGCTAAGCGGACGTCCTTTGGGCCGGGGACAGCCACACAAAAACCTCAGTCCTTTAGTCTCCCCCAACTGTCAGACTGCAGACAGTACGCCCCTGGGAGGCAGCATGGTTGTCTTTTTTCCCTGGCTTAATGCTTTCAAGGGCTGATTCTGCACCGGCTTTTCCCTACGCTGTTTTATGAAACCCAGGTTGGGACAGAAATTCCCCTCTGCGTTGCATGCTGCTTTCGCTTGCTTTGATCATCGGATTTTATGGTACCGTCTGCATAGATCCATGGCCGTTTTATGGCCATTCAGGGGTGACTTTGCAGTTAGCACGGCGTTGCCCTGAGGCATTTGAATGTGGTTTTGAGATGCACTTTTTCCTTCCAGGCCCATTCTGCATCTAGCATTCACTCCACTATTTTCCCAAATCCACACTGGAACAGAGAAAGATGTGGCTCAAAACCACATTCAAATACCCCAGGGCCAACGACCTACTGACGGCAGAGTCACCCCTGAATGGCCATAAAACGGCCATAAATCTATGCAGGTAAAGTAAAGGTCAAAGGTAGCGAAACTGGCATACGGTGTGGAGGCTACTACAAAACCTGGCAATCAAAGGAAGTGAAAGCGGCATGCCGTGTGGAGACTACCATAAAACCCGGCAATCAAAGGAAGCGAAAGCGGCGTGCAGTGTGGAGGCTACCATAAAACCCGGCAATCAAAGGAAGCGAAAGCGGCGTGCAGTGTGGAGGCTACCATAAAACCCGGCAATCAAAGGAAGCGAAAGCGGCGTGCAGTGTGGAGGCTACCATAAACCCGGCAATCAAAGGAAGCGAAAGCGGCTGCGGTGGAGGCTACCATAAAACCCGGCAATCAAAGGAAGCGAAAGCGGCCTGCGGTGTGGAGGCTACCATAAAACCCGGCAATCAAAGGAAGCGAAAGCGGCGTGCAGTGTGGAGGCTACCATAAAACCCGGCAATCAAAGGAAGCGAAAGCGGCCTGCGGTGTGGAGGCTACCATAAAACCCGGCAATCAAAGGAAGCGAAAGCGGCCTGCGGTGTGGAGGCTACCATAAAACCCGGCAATCAAAGGAAGCGAAAGCGGCGTGCGGTGTGGAGGCTACCATAAAACCCGGCAATCAAAGGAAGCGAAAGCGGCGTGCAGTCATAAAACCCGGCAATCAAAGGAAGCGAAAGCGTCTGCGGTGTGGAGGCTACCATAAAACCCGGCAATCAAAGGAAGCGAAAGCGGCGTGCAGTGTGGAGGCTACCATAAAACCCGGCAATCAAAGGAAGCGAAAGCGGCCTGCGGTGTGGAGGCTACCATAAAACCCGGCAATCAAAGGAAGCGAAAGCGGCCTGCGGTGTGGAGGCTACCATAAAACCCGGCAATCAAAGGAAGCGAAAGCGGCGTGCAGTGTGGAGGCTACCATAAAACCCGGCAATCAAAGGAAGCGAAAGCGGCCTGCGGTGTGGAGGCTACCATAAAACCCGGCAATCAAAGGAAGCGAAAGCGGCCTGCGGTGTGGAGGCTACCATAAAACCCGGCAATCAAAGGAAGCGAAAGCGGCGTGCAGTGTGGAGGCTACCATAAAACCCGGCAATCAAAGGAAGCGAAAGCGGCCTGCGGTGTGGAGGCTACCATAAAACCCGGCAATCAAAGGAAGCGAAAGCGGCCTGCGGTGTGGAGGCTACCATAAAACCCGGCAATCAAAGGAAGCGAAAGCGGCGTGCGGTGTGGAGGCTACCATAAAACCCGGCAATCAAGCAAAGCGGCTCGGTGGAGGCTACATAAACCCGGCAATCAAAGGAAGCGAAGCGGCGTGCAGTGTGGAGGCTACCATAAAACCCGGCAATCAAAGGAAGCGAAAGCGGCCTGCGGTGTGGAGGCTACCATAAAACCCGGCAATCAAAGGAAGCGAAAGCGCTGCAGTGTGGAGGCTACCATAAAACCCGGCAATCAAAGGAAGCGAAAGCGTGCAGTGTGGAGGCTACCATAAACCCGGCAATCAAAGCGAAAGCGGCGTGCAGTGTGGAGGCTACCATAAAACCCGGCAATCAAAGGAAGCGAAAGCGGCCTGCGGTGTGGAGGCTACCATAAAACCCGGCAATCAAATGAAGCGAAAGCGGCGTGCAGTGTGGAGGCTACCATAAAACCCGGCAATCAAAGGAAGCGAAAGCGGCCTGCGGTGTGGAGGCTACCATAAAACCCGGCAATCAAAGGAAGCGAAAGCGGCCTGCGGTGTGGAGGCTACCATAAAACCCAGCAATCAAAGGAAGCGGAAGCGGCGTGCCATGTGGAGGCTACCATAAAACCCGGCAATCAAAGGAAGCGAAAGTGGCATGCGGAGGGGAATCTCTGTTCTGACGTGGGTTTGGGAAAACAGCGGAGAGAAGGCTAGATGTAGAATGGGCCCCGGTTGAGAAAATGTGGAGCGAAGGCAAGATGCAGAAAAGCCCAAGGTCCACCTGCATCGCTGTTTTGACTCGGCCCTCATTTCTCCCCCTCTCCAGCTCCATCTCCAGTCTGATCCGCAGCCTACCGGAGGTCTTTCCTCTGCCGGCCCTTTTCCAGCGTCCTCGGAAAGAGCTGCCATGCCAACGAAAGCCCGTTCCTTCCTCTCTGGGTGAATCGCCACTTAAATAGGAGATGTGCAGGCGGTGGAATATTTTAAGGAAATCGCACAGGTTCATCCTGGGTAGGGGGGAGCAAAGGAGACAATTAAAAGCACGCCGTATCGGCAAGATTTAACATCCCGTGATTAAAAGACCGGGCCAGGTTGGCCTGACCTAGTGACACCCGCTGTGTCTTAAGATTTTGTTGGTCTCCACATTTGATGCTGGTATCAGCGAGCCTCGGGACCGGAGAGACCAGCAAAGCCTGAAGATCCTGGAGCCGCAAGCGACCTTGAATAAACTCTGTGCAAATACACACAGGAACACACACAAAGCTGCCTTATACCAAATCAGACCATTGGTCCATCAAGGTCAATAATGTCTTCCCAGACTGGCAGCGGCTCTCCAGGGTCTCAGGCGGAGGCCTTTCCCATCACCTACCGCCTGGTCCTTTGGACTGGAGATGCCAGGGAACGAACCTGGGACCTTCTGTGTGCCAAGCAGACGCTCTTCCATTGAGCTACAGCCCCACTTCGTGGCTCTCCAGAGTCTCAGGCGGAGGTCTTCCCCATCACTTCCTGCCTGGTCCTTTCAACTGGAGATGCTGGGGATTGAACTTGGGACCTTCTGCCTGCCAAGCAGAGGCTCTGCCACTGAGCTACAGCCCCACTTCATGGCTCTCCAGGGTCTCAGGCAAAGGTCTTTCCCATCCCCTCCTGCCTGGTCCTGTTAACTGGCAATGCCACGGATTGAACCTGGGACCTTCTGCATGCCAAGCAGACGCTCTACCACTGAGGCCGTCTCCTATAACAATATACAAGCAAGGTCCTTCCACATATTATAGGGCCACGAGCCCAGGTTCCCCTCAAATGTACAGGCAAGCCTGGTTCTCTGATGACTTCCCATTCTGTCTCCAACCCGTTATGGGTGGACTGACCACGTAGCTTGAAGGGAAAGTTACCTGGTTTGTCGATTGTCACAAGTCTAAATGTGATTACCTTTTAACTTCTTTTTGTTATTAGTAGTGTTGGAAGCCTATTGGGGGGGAGGGGGAGGGATATAATCTTCAAACTGAATTGGTAATGGTGTTTAACAATGTTGAATATATTCCAATAAAAACTTTGTTTCAAAAAAAAAAAAAAAAGAAGGGAAAGTTCCTGAAGGGCCTTTGCCCTGTAGGGCTCCAGGCAGCCAGGAACGAAAGAGCCACGCTCCTTATCTGACCAAGGGAGCTTTGACACTCAACAGTCCATGCCCCCCAAATCTTGTCGGTCTCCAAGGTTCTACTAGACTCGATTCTACATCTTCTGTTGCAGACCAGAATGTAATGCAAAAAAGGGCTAGAACTTCTGACTGCCAGACAATCTTAGGATCTCCTGGCTATACTACACACAGTGCCATACGGTGACGACGACGATGACAACAACAACAACTAGCCAAGGCCGATCCTGCTTAGCTGCCAGGATCTGACAAGATCAGGCTTGCCTCTACAGTCTACCGACCCGATTCTGGACGTTTTCCCTCTACGCCTTCCGCCGGCGGTGAGCACTAAAGATGAGAGCACTCTCCTTTAATCTCGCAGCACACCTCGGTGAAAACCATTTTTTTTTTTTTGTCTTCATAGATTTATAACATGAGAAAGAAGGGGCAAAAAATACCTCAGCAAGTGGCGTCAAGACAGAATCTCGACAGCCCCAAAGTTTGACAGACCGTATGGTAGAACGACGTGAGATCTCTCTTACCAGAATTCCCCGTCATTTTTCTTTTCAAGCAGCCTTCCCCGCTGTTCAGGGCTCACCTTCGACCAGTTTTGTGAACTGACACCGGAGAAAAAGAGAAACGGGCGTGAGCAAACCCACTCTGGTGTGAGCATTTGTTTGAGAAGAACAACCTCTCATCTTGTATATAACCACTTCTGCTAGAATACTGTGTGCTAAATACTGGAGGAGTCAGGATAGGCCAAGTAGAGAAGGGTTTATTAATAAAATACTAGAAGCAGCAGAGATGGACAAACTCACTTTGTTTTTGAAGGACCGCACTGAAGAGGCTTTTGAAAATATATGGACAAGATTTTACAGATGGTATGAGAACTATATCTCTAACAAGACAAGACAAGGCATATAGGCAGGTTGAAAAGTCGGCAAAGATTATAACACTACTAATCTATGTGCAAACGACTGCAAAAGTACTTACAAAAATTACTTTCTATTGTAAGTTGCAGGGCTGTTTTTGGGCAGGAACGCACAGGAACGGCGTTCCGGCTGGCTTCTGAGTTGGCCACGCCCAGCAGGAACTCATTAGCATAAGAGGCCACACCCAACAGCAGAAACTCATTAGGATTGGCTACATCAGGGGTGTGTGGCCTAACATGCAAAGGAGTTCCTGCTCCAAAAAAGCCCTGGGGTTTTGGACAACCAACAAGGTAAACAGAATAAGATGCAAAAGGTGGGTGTGGCTGGATGACCACACTTCTGGTAACACGGGGGTGTGGCCTAATATGCTAATGAGCTGTGCCGTCAGGGGTGTGGCCTAATATGCTAATGAGTTCCTGCTGTTGGGTGTGGCCTGTTATACTAATAAGTTCCTGCTGGGCTTTTTCTGCAAAAAAAAGCCCTGGTAAGGTATAAGCTTAAAGTGTTATATAGGTAAAGGTAAAGGTTCCCCTTGCTCGAAAGCCAGTCGAATCCGACTCTAGGGTTGCGGTGCTCATCTCTGTTTCAAAGCCGAAGAGCCAGCGCTGTCCGAAGACGTTTCCGTGGTCATGTGGCCAGCATGACTAAACACCAAGGGGCACGGAACGCTGTTACCTTCCCACCAAAGTGGTATCTATTTATCTACTTGCAATTTCTTGCTTTCGAACTGCTAGGTTGGCAGGAGCTGGAACTAGAGACGGGAGCTCACCCTGTCATGCGGCACCCGGGTCTCGAACTGCTGAATGACTGACCTTCCACAGCCTGCAGTTCAGCGTCTTAACCACTTGAGCCACCGCAGCTCCTTTGAAAGTGTTATATAATTGGCTCCAAATTATGCTTACTTATAATGTCCCCCCAGTTTTATGTTATTCTAGACGTTTTGTCGGCGTTTGCGTTCTGTGCGTGTTATAGAAAATTTAAAATTTTGGAAAAAGAAAAGAACGGCCTCCTGCCAAAGCCTGGGGCCTCCCGGTGCCACGACGGTTGCTGGTCTTGGGCGCAACGAATCTTGCCAAGCAAGTTACTATCAAGGTGCGTTTCTTTGTTCGTGGGCACAACAGGGCCGGCTCCAGGCCAGGATGGGGGCAAAGCGCCCCCCAGTGTCTGCCCCCCCCCAGCATGCTCCCCCAGGGCACACATCTTCCTGGAGAAGGACTCTTCCACCCTTCTTTAATCCCTGCTAGGCTGAGAAAGAGCTGCATTGTTTCCCACGGAGAGAGCCGGCGTGGTGTGGTGGTTAAGAGCAAAAGACTCTAATCCATGGGTGTTGAACTCATTCGTTATGAGGGCTGGATCTGACATAAATGAGACCTCGTTGGGCCGGGCCGTGTGTGTGTCATGAAGTGGAATGCCAGTCAGCGGAGATAGAAACTTGATAAAGGACACCAACACAAAGGGGTGTTTTTTTACTTAAACTAAAATCATGCTTAAAGCATTAGCACCCTTGCGATATTTTGTTTAACAGGGTCTGATCACTGACCCCTCTTGCTCTGAATTACTGCGTCAAAATATCGGTGCTGTTGCCATCTTGAGTGTGCGGTTCAGCTGTGTGTATCTGTAAGCCGCAGACCTACGATGACGCAGCAGCAGCAGAACTGGAAGAAGAAGCCGAAGACAGCCAGTCCCACTGCGGGCCAGCTGTGTGACCTCGGGGCCGTCATAAATCCTCTCAGAGCTGTTCTCTCAGGAGCAGTCCTTCGAAAGAGCTCTCTCAGCCCCACCTACCTCACAGGGTGCCTGTTGTATGGAGGGGAAGGGAAAGGAGTCTGTAAGCCGCTCTGAGACTCTTGAGTGAAGGGCAGGGCATAAATTCCTTCTAATCTGGAGAACCATGTTCGAATTCCACACTCCTCCACATGAAGCCAGCCGGGTGACCTTGGGTCAGTCACAGCTCTCTCGGAACTCTCTCAGCCCGAAAAAACAAAGTCTAGCTCGCCACCTAGTGGCACATAAGGCTAAAAGAGCTAGCACTTCAGGCTGCCAGACAATCTTCGGATCTCCCGGCTATACTATACACACTGCCATGTGGTAATTATTATTATTCTTCCACCAAGGTCCCCTGGCCTGTGTGAAAGAGGAGACTGCTGAAGAGCCAGTTTTGGTATAGTGGTTAAGTGCGCAGACTCTAATCTGAGAGAACTGGGTTTGATTCCCGCTCCTCCACTTGCACCTGCTGGTGTGACCCTGGGTCAGTCACAAGCTCTGGCACAGTTGTTCTCTCAAGGACAGTTCTGTCAGAGCTCTCTCAGCCCCGCCTACCTCACAGGGCGTCTGTTGTGGGGAGGGGAGGAAAGGAGATTGTAAGCCTCTCTGAGACGCCTTTGGGCAGTGAAGGGCGGGGTATAAATCCAATCTCCTCTTCTTCTACCTCACAGGGTGTCTGTTGTGGGGAGGGGAAGGGAAAGGAGTTTGTAAGCCGCTCTGAGACTCCTTTGGGCAGTGAAGGGCGGGGTATAAATCCAATCTCCTCTTCTTCTTCTACCTCCCAGGGTGTCTGTTGTGGGGGAAGGGAAGGAGTTTGTAAGCCGCTCTGAGACGCCTTTGGGCAGTGAAGGGCGGGGTATAAATCCAATCTCCTCTTCTTCTTCTACCTCACAGGGTGTCTGTTGTGGGGAGGGGAAGGGAAAGGAGTTTGTCAGCCGCTCTGAGACTCCTTTGGAAAGTGAAGGGCGGGGTATAAATCCAATCTCCTCTTCTTCTTCTACCTCACAGGGTGTCTGTTGTGGGGAGGGGAAGGGAAAGGAGTTTGTCAGCCGCTCTGAGACTCCTTTGGAAAGTGAAGGGCGGGGTATAAATCCAATCTCCTCTTCTTCTTCTACCTCACAGGGTGTCTGTTGTGGGGAGGGGAAGGGAAAGGAGTTTGTCAGCCGCTCTGAGACGCCTTTGGGCAGTGAAGGGCGGGGTATAAATCCAATCTCTTCTTCTTCTTCTCTTCTTCTCCCACTCCTGGGGAGACCGGATGGGCGAAGTGGCTCCGTTCAGCAGGCTCGGGGACTGGGCAGACGCCCGTTTACTTGGACATCGGCCCTGAGTCGGAATCCTTCTCCCAGCATGCCTTGCGGTTATGGCCCACCCCCACGCCCCCTCTCAGGCCCACGGTGTCTCTAGGACACACTTACGTGTCACTCCAGTCGCCGGTCCACTCCGTGTGACACCAGGGATTGCGCAGCCGCACGAGCTTCATTTTCTTTCCCTTCACCGTGAGCTGAGAATAATGACATCGCAAAGAAAGGAGGGATTGCATCTTATCCTGGAAACCCAGAGCCTGCGTTCCGGGGGAGAAGCGGCAAAGGACGCCGGGTTCTGAGGCCTTGGCGGCAGGTGCTGAAAGGAGGGACTTCGCCGCTTTCCTCAAGCCAGGCCTGTCGAAACATCCCTTTTCTACACAACAGTGAATGTTAACAGAGCTCTCACTGTCCTCGTAGGCTCCTAACTAAAGGTCAAGGTAAAGATTTCCCTTTCTCAAAAGCAATGCTCCCACTAAACTTTGGACTCTCGGGAGCAAAAATTCCACTTTGTGAGCTGCCGGCATTCAAGTTGTGAGCGAGCGATTCGGCCGCTGCATGAATTAGTTGGCTCTGGAGCCGTCCCTTCCTGAGCTGAGGCAAAAAGGTGTGAGCCGGAGGCTCAAAAACTGTGAGCTCACTCACACTAACTCAGCTTAGAGGGGACAGTGCTCAAAAGCCACTTAAATCTGACTCTAGGGGTGCGGTGCTCGTCGCCATTTCCAAGCCGAAGAACCAGCGCTGTCCGAAGATGGTCGTGTGGCCGGCGTGACCAAATGCCGAGGCGCACGGAACGCTGTTCCCTTCCCACCGCAGTGGTACCTATTTATCTACTTGCAGTTTTTTTGCTTTTGAACTGCTCGGTTGGCAGGTGGTAGAAATAGAGCAGGCTTCGGGATTCCTCCGATACCTCTCCCATCCCTCACCCGGCCCCCTTTTCCCAGGCCCGTGGGTCATCCTCATCGTAAGATACAGCTTTAAAAAGGAGAAGCTGGATATGCCAGAACTCACCTTTTGGACCGCTGTGATGGAGTAGGCATGACCCCTTACCAGCCCTTTCAGGTCAGCGTCACTAAATTGGTCAGGAGTTTTCTGGAGACAACAAAAAAGACAGGATGCGATCGTATCTATGCTAAGGCATCAGGGTGAATATTTTTCAAAAGAAACCCCACGTCCCCTAGCAGCTGCGTGAATTACTCACAGGAGCCTCGTCAGGAATTAATTATCATACGGCCTTGTGTGCGGAATAGCCAGGAGATCCTAAGATTGTCTGGCAGCCAGGAGTTCTAGCTCTTTTAGCGTTATGCACCCAGTAGTTGGCGAGATAAGGCTTGTTTTTAAGGCAAGAGGCATTTCAGAGGTGGTTTGCCGCTGCCTGCCTGGTCTCTATCACAACCCCGGTATTCCTTGGAGGTCGCCCTTCCAAATACTAGCCAGGGTCAACCCTGCTTAGCTTCCGAGATCTGATGGGATCGGGCTCGCCTGGGCTATCTGGGACTCCTCATCAGTGTTCTAGTGCCTCATCAGTGTTGTAGCTACTTGAAAACATCACGAACGTACACAAGTGCCATCACGTTGCAAATGACTTATGGTGACCCTCGCCCGAGGGGCTTTCAAGGCGAGTGAGAAGCGGAGGCGTGTGGCCATTGCCTTCCTCTGCAGAGTCGTCCTTGGTGGGCTCCCTTCCCAGTACCCACTGCATTGCGGGAAGTTTCTCAAGAGATTTCTCCCCACATATTCCTAAAGCCAAAGACTCATCATGAAGGATTGTGAACACTGGCTGATTCAACATTGGCTTTTCCCTCCGTTGTTTTACAAAACCCACGTTGGAACAGAAATCCCCCTCCTCTGCATCGTGTGCCGCTTTCGCTTCCTTTGATCGTCGGATTTTATGGTAGCCTCCACACTCCATGCCGCTTTCGCTTCCTTTGATCGTCGGATTTTATGGTAGCCTCCACACTCCATGCCGCTTTCGCTTTCTTTGATCATCGGATTTTATGGTAGCCTCCACACTCCATGCCGCTTTTGCTTTCTTTGATCATCGGATTTTATGGTAGCCTCCACACTCCATGCCGCTTTCGCTTCCTTTGATCATCGGATTTTATGGTAGCCTCCACACTCCATGCCGCTTTCGCTTCCTTTGATCATCGGATTTTATGGTAGCCTCCACACTCCATGCCGCTTTCGCTTTCTTTGATCATCGGATTTTATGGTAGCCTCCACACTCCATGCCGCTTTCGCTTTCTTTGATCATCGGATTTTATGGTAGCCTCCACACTCCATGCCGCTTTCGCTTTCTTTGATCATCGGATTTTATGGTAGCCTCCACACTCCATGCCGCTTTCGCTTCCTTTGATCATCAGATTTTATTGTACCGTCTGCATAGATTTATGGTCGTTTTATGGTTGTTCAGGGGCGACCTTGCAGTCAGTACAGCGTTGCCCCGAGGTATTTGGATGTGGTTCTGAGCTGCCCTTTCCCCTCCCAGTTGAGAAAACGGGGAGCGAATGCTAGTTTGTTCTCAACGCTCGCTCCTAAAATTGGTATGCAGATTTTCCTGTGCCAGGACATGCCTCATCAATCATTAGCCACCTGAGCCAAGTAATTCATGGCGAGGTGATAAATACAGAGGGGGGGGGGAATAGGGGCGGGGAAACTGACAGAGATCAATGAAGCCCTGTCAAGTTGTCTGCTTGAGAGCCAGTTTGATGTCGTGGTTAGGAGCAGCGGACTCCAATCTGGGAGAACCGGGTTCGATTCCCGCACTTCTCCACTTGCACCTGCTGGATGACCTTGGGCAAGCTGTAGTTCTGATAAGAGCTGTTCTTGAAAAAGAGCAGTTTCTATCAGAGCTCTCTCAGCCCCACCTACCTCCCAGGGGGTCTGTTGTGGGGAGGGGAAAGGGAAAGAGATTGTAGGCCGCTCTGAGACTCCCTTGGGTAGTGAAGGGCGGGGTATAAAATCCAATCTCTTCTTCTTCTTCTTCTTCTTCTTCTTCTTCTTCTTCTTCTTCTTCTTCTTCCCTTCAAATTAGAAGTGGAAGAAGGAAAAGGTGCAGCTCAAAACCACATCTGACATTCGCTCCACATTTTCTCTACACTGAGGAAAAAGTGCAGCTCAAAACCACATTCAAATACCCCGGGCCAATGTCATATGGACTGCAAAGTTACCCCTGAACGGCCATAAATCTATGCAGAGGGTACCCTAAAACCCGATGATCAAAGAAAGCGAAAGCGCCATGCAATGCAGAGGGTACCCTAAAACCCGATGATCAAAGAAAGCGAAAGCGCCATGCAACGCAGAGGGTACCCTAAAACCCGATGATCAAAGACGCGGCATCAATGCAAGCCCTAAAACCCGATGATCAAAGAAAGCGGCATCCAATGCAGAGGGTACCCCTAAAACCCGATGATCAAAGAAAGCAGCGGCATCCAATGCAGAGGGTACCCTAAAACCCGATGATCAAAGAAAGCGAAAGCGGCACGCAATGCAGAGGGTACCCTAAAACCCGATGGTCAAAGAAAGCGAAAGCGGCATGCAATGCAGAGGGTACCCAAAAACCCGATGGTCAAAGAAAGCGAAAGCGCCATGCAATGCAGAGGGTACCCTAAAACCCGATGATCAAAGAAAGCGAAAGCGGCATGCAACGCAGAGGGTACCCTAAAACCCGATGATCAAAGAAAGCGAAAGCGCCATGCAATGCAGAGGGTACCCTAAAACCCGATGATCAAAGAAAGCGAAAGCGGCGTGCAACGCAGAGGGTACCCTAAAACCCGATGATCAAAGAAAGCGAAAGCGGCATCCAATGCAGAGGGTACCCTAAAACCCGATGGTCAAAGAAAGCGAAAGCGGCGTGCACCGCAAAGGGTACCCTAAAACCCGATGATCAAAGAAAGCGAAAGCGCCATGCAATGCAGAGGGTACCCTAAAACCCGATGATCAAAGAAAGCGAAAGCGCCATGCAACGCAGAGGGTACCCTAAAACCCGATGATCAAAGAAAGCGAAAGCGGCGTGCAACGCAAAGGGTACCCTAAAACCCGATGATCAAAGAAAGCGAAAGCGGCGTGCAACGCAAAGGGTACCCTAAAACCCGATGATCAAAGAAAGCGAAAGCGGCATGCAACGCAGAGGGTACCCTAAAACCCGATGGTCAAAGAAAGCGAAAGCGGCATGCAACGCAGAGGGTACCCTAAAACCCGATGATCAAAGAAAGCGAAAGCGGCATGCAACGCAGAGGGTACCCTAAAACCCGATGATCAAAGAAAGCGAAAGCGGCATGCAACGCAGAGGGTACCCTAAAACCCGATGATCAAAGAAAGCGAAAGCGGCATGCAATGCAGAGGGTACCCTAAAACCCGATGATCAAAGAAAGCGAAAGCGGCATCCAACGCAGAGGGGGAATTTCTGTTCCAAGGTGGACTTGCTAAAACAGTGGAGGGAAAGGGCCAATGCAGCACCGCCCTTTGTTCAGCCTCCTCCCTCCCTCCCTCCCAACCACGAAGAGTGCAGCTTCTGCCAGCAGAGAGCAGGAGAGGACGAGCATTAGAGAAGGAGGAGGGCTGCCACACTCGCTGCTGCCACCGGTCTCCCATGCAGTGCTGGGCTGGGAAAACGGAGCAACTACAGTCTCCGCCAGGCTCAGTGGCAGATTCACCATTAAGCAGACAGAGCACGTGCTTAGGGCAGCAGGGCCAAAGGGGGCACCACAAAGTTGGGGAAAGGGTGAAAAGGGGGGAAAAAACGAAAAATACAAGAACACAATACAAGAACTCCTTGTGGGCACTCAATGAAATTGCTGAGCAGTCGGGTTGGAACGGATAAAAGGAAGTCCTTCTTCACCCAAAGAGTGATGAACACATGGAACTCACTGCCACAGGAGGTGGTGGCAGCTGCAAGCATGGACAGTTTCAAGAGGGAATTAGATAAGCATCTGGAGCAGAAGTCCATCAGTGGCTATTAGCCACAGGGTATAGATGGGAACTCTCAGTCTGGGGCAGGTGAGGCACTCTGTTCTTGGTGCTGGGGAGGGGCAGCAGTGGGAGGGCTTCTCGTGTCCTGGCCCCACTGCTGGACCTCCTGATGGCCCCTGGTATATTTTGGCCGCTGTGTGACAGAGTGTTGGACTGGATGGGCCATTGGCCTGATCCAACATTGGCTTCTCTTCTGTTCTTATGATGAAGATTTGTAAAAAAAAAAAAATAAATACAGTACAGTATATTGTGTTATCATGTGAACACATTTTTGTATTGCTGCAGCCTGCATTGTACGTCTGGGTCAGACAGGTCAGCGACTCAAATGGACTGGGTCCGTGTGGAAAGGAGGAGGGCACCGAGAAGGGTCACTGCCCAGGGTACCAGGGAGCCTTCATCTGCCCCTGGCCGGGCTCCTACCTTGATGCTCGCCCCCATCAAGGAGTTCCTGTCCAAGGCATCCCGGATCACCTTGCAGAGGTTGAAGTAGGGGCCGCACTCTCTCATCCGGATGATCTCTCCAACCCCGCCAGTCAAATCGACCAGGGCGTTCCTTATTTGCCCGCCAACTATGGCCCTGTAGGAGCCATTCAGCCTTTGCAAAGGGAAAACAAGGGGGGGGAATCAAAAGATAATATCGGGACCGATCTCCCGCTAGGGTCGACCCCTAGCCATCGGTCACAGGTTGGCTTTCTACAGTCCTCTCAGTTCAGGTGAGTTTCTACTGTTTATTGTTGCATTTTAAGGGATTGGGGAGCCGGGAAGAGATATGGCAAAAGGTAGAAATGTTACTCGGGGCAACGTCTAGCAAATATTTAAGAGTAAATCAATTCACCTCTTATCATTGCAAACTCTAAGCTGAGTCAGCTCACAGTTTTTCAGCCTTCTAAAGTGTGTGGGGGGGTGGAGCTTTCAATTGTATTCTGTTGATGCTTATTGTTGGTCCTACAGAAGACACAATGGGTGCGTTCAGACAGCGTGCTGGAGCGGTTTAAACTGCTCCGGCACGATGCGTGTTTTTTTTAAAACTGGAGAATCGCGATCACACTGACCTCCTCCGTAGGGGCTCCCCGCCGTCCTCATGAAGGTGGGGTTTTCCCCCTCTCGTTTGAGCATGCGCACAGGCAGCCCTCTCCAGAACGAAAAGTTTGGCGCGTGCGCAGAACAGATTTCAACCGGTCCCTTTAAAGTTTAAATGAAGACTTCTGTTTAAAATTGTCTCCCCGAAACTGGCCTCCCCGAGATCCCGGACTTGTCTAAATGCCTAAACTAGGCACCATTGAAGCTTTTCTTTATTTAACTTAAGTGCGGAGCTCCGCTCAAGCGCACACCGCTAAAGCTTGGAACACCTTCCCTATGAAGAAAGGTTAAAGTGCTTGGGGCTCTTTAGCTTGGAGAAACGACGGCTGAGGGGTGACATGATCGAGGTTTATAAGATTATGAATGGGATTGAGCAGGTTGAGAAAGAAGTCCTTTTCTCCCTTTCTCACAAGACAAGAACTCGTGGGCACTCCATGAAGTTGCTGAGCAGTCGGGTTAGAACAGATAAAAGGAAGTCCTTCTTCAACCAAAGAGTGATTAACAGATGGAATTCACTGCCGCGGGAGGTCGTGGCAGCTGCAAGCATGGACAGTTTCAAGAGGGAATTAGATAAACATCTGGAGCAGAAGTCCACCAGTGGCTATTAGCCACAGGGTATAGATGGGAACTCTCAGTCTGGGGCAGGTGAGGCACTCTATTCTTGGTGCTGGAGGGGGCAGCAGTGGGAGGGCTTCTGGTGTCCTGGCCCCACTGCTGGACCTCCTGATGGCACCTGGTATATTTTGGCCGCTGTGTGACAGGAGTGTTGGACTAGATGGGCCATTGGCCTGATTCAACATTGGCTTCTCTTCTGTTCTTAAGGCAAAAAAAAATAAATGGCGGACTAAAACCGGAAGCCGGAGGCAACTTCCCAGAGGGGAGGGGGGGTTGAAGCACCCGGAAGTGGCTTGACGGAGCGATCAGACAGCGGAAAGTGCGGCTTGAAATGGAGAATCAGGAAAACACCACTTGGGTAAGTGGTGTCAAAATACTCCAGTTTACAGAGGGTTTGCTCCAGAAAGCAACGGCTGGGGACTGTGCGCAGATGTTGGGCGTGTGAACGCGCACGTAAAAGCCGTTTCTGAGGCGTGCCGAAAGCGGCTCAAACGGAGCGTCTGAACGCACCCAATGTGCAGCGGATTCATTGAAAGCTCCCTCCCCCTTTTTGGAAGACTTCATGCAAGTAGAAGTGGGCTTGTAACTCCGGAAACTCTCGTTGGGGCTTGACTTAAAAAAAAAAAAGAAAAAAGATGCGAAATTGACTGGTAGTTGCTATATGTATCTGATGAGGATGTAATAATAGCCCTTCACGCACTTTACAGAATGATAGTTACAAACAGTGTTCCCGCTAAGCTGAGTTCGTGTGAGCCAGCTCACAGTTTTTTAGCCTCCGGCTCACACATTGTCGCCTTAGCTCAGGAAGGGACGGCTCCCGAGCAAACTCATTTATGCAGAAGCCAAATCGCTCGCTCACAATTTTAATGCCAGGAGCTCACAAAGTAGAATTTTTGCTCACAGGACTCTGCAGCTTAGACGGAAGCGTTGGTTACCAATAGAACACGTTAATTTACACATTTCTTGCAGTGTATATTTATTCGTTACCAGGCTTTTCTCGGGCGCTACAGCCTCCAGACGGGGCCTGGGGATCTCCCGCTTTTACAACTGATCTCCAGCTGACAGAGATTGGCTCCCCTGGAGCAAATGGCTGCTCTGAAGGGCAGACTCTGTGGCGCTGTACCATGCTGAGGCCCCTCCCCTCACCAGACCCCGCCCTCCACAGGCCCCACCCCCCAAAGTCTCCAGGTATTTCCGAACCCAGAACTGGCAACCCTATCTGGCAATGCCTGCCCCAGCAAGCTAGACGCAGGGCTATTTTGGGGCAGGAATGCACAGGAACGGAGTTCTGGCTGGCTCCCAAGTTGGCCACACCCAGCAGGGACTCATTAGCATAACAGGCCACACCCAACAGCAGGAACTCATTAGGGTTGGCTACCTCAGGAGCGTGTGGCCTAACATGCAAAGGAGTTCCTGCTCCAAAAAAAGCCCTGGGTTTTGACAACAAACAAGGTAAACAGAATAAGAAGCAAAAGGTGGGTGTGGCTGGATGACCACACTTCCGGTAACATGGGGGTGTGGCCTGATATGCTAATAAGCTGTGCTGTCAGGGATGTGGCCTAATAGGCTAATGAGTTTCTGCTGTTGGGCATGGCCTGATATGCTAATGAGTTCCTGCTGGGCTTTTTCTACAAAAATAGCCCTGGCTAGACGTCTCCGGGTTCCCTCACCTGCCAATGCGGCGGGAGAAAATGGGGGCAGTTCATGCCATTCTGGACGCGGGGGGAGTGGTGTTAAATGTTTGGCAGCCCCGAGTTGGGGCCTGGTGGTCCCCTGGAATGACAACTGATCTCCAGGCGACAGAGCTCAGTTCCCCCGGGAGGAAACGGCAGCTGTGGAGCGTAGACCGCAGAGCGTCATGTCGCTGTTGAGCCTGCAACCTTAGCCCTCCCCAGGCGTGGTGGGCAGAGTCTAGGACAAGTTGGCAGCACCTGAGAACGAAGCCGTTCCTCCCCCAGAGAAATGGGGTCTTACTCACTTGGCGTAGGCCTTCTCCAGCAAGGGCATCCAGAACTCGTCTTTCTCCGTCGCGCTCCCAAAACACAGTCTTATTCCGCCCCCAGGGGAACTTCTGCAGGGCAGCCGGTCGTCCACCACTACGTCCACCCACTGGCCAAAGTGCCAGAACTGCGGAGGCAGAAGGGGTGAGACGGAAGAGAAAGTGAGATCAGAGAGGTGAAAGAGGGCCGCAGGCGGGCGAGGAGTGTCCTGTCCGAGCCGAAGGTGCGCTCCGCGCCAGGGTTCCCGGTGGTGTTCCCTCTAAACTGAGTTAGTGGGAGCCAGCTCACAGTTTCTTCAACCTCCGGCTCACGCTCTTTTGTCTTCGCTCAGGAAGGGCGGGGGGGCTCCAGAGCAATTGGGGAAAAGTGCAGAGAAGGGCAACTAGAATGATAAAAGGGTTGGAACGCTTTCCCTGTGAAGAAAGGTTAAAGCGCTTGGGGCTCTTCAGCTTGGAGAAACGACGGCTGAGGGGTGACATGATCGAGGTTTATAAGATTATGCATGGGATTGAGCAGGTTGAGAAAGAGGTCCTCTTCTCCCTTTCTCACAATGACAAGAACTCCTGGGCACTCCATGAAATTGCTGAGCAGTCGGGTTAGAACAGATAAAAGGAAGTCCTTCTTCACCCAAAGAGTGATTAACATGTGGAATTCACTGCCACAGGAGGTGGTGGCAGCTACAAGCATGGACAGTTTCAAGAGGGAATTAGATAAACATATGGAGCAGAAGTCCATCAGTGGCTCAAGTGGTTAAGATAGATAGAACTGCGGTGGCTCAAGTGGTTAAGACACTGAACTGCAGGCTGTGGAAGGTCAGTAGTTCAGCAGTTCAAGACCCGAGTGGCCGCATGACAGAGTGAGCTCCCGTCTCTAGTTCCAGCTCGTGCCAACCTAGCAGTTCAAAAGCAAGAAATTGCAAGTAGATAAATAGGTACCACTTCGGTGGGAAGGTAACAGCGCTCTGTGCGCCTTGGTGTTTAGTCATGCCAGCCACATGACCATGGAAATGTCTTCGGACAGCGCCGGCTCTTCGGCTTTGAAATGGAGATGAGCACCGCAACCCTAGAGTCGGATTCGACTGGCTTTCGAGCAAGGGAACACTTTACCTTTACTATACATAGGAACTCTCAGTCTGGGGCAGGTGATGCACTCTATTCTTGGTTCTGGGGGGGTCAACAGTGGGAGGGCTGCTAGTGTCCTGGCCCCACTGCTGGACCTCCTGATGGCATCACCTGGTATTTTTGGCCGCCGTGGGACAGAGTGTTGGACTAGATGGGCCATTGGCCTGACCCAACACTGGCTTCTCTTATGTTCTTACGTAAACTGATTGATGCAGTAGCCAAATCACCGGCTCACCACTTTAATGCGTTTGAAAAAGTGTGCCTGGCACACAAAAGCTCATCTCTTGAACAAACCTTTGTTGGTCTTAAAGATGCCACCGGACTGTAAATCTGTTCGGCTGTTTCAGACCCACACGGCTGACGACCTGGATCAGCTTTAATGCCAGTAGCTCACCAAGTACAGTTTTTGCTCACAAGACTCCACAGCTTAGAGGAAGCATTGGTCACAATGACCGGCTCAAGGCCCATAAAATCATCATCCTTAGTTCACTAAAACATCAGCATTAAAGCGTCTTAAATAAAGAAGTTGTGCGGTTTGAGGTATGTTGTTCTTAGTCGTTTTTTAACAGTTATTGAATGGAGTAGCACCATGTTTACTTGACGGAAGCCGCCCTGAGCCCTGCTTGCAGGGAAGGGTGGCCTAGAAAGTTGAAATCAATTAATTAAATAAATAATAAATAGGTGCCATCAGGAGGTCCCCCAGTGGGGCCAGAACTCCAGAAGCCCTCCCACTTCTGCCCCCCCCCAAGCACCAAGAATACAGATCATCACTGCCCCAGACCTAAGAACATAAGAGAAGCCATGTTGGATCAGGCCAATGGCCCACCCAGTCCAACACTCTGTGTCACACAGCGGCCAAAACCCAGATGCCATCAGGAGGTCCACCAGCAGGGCCAGAACTCCAGAAGCCCTCCCACTGTTGCCCCCCCAAGCACCAAGAATTCAGAGCATCACTGCCCCAGACATAAGAACATAAGAGAAGCCATGTTGGATCAGGCCAATGGCCCATCCAGTCCAACACTCTGTCACACAGTGGCCAAAACCCAGGTGCCATCAGGAGGTCCACCAGCAGGGCCAGACCTCCAGAAGCCCTCCCACTGTTGCCCCCCAAGCACCAAGAATTCAGAGCATCACTGCCCCAGACATAAGAACATAAGAGAAGCCATGTTGGATCAAGCCAATGGCCCATCCAGTCCAACACTCTGTCACACAGTGGCCAAAACCCAGGGGCCATCAGGAGGTCCACCAGCAGGGCCAGAACTCCAGAAGCCCTCCCACTGTTGCCCCCCAAGCACCAAGAATACAGAGCATCACTGCCCCAGACATAAGAGCATAAGAGAAGCCATGTTGGATCAGGCCAATGGCCCATCCAGTCCAACACTCTGTGTCACACAGTGGCCAAAACCCAGATGCCATCAGGAGGTCCACCAGCAGGGCCAGAACTCCAGAAGCCCTCCCACTGTTGCCCCCCAAGCCCCAAGAAGAGAGAGCGTCACTGCCCCAGACAGAGTGTTCCCTCTATACCTTGGGGCTAATTGCCATTGATGGACCTCTGCTCCAGATGTTTCTCCCATCCCCTCTTGAAGCTGTCTTATGCTTGCAGCTGCCGCCACGTCCCGTGGCAGGGAATCCCACATGTCAATTGTTGATTTAGAGAACTGCATGGGCCGTGAGGGGACTCACGAAGTGACGCACGACGCCATCGTAAAAAACAGCACCCTAACCACAGCCGCCTTGAATTCCGCAGGGGGGAAAGGCGGCTCACGGACATTTTGCACAAACCGACAAATAAATAACCATCCAGCATACCAAACTTTGCTAAGCCAAGGAGAGCTGCATGTAAACCTCGAGCAGGCCCGTAGCCAGGATTTTTTTAAATTCAGGGGGCCTTTAAATAAGTCGGGGGGCACCCCACACAGGCACCCCCCCCCAAGGGAGTGTCACAAATAAAGTAAAAAATTGGGAATTGGAGGGCCTGGGGCTGGATGGGAAATTGGGGGTCCTTGGCGGTAAGTCAGGGGGCCAGGCCCCAAGATGCCCCATAGTAGCTGAGGGTCTGAACCTGAGCAGTTTAAAAAAAAAAAAGAATAAGTCCTACTGACGCCTGTTCGACTTACTCGGAAGTGGAAGATTCCCGCGTAGTCCTCGCGGTCAAAACTCTGATCCGGAGAGACCACCCACTGCAGGAGTTTGGGGCGCAAGGCGAGGGATCCGACCGCCGCCATGAACCAGCAGTCACCTGAGGCGGGAAGAAGAGGGACGCTGGTTTTTGAAGGACCCTCTGGGAGAGCCCACGTCATCCTAGCCCCTAACGTTTCAGGACCGAAAACAAGTTTGTGAGCGTATTAAGCGCCGTCAAGTCGCTTCTGACATATGGCGACCCCATGAATCCGTGTCCTCCAAAACATCCCATCGCTAACAGCCTCTCTCAGGTCTTGCACATTGAGGGGCCGCGGCTTCCTCGATGGAGCCAATCCATCTCCTCTTGGGCCTTCCTCTTCTCCTGCTGCCTCCAAACTTTCCCTAGCATTATTGTCTTTCCCACTGATACTTGTCTTCAGGGCTATTTCTGGGCAGGAACGCACAGGAACGGCGTTCTGGCTGGCTCCCGAGTTGGCCACGCCCAGCAGGAACTCATTAGCATAAGAGGCCACACCCAACGGCAGAAACTCATTAGGACTGGCTACATGAAGGGTGTATGGCCTAACATGCAAAGGAGTTCCTGCTATCCAAAAAAAGCCCTGGGTTTTGACAACAAACAAGGTAAACAGAATAAGAAGCAAAAGGTGGGTGTGGCTGGATGACCACACTCCTGGTAACACGGGGGTGTGGCCTAATATGCCAATGAGCCGTGCGGTCAGGGCTGTGGCCTAATATGCTAATGAGTTTCTGCTGTTGGGTGTGGCCTATTATGCTAATGAGTTCCTGCTGGGCTTTTTCTACCAAAAAAGCCCTGCTTGTCTTCTCATAACGTGGCCAAAGTTTGAGGGGGCTGGAGACCAAGTCCAGCCTGTGAGGAAAGGCTGAAGGCGCTGGGTCTGTTCAGCCTGGAGAGGAGATGACTGAGAGGTGATACGATAACCATCTTGAACTCCTTGAAGGGCTGTCCTATAGAGAGGATGGTGCGGAGCTGTTTTCTGTGGCCGCAGAAGGTCAGACCAGAACCAATGGGGTTCTCTGATTTAGGAACATGAAGAAGAACTTCCTGACAGGTAGAGCGGTTCCTCAGTGGAGCAGGCTTCCTCGGGAGGTGGTGGGCCATTCCTTCTTTGGAGATTTTCAAGCAGAGGCTAGATGGCCATCGGACAGCAATGCGGATTCTGTGAACTTAGGCAGACCGTGAGAGGCAGGGCAGGGAGGGTTGCCTCCGGGCTTAGTCCTCGTGGCCCTCTCTTGCACGCCCCGAGAAATGCTAACTGCCACTTTGGGGTCAGGAATGCAATTTTTCTCCAGGCCAGTTTGGCCGGGGACCCTGGAGGGGTTTTTGCCATCCTCTGTGCCATTTCCGCCAGAGCTCTCTCGGCCCCACCTCCCTCACAGGCAGTGTTCCCTCTAAGCTGAGTCAGTGTGAGCTAGCGCACAGTTTGTTAGCCTCTGGCTCACACATTTTTGTCTTAGCTCAGGGAGGGATGGCTCCAGAGCAAACTAATTGATGCAGCAGCCAAATCACTCGCTCACAACTTTAATGCCAGCAGTTCACAAAGTAGAATTTTGGTTCCCAAGGCTTCACAGCTTAGAGGGAACATTGCTCACAGGGTCTCCTGTTGTGGAGAGGGGAAGGGAAAGGAGTTTGTAAGCCGCTCTGAGACTCCTTCAGGTAGTGAAGGGCGGGGTATGAATCCAATCCCTTCTTCTTGCCAGTCACAGTTCTCTCAGAGCTGTTCTCTCAGGAGCAGTCTTCGAAAGAGCTCTCTCAGCCCCACCTGCCTCACAGGGTGTCTGTTGTGAGGAGGGGAAGGGAAAGGAGTTTGTAAGCCGCTCTGAGACTCCTTCAGGTAGTGAAGGGCGAGGTATGAATCCAATCTCTTCTTCTTGCCAGTCACAGTTCTCTCAGAGCTGTTCTCTCAGGAGCAGTCTTCGAAAGAGCTCTCTCAGCCCCACCGACCTCACAGGGTGTCTGTTGTGGGGAGGGGAAGGGAAAGGAGTTTGTAAGCCGCTCTGAGACTCCTTCAGGTAGTGAAGGGCGGGGTATAAATCCAATCTCTTCATCTTCTTGCCAGTCACAGTTCTCTCAGAGCTGTTCTCTCTGGAGCAGTCTTCGAAAGAGCTCTCTCAGCCCCACCGACCTCACAGGGTGTCTGTTGTGAGGAGGGGAAGGGAAAGGAGTTTGTAAGCCGCTCTGAGACTCCTTCAGGTAGTGAAGGGCGGGGTATGAATCCAATCTCTTCTTCTTGCCAGTCACAGTTCTCTCAGAGCTGTTCTCTCAGGAGCAGTCTTCGAAAGAGCTCTCTCAGCCCCACCTGCCTCACAGGGTGTCTGTTGTGGGGAGGGGAAGGGAAAGGAGTTTGTAAGCCGCTCTGAGACTCCTTCAGGTAGTGAAGGGCGGGGTATAAATCCAATCTCTTCGTCTTCTTGTCAGCCACAGTTCTCTCAGAGCTGTTCTCTCAGGAGCAGTCTTCGAAAGAGCTCTCTCAGCCCCACCGACCTCACAGGGTGTCTGTTGTGGGGAGGGGAAGGGAAAGGAGTTTGTCAGCCGCTCTGAGACTTCTTCTCTTGCTCTTGTTATCTTTTTTCTGGGAAGACTCCGGTTTCTCTTAACATATGCATAAGGGACAGAAATGTGACAGGCCGAGCTTTCCCTCGGCCTGGGAGATACGAGAATGTTGATAGCATCACCTGTGGAATTTCTAACCGTCTTGTTGCCATTGAAAAGCATAGGAGCTCTGATCGGTGGGGGGGACGGGGGACCTGTGACAATCTTAATAGGGAAAGAGAAAGACCGCAAAGAAAGACGGCAGACAAAATCTTACCCAACTGCCTTTGGCGAACGTCAGTCCGAGTCATCCCTTCGCGGATGAACTGGGGAGCCAGGGGCTTGCAAATGTCCTTTGGAAACAGAAAAGAGGTTTGGTTTCTTTATCGGGTACGGGACTCATAATCTCACAAGGCACATTCTTAATTTCCTGCACTGGGTCTGAGATCGGCTGACACTTCCATCAGATGTATTTATTTGTTTGTTCATCGCCTTTGCCTCCTGCTGTTTCTTTGAAGAATTCAGGGCAGTACATAGGGCTGTCCCCTCCCCATTGTATTCTCACAACAACCCCGTAAGGTAGGCTGGGCAAACAGCAGGCTGGCCCAAGGCTACCTGGAAAGCCTGGGTGACTAAACCTGGGCTCCCCAAACTGAACACGCCCCGCCCCACATCCAGGGGCCCACTGGAGCCCCAAATACAACCCGCCAATGGTGCCCCTCAGCCCTTTCCTAGCTCCACTGACAAGACATAAGGACTTGATCAGTGCTGAAGGTGAAATAAGGAAACTTTTTTTAACAATGCAGATCGTAGTCGAACATGGCAAATTTGACGAAAGTCAGCGCGGCAGTGAGATAGTTAGCGGCATGGTAACTAGGGGGGGGGAACTCTGTTTGGTGTAGTAGTTAAGAGCGTGGACTCTCATCGGGGAGAACCCAGTTGGATTCCCCGATCCTCCACATGCAGCTGCTGGTGTGACCTTGGGTCAGTCACAAGTTCTCTCAGAGCTGCTCTCTCAAGGGCAGTCCTCGAAAGAACTCTCTCAGCCCCACCTACCTCACAGGGTGTCTGTTGTGGGGACAGCCAGGATATTGTAGTGGTGAAGAGAGATGACCTCTAATCTGGATAACTGGGTTTGCTTCCCCACTCCTCCACCACACAAAGCCTGCTGGGTGACCCTGGGCCAGTCACAGTTCCCTCAGAACTTTCTCAGCCCCACCTACCTGAGAACCAGTTTGGTATAGTGGTTAGGGGCGTGGACGCTAATCTGGGAGAACTGGGTTTGCTTCCCCACTTCTCCACATGCAGCTGCTGGTGTGACCTTGGGTCAGTCACAAGTTCTCTCGGAGCTGTTCTCTCAGGAGCATCCCGAGAGAGAGCTCTCTCAGCCCCCACCGACCTCCCAGGGTGTCTGTTGTGCGGAGGGGAAGGGAAAGGAGATTGTAAGCAGCTCTGAGACTCCTTCGGGTAGTGAAGGGCAGGGTGTAAACCCAATCTCTTCTTCCCTTGGTGCCCTAGTCTATGCACGGTGCTTAATTTTGCTTACTGGGTAATCCAGGTCTGCCCACATTGTAGCCTCGACACCCACATCATCTGCTTTTCTTGGAAATTGCCCTCTGCCCAGGTAACCAGTAACCCAGATTCTCATTTTTTTAAAAAAAACAAACCTTTCCTTTACCTTTGGCCTGCTCCATTGCAGATCTGGGAATTCAGAGCTCGGGTATCCAGTCGATTTGCTGTTGGCTGGGAATATGGGGTCGACGAAGAGGCTCCCCTCTTGGAGGTTCTGGCGCTTCAGCTTTTCGTAGTCCTGCTCTTCAAAGCAGAGGACTCGGGTGGGTCTCTTGGCCTCGGAGTCCCTGGGGATACCAGAGATATCCATGGTGGAGTGAAGCAACTGGCTCCGCGACTCGCTCAGATGATTTTATAGCGTGCAAAGAGGATGTCAAGGGGACGCCCCCTGTTCCCGATCAAGAGCGAAAAAGGGGAAACAGAAGCAAGAGCGATTTTGTTCTTGGAACCGGGCAGGGCTCCCCTTCCTGCCCGGGGTCACGAGCGAGGCCAAGGCCTTGAGTTATCTCAGGACTGACAGACATCCAATCGGAAATGAATTGCAATCCCACGGATTGCAAAGACCACAATTGCAAACGAAAGTTTCCTTGGCGGCCAATCAAATATCGCAAACAAGGGAAACGAGGAATGATCGGCAACAGTTAAAGTGGAGAGCAGCAAGAGAACGGGAACTTTCCTTGAATTTACTTGTTCATTTCCCCAACTTTTCTTCTTTTTCACTCATTCGTTTTGTTTTTTTTAAATCAAAAATTGAGATGGGAAGATGTAACCTTTAGCATTTGATCCAGGATCTACATTTGTGATGCCTCTTTAATTTACTATTGCCTATGAAGAAACGCATTTTCTGTTCCTCCAGAAAAAGAAAAGAAAGAAATGTCTGAGCAAATAAATTCTAGCAGGGCGTAACTTTATGGGGGAGGTGGAGCGCCAAGGTGGATTACATCCCTTTGTCATTTTACAAGTTCTCAGGGGGTGGGGGAAGCACTGAACATTTGGAACGGATAGATAGATAGATAGATAGATAGATAGATAGATAGATAGATAGATAGATAGATAGATAGATAGATAGATAGATAGATAGAGTAGGTAGGTAGGTAGGTAGATAGATAGGTAGGTAGGTAGGTAGGTAGATAGATAGATAGATAGATAGATAGATAGATAGATAGATAGATAGATAGGTAGGTAGGTAGGTAGGTAGGTAGGTAGGTAGGATAGATAGATAGATAGATAGATAGATAGATAGATAGATAGATAGATAGATAGATAGATAGATAGATAGATAGATGACGAAAAGCCCTGCTGGATCAGGCCAGTGGTCCATCTAGTCCAGCATCCTGTCTCATACAGTGGCCAATCAGTTCCTCTGGAGGGCCATCAGACAGGGCACAGATGCGAAGACCAAGACTTTCCCCTGATGTTGCCTCCTGGCTCTGGGATTCAGAGGATTTAGTGCCTCTGAATGTGGAGGTTCCCCTCAGTCACCATGGCTAGTAGCCACTGGGAGACCTTTTTCAAACTGTTTATTCTGTGACCATCACTATATCCTCTGGCAGAGAATTCCACATTTGAATCCCTCTCTGTGTAAAGTAGTATTTCCTTTGGTCCGTCCTGAACCTACTGCCCATCGGCTTCACGGGATGCCCCTCGAGTTCTAGTATTTTGGAAGAGGGAGAACAATTTCTCTTGGTCTGCACTCTCCACCCCCCCGTGCATAATCGTGCCCCTCCCACAGTGGCCTCCTTTCTAACCCGGAAGGTCCCAGACAGATACCTTGGCGATGTGGCAGAGCTCCCGAGCCCCTGCCTGACGGCCACGGTTCAATGGCTGAAAGTTAACAGACTGAAACCGAAGCAAGTCAAAGCACCTGCAAAAAACCCAACAACACACCTTTTCCCATTCTTGGTTTAGCCTGGAAGGTCGGCCCCCTACGCTGATTCCGCCGATCACCTGGATCCACACCACGGCAATGGTGAGACCAGGCCACGGTCATATGCTCCACAGAGGTCTATCCTCCAAATCGATTCTCAGGGACGCCAGCTGGTGTAGGATGCTGGGAGCTCAGCAGGGCCTGCGTATTACACCCCCCCCAAAAAAAAAAATTATCCGGCAGATGCTTTGCGGTAGGGTTGCCAGCCTCCAGGTGGTGTCTGGAGACTTTCCCCCTGATATGACTGGCCTCCAAGCGACAGAGATTAGTTCCCCTGGAGGAAAGACCGTCTTGCGAGGTGGGCCCTGCGGCATTGGACCCCCACTGGAAACACTCCCCCTCCCCAAACGGCGCCTTCCTTGGGCACCACTCCCCCAAAATCTCCAGGTCTTTCCCAAGCCAGAGACATCGGCTGCCCATCAGTTCCTGAGCTCAGTTCAGGGTGCCCACCGTCACATATGCAGCCTCGGGCCTCAGGCAGGCCAATCCACAGGGCGGCGGCCCCTACAGGGAAGGCAGGGTGGGGTGGGGGGCAGTTGCTGAGCTTTCCCATATGTGGGGTGCCCCCTGCCAAGGGCCCTGCGCGGGTTCGCCAAGTTGTCATGGCAGGGCACAGCAGGAGCCCCTACAGAAAGCAGCCTGCACCTGGCAGCCCTAGTTTGGAGATGAGTGTGGACAGGGCTATTTTGGGGCAGGAACACACAGGAACAGAGTTCCGGCTGGCTCCCAAGTTGGCCACGCCCACCAGGTGCTCATTAGCATAAGAGGCCACACCCAACAGCAGGAACTCATTAGGATTGGCTACATGAGGGGCGTGTGGCCTAACATGCAAAGGAGTTCCTGCTCCAAAAAAAGCCCTGAGTTTTGACAACAAACAAGGTAAACAAAATAAGATGCAGAAGGTGGGTGTGGCTGGATGACCAAACTTCTGGTAACATGGGGGTGTGGCCTAATATGCTAATGAACTGTGCTGTCAGGTGTGTAGCCTAATATGCTAATGAGTTCCTGCTGTTGGGTGTGGCCTATTATGCTAATGAGTACCTGCTGGGCTTTTTCTACAAAAAGAGCCCTGAGTGTGGAGTCTTTGCACGGAGGAAGTTTATATACCGAGTCTCTCCCCCCACAATTGGAGCTGGGGTGGTCCGGTCCTCCTGCCAGATCCGGGTTGGGAAACTCCTGGAGGTTTGGGGGTGGAGCCTGGGGAGGGCAGGGGCCTCCGTGGGGCACAATGCCGCAAAGCAGCCGTTTCCTCCAGGGGGGACTGATCTCTGTAGCCGGGAGAGCAGCTGTAATTCCAGAGGATCCCTAGGTCCCACCTGGAGGTTGGCATCCCTAACTGGAGCCCCTTTGCGTCATTACAGTCTTGATGCTCCTACATCGTGTCCTGGGAGAGAACACGGTGCACCATCTTCTCAATGTGCCTGTTTGCTATTCTGTGTGAGTAGAGCATGGTGGGGATTTCCCCGTTTCAGTGCACTCTAAATAAAACTTGGTTTAAGAACATCAGAAGAGAAGCCATGTTAAGTATGAGACTCAACAACGGAATAAGCTCAGCAAGTGATTTCAGCTTTATTCAAACGACAAACACCAACTCAGGAACACACAACAACAAACAGAGTGGAGCACAGCTCCTTTTTAAACTCTCCCGGGCTGTCAAAGCCACACCCATAATATGTTAAAGACCAATGGCATTGCAGGGATAAAGACCAATCAGAACTGTTCCCTCTTTGCAACATTATCACACAGTGATTGGCTATTTACACTGTTTTCGCAGAAACCGACCAATAGGAATGCGACAGCTTAGAATCCACATTCAGAATCAAGCTTAACATGGAAAAGAATAGGCTTGATTCACAGTTCAATACATAACAAGCCAAATGTTGGATCAGGCCAGCGGACCACCCAGTCCGACACTCCGTGTCACACAGTGGCCAAAAATACCAGGGGCCATCAGGAGAAGGTCCAGCAGTGGGGCCAGGCTGGGTCTACCGATGCCGGTTAGGTACATCTGCTGCCCTGCCGAAACCTTCTGGAAACCACAATGCAACAACCAGGGCAGAAGCGAAGCTTTGAAATGTGAACTTTTCACCCATCACTCCACAGGATGGAGGATACCACATCGAGGGGTCTTTTCACAGGAATCGCAAGTTTTCTATTTCTTATGCAACAGCCCGCCTCAAAAATGCATTGCGACATCTTTCATAGATTGTAATGTGTACAAAACAACGAACCTGGGTCAGAAGTGAGAAGAATGTTCAAAGGGTGTCCCCTCTACTTACCCTTTCATTAGAAGTGGTCATATGCCCGGTATAATAGGGAATGACCTTTGTGTGCCTCTGACGCTGCGGTTTCTAGGACTTCCTCTGAAAAATCAAAAAGATGCTTCATGTTCGGCGTGCAGGGCAGGCTCAAGGGTTTTGAGACCCAGTTTGGAGTCGTGGTTAGGAGCATGGACTCTAATCCGGGAGAACCGGGTTTGATTCCCCCATTCCTCCACATGCAGCTGCTGGTGTGACCTTGGTTCAGTCACAAGTTATTTGGAGCTGTTCTCTCAGGAGCAGTTCTCAAAAGACCTCTCTCAGCGCCACCTACCTCGCATGGTATCTGTTGTGGGGAAGGGGAAGGGATTGTAAACTGGTCTGAGATTCTGGTGCTGGGGGGGGCAACAGTGGGAGGGCTTCTAGTGTCCTGGCCCCACTGGTGGACCTCCTGATAGCACCTGGTATTTTTGGCCACTGTGTGACACAGAGCGTTGGATTGGATGGGTCATTGGCCTGACCCAACATTGGCTTCTCTTATGTTCTTATGTTCCTTCGGGTAGTGAAAGGCAGGGCATAAATCCAATCTCCTCCTCCTCCACCACCACCTGAGACCTCCACCCGAGTCCCTGGAGAGCCATGGAGTGGGGCTGCAGCTCAGGGGCAGAGCCTCTGCTTGGCAGGCAGAAGGTCCCAGGTTCGATCCCCGGCATCTCCAGTTAAAAGGGCCAGGCAGGAGGGGATGGGAAAGACCTCCGCCTGAGACCCTGGAGAGCCATGAAGTGGGGCTGCAGCTCAGGGGCAGAGCCTCTGCTTGGCAGGCAGAAGGTCCCAGGTTCGATCCCCGGCATCTCCAGTCAAAAAGGATCAGGCAGGAGGTGACGGGAAAGACCTCCGCCTGAGACCCTGGAGAGTGTTGCCAGTCTGAGTAGAGAATACTGACCTTGATGGACCGAGGGTGTGATTCAGTATAAGGCACCTTCATGGGTTTGAATGTAACAGGTTTTTTTCACGGTTGCCCTGTTTATGGTATGCCAAAAAGTGCAGCCTAACCATTAACAATGTGATTACAGCTGAAAGCCAGGCTTGTTTTTTTCCACCTTTCCTTAATTGTGCTCTGTTGACCTAAGCCTTGTAGATTTCCAAGTTAGTTGCTGACTGTTTGTATTAGTGCTGTTAATGGCTTTTGGGTTCAGTAAGAAAGCAGTTTTTTGGCTGGTTTTGTATTTAAGGTCGTCCCGTCCCCCCCCCCGATGATTTTTATATGATTTAGCTAGGATTGTCATGTCCTACTGATGGACACGAGTAATGCCATTTTCTTAGATTTTGGCAGGTCGCTACGGAAGGCTATTGCTCTGGGCACCTCCGCCCGACTCCGTTTTAAGCCCACTTCAGGGTCCAGTTCGGAATAGGGGACCTATTACTGATTATTCTTCGGATTACTGAGTATTCTTTGGAAAAGTCGATTCATTATTGTAATATAGAATGGCCATGTTATCTTCTGGATCAGGGGTGTCAAACATGCGACCCGGGGGCTGCATCCGGCCCCCGGAGGGCTTCTATCAGGCCTGCAGCGGAACTGGCTGTTTTCTGCTTCTTCTTCCAGTTCTGCTGCTGCGTTATCGTAGGTTTGCAGCTTACAGATACACACCTGAACAGCAGACTCAGGACTGCAACAGCACAGACATTGCGATGCAATAATTCAGAGCAAGAGGGGTCAGTGATCAGACACTGTTAATTAAACAAAATATCGCAAGAGTACTAACGTTTTAGGAGCTGCGGTGGCTCAAGTGGTTAAGATGCTGAACTGCAGGCCGCGGAAGGTCAGTAGTTCAGCAGTTCGAGACCCGAGAGTGCCGCATGACGGAGTGAGCTCCCGTCTCTAGTTCCAGCTCCTGCCAACCTAGCAGTTCGAAAGCAAGAAATTGCAACTAGATAAATAGGTACCACTTCGGTGGGAAGGTAACGTTCCGTGCGCCTTGGTGTTTAGTCATGCCGGCCACGTGACCACGGAAACGTCTTCGGACAGCGCTGGCTCTTCGGCTTGGAAACGGAGATGAGCACCTCAACCCTAGAGTCGGATTCGACTGGCTTTCGAGCAAGGGAACCTTTACCTTTACTAACGTTTTGAGCACGTTTTTATTTCAGGTAAAAAAAAAACCCTTTGTGTTTGTGTCCTTTATCAAGTTTATATCTCTGCTACCTGGCGTTACATTTTACTACACCCCTGTCCCGGGCCAACAAGGTCTCATTTATGTCAGATCCGGCCCTCCGAACAAATGAGTTCGACACCCCTGCTCTGGATAATAAGCCTTGGCTGGCCAGGGGGACGTAAGATTTGTTTGCGCTGAGACTTTTGCTGACCTTTTGGGGATGGGAAATGGGAGGAGGTGAATTATGTTCTGTTTTGGATGTCTGCTGTGTTGAAAGATTATAGTCAGGAATGCACGCAATGAAAGTTAGTACAAAGGAATAAAGGAAATACGAAAGTGGACTAGCCAAACGGCAATGTTCTGTTGCATATAGGTAAAGGTAAAGGTTCCCTTGCTCGAAAGCCAGTCGAATCCGACTCTAGGGCTGCGGTGCTCATCTCCGTTTCAAAGCCGAAGAGCCAGCGCTGTCCGGAGACGTTTCCGTGGTCATGTGGCCGGCATGACTAAATACCAAGGCGCACGGAACGTTGCATATAGATGAGGAAAATCCTGTTGATCCTTCGTGTCCTAGAGTTGTTGTAAACAGGACTCATCCACCGCCGTATCAGGGCAAATATGAAAGGGGGGAAGGGAACGTGGGATCCCCTTGCAGTACCACAACAGATACAAAACAGTAAAAAGCCCAGTAGCACCTTTAAGACTAACAAACTTTATTGCAGCATAAGCTTTCGAGAAACACCGCTCGCTGCATCTGACGAAGAGAGCGGTGTTTCTCGGAAGCTGATGCTACAATCAAGTTTGTTCGTCCCAAAGGTGCTGCTGGGCTTCTTACTATTTTGCAGCAACAGGCTAACACGGCTAAACTTCTCTGGATCTACAACAGGTACAGGATTGGGGACCTCAAGAACCCCAATTGCTCCTTGGGAAACCTGTCCTCCACACCCAGTTTTAACCCCCCAGTCAACAGTTGCAACATCTCTGTGACAGTAACAAGACTAGAAATTCTTAACCAAAGCCTCCAGAATTTCTGCTCCTGGGCTAGGAGGCAAGGAAACCATGAGGAAGAAAGCACTAACAACGTTTTGTTCAGCTCTTCCAGGAGGGCCCCAATTCATTTATTTATTTACTTATTTGATTTCAACAACAACAATAACAACAACACGGTGGCACAGGTGGTAAATCACCTGCTCTAACATCAGCGAACAGCCACTATGGCTGTTCGAGTCCCACCGCGACCGGGGTGAGCTCCCGGTCCTAGTCCCAGCTCCCGCCCACCCAGCGGTTCAAAAGCATTTGCAAGTAGATAAATGGGTACCTGCCTGTAGAGAGGCGGGGGGCACCCTCCCTTCCGGGGGTGTATAGCAGCGGCAACATGAGCAGCGGCGGCAACGGCGGCGATGGCAGCAGCGGTGGCAGGCGGAGCAGACGGCCGAACCTGGCGGTGGGCAGAGCTACGATGTGCAGGCAGCGTGACAGCACGGCGCGGCGGAGCCTTTGGGACGTGAGCCGGAAACCAAAGCCAACACGGGCCTGTGCACCAAAGATGGGCCTGCCGCGGAAGTCTCCCAGCCCAGGACAAAGATCTATGCCAGGGGCTCGAAGACACCAAAGTTGAAGCACGGACGTCTGGAGCCCCACCGGAATAGAGACGGGAAAAAGCCCTGCTTGGGGTGCTGGTAGGATGTCCCTTCCCCCATTGAATTGTGGCCCTAGTTAGGAATGATCAATTGTGTAAACTGCTCTGAGACCCCTCGGGGCTTGAGCGATATATAAGCTGAATATATAAATAAATAAATAAATAAATAAACAACAACTTCTTTATGACAGCCAGTTTGGCGTAGTGGTTAAGAGGGTGGATTCCAATCTGGGAGAACCGAGTTTGATTCCTCCACTCCTCCACATGCAGCTGCTGGTGTGACCTTGGGTCAGTCACAAGTTCTTTCAGAGTTGTTGTCTCAAGAGCAGTTCTCAAAAGGGCTCTCTCAGCCCCACCTACCTCACAGGGATGTCTGTTGTGGGGAGAGGGAAGGGAAAGGGAGATTGTGAGCCTTGGGTAGTGAAGGGCAGGGTATAAATCCAATCTCTTCTTCTTCTTCTTCCAGCACAAAACCCTATACAATCTCACACGATAACACAACATTTTAAAATGTGCTACCATAGATGACTAAAAAGTAATTACTAGCTGAATTCAATATAGTGGGTGGTTCAAAATATACATACATATCTACACACATACACACACACACAAAAAAAGTAGTACATTATGTGAATGATTTTTGGGTACATTTTTAGTATTATGAAGAACAATAAAATATTATAATTCATCAGGACCTAAAAAGTTCTGTCGAACTTTACATGCAGCTGCACAGAATTTCGCACTGAGCGCTGTGACCTGTGGGTTTTCTCCTATAAGTGGCATTCTAACGTCTGCCAGTTTAGAGTGACCAGGATTTTTGCTAAGCAAAGGAAAGATATACTTTAGACGTATCTTCTGATAGAAAGGGCAGTGGAGGAGGAGGAGAAGAAGAAAGAAGAAGAGATTATTTATACCCCAACCTCCACTACCCAAAGGAGTCTCAGAGCAGTTTGTAATCCCTTTCCCTTCCCACAACAATGGGCAATGCTCCCTCTACGCTGTGGAGTCTTGTGAGCAACCATTCTACTTTGTGAGCAATTGGCATTAAAGTTGTGAGCGAGGGATTTGGCTACTGTATAAATTAGTTTGCTTTGGATCAGGCCAATGGCCCATCCAGTCCAACACTCTATGTCCCACAGTGGCCAAAACCCAGGTGACCCTCAGGAGGTCCACCAGAAGGGCCAGTCAAGCAGTCTATCCACCACACCACACTTGTTCTCACACAATCTCATGTCCCATTCAAGGAAGCAGCACTTCCGGAAGCTTCCAGAATGACCACTGGGGGAAGTTAGGCTGAGAAAAGGATGGCCCGAAGTCACTGCAGGCATGGGCTTAATGGTTGAATAGGGATGTGAAATTTGGTCACAGTCATCAGAACATAAGAGAAGCCATGTTGGATCAGGCCATAGTCCAACACTCTGTGTCACACAGTGGCCAAAACCCAGGTGCCATCAGGAGGTCCACCAGAAGGGCCAGTGAAGCAGTCTATCCACCACACCACACTTGCTCTCTCACAATCTTGTGTCCTATTGTTCACCTCAAGGGAGCTTCTAGAATCCCCACTGGGGAAAGCCGCCCTCTCAGTATTGCCTCCTGGCTTTTCTGAGGTAGCCGAGACCCTTCTGCTTTTAGGAGGGAAAAAGCGCTAAGGGGCTTCCCCCCCGTCTCAGTATAACTGGCTGAGTCGAGATAGGTGAGAGGAGGGCGGCTTTCTCTTCATTTCTATTTTAATCGATTGACAATAATACCAATGGGACTCAAAGGAAGCCCAAAGGCATCCACCTCAATGGCACTCAAAGGAATCCTGTCAGGAATTGCCTGTCAGTCTGAGGGACATCAGGATATAAGAGGGAAGCCATGTTGGATCAGGCCAGTGGCCCCTCCAGTCTAACACTCTGTGTCACCCAGTGGCCAAAACCCAGGGGCCATCAGGAGGTCCACCAGTGGGGCCAGAACTCCAGAAACCCTCCCACTGTTGCCCCACTCAAGTACCAAGAATATTGAGCATCGCTGCCCCAGACGTAAGAACATAAGAGAAGCCATATTGAATCAGGCCAGTGGCCCCTCCAGTCCAACACTCTGTGTCACACAGTGGCCAAAACCCAGGGGCCATCAGGAGGTCCACCAGTGGGGCCAGAACTCCAGAAATCCTCCCACTGTTGCCCACCCAAGCACCAAGAATACTGAGCATCGCTGCCCCAGACGTAAGAACATAAGAGAAGCCATATTGAATCAGGCCAGTGGCCCCTCCAGTCTGATACTCTGTGTCACACAGTGGCCAAAACCCAGGGGCCATCAGGAGGTCCACCAGTGAGGCCAGAACTCCAGAAATCCTCCCACTGTTGCCCCCCCAAGCACCAAGAATACTGAGCATCGCTGCCCCAGACGTAAGAACATAAGAGAAGCCATATTGGATCAGGCCAATGGCCCCACCAGTCCAACACTCTTGTGTCACACAGTGGCCAAAACCCAGGTGCCATCAGGAGGCCCACCAGCAGGGCCAGAACTTCAGAAGCCCTCCCCCTGGCCTGTTGCCCTCCCCAAGCACCAAGAAGACAGAGCGTCACTCCCCCACACAGATTGTTCCCTCTATAAAGGTAAAGGTTCCCTTGCTCGAAAGCCAGTCGAATCCAACTCTAGGGTGCATTGCTGAGCAATCGATCACACAGCATGTAACGGGAAGGATGGGGGCGGCCTGGTGTGGAACAGATTGCCTTCACAAAAGTTGGAAGACTCCGGTTTCTTGCACAACACCCTGCCCAGAGAGGTGTCGCAATACACTGAGGAGATTTTAATCACGTGAAACACAGATGCCTGTCCGGCTAAATCACCAGAATTTACAGAGGACGCCCCCTGAGACCTTATCCTTTCTTGTGAATGATGAATAACGCAACCCCTGTGGCAATACAGCGATAAGTCGATTCCGGCATGCTTTTGATGCCGCATTTCCTAGCATCTCTTCCACTTAGTAATGGGTCTCTCATTTGGTAGAAAAAGCCCAGCAGGAACTCATTAGCATAATAGGCCACACCCAACAGCAGAAACACATTAGCATATTAGGCCACACCCCTGACAGCACAGCTCATTAGCATATTAGGCTGCACCCCCGTGTTACCAGAAGTGTGGTCACCCAGCCACACCCACCTTTTGCTTCTTATTCTGTTTACCTTGTTTGTTGTCAAAACCCAGGGCTTTTTTTGTAGCAGGAACTCCTTTGCATGTTAGGCCACACAGCCCTAATGCAGCCAATCCTAATGAGTTCCTGCTGTTGGGTGTGGCCTCTTATGCTAATGAGTTCCTTCTGGGCGTGGCCAACTCGGGAGCCAGCCGGAACTCCGCTCCTGTGCGTTCCTGCCCAGAAATAGCCCTGCTGCTGCAAGTGCCTTCTCAATGGCAACATGCTGGCATTTTCCCTGCCCCGTTCCCTCCCAGTGTTCACCCTCCACAGCCACTGGAGGGCTTGTTCATCTTTAAAAAAAATGGTACTTGACATATCACTATAACTCAGGGCTCTTTTTGTAGAAAACGCCCAGCAGAAACTCATTAGCATAACAGCCCACACCCAACAGCAGAAACTCATTCGCATATTAGGCCACACCCCTGACAGCGCAAAAGGAGATTTTAAAAGGACTCTGATCTGAATGCCCCCCCCCAATCTTGTACATGCAGATCAGCTTACCGTTTAAAAACAGACACCCTGTGAGGTAGGTGGGGCTGAGAGAGCTCTCTCGAAGACTGCTCTTGAGAGAACAGCTCTGAAAGAACTTGTGACTGACCCAAGGTCGCACCAGCAGCTGCAAGTAGAGGAATGGGGAATCAAACCCGGTTCTCCCAGATTAGAGTCCATGCTCCTAACCGCTACACCAAACTGTAACTCAAAACCTTTAGAAGCAAGTATAAGAAACACAGGACACCCCCTCCACCACATCAGGGCCTTTAAGCTCTACTTCAGACATTAGGAAAATTACAACAGAAAGAAAATTATAACTCCCAACCACATGTGGTGAGAAATATAAAATGCATTTCATATAGATCAAATACTAAAAAACATAATTGTACAGTTGTGTCTATGGCTGAGTTCAGACTGGCAATTTGCCCCGGTAGGGACCTGGGCCAATGACGATTAAATCTCAGAGTAAATTGGGTGTTCACACAGGCACATCTGCCTGGCGTCCCCCACCTGTAGCCAACTCGTGCTGTTGCGCTTCACTGCTGGATTAAAAAGATACCTCATAAAACTGGTAGCAAATCCGAAAGCCCGCGTGTGTCGCGCGTTTCTCCGCTTCTGGGGAGTCTGAACGCGCAGCCGAAAAGCCGGGAGCAACCCGCGTTGGGCAGGAGGCAGCAGCGGTGTGATTGGCCATGCTCCGCTCTACTGCCCAATGCGGTGCTGGCGCTGTGGGGTCCTCCCCCAATCAGCAAAATGCACTTATGCGCATGAGCGCATGAGTGCTCATGCGCACATACACCCATACATCCACAGCCGAATTAATGGGGAAATGCTGAATACAGCGCCCGCCCCCCCCGCGCAGCAGTATGAACACTCCCGCCCGGCTCCGCCCCGTATCTTCCGGCAGCAGCCCGGGCTGTGTGAACGGGAAAACCCGGTACAGTTTATTCCAGGGCTTTTTGCCACGCCTGGCTACCGGAGCAAATTGCCAGTCTGAACTCAGCCTATGACTCTGCTTAGAAGAAGAAAAGCCAGGCACTTATAGGATGAATGTCCATCATATTTCCAAGAAAAATCAGCATAACCAAAAAGTGCTTGTTTTTGAAAGTCAGACTTTCAGAATAAAGTTCGAACCTGCTGGGTGCCAAATCTCCAGTTCCAAAAACCAAGCAAGCTGCCTGGTGGTTTCTTCCTCCCCTGGCCCATTCCAGAGATAGATGGCTATAAAAGTTTTGTCCCAAAAGGACAAAGGTCGAATCTGCATTTGCATTTTTAAATCAGTTTCGTGCTGCATTTGCATTTTAAAATCAGTTTTGTGCTGCTGTGACGCAGTGGCCGCCCCCCCAAGATGTCTATTCATGGATCTCTCATTACCCTGCCTAGTTCAGACTTGGGGCCCTTACAGGATTGCCAACCCCCAGGTGGCACCTGGAGGCCTCCCACTATTACAACTGATCTTCAGTCGACTCAGATCCCCGGGAGAAAATGGCTCCTTTGGAGGGTGGACTCTCTGGCATGACACCCTCCCCTCCCCAAACCCCGCCCTCCCCAGGCTCCACCCACCCCCAAATCTCCAGGTATTTCCTAAATATGAGCTGGCAACCCTGGGCCCTGACTGTGCTGTCCACTCCGCAACACGTTAAGGATCTCTGCCCACCCCTCAGCAATCCCCATAGGAAAACTAGTCCCAGCTGCACTGACCATTTCCCCTCGCTGAACTGCAGGCTGTGGAAGGTCAGTAGTCCAGCAGTTCAAGACCCGGGTGCCGCAAGATGGAGTGAGCTCCCATCTCTAGTTCCAGCTCCTGCCAACCTAGCAGTTCGAAAGCAAGAAATTGCAGGTAGATAAATAGGTACCACTTCAGTGGGAAGGTAACAGCGTTCCGTGCGCCTTGGTGTTTAGTCATGCCGGCCACATGATCATGGAAATGTCTTTGGACAGCGCTGGCTCTTCGGCTTGGAAACGGAGATGAGCACCGCAACCCGAGAGTCGGATTCGACTGGCTTTCGAGCAAGGGAACCTTTACCTTTACTTTAACAACATGGATCGTAAACTCCTTGATGCCGAAAGCGGCTGGACATTCCAAAGTAACCATGGAGAGAGACTTCACCATCACAAGCCCACCCACCCCCAATCGCTGGGCTCCAGTGGCCCAGAGCCCTCCTCGTTGCTCCCCTCTCTCATCCAGGCACGAGGGATGCCCCAGTTTAAGGCGGAGGGGCTGGATTTCTATTTGCTGAGTGGTCATGTGAACATGGGAAGCCGCCGTGCGCTGAACCAGAAACGAAACCATCACGGTGAACACCGTCTACTGTGCTTCACAGTGAAATTACATGGCATATGGTCCTTACATGTTACATAGATAATAAAAGATATCACAACGGATAACGTGATCCTGTAACATTAATTAAGAAAAGTCCCGGCCTTACTGAGGAACAGTTTCTGTGACGAACGGATGAGTATCCGGACGTAAGCCCGTTTCGTGATTAATCTTATTCAGAAGATATCCTTAATGACTCTTCCTCTGTCACTTCCCTAGAATTAGCCATGAACATAACAATTTTCATTCAACTACATGGTGGCCTCTGTGTTGTAATGTTCATGGTTACTTCTAGGGAAATAACTACAGAGGAAGACTTACCAGGAATATCTTTTGAATAAGATTAACCACGAAACGGGCTTGGATGCTCATCAGCTCTTCACGGAAACTGTTCCTCAGTATTTACAAGGCTGGGACTTTTCTTAATTTACGTTACAGGATCACTTTATCTGTTGTGATATCTTTGTTGCCTGCTTAACCCGTAAGGACCATATGTAATGTAATTTCATTATAAAGTAGCCATCATTCACAGCGATTGTTTGGTTTCTGGTCTTTTACACTGTGATCCCGGGTTGTTTGTACTGAATCAGAGACCATCAGTCCATTGGCGTCCGTGTTGCCTACTGAGACTGGCAGCAGCTCTGCAGCATCCCAGGTGGAAGTCTGTCACATCACCGACTGCCCGGTCCTTTGAACTGGGGATGCCGGGGATTGAACCTGGGACCTTCTGCATGCCAAGCAGACGCTCCACCACCATGCCACAACCCTTCCCCTCTGCTGCTTCCCCCCTTCAGCTGAGGCCCTAATGTAGGAAGGAAAATGGGAAGAAGGGGACATGGACTATCCGACACTTGGTGCAGAGTCCTTGAAGTTGTTCGTGGTTCCTCCCTCTGCATAGCTGAAAAGATCACAAGAACATAAGAGGAGCCGTGTTGGATCCGGCCATGACCCATGCAGTCCAACACTCCGTCAGTAACCCAGATGCATCAGGGGTCCAGCAGGGCCAGACTCCAGCCCTCCGCAGTTGCCCCCCAGCACCAGGACGAGCATCACCGCCCAGACATAGAACATAGAGAAGCCCTGTTGGATCAGGCCATGGCCCACCAGTCCAGCACCGGTCACAGGGCCAACAGTTGCCGCGGAGATCCACCAGCGGGCAGAACTCCAGAAGCCCTCCCACTGTCGCCCCCCCAAGCACCAAGAAGACACAGCATCACTGCCCCAGACATAAGAACATAAGAGAAGCCCTGTTGGATCAGGCCAATGGCCCATCCAGTCCAACACTCTGTGTCACACAGTGGCCAAAACCCAGGGGCCGTCAGGAGGCGCCAGCAGGGCCAGAACTCCAAAAGCCCTCCCACTGTTGCCCCCCCAAGCACCAAGAAGACAGAGCATCACTGCCCCAGACTGAGAGTTCCTATCTATACCTTGTGGTTAATAGCCACTGCTGGACCTCTGCTCCAGATGTTGATCCAATCCCCTCTTGAAGCTGTCTATGCTTATAGCTGCCGCCATTTCCTGCAGCAGTGGATTCCACATGTTAGTTACTCCTTGGGTGAAGAAGCGCTTCCTTTCATCTGTTCTAAGCCTACTTGCTTATTAATTTCACTGAATGCCTATGAGTTCTTGTACGGCGAGAAAGGGAGAAAAGTACTTCTTTTTCTATCTTCTCTATCCCGTCCACAGTTTGTAAGCCTCTATCATCGCACCCCACCAAGGTCCCCGTCCTCCCCAGCCTCCATCCCCAAACCTCCTGGAGATTCCCATCCTGGATCTGGCAACCCTTTCCCCACCCCACCCCCCGCCCGTGGCCAGGGGGAACTTGGCCACCCTACCCCCCCCCAATCTCTGGGGATTTCCTCACCAGGACCTGGCTACCCCACCCATTGTCCCAGGGCAGAGACAGCGCAAGATGGCAGAATGCCAACTTCTGACTGACAGGCAGCTGACTCGTTGGGCCCGCCTTTGCCGCATTCAGGGTTGCCAACATTTGGCTCAGAGAGAAAGCGTTCCAAGGGGGAGACGGGGTTCCTGCTTGCGCTGCCAAAGAGAACATAAGAGAAGTCAATGTTGGATCAGGCCAATGGCCCATCTAGTCCAACACTCTGTCACACAGCGGCCAAAATATACCAGATGCCATCAGGAGGTCCAGCAGTGGGAGTCGCAGGACATTGAGAAGCCCTCCCACTGCTGCCCCCCTCGCAGCACCCCTCCAACTGCTCAGCAATTTCATGGAGTTCTTGTATTGTGAGAAACGGAGAAAAGTCCTTCTTTCTCAACCTGCTCAATCCCATTCATAATCTTATAAACCTCGATCATGTCACCCCCTCAGCCGTCGTTTCTCCAAGCTGAAGAGCCCCAAGCGTTTTAACCTTTCTTCATAGGGAAGGTGTTCCAACCCTTTTATCATTCTAGTTGCCTTTCTCTGCACTTTTTCCAATGCTATAATATCCTTTTGGAGATGTGGCGACCAGAACTGTACACAGTATTCCAAATGGGGTCGCACCAGTGATTTATACAGGGGCATGATGATACTGGCTGATTTGTTTTCAATTCCCTTCTTAATAATCCCCAGCATAATGTTGGCCTTCTTTATTGCAGTTACACACTGTCTAGGAAGCTCTTGGTCTAGGAAGCTCTTGGTCCCCCCACCCAGGAAAAGGGGGTTGGGTTTATCTCGACACACCCTTTTGGGTCTCTATATAGGCACTCCAGGAAAGGGTACCAGCCACCACTGCTTGGTTCAGCCATGGCACCCTCTGGCATCAAGGTCCGGCTCGTTCCCGACTCCGACGCCAAGGGAACTGCCCAAGTCTTGCCCTACCGCGGGCAGAGCTACAAGGAGCTGAAGCGCCAGTGCCTCCAAAAGAAAACCCTCTTCATTGACCCCGAATTCGAAGCCGGCGAGGAATCCTTGAGACTTAAAACGCATGCCATTGAGGCGGTATGGATGAGGCCAAAGGTATGTCAAGAACGATGTAGTTATTTCTTATCTATACGATGAAGGACAGCATGGTGTAGTGGTTAGAGTATCGAATTAGGATCTGGGGGGGGTACCGAGTTCGAATCTCCACTCTAACATGGAAGATTTCTGGGTGACCCGGGGCCAGTCACAGACTCCCAGCCTGGCCTACCTCACAGGAATGATGTTATGAAGATAACATGGAGGAGAGGAGACTGATGCAGGCCTCCCTGGGGTCCCTATTGGGGAGAAAGGCGGGGGCACAGAAATACATTTAAAATAATAATAAGAGTCTCTCATATCTGCCTTGATGGCTACCCTCTCCCAGTGACGTAGTGTCGTTCCCAGAAACTTGGGAGGTAGATGTGGGATGGCCCCAACCTCAGATCCCCGAGTGGATCTGACCCTAACCCTAACCCTGCCTCAGTCACTGGGCGATTCTATATCTGGCATTCGCTCCCCATTTTCTCACCCGGGAGGGAAAAGCGCAGCTCAAAACCACATTCAAATACCTCGGAGCGACGCTGTACCGACCGCAAAGTCACCCCTGAATGGCCATGAGTTATGCAGAAGGTACCATAAAACCCGGGGGTCCAAGAAAGCAAGAGCAGCACGGAGTCTGGAGGGTTCCATAAAAACCCCGACGACCGAAGGAAGTGGAAGCGGCATGCAATGCAGAGGGGAGTGTCTGTTCCCGCGTGGGTTTCACAACGGAGAGAAAAGCCGGTGTAGAATCTGTCACAGTGTCTCAGTCGGGCCTGCCTCAGAGGGGCTCTTTGTGAGGATTGGGGATGCCAACTCTTTGTGGGAGATTTCAGGACGGAGGCTGGGGAGGGGGTGCGGCTTGGCGAGGGGAGGGAGCTCAGCTGGGTACAATTACCATAGAGCCCACCCTCCTAGTCAGGCCTTTCCCCCCTCAGGAGAACTGACCTCTGTGTTTAGAGATGGGTTGTAAATCTGGGCGAAGTGCCTGGGCGTTGGCAGCGCTGGGGGGGATCAGGAGGCGGGAAATGCAGGCTGGCTCTGCCTCCGATGGCGGCCATTTCGTGGCACAAGGTGTAGCCAAGCATAACAGGCGGCTTGTGTTGTCTGCTGTCCTGCATTCTTAGCTGCCACCGCAAATCCTGTCCCCCAGGGGGAGGTCTTCCGTACCACCTCCTGCCTGGTCCTTTTTAACTGGAGATGCCAAAGATCCTGTCCCCCAAGTGGGAAGTTCTGGGAATGAGGTTCCACATGTTCTCCCCTGCCTTTAAAAACCAGGCGCATGGGGACTTGGTTTGAACTGGGAACGGTGGCATACGGAGAAGGGCTTTTCAAGCCATACCGCCTGAGACCCTGGAGCAGGGTTCCCCTCTGAGCCGAGTTAGTGCGAGCTAGCTCACAGTTTTTTAGCCTCCGGCTCACACCTTTTTGTCTTAGCTCAGGAAGGAGGGCGCCAGAGCAAACTAATTTACGCCGTAGCCAAATCTCTGGCTCGCAACTTCAATGCTGGTAGCTCACAAAGTAGAATCTTTGCTCACAAGACTCCGCAGCTTAGAGGGAGCATTGCTCTAGAGCAAACTGGTTTATGCGGTAGCCCAGTCGCTCGCTCACCACTTTAATGCCAGCAGCTCACAAAGTGGAATTTTTGCTCACAAGCTTAGAGGGAGTGTTGCCCTGGAGAGCCATGAAGTGGGGTTGTTGCCGGAAAAACATGAGGTGTGTGATAAAAGTGGTGAACACGTGTCATGGGAATCCAGGTGGCACATAAAAGAGGTAAAGAGCACATACCTTCTGGGGTCTGATTCTCCGTTCCTCCACGTGCAGCCAGCTGGGGTGACCCTGGGCCAGTCACAGTCCTCTTAGAGCCCTCTCAGCCCCACCGACCTCACAGGGTGTCTGTTGTGGGGAGGGGAAGGGAAAGGAGATTGTGAGCTGCTCCGAGACTCCTTCGGATAGTGGAGTATGAAACCAACTCCTCTTCTTCCTCCCGCTGCAGGAGATCTGTCACCCCCGGCCTCCCCGGTTCATCAGCGATGGGATGACTCGGTTTGATGTTCTCCAGAACCAACTGGGTAAGAGTTCCTCATTTCCCCTTCTCTGCTTCCTTCCTCTGTCAGGCTCATTCTTGTGGCAGGACTCCCCCCTCAAGCAGCTGCAAGGAAATGAGACGTTCAAGTGGTGAAGCGTCATCGCCCTCCCTGGCTCACCAGGCCAGGGGAAAAGGCTTTACCTGTTGCATTACTGCCCTGATGTGAATGGCCCGGGCTGGCCTGCTCTTGTCAGCTGCCCGAAGCTGAGGCTCAGACCTGGTTAGCACTTGGATGGGAGACCACTAAGGAAGGCCAGGGTTGTTATACCTGGAAAATCCACAGCAACTAATAAACTCCAGCCGTGAAACATAAGAACATAAGAACATAAGAGAAGCCAATGTTGAATCAGGCCAATGGCCCATCTAGTCCAACACTCTGTCGCACAGGGGCCAAAATATACCAGGTGCCATCAGGAGGTCCAGCAGTGGGGCCAGGACACCAGAAGCCCTCCCACTGCTGCCCCCTCCAGCACCAAGAATAGAGTGCATCACCTGCCCCAGACTGAGAGTTCCCATCTATACCCTGTGGCTAATATCCACTGATGGACTTCTGCTCCAGATGTTTATCTAATTCCCTCTTGAAACTGTCCATGCTTGCAGCTGCCACCACCTCCTGTGGCAGTGAATTCTATATGTTAATCACTCTTTGGGTGAAGAAGTATTTCCTTTTATCTGTTCTAACCCGACTGCTCAGCAATTTCATGGAGTGCCCACGAGTTCTTGTATTGTGAGAAAGGGAGAAAAGGACTTCTTTCTCAACCTGCTCAATCCCATTGATAATCTTATAAACCTCGATCATGTCACCCCTCAGCCGTCGTTTCTCCAAGCTAAAGAGCCCCAAGCATTTTAACCTTTCTTCATAGGGAAGGTGTTCCAACCCTTTTATCATTCTAGTTGCCCTTCTCTGCACTTTTTCCAATGCTATAATATCCTTTTTGAGATGTGGTGACCAGAACTGTACACACTATTCCAAATGAGGTCGCACCAATGATTTATACAGGGGCATGATGATACTGGCTGATTTGTTTTCAATTCCCTTCCTCATAATCCCCAGCATAGCTTTGGCCTTCTTTATTGCAGCTACACACTGTCTAGACATTTTCAGTCGAGTTATCCACTACGACTCCAAGATCTCTCTCTTGGCCCGTCTCTGCCAGTTCAGACCCCATCAACGTGTATTTATATTTAGGATTTTTGGCTCCAATGTGCATCACTTTGCACTTGGCCACAATGAACCCCATTTGCCACGTTGACGCCCACTCACCCATCCTCGACAGATCCCTTTGGAGTGCCTCACACTCCTCCCTGGTTTTCACCACCCGGAACAACTTTGTGTCATCTGCAAATTTAGCCACTTCACTGCTTACTCCCAATTCCAAATAATTAATAAACAAGCCTTTGACAACATAAGCATCCTTCTTTTAGAGTAAAAAAAACCCCTTAAAAAGCAGAATAAAACACATTTACTATCTTTACGTTTGTCGACTCCGCCAGCTGCACAGAATCCAGCAACTCTGTCTGAGGTCGCAGCTCGCTCGATGAAAGCCTGCTGGGACCGCCCAATCGGCTAGCGTGATCTCGTCAGATCTCAGAAGCTAAGCAGGGTCAGTTTTGGACAGGAAACCCCCGAGGAAGTCCAGGGTCGCTATCCAGAGGCAGCCACTGGAAAAGCCACCTCTGTTTTCCCCTGCCCTGATGTGGACGGCCCATATCAAATCCCAGAAGCTGAGCAGGGGTCAACCATGGTTAGTACTTGGATGGGAGATCACCGAGGCAGCCCAGGGCGGCTACGCAGAGGCAGGGAATGGGCAGACCACGTCTGAACATTCCTTCCCTTGAAAACCCTACAGGGTCACCGTAACCCGGCCGTGAGTTGACAAGACAAGGAAACAAGACGAAAGGAGGTATGCCTCCAACTGTCCTGTGAGGACAGCTGTGATAAACATGTATCTCAAATCGTCCCAGTGTTAGAGATGCAGTAAGACCCCAATATGCACAGATAAAGGTAAAGGCGCCCTTGCTCGAAAGCCAGTCGAATCCGACTCTAGGGTTGCGGTGCTCATCTCCGTTTCAAAGCCGAAGAGCCAGCGCTGTCTGAAGACATTTCCGTGGTCATGTGGCCGGCACGGCTAAAGACCAAGGTGCACGGAACGCTGTTCCCTTCCCACCGAAGTGGTACCTATTTATCTACTTGCAATTCCTTGCTTTCGAACTGCTAGGTTGGCAGGAGCTGGAACTAGAGACGGGAGCTCACCCCGTCATGCGGCACTCTCGGGTCTTGAACTGCTGAACGACTGACCTTCCACAGCCTGCAGTTCAGCGTCTTAACCACTTGAGCCACCGCAGCTCCAATATGCATAGATAAAGAGGTGCAAATACCAAGAGTGGAGATTTTGACAGAGATCCGTCCCCCCTGGAGAAAACGGCTGCTTTGGAGGGTGGACTCTGTGGCACTGTGCCCTGCTGAGGTCCCCGTCCTCCTCCCCAGGCTCTACCCCCAAATCCCCGGGAATCCCCCAGCCCTAGGGTTGCCAGCCCCAGACTGAGAAATAACTGGAGATTTGGGGGGTGGAGGCCGAGGAGGGCGGGGTGGAGGCTGAGGAGGGCGGGGTGGAGGCCGAGGAGGGCGGGGTGGAGGCTGAGGAGGGCGGGGTGGAGGCTGAGGAGGGCGGGGCTTGAGGAGGGGAGGGAAGGGACTTCAAAGGGGTATAAACGCTACAGAATCTGCCTTCGAAAGTGGCCATTTTCTCCAGGGGGGACAGATCTCCATCGCTTGGAGACGTAATCCCCGGAGACCTCCAGCCATCACCTGGAGGTTGGCGAGTCTGTGCAACCCTGAGTTGGGACCCCGAGGTGACAGAGTTTGAGACAGTTTCTCAGCGATCTCACGCAGCCATAATTCCCAGGGTTCTTTTTTTTAAAAAAAAATATTTGGGGTGTAGAAAGTGACCTTGCAACCCTTTCCTGGGAGTCGGCGTGAGGACCGAGGTGTGAGGAGTCTGTCCCTTTTCGCATCGGTGGCATGATTTCGGGCAATGCCACCCAGCTCAGGCTCCCTTCCCTCCCGCCTCAGGGGACTGCTGGTTCATGGCGGCGGCCGCGTCGCTCACCTTGCAGCAGGAGCTCCTGAGGAAGGTGGTCCCTCCGGACCAGGCGTTTGAGAAGGAGGACTACGCCGGCATCTTCCACTTCCAGGTGAGTCTGGACCGGCCCCTGCCCTTCAAGAGCCAGCAATCGGGGCTGCCAGCTCCAAGTTGGGGAATTCCTGGAGATTTGGGGGGACGGAGCCTTGGGGAGGGCGGGGTTTGAAGGGGGAGGGACTTCAGCTGGGTGTGACGCCCTCGGGTCCGCCCTCCAAAGCGGCCATTTTCTCCAGGGGGAACTGAGTGTCTGGAGAGCAGTTGTCATTCCAGGAGATCTCAAGGCCACACCTGGAAGATGGCACCCCTACCCACAAATGGTATCAAAGTTACCACACCTCTCCTCCTCAGTATTCCCTCTACACCGTGGCTCACAGTCACGAGGGTTGCTAACTTCCAGGTGGCGGCTGGAGATCTTCCACTATTGCAACTAATCTCCGGTCAACAGGCTACAGAGATCAGTTCGCCTGGAGAAAATGGCTGCGATGGAAAATGGACTCTGTGCCGTTATACCCCATTGAAGTCCCGTCCCTCCCCAAACCCTGCCCTCCTCAGTCTTCACCAGGCCCATAGCCAGTGTTCCCTCTAAGCTGAGTCAGTATGAGCTAGCTCACAGTTTTTTAGCCTCCGGCTCACACCTCTTTGTCCTAGCTCAGGAACTAATTGATGCAGTAGCCGAATCGCTAGCCCACAGCTTTAACGCCGGTAGCTCACCAAGTAGAATTTTTGCTCACAAGACCCCACAGCTAAGAGGGAGCATTGCCCATAGCCATGTTTTTTGTTTTGTTTGGGGGGCATTTAAATTTTTAAGGGGCCAGTCAAATTGAATTAAATTAATCTGAACGCCTGTCTTTGAAGCGGGAGGCTCCGAGCCTGTTCCTAGCCCCTCCTTTCAAGGGACTGGGCAGCGAGCGCATCAGTTCCTGGAATAAAACAGCTCAGAGGGCGTTTAATTGCCTTCCGGAGGCATTCAGATGCTTTTGGAGTTTCCTTCCACAGGGCAAGAAAGCTTAGAAGGGCACTCAAGAGTGGCGCCTTCAATACATCTCCAACACTCCCCCTTTCTGCTGGCCCAGTCCTGCTGTAGACCACTGAGGTCGTGGCGAGTCTTCCAAAAGCATTCCCATGAGCCTTTGGGAAACATGCAAATTAATTGCTTGTAAGTAAGATGTATTGAAGACACCACTCTTGAAGGCCCTTCTAAGCTTTCTTGCCCTGTGGAAGGGAACTCAGAAGGCATTTGAATGCCTTCTGAAGGCAATTAAATGCCCTCTGAAGGCAATTAAATGCCCTCTGAGCTGCCTTTTCCCAGGTCCCATGAGGTTCCCCCAAAAATCCCACAGGGGGCAGCAGAGGGAAGCCAGAGGGCAAGCTGCAATGCTCTCTCCCTGGCAGCAGGGGGGTCTCTCCTCAAAAACAAGGTTCCCGGCATGGCTATTTGTGGGGCGGGGCTTTCGATTAGGGGGGCAGGGCCCCACAATGCCCCCTGTAGCTACAGACCTGGTCCCCACCCCCCAAATCTCCAGACATTTCTGGAACTGGCAATACTGATGGTCGCTGACAGGACCGCCTTTCAGCCATTTTAAACTCCGCCCCCCAAAAAAGTCTGCCCCTAGCCCAACATTCTCACTCATTCGTCCGTTCATCCTCAGTTCTGGCAATATGGGCAGTGGATGGACGTGGTGGTGGACGACCTTCTGCCCACGGTGGGCGGAGAGCTTTATTTCGGAAAGGCACCCGGCGGTGATGAGTTCTGGATGCCGTTACTGGAGAAAGCGTATGCCAAGTAAGTAGCCCGTTGCGCCTCTGGGGGGATATCACCTTCATTGTCTGAATCGTTGTTTTTTTTCCAAATGTATTTATGGTCTATAATAATGGTCTGATTCTTTCTATATGTGTTTTCAATAACCTTTAAGACCAACGAGTTTAATTCTGGGTATACGCTTTCGCCGTGCGGGCACGCTTTGTCAGAAACGTGGAAATAGAAGTTACCAGTCCATACGTGTATCCAAAGAAGCGTGCATGCACACAGAAGCTTATACCCAGAATTAAACCCTTTGGTCTTTTTTCTTTCTTTTTTTTTATAGGTTTATTTTTTGAATTTTCTATATATTACATAATATCTTTTGTCCCCTTACTTTACCTAACTCGATAGGTTCCCCCTCCCTCCCTCTACCCCTTGTTTATCGATCCTTTATTCACAGCCACGGGCACAAAGTCTGAATCTTCCACCGAATGTCCTGTCTTCCTTCTACTGTTATCCACTTTAGATAGGTCTTCCATCTCGCTTTAATTTCTTCGGCTTTATCCTCCCATGTGGTCTTCTGGCACAATTTCTCGATGATGTCCGACTGCACAAAATCAAACAAATAAGTGTGTCAGGTATCTATTGTCCATTTGCTCTTATCTTTCCAGCCCAGAGCTATCACTGCCTTGCCTGCTAACACCATAGCTTTGAGTATAGCCTGGGTTTCCTTATTGACTGCCTTATTTCCTAATATACCCATTAACATTAGTTTAAAGTCTACATTCAATGAGATTCTACATATTTTCTTTATAGTTTGTATTATTTTTGACCAAAAGACTCTCACCTCTGGACATTCCCACCACATATGGGAGAACCAACCCTTAAATTGTTTACAGTGCCAACACAAAGAACTCAATCCCGGAAACATGTTTGCTATCTGCGCTGGTGTTTTATACCACTTTGTGAAAAATTTATGTTCCAGTTCATTAAATTTAATTATTTTGGTTTCTTCTATTCCCTTCATTATTCTATTTGCATCGTTTTCCGATATCCTGCCTTCCTTACACCATGTTTTCTGTAAATATAGTATTGCCTTATCTTTATTGGATAACATTTTCTTGTAAATATATCCTGCTAATCCTTGTTTAAATTTTTGCATCCTATTATGTATTTCTTGAATTGGTTCTTCTGTCCAAATATTTCCTTTTTCATTAACTTCCTTAATCATTCTATAAAGACCTGTAATTTTTAACCAGTATTGCTTACCTATCTCCTCAGTTAATTCCTGTGCGGTCTTTTTTCTTTTTTAAACCAACACTTTTTTATTTTTCAAGATACCTTACAGTCATATAATCGAACAATAACATGAAAGAACTTTTAAACATATAAAAGAAAAAAACAAACAAACCCTTACAATCATAAACAGGTAAGTATTATAGCCAAATTGTAACGACTAAGGCGGTTATCAAAATCTGAAGATAATATTAGTAAAAGGCAAAATATAAATATTTGCCTGGTAACTTAAACATATCATCAGAGCTGGAAGAAGTATAGTCGAAAAAAGGGAAACCACCTTTCCAAAAAATTATTAGATAAAGGTGAAGTTTGAGCAGCCGATAATTGTGTGGCGATTTTATCTGCCGCTGCCATATCCCAGCATTTCAATATCCACGGCTTCATGGAAGGGACTCTAGCTTGGTTCCATACCTGGGCGATCAAATATTTAGCCGCAGATAACAATAGAGAAATTAATTCTCTTTTAAGTGTGTTTAAAGATAAATTTGTCCAGTTATTTAATAAAACTGATATTGGAGTGAATGGGATTTTGTGATCCACAATCTTTGAAATTACAGACACAATGTCAGACCAAAATTGTTTAATAGCGGGACAGTCCCACCAACAGTGAAGAAAAGAACCCTTCAACCCACAACCTTTCCAACAGTTCGGACTATCCTTAAATTTGCAGAGAAACAGGTGATGGGGAGTGAGATGCCAGCGAGGGTATAATTTATAGGATTATAACTTTATCCATTGGTTATTAGTGGTAAATGAAAAGGATGTCCAAATCGTTTCCCAGTTCAACTCAGTGCTTAGGGAAGAGCATTCCCTTTCCCATACCAACTGGAGATTAGATTTCCGATTCCAACTTCTCTCACCAAGTAATTTATAAATAAAGGAGATAACTGCTTTGGCGTTATGGTTAGATTTTTGAATCATTTTCTCAAAAGAATTTAATGGCTTATTCAAATCTGATGCCTTACCCAACTCCAAAAACGTATGTCCAATTTGTTGATATTGAAACCAGTTGAAGGTTATTTTGTGTTTACACTGCAATTGTTCATATGAGCCTAGTTTCCTTTGGATCATAAGAAACTTGTTGGTCTTAAGCAGGGCTATTTTGGGGCAGGAACGCACAGGAACAGAGTTCCGGCTGGCTCCTGAGTTGGCCACGCCCAGCAGGAGCTCATTAGCATAATAGGCCACACCCAGCCGCAGAGACTCATTAGGATTGGCTACATTTGGGGTGTGTGGCCTAACATGCAAAGGAGTTCCTGCTACAAAAAAAAGCCCTGGGTTTTGACAACAAACAAGGGAAACAGAATAAGAAGCAAAAGGTGGGTGTGGCTGGATGACCACACTTCTGGCAACATGGGGGTGTGGCCTAATATGCTAACAAGTTGTCCTATCAAGGGTGTGGCCTATTATGTTAATGAGCTCCTGCTGGGCTTTTTCTACAAATAAAGCCCTGGTCTTAAGGGTGCCAATGGACTCAAACTTTTCTGTTGCTTCAGACCTAGACACCTACCCACCCAAATCTATCTTCAGTAATGCTGTAACCCAGTTTGAATCAGGGGGTGCCACGGGGGTGGGCGAAAAAGCAAGCAATTGGTCTCCCACACTCTCCGCCAACTTCAGTCATTCAATGAAAAACACATGAAGGGGCAACACCAGAAGGACAGATTTTGCTAATGTACAGATGACAATGTCTTAAAAGGACATAGCAGCAGAGGCACTTCTGTATGCCTTCTACCCCTGCCCCCACCCGTGAATGCCCTTGGGTAGGAATTTCTGCCCCAAATATAATTCCCAGAGGGAAACAGAGGGACCGGTGGTAGAGCTGTTACAACATTCTCTAGTGATTTCAACAGTGCATTTATAAGTAAACGGAAAGATGGGACCATTAACAGGGATTCTGCAGCTCGGAACGGCACGGTCTCGTAACAAGGAGTTTTGCCGAATTATTATACAAATAGATGGACTAGAATGCCTTCTACACCGCACCAGGCAGACGGGCTGGCTGGCAGTCCAGGATGGGCACATCAGCTACCCGTTTCTTCCTACCAGAGTTGCCAAGTCCAAGTTGAGAAATTCCTGAAGATTTGGGGGTGGAACCTGGGGAGGACCCTCAGAGGGGCATAATGCCAGAGAATCCACCCTCCAAAGCAGCCGTTTCCTCCGTGGGAAGGTCAGCTGTAATCCCAGGATATCTCCTGGCCCCTCCTGGAGACTGGCAAGCCTAGACAGTTGTCTCCGTCATCCCTCCTTCCGTGCATTTCCCTGTGCTGCTGCCTAACTGGTTTCGTTTCCTCCTTTCTGTTCCCCCCGCCCCCACAGACTGAATGGCTCTTACGGAGCACTAGAAGGTGGATTCATGAACGAGGCCTTCGTGGACTTCTCTGGTGGGATCGGGGAGACAATTTCCCTGGCATGCCCTCCCCCAGACCTCTTCAAGAAAATCCAGGAGGCGCTGAGCAGGAAGTCTTTGACTGCAGCAGGAATCTTAACGGTACGAGCGGGCGTGTTCTTCCATTCGGTGAAAGCACAGAACATGACACAGGGTGCCAACTGAGCTCCCCTGAGAACCTCAGGTTCCTCTTTAAAAAATAATATTCTAGCAAGCGTGGCCTTTCTTGGTGCTCACCAGCCTTCTTACGTCTTAGGCCAACCAAGGCTGTGGACAGACTGGCGGCCTGGAGCGATATGGCTCTGCCTCTAAATGTAGCGCTTTGAAGTACTGCGGGGCATACCAACCAGACAGCGCACCCTGCTGTGGGTCATCCGCATGGCCATCCCGTGGGCACATTACTGCAGCATCTCAGCCACGGAGTGTGCTGCCCAGTTGTTGTTTTTTAAAAAATCTATAGGCGGGTGCAGGCACATATGCGCATCTAGGCAGAGACTCAAAAAAACCCCAAACCCTCCGTGGTGGAAACAGATCTGCAGGTTGAGACTGCCGATCCGTTCTGTGTACGTCCCCCCGCATTCAGACATTCAGCCTCACGCAATGAATGTGTGGGGAACTGAAAATACCACAGGGTATGTGGTGTCTCTGGAGCTGTGGTGGCTCAAGTGGTTGACGCTGAACTGCAGGCTGTGGAAGGTCAGTAGTTCAGCAGTTTGAGACCCGAGAGTGCTGCATGACGGGGTGAGCTCCCGTCTCTAGTTCCAGCTCCTGCCAACCTAGCAGTTCGAAAGCAAGAAATTGCAAGTAGATAAATAGGTACCACTTCAGTGGGAAGGTAACAGCGTTCCGTGCGCCTTGGTGTTGAGTCATGCCGGCCACATGACCATGGAAATGTCTTTGGACAGCGCTGGCTCTTTGGCTTTGAAACGGAGATGAGCACTGCAACCCTAGAGTCGGATTCGACTGGCTTTCGAGCAAGGGAACCTTTACCTTTACTATGTGGTGTCTATTTGCTCCATTTCCAACTCATAGTGTGACAGGGTGAGCACAACTGGGGAATGTCTGACAGATGGGGCTGTGTGACCCTGCCGGTTTAATCCATTAGGGGAACGTGGCTATATCGGGACAAACAGCCAGTCTGAACGCATCCCTAGGCTCTCATTCTTCTTTACAGGAAGTCAGTTTTAAGAAGGGGAGGAACAGAATCTGCAGACCTGTTAAAGGACACACGTCGGTCTCTGGGTGCTGACCTGACATCAACCGATTCTTGCCCTGTCTGTCCCAACTCTGGTCACAAATACCTGTACTAGATGGGAGTTGGGAGGCCCCAACGTATTCCTTCCTAGCTGCGTAGGAAACCTAAAGTTTGCCTTGTAGTGAGGCCAAGTTACTCACAGTGGTGGTGGTGGTGGGGGAACGCAGCAAGCAAATCAGCTGGATACTCAGAACAGCAGGCAAACCCAAAATAACGGGGTGGGGGGGTTGTATTTTTATTCGATACGCTGTTTGTCCATCCAGGCAAGTATCGTCCCCTCTGCCTGGCAGCAGCAGCCCTCTGGCGTCTCCAGTCAGCGCACTTCCGCATCGCCTTCTACCCGGTCCTCTGCGCTGGAGATGCCGCGGAGGCCTTCTGCCTGCCGAGCAGATGCCGTACCGCTGAGCTGCAGGGATACTGACTGTGCTGTGCTATTTTGTGTAGCTCAAAGGAACGGAGGACTTGGGCCTGTTTGGAGGACACGCTTATTCGGTCACCGGACTCCACGAGGTAAGGACACCCTCGCTTTCAGAACTGTTGTCTTATGATACGGCTCGTCTCAGAACCTCAGGGATCAGTTCTCCTGGAGCGAATGGATACTTTGGAGGGGGAACTCCGTGGCGTTGTACCCCCCTGAGGTCCTGGTCTTCCCCATTCTCCATCCCCAAATCTCCATGGGGTTTCCAACCTGGATCTGCCAGTGGCCGGGGGGACGACGACGACCTGGCAACCGTACTGAGAAAAGAGGCACTTTCTGAGAGTCCCCTCTCTTATGCATCCTCTAAAGAGACACACGCGCCCCTTCCTCTTTTACTTTAAGTCAAGCTAACTCACACTCTGGCTGCCCATTAGGAAGGGTGGCAACCCCCTCCACCCACACCACACTTTCCTGAATGTGTTTGTAGCTCCGCCTGGAAGACAAGGAGGTGAAGTTGCTCCGGATACGGAATCCCTGGGGAAAAGATGAGTGGACAGGCCCCTGGAATGACAGGTGAGTGTATCCCGATGCTTCCACAGGCAAGGGAGAGAGAGAGACCAGGGCTGGTTCCGGGTTTCAGTGGGGCCTGGGCAGAGAGTTCCCGGGGACCCCCTTCCCCTCCTCTGCTTAATTTGTTTGACACTCCATAAATGAACACCTAGGAGCTGCGGTGGCTCAAGTGGTTAAGACACTGAATTGCAGGCTGTGGAAGGTCAGTAGTTCAGCAGTTCGAGACCCGAGAGTGCCGCAAGATGGAGTGAGCTCCCGTCTCTAGTTCCAGCTCCTGCCAACCTAGCAGTTCGAAAGCAAGAAATTGCAAGTAGATAAATAGGCACCACTTTGGTGGGAAGGTCACAGCGTTCCGTGCGCCTTGGTGTTTAGTCATGCCGGCCACATGACCGCGGAAATGTCTTCGGACAGCGCTGGCTCTTCGGCTTTGAAACGGAGATGAGCACCGCAACCCTGGAGTCGGATTCGACTGGCTTTCGAGCAAGGGAACCCTTTACCTTTACCTTTAAATGAACACCTGCAAGTTGTAAGAGTGAAGAGCACCTCCACGTTTAGTTCATCAGAAAGTGAGTGAGGGCACTGCTAGGAATACACGAGGCTGCCTTATACTGAATAAGCCCTTCAGTCCATCAGGGTCAATGTTGTCTACTCAGACTGGAAATGGGTGTCTAAGGTCTCGGATATTGTCTATTGAGACTGGTAGCGGCTCTCCACGGTCTCAGGCTGAGGTCCTTCGCATCCCCTGGCCCTTGCCAGGGACTGAACTTGGGGTCTTCCGCATGCCAAGCAGATGCTCTACCACTGAGCCACAACCAGTGTTCCCTCTAAGCTGAGTTGGTGTGAGCCAGCTCACAGATTTTCAGCCTCCGGCTCACACATTGTTGTCTTAGCTCAAGAGGGGATGGCTCCAAAGTAAACTGATTTATACGGCAGCCAAATGGCTCGCTCACAACTTTAATGCCAGGAGCTCACAAAGTAGAATTTTTGCTCACAAGATGCCACCGCTTAGAGGGAACATTGGCCACAACCCTTCCCCTGATGCCGTCTCCAGGCCCGTAGCCAGGATTTCTTAAGTAGAGGGGCATTTAAGACAGAAGAGAGAAGAGTTTGGATTTATACCCCGCCCTTCACTGCCCAAAGGCGTCTCAGAGCGGCTTAAAAACTCCTTTCCCTTCCCCTCCCCACAACAGACACCCTGTGAGGGAGGTGGGGCTGAGAGAACTTCTGACAGAAACTGTCCTTGAGAGAACAGCTGTGCCAGAGCTTGTGACTGACCCAAGGTCACATCAGCAGGTGCAAGTGGAGGAGTGGGGAATCAAACCCGGTTCTCTCAGATAAGAGTCCGTGCACTTAACCACTACACCAAAATTTCTTGGGGGGCACTGGGTAATTGAATTAAAGCAATACCCAGCTCCTTCCCCACACCTACCGCTGCTTGGGGGCCCTGGACTGGATGGGAAGTTGGGGGGGCCTTGCCAGAAAGTCAGGGGGCCTGGCCCCGAGATGCCCCTACTGTAGCTATGGGCCTGGCTGTCTCTGTTCCTAGGGTATTTCCTTCTATCTATTAATCAATCTCATCTTGCATGGCCTTCTTGTCCTCTCCCCAACTCACAGGACACGAGTTAGGTGCAATATTCTTCACTAGAGGTATCTCCAATAACTCAGTATCAAGCACAGTCCTTAAGGAGGCTCAGTTTATTGATCAGAGAGATGGACGCATCGTGAACTCTTGTGTTAGGAATGACGTATCCAAAGCAATTATACCCCATTCATACGGGACCCCCTGGTGCGATTTAAGACCAGCCTACACATCCCAGCGATACATTATGGTGGTGCCAACCAACAGAGGCGAGGCAGTTTTCACAATGGAGGAGGTTTGGGACGCCATTTAGGGCCACAGATCTGGCCCAGGTGTGTAACATTCCAAGATATTTTCATGCGCCGGCCATCTTTCAAACTATGTTTGGCCCAAGACAGCTCCCGACGTCCCGCTCAGACAGCAGAAAGAATCTGGATTCCCAGCTTCAGACACCAGAACGTCTGATGAAACCTTGGCCAGAATAAATTGGTTTGCATTCCTTGTTCTCGCTCTCTTTCCCGGCTGCAGTTCACCATTGTGGTCAAAGCTGGACTCCGTGCAACGGGAGAAGCTGCTTGTGCAGAAGGAAGACGGGGAATTCTGGTAAGGGGTATTTGATGGTGTCGGATACCGCAAGCAAAGGTACATCGCTCATGGATCCCCCCCAAGCTCTTCTGAGCCTCTGGGCGCCTTTGAAATTCTGAGTTGGTGTGGTGGGTGCAGCCATAAAATGGCTACTTCAGGAGAACATAAGAACATAAGAGAAGCTGATGTTGAATCAGGCCAATGGCCCATCTAGTCCAACATTCTGTGTCACACAGTGGCCAAAAATACCAGGGGCCATCAGGAGGTCCAGCAGTGGGGCCGGGACACTAGAAACCCTCCCACTGCTGCCCCCCCCCAGCACCAAGAATAGAGGGCATCACCTGCCCCAGACTGAGAGTTCCCATCTATACCCTGTGGCTAATAGCCACTGATGGACTTCTGCTCCAGATGTTTATCTAATTCCCTCTTGAAACTGTCCATGCGTGTAGCTGCCACCACCTCCTGTGGCAGTGAGTTCCATGTATTAATTTCTCTTTGGGTGAAGAAGTATTTCCTTTTATCTGTTCTAACCCGACTGCTCAGCCATTTCATGGAGTGCCCACGAGTTCTTGCATTGTGAGAAAGGGAGAAAGGGAGGCGGAGCCAGTCACAAAATGGCTGCCGCGGCTGACCTTCAGGCTCACAGTGAAGACCTTTGTGCTGCGGTGGCCCCTGATGCCAAAGCAACATATTTAAGAATCTGCACAGCCAATCAAAATGTCAACAGCCAATCAGAAGTCTCGCTGGGCAAAAGCCTATCTGGCCCCGCCCGCTTCCTAAAAACACATGTCGGGTGCCCAAAAAGGTGTCAGTGGTTGCGATGTTGCCCATAGGGACCGTGTTGGGGGGCCCTGGTATAACCACAGAGGCAGCTGGTGGGCCAACTCAGTCCTGGGTGACTTAGTCATCATGTAAGACTTCCTCAATTCCTGCTTTGCTTTTTTCTGTCTAGGATGCATCTGGGTGATTTTGCGAAGTATTTCGATGTCCTGGATATCTGCCATTTGAGTGCCAACGCACCCGGAGAGGAGGTGCCCCGCTGTTCGTGGAACAGCAGCATCCACCACGGGAGCTGGGTCAAAGGTCTCAGTGCCGGGGGATGGCCGACCTCCTGCCCTTCTGGTAATCGCCGCTCTCAAAGACTGCGGGTTGGATTGAAGGCTATTGGTGTAGTGTACCGGTGCTGGGGCGAGGGATGCATATTCATATATGTGGGGCTTTGCAGGCAAAAAAATAAATAAATAGATCCCTGCCCCAGGGAGCTTACAACCTAAAGTTTGGCAATGAGCAAAGAACAGAAGGAGGGGAGGGAGAGGTGTGGAGTGGTGACATGACCAAATTCAACAGAGGCATAACATCCAGATTGCAAGATGCGATAATCCCGCTGTACACCGCATGGGTCAGGCCGCGCCCGGAGTATCGTGTGCAGTTCTGGAGGCCTCGCTTCAAAAAGGATGTGGACAGAATGGGGCGGGTGCAGAGGAGAGCGACGAGGGTGATCGGGGGGCCTGGAGGCCAAGAAGCCCTATGAGGAAAAGGCTGAGGGGCTTGGGAATGTTCAGCCTGGAGAAGAGGAAGTTGAAGGGGGACGTGATGGCTCTCTTGAAATATCTGAAGGGCTGTGTCACTTGGAGGAGGGCAGGGAGCGGTTCCCGTTGGCAGCAGAGGAAAGGACTTGCAATCTTGGGTTTAAATTAAGGGCGGGAAGGTACCGGGGCTGGATCTTAGGAAACACTTTTTGACAGTCAGAGTTGTCCAAGAGTGGAATCAGCTGCCTAGGGAAGTGGTGAGCCTCCCCTCACTGGCAGTCTTCAAGCAGCGGCTGGACGAACACTTGTCAGGCATGCTCTAGGCTGATCCTGCATTGAGCAGGGGGTTGGACTAGATGACCTCTAGGGCCCCTTCCAGCTCTGAGATTCTATGATACTATGCAGCTATGCAGTAGGATAAGAGGATTTTTGAGAGGGGACTTGAAAGCGGGGGGTGGTGGTCATGCTACGTAGATGTCCTGGATGGGGGTTCCAACACATCATTGCACCATGTGCAAAGGCAGACGCTGTACACCATTACTAGGAACCACCGTCTCTCTTTGTTCATCTGCTGTCATGTCAGAGCTGACTTCTGGCGACCCTTAGAGGGGTTTTCAAGGCAAGAGACACTCAGAGGTGGTTTGGCATGGCCTGCCTCCATGTCACGACCCTGGGATTCCTTGGAACAGTGTTCCCTCTAAGCTGCGTTACTGTGAGCTAGCTCACAGCTTTTTAGCCTCCGGCTCACACATTTTTGTCTCCGCTCAGGAAAGATGGCTCCAGAGTATACTAATTTGTGCAGTAGCCATATCGCTCGCTCACAGCTTTAATGCCAGGAGCTCACAAAGTAGAATTGTTGCTCACAAGATTCCAGAGCTTAGAGGGAGCATTGCCTTGGGGGTCTCCCGTCCTAATACTAGCCAGGGCCGACCCTGCTTGGCTTCTGAGATCTCTCCCTCTCTGCAGTGTCCTTTAAATGATCTCCCAGGCACGTGGGAGTTTCTTGCTTATGTGCATCTCCAGGTGAAGGGGGGAAATCAGCAGGGGCCGGTTGCGTAGATGGCAATTCCATGGAAGAATCCAGAACCTGGCAAAGGTTAGTCAAATGAAGGAAAGGGGGCCAATGTTAAAAACTTGATGAAGGAAATATAAAAATACACGTATTTATTGATCACAACTTTAAAAATATATATAAGGGCCCAGTCACACGTTATGTATAAATAACCAACGATAAAACACAAGGGCTTATCAATCTGGCCTGACGCGTTTCGGCCTACATAGGCCTTCCTCAGAGGTCAATAGTGAGGAACATATTGGCTATTATAAAAACATATAGTACAATCATATAAATACAGAGCATGAATACAATAAGGACCGGAAGCAAGTTGCTGTAAAAGATAAAAAAAATGGAAATATTGGCAATATATTTACGGTTTATTTATTTGTTTTAATACGTGTGTTTAATTTTCCATTTTTTAAAGCTGTGATCAATAAATACGTGCATTTTTATATTTCCTTCATCAAGTTTTTAACATTGGCCCCCTTTCCTACATTTGACTAACCTTTGTCAGGTTCTGGATTCTAGGTTTTAGGTTCAGTTTCCCCCCCTTTTGTCCTTTTTTAATTCCATGGAAGAAACCACCGGATCGGTCCCCTTCCCACATGGCTGGGTCCCACAGATGTGCTCCCAGCTGTATGGAAGCCATCGAAAGGGGTTCCCCAAATCCTTAGTATCCCAGAGCAGCACCCAGCGACTTCAAGCTCTCTCTGCTCAGAAGGGGACGGAGCAGGGAAGAGAAGAGGAATTCCTCTGTTCCGAGTCTTCCAAAACTTGTCCAAACTTCTGAGTGGTTTTGATGGCCTCATTTTTGCCATGCTGTAGGCACCTTCTGGATGAATCCCCAGTTCCATCTTTCGCTGCCGGAACCAGACGAGGCTGAGAAGGGGAATCAAGGTCAGGGACCCGAGAACACCCTCCTCGTCTCCCTGACGCAGAAGGACCGGCGCAGGAACTATCAGGATCCCCTGAACATTCGATTTGATATCTTCAAGGTAAAAGTGGACATCCCGTGGGGTACTCAACTGGATTTAACACTGCAGTCTGCACATGAAATTTGTATTCTACCCAGGGCTTTTTTTGTAGAAAAAGCCCAGCCACAACTCATTAGCATAATAGGCCAAACCCACCAGCAGAAACTCATTAGCCTATTAGGCCACACCCCACCAACATAGTGCATTAGCATATTAGGCCACACCTCCATGTTATCAGAAGTGTGGCCATCCAGCCACACCCACCTTTTGCTTCTTATTCTGTTTACCTTGTTTGTTGTCAAAACCCCAGGGCTTCTTTGGTAGCAGGAACTTCTTTGCATGTTAGGCCACACACCCCTCATGTAGCCAATCCTAATGAGTTTCTGTTGTTAGATATGGCCTATTATGCTAATGAGTTCCTGCTGGGCGTGGCCAACATGGGAGCCAGCCAGAACTCCGTTCCTGTGCGTTCCTGCCCCAAAATAGCCCTGATTCTACCTTTTTCTTTCTAAATCAAAATACCAGTTTCAGAAACACCATAAACTTCCTACAAGGGCTGCCTTGCGCTTTCTGGCTCTTGGGGAGGCGGGGTATGCGTGTAAACACACAATAGGAATGTATACGTATTGTCACATGGGAACAGGAAGAAAGAAAAGGAACAGTACTTATTTCCTTCTGGGCTTCATCACCTTATTTGCTGATGGTCTTACGTGTCGCTTTTCTTTCTGCTTTTTCTCTTTTCAGGAGCCGGAAATGGTAACTGCACAATCTCTTTTTACCCATTTGAGGATTCTCTTTTTCTGTCGCTGCTACACCGGGAAGATATCTGGTGGAGGCTGATATGTAGAGTGGGGTGTGATTTGTGTCCGATTTGGTACCAAAACAGAAAGGGAAGTAAAAAAAACCACAAAAACTTTGAAAGGCTGTCCTCTCCAGGTTTGCAAAGAAAACAGCTACCTTCTACACGAATTAGTTGTCGGATATTTCAACTGCACTGCTTTCCTGTCTTGCTGACTGCAAAGTGGGGATACAAGCCCGCTGCACTGCAAGCCCCAGAGTTCAGCTGCTGGTGCATGCTTGCTTGTGTCAGGAAAGCAAGACAGCCACTTAACCCCGTTTTCTGCTCACTGCCACTTTTTGTGGGGAGCAGAAAGCAAGGGTTTCTCTGCACAAAGCAGCGGGGAGTGGAAAGCAGGGGTTTAAATAGCTCTGAGCCGTTTAACCCCATTTTCTGCTCTTCATGAACCGCCACCAACTGCCCACAGATTGCTTTAAAATTAGTGGAAATGTGTGGTGGCTCCACAAACTGGGCCAAATTCATCATGAACTTTCCTTTGTGAGCCAGTTTGTGCCCATCCCTACTTCCAACGCTGTTAGGACTGTTGTGTCCTTCCTGCCTAGTAGCCTAACGGCCCAGGCTAGCCTGATATCAGCAGAGCTTGGAAGCTATGCAGGGTCAGCCACAGTTAATACTTGGATGGGAGACCACCAAGAAAGACTGGGGTTGCTGTGCAGAGAAAGTTCAATGGCAAAGCGCCTCTGCTCATTTCTTGCCTTGAAAACCCATGGTCCTGGGGTTCCCGTGAGCCGGCTGTGGCACGCAATTATTAATAACATTTATTTGTTTGTTGAATTTGTGTTATATATTGCACTCAAGGTGGATGACACAGAGTGAGCCAATACAGTCAATAGGATGGGGACGTTCAATAAACCATGCAACAGGATTAGGGGGGTAGAACCAACCAGCAGCCTAAAAAATAGAGCAAAAGCAAGGCATCAGTATTAACGTGACACATTAAACGATGCAAAAAGTCCATAGGAGGATCCTAGTTTTAGCAAGCTACACACAGCAGTATAGGCCACCGTCCCTAATAGTTTTTCAAAGCAACTTTGGGAATCATTTAGTACAGGGCAACTCAGACCAACACGGCCACCCACCTGGACCTACCTTCATGGAGTTTCCAAACTGATTAACAGACAGCACTTTGCAGAAGGCTAGTCTGGATGGCGCCATGGCTTGGATCCAGGTGGCCAGACTGGCTGTAGAAAGGGAAGGGGCCGTCTTTCAGGCTAGGGTGAGTTGGAAGACAGCCTTTTTCGCCAGCGGCATTAAGTTATTCCTGGTTAGTTGACCAGTTGGTGGTGGCCCACCATGCAGTTGTAGAGCTGTCCACGGAGACTGGGCATCCTCTCCAGCAGAACTTTCTCAAGGATTGCAACTTTTCCTGCAGTACCTACAGCAGAAGAGCACAGCCCAGCGAAGAAAACTGCTCCAAAATCTCGAGAATGTCGGCTATTTTTTCGGAACAATGCGAGACATCGCGAGGTGGTTCCGTCTGCCCCCCGGGAATTACGTGATCATCCCCAGTGCCCATGAGCAGGAGGAGGAAACCGTCGACTTCACCCTCCGCATCTTCACCAAGAAGCGACACCAGTTTTTGTGAGTTCTCAAGTTATTTTAGGGATCGGGATTTTGGAAAGTTTTATCGTTTGAGATCAATAGCGTATGGCACACCGGTTTGTGGGTCTCTGGCTCTGAGATATTTTAAGAAGTGATGGTTTGGATCCCGTGGGCCCAATCTTCAAAGGGCAGAGCTTTATCCTGGGAGTCAATTCTTAGCATAATTCCAGCAGGTCAGTTTGGTTTTTGCCAGATGATAGAAGAGGAAAAGTGGAGAGAAAGGGAATGCCAGAAGAAGAGTGGGTAGAAGCAGTGAAAGAACAATGTACGTTAATGAAACGGATGCTGAGGGACAGTCAGGGTTTTTTCAAAGTCAGATTTATCGTGGAAATGATTGACTTGAAATATGGCCTGTTTACATTAGTGTTTATAATAGTTGATTGTTTGGACAGAATTTGAATTTTTTTGCGCACTGCAGGAGGTTTGGCAAATTAAGGATAAATTCTATAACGACGACAGTAATAACCTTTTCCTTTTCACATTGTTGTCAGCCACCTGGAACCGCGAGGAAAGGTGGGGTGCAAAGGTTTTAATAAAGAAAGAAAACATTAAATAGGAAAACAGGCCAATGTGCTTGCAATTTCTGACTAGGCCTGCAGACTTAGAAGTTGTTAATGATGTCAGAAGACGAAGAATTCCTAGCAGACTGGAAAGATTTTAAAGACTATTTAGAACTGAAATGGGATGTGAAAAATAGACTGCTCTGTTTCGATAGTTATTAATAATTGAGGTGTCGTAAGAAAAAGGACTGTAATTGTAAGTGAAAAGTTACCTAGTAGTAAAAAATAGAAAAGGAAAATGTTGGAAACTATGAACTGAATATGGAAAATGGATTGAATGTAAGAGAATATTGTTAGAAATGTTAATGGGGGCGGAGCATCGTTGGAAGCCAGGGGAGGGTGGGGGGAAACTTTCTTTTTTTTTTAGAAAAGGATATGTTAAGGATTGATTGCCGAATATGTAACATGCTAATACATCCTGTTAATAAATTTTCTTTTTTTTAAAAAAAAGAAGTTGTTAATGATGTCAACTTACCTTCCAGTGAGATCAACGGGGAAATCAGTGCCGCGGAGAAGGCCCTGCAGGTATTGGCTCATCCTTATCTGCTGCCACGTTGCATGTCGGTTTCGTGTACTGTGCTTTTTTTGGTCTGCCTAAATCCGGGATCTTAACTTTCACTGGAAACAAAGCAAGTTTCTAGTCCTCAAGGCTGTAATAAACACTCACCCACATATTGGCTGAGGCGAATGGAATCTCAAAACCTAGAACAGAGCAAAGCGTGATTTCCAGAGCTGAAGGACGAGAAGGCAGGTCGAGCCCCGTCAAGGTGTGCCTGTTTGGATGCTGCCTGGGAACTTTTTGAAGATGTCCTGAGTTCCAAAGACTACTCCCCTGAGGAGAAATTTTGGATTCTGTTCAATTCTCTCCCCAAGGCGTAACCCTCAAGGAGCTAGTACAACTGGCTATACCACTCTGAACACTGTGAAGTGTGTTAGCTCCATAACGCCTTAACCCCTGATAGAAAACTAGCACGTGGGATGTGGCCGTGGCCTAGTCTTCTCCTCGACATGCTCCTTGGGAAGCAGATATTGGGATATTTGGTTACTCTAGCAGAGTTTCGCCCAGTCATAGAAGCGTGAGACCGAGTGCAGTAAATAAATCTCCCAAGAAGTAGATTGCAAAAAAAAAGATAAAAACTTACATTTATTCAGGTAGAGCCAGTTCACATTCAGGTTGCAGCTGAAAAAGAAATAAAGGAGCCTCGTCTAAAGAGCGCTTTCCCTATCGCAAAGGGCCAGCTTGTCCGGCATCACGGGTATGGGCGCATGAGGACCTCGTCTCTACAGGAGAGGCCTGCAGAGAGAGACATGAGTCTCCATGGAAGGCCATGTGCAGAGAAGGAGAGGACAAAGGGAGAGGAGGGGTCAGAGAGAACAGCTCCCAGGTTAAGACAAAGACATCTGGAGCAGAAGTCCATCAGTGGCTATTAGCCACAGGGTATAGATGGGAACTCTCAGTCTGGGGCAGGTGATGCACTCTATTCTTGGTGCTGGAGGGGGGGGCAGCAGTGGGAGGGCTTCTGGTGTCCTGGCCCCACTGCTGGACCTCCTGATGGCCCCTGGTATATTTTGGCCACTTTGTGACACAGAGTGTTGGACTGGATGGGCCATTGGCCTGATTCAACATTGGCTTCTCTTATGTTCTTAGAAGCGTCCCATTCAAGGCGATAACACCCGTACACCCTTAGAGTGATGTAGGGGCCCCCCAGTCACTGTTCCCTCTAAGCTGAGTTAGTGTGAGCTAGCTCACAGTCTTTTAGCCTCCAGCTCACACATTTTTGTCTCAGTTCAGGGAGGGAGGGCTCCAGCGCAAACTGATTTCTGCAGCAGCCCAATGGCTCGCTCACAACTTGAATGCCAGCAGCTCACAAAGTAGAATTTTTGCTCACAAGACTCCATAGCTTAGCGGGAGCATTGCCCCCAGTGTCCGGGCATGCTGACTCGCTCTCTCCAACAGCAAATGTGTGCACAGAGTGGCGTTTAATGATGTGAGTCCCTGCCTTCAGCCCGAATGGTGCTGTTTACACGTAGCTTTTCTGCCCCAGGAAGAACTGGGCCTTAGAGGAAACCAGAGCATCTACTGGCTGTTCGGAATCTCTTGTGCTTCTGTGAAATGGGCAGGCGGGTAGTCTTCAGGGGCCCAAAGGAGATGCCTCCGTCGTCGAGCTGACCCCCTCTCTTTCTCCCAGGTGACGAGACCACTTAGAAACGGACTAAACCGGATCCTCTACAAGATTTTCGTGCAGGCGGCTGGGGAGGTAAGAGAGCAGAAGAGGATTTCTCAGCACAGTTACGAATGATGTATATATTTTTGCGGTCTGTGAACCTCTTGGTCAGGGCTATTTCGGGGCAAGAACGCAGAGGAAATGAAGTTCCGGCTGGCTTTAGAGTTGGCCACGCCCAGCAGGGACTCATTAGCTTAATAGGCCACACCCAACAGCAGAAACTCACTAGGATTGGCTACATGAGGGGTGTGTGGCCTAACATGCAAAGAAGTTCCTGCTCCAAAAAAAGCCCTGGGGTTTGACAACAAACAAGGTAAACAGAATAAGAAGCAAAAGGTGGGTGTGGCTGGATGACCACACTTCTGGTAACACGGGGGTGTGGCCTAATAGGCTAATGAGCTGTGCTGTCAGGGGTGTGGCCTAATATGCTAATGAGTTTCTGCTGTTGGGTGTGGCCTATCATGCTAATGAGTTCCTCCTGGGCTTTTCCTACAAAAAAAGTCCTGCTCTTGGTTTTTAATGATCAGGTTTGAATTTTGTAAACCTTTAATGTGAAAGGAGGTGACTTCTTCTGAGAAACCCTCAAGAAAAGAGAAAGTTTCTCTCAAGGGTTGTGCCCAGAGGTTAGGCTAGTGAGAGGTTAGGCTAGTGAGAGCCAGTTTGGTGTCGTGGTTAAGTGCATGGACTCTAATCTGGGAGAACCCACGCCTCCACTTGCACCTGCTGGATGACCTTGGGCAAGCCATAGTTCTGTTAGAGCTGTTCTTGAAAAAGAGCCGTTTCTGCCAGAGCTCTCTCAGTCCCGCCTACCTCACAGGGGTGTCTGTTGTGGGGAGGGGAAGGGAAAGGAGTTTGTCATCCGCTCTGAGACTCCCTTGGGTAGTGAAGGGCGGGGTATAAATCCAACCTCTTCTCTTCTTCTTCTGGGGGATGTGGCCCAGTGTTTGTCCGGCCACAGCCAGCAGCCCCGGGGAGTCAATAAGGGGCAGGGACTTGGCCGGCCAGCATCTCCGGGCAAGTTGATGTCACCTCCGATAAAAACTGGAAGTGATGTCATGGGACACTCTAGGATTTATAGAAGCTCTATGGTGAGATCTTACAGTGGGAGACACGGCAACTCTGAGGCTACACTCACTTGCCAAAAGGGGGCTCATGGACAGGGTGGCCCAGTGGTTGCAAACTGCATCGACCACAGTCAGGAACCGCCAACAAACAGAGAACCACAGTTCTGGCAAGGGCCAAGAAACAGCACTAGCCCTAAGATCCAGCAGACGCTGGGTCAGGCCGACAGCCCCGAAGCAGGCACTGAAAATGATGGGACCATTTCCAGCGTTGCCCAGTTGGATGGCTGGAGAGGATGCCAGGGGTGTGGGAAGGCATTCAAACAAGAGCAAGATGAGGACGAGGAGAAGGACTCCTCCAGGGCTCTCTCAAGGCAGGAAGAATAAGGAAAAGACGCAGGGTGGAGTGAACCTCTTCCTTCTGGTCTGAGGCAACCCACAAAGTGGGTGAGTGTATCCAAGCAGGGCTTATCCGAGAAGATCAAGAACGATTTTGGGAATCCCAGGAGGTGAACATAAGAACGTAAGAGAAGCCAGTGTTGGATCAGGCCAACGACTCATCCAGTCCAACACTCTCTGTGTCACACAGTGGCCAGAAATACCAGGTGCCATCAGGAGGTCTAGCAGTGGGGCCAGGACACCAGAAGCCCCTCCCACTGCTGCCCTTCTGCCCAGCACCAAGAAGACGGAGCATCACCTGCCCCAGAGTCCCTATCTATGCCTTGTGTCTAATAGCCACTGATGGATCTCTGCTTCGTATGCTTATCTAATTCTCTCTTGAAGCAGCCCATGCTTGTAGCCACCACCACCTCCTGGGGCAGTGAATTCCATGTGTTAATCACTCTTGGGGTGAAGAAAGTACTTCCTTTTATGATTATCTGTTCTAACCTGACTGCTCAACAATTTCATGGAGTGCCCACGAGTTCTTGTATTGTGAGAAAGGGAGAAAAGGACTTCTTTCTCGACCTGCTCTATCCCATGCATAATCTTATAAACCTCGATCATATCACCCCTTAGCCGTCATTTCTCCAAGCTAAAGAGCCCCAAGCGCTCTAACCTTTCTTCATAGGGAAAGTGTTCCAACCCTTTTATCACGTTAGTTGCCCTTTTCTGCACTTTTCCCCAATGCTATAACATCCTTTTTGAGGTGCAGTAGCATTTCCAAAAGCTGTGAGATAGAGGAATATAATTTAGTGTTACCTCTACACATGGAAACCAGGACTGGACTGGGACAGGGGCCATAAACAGTAAAAGCATCAGGGGCAACTGAAGAAGAAGGGGAGAGGCCTGGCGAGCCATTTGGAGGGATTTGGGGGTCTGTTTAGGACCATTAGCCCCTTCCTTGATTGGCTTAAAGAAGGAACAGAAGGCCTGCTGCCTTGTGGGAAATGGTGTCATGTGACTTTTCTTGGACTTTTCATTGTTTGTTCCAGGACCAGGAAGTAGGTATTCCTGAACTCCAGCACATTCTGAACGAGATGATAGATACAGGTAAGTGTCGTGGGAATGGCCTGGCACGTGTCTATTGTGTGTCAACCCTCTGGCCTTGGTTCTATGTCTTGGTGATGGCCCCGTACCTTAGGCCGTGATAGTGAACAAAGAAGGAAAGGCAGACCCGCTAGACAGCGGTCTGCAATGCCTTAACACACACACACACACAAGTTCCTTAAACATAAAATAGTTACTTTATTTAAGGGTTAGTATCAAGGTTAACACAGGGAAGGGGCTGGCACAGCCAATCGTTGAAAACAAAACCCCACAATGCACTATTCTTATTCTCTAAAGGACTTCCGAGCAAATACTGAGATAAAATAATAACAAAGTATTTCACTCACACACAGGGGTCATTTGGAGCTGGAGCGTGCAGGAGCGGAGCTCCGGCAGTTAGAAGCACAGGTGGCAGCAAGCCCTGCCCCCAGCTCCCAGCAGGGGCACACAGCAGCACGCGTAGCGTTCCTCCTGGGCCCAGATAGGCTACTCTGGGACTGGAATGACAGCCCCCAGAGTGGAAAGACAGTCTCTAGGGGTGGAGCCTGAGCGGTGGGTGTTGCCTTCTGACACACTTCCGGTGATATCAGGGGGTGTGGCACATGCAAATAAGTTATGTTAATGAGTTATGCTAATGAGCTCCTGCACCTCTTTTTCTCTGAAATGACCCCTGCTCACACACAGACAAAGACAAAGAAAGAACAGGGGACTCCGGGCTTTTCCAGAACCAGAGAGAGAGAGAGTTAGCACCCCTCTATCTGGCTTCAAGAATGAGCCCTGATGTCTTCTCAGGGTGGTCATTTTATACATTTTGATCAAAGGGTTGCCCAAGAATTCTCACATTTGTTAACTGCATCAATACTGACATCAAGCAAGGGGTTGATGTTTTACAATGTTCAAGAGATGTTCTCTTTCATTCTAATCGGCAGGGAAACAAATTGTTTACAGAACATGTCCAGATAACAGTTTACATTTTGAATTACAACACTGTGATGGTCCTTGTCAGGATATATGCACTGTGTTCTTTTGCTCATGAGATAACCCAGGGCTCTCAGAGTGATCTCTGATGTACAAGGAAAGTGTGAAACCAGATGCCCTAATACACTAGTGCCTTGTAATTAACTGTGTCTCTTTAACCAAAAGGGTCTTCCTGCCAGATGCAGGTCATAGTTCTCAATTTACATTTCTAACACCTCTAGTAATTTACTTTGTAGCTAAACCCTGGGAAAGGAATGCAGGCCTTTCCTGTATACATACTGTGACCTGGGCAACAGAGTGAAAAGCATTATGGGTGTACTTGCAGTGTGGCTAACAGACTAAAAGGCACAGAAAACAAATATTGGTTTATTATGAATCCAAACCGTATACATTCATAGTTTTGCTTCCCACAGTAAGTATCTATTGTTTCCCTGACTGTTCCCCTTTTGTCTAGTTTGCTCCCAAACTGTCTCTCATAGGGCTTTTCTGCATTCTCACCTTACTTGCTGGTGGTGAGTTCTTGTTCCATCAGAGTTTTTTCTCTTCTGTATGTCTTTTGCTCCCTCTAGTGGTCGATAAACACAGGCTTACTTCCAGCATATTGAACTTGCAGGATTTTATGCCAGACATAAATCTGTGTGATATCAAATCGACCAGTAGAGCACGTGCAGAACAGAGAACCCAAGAAACAGGAACTCACCAGTGAGTGAAATGAGAATGTGGGAAAACCCATACAGAATTTTGGATTTGGAAGGGACTTGAAACCCAGACAGTTGTGAAAGTCACCAAAGCTCTGCTACATATAAAGCTGGCAATCTTAGTACCAGCCCCCCCTCCATTTGATTTAACCAGTAGAATTCATCTCCCCCCACCCGGGTTTGGAACAGAATCTGGGAGTCCAAGTTTCTCTCTCTCTCTCTCTCTCTCTCTCTCTCTCTCTCTCTCTCATTCTCTCATTCTCTCATCCATTCAGTGTTTCTATATGTTTTGTGCTGGTAATAACACCCTCTTCTCACAACTTGGTTTCCCAGTGGCCCTGAAGCCTGACGGATTTTCCCAGGAAGCCTGCAGAGAAATCATTCAGCATTTCAGTGTATCCTTTTGCCTCTGGCAAAAAAGAGACACCAGAATCCTCTCTTCTTCATCAGCATCGTTTGGATCAGCCAGTGGAGGTCTCGGGTCCAAGCCTGGACACTTGGCTCTTTGTTATCCCAAAGGCAAAGAGAGAAATCTGGGGAGTGCCCATGTGAGCTCCCCTTTGCAGAAATGGTGCACGAGACCGAGTTTGGCTCACCATGTTCAGTCTCTCCCACCCGCCTGTGGCTTTTCTGAGGCTCATCGGTACCTTTCCAAGGCACAGGGCAAGAGGGTGGCTAGTGGGTGGCAACCCCGGTAGCTTCGGTGGGCTATTGTTCGGAGGATCCCCATGGTGGCCTTCAGTAGAACAACTAGATTCAAGCCCAGAAGCCCCTGAGAGTCTGGCAGGAGTTTTGAGGCATGATAGGGTTACCATATTTTGAAAAGCAAAAAAAGAGGAGGTTTTCCCAGGCCCGTAGTTACAGTGGGGCATCTCGGGGCTAGGCCCCCTGAATTGCTGGCAAGGCCCCCTGACTTCCCATCTAGCCCGGGGTGCCACGGCCTTCTCCCCCAGATTAAATTGATAGCCAGTGCCCCCTAAGAAATTTAAATGCCCCCTGACTTAAAAAATCCTGGCTACGGGCCTGGGTTTTCCCCAACGACTTCAAACAACCGAACACTGTGACAAATCTCATTTTAAATACCCTGACTATTGGTGCAGTGACAATTGCTATTAGCTAGGAATATTCCTAAGCTTCCTTGTTTTTAAACAACAACCATTTTAATTGATTCACTTAAGCTAAATAATAGCAACGGACACCGAAAGAGAGAGGGCGTGTCCTCTAAAAGGAGGACATCTGGTAACCCGAAGGTATGAGCTTTCGAGGGTCGAATCTCCCTTCCTCGGCTGTGTTGACCCCCCTCTCTGCCCTCCTCTGTTCCTTACTCCTGTAGAAAAGCCGCCAATATGCTATGTCTTCTTCCTTAACTAGGCAACAGACCCAGGGGACGGGCAAGCTCACACTAAGTGAATTTAAGCAACTCTGGACAAAAATAAATGAATGGGAGGTGAGTAGAGGAGTAGAAATCAATAGGGCAAAAGGCCAGGTTTGAGAGTCCTCTCTGCCACTTGGGTCGCTACTGTCGTGGCCAGTCCTGCGCCCAGAAGATCCAGTATGTATGTTGTCCACTTCTGATCCGTATACGATACTAGCTCGATCTTGCTTGCATAACCGCCCCCAAGATGCTAACCTCTTCTATATCCGCTCCGCAGGGTATCTTCACCCAGTATGACTCGTACTTGTGCGGCAGCGTGAACGTCAGTATGATTCGGATGGCTCTGGAAGCTGCAGGTTAATATGTTCTGTTCCGGTACCAACTTGTGAATGATTCTCCCTCCACCCCGTACTGATGCTTAGGCCCTGACCTGCAGTGGCCCAGGCGAGCCAGATCTTGTCAGATTTTGGACACTAAGCAGGTTCGGCCCTGGTCAGTACTTGGAAGGGAGACCACCGAGGAAGTGCAGGGTTGCTGCGGAGAGGCAGGCAGTGGCAAGCCACCTCTGAATATCTCTTGCCTCAAAAACCCTACCGGGTCACCATAAATCGGCTGTGACTTGAGGTCACTTTCCATCCCCCACTGATACTTTCTGGCAAGGATCTCCGGGGGTCAACATGCCCTGGCCACAGCTGGAAACAGGGCTGGTGATGTCATCTATGTGACCCATCGCAGTCCAATTCATGGGAAGAACCAAAATAATGGGATTTTCCGCATTTTCACTTCCCTCTCTTGTGTGTTCGTGTTGCCTCGGGTGTTTTTTCCTTGTTGCACATGTGTTTCGCTCCCTCTAGTGGTCGATTTAATATTACATTGGTTGATGTCCAGCATAAAAACCTGCAGTGTAAATCTACGGGGAGAGACGCCAGACATACACCAATGTAATATCGAATCAACCACTAGAGGGAGCCGAACACAGGGAAAACAGGCTTCCCCCCATACACACAAACAAAGAAAATTAGAATGTGGAAAAGCCCAGCCACTGGTATTTTGTACACACTGCTGTGGGCAATTCCTGATGGATTTCAGAAGCTACGGGATAGTTAAGGTTTTGAGGAGCTGGGGCCAGAAGTTTCTGCTTCTCTCTGCGCCCCCTTCCCCGTGGCTAGCGGAAATAGAATTATGCAGAGCAGACCAAAAATACAAATTTGCTGACAGATCTATGCAGTTCCTTTTGGCTTTCAGGTCCAAATGTTAATTAGAAACACACACAAGCTGGCTAACATTGCTGCGTCTGCTCATTCCTCACAGGTTTCAGTTTAAACAAGAAAACAGCCGAGGTCCTTGTGAAAAAATACAGCAAGCCTTGCCTTTATATCGACTTCGATGGCTTCGTGTGCTTCATGGTGCATCTGGAAAGCGTCTTCCGTAAGAGCCATCCCTCTGCCCCCCTTTTCTTACCAGGGTCATCATAGGCAGAGTATTTGGGGGGGGGGCTGCCCTTCCTCCCCAGGACCAAGAGTTACTCCATTTTAATCCTCGCAACGGTCCTATGACTTCAGACCTGAGATTTTCCCCAAGCCAACACGGAGCAGGGGTATGGACACAGGTATCCTTGGTCTTGCCCAATTGAGGATCTTATGACCTGGGCAAGACCTGTCTGTAAAAGAAACATCCGGGGTTTCCTTTCCTGGCTTCACAAACTTCCTGTTTCCTTCCCACAGGAAGATGCAAACGCCGGGATATCAATGGCGACGGAGTGGTCTACATGACTGAGAAGGAGGTGAGGAACCGGATGCTGACACCAGATGGTCACACCTAACGTCGCTCTCTCGCTTGGTACAGTGCCAGATTGGTGTGGTGGTGAAGAGCGGTGGACTCTGATCTGGGAGAACCGGGTTTGATTCCCCACCCCTCCACGTGCAGCCAGGCAGGTGACCTTGGGTCAGTCACAAGTTCTCTCTGTGCTCTCTCAGCCCCACCTGTCTCACAGGGTGCCTGTTGTGGGGAGAGGAAGGGAAGGTGATTGTCAGCCACTCCGAGACTCCTTTGGGTAGCGAAGAGCGGGGCGTAAAACCAACTCTTCTTCTTCTCTCTCAAACACACGGCCTCTTGGAAGTTCTGCATTAGAGCAATTTGGAAGAAATAATGTGTTGACTCCGAGTGCCCTATGACTTCGTTCCTGTGGGCAGGCACTCTCCTGGTATTGATCTAATACCAACACTGCATGAAGCTCTGTGCCCAGATGGCTGCCGTCAGAGGCGAAGAGAGAACATAAGAACATAAGAGAAGCCCATGTTGAATCAGGCCAATGGCCCATCTAGTCCAACACTCTGTCACACAGCAGCCAAAATATACCAGGTGCCATCAGGAGGTCCAGCAGTGGGACCAGGACACTAGCAGCCCTCCCACTGCTGCCCCCTCCAGCACCAAGAATAGAGTGCATCACCTGCCCCAGACTGAGAATTCCCAGCTATACCTTGTGGCTAATAGCCTCTGATGGACTTCTGCTCCACATGTTTATCTAATTCCCTCTTGAAACTGTCCATGCTTGCAGCTGCCACCACCTCCTGTGGCAGTGAATTCCACGTGTTAATCACTCTTTGGGTGAAGAAGTATTTCCTTTTATCTGTTCTAATCCGACTGCTCAGCAATTTCATGGAGTGCCCACGAGTTCTTGTCTTGTGAGAAAGGGAGAAAAGTACTTCTTTCTCAACCTGCTCAATCCCATTCATAATCTTATAAACCTCGATCATGTCACCCCTCAGCCGTCGTTTCTCCAAGGTAAAGAGCCCCAAGCGTTTTAACCTTTCTTCATAGGGAAGAGGAGAAGAGATTGGATTTATACCCCGCTCCTCACTACCCAAAGGAGTCTCAGAGCGGCTTACAAACTCCCTTCCCTTCCCCTCCCCACAACAGACACCCTGGGAGGTAGGTGGGGGCTGAGAGAACTCTGACAGAAACTGCTCTTTTTTTAAGAACAGCTCTTATCAGAACTACGGCTTGCCCAAGGTCATCCAGCCAGGTGCAAGCGGAGGAGTGGGGAATCAAACCCGGTTCTCCCAGATTAGAGTCCGCGCACTTCACCACTACACCAGACTGGCTCTCCACATCGAACTGGCTCTGGTGGCGTCGTTATAGCTCTTCATTACATTCATTCACTGCTTATTAAAGAGAGGGGAGGAGTTGTGGCTCAGTGGAAATGCCTTTGCTTTGGCTGCAGAAGGTCCCCGGTTCGATTCCCAGCATCTCCACTTAAAAGGATCAGGAGGTAGATGACATAAAAGACCTCTCTGCCCGTCGTAGACAGTGCTGACCTTGATGGACTGAGGGCCTGACGGGGACCTAATCCCAGAGGGAGGGCTTGGCCAAACAGGTCTTATTGGCACTTTCAACCTGATGTGCCTCGCCATTTTTGGCCCTCTCTGAATGGCAACAGTTTTTCGGCAAAGATGTCGGTGACAGGGAAACTCCGTGTCCGTGTACCGTCGTGGCTGATGGCAGCTTTCGGTGCAGAAGCAGGAATTCTGTATTTTGTATTCTGTATTTTATTGACCGGATTATTATTCAGTTGTGATATGCCAGGAAAGGTACGCGATACGATACGAAAGGAAACACAGCTTGCCTCCGTCCTCAGTACCCTCCCCTCCTTTCCTTCCGGCCATCTTTCACTGAAATCCCCGTTTTGTCTTAAATTAAAAGCACAGTCCAAATGCACCTTTGGCGTTCACCTGATTTCATTTGCTGTCTTCCAGTGGATGGAACTCGCCACCTCCGCCTGAGATAGAAGAGGCGAAGAAGCGACCTGGCGGTCCCGTCCCCCCCACTTCTAATCATCAGCAAATGTTTCGAATTACGCGTGGCCAAGAGCACCGATATTTCCAGGCAAGATGAAGCCCCCCTGCTTTTACAACCAGAAAATCTGCATTCTGCAATCAGTACGAATAGAGCACCGTTAAAAAAAACAAACAGCTACCTGCTTGGATTCCATCGTGCAAGATGTGATTTAAAAAAAATAATTCCTTGGTGTTTGTGTTAGGACGGCAACCAGCCCTCTTTGCTCTTTACACTGTAATGTCTCAAATAAATTCTTGTTGCTGATTAAAGGCACATTCTGAAAAGTCTCTTTTCTCGGCATTGCTGTTGCTACCGCTGGCTCAGCCGAGCACGGCCAGGAAACCCGGCTTTCGCCTCCCGTTTCCCTCTCCTTCAGGTTGTCCCAGGATTCCTGCCTTTAACTCTGCCCTGCAAAGCTGCAACCTCTGTACCCTTTTTGAGGTGATAATTAAGCAGAGGTTCGGTTCAGGTGGGAAGCCGTGTTGGTCTAAAGCAACGGAACCAAATTCGAGTCCGGTGGCACCTTCAAGACCAACAGAAGTTGGGTAATAAGCTTTCGGGTGCTTCTTCAGATACGTTGACATACCTCTGTGCAACCCATCTCACCACCTGAAAGAAAAGGACGCTGTTAGTTACCTCCATTCCTGAGAGGAGGCGGATGGAGCGTAACAGCAGGGTCTCAGTTAATTACTCTCAGCAGTCCACACTTAGAATCATAGAATGTTCATAGAACGTTAGAGTTGGAAAGGACCTTGAAGGTCATCTAGTCCAACCCCCTGCACTCTGCAGGAGCATAGCCAAAAGATAGCTCTACATACCTACAACATACCCGAAAGATGGTCGTCCAGTCTCCGCTTGAAAACATCCACCACCTCCCGAGCGGGGAGGGGACCTAAAGCTTTTTTAAAAATGAAGAGAGGGTCACTCCAGGCCTGTGTGTAGTCTGGGATTCAGGGAAAGATGACGGATCAGAGACGACGCCAGGTTCGCCTGACGATATGCCCACAGCAGTGACTTCAGGCCTAGCGAGATGCGCGGAACACCCAGTCGGAGCGATCAGTGAGACCGACTTGGCTTAGGAATACAGAACTCCAGCAGGAAGACACAGACAGGCATCTTTTTGGCTGACAGATCATGCGGCTTCCCTAAATATTAGGTTACAGGTTGAATTGGCGTGTCTGTGTGTGTGACAGCTATATAATCTGTCCCAGCTGCTGGTGCTCAGGCACATTTGAATGTGAATATCGTTTATGTATTCCTTATTGAGGGAGCTGCGGTGGCTCAAATGGTTAAGACGCTGAACTGCAGGCTGTGGAAGGTCAGTAGTTCAGCAGTTCGAGACCCGGGTGCCGGGTGCCACATGACGGGGTGAGCTCCCGTCTCTAGTTCCAGCTCCTGCCAACCTAGCAGTTCGAAAGCAAGAAATTGCAAGTAGATAAATAGGTACCACTTTGGTGGGAAGGGAACAGCGTTCCGTGCGCCTTGGTGTTTAGTCATGCCGGCCACATGACCACGGAAACGTCTTCGGACAGCGTTGGCTCTTCGGCTTTGAAACGGAGATGAGCACCGCAACCCTAGAGTCGGATTCGACTGGCTTTTGAGCAAGGGGAACCTTTACCTTTTTATTCCTTATTGATGCACTTGATATCCCACCTTCCTCCCCTGTGGGGGCCCAGAGTGTGGGCTCCCATCCTTCTCCTCTCCTCCATTTTATCCTCACGACAGCCCTGTGAGGTAGACCAGGCTCAGACAGGGTGACTGGACCGAGGCGACCCAACAACTGCCCATGGCACCCCAGGGATTCCATCCGGGGTGGGCCCCCAATCCCCTTGAGTTGGTCGCCGTTTTCCGGACTCTCTGCTTTGTTTTCTGCTCTGCCCGCCCACCCCCTATCTCCTGCTACGCGGACTGAGGCAGGCCCAAAACTGGGCCCTGTTGCTTCCCTTGCAAACAGCAGAGGGGCTTGCTCCAGGGGTACCCTTCTGTCCTTCCCCAGTGGGCCTCCAAGGCAGCTCTCCTGCCCCCCGTTTTAGCCTCACAACAACTGTGTGGGGTCTCTTGGTCTGCGACAGTGCAGGATCTACCCAAAGCCAGTCCCCACACGAGGCTCCGCGGCAGAGTGAGGATTCGAACCTGGGACTCCTCGACCCAAGCCCGACACTATGACCGCTTCACCACACTGCCTCAGGCAGCTGGATGCAGGGATGCCCAGAGCCGCCATGGCCCCCCCCATACCAGACACAGATTCCCCCTCTGTGCCCACCCCATGACCCTGATCGTCCAAACCAAAGATCAGCACAAAACAGGCTTGCCAGCCTCCAAGTGGAGGCTGGAGATCTCCGGGAATCACAACTGATCTCCACAAATCACTTGTTTATTACTTATTTAATATATTTCTGCCACTTCTTCTGGGAAAAGGACATTATACCCTCCCCTCCCTCAATCCCGCCACTCTCAGGCTCCACCCTCAAATCTCCAGGTATTTCCCGCCCCAGAGTTGGCAACCCAATCATAAGCCTCTTCTTCGGGCACGTTTGCAAGGACTGCTGCGTCCCTGCTGCGGCTGTGCCCACTTCGTGCCAGGAAAGCATGGAAGCTGCGCGGTGCCTGACTGCGCATCTCACCAGCAGCAGCCGCTGGACGGTATCGCGCAGCTCAGAGCGATTCCCTCCTGCCTGCGGCCAAAACGAGGTCGCACGCATGCGCCACCTTCCGCCACCAACCTCGCCCTCACTTCTCCGGGCTTCGAGCCCGGCTCTTCTGCTACATCGCGCTTGGCGATTGGTCCGGCTGCTTGAAGCACAACCTTCCGCCGCTTGCTATTGGTTACAGTCCCTAGAGAAACTCACGGGGGGTGGGGCAAGGGGAAAGCCACAAAGCCGAGCCAGCGGGGTTCACCCCCCCTCCCGTTGCTTAGTCACGCGATTGGTCCGAAGGATAGCGGCGGGGCGGGCCTGGGCGAGGCGCGGTGCGATTGGACGGCGGCGGGTGGAAGCCGGCGGCGGATTGGCTGGGTGGGGGAGCGGCCAGTGCGGGGCCTTCGGAGGCGAGGCGTGCAAGCGGCGGGTTCGGGCGGCCTCCGGGATCGGCGGCGGCGAGGAGGATGAGCGTGACGGGGACCCCCGCGGTGGTCTCGGTGTCCATCAGCAGCAGCCTCAACTCCTTCCGGGCCCTCAAGCGCTACGCCCGCGGGCTCACCATCGCCGAGTTCAAGGTACCCGGATGGAGGCGGGGCCCGGGGGGGCCTGGGAGGGAAGGGCCCCCCATTGGCCCCCCTAACACTGGGGGACACGCCCCCCGGAGAATGTGCGTCTGTCTGTCTGTCTGTCTGGGTGCACCAGTGTTCCCCCTGAGCTGAGCCTAGTGTGCGCCGGTTCACAGTTTTCTAGCCTCCAGCTCACCCATTTTTGCCTCCGCTCAGGAAGGAGGGGCTCCCCAGCCGGCTGACTGAGGCTGGCTCGCAACCAATGCTCCCTCTCAGCCAGTGGTTCTCAACCTGGGCTATCTATAAACAAAACATTGACATCGCTACCTTCAAGTACGACACCTTTATTGGCATATAAAACCTTTGTACCGGTAGGAGGGGGGGCACAGGAAGGAAACCAGGTCGGAAGGGGGGCCACGGGCGGAAAAAGGTTGAGAAACGCTGGTCTAAGCTGTGGAGTCTTGGGAGCAAAAATTCTACTTGGTGAGCTACTGGCGTTAAAAGTTGTGACAGCGAGAGATTGGGCTGCTGCGTCAATTAAGTTGGCTCTGGAGCCCTCCCTTCCTGAGCGAAGGCAACAATGGGTGAGCCGGAGGCTAAAAACCTGCGAGCCTGGCTCACGCTAACTCAGCTTAGAGGGGACACTGCTCACAACTGTAATGCCCGGAGCGCACAAAGCAATGCTCCCTCTAAGCCCTGGAGTCCTGTGAGCAGCAATTCTACGTGGTGAGCTACTCTGGCGTTGAAGCTTTAAGCGAGCGATTTGGCTGCTGCCTAAATTTAGTTTGCTCTGGAGCCCTCCCTTCCCGAGCAAAGGAAAAAAATGTGTGAGCCGAAGGCTAAAAAGCTGTAAGCTGGCTCACACTAACTCAGCTTAGAGGGAACGCTGTCACAAGGTAGAATGTTTGCTCACAGGACTCCACAGCTTAGAGGGAGCATTGGTGTGTGTATGTATATATGTGTGTGTCTGTATATGTGTGCATGTAGTCACATATGTGTGTTTATACATATATGTGTGTGTTTATATGTGTGTATGCATATATCTATATGTATATGTGTGGGTATATGTCTATATGTATATGCATATATGTGTGTGTCTCTGTGTATGTGTGTATATATATATATATATGCATATGTATATATGTGTGTGTATATGTTTCTCTACGTGCATGTGTGTGTGTGTATATATATATATGTATGCATATGTGTGAGTGTGAGTGTATATATAAGTAGTTATATGCTTGTATATGTGTGTGTGTATATATATTTTTGTCTATATGTGAATGTATATATGTGTGTGTGTCTATATGTGTATGTATATGTATATATGTGTGCCTGTATAAGAACATAAGAACACAAGAGAAGCCACTGTTGGATCAGGCCAATGGCCCATCTAGTCCAACACTCTGGGTTACACAGTGGCCAGAAATACCAGGGGCCATCAGGAGGTCCAGCAGTGGGGCCAGGACACTAGAAGCCCTCCCACTGCTGCCCCCCCCCAAGCCCCAAGAATACAGAGCATCACTTGCCCCAGACCGAGAGTTCCTATAAGAACATAAGAGAAGCCAGTGTTGAATCAGGCCGATGGCCCACCCAGTCCAACACTCTGTCACGCAGTGGCCAAAAATACCAGGGGCCATCAGGAGGTCCAGCAGTGGGGCCAGGACACTAGAAGGCCTCCCACTGCTGCCCCCCCTCCAAGCCCCAAGAATACAGAGCATCACTTGCCCCAGACCGAGAGTTCCTATAAGAACATAAGAGAAGCCAGTGTTGAATCAGGCCGATGGCCCACCCAGTCCAACACTCTGTCACGCAGTGGCCAAAAATACCAGGGGCCATCAGGAGGTCCAGCAGTGGGGCCAGGGCACGAGAAGCCCTCCCACTGCTGCTCCCCCCCAGCATCAAGAATAGAGTGCATCACCTGCCCCAGACATATATGTTTCTATATGTGTGTGAGTATATAGACATCCCTAAAACAGATGAAACACCTGGGGCTTGGGTCGTCAGATCCAGGCTGAGAAATTCCTGGAGATTAGGGGGGAAGGAGCCTGGGGAGGACAGGGACCTCAGCGGGGGGCAGTGCCACAGAGTCCACCCTCCAAAGCATCCATTTCTTCCACGGGAACTGATCTCTGTAGTCTGGAGATGAGCTGGAATTCCGGGGGATCCCCAGGCCCCACCTGGAGGCTGGCATCCCTGTCTGGAACTGGCGCTGCCCAACAGCGCGTGAAGCTGCCGTCTACTGACTCACACTATTGGTCCCTTAGCATCTGTATTGTCTGCTCAGACTGGCAGTGGCTCTCCAGGGTCTCTCAGGCAGAAGGCTTGCCCGTCACCCGCCTGGACCTTTTAACTGGAGATGCCGGGGATCGAACCTGGGACCTTCCACATGCCAAGCAGACGCTCTGCCCCTGAGCCACGGCCCCTCCGATCATTTCGTAGTGCTTAATTTAGGCTTCTGTTTTCCTAGCCATGAGGACTAGAAGCTCACTCAGTTTATTTTAAAACTAAAGGTTTGATGCTGAGCTAGCACTGTCGCCGTGCGGCATACGCGTGGCATCATGTGGCATCAGCTGCCACTAAGGAGCAGGGCCCTGATGGTTCACGTCCAAGTGGTTCATGGTCAAAGGCAGGATGGTGCCAGCGCCTGTGTGCCCAGGCGGAGCCCAAAAGGTGGGGAAAGAGAGAACTGTGGCCCTTTTGTTACCAGTGGCCGCTTTAGTGGGGCGTGTCCACGCAGGTCGATTTCCACATTGTCCATCTGGCAGTAAACAGAAGGTGTCCCTTGGGGGAAAAAAAGGGACTCCCCCAGCTTTGACGTTAGGGCACAGCTTGAGTTTTTGTGCAGAACTGCTAGACTGAGAACTGCGTGGCGTGCTGGCGGCCATGGAGATCGGTTACACTCACAGAGCATCTCCGCGGATGGCACTGTTGGCCTCGCTTTCCTTTCTGCTGCGTAGAAAGCCGTGGCTTTCCGCTCGCCGTCCCTCTCCGGCTGATCTTCCGCTTGCTCCGAGCGACAGACGCACTTCTCCGTACGTCCATCCTCTTTGGAGAGGGTTTGTGTGTTGTGTGTGTGTGTCTCTCTCTCTCTCCCTGGTTTCCTGCTCGTTTTGATCTGCGCATCTTTCCTTTGTGCGTGGCGGAGCGTTGCCGGCCCCCATTTTGAGCTGCAGTTCCCCTGCAAACAGAAAACCCTTTTGTGTGCCGTGCATCCAAACCGGGATTAATTGTGGCTCGGCGGTTGGTGGCTGGCGTCCAGTCGCATAAGCCTGCCAGCCGGTTCGTTCTCTCTCTCTCTCCCTGCTCCCCTCCCTGGTTGTGGTGCATAGCTCTGACCTGGCATTTCCCACCTTAATTTTCTTCCAGCAGAGAGGAACAAGGGTGAAATTTTAGAGACAGGGGTGGGATGGCTGAGACTCCCCCCCCCCCCCACAGCTATCTTCCTGACCTCCGAACTCACCTCTCGGTCCTGGTGCGCAGTTTGAGAGTGACCCTCGACTGTCGGATGCGCCCCTTCTGCTGTGGGGGCTCTGAGATGCCCAGCGGTAGCTTAGTTCCGAATTACTTCCGCGGTTCCTGTCGAGTGGGGAGAGAGGGGAGAGAGGCTTGCACGGCTCCTGACTGTTTTCTTAAATTCTGCCTTGTCTGTCTTGTCAACAGTGTAAGTTGGAGCTAGTGGTGGGCAGCCCGGCGTCATGTATGGACCTGGAGCTCTATACGCCGGACGACAAGTTCGTGATGAAACTGGACAGCGACGAGGCCTTGCTGGGCTCTTACCCCATCGACGACGGGTGCAGGATCCATGTGAGTACTGAACAGCTCCTTTTCTACGGAAAGCTGCGAAGGACTCTCCTGGTACTGAAGAATTCCGTCCAGTGATGGCCAGTCCCAGGGACTGGGTTGCGGTATCACAGAATCGCAGAGTCGAAAGGGGCCCTAGAGGCCATCTAGTCCAACCCCCTGGTCAGTGCAGGATCAGCCTGAAGCATCCCTGACAAGTGTCGGTCCAGCCACTGCTTGAAGACGGCCAGGGAGGGGAAGCTCACCACCCACCTAGGCAGCTGGTTCCACTGCTGAGTTAGGACCATAGAATCACCCAGAGTCGGAAGGGGCCCTAGAGGCCATCCAGTCCAACCCCCTGCTTAATAATGCAGGACCAGCCTAGAGCAGGAGTAGCCAAACTCGCTTAACGTAAGAGCCACACAGAATAAGCGTCAGATGTCCGAGAGCCGCACGACACGAAAAAATATCATGTGTTTTTTATTGAAAAATATGCAAGATTTGCTTTTTTTTTTACAAATGTTAAAGGAGACTGCCAAAAATACAAGCAAAAGGGGTAAAAATAGATATCGATAATGATATCTATTTGTCCAATGATATTTGTAGGCTTGGGGGGGAGGGCTAGAAGCATGTGTGGTTTTCCACCCTGGGGGGAAGCTAGAAGCAAAGGAGTGGGCTGAGGCTGAGGCAGGGGTGGAGACAGAGGTCACGGCTTCCTGAAGGCCACCGCCGTAGGCAGCTGCTCTGTTGGCAGTGCAATTCATACCAGGGGAGCCAGCGGTCGCTTAAAGGAGACAGCAGAGGTGGAAGTGTGAGCAGCCAATTGTCTTGGAAATCCTGTTCTCACCTGGTGCTGGAAACTCAAGCGATGGCGCCTGGGGAATGGCTGAGGAGAGCTTGTTCTGCAACTCGGCGGGGCCAGAACTGAAAAGGCCCTGCTCTTTCTCGTAATGGCTGGCCTCCTCTTTCAGAGGGTGGCGGAGCAGGGCCTCCAGCGAGGATTGGAAACGCCGGGCAGGAAGCGTTCTTTCGATGGCCCCGGTCCCAAGCTCGGAGCAGCAAGCTGACGGAAAAGCTTGTCTCGACAACCTCCCTTAACAGAAACGCCGGGATGTTGAGGCAACTCTCTCGCTTTGGGCCCTGCAGGTTATCGACCGGAGCGGTACGCAGCTTGGGGAATACGAAGACGTGTCAAAGGTAGAGAAGTTCCAGATTCCTGATTCTGACTATGAGAAAAGAACAGGTGAGATGGGAGAGAACCCTCCCCGAATGAGTCTGGGTACAGAGAGACCTGAGAAGTTCTGCCCGCTGGCTGCGGGTATTGCTTTACTCGGTTCGACCGTAATGTCAGTCAGTCCATCAACCGAACAATCAATCATTGGGCCACTTGTTCCCGAAATGTGGTCATGGGTTTATGTGTTCAGGGCTCCAAGGCACTGGGGCTGTGGGTTCAGTTCTGTCTGAAACCGTCTCAAGGGAAGCTAGCTTACCCGTTCGTAATGGGTGGATCTTTTCCTGGCCGGCTCAGGCTTCCCGAGCTGCTGCGTGCATTCCAGGTTTTGGTAAAGCTTCCAATCCCCACGTCTCACCGATATAAAATGTCCCCTGGCAGTGATGCGGCTCAGATACCAAATTATTGATTTAAAACATTTTTCTGCTGCCTTCCCAGTTTGGCGTAGTGGTGAGGAGCGTGGACGCTCATCTGGGAGAACCGGGTTTGATTCCCCACTCGTCCACATGCAGCCGCTGGTGTGACCTTGGGTCAGTCACAAGTTCTCTCCGAGCTGTTCTCTCAAGGGCAGTCCTCGAAAGAGCACTCTCAGCCCCACCTGCCTCACAGGCAATGCTCCCTCTAAGCCGTGGAGTCTTGGGAGCAAAAATTCTACTCTGTGAGCTACTGGCATTAAAGTTGTGAGCGAGCGATTTGGCTGCTACATCAATTAGTCTGCTCTGGAGCCCTCCTTCCGGAGCTGAGACAAAAGTGTGTGAGCCGGAGGCTAAAAAACTGTGAGCTAGCTCACACTAACTCAGCTTAGAGGGAACACTGCTCCCAGGGTGTCTGTTGTGGGGAGGGGGAAGGGAAAGGAGATTGTAAGCCGCTCTGAGACTCCTTCGGGTAGTGAAGGGCAGGGTGTAAATCCAATCTCTCTCTGTCTCTCTCTCTCTCTTTCTGGGAGAACCGGGTTTGATTCCCCACTCCTCCACATGCAGCTGCTGGTGTGACCTTGGGTCAGTCACAAGTTCTCTCAGAGCTGTTCTCTTAAGGGCGGTCCTCGAGAGAGCTCTCTCCGCCCCACCGACCTCACAGGGTGTCTGTTGTGGGGAGGGGAAGGCGATTGTAAGCGGCTCTGAGACTCTGAGTGAAGGGTGGGGTATAATAAGCCCAGTGTCACCTCTGCTCGTAAAAACAGATATTTATTTATCTATCAGGACTTCTATCGCACCCTACCCAGCAAGCAGGCTCAGGACGACTCACATCGTAGCACATAGAAAAACCCCAATTTGATAAAGCCATCAGCATATTAAAGCGAATTCTAACAGCGTTAACATTGAAAAGGCCAATTTAAAATACCTGATGGCCATTAGTTTCGTTTCAGTGTGTTCTAGACCCGTGCCAGGTAGGGGCAGTGGAGCGCTTCGTTGGTATAGATTAGCTGCTCCCGGCGCCAATTAATATAAATAGCACCATGGAGTGACTGAAAGCAACAGAGACCAATGTTGTTTGACTTCTGCTGCCTCAACCGAAGGCCTGGCGGGATAGCTCCAATCTTAAATAAAGATCACATGTGCGAAAAATTTACAAAGGCTATCGATGCTATGCCTTTTAAAATAAACGACCTGCGTGGTGTGATTTCTGAGTGCTGAGCCGCATGTGGTTGTTTTCGGGAACAGGAGGCTTTCTCTGGCACCATCTGCATCTAACAGTCACTCTGTCGTTTTGCCAAACCCGCCATGGAACAGAAAAAGATGTGGCTCAAAACCACATTCAGATACCCCGGGGCCGACACCGTACTGACTGCAGAGTCGACCCTGAACGGCCATGAAACGGCCATAAATCTGTGCAGACAGCTACCATAAAACTGAGAGATCAAACGAAGGGAAAGCGGACTGCAGTCTGGACACTGCCATAAAATCCGACAATCGATCAAAGTGAAAGTGGCATGCAATGCAGAGGGGAATTTCTGTTCCAGCATGGGTTTGGTAAAACAGCGGAGTGAATGCTAGATGCAGATTGGGCCTCTGTTTCCCTGTATTGAGGTGAGGGGCTGTGGCTCAGTGGCAGAACAGAAGGTCCCAGGTTCGATCCCCAGCATCTCCATTTAAAAGGACCAGGCAGGAGGTGATGGGAAAGACCTCCGCCCGAGACCCTGGAGAGCCATGAAGTGGGGCTGTAGCTCAGTGGCAGAGCATCTGCTTGGCAGGCGGAAAGTCCCAGGTTCGATCCCTGGCATTCTCCAGTTAAAAGGACCAGGCAGGAGGGGATGGGAAAGATCTCAGCCTGAGACCGTGGAGAGCCATGAAGTGGGGCTGTGGCTCAGTGGCAGAGCCTCTGCTTGGCAGGCAGAAGGTCCCAGGTTCGAATCCCGGCATCTCCAGTTAAAAGGACCAGGCAGGAGGTGATGGGAAAGACCTCCGCCTGAGACCCTGGAGAGCCATGAAGTGGGGCTGTGGCTCTCAGTGGCAGAGCCTCTGCTTGGCAGGCAGAAGGTCCCAGGTTCGAATCCCGGCATCTCCAGTTAAAAGGACCAGGCAGGAGGTGATGGGAAAGACCTCCGCCTGAGATCCTGGAGAGCCATGAAGTGGGGCTGTGGCTCAGTGGCAGAGCCTCTGCTTGGCAGGCAGAAGGTCCCAGGTTCCATCCCCGGCATCTCCAGTTAAAAGGACCAGGCAGGAGGGGATGGGAAAGACCTCCGCCCGAGACCCTGGAGAGCCGCTGTCAGCCTGAGTAGACACAGTTGACTTTGCTGGACCGAGTTCGGTCTAAGATGTCTTCTCTCTGGTCCGCAGATTCAGCCCGCTCCTTCTTGAAACGCAACAAACTGGGGCAGTACAACGAGGAAGATATGGTGAAGAAAGAAGCCGAGCAGAAGCAGAAGTTGGCGGAGGAGAAGGCCCTGGCGGAGGCCATTCCCGTGGGATCCAGGTGTGAGGTGCGGGTGATGGGGCAGCCGAACAAACGCGGGATGGTGATGTACGCTGGTGAGTACAGCAGGGACCCCCAAACTGCTATCCATCGGGGTGGTGGTGGGGAGTGGGGTATTTAAAAACAGTCTGTAGAAAGCAGTGGGGAAAATGTTTCTCTTTCCTTGAACGAGCTCTCTTTGGACTTGGACGTTCGACCTTCAGGTAGAGCAGCCAGTCCGAGTCCACTGCTACCTTCGGAGACCAACAAGATTTTGGGGGTTATGAGCTTTAGAGCAGGGGTCCTCAAACTACGGCCCGCGGGCCACATGCGGCCCGCCGAGGACATTTATATGGCCCGCCGGGTGTTTATGCCCCCCCCCCCACCCGGAGCCGCCTCCTCCTCCTCGGGGAGCGCAGCAGCAACGCCTCCGCCCGCCTGCCGGGCTCCTCCTCCCGAGTAGCCCCATTGGGAGAGGTGCCTTCGAGGGCGCGGCGGAGAGCAGCCCGGGTGGAGCTCCTCCCAGCGGGGCAGGCGCCTCCTCCCCCCCCCAGCCCAGGCGGGGTTCAGCCGGAGTGTCCGGGGACGGGGGGCCTGCGGAGAAGAAGCCACGTGGAGCAGCCAGGCAGGGCAGCAGCGGCGAAGGGGAAGGGTCCCGGGAAGGGAGTCGCTCGCGGGGGGGTGGGCAGCTGCCGGGAGGTCCTGGGAGGGAGGGAGGGAGGCGGGGGACACGCTCGGCCATGGTTGCTGACTCCGGGGTAGAGAATTCCTGCACATTTGGGGGGAAGGTACATTCCGGGAAAGGTCTGTTTGGGCGGGGGGGGGAGTGTGCATAGGAATTTGTTCATAGTTTTTGTTTTTACTATAGTCCGGCCCTCCAACGGTCTGAGGGACAGTGAACTGGCCCCCTGTTTAAAAAGTTTGAGGACCCCTGCTTTAGAGAGTCGAAGCTTCCTTCGTTGGATCCTTTTGAGTTTTGACTCTCGGAGGCTTACATGCAAAATCCAGCCGTTCTGCTACCGACCCTCTGAAGTGCTCTTCGGATAGTGCAGACTCAAAAGGGCGGTTTCAGCAGAATCGGAATTCAGGACTCGAATGAGGATTATGAGCCGTGCTCCCTCTCTGTGGCGTCTTGTGAGCAAAAATTCTACTCTTTGAGCTGCTGGCATTAGGGTTGTGAGCAAGCGATTTGACTACGGCATAAATTAGTTGGCTCTGGAGCCCTCCTTCCTGAGCAAAGACAAAAATGGGTGAACCGGCGGCTAAAAAACTGTGAGCTAGCTCACACTGACTCAGCTTAGAGGGAACAGTGATTATGAGTCTGTCTTTCATCTGCAAAAACAAATGGGCCTCTGAAAGGCAAAACTAAGGCTCTAGTCCTTGGTGTGCCTCTTAGGAGGCAAGTCACATTGAACTGGGCGGGACTGTGTTTGAATGAGCATACTTGGCACTGGATTGTGAACCCCCCGGCCTGTAAGATGCCTTCTCTTTGCTCTTTTCAGGCTTAACGGAGTTCAAGCCTGGCTACTGGATCGGCATAAAGTACGATGAACCTTTGGGGAAGCATGACGGCAGGTAAGCGCATTTCTTTAATTAAAACAACCGGGCACCTATCCCAAAACAGTCACACTAAAATGAATACGTCCACAGTGGCATTCGAAATAGAAATACAATCACATTGCAAACAGAAATCAGCCATGAAATACTGTGGCAATAACACAGCAGCAGCAATATTCTTCGAAGAGTATCAGGTGGTAAATATAATAAAAGGCCTTTTCCATTCTCATTTGCCTCACTTGTAAGTTCTCGTGCCTTGGTTTCTTTCCCCTGTTCTCTGTGTGTGTTCTTCTCCCTCTAGTGGTCAGTTCGATATTACACAGGTGTGTGCCCAGCGTGAAAACCTGCCGTTTAAATCTGCAGGGAGATACGCCAGACATAAACCGGTGTAGTATTGAATCGACCACTAGAGGGAGCAGAACATGTGTGGAACAGAATGCCCCGTACCCCCTGAAACAGGAACTCCCAAGCCAGGAAAATGTGAATGCAGAAAAGCCCAAAGCGGCAGTGGGAGGTAGTTGAAATAGCAGCCAAGTGACTCTTACCAAATTTGTCTTCAATAAATCAGCAACAGGTAGAATCATAGAATCACAGAGTCGGAGGGGGCCATTCAGGCCGTCTAGTCCAACCCTCTGCTCAGTGCAGGATCAGCCTAGATGTTCAGAGGCAGTCAGCTGCTGAATCCCAGAGCCAGGAGGCAACATCAGGGGAAATGTTTGGCCTCTGTGCCCTGTAGTTGGGCCTATAGAGGAACTGGTTGGCCACTGTGTGAGGCAGGATGCTGGACTAGAGGGACCCCTGCTGGTCTGATCTGGCAGGGCTAATGTTCTTATGAAGGCCTCGGCCTCTCTGCCCTGTTGTTGGCCCTCCAGAGGAACTGGCTGGCCGCTGTGTGAGACAGGATGCTGGACTAGAGGGACCCTCACTGGTCTGACCCAGCAGGGCTCTTCCAATGTTCTTATCTGACAAAGAGTTTTTAAAACTTCCCTATGTGGTGCATAGGGGAGGGCCCCATGCCCCTGGAAATCCTGTCCGATATCTCTTCGCTTTGCTCTCTGGAACTCCCAGGTACGCCCTGCAGCTTTGTATTGCATTCGGTGCTTCACGCCGTTGAGTTTCTCTCTTTTTTGTAAGCTGCGTCGGGTTGTGTTATTTTTACAGAAAGGTGACCTCATTGTTGTCTAACAAGCGTCCAATGGCCGCCAGCCCTAGTGTGATTTTTGGTCTCCTTCCTCCTACAGCGTCGGCGGGAAGCGATACTTCGAGTGCCAGCCGAAATACGGAGCCTTCGTGAAGCCGCAGCACGTCACGGTGGGGGATTTCCCGGAAGAGGACTACGAATTGGACGATGAGATGTGAAGGGGAGGGGGGGGCAGAGGAACCCGGGGAGGATTACTGTCGCCTCTCTGTGTGCCACCATTTCCGGGGTGTGCCGCTGCCACGCACTGCAGGCGAGCCGACGGGAGAAGACCTGACTGCTGCTGTCTTTTTTGTTGCCGTTTGGATTGCTTTTCTTTTTTCTCCCCCACTCGTACGTGTCCGTTCAGACCCCCACTTTGTATGTTCTCACACACTCACCTTTCTGCGCCGGTTTGGTAAGATAGAGAATACTGGAGTGGCTTAGCAGTCTGTCAAGTGGCGGGCGAGGGGGCTGCTCTCTCCCCGGCCACCTCCTGCCGCGCAGCCGAGGGGTTCCGGAAGCGGTTAGGCTTTTGATTGAAGTGCCGCCAGGGAGGCACAGGGACTCTGCCGTGGGACTTTGCGCTCGTGTGGCGTCTCGCGCAAACGTGGGTGCCGCCTGTGTTAAGCGACTCTGCACCCCTGACGCTGTGGTGTCTCTTAGCACAGAGCCCCCCGCCGCCCCCCGGGAGAGCGCGTTTGGTGTCACGTTTGAAGCAGGCCTCGTGTCGCTGCCGATACGATATCCTTTCTACGAATCTAAACCGAGACATTTCTGTGACCGTGCGTCGTCGTCGTTTTTTTTCTTTTTTGCCATTGTTTTACGAGTTATTATTTTTTTTTCCGTTTTGTGCCGTTGGTTGATGCGATGTGATAATTCACAGGTTTTAAGAAAATGGAACCTGGGCGAGGAGAAATACATTCCACGCAGGAGTTCTTTGTGCGCTCTCCTTGTTTTATCTTTCGCGCTGTGCTCCGGGGGTGTGAACCTGAGGCCTGGCGGGAGTACCGTTCTGTATGAAGCTCTTTCGTACCGAACCAGACTGCCTCCTTAGGCCCTGTCCGCTCTGACCGGCAGTGGCTGTCCAAGGTTTCCGGTGGCCTCAGCCCCGGCCTTGATGGCAGCAAGACTCTTTTTCTCTGGGAATGCCATGCCTTCAGCAAAATCCTCCCTTAGTCACACCTTATGTCTGGGGTCTCCGGCACGGTGCCCGTGGGTCCCCGGGCCACCTCTCAGCACAATTTCCTGTGTTTTCAGAAAGTGGGTGGGGCCAGGGAGGGCTTTTTGCCCAGCAGGGCTTCTGATTGGCTGTTGGAGATTTGATTGACTGTGTGGAATATTTTTTTTAGAAAACGTTGCTTTGGCAGCAGCTGCCACCGCAGCAAAAGGGTATTCTACACTCTGTGACTGAAATTAAGAGGGGGAGGAGATTGGATCTATACCCCGCCCTTCACTACCCAAAGGAGTCTCAGAGCGGCTCACAAACTCCTTTGCCTTCCCCTCCCCATAACAGACACTCTTGTTAGGTAGGTGGGGCTGAGAGAGCTCTGACAGAAACTGCTCTTTTTCAAGAACAGCTCTTATCAGAACTATGGCTTGCCCAAGGTCATCCAGCAGGTGCAAGTGGAGGCGTGAGGGAATCAAACCTGGTTCTCCCAGATTAGAGTCCGCGCACTTAACCACTACACCAAACTGGCTCCCTGTGGCAATCATTTTGTGGCTGGCTCCACCTCCGGCGGCAGCCATTTTGTGGCCACACCCACCATGTTGAGTCAGAATTCCAGATGTGCCCGCAGGCTCCAAAAAGGCCAGGGGAACCCCCACCCCCCGTCTTACGTTATTGGCTGCTTTTCTCCCAAATACAAAAAAGCGGACATCGATCGGTTGAAATTCAGGCAATTCGCATTAAAGAAGCTCAAGCCGTTACCATGAAATCTATCCAAGGGCAAAATGAGAAACCAGTTTAAGGCCGAGCCCTTCTGCATTGCCCTGCCTCCTGCCGTGTTTTCTGAACTGCACAAGGGGTGGTGGGGGACACACACCCACTGTACAAAGTCGGGGCTGCCCCAGACACTGTTCCAGGCCAAGCAGCGGCCCACCTGGCCTCTGTTAGAGAAAGACCAGGGAACACGCCTCCATGGACAAGGGTGTGGGTTGGAGTTGGGAAATTCCTGGTAGGTTTGGGAGCGGTGCCAGGGTTTGAAGAAGAAGGAGATTGGATTTATACCCCGGGCCCTTCACTCAGAGTCTCAGAGCGGCTTACAATCTCCTTTCCCTTCCTCTCCCCACAACAGACACACCCTGTGAGGTAGGTGGGGCCGAGAGAGCTCTGAGAGAACTGCTCTTGAGAGAACGTGTGACTGCCCCAAAGTCACCCAGCTGGGTGCACGGGGAGAAGGAGTGGGGAATCAAACCTGGTTCTCCTTATTAGAGTCCGCGCACTTAACCACAGCTCCAAATTGGCTCTTGAGGAATGGAAGGGACCCCGGTGGGGTATAACGCTCATGCAGTTCATCACCCTCCAAAACAGGCCATTTTCTCCAGAGGAACTGGTCTCTATAGGCTGGAGGGCAGTTGTAATTCCAGGGGATCTCCAGGCCCCACCTGGAGGTTGGCAACCCATTGGGTACATGGGCAGGCCCCTTCTAGCTGTTTCTTCTGGGCATGTGGCTCAATTGTGACTCACCCTATTCCTCTCCCAAGCCTCGATTTCTTCTCTGGGCTCCTTCTTGCTCATTTAGAGAAGAGAAGAAGAAGAGATTGATACCCCGCCTGTCACTCCGGAGTCTCAGAGCGGCCTACAAACTCCTTTCCCTTCCCGTCCCCACAACAGACACCCTGTGAGGCAGGTGGGGCTGAGAGGCTCTGTTGAGGACTGCCCTTGAGAGAACTGCTCTGAAAGAACTTGTGAGTGACCCCAGGACACCCAGCTGGCTGCATGTGGAAGAGTGGGGAATCGAACCCGGTTCTCCCAGATTAGAGTCTGCACACTTATCCACTACACCAAACTGGCTCTCAGTACAGATTTTAGTACAGATTTTGTTCCCGCAGTCTCTGGGTAGGGATCCTGTCACTCCGGGAGCCGGTACATCGCACCCGGCCCAGGGCTGGCCCAGAATAAATGCAGCAAATGGGGAGTGAGGCAGGCTTCTCTCTCTCACATTCTACTTCCAGCGGTGGGACGGCTGACATCAGTTCAAAAAGCAAGTGCTATTAAACAAGAGCCTCGTAGCACCTTAAGAGAGATAACATCGGCACGTGAACCCCAGGCTGATGCCTACGTACCTGGGAGCGGAGGAAATAGTGGGCATACGAAGAGAAGCCTGGCTCTAAGCAAGATTTAATTAAAAGACTTGCCTCTTTCATGTTCCTCCCGCTTTGCGTAAACACAGGCGGGAGCCTTGCTCCCCTACTCTGGGTGCACCGCTTCCGACTGGAACATGCTCTAAAGCCGCCACTCTTTGGAATGCCTCCCGCCTCCCGCGCTTTTTTCTGTTGCGTGTGGACCTAAAATGCTAAGCGCTTCATTTTATTGGATGAAGGGAGCCCCGGCTTGGGAGAGCTTAATGCGGTCCGTCTTGGAGGAACGCCCAGACTCCTGTCCCGTTTTACTCTTACATTCTTAACACAGCTGCCCGTCTTCTGCTGCCTTTTCATCCCCCCAGGCCACATGCAAGTGGCGGCACGCCAGCTCTTCCTAGAACCCCGGCTCAGACTGGGTGTCCGGTACCAAAAAACAAAGACGGCTGTTTGTGCGTGAGAGCGAGAGAAGGGCAAAGGTTGCATCGAGGTGGGAAGGCAAAGCTCAAAGGCTGCAGGCTTCGGCTGGAGGAATGTACGCTGCGGCCTTAAATTGGATGACCCGGGGGGGACGAGTGTTCCCTCTAAGCTGAGTTAGCGCGATTGGCTGTGGGGACCCCACCCCAACCCCCCGGATCCCAGGGAAGACCAGGAGAAGGCAGGAAAAAGCTGCTTTAGATAGGTCCTGGACTCTTCTTTCTTTACGCTTCCACCGCCCCTTTATTTCTATTCAACGCCCTTCAATTGCACCCAAGGCTCCTACTGCCCACCTGGATTGTTCCATTCCCCCCCCCCCCGGGGGTGGTGGTATTGCCCACTTTGGGAACCCGCGTTCTTCTGCTACAGACAGACTAACACGGCCGCCCATCTTGATCCGTCTCCATGGAAGTATTAACTTTGGACGCTCGAGGCTTCCCCTAATCCCCCCGTCTGTCGTCATCCCCGCCCCAATTGCCAGAACATGTCTTTGACGTGCCGTTTCCTGCCGATCCGGGATTATCCATGGCTTTTTTCCCAAGCCGTTTTAATTTTTTAAATGTCCTTAACACTGGCTGAAAATGATAAATATAATAATAGGATGCCTGGGAACCAATAAATGTCCCTCTTCGGGGTGGGGGGGGAGTGGACTCTTTGTTTCTATCCGTGGCAGGATCCAAATTCTCTGATAGAGCGATTGGAGAAGTCATGAGATATGAAAGGGTGAGAACCAGTGCTGCCTCTGAGCTGTGGAGTCTTGTGAGCAAAAATCCTACTTTTGTGAGTTCCTGGCATTAAAGTTGTGAGCGAGCGATTTGGCTACTGCCTAAATTTAGGTTGCTCTGGAGCCCTCCTTCCTGAGCTAAGTCAAAAATGTGTGAGCCGGAGGCTAAAAACCTGTGAGCTCGCTCACACTAACTCAGCTTAGAGGGACCACTGGTGAGAACCCCGCCTCAGGCTAAAGGCCCGGTCTGTGACCCTTGACTCCCAAGTGCCACAACGGTGCATGGTTTAGAAGAGAAGAAGAGGAGTTTGGATTTATACCCCGCCCTTCACTGCCCAAAGGCGTCTCAGAGCCTTTGGATATTATATTATATTCAAAGGATATTATAGCATTGGAAAAAGTGCAGAGAAGGGCAACTAGAATGATAAAAGGGTTGGAACACCTTCCCTATGAAGAAAGGTTAAAATGCTTGGGGCTCTTTAGCTTGGAGAAACGACGGCTGAGGGGTGACATGATCGAGGTTTATAAGATTATGAATGGGATTGAGCAGGTTGAGAAAGAAGTACTTTTCTCCCTTTCTCACAATACAAGAACTCGTGGGCACTCTATGAAATTGCTGAGCAGTCGGGTTAGAACAGATAAAAGGAAATACTTCTTCACCCAAAGAGTGATTAACATATGGAATTCACTGCCACAGGAGGTCGTGGCAGCTGCAAGCATGGACAGTTTCAAGAGGAAATTAGATAAACATATGGAGCAGAAGTCCACCAGTGGCTATTAGCCACAGGGTATAGAATGAGAACTCTCAGTCTGGGGCAGGTGATGCACTCTATTCTTGGTGCTGGAGGGCAGCAGTGGAGGGCTTCTGGTGCCCTGGCCCCACTGCTGGACCTCCTGATGGCACCTGGTATATTTTGGCCGCTGTGTGACAGAGTGTTGGACTGGATGGGCCATTGGCCTGATTCAACATTGGCTTCTCTTATGTTCTTATGTTCTTATGTTAGAGCGGCTGACAAACTCCTTCCCTTCCCCTCCCCACAACAGACACCCTGTGAGGTAGGTGGGGCTGAGAGAACTTCTGACAGAAACTGTCCTTGAGAGAACAGCTGTGCCAGAGCTTGTGACTGACCCAAGGTCACATCAGCAGCTGCAAGTGGAGGAGTGGGGGAATCAAACCCGGTTCTCCCAGATGATAGTCCGCGCATTTAACCACTACTTAACCACTTAACCACTACACCAAACTGGCTCTCCTTTAGAAGAAGGAAAGCATCTCATTCCTGGGCTTGGGTTCAGCCAGCTTTTTCACTGGGCCATTTCTTCAGGCAGGTTCCGTGATCGCTTTTGGTGACCAAAGGGGACCCCCTTCCCATCTTCCCCACTGGAAAAGTTCCTTGGATCCAGCCCCTTGTGCCTCTGCAGAGGAAGGAGGATTATCGCTATATGCAAAAGGTTTCTTCCGAAGCAACGTTGCAATTCTGCTGTCGGCTGCAGTCCCTGAAATAAAATTGCCTTACTGGTCCCGTCGTCCCCCCACCCCCATGATAGTGCCAGCAGATCCCACCAACTGCCCACAGCGCCTGAAAGACTTTGCCAAGTGATGGTGACAACTGATGAAGGTCTTTTCCGGAATGTTTCTCAGACCCGTAATCTGCCACTGGAAATGAAAGGCAGAAAATGATCCGTTTTCATGTTCTTGCCAGAAAAAGAACATCAAAAGATCCCTGCTGGATCAGATCGGTGATAGTCCATCTAGTCTAGCATTCCATCTCACACAGTGGTTGACTAGCTCCTAGTTGGCCAACAACAAGGCATAGAGGCCGAGGCCTTCCCCTCATGTTGCCTCCTGGCTCTGGGATCTAGAGGTTTAGTGCCTCTGAATGTGGAGGTTTCCCTCAGTCAGCCAGCAGCCATTTATAAGAACATCAGAAGAGCCCTGCTGGATCAGACCAGTGGTCCATCTAGTCCAGCATCCTGCCTCACACAGTGGCCAGCCAGTTCCCCTGGAGGGCCAACAACAGAGCATAGAGGCCGAGGCCTTCACCTGATAAGAACATAGGAAGAGCTCTGCTGAGTCAGACCAGTGGTCCATCCAGTCCAGCATCCTGCCTCACACAGTGGCCAACCAGTTCTTCTGGAGGGCCAACAATAGGGCATAGAAGCCAAGGCCTTCCCCTGATAAGAACATCAGAAGAGCCCTGCTGAGTCAGACCAGTGATCCATCTAGTCCAGCATCCTGCCTCTCACATTGGCCAGCCAGTCCCTCTGGAGGGCCAACGACAGGGCAGAGAGGCCGAGGCCTTCCCCTGAGAAGAACCTCAGAAGAGCCCTGCTGGATCAGACCAGTGAGGGTCCATCTAGTCCAGCCTCCTGTCTCACACAGTGGCCAGCCAGTTGGGCCTTCCTGGAGGGCCAACAGCAGGTCACAGAGGCTGAGGCCTTCCCCGATGTTGCCTCCTGGCTCCGGGATTCAGCAGTTGACTGCTTCTGAACATGGAGGTTTCCCTTAATCCCCATGGCTAGTAGCCACTGATAGACCTGTATCCTCCATGAATCTGTCTAATCCCCTTTTAAAGCTGTTTATTCCTGTGGCCATCACGACCTCCTCTGGCAGCATCTTACATTTTAATCCCTGTCTGTAAAGAAGCGGGGGGGGGGGGAGTGTGTTGCCTGGGTACCCTTATTGTTAGGAGAGTGGGCAGATCAGACCGCCCTTTGCAAGTTCTCAGGGATGCATCCACTTCTGCCGAGGGGTGCCCGAAAGGAAGGTTCCTTGCATCGTGCCCAGTGCTGCTGTGAGTGGACCGGATATGGAGGATCTAGCCCACTGTGCCTCATGATCTCTCTTACTGATTCCCTCCCTTCCCACTTCTTGAAGCCTTTTGGTCCCTCGCTGTCTTCGAGGCTCATCTGACGTGCCTTGATATTCGCCCCCGGAGTGCTCTCTCCTCTCTGCTTTCCTGCCCAGCAGTGCCCAGCCTGGCCCTTTAAATGTGCCAGCCCTTTCATGTCTTGCCTGACCAAATTTGCAAAAGGCGAGTTTGAATTTGATAATACTATCTGGCAAGGAAGAGGGCGAAGTTCGCACCTGAACTGGAACTGGGCGCCGCGTTACCTGCATCCTTCCTGCCCGTAAGTAGACCCCCTCTTCCTTCTGTCTCCTGGTTCCTGCTGGTTTGGGAGTTGGGGGGCGGGGCGGAGGCACGGCTGTGGTTCTCCAAAGGCTCTTCTTCGTCCCACCCACCCCTTCTCCAAGCTAACACCGGATCGGAAACTCTCTGGGTTTGTTATGGTTCAAAGTACAAATAGGAGAACCTTCGCACCTTCTTGCCAGGCCGTCTGAGGTGGGATAAAACTAATCCTTGAAGACTTAACAAAATTTATTCCACCATAAACCTTGCATCTGTGGAATAAATTCTGTTTGGACTTCAAGGTGCCACTGGACTTGTGTTTTGTTGGCCGTAACAAGTGTGAGCACGGCTCCCTCTCTGGAATAACGTGACGCACGTTTACTAGGAGGCAGATTTTGCTGATTTCCAGTAGATCTCCTTGCAAGTAAGTGTACACAGAATTGCATCTTTAAAGCCTTCTTTGGGATTAAGCAGAGCTTTGCTTTGACCCACCTGGTACTCCCGTATCTGTCCCCTTTTCTTGCTTTTGTTTCGGACGGTTTCTTAAATTGTGGGAGAGGTGCTATGTCGCCTTTGAGCTCTTTTACGTGAATGGTGTGCTTGCTATAAATGCAGAGGGTGGCCGTTGTGTCTCTGAATGGGGCTCTGAGCCAGAGGAGGAGAAGAAGATATTGGATTTATAACCCGCCCTTCACAGAGTCTCAGAGCGGCTGGCAATCTCCTTTCCCTTCCCCTCCCCACAACAGACACCCTGTGAGGTACGTGGGGCTGAGAGAGCTCTTTCCAGAACTGTCCTTGAGAGAACAGCTCTGACAGAACTATGGCTTGCCTAAGGTCATCCAGCCGCTGCATATGGAGGAATGGGGAATCAAAGCCGGTTCTCCCAGATTAGACTCCGCGCTCCTAACCGCTACACCAAACTGGCTCTTAGAACCCCCTGTTCAGCAAAAACACGTTACGTTCATCGTCTCGAAAAGTAGCCCTGGGAGCCAGGCTGAACTTCCAGATGGCCGAGTCCCGTTCCTGTATTTCCTTGCTTGCACAGCAAAAAGCAACTTGGGCGGGGCAGTATTTGTTATCAGAAACGGCGCACAAGCAAAGAGTTCAGAATCTCATTCCTTCCCTCTCTGCCTTCCCTCCCAACCGGATTTCTTCTTGTTCGCAGTCTTTGGCAAACAAGTGTCACTTAGGCGTTGCACGCTTAACCTTTCGAGGAAGAAGAAGAGATTGGATTTATACCCCGCCCTTCACTTGGAGTCTCAGAGCGGCTTACAGACTTCTTTCCCTTCCCCTCCTGTGAGGTAGGTGGGGCTGAGAGAACTCTTAACACAAACGGCTCTTTTTCAAGAACAGCTGTGCCAGAGCTTGTGACTGGCCCAAGGTCACACCAGCAGGTGCAAGAGGAGGAGTGGGGAATCAAACCTGGTTCTCCCAGATTAGAGTCCACGCACTTAACCACTGCACCAAACTGGCTCAAAGCAGGGTTGGTCCTCTGACCAAGCCACCTAAGCGACTGCTGGGGGGCGAGGAGGTGGCATGGGAGTGCCCGTGCATGCACTCAGCATGGGAGGCAACGGACAGCTCCTCTGGGACCCACACTATCCATCATGGCTGTCACGACAGAAAATGAAGGAAGAGAAGGGGGGGGTAGAGGAAGAGGAGGGGAGTCTTCACCATTCTTCCCTCTGGGTGAGATGGAATATGGAGCAAGGCCTTGCCTAGGGTTGCCAGTTTCCAGGTGGATAACTCTAAATACAACGGGACCACGGAGATACAACGTACAGTAACGAAAACAAAATACACGGTGGAGAGAACCAATTGCCCAAGGTCAAATACCACTAAAGAGCTACTTAAAGGCATATGGAGATTATTAGCCACAGGGTATAGATGGGAACTCTCAGTCTGGGGCAGGTGATGCACTCAATTCTTGGTGCTGGAGGGGGCAGCAGTGGGAGGGCTTCTGGTGTCCTGGCCCCACTGCTGGACCTCCTGATGGCACCTGGTATATTTTGGCCGCTGTGTGACAGAGTGTTGGACTAGATGGGCCATTGGCCTGATTCAACATTGGCTTCTCTTATGTTCTTATGTTCTTAAACTGTGTGTCTTCAGTGTGATCCACATATATCACTTTGCCATAAGGAGTGTAAGGCGCCCATGTCGGAGTACGATAAGGCGTGCAAAAAACGTAAACTGTGTGGTTCCGTAAGAATATATCGGCTCTGAAGAACTAGAATCGAAACTCTCTCGGCCGACGAGAGACGTCAGCCTGGTTTCTCAGCCTCCCTGCAGACCTGGAAGTTTGGAAACTAAGAAACAGCAAAGAAGACTGTATACGGCCCATTTACTGGTCTTGCTTCAGGAAGGTTTCTCTCGCGTATTCGTTTCAAAGCCTTAGTGCTTTAGCAAGCAGTAACTATATGCGGATCATACTGAAAGATTGACAGCTTAATCGCCATGCTTGATTTTCTCATTGATTATGTTTGAGACATATGCCTTTAAGCAGCACGTTCGTGGTATCTGACCTTGAGCAATCCGCCCTCTCCCTGGTGTATTTTGGTTCTGTTATTGCGGTTCCCGGGTGGAACCGGGAGATCTCCCAGAAATTATTACTGCTTTCCAGACAATAGGGATGTTTCCCCAGAGAACACAGCTGCTTTGGAGGCTCGACTCTCTGACATTGTATACCCCGCTGAGGCCCCTCCCTTCCTCAAACTGGGCCTTCCCAGGCTCCACCCCGAAATCTCCAGGTATCGCCCAACCTGGAGTTGCCAATGCTCTCCGTGGTGACGAGGCCCATCAGCACAATCCCAGTTCGCTCTTCCATCTGTTCTCTCTCTCGAGAAGCCGCTGAGTCTCCCCTTTCAAGGCAACCTCTGAAACCCTCTTTGCTGCTGGGACTCATCTGCATTGGCCCCTGGATGTGAAACATGTTCCTCCGGATATTTCCCCCCCCCTTTCCTTGCCCTGGGCTGGCTGTGAACTGGATGACTCTTCCGTCTCCTCTTTCTTCCCTTAGCTACCGGCATCCGATGATCTTCAGTGCTCTGTAGCGGCTGTCAGCGATGGTCTCCCTGACCAGAGGTAACTGGGGCAACTTGGCTTTCGTGTGTCCACCTGAAAGAGAAGCCCATTGACTTGAGTTTTTATCCTCCTCAGAGGGAGACAGACTCACCCTCCTGTTTTCCTCGCAGGTGTCTCAGCTCCCCCAGACCCAGGGGATACAACCTCACGGCAGTCCTTAGTGGCACTGCCGGCCTTTAACCGGTTAAGGATTCTCGTTTCCCTTGCCAGCTCGTCTTACTGCATTTTTTTAAAGCAATGTACTTCAGGGCTCACTGCCAGCACTGACTGACTGACAGAGGGGCTTTACCACAGTTCAGCAGCACTGTTTGGTTCAGCAAGACACACCCGGTTTTCAGGCAGCAGTCCTAGTGTTGTCGTTTCAGTCTTGCCGAGGATCCTGGAGTGATCCGGGTCCAAAGAAAAGCTAAGTCTTTTGCTGCTCGACAGCGCCAGTCTGAGGGCCTAACTGCAGATTACAATGGACACGAGTCCACCACAGGGACTCGCGTCTATAATGTAGCTGCGAGTCCCCGTGGGGGACTCACGTATACTGTAACATGTAAACTGGCCCTAAAAACTTGCTCCAATTTTTCCAGATGCCCGCTATGAATGAAGGGTTTCTTGTGTATTCATAAATAAATTTTGGCAAGAGATAGCAGTACAGCTCAAGAAGATAATGGGCCTAGAGATACCTCCCACTCCGGAATCTATCATATTGAATCAGTTGCCAGAGTTAAGTCTAAATTCTTCAAGACTGGTCTTGATCTCCGCCTTACTAGTGGCGTCTCAAACTGCAGTAGCTTCCGAATGGAAAGCCAATTTAATACCTACTTTAATGACCTGGTACAATAAAATTAAGGATCAATTCATACTGGGGGAAATTGCGGATGGCTAATTCTGGCAATTACCAATCAAAATTTGTTGTGACTTGGTTCCCGGTGTTCCAGTATATGGCTGACCATGGAATAATTCCATCGAATCTTCATTACTGGGATATGTTGTTTCTGTAGAATGATTACTGGCTCACAGGACATATTATTCTTCTGGTTCAGTTCAGTTCAGACTGTATTTCTCTTGTATTGTGCTACGTGGACTCATCTATGACACGGAACGTTTTCGTTTCTAGTATAGTCGAACGTCTTTGTTATTCGTTCATATAGACTATATAATGTTGAAAAGCTGATAAAATAATTTTTAAAAATAAAAGAGTTTCTAGTTAAGTAGTGAAGAGAGAGCACTGTTCCCAGGATGCACAACGAAGTATACAGAGTTTAGGATCGCAACCAGTGGCAGTGTTCAGTCTGAACCGAGAAATGCGGCCTCTGTCTTTGTGGCTTTGCTGTTGGTAAAGAATTCTCTTGACCACCACCACCAATGACTTATGTAAAAAATTGTGAGCACACACACATAAACAACTCCTTTAATGGCATTTCGCAAAAGTTAAAAACATAACATCTGAGAAATAAAAATTCAGGTTCTGCATAAAATACAATTCCGTTAAAAAAATTGCCCTACGTTGAGCATCTGCAAATTTTTAACTACGTATAGAGGCAGCAGCTAGTAGACACTTTGCCACAAGTTCAATTACGTTTTCCTCAGTGCTATTTAAAAGAAATATTCGTTTGTTCGGCCTGGAACAATCTGACACACTACCCAAAATTGGTGGTAAAATTCGTTGCCTAATACCAGCATAATAACAACATTCAAACAGCACATGGTACACTTTCAGTAGTTTCACATCTGCAAGGGCAAAGTCTGTTGGCAAAGGGAACACCCTGGAATCTTCCAAATGAAATCGCCGAGGGTAAAACATTAAGCCCGAGCCCAGCGGTACAGACCAAACACTTTGGTCCTCCAGTTCAGTAATCCATGGCTAGACTGGCTCCTGTAGTCCACACTGATCTCCTGCTGTGTGGGAAAGTACAAGATAGGTGCTCCAGGGTTTGTTACGTGCCGGGAAGAAAAGGGGTGGTGGTAACCAGAACTATCTTACTTCTATAAAAACTGATAGTGTAATGTCAGACAGGGCTGGAATAAACACACATTGATTTGGAAATATGACATGGGAAGTCGTTCCTTGGATAGTGTCGATTTCACCCTCGTTAACGCCTCGACTAAAAGGGGCTCCGGAACAGCATTCGAAACGACTCCCTACCAGGACTGACGTGGGTCTGCCTTTTGTTCTCCAGATGCAGAATTCCAGAACAAAGACGACGCCTATTGTTTCTCCTTAGCCAAGGCCCTCTACTGTGTCCACACGCCCGTGACGGTGGGGTTCTATGCCCCATGGGGACACTGCACAAGCTTCCTCTTGAACAGGATCCAAGGTGAGTCCTTGAACTCGGCCACAGAGAGCAAGAAAAGGATGCGCATCGTCCGGTGGAAGGGAATTCCGTAGGCTCATTTCTGCTGGATGGGAGGCCATATTTGGAAGGGTCAATTGAGAGAGAGAGAGAGAATGAACAGAGGACGAGAAAAGGATGCGCATTGTCCAGTGGAAGGGAATTCCGTAGGCTCATTTCCACTGGATGGGAGGCCATATTAGAAAGGGTCAATTGAGAAAGAGAGAGAGAGAGAGAACGAACAGAGGACGAGAAAAGGATGTGCATCGTCCAGTGGAAGGGAATTCCGTAGGCTCATTTCCGCTGGATGGGAAGCCATATTAGAAAGGGGAGAGAGAGAGAGCGAGAGAGAGAGAGAGAGAGAGAGAGAGAGAGAGAGAGAGAACAGAGGACTAGTCTCTTGGTGCGAAAACCACTGGGGATGTGTATCTGTCTCCTTTTCTCACGGGGTTATCCTGTATAACACTGGTCGGATGCGGCCAGCTGAGCCTCTCCCACTGCCCTTTTATATGATCTCGATCCCTGCAGAATTCTCCGCAGTACCCGGAGCTCCCAACTCTCCAGTCCCACATGCGGGGAGGCACCAGGGGTCATTTGGAGCAGGAGCGCACAGGAGCAGAGCTCCAGCAGTTAGAAGCACAGGCGGTGGCAAGCCCCGCCCCCAGCTCCCAGCAGGAGCGCAAAGCAGCATGTGTAGCATTCCTCCTGGGCCCAGATAGGCTATTCTGGGGCTGGAATGACAGCCCCCAGAGTGGAAAGACAGTCCCTAGGGGTGGAGCCTGACGGTGGGTGTTGCCTTCTGACACACTTCCGGTGATGTCAGGGGATGTGGCATATGCAAATAAGTTATGCTAATGAGTTATGCTTAATCTCTTTTTCTATGAAATGACCCCTGGGAGTCACAGAAAATGAAATAACTCGGGGCCGCAATTCATGGTTGGAGCTCTCCTGTCCAACACTGGCAGAGGAGTTCACTGGTACAAAATTAAATGGAAACCCTTCCCCGAACATCGCTCCTATTGCGGCCCTCGACCACAATTTTTTTGGCTTGGGAACTTTCCCTTTCAGTCCTCCATCTCCTGTCCTTTTTCTTGTTGGGAGGAGACCAAGGAGGCCTAATCTGTTTTCCATTTTCTGCATCGCTTCTCTGATACTCACTTTTCCCCACACTTTCTCGTTTTGGTAATCCTAATCCTATCGCACTGCTTATTAGATCCCCCCCATGCTATTTTATGACGTTGTTCTACGCCACACAATCTGCCTTCAGTCTCGGTGAGAAAGGTGGACGATAAGCAAAGGAAATAAACAAACAGACAAATTCTTCTGTGCCCCAGGACTCTGGGCATCCAGCCGAATAGCCAGGTGTAATAAGATAGGTCAATTCTAAAGTGTTGTCGAAGGCTTTCACGGCCAGAGTTCATTAGTTGCTGTAGATTTTCCGGGTTGTGTGGCCGTGGTCTTGGCACTGTAGGACCTGACGTTTCGCCAATAGCTGTGACTGGCATCCTCAGAGGTATAACACAGAAAGACGGAGGACTCTCTGTGTCGAGGTTGGGGGAGAGAGTCCTCCATCTTTCTGTGTTATACCTCTGAGGATTCCAGTTACAGCTACTGGTGAAACGTCAGGTCCTACAGTGCAAAGATCACAGCCACACAACCTGGAAAATCTATAGCAACTAATTCTAAACTGTTTTTGAAAAGCAAGGTGTTATACAATGAATGGGTATCAAAATAGGCTTACAGTTTGACAAGATGTGTGGTCTAAATCTCTTCCTGTTCATCTCAGAGTACATGGGTCTTCAGTCGCTGAAGAAAGACCAGCAGGAGTTTCAGCAGACAGGGACGAGACAGCGTGGAACCTCGGGCCGGGATCTGGTCTCCCTTGTCTTCCTCATGATCTTCTACCGTCCAGTCCTGACGTCCCGGCACAAGGAAAGGAAGAACGTGCAGCACCTCTTTATCCATTTTAGTGCCTGGGAATACGCTGGCAGCGATCAGCTCTGGGCGGGCCTGATCACTGCTCTGTGTGACGGTATCGAGGGCTACTTTGGCCTTGTCCCCATGAGTCTCTACAGGGCTGTGGGCAGGAAATCTGGCATCGTTTACGCACCTCTCGATAAAGAATGGGTCAGCAAGAAATACCTCTGCCTTCCGTTGTGGGCTGCTGTGCTCCTCGTTTCCGGAGTGGCCGTCGGGGTGGCCGCCCTCATCTTTGTTTTCGGGATTCCCGTCGGCAACGCTTCAGGGGACGCCATCGCTCTTGTCGAGGGCATCGGGGCCACGGCGGTCGGCATCACTGCGGCGGCCGGTATCAGGATGGCTGTCATGGTGGCGAGGAACGTGATCGTCACTCAGAAGACCCAACTGGAGAGGCAGATGAACCGGACGGACCTCAGCGCCCAGCTGGGTTTCATGAGCAGCGTCAAGAGAGAGGTCAAGGTCGTCGCCAGGTTCCTCCAGTTCATGGAGATCTTCCAGCGGAGGAAGCTCCGTGTGGTGCTGGTGATCTCCAGCCTGGACCGCTGCAGCCCTGACAAAGTGGTGGGCGTCCTGGATGCCATGAACATCCTCCTCTCGGACTACGAGGCGCCCTTCATCTCCATCCTGGCGGTGGACCCGAGCGTGATTGTGGCCTGCGTGGAGAGCTCCTTGTACATGAAAGGCATGGCCAACAACGGCTACGAGTTCTTGGACCGCATCATCACTCTGCCCTTCTCGGTTCCCAAGATGGACTGCGAGACCAAGATGCAGCTGCTTAAGAATATCGTGGAGTGGAAGGAAGAGCTGGAGAAAAGCTTCGAAGACGGGGAAGAGCCGGGAGCGGATTCCCGGCAGAGAGACCGGCAGGAAAACCAGGCAGGTCCTCTTCCGGGATCGGCCTTGTGCCCTGCTGGGGATTCTGCGGGCTATAACGGGCCCAAGAAGTTGACAGACGATGCCGAGATACCTCTGGTCGTGGCAGTTCCTGAACGGCGAGAGCCGCCGAGAGGGAGATGCAGGAAAGGCTTCAAAGCCAAAGAGCTGATCAAGGAGGCTCTGGAGTTCCTCCGGGATGAGAGCATGAAGGAATACATGACGGACAACATGGTGCAGATGAAAAGGATCGTCAACACCATCTCCGTCACGGTCAGGCTCATGGCAACGGAAGTCCCCCGGGAGAAGCTGTGCCCGCGGAAGGCGGCCGCCTGGGTCCTCCTGGCCAACCAGTGGCCTTGCCGCCTGAGCTGGATCCTGCAGTGCATTGAGGACGACGAGCAGATGAATCACTTGGGCTTGTCCCACGGGTGCCACCTGGCCCACAACCTCTTCCTGTGGGAGGTCTACGAGAAGTACATGGCGGAGCTCGACATGTTCAAGGCCCCGCTGGGGAAGCTGCTGGAGCTGGACGGGGACCCCGAGCTCTTCCAGAGCTTCCTCAGCGGCCGGTTCCAGGTGGAGGATGCCCTCTTCTTCCTGCCCTTTACGGTCAACTTGGACTCCTCCTTGAAGAGGCACATGGAACTGCTGCGGGGCAGCCACAGCCTGAAGCGGCCGGAGAAGTCTCTGGGGCTCTCCCAGTGTACGCTGATGAGGATGTCGGTGGAAGAAGTCTGCCGGGAGGTAGGTGGAGGCGGGATCGTATTGCTTGGTGCCAGGGACCGGGAGCCTCGTAGTCTACTGGGGGGGTGCATATAAAAATATTAAAACATTTGGATAATTAAAAGCAACACTGAAAATGATAAAATAGTTCAATAAAAACACAATAAAATAATTCAATAAAAACACAATTAAAATTCAATAGAAACACAATTAAAAATCAATAAAAACACAATAAAAACAAATATTAAAACATTTGGATAATTAAAAGCAACACTGGAAATGATAAAATAATTCAATAAAAACACATTAACAGATACCGGGAGCCTCGTGGTCTACTGGGGGGCGCATATAAGGGGGCGGCGCATATAAAAATATTAAAACATTTGGATAATTAAAAGCAACACTGGAAATAAAATAAATCAATAAAAACACATAAACAGATAACACCAGAACCAGGGAAGAGGGGCCAATGACTGTTACTGGGGGTAGGCCAAACAAAACGAAAAAGTCTTCTCTTATGGGTAGAAGACCCTGGGCAATTCCGCATTGGCTTTTCCCTCTGTTGTTTTACCAAACCCACCTTGGAACAGAAATTTCCCTCTGCGTTGCGTGCCGCTTTCGCTTCCTTTGACCGTCGGGTTTTATGGTACCTTCTGCATAGATTTATGGCCATTCGGGGGGGGCGGTGTGACTTCACAGTCCAGTCCGGCACCAACCCAGGGTATTTGAATGTGCTTTTGAGCTGCACCTTTGGTAAAACAACAGAGGGAAAAGCCAATGCAGAATCACCCACTGATAAGAGGAGATGGACAACTCTCCCGGAAGGGGGAGGCGAATTCCAAAGTTTTGGTACCATGACTAAGAAGGCCCTTTCTGAAGCAGGGTTTCCAAAGAGGATAGGGTTAGGTAGGTTCAGGTGGGAGAAGGCGGCCCTTAAGGTACATCGGTACTTTACAGGGACCTGTCAGTTTTTCCCAGTAGGAAGAAGTAAAAGCAGCTTTGGGGTGTATGCTTGTTTTTCCCCCAGCAAGAAAGAGGCAGGGGCAGAAAGGGTCATTGCTCCTTCTGTGCTATCCTCTTTCTTGAGAAAGCAATCCCAGTGGCTGTATTTGCAAAAGGGGAGAGGGTAGTTGTGTATGCTTAACCTTCAAGGCCCATGACATCCTAGACTGAATTTTCAAATGCTTGCTTCAACTCTGGCTCAACCGTCAGCTGGTGACCTCGTTTGGACAGCCACATGGTTGGCTGGCTGTGGATCTCTGCACCTTCCTGGGTTTTGGATTGCCAGCACCGGGTTGGGACATTCCTGGAGATTTGGGGAGGGCGGCGTTTGGGGAGGGCAGCGTTTGGGGAGAGGATGGACCTCAGTGGCATAATAACACCATAGAGTCCGCCCTCCAAAGCAGCCATTTTCTCTAGGGGAACTGATCTCCGTGGCCTGGGGATCGGTTGTAGTTCCAGGAGATATCCAGGCTCCAGATAGAAGTTGGCATCTTATTGTGGGATGACAGAGACGTTAAATTCGCCAGCTGGTTGCAGCCTGTCAATTCCCAGACTTCCGTGAGGGATGGTTTAAAGCCCTCGCACTGCGTGGGATGCAGTTTTCTCTTTCCACCTTTTGCTTTTGGTCTTCGCCCAAAGAGTGATTCACACATGGCATTCACTGCCACAAGAGGTGGTGGCAGCTACCAGCATGGATGGCTTCAAGAGAGAATTGGATAAACATATGGAGCAGAGGTCCATCAGTGGCTATAGGAACTCTCGGTCTGGGGCAAGTGATGCTCTGTATTCTTGGTGCTTGGGGGGGGGCAACAGTGGGAGGGCTTCTGGTGTCCTGGCCCCACTGTTGGACCTCCTGATGGCACCTGGTATTTTTGGCCACTGTGTGACACAGAGTGTTGGACTGGATGGGCCATTGGCCTGATCCAACACTGGCTTCTATCAGGGGTCATTTCAAGCAGGAACGCAAAGGAACAGTGTTCCGGGAGTTCATTTTAGTCCTCCAAGTCCCCCCATCATATCCCTCTCCCCACTTTGAAAGCAGAAGGGATTTTTAAAACTTTTCCAGATAGTAGATCTGCTAGCCCTGTGAAGCATGGAACGTGCAAAATGCGTACCACTTGCTGGAGTGTTTGCGAGTGACTGAAAGAGAAACTTAGCATGAGACTGTGGCTTTTCTTCCATTATCAAACGTTTTTGCTGAGCATATAAAAAAGCTACGCTCTTGCACAAGTCCCATTCTCTAATGTCACACCGTTCATACAAGTAGACCATTTATTCGAACAGGTTTTTTGCAATAATTTATTTTTCATGTAACTATACAGGCACATCGGTGTGATAAGAATGTAACTTCCTTTTACAAAATAAACTCACCCCACTCATATATAGCAAAGGTCACTGCTAATTTGCCCTTCTAAGAAAACTGGACTTTAAAAAGCTGAGCCCCGGGGGCTTTGTATAGCAACTGTCACAAAAATAAATAGCAATACTAACTTGATCTGTATTTTCATGCTTGTGGTAGGGTAGCTTGGTCGCTTCCAGTGATGTCAGGGTGTGTGGCATATGCCAATGAGTTATGCTAATGAGCTCCTGCACCTCATTTTCTTCGAAATGACCCCTTGGCTTCTCTTATGTTCTTATGTCTTTCTGCAGATGGACAAACTGGACTTGAAGGAGGAAAACGCCGAGCGGTATAAAGCGAGGCTGAAGGACCACAATTTGAGCGGCAGGGCCTTGGTTTACAGCGACAGGAACGAAATCCGAGAGGCTCTGGGGATGGGCCTGGGGGAATGGATGACGTTCAGCGTGCATTTCTTTGGCTCAGGTGCCCAACAGGGCTCCTTTCCTTCCGCGGCATCCCCAGCCCTGGGGTGGGGGGAGAAGAACTGGTTAGGATTGCAAGATAATGCGCTGAGAGGAAGCCGGCTGTCCATCAATATTTCCAAGGAAAATCTTCACCGATGATTCGGGTACGAGCTTCTGGTGTGCGCCAGAACGGACAGCAGAGGCTGAAGTGAGAACTGGACTTGATGTGGCTGCAAAATCTGAGCATCTGTTTTGTTCCAGCGATGGGCGAGCTGACCGAGAGCGTCAGGATCGGATGCGCACTCTCTGCCCCGGGAGCACAGTTGGGCAGCTTTGTGTCTGTGGGAAATCCTCCATGTTCTTCTGAACCCGGAGGCCCCAAATAATGTGCGTGTTTTATTTACAGGATAAATAGGATACCTTTCGGTTTAATCTTGCTGGTCCGTACGCTAATCGAATGCTTTGGAGCTATTAAATTAGCAGTTTATTGTGTGAGAGCTTTTGAGAGTCAAAACTCCCTCTGTGAGACACGATGAAGCGTAGGGTTGCGAACAGTGTTCCCTCTAAGCTGAGTTAACGTGAGCTACCTCAGATTTTTTTAGCCTCTGGCTCACACATTTTTTTGTCTTCGGAAGGATGGCTCCAGACTCCAGAGCCAACTAACTGATGCAGTAGCCAAACCACTTGTTCACAACTTTTCATGCCAGTAGTTCACAAAGTAGAATCTAAGGCCCTGGTCACACGGCAAGGTAATTGCGCTTTGTTCCCGCTGTAATTTAATCGGGAACATTTTTTGCAGCCAGCCCCTCTTTTCCAGCACCCGCTTGCCTGCTGCTGCGCCGTCCCTCCAGGCGACGCTGCTGGCCACGGGGAGACTCGGGCGGCTGCTTCTCCGGCCGCCACTGTGTGTGGGGGGTCCCCTGCTGCTACTGCTGCCATTTCCCCATGAAAACAGGCTCCGTCGTCTCCGCCATCCTCCTTGCTGGCCCCGTCCAGGCTGCCGGAGCCCCCGCCTCTCGTTCCCGCCTCCAGGGCCGTCTTTGTGCGTTGGGTTGTTTTTTTTAAAGCTTCTGGTTTGAGCGCTTGACTAAACATGCGCTTAATAAATCCATTATTAAAAGTTAAATGGATTTATTAAGCGCACGTTTGCCCAAGCGCTCAAACCGGAAGCTTTAAAAAAAAAAAGGACAAAAAGCGTTCAGACGGCCCTAATCGCAATCATTGCGAAAGATGGGCTGTCCAGATAGGCGAAATCACGCATTCAAACTGCAAGTGCCAGGAAAACACTAGATCTTCCAGGGGTCGGGAAAACCCGGCAGCATTGCGCGAGTGAGCCTGCTTTGGGGCGGGAGGTGGATTGGCGCGTGTGAACGTGAAACTGACATGCGCAAGGGAACAGCAGCGAACCCCGATCAAAACGGCAGTGTGACCGGACCCTAAGACTCCAGAGCTTAGAGAGAGCATTGGCTGCGAACTCCAGGTTGGGAAGTCCCTGGAGATGGGGGGTGGTGGTGGTTTGGAGCCTGGAGAAGGCGGGGTTTGGGGAGAGAAGAGACCTCGGCAGGGTAGAATGCCATAGCGTCCCCCCACCCCACCCCCCAAAACAGCCATTTTCTCTGGGGGAACTGACCTCTTGTCGGCTGGAGATCCGTCGTAGTTTCGGGAGGTCTCCAGCTCCCAAAAGGAGGTTGAGAGAAAACCAAAGAAGGGATCACGGTTACAGGAAATACATCAACACAAAGGAAAACGCCGTGATGAGATCGACAATCACATTTAATAATCCCTATGAACATCAATTTGTATAGCAATAAAGATTTACAAATTAGAACAAAACTATTTTCCTTCCAGCTTCACGTTTCTTTCTATTCTAAATAATCATGTTTGTTTTAAGGATAATTTGAAAAAGAAGTTAAGCTGCAATAATTTTGAAGACAGTAAAAAAAAGAAGTTAATGCTACACCTATTTGAAGGAAGCAAATAGGGAATTAGATAAACATATGGATAAATTTCAAGAGGGAATTAGATAAACATATGGAGCAGAAGTCCATCAGTGGCTATTAGCCACAGGGTATAGATGGGAACTCTCAGACTGGGGCAGGTGATGCACTCTATTCTTGGTGCTGGAGGGGGCAGCAGTGGGAGGGCTTCTAGTGTCCTGGCCCCACTGCCGGACCTCCTGATGGCACCTGGTATTTTTGGCCGCTGTGTGACAGAGTGTTGGACTAGATGGGCCATTGGCCTGATTCAACATTGGCTTCTCTTATGTTCTTATGTTAAGCAAAGGAGAAGTTAAGCTGTATCAAGAGGCCGGCACCTTCTAACATAATAGGACTACTCCTGAGGAAGATTGGTGGAAATGAGTGTAAAACCGGGGGCTCCTTGAGGATGCTGGACTTTTTCTTTGAATATCCCAGAATTTTCTGAGCTGCATTGGAAAAGTTTTTATTGATACACAAACTGATGTTCATAGGGATTATTAAATGTGATTGTCAATTTCATCACGGCGTCCCTTTGTGCTGACGTACCACCTGCGGGTCGGCGATCCTAGGTGAAGGGAGCTTGGACTCTTGAAAGCACAAACCCTGGAAAATTTTTGCTGGTCTCTAAGGTGCAACTGGAATCAAATCTAGTTGAAATATCATATTGTCTTTTTTTGAGAGAGAGAGAGACACACACACAGATTAAAACCTCGCAATACGATATCTGGGTGGTACAAATCTATGCAGCAGCAAAGCAGCCGTTGAGGTCAGCTGTGTTCTTGGCATCGATCTTCGTACAGTTCTGAGGAACCGTGATTAGCAGCAACTCGAATTTAATTACATCCTTGTTACGACTTGCTTTATTGACGGGGAGCCGCTCGGCGGGTGTGGTTGGAGAAGCATTTTGGCTCCAGGACCCGAAGACGGAATGTTTGTGGTTTTGTAATGTTGTCAGAAAGGGACGCAGTAGCTCAGTGGTTACGATGCCTGGCTGCAAACTGGGAGGTTGGTAGCTTGGCAGTTCGAGACCCGAGTGCCGCGTGACCGAGTGAGCTCCCGTCTCTGGCCCCGGCTCCTGCCAACCTAGCAGTTCGAAAGCAAGGAATTGCAAGTAGATAAATAAGGTACCGCTTCGGTGGGAAGGTAACAGTGTTCTGTGCACCTTGGCGTTTAGTCATGCCGGCCACATGACCACAGAAACGTCTTCGGACAGCGCTGGCTCTTCGGCTTGGAAATGGAGATGAGCACCGGAACCCTTAGAGTCGGATTCGACTGGCTTTCGAACGAGGGAAACCTTTACCTTTACCTTAATGTTGTCAGAAAAGCCAACGTGGATACCTTTGGTGTAGACTTTAGCTCTGTGGGTGTGATGCCCGTTGTGTTTTGTTTCTTTACAGCCGCCAATTAAGCCTCAAATCATCCCCCCCATTGTCAAGAGTTTGGCTTGACTGTTTCATTTGAAATGCTTTTGCAAAAAGGAGGAGAGGGAGAGGAGAAACTGCCCAACGCCACCGAAAATACCTTAACAGTATACTTAAGCATTAGCCATGAGTCTGGTATCTCTTAGTTGGTTAAGTTTGATGTAGTGGTCAAGAGTGGCGGACTCTAATCTGGAGAACTGGGTTTGATTCCCCATTCCTCCTCCACATGCAGCTGGCTGGGTGACCTAGGGTCAGTCACAAGTTCTCCCAGAGCTGTTCTCTCAAGAGCAGTCCTCGAAAGAGCTCTCTCAGCCCCACCTCCCTCACAGGGTGTCTGTTGTGGGGAAGGGAAGGAGACTGTGAGCCACTCTGAGACTCCGAGTGAAGGGTGGGATCTTCTTCATCTCCTCCTCCTCCTCCGTCTAGTACATTTTATCCTCACAGTGCTGTATCTTGGCTCTCTGGGTGAGATATATTAAGCTAGGTTGCCAACCGCCCGATGGGGCCTGAAGCCCTCCCAAAGTTACAAGTGGTTCCCATCATACGGAGATCAGTTCCCGGGGAGAAAATGGCGGCTTTGGAGGGTGGATTCTGTGGCATTATAGTCCACTGAGATTTCTCCCTTCTGGAACCCCACCCTCTCCAGGTTCCACCTCCCAAATCTCCAGGAATCTCCCTACCTGGAGTTGGCAACCACAGCATACATCTGGCCCACAGTCACCAAGCAAGCCTTGTGGATAGAAGGGAGATTTCAGCCCAGCTTTTCCAAATTTTAGTGGAACGCACGGACTACTCCAGCGCACTGGCTCTGAACCTATATTGAAACCTTAGAGCCTACGGACACACTGTGTTGTTTATTATTTATCATCTTTATTATTTACATTATTTATAGTCCGCCCTGAGATGGATTTACACATAGTAAGTCAGTACAATTGACAAATGGGACATTCAGTGCTAGAATTTTAGAAGTCTGGAACTAACCGGAAAGAATTGAAGCATCGCAGAAGTATCCGTGTGACGCATTAAGCGGTGCAAACCATGACACGTTAACTTTACATGACAGGATCCTATTTACAGTCAGCTATACATGGCAGTAACGGCCGCAGTGGCTCAGAGGTTAAGACACTGAGTTGCAGACTGGAAGGTCTGTAGTTCAGCAGTTCGAGACCCGAGTGTGCTGCGTGACGGAGTGAGCTCCCGTCTCTGGCCCCGGCTCCTGCCAACCTAGCAGTTCGAAAGCAAGAAATTGCAAGTAGATAAATAGGTACCGCTTCGGTGGGAAGGTAACAGCGTTCTGTGCGCCTCGCCGTTTAGTCATGCCAGCCACATGACCATGGAAACGTCTTTGGACAGCGCTGGCTCTTCGGCTTGGAAACGGAGCTGAACACTGCCCCCTAGAGTTGGATTCGACTGGCTTTTGAGCAAGGGAAACCTTTACCTATGCACAGCAGTATAGGCTGCTGCAATTTTGTAAATCACTTTGTACAAGGCAGCCCCATTACTTGTGCAGGAAAGCCCTCTTGAATAATTCTGTTTTAGAGAGAACAAAGTTTTTGAGTCCGGCGGCACCTTTAAGACCAACAAAGTTTCATTCAAGGTATGTCCTTTTGTGTGCAAGCACGCTTCCTCAGACACGACGAAATGGAACTTGCCAGTCATACATCTAAGGCAGAGGTGGAACAGCAGATCAGCACACAGCACACAGCATAATGAAGATGTTTTTACCGGTGCAAACAGGAATGCCAAGCTGCGTTTATAAGGCCATCGGCGAAGCAAACGGAGAAGCAAATAAATGTGTCAAAATTGGTGATAGATGTGTAAGCGTATCCGTCTTAATCGTGGAGTGCTAAGAGCAATCAACTGAGACCCCGGCTCTCTCTGTTTTGCATGGTTTGCTGAAAGCCAGGAGAGGGGGATGTTTCCTGACCTCCTCCGGCGGGTCATTCCATATGACGGGAAGCCTGTAAAGCCCTTCCTGACATGAGCAAAGCTGTCGTGGCAGAGCACAGGGAGAGAGGCAGTCTCACAGTTACGAGGGACCAGATCCGTAAACAGCTTTGTATGAGATTGCCAATATCTTAAATTGAGCTCGGTAGCAAAAGAGCAGCCAGTGGTGGGTCTGCGGAACGGGAGCAACGTGCACGCTCCGTCCTTTTTAGGAACTCCATTAACTTGTTTCTCCAGTAATCAAATTGGGTCCAGTGTAGCCCCCAAAACTTTTAACTGAGTGAGCAAGGGTCAGTTGAACTCCATCAAAAGAAGGGGGAAACGACGCCCTCCAAGGCCTCCGCCTTCCCAACCAGCATTACCTCTGTCTTTTCAGGGTTTAGTTCCAATCTGTCCACTTTTAGCCAGTCAACCACAGCACCAAGGTAATTCAGGACCTCTGCTGAATCACTGGGAGCTTTGGACGGGGGGAAGAAAACCGAGCTGGGTACCTTCAGCATATTGATGACAATAAACTCCAAAGCTATGAATGATTCCTTAAGAGCCTTATATAGGCTGAGTTCAGACTGGCAGTTTGCCCCGCTATAGCCACGTTTCAGCCACGTTTTACAAGCAGATTAAAGGGGGCGGTCACACAGGCACAGCATTAGGGCCATCTAGAGTTTAAAAAACCCTCTGCGTCGACTTTCTGCAGCATATATTTCACTGTGCATTCACCATTTTCAAACAGCATTGAGAATCCCTTATTAAATAAAGCGACCCCCCCCCCCCGAAACCAGGTCCACATCTGAGCACCGCTGCAAAGAGGAGATCTTTCATCAGCATCTCTTTTGCGCCGCCTCCTGGCAGTTTGCGGTACAGCAGCCCTTCTCCTCTATGCCAGGCCTGTCAGGGTTCGATTGTTCCCAAGAAAAACATTTCTTGCTGCAGTTTCTCTCTCTAATTTGGTCAAGAATTTGTGCGAGCTGGTCAAATGACATGAAGCCGTTGCTGTCCAAAATGAACCTTATTCTGTCTGTCACCTGTGTTATTTTAAAATGTCAGTGTTGACTAGCATCACTTCTTGGATAGCTTCTCTGATCAAAGTTACTTGTTATTTTCTCCGTCTTTTGGTTTGGGGGCATTTTGATCTGATGTGCCCCACCCCCGCCCCAAAAGACTTCATTCCTCCCTCCTTGCTGGTTGCCTTGGCAACTTGTCCCCTTTTATTGTCCTCTATGAGACTCGAGCTGGATTCAGAAAAGGAAGATGGAGTACAAGTATTTCCCACCTTGACACGGAGAGTCCTCCATCTTTCTGTGTTATACCTCTGAGGATGCCAGTCACAGCTACTGGCGAAACGTCAGGTCCTACAATGCCAAGACCACGGCCACACAGCCTGGAAAATCTACAGCAACTAACACTGTGATCTTACTTCACAAAAGAGCCTGGGGAGGACAGGGACTCCAATGAGGTACAATGACTTAGAGTCCACCCTCCGAAGCATCCATTTCCCCCAGGGGGACTGATCTCTGTTGTCTGGAGACGAGCTGTAATTCCAGAAGATCCCCAGGCCCCACCTGGGGGCTAAAACACCCTCATCTGAGAACATCCCACCTTTGAATTGTTAGCAGGCTGTGCCAAATTTACTGTGGAGTACATGTTCCTTGTTGATGAACGTGTAGGGTAGTAATTTTTTTAGAAGAAGAAGAAGAGAGAAGAGATTGGATTTATACCCCACCCTTCACTACCCAAAGGCGTCTCAGAGCGGCTGATAATTTCCTTTCCCTTCCCCTCCCCACAACAGACACCCTGTGAGGTAGAAGAAGAAGAAAAGATTGGATTTATACCCCGCCCTTCACTGCCCAAAGGCGTCTCAGAGCGGCTTAAAAACTTCTTTCCCTTCCCCTCCCCACAACAGACACCCTGTGAGGTAGGTAGGTAGGTGGGGCTGAGAGAGCTCTTGACAGAAACTGCTCTTTTTCAAGGACAGCTCTGACAGAACTATGGCTTGCCCAAGGTCATCCAGCCAGGTGCAAGTGGAGGAGTGGGGAATCAAACCCGGTTCTCCCAGATTAGAGTCCACGCACTTAACCACTACACCAAACTGGCTCTTGGTTTACTCTTACTTTCAGATTACTGGAGAGGTTTGTTGTCAGTTTACCAACACATTAAACCAAGTGTAGCCAAGTGCTGTTTCAACCTGGGGCATCGTGCTATTTCAAATGATTTCTAAGCAGTCATGACTTATGTTGTGGCTTCCAGTTGGCTACTCTTTGGCAATTTGTCTGATGACCGAGAGAATGTTTTTAGAGGTCGTTTCCGTGTAATTTAGAACTGGCCTTGATAATATTATTCTAAACATTGATAAACATACTACATTCAAACTACAGGGAGTGTCGCTCTGTGCTCCTTATCTATTATTCCTTTGTTTTTTGTAGCTTATTACCCCAGACGGGAGACCGGGAGATTATCACTAAGATAACTCCTGTGGGAGGCTTGAAAAGTTTTTCTCGCTATTTCATTCAATATAGAACCATTCTCACTGTAATACGTGAGTCAGTGCCTTGCAGAGCATTTAAATTTTTAGTTTTGTAAGCACAAGCAGGATACCTATCGTATTTTACTGTATGCTTTCAGAGTTTTGTTTCACAGCGACTGAAGAAAAACTCTTATGGAAACAAGGGAACTATACCGGGACCTTGTATCGCTGTTACTGAGATCTCTGGATGTGATTACTCCTCGCTGTTACTGTTATTTCTGAATGAAATTACTCTGCATCAGTGTTCCCTCTAAGCTGAGTTAGTGTGAGCTAGCTCACAGTTTTTTAGCCTCCAGCTCAGACATTTTTGTCTTAGCCCAGGAAGGAGGGCTCCAGAGCAAACTAATTTATGCAGCAGCCAAATCGCTCGCTCACAACTTTAATGCCAGGAGCTCACAAAGTCGAATTTTTGCTCACAAGACTCCACAGCTTAGAGGGAACACTGCTCTGCATTGTTGTTGTAATTTTTGAATGTTATTATTCCCAAGTTTATAGGATGTCTCAGCTATTGGCTAGTTTGATTGCTTAACTGCATCCTATTCGGCCAGTTGGCAACGGACTCTTGTATTTTTGTGAGTTCATTGGTACTGATGTTGTATTTGACTACAGTGCTGTATTGTTTTCAATAGAGTAATATTTGTGAATTCTCACTGGTGGAACTTTTAGATGATTTGGGAGTCTCTGAGATGCAACCCATTTTCGGAGTTCAACATATTTGGTTACAGCAACCCACCTGGAGGCGGAAATCCCTTACGCCTAAGAAGTCTCCCGGGGTCCACAGACACCGAAACAAACAACTACCTGTAAATAAAAATGAGAAGGAAATAGCTGGCTTACACAATTTGAGACATTGATTTCAGATTTTAAATATAGATTTTATGTAAAAGGTCTATAAAGGACAACAGATGTCTCACTGAGATAGCAAACATGCTATTAGAGAAAAACATGTTATTAGAGAAATTTACACCTTCCTGAGGAAAGGGACTGGTATTCAGTTTATAAGGTCGATTTTGGCTCTTGATTTCCACTTTACTCGGTGACAAGTGCCTGTTCCTTTGAACCTGTAGCCCTGCAATCGGGAGGTAATTGCCTGAAATAAGGAACTTCTCCGAGAGGTGTTCTTCGATCAAGGGACAGTGAAAGAGTGACAACACACCCACAGGGTTTCGGAGGACTCGACCGACTCCCAAACTACGCAGAAAAAAATACGAATGTATATTTTAAAAATGTGAATTGTTAAGAACCCCTCCCCGTATCCCTCCATCCTTTGCGTGCACACAAAGCAGATTTTAACTCTGTAGCCCAGGGGTCCCCAATCTTTTTGAGCCTGAGGGCATACCCACAAAATGGCTGCCACTGAACGTCTCCTGCCAAAGGCGGAGCCGGCCACAAAATGGCTGCCACAAAATGGCTGCCACCTTCAGTCACCTAGCAAAGATCCTTGTGCTGTGGTGGCGGCTGCTCCCATCGCAATGTTGTTGTTGTGTTTTAAAAAGTCTGCACAACCAATCGAATCCTCAAAGCCCTGTCAGAAGCTCTGCCTAGGCAAGAGCACTAGGCGGGGACCAGGAAAGTGTCCCCGCCACGTTAGGGACCCCGCCGTACCCAATCTTCTCTTCCTTTCCTCCCTTCTCTCGCCCAATACATGAGTTCAACACTGTTAAGTATGAGACTCCAGTCAGCTCTTAACAAGTGATTTCAACTTTATTGACAAGGACAATCAACAACAACGACACGGAGCAAGAAGCTCTCTTTTAAACTTTCCGGGCTAGGATAACCACGCCCCCCTAGTGAGTTAATAACCAATCATAACTCTCGCATAAAGGCCAATGGTTGTTGTTCCCTCGAGAATTTCTCCTAGGCTCTGATTGGCCTACTTCGCAGAGTAGCCAATCAGACTGTGTATTTAATGATATCAGCCTTCTATGGAGTCCCTGGTTGAAGCTCAGACATTACTGAATGTATGCACAATACATAACAAACACTATAAACATATTTCCTTCAGTCAGGACTCTGCAAACGCCAGCTAGCCACAGGGCATAGAAGTTTCACTCCGGCGCTGGCATTCTTTTGGTGACAGCAATAATTAGAAAATAGGGACACACACAAACCCTGAATGCTGAAATGGTGGGTCTGATTCCTAAATGTGGGCGCTGGCTTCTAAGAACGATGACATGTTAAGTTCTTAATGTGGCCTTTCCCCCTTTGAGAATAGCGCTAGGTTATGTCATGACCTATGTGGTTAAGACACTGAACTGCAAACTGGAAGGTCTGTAGTTCGACAGTTCGAGCCCCGAGTGCCACGTGACGGAGTGAGCTCCCATCTCTGGTCCCAGCTCCTGTCAACTGCTCCTAGCAGTTCGAAAGCAAGAAACTGCAAGTAGATAAATAGGGACTGCTTCGGTGGGAAGTTAACAGCATTCCGTGCACCTCAGCATCTAGTCATGCCGGCCACATGACCGTGGAAATGTCTTCGGACAGCGCTGGCTCTTCGGCTCGGAAACAGAGATGAGCACCGCATCCCTAGAGTCAGATTCAACTGGCTTTCGAGCAAGGGAAACGTTTACCTTTATGGCCACAATAATTAATTATTGACTTGCTTATGAACTGATGCCATAATGGCACAGCATATCAGTTCCTCAGTACTTCAACGGAGCAGGTGGCCCGACTGGACTATGACTACATGCACAATGCGCATGTGACACCCGAACAACTTTCTGACCGGTGAGTCAGTACCCGCGATCGTTTCCATCCGGCTGTTTCTGTGGGAACTCACACATTCGCCTCCTACCATGTAAGTTAAAAAAGTTTCTCTTATCTGGGAGCGGACCAATTCGTTTTTATTCATTTTATTCGTTTCTACCCTGTGGAAATTAGTTGCTCATTCATGTATATCTCTGGCAGAGGCCGGCAGCTGGAGAACTTGGCCGATTTTCATGCCGCCAGAATGAATCAGGAAAACATCCCTCTATGCCAGGTGTCAACTGTGGGTGACAATGACACAGGTCTGTAAAATAATTACCAAAACAACCTTAATGAATCAAATCATTACCAAACCAACCCTCTTCCACGCCTCAAAAAAGATAATAGCCTTGGAAAAGGTGCGGAAAAGGGCTACTAAAACGATTAAGGGGATGGAACACCTTCCCGATGAAGAAATGGTAAAGGGGGTTAGGGCTCTTTAGCTCGGAGAGATGATGACTGAGGGGTGACACAACAGAGGTTTACAAAATTATGCCCGGGATAGAGAAGGTCGAGAAAGAAGGACTTTTCTCCCTTTCTTACAACTCAAGAACTCCCGGGCACTTGATGAAATTATGGGGCAGGAGGCTTAGAAAGGATGAAAGGAAGTCCTTCTTCACCTAACGAGTAATGAGCACATGGGAATCACTGCCGCAGGAAGTGGTGGCAGCTACAAGCACAGACAGCTTCAGGAGGGGATTGGATAAACAAATGGAGCAGAGATTGACCAATGGCTATTAGCCACAAGGTATAGGGGAATACTATGGCTTGGGCAGTGATGCTCTGTCTTCTTGGTGCTTGGGGGGGCAACAGTGGGAAGGCTTCTGGAGTTCTGGCCCCGCTGGTGGACCTCCTTTCGGGCTTTGGCCACTGTGTGACACAGAGTGTTGGACTGGATGAACCATTGGCCCGATCCAACGTGGCTTCTCGTACATTCTTATGGTATGCCTGCCCCTCTGCTGGCATGACTTAGGTTGCCAACCTGCAACCAGTGTTCCCTCTAAGCTGAGTTAGTGTGAGATAGCTCATAGTCTTTTAGCCTCCGGCTCACACATTTTTGTCTTAGCTCAGGAAGGAGGGCGCCAGAGCAAACTAATTTATGCAGCAGCCAAACAGCTTGCTCACAACTTTAATGTCAGTCGCTCACAAAATAGAATTTTTTCTCACAAGGCTCCGCAGCTCAGAGGGAGCATTGCATGCAACCTGGATACGTCCTTGAAAGGGGCTACGTAGCTGCCCCAGGAAGGACACTTGGTGTTGAGAAAATGGTCCCAGCAGGAACCACCCCTTTGCCATAAACCCATCCTGGGTCTGCGTCTTTTTACACGCATGTGGCATGTTTGTATGCATGTAAAGCTTGTGCCTCTTTATTGTGCAACCATCCCTAGTTAAAAATACAGCCTCCCACATTATCTGTGATGCGGGGGGACACTAGTAAAGGCTGTCTCTGAGCATAAGCAAATGGCAGAGTTTCCAAATTAGTCCAGCCAATTCCTTATGCATGCACGTGAGCATGAGTGAGTGATCTCAGGCGTGTGAAGAGGACTTTGAATCACAATCTGCTCTCGTAAACAGGAAAAGTCTTTACCGCTATAGATTATGCTAGGGTACGAGACAGGGGCAGGTCCTGTATCTGGCATTCATGCCATATTTTCGCAACACGGAGGAGAAGGTGCGGCTCAAAACCACATTCAGATACCCTGGACCGAAAGTCACCCCCGAATGGCCATAAAACAGCCATAAATCTGGTGATCCAGGAAAGTGAAACTGGCATGCAGTCTAGAAAGTACCATAAAATCCCATGATCAAAGTGAAAGCGAAAGTGAAAGTGGCATGCAATGCAGAGGGGAATTTCTGCTCCAGCATGGGTTTGCTAAAACTAAGAGGGAAAAGCCAATGCAGAATGGATGAGGGAAGCTACTATCGTGCCTACTGGGTTACAGATCTAATGAAAGGAGCAGGAAAACATAACAGTAAGCTAAACTTAGCAATATGTAAGAGTTCTGAAATCCCTCCTCACCCATCCTGATCCCCACACGATCCATTGAGCAATACTTGGCTCCCAGCATTTACACAAAGATTCATGGATGTTACCAATCTATTTAACCCTTCCTGCCTTTGTGGGCGGGAAGCCCCTTACCCAATCCAGGTCCAAGGATCTCACTCCCATGTAGGAAGGGGAACCTCGATTTCCCAGTCAACCTAGGATTCACATCCCACACTTCACAATACCCAGATCATGTTTTACAACAGCTATCTATCTTGCTTTCCCTGGCAATTAGAGCAAATTGGGTTCTCTCCCAGGGTTATCTGTATTTCCCTGGGGAAATACATCTCTCCTCTCCCTGACCTCTTGGTGCATTTTATGGCTCTCTTCCCTCGGAAAACAAATGGCTGTCGGCATACTATGAACTCTCTGATGTGCCTTACATCTCTGCATCACAACACTCCCCCTTCCTTTGCTCTGCTGCCCCAATCCGAATCAGGTCCCCATTCATCTATATTCAGCACTGAAAAATTCCCTAGAGAACCAGTCACGACTCTTCTGCTGTCCTCTCCAGACCCACCCACCTAGTTCGTGAGCATCTTATATTCAATGCTACTTTTCTTCTCCTCTTCCTCAAACTTCTGTTCTAGTTTGTGTTACGGAAGACCATAATACCAACGAAGACATTTATTGCGAAGCCTTGGCGGAAACTCTGCATCATGTTGCCCTACCTGTGACGGTGGGATTTTATGCCCCATGGGGGCGAAACAAAAGAGGCCTCTTAGACAAAGTCAAAGGTAAGCATGGTCTTTCCTCATCAGAATCACCCAACAATGCAGGGGGAGTATTTTGATTCCGTTTCCCATTTGGGTTTTGAGTGACGTAGGTCTGATAGTGGTATCGGGGGGTTCACAATATAATCTGGTTGATTCTTGTAAGAGACTGATCCCAGAAGTTACCACTACAGCAAACATGTTGTAGCCAGAGAGAAAAGGAACTGCCCCCCACATCAGCTACATTTGAGACTCCCTTTCCAAAGCCCTTAGCCCTGTTACTAACAGAAATATATGGGATTTTGAAGGAACACTGGTTTGTATTAAGTTTGATTTTTGGGTCTCCTCCTTTTCTTTGGGTTTGGTCCTGTCTTCATCCATCGCAACGGGTTCAATATATTGGGGCTCTTCTGGACTCGGTGGCCTCTCGAGCTTATCTTTCAGAAGACAGGGTGGTGCCCATCCTCACTTTATCCCAACAAGTCCGATCTCTCCCTTTTCATTGGCATTCCAGATTGGCGTCTGCTAGGGCTTATGGCTGCCACTACTGCGGTTCTCATCTTTGCCAAACTGAGGATGAGACTGCTTCAGTTGTGGTTTCTCCACATTAGCTTAGTTTCCAGTTTCTGACCAGGGAGACATAAGCCATGGAGGTCCAAAGCAGGTCCCCAACCTTTGTGAGCAAATGGGCACTTTTGGAATTTTGAGAGGAGATGGTGAGCACCATCCCAAAATGGCTCCCAAAGGAGGCAGAGTCAAATGTGATAACTCCCTTCTCACTTTGAGAAAGAATTACCAAAAGGGATGGAAGGGAGAAAGAGAAAGGGGAATAAAAAGCATGAAAGCCTGAAGGTGGAATGGACCCACACACTGAATAAGGAAAGCCTGGGTACACACCATTCCTCTTGATTCTCCAGTGGTGCTGGACGCTATTGCATTAATAGAAAACCCTTTAATTTGAATGAAGGCATCTAATAACATGCCCTGCCTTACAAGGGTCCCACCCATTTTTTGAAAAGCTCGGTTGGTGCCACATAAAGTTCTGGCCATGGTGCCCACGGGGACCAAGTTGGGGAACCCTGGGCTAAAGTTTTACATGGGGACTCCATCTTGTCTATGTGGCAAGGGGCAATGGAAAGCATTCCCAACCATGAGAACTAATGCAACTTTGAACTTCCACCTACTGCACCTTCAGATAATACTAGCCTCTCCTGAGTGTAGGGAAAGAAGGGGACTGCGTGTTTCCACCTTTTCTTTGTTGCCTTGCTCAGCCCAAATGAACATAAGGTGCATTCTTTTTATTCATTTTCTTTTCATTATTTTTCTCCATTTATGATCTTTTCTTATATTTAGAATGTTCTATCCCTTATTTCTGGTGCCTATTCAGTCTTGCTACCTTGAAGTGTGGTGACAGGGAGGGGCAGTGAATAAGCTGGCTATCCCTGAAGTACAATACCTCAAAGTTGCAATATATTGTCCCCAGGCCAGCTTGTAGGGAAAATGAAACAACTAGGTGGAGCCTATAAACAGCACCAGAACAGAACAGTAGAAGTACAATAGTGTTTTGCAGGAGAAGTTCTGAGTCACTGGTGGCAGCGGGATCTATCCAGTTTGTTTTTGGCAACCTTGAGGAGTGTGGGGAAGGGCTACTGTCGCTGAGTGGAGACTTGGGCATGTGGTGGAGTTTTCTGACCTCCCAGAGACTGACCCAAAGAAACTGGGAGAGTTGTCAAGTACCTTCATTCACATTGGGAAATGTAGGAAATACATTATGCATCTTATGCCTGCCATCCAATGTGCAAAGGGATTGACTGACGAGTGCAAAGTGTCTGCTTGGTTCAAATTCCATTTAATTAAGACCATTTAATAGGTTAAATAACTACATTAGATTATTTATATTAAGAGGCTTCTTTAAGTGTGCTCACTTTGATGGTCCCGTCCACAGGCCCAGTCCTACCACCATAACGAACATCAACTTTCTCGCTGTTGATCCAAATTGCTCACTTGTTACAATTCGTGATAATTTGAATAAAGGCAAGGATTCGAATCCTAAACCATGCTTTCATTTGTGCTGAGCCCTCTTCTGTTTCCAGAATTGGGGGCCGTTGAGCATGTTCCTCCCATGCCCGCTGCTTCTGGTCGTGTCAGGCCAGTCTCTTCCCATGAGCCAAAGAGTGCCCAGCGAAAGAGAAGCGTGCTTTGTGAGGAAGGACTGACTCTTCCAACAGACAAAACACAGAACAAATACGGCTTGGGTTCCAAGTCAACTCACCGAAGGTGGGTGATATCAGTCTGGCAATTAAAAATCTTGCTGGACCGGTTGTAGGTGGGAAATCCTGTAAACCCTTCTGACTGTAATAAAGGAGGGTGTAGAATCAATTTTGTTATGCAGGAAAAGACTGGCAGGTCATCTGCGTGGGTCATAACGTTCCTTCCCATACTTGCTGTGTTTGAATGTCTTGTTTTCCGTTGCAGATGCCATGACCTGCAGGAGTGAAGAAAAAAAGGATGGGAAAGGTGACGGAGGAAACGAGATGTCTCTGCTTTTCCTCATCTGGCGCGTCATCTTTTATCTCCCCGTCTTCGATTCCATATCATCTGGGAGAGTCCGATACATCTTCATCAGCTTCGATGCCTGGGAGTACGTTGGATGTGACCATACCTGGGCCGGCCTTGTTACAACACTGCTGGATGAAATTGAAGAGAAGAATAAAATTCTCTTCAGTCTTGTTAGGGCCTTTGGTGGGGAAACCATCGAAGGGTCTGTATCACAGGGAAAGAGATGGGTTTCTAAAAGATGGACTAAGATCTTCTTTTGGGGTTTCTCAGGTGTTTTTATCGGTTTGACTCTGTGCACTGTGCTGCTGTGTCAACTTGGGAAGAGAGATTTATGGAAGAGCACGGGATACATATCTGCAGTAGCGGCAGCGGCAATACCTGGTTTTCCTTTCATAGCGGTAATGAAGAATTTCCTTTTCACAATGAAAAAGAAGCTTCAGAAGGACATGAACAGGAAGGATCTCAGTGCCCAGCTGGGCTTCATGCACTCTGTGAAGGAAGAGGTCAAAACCACCATCAACTTCCTCCGCCTCATGGCACTCAAGGAGGACAGAGAGATCCGGGTGGTCCTAAAGATCACCAGCTTGGACTTATGCACTCCAGACAAGGTGGTGGCAGTCCTGGACGCCATCAATATCCTACTTTGTGACCCAAATGCTCCCTTCATCTCCATCCTGGCTGCTGACCCAAGTATCCTGGTGGAATGCATTCAATGGTCCAGTAATATCTGCAGCAACGGCTACTTGTACTTGGACCGCATTGTTTCCTTGCCCTTCTCTCTGCCGCGGATGAGTCCGATGGCCAAGTCACAGTTACTCAAAGGGATTTTGAAAAACCAGATGAAGGGGGGTTCCGCTGTAAATCCAGGTGAAGAACGTCACGCAGAAAGCGGTAATACAGGTAGGGTATTAACCAGAAAGGAAATTGAGCAAATCAGCCACTACTTATGCCATGAGAATTTTGATGCCTACTTCCCGGGGAATTCTGTCCAGATGAAGAGGGTCGTGAACACTGTGCTGACCGTGTGGACCATGATCAAAATGGGATTTCGACCCAAAGGAGGACACCAAATGAATGGAAGAGATGAGAGAGAGAGAATCGAAGAGATGATCGACTGGGTCGTCCTTGCCAATTGTTGGCCTTGCCGTCTGAGCTGGATTTTGCAGTGCGTGGAGGACGATCAGCAGCGAGGTAGACTTGAGGAAAAACAGAGAAGGACCTCCCAGGACAGGGTGGAAGTTGCAGGACGACGCCCACAGGGGGAAATCTCAGAGAGGAACAGCAGGGGGTTACTGGACGTTTATGAGGCCAACGCTTGTGAGCTGGACAGGATGAAGTATAACCTCAGGAAGCTTTTGGAACTAGATGGAGACCCTGACCTTTTCCGAATCTTCTTGCAGAAGAGCCATTTTACAGTCGGGCGGGCCAGGTATTTTTCTGACCTTCTCCTCAATTTGGACTTCTCCTTAAAACGGCATTTTGAATTGCTGCGTGGTCTCAGCAGGATCACCCGGGAGAAGAAAATGGTGGATCTCCCCCCAGTGAGAAACACTGAGACGTATGGCCAAGTGCAGGACAATTAAAAACAACTCTCTGTATTATTTCCCAGCATGGCATAGTGGTTAAGAGCAGCGGACTGTCATCTGGAGAACTGGGTTTGATTCCCCACTCCTCCTTCCCATGAAGGCTGCTGGGTGACCTTGGGCCAGTCACTGTTCTCTCAGAACTCTCTCTACCCCACTTACCACACTAGGTGCTTGTTCTGGGGAGAGGAAGGGAAAGGCAATTGTAAGCTGCTTTTAGACTCCTTAAGGTAGAGAAAAGCGGGGTATAAAAACCAACTCTTCTTCTTCTTCCTGATCATAGAATCATAGAATGTTAGAGTTGGAAAGGACCTTGCAGGTCATCTAGTCCAACCCCCTGCACTCTGCAGGAGCATAGCCGAAAGACAGCCCTACATACCTACATACCTACAACATACCTGAAAGATGGTTGTCCAGTCTCCGCTTGAAAACATCCAGCGAAGGAGCATCTACCACCTCCCGAGGCAGGCTGTTCCACTGCTCAACTGATAAAATATCTCAGTGGAGGACAAAGAAGAGTTTGTTTTTATACCCTGCTTTTCACTACCCGAAGGAGTCTCAGAGCAGCTTACAATCTCCTTTCCCTTCCTCTCCCCGCAACAGACACCCTGTGAGGTAGGTGGGGCTGAGAGAGCTCTGAGAGAGCTGTGACTGACCCAAGGTCACCCAGCTGGCTTCACATGGAGGAGTGGGGAATCAAACCCGGTTCTCCAGATTAGAGTCCGCCACTCTTAACCACGGCACCACACTGGCTCAACACCGCACGTCCTTGCCAGAAAGGAGTATCCCATTTTTTAAAAACTTTATGTAGTTCTATATCTCAGAGATCTGATGGACTTTCGGTTTTCCACTTCTCCACAGGCTTAAAGATAACCCTTAGATATCCAAGAATCACCAGTATTCAAGAAGATGGATCTAATCAGCAGGTGTAAACAACACTCACAGATCTGGGGGTGCCACTACATGAGGTGCCCCTTTCTTATGCTGCAACTATAAGTGGCTTTTACTGGGTGTGCGCAGGAGGTTAGATCCAGGGGATCATAAGAACATAAGAGAAGTCAAACGTTGGATCAGGCCAATGGCCCATCCAGTCCAAAACTCTTGTCACACAGTTGCCAAAATACCAGGTGCCATCAGGAGGTCCTCCAGTGGGGCCAGGACACTAGAAGCCCTCCCACGGTTGACCCTCCCAAGCACCAAGAATACACTTGCCCCAGAGTCCCTATCTATACCTTGTGGCTAATAGCCACTGATGGACCTCTTCTCCATATGCTTATCCAATTCCCTCTTGAAGCCATCCATGCTTGTAGCTGCCACCACCTCCTGTGGCAGTGAATTCCATGTGTTAATCACTCTTTGGGGGAAGAAGTACCTCCTTTTATCCGTTCTAACCTGACTGCTCAGGAATTTCATTATGGTGGGGGAACATAAGAACACGAGAAAAGCCAATGTTGGATAAGGCCAATGGCCCATCCAATCCAACACTGCCACACAGTGGCCAAAAATACCAGGTGCCATCAGGAGGTCCAGCAGTGGGGCCAGGACACTAGAAGCCCTCCCACTGTTGCTCCCCCCAAGCACCAAGAATACAAAATTGAAGGGTCTTCTCTTGACATATGAGTGTTGCACCATGGGAAGTCTCCTTGCATGGAGAAAAAGCCTCATTAGCGGAATGGATCCGCAAGATCCCACCCATATATTGCTAGTTATTAGGAGTCTGCATCAATTAATTGCAATAAGCACTCTTCAGACAACACTGGGTTGTGCACTGAACGTCGATGCAGGAGGGACTGGAACTTTGTTGGGAATACTGAGCCATCTTCCCCCCCCACAACCTCTTTTCCCACCCCCAAATAATGACAGTGCGTCAACTGCACTGGTGTGTGGTTGGCTAGTTTGTTAGTAACTGGAACTCATTCCTTGCAAAAATAAAGTTACGCATATTCCTAACAGGGAAAAGGAGAGGGGTGGTTCGGTTAGGATTGTTTGTACTTCTGCTTGGATGCCTAAAGTCTGAGTGATGCGCCAGAATCATGACCATCGGGGCCACAAGTAGGATCCAGTACTGGCTAAGTAAGCATGGTAGGAAATGTGCCAAGGGATAATCCTTACGGTGCAAAGCACAGAAACATCTATCTCTTTCCTGTCCTGCCTCTACCGATGTTGGTTGGTTCCACCATCTGCAGCAGCCATTTTGCAGAAACGCCCACTGCCCAGTGTCAGAATTCCAAAGTTGCCCACAGGCTCAAAAAGGTCGGGGACCCCTGGAACAAACCAGCCTTGAGCTTCAAGGGATCTGTGGAAATGGAGGAGAAAGCCCAAATTGTTATCTCTGGGTGTGACAGGGAAGAGTGGCCATCAATCTGTCATGGATCATTTGGCGTAAACAGCCTTGCTGAAATACGCGTTCCCAATACAAAGCACATTTTCCTTGGAACTGGAGAGACTCTTCTAAGGTAGGCGTTGGCTGAATTTTTGGAGCCCAGCCCAAGAAAATTCTAGCCAGAAACTTGAGAGGGTGACGCCAAAGAACACCAGCCTTCCGCCTATTCCTCCGAATTTATAATCCCACCATTTATTTGCTTAGACATCATGCCCTCTAATCTACTGAGGTGTTTAGAATTAAAACTGTCTATTAACCACACACAAAGGTTAGAAATACAAAACACCATCCCCAGCTTGTAAACGGGCGAAATTACGATAGAATCCACAAGCAGACAGACATAAAATTGGCAGAAGTTCCTTTAAAAACCACCCACAAGTCCCCCATTAAAAATCTTCACCAAAGCAGTTGTAATAATATTCCAGATTAAATACCGTCACCAACAGGATTCCCCAATCTTTCTCAGTCTGTGAACACTTCTGGAATTCTCACACGGATGCCTTGGGAGACGGTGCCAGTCCCAAAATCTCACAGAGAGAAGCCATGTGTAACTCTAATAAAAAACTCCTAAACCTTTCGGGCGGAAGCTCTTCTTAACAGGATGTCTTAAAATGAAAGAAGAAGAAGAAGAAGAGAGAGAGAAGAGATTGGATTTATACCCCGCCCTTCACTACCCAAAGGCGTCTCAGAGCAGCTTACAGACTCCTTTCCCTTCCCCTCCCCACAACAGACACCCTGTGAGGGAGGCGGGGCTGAGAGAGCTCTGACAGAAACTGCTCTTTTTCGAGAACAGCTCTTATCAGAACTATGGCTTGCCCAAGGTCACACCAGCAACTGCATGTGGAGGAGTGGGAAATCAAACCCGGTTCTCTCAGATTAGAGTCCGCGCACTTAACCACTACACCAAACTGGCTCACCTTCCCAATACAAACTGGCTCACCTTCCCAAGAAGACGAAGATGAAGAAGAAGAGTTTGGCTTATACCCCGCTATTCACTTGGAATCTCAGAGCGGCTTACAATCTCCTTCCCTTCCTCTCCCCACAACAGACTCCCTGTGAGGTCGGTGGGGCTGAGAGCTCAGACCACAAAATGGCTGCCGCGGGAGGTGGTGCCAGTCCAAAAATCTCACAGAGAGAAGTCATACATAACTCTAACAATAACTCCTAAACATTTCAGGCAGAAGCTCTGCTTAACAGGATTTCTTAAAATGAACACAGAAGAAGAAGGAGATACTGGATTTATACCCCGCCCTTCACTACCCAAAGGAGTCTCAGAGCGGCTGACAAACTCCTTTCCCTTCCCCTCCCCACAACAGATACCCTGTGAGGTAGGTGAGGCTGAGAAAGCTCTTAAGAGAACTGCTCTTGAGAGAATAGCTCTGAGAGAACTTGTGACTGACCAAGGTCACACCAGCAGCTGCATGTGGAGGGGTGGGGAATCAAACCCGGTTCTCCCAGATTAGAGTCCGCCACTCTTAACCACTACACCAAACTGGCTCTCATATTGTTTAAAAATATTTCCTTGCACACCAAATCTTAGCGGTGGGGTGGCAGCTGCTGCTAAGGCAACTTTTTAAAAAGCTGCACAGCCAATCAGAACTCTGGGGACAGAAGCCCCACTGGTCAAAAGCCCCACCTGACCCTACCCACTTTCTTAAAACACTAGGTGGGCACCAGGAAAGGTATACATGGACACCATACTGGGGAACTCGTGGGCACTCAATGAAATTGCTAAGCAGTCGGGTTAGAACAGATAAAAGGAAGTCCTTCTTCACCCAAAGAGTGATTAACACGTGGGATTCACTGCCACAGGAGGTGGTGGCGGCTATAAGCATGGACGGTTTCAAGAGGGAATTGGATAAGCATATGGAGCAGAGGTCCATCAGTGGCTATTAGCCACAAGCTATAGATAGGAACTCTCAGGCTGGGGCAAGTGATGGGCTGTATTCTTCGTGCTTGGGGGTGGGGCAACAGCAGGAGGGCTTCTAGTATCCTGGCCCCACTGCTGGACCTCCTGATGGCACCTGGTGTTTTTGGCCACTGTGTGACAAGAGTCTTGGATTGGATGGGCCATTGGCCTGATCCAACATTGGCTTCTCTTCTGTTCTTATGGAACCCAAATCTACAAGATCAGTAAACCGAGATCAGCCTACAGATTCTAAAATTCAACAGAATCCAAAGAGCAGGGGGAATAAGTGAAAAACTCAGCAGCGTTCGCCAAAACGCAACAACTCGCCCAAGCCAAGGTGAACAAAAAAGTTTTTGTATCGTGCCATACAGTTAGCTAATCCGATGATAGTAAGTGAACAGCAGCATAGTGCAGTCTTATGCAGGGGTTGTGCCAGTCTAAGGCCACAGAAGACCAATGGGTTCTGGCTGGAGAAACTCTGTGTAAGATTGCACTGGGAAAGAGTTAGGGTGCCAGAACTGGAGAGCACTATCCTCGGGGTCCCCAACATTCCCTCTAAGCTGTGGAGTCTTGTGAGCAAGAATTCTGCTTTGTGAGCGACTGGCATTTAAGTTGTGAGCAGGCGATTTGGCCACTGCATAGAGTAGTTCACTCTGCAGCCATCCTTCCTGATCCGAGACAAAAAAAATGTGTGAGCCAGAGGCTAAAAAACTGTGAGCTAGCTCACACTAACTCAGCTTAGAGGGAACACTGGTCCCCACTCCACCTCTTCCAACACGGCCTTCAGAGCAGGAGAATGTCTTTCAGCTTGGGCAGCATTATACTGGAGTAGGCAGCTTTTTCTTTCTGGGTGGACGATATAATCTCTTATCATTAAAAAAAAAACCACAACAACCCTGAACATTAGCTGGCAAGCGACAGCCCTCTGTTTGCAAGACCCGAGCAAAGGCAGTTAACGATCAGAGGTTTTGGAGGGCATTAATCCATAGGGTCGCCATGTCGGACGCAACTGGACGGCTCTTCACACACACACAGTCATGGGGTAATAACTGAAAAAAGTAAACCAACTTCCTTTTGAGGTAGCAAAATTGCATCAGGCAGACTGAGAAATCCACGAAGGTAGATTGCCATAAAGATAAAATGAGAATTTTATGGTGTGCTCACGCCTGATGATATTTTTTAACGATGCTGCGTGGAAGGTCATACAGAGTTTTTGCAGCAGAGCCGCTTCCTTCTGCGAATGCCTTTTGATTCTGCGGTGACCTTTGCTCACGGCCGTGATAGACTGGCTTCCTTACAAACTGGTAAGCCAAAAAAACGATACTTCGCAGGATCCCGGGTTGCATGTCAACTGCTGAGAGGGCTGGGCTATAGCTGGCCATGCCCCAGAAGCTGGTCTATGTTAAACTGCTCTGAGGCAGAAGGTTCAAAGTTACTTCTCTTTGACTCCCATGAGTGACACAGAAGAACTCTACCAAACTCCAGTTTCCCTTCCAGGCAGAAGATCCAAAGTTACTCCTCTTTGACTCCTCATGAGTCACAGAAGAACTCTACCAAACTCCAGTTTACCTTCCATCATGTAAGTAAAAAACAAAACAAAAACTATATATGATGGATGGATGGATGGATGGATGGATGGATGGATGGATGGACGGCTGAGGGGTGACATGATCGAGGTTTATAGGATTATGCATGGGATTGAGCAGGTTGAGAAAGAAGTACTTTTCACCCTTTCTCACGATACAAGAACTCGTGGGCACTCCATGAAATTGCTGAGCAGTCGGGTTAGAACAGATAAAAGGAAATACTTCTTCACCCAAAGAGTGATTAACACATGGAATTCACTGCCGCAGGAGGTGGTGGCAGCTACAAGCATGGACAGTTTCAAGAGGGGATTAGATAAACTTGTGGAGCAGAAGTCCATCAGTGGCTATTAGCCACAGGGTATAGATGGGAACTCTCAGTCTGGGGCAGGTGATGCACTCTGTTCTTGGTGCTGGGGGGGCAGCAGTGGGAGGGCTTCTGTTGTCCTGGCCCCACTGCTGGACCTCCTGATGACACCTGGTATATTTTGGCCGCTGTGTGACAGAGTGTTGGACTAGATGGGCCATTGGCCTGATTCATCATTGGCTTCTCTTATGTTCTTATGGAGAGAGAGAGAGAGAGAGAGAGAGAGAGAGAGAGAGAGAGAGAGAGAGAGAGAGAGAGAGAGAGATATTCTTCTCTTGAAGGGCTGTCCTATAGAGAGGATGGTGCAGAGTCGTTTTCTGTGGCCCCAGAAGGTCGGACCAGAACCAACGGGTTAGAATTAAATCAGAAGAGTTTTCAGGTAAACATTAGGAAGAACTTCCTGGCGGTTAGAGCGGTTCCCCAGTGGAACAGTCTTCCTCAGGAGGTGGTGGACTCTCCTTCTTTGGAGGTTTTCAAACAGAGGCTAGATGGCCACCTGACAGCAATGCGGATTGTGTGAACTTAGGCAGATCATGAGAAGGGAGGGCACAGTTATTATGAATGTTTGTTATACACCTCAGTTCAATGACCTTTTTACTGTATTGTATTTCCACTTTTGTGTTAAGAATGTTTCTTAAAATTAAAAAAGACGACGAGGAGGAGGAGGGCAGTAAGAGTTGCCTCCGTGCTTAGTTCTTGTGGACCTTTCTTACACTCGCAGGGAAATGCAGATTGCCGCTTTGGGATCCAGAAGCAACTGTTCTCCAGGCCAGTTTGGCTGGAGATCCTGGAGGATTTTTGTCATCTTCTGGGTGTGGAACAGGGGGTCACTGCAGGTGTGGAGGGGCAGGTATTTGTTAATTTCCTGCGTAGTGCAGGAGGTTAGACTAGATGACCCTGGAGGTCCCTTCCAACTCTATGATTCTATGATTCCTATTTGGAGATAACTTACGAATCCTGGATGGTCTAGATTGGGGGACAAAGTGTGAGTCTCAGCATAAGTCAGTCCCAGTGGGATTTACTTCCTAAGAACGGTACCTTGGAGTGTAAGCATCGTCCACCCTGTGTGCCCCCCTTCCATGATCAAACACATGGGCCTGCCTCATATTGAATCAGACCCCCTTGGTCCATTGAGTTCAGTGTCATCCAGTCAGACTGGCATTGGCTCTTCAGGGTTCCAGGCAGTGGTCTTTTGGATCACCTCCCGCCTGGTCTTTTTAATTGCAGATGCTGGGGTTTGAACCTGGGACCTTCTGCCTGCCAAGCAGATGCTCTGCCACTGAGCCACAGCCCCTCTCCTAATTCTTTTAACGATGCCGCAAGGAATAGCATAGAAAGTTTCACAGATCAACACAAACCCTGCACTTAAAAACACATGTGTGAAATATAGAGAACTGTCATCAATCGTTTGGACTTCTTCAGATATATTGAAACAGAAGTCACCAAGCATTACATCTAGGGCAACCTATACATAATGGCTGGTGACATCTGCTTCTTTTTTTATTAACAATCTTCAACATTTTACAAAACAGTAAACATTCAATGTTATTTACCTTACAGAGATTATAACATTTTACACACCAATAAACTTTCAAAGGTATTTCACTTACAGAGAGTTTCAAAAATATATCAAATCATGATACAGAGCGTTTCTTGGAAGAACATCTTTTTCCATTAAGTAACTTATAATTGGGAACCAAACTGTTACGACTTTGTCTTGATGTTGTGTGACAGAAATCTTGTTTAAATTATAAGACGATTTAGTCATAATAAAATAATCCCAGATTCTTATTAGCCATTGTTGGACGGAGGGAGATTGACTGTCAATCCATTTTGTTGCACTCACCGATTTTGCAACAGACAATAAAATCGAAATTGCTTCTTTTTGTCGCAATGTCAACTGTAATTTTCCCCAGAATTCCAATAATGCTATCTCTGGTTTCAAAGGATTCTGATAGCATGTCTTCTATTTTAGTAAGTATTTGAGCCCAAAAGTTTAGTATCAGCAAACGGTGACATCTGTTTCAATGCGTGCACACAAAAGCTTATACCCAAGATAAAATGTGTTGGTCTGAAAGGTGCCACTGGACTCAAACTTGGTCTGATTGTAACAAAAGTCAGTTTTGCCTCCACAGGTTGAGAAGACTCCCCCCCATCATAATCTGTGAATTTGCTCTTTGGCACTTGTCCTTTGCAGCCTGGGGGTCCATGTGGGATGCCCCCTGGGTCCCTCCAGCCCCCATGGGACAGTACCTGTCCCCTACCCCTGTTGCTGTTCCAGAATGTACAAGTTTTGAGCCCTCTCACCCCCAGTCCAGGGGATAAGAGAGGCACAACTCCTGAACTCTGCCAGCATGTACAGGGTTTTACTCCTCCCTCACGCCAGTCCAGGAATGGGAGATACCAAAATCCCATAACATTTAAATCAGTAGTCTGCCACCAGGACCTCTGGATACTAGATTCCCACCAGGCTCAGAAGAAGAGGTCCCACCTCCTGTCTGGTTTCTGGGAATTAACAACTTATCAGCTCTGTGCCAGAGCTGCAAATAATTAATTAACACACAGTGGTAGCCTTCTAGGCGAACAGCTTAGGCACAGGGTCTAGGCTTAGATCCCAGCTGCAACACAGGAAGCAAACTCAGATAATATTGAGGAAATATTATCTTTAATCAGTACAAAGCATGCATATATCACAAGACTTGCAGAGGTGGGAAAACAAAGAATATCTATAGCTTGTTCAGCTCTAACTACACATAGTGGTATTCATAGTTGCCAGTTATTCAGAGATACCAGATAATTCCATGTCCATTGTTACCAGGGAATCTTCAGGATGAACCACATGGTTGATGAAGGCAACTAAGACCAGCTTGGTTGCCTAGCAGTAAAATTCCATGTTGCAGGTATGTAATCCAAAGGGGAACTCTGCCTCAGAAAGGAGCTCACTTTCCAAGAAGACTCTGTCCCTCTTCCCGTAGGGTGATCACAATTCCCTCCATCTCCCGTCGTAATTGAATATGGCCATTTATCCAATCAGAGGGGATAAAGAGGTGTGCCCAAATATCTGGTTGCAGGCATTGCTGACGTGACTGAAACCAGGTCAGCGTAGCTTTTGATGTGTTAATGTTTGGGACATCTGTGTCCCCCAGCTTGGGAAGACGCCTCAATGTCTGCTCTTCCCAACCAAGGTGTCAAAGTGGCTTGGAAATGGATATCAGGCTTGGCATCTGGCATGCCATCTGTTGCAGGTGACAAAAGTCACATGGAGATGTCAGCAGCTAGGCAATTTGGGCCTTGCGGGAATGAATCAGGAAAGTCTTTTCCTATACACAGAGGCAAGAGAAGAAAGTGTCAAGTTAGCTGCAGGACGGTCCCAGTTATGGATGAGCTTTGTCCACCTGCCCTCACCTCTTTCTCCAGAGCAGCCCTCTACGGAAACTAGTTGCTCATTCATGTATATTTTTGGCAGAGTCCGGCAGCCGGAGAACTTGGCCTGTTTTTATGCCACCACAATGAGTCAGGCAAACCACTCTCTACTCCAGGTGACAACAACTGCGGGTGAAGAGGATGCAGGTCTGTAAAATAATTACATCAACCATTCTGTACTTTATGGCATGGCTGCCCCCGTGCTGGTGTGACTCAAACTGCCCACATGCAACCTGTACATTTCCTCAAAACAGGCTACATAGAGCCTCAGCCTCTCTGCCCTGTTGTCGGCCCTCCAGAGGAACTGGTTGGCCGCTGTGTGAGACAGGATGCTGGACTAGGTGGACCCTCACTGGTCTGATCCAGCAGGGCTCTTCTTAGGTTCTTATCAGGGGAAGGCCTCTGCCTCTCTGCCCTGTTGCTGGACCTCCAGAGGAACTGGTTGGCCCCTGTGTAAGACAGGATGCTGGACTGGATGGACCATTGGTCTGATCCAGCAGGGCTCTTCATATGTTCTTATGAAGGCCTCTGCCTCTATATGCCCTGTTGTTTGGTGTCCAGAGTTGGCCACTGTGTGAGACAGGATGGACCACTGGTTTGATCCAGCAGGGCTCTCCTGATGTTCTTATGAAGCCCTCAGTCTCTATGCCCTGTTGTTGGCCCTCCAGAGAAACTGGTTGGCCCCTGTGTAAGACAGGATGCTGGACTGGATGGACCACTGATCTGATCCAGCAGGGCTCTTCTGGGTTCTTATCAGGGGAAGGCCTCAGCTTCCCTGCCCTGTTGCTGGACCTCCAGAGGAACTGGTTGGCAACTGTGTGAGACAGGATGCTGGACTAGGTGGATCACAGGTCTGATCTAGCAGGGCTCTTCTGATGTTCTTACCAGGGGAAGGCCTCGGCCTCCCTGCCCTGTTGTTGGACCTCCAGAGGAACTGGTTGGCCGTTGTGCGAGACAGGATGCTGGACTTGGTGGACCACTGGATTGGTCCAGCAGGGCTCTTCTTCTTTTTTTAATGTTTTTATTGATGTATAAAGAATTTACAATCAACAGGAAGAGATTGATATACATATATGCAGGGGTCTTTTGGGGGGGAGCACACCAGAGCACAGCTCTGGCAGCTCAGGAGCCAAGCCCCGCCCCCAGCAGGCATCCCCGGAGTCTTTCAGGCAGGTGAATGTCAATTTCAGCTCCATTATATCCTATGGGCCATTGAAGTCAATGGTGAAAACATAGGGTATATTCTAGGGGCTGGAGGGGAGGGGGTTTGAGGGAGAGGCTCCAAACTCACAGGGTAGCTGATGGAGTGTCTTCCCAAGATATTCACCAAGTTTCAAGAATATTGAACGAGGGGTCTAATTCAATGGACCCCCAAACAGGTTGCCCCCATTCCCTCCATTGTTCTCTATGGTGGGAAAAAAGTAACTTACTTACTTAAAAAAAAAAAAAGGAGCTGCGGTGGCTCAAGTGGTTAAGACGCTGAACTGCAGGCTGTGGAAGGACAGTAGTTCAGCAGTTTGAGACCTGAGAGTGCTGCATGACGGAGTGAGCTCCTGTCTCTGGTTCCAGCTAGCAGTTCGAAAGCAAGAAATTGCAAGCAGATAAATAGGTACCACTTTGGTGGGAAGGGAACAGCGTTCTGTGCACCTTGGTGTTTAGTCATGCCGGCCACATGACCACGGAAACGTCTTCGGACAGTGCTGGCTCTTCGGCTTTGAAACGGAGATGAGCACCACAACCCTAGAGTCGGATTCGACTGGCTTTCGAGCAAGGGAACCTTTACCTTTACTTTACCTTACTTAAAAAAGTAACTTAAAAAAGCAGCAAACTTACTACATCTGGTATGACTAGGGCTCTTCTAATGTTCTCCAGCAGGGGGATTTGGGGTTGAGAAAACAGTTCCAGGAGGAACCTCAGTCAGGTCCCTACCCTATCAGGTAGCAGTTCAGGCAATGACAACTTCCTGGGGAAAGAACCAATCATGGATCTTTCACTGCCTTCTCCAATTTTACCCTCCTGCTTTTTGAGCCTCTTGTGTTCGATGCTGCTCTTCTCCTCTCCTTCAAAATTCTGTTCCCTTCTGTGTTTTATTTTGTGCTACGGAAGACCACACGACCAACGAAGACATTTATTGCGAGGCCTTGGCAGAAACTCTACATCACGTTGCCCTGCCTGTGACGGTGGGATTTTATGCCCCATGGGGGCGGAACAAGAGAGGCCTCTTAGACAAAGTCGAAGGTAAACACAGTCATTGCTCATGATAATCATCTTGATTCTGTATCCCATTTGGGTTTTGACCGATGTAGGTGTGACCCCGCTGGTGTGGGCCTCGCAATACAATCTGGTTGATTCTTGCAAGAAACTGATCTCGGAAGTTAACACGGCAACAAGCAAGTCGTAGCCAGAGAGGAAAGGAACTCCCATCCAGTGGTCCCTCTAAGCTGAGTTAATGTGAGCTAGCTCACAGTTTTTTAGCCTCCGGCTCGCACATTTTTGTCTCAGCTCAGGGAGGAGGGCTCCAGAGCAAACTAAATTTATGCAGCGGCCCAATCGCTCGCTCACAACTTTAATGCCAGCGGCTCACAAAGTAGAATTTTTGCTCACAAGACTCCACAGCTTAGAGGGAGCATTGCTCCTGTTCCAGTGTTTAAGTTCTCAGTTTGGAAAAGCCCTTAGCCCTTTAACTTAATACAAGTAAAATGCAGGAAATACGCTGTGCAACCGAGGCCTGATATCCAGCGTGCAAAGGGCTTGGCTGATCACCACTTGTTTGATTCAAATTTCATTTAATTGAAATTATTTAAGATCTTTCATAAATTAACTATATTGGACTGTTTCTAGTGGGGCTGTTGCCCTGACTTTGATGGTCAACGGCAACCTGATTGTGTCAGATCTCGGAAGCCAGGCAGGACCGGCCCTGGTTTGGACTTGGATGGGAGACCACCAAGGAAGGCCAGGGTTGCTATGCAGAGGCAGGTGAAGGCCAACCACCTCTGTATGTCTTTTGTCCTGGCCTAATGGCCCAGGCTAGCCTGGTTTCATCCGATCTCGGAAGCTAAGCAGGGTTAGCCCTAGTTAGCACGTGGATGGGAGGCTGGGTTGCCAATCCCCAGGTGGTGCAAACAAATAACCAGAATAATGTCACGCCGTAGAAACCACACTTGAGACTACTGTCTTCTTATACAGTTCTACTTACACCCATAAATGATATTTGCCACCATGCATAAATGACATCTGCACCAGTTGAACAGTGACCTAATAGTCCTTGAAAGTATGAGTCTCTCTTCAGAATGATGCGGTCACCGGCTCATGGTACAGAGAAGAGTTTCCAAAAGAAAGCAGTGGAGGGCATGGGCTCAAGACTAGCTGTAGTGCGAACCAAAGGAGCGGTGACGGCATGCCTAGGTTGATTTGACGTTTCTCAGAGCTTCATCAGGCCGCTTTTCTTTAGTGATGGAGCTCAGCCCAGCTCTGGCAAGATCCAAAATTACATGAAGTCTACCAGTATATTCCAAGTAGCTAGGAATCAGAACTCCCACTATTGCAAGTAACCTCCAGATGACAGGGATCCGTTCCCCTGGAGAAAATGGCCTCTCTGGAAGGCGGGCTCTCTGGCATTATACCCCACTGAAGTCCCTCCCCTTCCAAACCCCGCCCTCCTCAGGCTCCACCCCCCCAAAACTCCAGCTCTTTCCCCACCCAGAGCTTGGAACCCTAATGGGTGGTCAACAAGGGCTTTTTTTGTAGAAAAAGCCCAGCAGGAACTCATTAGCATAATAGGCCACACCCAACAGCAGAAACTCATTAGCATATTAGGCCACACCCCGACAGCACAGCTCATTAGCCTATTAGGCCACACCCCCATGTTACCAGAAATGTGGTCATCCAGCTACACCCACCTTTTGCTTCTTATTCTGTTTACCTTGTTTGTTGTCAGAACCCCAGGGCTTTTTTTTGTGGCAGGAACTCCTTTGCATGTTAGGCCACACACCCCTCATGTAGCCAATCCTAATGAGTTTCTGCCGTTGGGTGTGGCCTATTATGCTAATGAGTTCCTGCTGGGCGTGGCCAACTCGGGAGCCAGCCGGAACTCCGTTCCTGTGCGTTCCTGCCCAAAAATAGCCCTGGTGGTCACCAAGGAAACCCTGGGTTGCTATGCAGAAGCAGGCAGGGCGGCCAAACCACCTCTGTTCGTCTCTAGCCTCAAAAAGCCGACAGACTTGCCAAAGATTGGATTGGCCTTGATGGAACTTCTTCCCCCCACCATTAAAACTGCTGTTGGGTGTATTGACCTTGATGACCTTTCCACAGGCCCAGGCCTGCTATTGGTCCAAACTTGTACACTTATTACAATTCATGATGATTTGAATCAACGCAAGAATGCAAGGACTCAAATCCTAAGCTGTGCTTCTGCTTGCACTGGACAGGCAGGGGCCGTGGACCAGGTTCTCCTTGTAGCCTGCTACTCCCAGCCATGCCAGGCCAGTCCCTTTCCATGAGCCAAAGATTGCCCGGCGCCACAGAAGTGTACTTTGCGGGGAAAGGCTGACCCCTGCAACAGACGAAATGCAGAACAAACGGAAACACGGCTTGGGTTCCAAGTCAGCTCACCCAAAGGAGGGCGACAGCAGTCTGTGGCCATGAAAAAATCTTGCCGGACCAGTTGTAGGTGGGAAATCCTGTAAACCTGTCTGACTGTAATAAAGGAGGGTGTAGAATCTATTTTGTGATGCAGGAAAAGATTGGCAGGTCACCTGTTTCGGTCATAACGTCCCGTCCCATTTTATGGCTGGCAGGCGTCACATCGTATTCCTTGTGTTTGAATCTGTGTGCCCTGCCTTCTGTTGCAGGCGCCTTGACCCGGCGAAGCGAAGAAAAAAAGGATGGGAAAGGCGGTGGAGGAAACGAGACTTCTCTGCTCTCCCTCATCTGGCGCGTCATTTTTTATCTCCCCGTCTTCGATTCCATATCATCCGGGAGAGTCCGATACATCTTCATCAGCTTCGATGCCTGGGAGTACATTGGATGTGACCATACCTGGGCCGGCCTTGTTACGATACTCCTGGATGAAATTGAAGAGAAGAATAAAATCCTCTTCAGTTTTGTTAGGGCCTTTGGTGGGGAAACCATTGATGGGTCCGCACCACGGGGAAAGAGATGGGTTTCTAAAAGATGGAGTAAGATCTTCCTTTGGGGTTTCTCAGGTGTTTTTATCGGTTTAACTCTGTGCACTGTGCTGATGAGGGAGATTGCGGAGAACGAGTTATGGAAGAGCATGGGATACATGACCCTGGTTGTGTCAGCTGCCATATCTACTCTTCCTTTCATAGCGGTAATGAAGAATTTCCTTTTCACGATGAAAAAGAAGCTTCAGACGGACATGAACAGGAAGGATCTCAGTGCCCAGCTGGGCTTCATGCATTCCGTGAAGGAAGAGGTCAAAGCCACCATCAACTTCCTCCGCCTCATGGCACTCAAAGAGGACAGAGAGATCCGGGTGGTCCTAAAAATCACCAGCTTGGACTTATGCACTCCAGACAAGGTGGTGGCAGTCTTGGATGCCATCAACATCCTTCTTTGTGACCCAAATGCTCCCTTCATCTCCATCCTGGCCGCTGACCCAAGTATCCTGGTGGAATGCATTCAGTGGTCCAGTAATACCTGCAGCAACGGCTACTTGTACTTGGACCGCATTGTTTCCTTGCCCTTCTCTCTGCCGCGGATGAGTCCGATGGCCAAGTCACAGTTACTCAAAGGGATTTTGAAAAACCAGATGAAGGGGGGTTCCGCTGTACATCCAGGTGAAGAACGTCACGCAGAAAGCAGTAACACAGGTAGGGCATTAAGCAGAAAGGAAATTGAGCAAATCAGCCACTACTTATGCCATGAGAATTTTGATGCCTACTTCCCGGGGAATTCTGTCCAGATGAAGAGGGTCGTGAACAGTGTGCTGACCGTGTGGACCATGATCAAAATGGGATTTCGACCCAAAGGAGGACACCAAATGAATGGAAGAGGTGAGAGAGAGAGAGTCGAAGAGATGATCGACTGGGTCGTCCTTGCCAATTGTTGGCCTTGCCGTCTGAGCTGGATTTTGCAGTGTGTGGAGGACGATCAGCAGCGAGGCAGACTTGAGGAAAAACAGAGAAGGGCATCCCGGGACAGCATGGAAGATGCAGAAGGACACCCACAGGGGGAAATCTCAGAGAGGAACAGCAGGGGGTTACTGGACGTTTATGAGGCCAACACTTGTGAGCTGGACAGGATGAAGTATAACCTCAGGAAGCTTTTGGAACTTGATGGAGACCCTGACCTTTTCCGAACCTTCTTGCAGAAGAGCCATTTTACAGTCGGGCGGGCCAGGTATTTTTCTGACCTTCTCCTCAATTTGGACTTCTCCTTAAAACGGCGTTTTGAATTGCTGCGTGGCCTCAGCGGGATCACCAAGGCAAATAAAATCCACGATGGATCTCCACCTGCTGAGGAACGCTGATGTGTGTGGATAAGTGGAGGGTCGTGATGTTGGCCCAGGTCTCGAATGACTGAATTCAGGAGGATGCAGCGTTTTTTTGGCCTTCAGCGATTACGCGACTCTCACAATAGTGGAATAAGCAAAAAGGTGAACTGTTACAGAGAGCAGAAGGGGGAAAAAATAATCATTCAGAGAGGAAATAACCTGTTCATAAACGGACAGAAAAAGGTAACCAAACGAAGAAGTAAATGCATAATGAAACCCAGAACAATATCAGCACAAGTGTATTCTCTCTGGTTTGCGTCGCTGCTTCTGTTCTTGAAGACCCAAAATATATCCGGAGTACCTTCTTCAACTTCAGAGCCCAGGAGTATGATGATGTGACCACACCTGGACTGGTTAGAGATGCCAAGTGCAGGCTGGGAAATTCCTGCAGGTTGGTGGGGGGGAGTCTGGGGAGGGCAAGGCCCTTAGAAATGGATATGCCAGACAGTCCCCCCTTCATAGCAGCCATTTTCTCCGGAGCCACGTCGTCCGGAGATCAGTTGAAATTTTGGGAGATCTCCAGGCCACACCTGGAGTTTGGCAACCATAGCTGTTCTATTAGTTGATGGATATGCAAGTAGGCCTCAAATTCCTTATAGCCACCGGCAGTGAATCCCAGAGTTTAATTACTCAGTGGGAAGCCCTGACTGTTGTTTGTCTTGGATCTTGTTTTGAGAGTCAGTGTGGTGCAGTGGTTAAGTGCGCGGACTCTAATCAGGGAGAACTGGGTTTGATTCCCCACTCCTCTACTTGCACCTGCTGGATGACCTTGGGCAAGCCATAGTTCTGTCAGAGCTGTTCTTGAAACAGAGCAGTTTCTGCCAGAGCTTTCTCAGCCCCACCTGCCTCGCAGGGTGTCTGTTGTGGGGAGGGGAAGGGAAAGGAGTTTGTAAGCCGCTCTGAGACTCCTTTGGGTAGTGAAGGGCGGGGTATAAATCCAATCTCCTCTCCTCCTCCTCCTGTCATCTATCACTTCACTGAGAGCTCCAGTGTTGCAGAGTTATGGGAGAGGAAGAAAAATTCCTCTCCACCCCATGCAGAATTGTATAAATTTCTGTTACCTCCTGCCTAAGTTTGCCAGCTCTGGGTTGGGAAATATGTGGAGATTTGGGGGGTGGGGGTGGAGCTTGGGGAAAGGCGGGATTTGGGGAAGGGAGGGGCCTGAGCTGGGGATAATGTCATAGTACCCATGCTCCCAAGGCAGCCATTTGCTTCAGAGGAACTGATCTTGGGCCTTCGGATATCAATTGTAATAGCTGGAGATCTCCAGGTGCGACCTGGGGGCTGGCAACCCCACTCCTGGTCTCTCCCCCCCTTAATAGAAAACCCCAGTGTCTAGCCTGGAAAGTAAAGCTAGTAAAATCATAAATCACAATTTGGGACAAAGTCTTTGGCACTCTGCAGGGAAATTAGATCTCCTGTCTGTAATTTCAGACCACCGGAGGCTACTCCTCAATTAACCCCTATGGCCTATGTTGATGGTTGTTATGGGGTCTTTAAAAAGGGGCTGCATGAAGCACTCTTAAAAGATGTGGGGGTTTTTGTTTTGCAATTAGGGTCGTCAGCTTCAGGTTGGGAAATTCCTGGAGATTTGGGGGGGGGGGAACGTGGGAAGGGTGTGGGGGACCTCAGCAGGGCGTAATACCCTAAAGTCCACCCTCCAAAGCTGCCGCTTTCTCTAGGGGAACTGATCTCTGTCATCTGGATAGATTCAAGTGGGTTGCCCTGTGGGTCTGTAACAAGAGAACTAAGTTTGAGTCCAATGGGACGTTTCAGACCAGCAAAGTTTAATTCTGGGTATAAGCTTGCACGAAAGCTTATGCCCAGAATTAAACTTTGTTGGTCTGAAAGGTGCCACTGGGCACAAACTCTGTTCTGACCTCTGGGGACCAGCTGTAATTCCGGGAGATCTCTAGCCAGCACCTGGAGGTTGGCAACGCGTCCTTCAACGTACCCAAGAACAAGGCTTTGATCCCGGGGCCTTACTCTGCGATCCTCCGGAACTCCCGCCCTCCCTCTCCCTCCGGGATTCCCAGCCGACCCGCCGCTCCGCTCCTCCCCCTGTGGCCGCCGGAGCTTTCCCGAGAACGCCCCCTGCTGCTGGCCAACCAATGGGAAGCGAGCAGAGCGCTCCGGAGGTGTCTCAACGTTCGATCGCCCTTTGAAGCTCCAGCGGCGCCTTCCGGGCGCAGAAGGTGAGCGGAGCGCGGGCGGCGTGCCGGGAGGTCCCGATCCCGCTGGGGGGGGGGTGGGGATGCCTCTGGACTGGACGTGGAGGAGCGGCGGGTGGCCCGGGACTCCCCCTCCAGCCCGTTCACACGCACGCACGCCCACCCCGGCCGCTGCACGGGAGGGCACGCAGTCCGCACGCTCCGAGAGCCCCTTTGGGAAAGCCGCGTCTCCAGCTGACTCCGGGGGCTTCAATTGGCCCCCAGGAGGCCTTTTGGCAGCGCCAGGGCTTCAGTTCGCCCGAAGCAGTCGCAGCTCCTGAGCTCGCGCAGAGTGCTTCCCTCTCAGCGCCGAGGGCGGCCGTCTCCCTGAGCCTTTTGCGGGGAGGCGGAGGGAAGGAGAACTGCTCCTGCTGGATCAGGCCAGAATCCACTAGGCCGAGCTCCCCTCTCACTGCCGGATGCCTCCGGAAGACTGATGGCCTCCCGCCCTTTGTTTTGGGCCCCTCCCCCAGCGCTTGGTACGCTGAGGTCTCCTGCCTCGGCCCATGGAGGTTCCATTAGCTCTAGATAGCTGGACAGGTTTTGTATCCTGCCTTTCTCCCAAAGCGGCTGACGCCGTTCCCCGTCCTCCGTTTTATCCTCACAACAGCCCTGTGAGGTTGGTCGGGCCTGAGACGCTGTGACTGGCCCAAGGTCACCCAGCAAACTTCCTCTTATCCTCACACCAACCCTGTGAAGCAGGTCGGGCTGAGAGAGTGTGAATTGGCCCAGGCTTCCAGGGCGGGGGCGGGGGGGGGTTTCCATACTTGGGTTTTCCCAGATCCTAGTCCAAGAGTTTAAGCAGGACGCCAGGCTGGCTCCATCAGATGGCTGGCAGACCTCTCCGCTATGAGGGTAAGCCTTGAGAGCTAGGTTCAACCTCCTTTGTTTTCTTAAGTAGACTGCAAAAGGAGAAGGCGTCTCTGGCTTCTTTAAAATAAATCTTAAAGGCCAAGGTTTATTTATTTATTTGGACTTATAGCCCCCCCTCCCCACAAGCAGGCTCAGGGTGGGTTCCAACAATATAAATATATAATACAGTTAAAACCACTTGAGAACAACAGTATAAAATGACACAAAATCCTAAAATATCATGTAAAGCCAGTTTGGTGTAATGGTTAAGTGCGCGGACTCTAATCTGGAAGAACCGGGTTTGATACCCACTCCTCCACTTGCACCTGGCTTGATGACCTTGGGTAAGCCATAGTTCTGGCACAGCTGTCCTTGAAAAAGAGCAGTCTCTGTCAAGAACTCTCTCAACCCCACCTACCTCACAGGGTGTCTGCTGTGGGGAGGGGAAGGGAAAGGAGTTTTTAAGCTGCTCTGAGACACCTTTGGGTAGTGAAGGGCAGGGTATAAATCCAATCTCTTCTTCTAAATTCTGATCAGATGTCTTAGCATTTAAGATGGCATTAAGAATCCAGGCCACTGATGGGAGGCCAGCCCAGAGGGAGGGGATGTCCGTGGCCTCAACCAAAAGCCCAGTGGAAGAGCTCCATCTTACAGGCCCTGTGAAATTGTCATAAATCCCACAAGGCCCTGGTGTCATATGGGAGCTCATTCTACCAGGTGTAGGGGCCAGGGCAGAAAAAGCCCTGCCTGGCCCTAAGTCAGCTGTCCCTGGGGCTGGGGACTACTAAAAGATGTTCATTAGTAGACCTCCGTGCTGTACTGATTTTAACCTCTGGGTTCAAGGATTGTGTGTCCGAGTCCAGACTCCATTCGTTAATCTAGGCCTCCAGGCATGAGACGTTTCCTTCATTCTGTGGCAGCTTCTCTCGGTTGGGGGGGCCTTCCCGGTGACTGGTGCTTCATGGCCCGCCACAGCAAGCTCCAGCTGCAAGTTCTGAGCCTGTACCGAAACTTCCTCCGGGCTGCCAAGGACAAGCCGGGCTTCCTGCCCGGGATTCGGGCCGAGTTCCGGAAACACGCCCAGATCCCCCGGGCGGACGTCATGCACGTAGAGTACCTCCTCCGGCGTGGACAGAGGCAGCTGGAGCAGCTCAGAGACGTCCACACCAAGCAGATGGGGGTCTTCGTCAAAACGAAGCCGGAGGAACAGTGACTCGGGGGCGGGACCTTATTTAGAAACACCTCCTGCCAATTTTTGGGTTTCTTCGGCCTGCTGGTTTACGGGAGATTTTTCAGGGCGATGGATGGCCTGACTTGCCAGACAAAAGTCAGAGGATTGCCAAATCCAGCTTTCCTTTGAAGCCGCGGCCAGAGAGCGCTTCCCAGAAACAGGTATCAGCTGGCATCTCAAGGAGGCTAAGGGATACACCTCCGGGTTTAATGCTTTTTAAAAAACTTGCCTTAAGGATGCTGAGAGTTCTGTTCCAAGATCCCATTTGGAGCCCTGGTTTTCAGTAACAAGAATGCTACTGGGTCCACAGGGCTGTAGATGTTTCCGGAGGGCCAGCTACGGCTCCCATGAACTGAAGAGTACCCAGCTGCAAACACACTGTGCTTTAAGGCAGAGTTATTTGGAAAGTGGAAGCTGTTGATATGTTGTTAGCGGGAGTTAAAATGGCAAAGCGAGGCACAGGAAGATGTAGCGATGCTGTTTAAACCACAGCCCTCCTTTCGTCCATTTGTCGATGCACGCAACTCTTAGAGGTTTGAACAGTCCAGGGGAGTGGCACTTTATAGGGTCCATGTTTGTCGGTGTGAAGGTATCTTTGAATAAAGGGATCTTTTAATTGTAATGTAAAGACCGCATTTTCTGAGTCTCTGCTCTGAATAGATCGAGATGGGTAGCCGTGTTAGTCCATCTGAAGCAGCAGAAAAGAGCAAAAGTCCAGTGTGAAAGACTTAACAAAATTTGTGCCAGAGTATGAGCTCTTGTGAGTCAGTGAAGAAGTGTGCAGTGACTCACAAAAGCTTCTACCCTGCCACAAATTTTGTTAGTCTTTAAGGGGCCACTGGGCTCTTGTTTTTAGCTCTGAATGGTACCGCTGTGCAATGTTCCCTCTAAGCTGTGGATTCTTGTGAGCAAAAATTCTACTTTGTGAGCTACTGGCATTAAAGTTGTGAGCGAGCGATTTGGCTGCTGCAGAAATTAGCTTGATCTGGAGGCATGTTTCGTGAGCCAAGACAAAAATGTGTGAGCCGGAGGCTAAAAAACTGTGAGCTAGCTCGCACTCACTCAGCTTAGAGGGAACAGTGCCACTGTGTCTTTTGAATGAAGGCATGTCAGACTATTGGTCAGAACCTAAAAAAGGTTAGTGAAATGCAAAAGAGGGCCAGCAGTATAAACTTAATATATCAAATATATAAAAAGATACATGTATTTATTAAACAAAGGTTTTAAAATTATATATAAGGGCCCAATCACACCTCATGTACAAATATCCAGTTATAACACACAAGGGCTGGTGGACTTGGCCTGACGCGTTTCGGCCTGCGTAGGCCTTCTTCAGAAGTCAAACACAGTGAGTGAGGCACATATTGGCTATAAAAATACATTACAATCATATAGATACGCGATATAAAATCAATAGGGACTAGAAAAAAGTTGTTCCAGAATTAAACCACTAGGCACAAAATAAAAGCACGAATGAGGCCGCCAACAGGGCAATCACATGCCCAGTGGTGTTTCTCTGGTATAAATTTCTGGTCCGGAAATTGCCTTCCTATGATTGTTCAGCCAAAATGTCCTCAATAGAATTGTCCTTAAGCAAAGAGTAGTCCATGCCTGTCAGTATTGTTTACTCAGACTGGCAGTGACTCTCCAGAGTCTCTCTTTCACATCACCTACTGCCTGATTCTTTTAACTGGAGATGCTGGGGACTGAACCTTCTAGGACCTTCTGCATGCAAAGCAGAGGCTCTTCCACTTAGGCACAGCCCCTCCTCATAGTGGCTTGATTGTGCTTTCCCGGAAGTGGTACATCCCTAAATTTGGAGGCAGCATTTTCAGCACAGGGAGGCGAGGGATAGAGCAAGAGCGATTCCAGTTTTCCGTTTAAAAGAATAAATTCTGGCTGTGCATGAGCAGCTTTCCCACATTGCTAGGGCTTCACTGTGGATGTACCAGACAGATAACAAGGTCAGCTTCTCAAATGTCCATTTTGAAAACCACAGGGGCAGAAAAAGGAATCTCACAAACATGCGTACCTGCAGCAAATTAAATCTATTTATTTACTTACCTCACTGATACCTCACCTTCCTCCCAGTAGGGTCCCAATGCAGCTTACATACTTCTCATCCTATCAGCACAGCAGCCCTGTGAGGTAGGCTAAGCTGAGAATGTGTGACTGGCCCGAAGTTCCCCAGCAAGATTCCAGGGATGAATGGAGTTTTGAATCTGGGTCTCCCAGGTCCTAATCTGATACACTAACCAGTACACCACCCTGAATCTCACCTAGCTATATTTCCAAATGTTACTTGTCTTTTATGAAACGATATCCTCAGGATGTTAATGCTTCTGCATTATTTTCAGTCCGATGCCATGATCAATCTCTCTCTGCCACCATTTTAAAGACTTGGGGGATATTTCTGCTGCTTTACTGGATTTTCAGCAGTTCAAGACCCTAGGGCCACATGACAGAGAGAGCTCCTGTCTCTGGCCCCAGCTCCTGCCAACCTAGCAGTTCAAAAGCAAGAAATTGCAAGTAGATAAATAGATACCGCTTAGGTGAGAAGGGAACAGCGTTTCGTGCACCTCGGCATCTAGTCATGCCGGCCACATGACCACGGAGAAGTCTTCAGACAGCGCTGACTCTTCGGCTTGGAAACGGAGATGAGCACCGCACCCCTAGAGTCGGATTCGACTGGCTTTCGAGCAAGGGAAACCTTTACCTTTAGTGGCTACTTCCACTTCTCTGATTGTTTTCATTACTTGTTTAAAAAAATTATGTTTATTTTGCTTGATTTTATTTTTTTAAAAAAAACCATTTGGAGTTTTATATAAGCAGAAAAACTGCTTATAAATTCTTGTTTAAACAATCAACATTTATACAAATGTTGAAATGATACTCAAGCCAGCCTTAAGCCAGGACACTGCTGACTGTAGATTTGGAGCACTTGATCCCAATAGTGGCACTTAAAGGAGTTTACAATGTTATCATCCATCACGTTTTAACTTCAGGGCATAATACGGATTTGAACCCAGGAGTCCTTGGTTATAGACTCACAGAACCCACCGTTCCAGACTGGCTGTCATAATCGAAAATTACTTTAAAACAAAAGAACAACACATAAGACTTTTGCTGCCGGTGGCTTGCATGCAGAAAGTCGGTGCATCTACCTCTTTAAATAGCGCATATCGCCTCCAGCCAGTAAAATAGGAAGTCCGCCTAGTGCCGTTCTAAGAATTCCCCCCATCTCTATGGCTGTATCCTGCGAGGCAGGCGCTCTAATCACCACTGGCCAATTTGTTGTTGTTGTTGTTCAGTCGCACAGTCGAGTCCGACTCTTCGCGACCCCATGGACCAGATTACGCCAGGCCCTCCTGTCTTCCGCTGTCCGCTGAAGTTTGCTCAATTTCATGTTCGTTGCATCGATGACACTGTCCAATAGGGTACTCGAAATAAGGGTAGGCAGGACAAGAGAAAACTACACATCCCAAAAGGCATACCTGCTCTCCAAAGACCAATCAGAGTTGGGCTCCCCGCCGTCCTTCCTCTCCATAACAAGGCGAGCCATGAATGAGTGACACGTCTGCAGCCCTATCGTCGTGCCCAGACACGAGCGCAAGCGCCCGCCTTACTCCAGAGCGACAACACCCACACCCAATCGCTGTGGCAACCGTAGCGTCCTTCTCCGCAAAAGGGCGGCCCGCTCCGCAAATGACAGCCCGGGCAGCCAATCGCCGCTCAGCCCCGCCCTCCCTTCCCTTCTGGGAGGCGGTCTCCACACACCGGCGCTCCAGTCAACGTCTCCTGCGACGCCGCCATGGCGCTGAGCGGCGGCTGGTGGGGCCGGGCTGTGGCGCGGGCGAGAGGGGCGAGCGGCTTCCTGAGGGGGGAGGCCTGGCCGTGGAGGGCGAGGGCCGCCAGGTACAACTCCGGGCGAGGGCCGGGACCGCCGGCCGTGAGCGAGCTGGACAAGGCGGACGCCTGGCTCCTCAGGAAGGCTCACGAGACCGGTGAGGGGGCGGGGCCGGAGTGCGAGGGGGCGGGGCTTGTGGAACGCGGGGGTGTGCCCGCGAGGGTGCCCTCGAATTGCATTCTGGGAAGGAAAGGAGGCGTTCGCCTGTGGAAGCCTGAGGGTTGGGTTGCCAGCCTCCAGGTGGGGCCTGGAGATCTCCCGCTTTCGCAACTGAGCTCCAGCTGACGGAGGTTGGCTCCCCTGGAGAAAATGGCTGCTTTGAAGGGTGGACTTTGTGGCACTGGGCCATGCTGAGGCCCCTCCTCAAACCCCGCCCTCTCCCGGGTCCACCCCAAAACTCTCCAGGTATTTTCCAGCCCAGACCTGTGGCAACCCTACCTGAGAAGAAGAAGAAGAGATTGGATTTATACCCCGCCCTTCACTACTCAAGGGGGTCTCAGAGCGGCTTATAAACTCCTTCCCCTTCCCCTCCCCACAACAGACACCCTGGGAGGTAGGTGGGGCTGAGGGAGCTCTGACAGAAACTGCTCTTTTTCAAGAACACCTCTGACAGAACTCTGGCTTGCCCAAGGTCATCCAGCAGGTGCAAGTGGAGGAGTGGGGAATCAAACCCGGTTCTCCCAGATTAGAGTCCGCGCACTTAACCACTGCACCAGACTGGTGGTTAGAGCACTGGACTGAGGTCGAGTTCGAATGCAGAGTCTGGACTGAGACCTGAGTTCAGATGTGCAGTGTGGACTGAGGCCCGAGTTCGAATGCAGAGTCTGGACTGAGGCCTGAGTTTGAATGCGCGGTCACCCAGTATGCAGGTTGGGTCAGCAAGACCCACACAAGCATTCTTTCTCTCTTAGCTTAGCCTACCTATCTCACAGGGCCATTGTGGGAGGACCCATCTTTGCCTGCCCTGAGATCCTTGTAGGAAGGGCGGTGTAGTGAGACAATGTGGTGTAGTGACTGGAGTGTCAGACTAGGATCTGGGAGGGCCAGGTTCAAATCACCACCCTGCTGTGGAAACTTGCTGGGAGACCTTCAGCCAGTCACGTGCTCTCAGCCTAACCCTACTTGAGGATAAAACGGAGGAGAGAATAACGTAAGCCACTTTTGACCCTGGTTGGGGAGAAAGGCACAGTATACAGTAAAGGTGCCTTCCCTTCTCCTCTGAAATAACTCATAGAATCATAAGAGTTGGAAGGGACCTCCAGGGTCATCTACTCTAGTCCCCTGCACAAGGCAGGAAGTTCACAAATACTTTCCCCCCAACACACACCCAGTGACCCCTGCTCCACGCCCAGAAGATAACAAAAAAACCTTCCAGGACCTCCAGCCAAAGAGACCTGGAGAAAAATGGCTTCCTGACCCCAAAGTGGCGATCAGCATTTCCCCGGGTGTGTAAGAAAGGGCCGCGAGAACCAAGCACTGAGGCAGCCCTTCCCGCCCTCTCTCTCACGATCTACCCAAATTCAGAAAACTAAAATAAATAATTGTAGAATGAAGAATGTAACATGTGGGTAAATAGTTCCCCTCCCCTGTAGTGTAATCCCTCTTGCGGTATGTTTCTATGTTCTCCCCAAAAGAAGCACCTGGTTCAGGTATAGACTTTGCTAGGGTAATGATATGATGGCACTGTGAGTTGCAGATACCCCCTCTGGTCTTGTGCATATCTTATAGGCTGCCGGCTGAGCCTAGAGACAGCGAATCAGTGTGGTGTGGTGGTTTAGAGTGTTAGACTAAGAGCTGGGTTCAGATCCTCACACTGCAGCGGAGCTCACTGGATGGCCTCTTGGGCTGGTCGCGTTCAGTCTAGCCTTCCTCACAGGGCGGTTGTGAGGCTAAAATGGGCGAGGAAGAACCATGCACATCACCCTGAGCTCCTGAGAAGTGGGGTAAAAACGGTACTGGACGGACTAGATAGATCATAAAAACAGTGCATTTTGCTTTCAAAATTTAGTATTAAACCAGTAAGTGGAAATTAACATCTGTTTATTTAGGAACTTTGCAAGCTGCCTCTCTGGAGAGTTTCCTGAGGCAGGAACCTTTTTCCCCCTGCCACGGTCCGTTCCCTTCCTTTCCTACCCCCCAGCAGTTTCCTCCAGCTCCTATCAGCATTCTAACGAAGCAGGCCTTTCAATTTCCCGGCTTTTCCTTCCTCCTTAGACTCTGGGTCAATTGCACTTGCTTGGAGACTCATTCGCTCTCGCCTCTTTGTCACAGAGACCGGTTCTGTCCTCGGCATGCAATTTCCCAAGTATGGGCACAGGACAGTTTGATCGATGAGGTTCTGGGGTGGCCATGCTGTCCGCGTGCAGAACCCCAGACCAAAAAGCCAGGGAACTGCCTTTTATTAAGACGTGTTCCGTGTCGTTTTGGTTGGTGTGTTAATAAAAGACATTCCTCGGCTTTTTGTTTGGGGATTTAGAATCACGATCTGCCGTTTCTTGGCAAGGATATCTCATTGCGTCCCACAGAGCAGAGCTCCACATTGCCTCACTTCCTGGGCTAACTACCCTGCTTGGAATGTCCCTCCGGTTGACTGCGGTTCGTAAAATCACAGCGGGTTAAATTAGTCGTCCCCCCCGTTCTTGCTTCTCTGCAGGGTTCCTTTCTTGGTTTCGGAATGGCTTACTGGCTACCGGCGTCGGCGTGATTTCCTACGTGCAGAGTGACATGGGGCGTGAGGCTGCCTACGGTAGGTCACGCACAATAATTATGGGATGGTGAGACATTAACAGAAGTGGAGGACAAGGCTGCAGCCAGAGAAATAATCCTTCTGTCCAGCCGGAGTGAATTTTATTGTTATAGAAGTTCAGTTTCCTCGAAGGGGATCCCCCCCCCCCCTCACTCTTTGCCGAGGCACGTCCCATCCAGGGCATAAACACGGGAGCAGAGAGTCCTCCATCTTTCTGTGTGACACCCCTGAGGATTCAGTACCTGAAAAGGTTAGTCCAGAATAGAAGAGGGCCAAATTTAAAATCTACTTAAAAAAAAATGCAAAAACATGTTGTTGTTCATTCGCACAGTCGAGTCCGACTCTTCGTGACCCCATGGACCAGATTACGCCAGGCCCTCCTGTCTTCCACTGTCCGCTGAAGTTTGCTTTATTTGCATGTATTTATTAAACACAGATTAAAACATTATATAGGGGCCCATTCATACCTCATAAAGAATGGTAAAAATATACAAGGGCTGATAAAATAGACCTGACACATTTCGGCCTGAGCAGGCCTTCTTCAGAGGTCTAATACAAAATGCATATGGAACACATTGGCTATTATATAGACAGAAATGCATACAACCCTACATACATAAAGTCTGAAATCAATAAAGACCAGGTCCAACATTCTTTTGACTGACACTGCTTTTAATTGAAGGAACATTTTATGGAACAATTGGCCATACAATCTTTGAAAAAATATATATTTGACCAGAGAGGAGCACCACTGGACATGTGATTGTACTGGAGGCCTCATTTGCAATTTTGTATTTTTCTTCCTTGCCCAGTGGTTAAACTTTCCTTTGTTTTCTGGTCTTTATTGATTTCAAACTTTATGTATGTAGGGTTGTATGCATTTCTGTTTATATAACAGCCAATGTGTTCCATATGCATTTTGTATTAGACCTCTGAAGAAGGCCTGCTAAGGCCGAAACGCGTCAGGTCTATTTTATCAGCCCTTGTGTATATTTTTACAATTCTTTATGAGGTATCAATGGGCCCCTATATAATGTTTTAATCTGTGTTTAATAAATACATGTATGTTTTTGTATGTTTTTGAAGTAGATTTTAAATTTGGCCCTCTTCTATTCTGGACTAACCTTTTCAGGTACTGAATTCTTTATTTTAGGTTCAGTTTTCTTCCCTCCCCTTTTCTGTTCTCATGCCTCTGAGGATGCCAGTCACAGCTGCTGGCGAAACGTCCGGTAGTACAATGCCAAGATCACGGCCATACAGCCCGGGAAATCTACAACGACTAATGTTTCATGAGTTTGCAGATCATTTCTTAGTTCAGCGAGGGCCTCGGTGCGTGGCGTTAGGCCTAAGCCTCTTCAACAGCGATACGGAGGTCACGCTGTGACTCTCTTTCAGGATTTATTTTAAAAATGTTTGTAGCTGGCCTTTCCCTAGGGAGCCCAAGTTGGGTAACCATCACTTAAATCAAAAACAGAACATTTAAAACCGTTGTCGTGCACCGTAATAGCCCAGACTTAAGTAAGTCCCTAAAATTCATACAAAGTGCCCTCTGAAATAAGCCCATTTTTCAGCTCTGCTGTCAGGAAAGTGACTGTTTGTTTCCATATCCAAGGTTTGGTAGTTGTAGAGCAGCTGCCAAGAAGGCCTGGAGCAGAAGAGATAAGGGCTTTGCTGAGTCATAGAATCACACAGAGCTAGAAGGGGCCCTAGAGGCCATCCAGTCCAGCCCCCTGCTCAATGCAGGGTCTGCCTAGAGCACCCCTAACAAGCGTTTGTCCAGCCGCTGCTTCAAGACTGCCAGGGAGGGGGAGCTCACCACCTCCCTGGGGGCTGGTTCCACTGCTGCACGACTCTGCCTGTCAAAAAGTTTTCCCTAATATCCAGCCGATACCTTCCCGCCCTTAATTTAAGCCCATTATTGTGAGCAGTGTTCCCTCTAAACTGAGTGAGTGTGAGCTAGCTCACCGTTTTTAGCCTCCGGCTCACACATTTCGGTCTCCGCTCAGGAAGGGGGGCTCCAGAGCCAACTAATTTCTGCAGTCGCCAAATCACCTGCTCACAGCTTTAATGCCAGCAGCTCACAAAAAATACTAGAAGTTGTGGGCATCCAGTGATGCAAATGGGCCGTAGGATCAGGACAGAGAAAAGGAAATACTACTTTACACAGGGAGGGAGTAAAATGTGGAATTTGCTGCCAGAGGATGTCATGATGGCCACAGGAATAAACAGTTTTAAAGAGGGATGAAATAGATTCGTGGAGGATAGGTCTGTCAGTGGCTACTAGCCGTGGTGGCTGAGGGGAACCTCCACGTTGAGGCACTGGTCCTCTGAATCCCAGAGCCAGGAGGCAGCCTCAGGGGAAGGCCTTGGCCTCTACGCCCTATTGCTGGACCTCCAGAGGAACTGGTTGGCCGCTGTGTGAGACAGGACTGCTGGTCTGATCCAGCAGGGCTCTTTTGAAATGATTATGATCAGGTTGTAGGTACAGCAAAGGACTTCAGCCCGAGACCCTGGAGAACCACGGCTAGTCCGGTTAGATAGCTCTGACTTTGACGGATCAACGGTCTTATTCACTCACCGCAAGGCACTGTTTCACGTGTGTGTTCACGAGAAGCTCCTGAATCGACCCAGACTCTTATCTGTGATATGCATTACAGAAGGTGCGTAAATAATTGCCCGCGATGAGTGAAAATCGCTTCCCGGTGCCCGGGCCCAGAAGCGCCTGTAAGTGGGATCAGGCCGATTCTCTTTCTTCCTTTTGGGCTGCCGAGGCGTGCCAAGTCACCCCGGCGGTGATAGGCGGACCAACGAGCTTGCAACGGCAGCGGCCTTATTTGCAAGTTGCATTCAGTTGGGTACGGCCACGTGGAAGACCGGTGCTGACGCAGCCTTTGCCCCTTAGGCTCTGCCCCGTCTGCAGCAGGCCTTTATATTAAATTTGTAGCAGCTAGTTAGTGGCAGCTGATGGACCGGAGGAACTCGGAAGGAGTGACCCTCGCATCTCCAGTCATGTCACGTTCCGCGGGCTTATCTTATCGCTCTTCGAAGTCAGGCAGGGATGGCTTCGGTTTGTGGCTTTACATAATGACCTTGGACCGGCTTGCTTGTCCCCTGGCAAAGAGCCGGGGGAACAAACAAACCTCACTTGTAACCGGTGTTCCCTCTAAGCCGAGTGAGTGTGAGCTAGCTCACAGTTTTTTTAGCCCCCCGGCTCACGCATTTTTTTGTCTTAGCTCGGGAAGGACGGCTCCAGAGCAAACGATGTTTGTGCAGGAGCCAAATGGCTCGCTCACAACTTTAATGCCGGGTAGCTCACCAAGTAGAATTTTTGCTCACAAGACTCTGCAGCTTAGAGGGAACATTGCTTGTAACCAGTGTTCTGTGTGTGAGCCGGAGGCTAAAAAACCTGTGACCTAGCTCACACTTACTCGGCTTAGAGGGAACATTGCTTGTAACCAGTGTTCCGTCTAAGCTGAGTAAGTGTGAGCTGGGTCACAGTTTTTTAGCCTCCGGCTCACACATTTTTCGTCTCAGCCCAGGAAGGAGGGCTCCGGAGGAAACGAATTTATGCAGCAGCCCAATCGCTCGCTCTTGACTTCAATGGGAGTCGCTCGCCAAGTAGAATTTTTGCTCACAAGACTCCAGAGCTTAGAGGGAGCATTGCTTGTAACCTGCCCCCCCCACCCCCAACCCTTGACATTTGGAGGATTGGGACCTTTCAGGCTGCATATAAGATTATGCATGGGATTGAGCAGGTTGAGAAAGAAGTCCTTTTCTCCCTTTCTCACAATACAAGAACTCGTGGGCACTCCATGAAATTGCTGAGCCGTCGGGTTAGAACAGATAAAAGGAAGTCCTTCTTCACCCAAAGAGTGATTAACGTATGGAATTCACTGCCACAGGAGGTGGTGGCGGCTACAAGCATGGACAGTTTCAAGAGGGAATTAGATAAACATCTGGAGCAGAAGTCCATCAGTGGCTCTTAGCCACAGGGCATAGATGGGAACTCTCAGTCTGGGGCAGGTGATGCACTCTATTCCTGATGCTGGGGTGGGGGCAGCAGTGGGAGGGCTTCTGGTGTCCTGGCCCCACTGCTGGACCTCCTGATGGCACCTGGTATATTTTGGCCGCTGTGTGACAGAGCGTTGGACTAGATGGGCCTTTGGCCTGATCCAACATTGGCTTCTCTTATGTCCTTACGTTCAGTGGATGTAATTTCTTCACCCGCACTGGAACATGTGCCTGTGTGTGTGTTGAAACAGGCCAGAAAAAGAGGAAGCGAGTAATAATGGCAGCCGGAGCAGGTTCTTGAAAGGGAATAGTGAAGAAGAGGAGGAGGAGGTTGGGTTCATGCTCTGCCCTTCACTCGGGGTCTCTTTGGAGGTTTTCCGACAGAGGCTTGGATGGGCATCCGACAGCAGTGCTGATTCTGCAAACTGAGGCAGATCACGAGAAGGGAGGGCAGGGAGGGGCGGCAGTGCTCAGTTCTCGTGGCCCTTTCATACGCGCCCGGGGGAATGCAGGTCGCCACTTCGGGGTAAGGAAGCAATTTCCCCCCGGGCCAGTTTGGCCGGAGATCCTGGCGGGTTTTTTGTCATCTTCTGCACCCTCTCGAATTTGTCCACATCCTTTTTGAATCGAGGCCTCCAGAACTGCACACGGGACTCCAGGTGCGGCCTGACCCAGGCAGTATGCAGAGGGGCTATGAACCTCCTGCAATTTCAACACTATGGCCCTGTTAATACAACCCAAGACTGAATTTGCTTCTTTTTGCAATAACCGCATCCCACTGACTGCTCATCTTTAGTTTGCAGTCCACCCTTACCCCAAGATCTCTTTCGCAGACACTACTCCCCAGAAATGTATCCCCCATCCGGTATTTGTGCTTGGCATTTTTGTGGCCCAGATGTAATACTGTGCACTTATCTTGGTTGAATTGCATCCCGTTTGCAGCTGCCCACTTCTCCAGAGTATTCAGGTCTTGTTGAATTTTAACTCTGTCTTCTTGGGTGTTTGCTACTCCTCCCAATTCGGTATCAGCAGCAAATTTAATGAGTAGCCCTGGGCTCGGGAATCTGTCTGAAGGCCCTGGAGATCCCGGAGGGTTTTTTGTCATCTTCTGGGTGCGGAATAGGGATCACTGGAGGTGTGGGGGGAGGGGGTATTGGTGAATTTCCGGTATTGTGCAGGGGGCTGGACTAGATGACCCTGGAGGTCCCTTTCCAACTCTGTGATTCTACAATTCTCAGAGCAGCTTACCATCTCCTTTCCCTTCCCCTCCCCACAACAGACACCCTGTGAGGGAGGCGGGGCTGAGAGAGCTCTTTTGAGGACTGCCCTTTCAAGGACAGCTCTGACAGAACTATGGCTTGCCCAAGGTCATCCAGCAGGTGCAAGTGGAGGAGTGGGGAATCAAGCCCGGTTCTCCCAGAGGAACTGGTTGGCCGCTGTGTGAGACAGGATGCTGGACCAGATGGGCCCTCGCTGGTCTGATCCAGCAGAGCTCTTCTGATGTTCATATATAGTTCGTACTCGCTATGGAATTTAGGGAGATCGTGAGAAGGAGGGCAGGAAGGGAATGGCTCTTGAGAGGACAGCTCTGAGAAAACTGTGGCGGACCCACGGTGACCCAGCTGGCTGCATGTGGAGGAGTGGGGAATCAAACCCGCTTCTCCCAGATTAGAATCCAGGCTCTTTGAAGTATGGAAATGGGGGGAGGGGGCCAAAATTCATGGCGCCCCAAACGCCCCGTGGAATAAAGCAAGGAGGGAGGGGCCAGCGTGGAGAGGCTCTCTGGGTAAGACCTACCGATCGAGCCAGAGGCCCCCTCTCCCTATCGGCAGAGGGAAGGTTCCGCCACAGCGATGCCATGCAATGTCTAGAGCAAGCTGGCATTTCCCTCTTCCTGTTAACCTGAAGAACAAAATGCCTTTGGGGTTCTGGAGCCGCCTGTGCTAAGACGTTTCAGACGAGAACCGTATTGGTCTGCAGCAGAAAGTTGGGTTCAAGTCCAGGAACACTTTATGAGCATTTCCAGGGTAGAAGCTTTTGAGAGTCAAAGCTCCCTTCGTTAGACACACATAGAGTAGAAAAGGAGATCTGAGTCCTTCTAGCCTAGTCAGAAGGTGGGAGGGTGTGGGAAAGGATGCTTGCAAAAGGAGGCAAAGGTGCACAGTGCCAGCTTGGTGTAGCGGTTAAGAGCGGCGGACTCTAATCTGGGAGAACTGGGTTTGATTCCCCGCTCCTCTACATGCAGCCAGCTGGGTGACCATGGGTCGGTCACAAGTTCTGTCAGAGCTGTTCTCTCCAGGGCAGTTCTCTCAGAGCTCTCTCAGCCTCACCTACCTCACAGGGGTGTCTGTTGTGGGGAGGGGAAAGGAAGGAGATCGTAAGCTGCTCTGAGACTCGGAGTGAAGGGCAGGGTATAAATCCAACTCTTCTTCATTGGCATCAGCTTGATTGGGGGGGGTTGCTTTGGAGCAGAAAACTAGCATCTTCTGCTAGGAAGTGGCCCTTCCCCATTTGTTTGGACTTATCCTCTCCTAGGCACTCCACGAAATGAATGAGCGGTAGACTTAGAACAGAGAAAGAGAAGTCCTTCTTCACCCAAAGAGTAATTAACACATGGAATTCAGTGCTGCAGAGAGTGGTGGCAGCGGCTACAAGCATGGACGGCTTCAAGAGGGGATTGGAGAAACATCTGGAGCAGAGGTCCAGCAGTGGCTATTAGCCCCAAGGGATAGGTGGAACAGGGCAGTGATGCTCTGTATTCCTGGAGCTTGGGAGGGGGCAACAGTGGCCCCACTGGTGGATCTCCTGATGGCCCCTGGGATTTGGCCCCTGTGTGACACAGAGTGTTGGACTGGATGGGCCATTGGTCTGATCCAACAGGGCTTCTCATAAGAACATAAGAGAAGCCAATGTTGAATCAGGCCAATGGCCCATCCAGTCCAACACTCTGTGTCACACAGTGGCCAAAATATACCAGGTGCCATCAGGAGGTCCACCAGTGGGGCCAGGACACTAGAAGCCCTCCCACTGCTGCCCCCTCCAGCACCAAGAATAGAGTGCATCACCTGCCCCAGACTGTGAGTTCCCATCTATACCCTGTGGCTAATAGCCACTGATGGACTTCTTCTCTTATGTTCTTACAACTGGGGCAGTGATGTTCTGTCTTCTTGGTGCTTGGGGGGTCACAGTGGATCTCTGGCCCCACTGGTGGACCTCCAGATGGCCCCTGGGTTTTGGCCACTGTGTGATGCAGAGTGTTGGACTGGGTGGGCCATTGGCCTGATCCAACATTGGCTTCTCTTGTGTTCTTAGGATCTCGGGCAGATAAGAACAGAGTAATTAAGCCACCCTGGCCACTGAAAACCAGTCCAAATAAAAATATATCGACCAGTTGCATCTGTGACATTGCTTTGCCAGCCATGAGATCAGATCTGGATGCAGGCACACAATATGGGAACTACGGCCCCATCTGCCGTTTTGCCCAGAGGGTCTGAGACCAGGTCCCCAAACGAAGGAACTGGCGCTTTAAGCTGGTTCTTTCCCACCCCCTGGCCTTTCAAGGAACTTCAGCCACACCAGTATAGAGATTACGAGGACATAAAAGCCTGCTGTAATTTTTTAAAAAACTTAAAAAGCGTTTCTTAGAAGCGTTTGTAGCCGAGAAGACTTTTCTCCCCACGCAGCCTGGTAACTCACGATAAGCTGCTCTTTTCCTTCCGTCACATCCGCATCTGCCAAGAGAGCAGAGTTACCCAGGCATCTCTGTCAGATGACTGGATGAGCAGGCTTCACTTTGTTACCTTCTGACAGCGGGTACTTTGGAGCATCGGAACTCCAGTGGGTGACCGTTGTGTCTCGGGGAAGCCTTGGAACGGCGCACGCAGGTGCTGTCATCTCCTAGGACTTCGGTGCTCTGGTTTTATGCATCCCGCCTGTATTCGTGAGCACATACCTAAGGACAGGTGAGCTGTGTGGGTAGCGAAGGAGCGCGGAAGACGGGACCTGGATTTTTTTAATGTAGACTAACTCATGAGTAGAGGAGGGCAGGATCCTGTGAACAAAAGTGCTTTCTGTGCCACAAGCCGCTGCCATTTGTCCACAGGTAGGTAAAGGTAACGGTTTCCCTTGCCCGAAAGCCAGTCGAATCCGACTCTAGGGTTGCGCTGCTCATCTCCGTTTCAAAGCTGAAGAGCCAGCGCTGTCCGAAGACGCTTCCGTGGTCACGTGGCCGGCGTGACTAAACACCAAGGCGCACGGAACGCTGTTACCCTTCCCACCAAAGTGGTACCTATTTATCTACTTGCAGTTTTGGGAAGCCTCCCTCTAAAGCACAGCGTTGTATGGGATTGAACTGGCTCCGGTCCGTGGTAGAGATGAGGAACAGGAAACATTTGGGGCAGAATCAAGACACTCGCGGTCCCTGGTGGTTAGGAAGAGGCAGGCCGGTACAGCGACGGGGTTCCTACGTCTGCCCACCTTCCGGCAGCGATTCTCAGTGTTGCCACAAGGGGGCAGTGGTTCTTCAGGCTTGGAGAGGTTCTCCTTGTGGGGGTAGCCTGGAACAATAGCCAGCGGACTGGGGGGGGGTGTCTGTGTTTTGGCTTGGGTGTGTGATAGGAACCAACGCAGCGGGTGCTTGAAAGGCAGGAGAGGGGACGGAAAAGTAAACCCTGACTGGCGTTTCCCCTTTGGGACCTCACAGAGCAGGCACGGCCGAACCCCGTTCGGATGGAGAGCGGTCTAGTAAGTTGTACGGAATTCGTTCCGTGCACCTGACGATCCTCTTGGAGACTCGGGACCGACGCTCCCTCTAAGCTGGGGAGTCTCGTGAGCGAAAACTCGGCTTTGTGAGCGACCGGCATTAAAGCTGTGAGCGGGCGATTTGGCTACTGCGTACGTTAGCTTGCTCTGGACCCCTCCTTCCTGAGCTGAGGCAAAAATGTGCGAGCCGGAGGCTAAAAAACCGTGAGCTAGTTCACACCAACTCAGCTTAGAGGGAGCACTGCTTGGGACGCAAGGTTTATAAGATTATGAGTGGGATGGAGCAGGTTGAGAAAGAAGTCCTTTTCTCCCTTTCTCACAATACAAGGACTCGTGGGCACTCCATGAAATTGCTGAGCAGTCAGGTTAGAACGGATTAAAGGAAGTCCTTCTTCACCCAAAGAGTGATTAACACATGGAACTCACTGCCACAGGAGGTGGTGGCAGCTACAAGCATGGACAGTTTCAAGAGGGAATTAGATAAACATATGGAGCAGAAGTCCATCAGTGGCTATTAGCCACAGGGTATAGATGGGAACTCTCAGTCTGGGGCAGGTGATGCACTCTATTCTTGGGGCGTGGGGGGGCAGCAGTGGGAGGGCTTCTGGTGTCCTGGCCCCACTGCTGGACCTCCTGATGGCCCCTGGTATATTTTGGCCGCTGTGTGGACAGAGTGTTGGACTAGATGGGCCATTGGCCTGATTCAACATTGGCTTCTGTTATGTTCTTATGATGCCCGCTCAGCCCCTCCCAAGTAGACATACTGCTTCTAGGGTATGAGGCGCGGCAGACTTTTTAACACACCCAACGGCTTTAATGATCCCAAGACTTGGAAGAGCTTGTTAAGATATTTTACGCTCTTCCGTGCTGCTGGGTTTGGGGAGCGCTTGTTCCGCGCACAATGGCTGCCGCATTGAACCTAAGTGGGAGATGGGAACGCATCTTCTCAGACAGTGGTATGCCGGCTTTTTACGTGTTTCACAGAAGTCTTCATCAGAGTTTCCTGGGAGGGAAGGATGAGGAGTCTGGGATGTTTCAGTTTAGTGAAATTTAGACGACTAAGGGGAGACATGATAGGAGTATATAAAATTATGCATGGCGTGGAGAGAGTTGACCAACAGAACTCCCCCCCCCCAAAATACTACAACTCGAGGGCATCTGATGAAGCTGATGGGCAGTAGGTTCAGGATGGACAAAAGGGACTGTTTCTTTATGCGTAGAATGATTAAAGTGGAATTTGCTGTCAGAGGATGTCTTCCAGTATCCGGGCCCCACCGGTGGACCTCCTGATGGCCCCTGGTATTTTTGGCCATTGTGTGGCAGAGTGTTGGACTGGATGGGCCACTGGCCCAATCCAGCATTGGCTTCTCTTATGTTCTTACATGATGGCCACAGGAATAAACAGCTTTACAAAGGAATTCGATAGATTAAAGGAGGAGAAGTCTATCAATGGCTACAGGCCATGGTGGCTGAGGGGAACCTCCACATTCAGAGGCACTAATCCTCTGAATCCCAGAACCAGGAGGCAATATATCAGGGGAAGGCCTCGGCCTCTGTGCCCTGCTGTTGGCCCTCCAGGGGAACTGGTTGGCCACTGTGTGAGACAGGATGCTTTACTAGATGGACCACTGGTGTGATCCAGCAGGGCTCTTCTGATGCTCTTATGAAGGCCTCGGCCTCTTTGCCCTGGTGGTTGGCCCTCCAGAGGAACTGATTGGACACTGTGTGAGACAGGAGGCTGGACTAGATGGACCACTGGTCTGATCCAGCAGGGCTCTTCTGATGTTCCTCTCAGGGGAAGGCCTCGGCCTCTCTGCCCTGTTGCTGGCCCTCCAGAGGAACTGGCTGGCCACTGTGAGACAGGATGCTGGACTGGATGGACCACTGGTCTTATCCAGCAGAGCTCTTCTGAGATTCTTAATTTTTGAAAAACTTTCATGCATTTATATCAGCTTTCAAGGTTGCGATTTAGGGCAGGCAGAGAGTCGAGAGGGACCTCACCTGTAAACGCACGATCTGGGCGAGGGGGTTATGCTCTTTAGCCTGTATCCAGGCGCCCCCCCTCCCCCTCGCTCAGGGCCTCGACCCCAGAACGGTGACCTCTGATTCTCCCCTCAGGCTTCTTCATCCTCGGCGGGATCTGCGTCTCCTACGGCAGCGTCTCCTACCTCGTCAGCCTCTTCCTCCTCCGCCGCACCATGATGCTGTCCGTCTCCACGGCCCTCCTCAGCTGTGCCGCCGTCACCACCGTGGCCCTCTTCTGGCTGTGCGCCGTCTCCCTCTACATCGGCCGCCTGGAGGTGGAGATCATCCAGGACGACGGCCCCAGCGACAAGTGCCAGGATAAGAAAAAGGAGGACGGGAAGTCGGACAAGTGAGGGGGCGGGACCGGCTGGGGCCGGCGGCCCCCGGAACGTGCTTCCAACCGCCCACCACGGACCGACTCTTCAGTCCTTCCCCGTGGCACACTCGGGCCCCCTCGAGCCGAGGGGCGAGGAAGGAAGGAGGGAATTCTTGCAAATGAGACATGCTACACACGTTCGTTGGCTGCTTCCTATTTATTTTGGGTCTTCCCGACGGGTCTCTGGGAACGGACCGTGGGGAAAGACGGTGGTTCGGAGGGTGCCCGGCTTCCCCACTCTGGGGGCTTGGCGTTCTTTTCACACCGAGACCTCTGGCACTTTCGGCAAACGAGCATTCTGCTGAAATCATCCCCCCCCCCCGCGCCTTCATACAGTTCTCCCGATCCTAGCGACATTCGGCTAGGGATAACCCGGACGCAACCCGTTCCATCCGCTTCTTCTCCAGGGCTTGCTGCTGTCCTTTCCATTTGTCGCTTTGACGCTCCGAAATTATCATACCATATCCAAAGTGTATCTTTTCTTTTGCCGCCGGGTAACCTATACAGTTAACATTTGTATTAAACGACCACCCAAGCTAGCTGTCGACCTTTTTCTTTGTCTGGACGGGGGCCGCGGAGCAGGGGGAATTGGCCACGCTCTCTCCTTACACGGTAGCCGTTGCAGCACAGTTCGCTCCACCGAGAACGACTTCACACATTCTGCTAATTCTGTATGTTTGTAGCAGGGCCTCCCCCGCCACCCCCGTGCCAGATGGGCAGCCACGGTTTCTACAGCGGTGTACAAGGAAGGACCTGCCCCCTGAGCTGTTCCAGCCAATCTCAGACTTTTTACAACTTCAGAGGTGAGTGGTCTCGATTTTGCACTGTAGAAGGAAGCTGGAAACATGCATGCCATGCAGGGAATGATGCACACTTGGGACTCAGGGTTCCCTCTAAGCTGAGTTAGTGTGAGCAAGCTCACAGTTTTTTAGCCTCCGGCTCACACATTTTTGTCTCGGCTCAGGAAGGAGGGCTCCAGAGCAAAATATTTGATGCAGCAGCCAAATCGCTCGCCCACAGCTTTAATGCCAGGAGCTCACAAAGTAGAATTTTTGCTCACAGGACTCCATAGCTTACAGGGAGCATTGCTTGGGACTCTTTCAAAAAAGTTGGATGTGGCCAGTTTGGTGTTGTGGTTAAGAGCGGCATCTCTCTCATCTGGGAGAACCAGGTTTGGTTCCCCGATCCTCCACTTGCAGCTGCTGGAGTGACCTTGGGTCAGTCACAAGTTCTCTCAGCTGTTCTGTCAAGGGTAGTCCTCGAGAGAGTGCTCTCAGCCCCGCTTACCCCACAGGATGTCTGTTGTGGGGAGGGGAAGAGGAAAAGGAGATTTTAAGCCACTCTGAGACTCCTTCGGGTAGTGAAGGGCTGGGAATAAATCCAATCTCTTCTCTTCTTCTCTATCTGCAGTTGTAGTGCTAGGTTCGAGTCCAGTAGTACCTTAGGGACCAACAGGATTCACGGGATAAGCCAGGGGTCATCAGCGTGGTGCCCGTGCCCACCAATACCTTTCCTGGTGCGCCCTCCCGCAGTGTTCGGAGAAAGTGGGCTGGGCCAGGTGCGGCTTTTGCTCAGGAAGGCTTCCGATTGGCCACCGGAGATTTGATTGGCTGTGCAGACGTTCTGAAACGTTGCTTTGAGCAGCAGCATCCCCCGCAGCACAAGGATCTTCACTGCGCGACCGAGGGCAAGCCGTGCGCCCACCACCTCAGGGCAGAGTTCCAAAGGTTCCCGCAGGGTCTAAAAGTTCGGGGACCCCTGGTGTAAGCTGCTGAGAGTCAGAGCTCCCTTTGTCAGATGCAAGCAGGAACGGAGATCCCCGAGTCCTTATACCTGAGTCGGAAGGTGGAAGGGGGGGTGGTGATGTGAAGAACGGAGTCTGGATGCAAGGGCGCGACGGAAAATGTAGGGCAGCTCGATCAGAGTCGGGGAGAAACACTTAGGGGCAGAAAGTTCGAACCTGTAGTGAGAGGAGCACCCTGTTCTCTATTCAGCCTGGCTGACTGGGAGTCACACGTGAAGCTGCCATCTACCGAACAAGACCCCTCGGTCCATCGAGGTCAGCATTGTCTGCTCAGACTGGCAGCCGCTCTCCAGGATTTCAGGCAGAGGTCTTTCCCATCATCTACCCACTTGCTGGTAGATGACGGTCTTTTTAACTGGAGATGCCGGGGATCGGTTCTGGGACCTTCTGCATGCCAAGCAGGTGCTCTTCGCCTGAACCACAGCCCCATTTCATGGCTCTCCAGGGTCTCAGGCAGAGGTCTTTCCCATCACCTCCTGCCTGGTTCTGTTAACTGGAGATGCCGGGGACTGAACCTGGGACCTTCTGCCTGCCAAGCAGAGGCTCTGCCACTGAGCCACAGCCCCACTTCATGGCTCTCCAGGGTCTCAGGCAGAGGTCTTTCCCATCACCTCCTGCCTGGTCCTCTTGACTGGAGATGCCGGGGACTGAACCTGGGACCTTCTGCATGCCAAGCAGAGGCTCTCCCACTGAGCCACAGCCCCACTTCATGGCTCTCCAGGGTCTCAGGCAGAGGTCTTTCCCATCACCTACTACCTGGTCCCTTTTAACTGGAGATGCTGGGGATTGAGCCTGGGACTTTCTGCACACCCAGCAGAGGCTCTTCCCCTGAACCACGGACCCCTCCCCCTTGGGTCTCTGCCAGTGCGCCTTCTAAACTGTGGAGTGTTGTGTTGTGAGCAAAAATTCTACTCTGTGAGCTCCTGGCATTAAAGTTGTGCGCGAGCGATTTGGCTGCTGCATAAATTAAGGCTGCTCTGGAGCCCTCCTCCCTGAGCGAAGACCAAAACGTGTGAGCCAGAGGCTAAAAAACTGACTCTGAGCTGGCTCGCGCTAACTCAGCCTAGAGGGAACACTGGTCTCTGCTGCTTCTGTGGTGGTGGTAGTGGGGGGACTCCATTCAGCAGCACAAAGGGGGAGGTCTATGCCCCGGGGCAGTTGTTGTATCTCAGGCCCTTTTTTACACGTCCAGGGAAATGCTGATTGCCACTTTGGGGTCAGGAAGCAATCCTGGGTTTTTATGGTCATCTTCTGGGTGTGGAACAGCGGTCGTTGCGGGTGTGGAGGGGGAGGTATTTGTGAATCTCCTGCATTGTGGAAGGGGGTTGGACTAGGTGACCCTGGAGGGCCCCTTCCAACTCTGTGATTCTAGAAACCACCAGGGCTTTTTTTTTTAGAAAAAGCCCAGCAGGAACTCATTAGCATAATAGGCCACAACCAACAGCAGAAACTCATTAGCCTATTAGGCCACACCCCCTGACAGCACAGCTCATTAGCCTTTTAGGCCACACCCCCATGTTACCAGGAGTGTGGTCATTCAGCTACATCCACCTTTTGCTTATTCTGTTTACCTTGTTTGTTGTCAAAACCCAGGGCTTTTTTTGTAACAGGAACTCCTTTGCATGTTAGGCCACACACCCCTCATGTAGCCAATCCTAATGAGTTTCTGATGTTGGGTGTGGCCTGTTATGTTAATGAGTTCCTTCTGGGCGTGGCCAACTTGGGAGCTAGCCGGAACTCCGTTCCTGTGCGTTCCCGCCCAAAAATAGCCCTGGGAACCACCAGTGTGTATTGGGAAGGGGCTAAACTGGCTTCATTCCCAGTCTCTTGCTAGGGACATGTATAAACCCTATGCCACGCCCTTTCCTGCCTCAGGGGGGTGTTTAGACAGTTGTCCTCATCTCCAGCCAACCCACTTTTCTCTGTCATATACGAAAACCTCAGAGGTGCTCCCACTCTCTCTCAGGATGCTAGCAAGGCTGAGCAAAGAGCACCCGCATTGTTTTGAAAGCTGCCCTGCTCCTTGATATCCGTGGTTAACCACTTATCACGTAGCAAGCGGGTTTCCCATTTTATGCCGGTCCTCTCTCTCTGGGATTCTGATCGCTTCCTGCTTTGGCATCACTAGCAAAGGAGAGGAACCGCGCCGTTTTTTTAAAAAAATCCAGGTTACTAAATGGACCAACGGGAAGACAATCGATTCCTCTGAAATGCAGGGTCGGGTGAGGGTTTTACGGATACCGCAGAGCAGCGAAAAGACAATGAGAGGTGGGTTCTAGATCAAATCAAGCCTGGACTTTCTCTAGAAGCTAGAAACGACTCGACTGGAGCAGGTATCGTGCTTTGGTCGCATTACAAGAAGATGAGACTCTCTGGGGAAAGGCAGTCATGCCAGGAGAAGCGGAAGGAGCAGCGGGAGAAGAGGAAGACCCGACGGGAGATGGGAGGCCTCCGTCCAGGAAGCCAGAAAGGCCCTCGGGCTTGTAAGACCCGAGCAAGGCTGTTCACGACATGATGTTCCGGAGGTCATTAATTCATCGGGTCACTGTAAATTGGAAGCAACTTGATACTGATCTCCGCCCGGAAACCGACCTGGCGGAACTCTCTGCCAACTTCCACCAGGGCCCTGGGGGACTTAGTGCAATTCCGCAGGGCCTGTAAGGCAGAGATGTTCCGCCAGGCTTTTGGTTGAGGGGAGCGGCGGTTTTCCTTCATGGCCGGCACCCTCTTTTCTTTCCTTCCATCCTGTCCCGCTTCGGCCTCCTCCTTGACCTGCCCACGACACAGAAGAACAGTCCAGAGCGGGTTTGAGATTAAATTATGGACGCCGTCTGGAGACTATTAAATTAGGAATAACTGATTTGTTGATTCCAGGCTGTATTTTTGTATGTTTTTAACCTGTTGTAAATCATCCAGAGCCTTGTGCGCTCAGGGATTAGGCGATCCAGAAATTTAATTAATAATAATGATGGTAATGATAATAATAATAATAATAATAAATAATATGTTGTCAAAGGCTCTCACAGCCGGAGTTCATTAGTTGCTGTAGATTTTCCAGGTTGTGTGGCCATGGTCTTGGCACTGTAGGACCTGACATTTCGCCAGCAGCTGTGACTGGCATCTTTGGAGGTATAACACAGAAAGATGGAGTACTCTCAGTGTCAAGGTGAGAAGGAAAATGGCAGGCAGGTAATTTACTCAGGAAGGTGGGGTAGGGCTGAGTACAATCCATATACAAAAGAACCTCCTCAGGAAAGCTTCTCCATTACCATGTTCATAGCCTGGGGAACTCCTGCAAGATAATGACTCAGCCCTACCCCACCTTCCTGAGTAGATATAAATTACTTGCCTACCATTTTTCTGCTCGTCCTTGACACAGAGAGCACTCCCATCTTTCTGTGTTATACCTCTGAGGATGCCAGTCACAGCTACTGGCGAAACGTCAGGTCCTACAATTCCAGGACCACGGCCACACAACCCGGAAAATCTACAGCAGCTAATAATAATACTTAGCGCGCCCACAAGTGGCCATTTCAGGAAAGCGGACACCGGTGGAACACACACAATTGTTAAGCCTCGTGTGCTCTCTAACAATCATAATCCAGTTCTTGAGCTTTCCCCTCTTTTTCTGGTTTCCTCTAAGTTAATTTACTGAAACCGGAGCTCTGCATCAGGGCGACTGGGTTCCCGCCGCGACAGGGTGGAGCGCGAGAAAAACAGGCCGAGCCGTCCGGAATCCCGCCAGGAACCCGGAACGAGAGTGTGTTTACTTTTTATTTTTCTCCGAAATCCCAGATTGCCCAAGCAGCAGCGAAACGTCAACAGTGAAAACTACATTCATCTACCCAATGAAGAACAGTAGAATTAATTCAGAAATCAAAAAGCACACGCACACAGATCTTTAGCCATGGGTTACACCGGGGGGCGGGGGGGCGGGGGCGGGGAGACCTCCGTCGTTCAAGTGCGACAGTTTTGCTGTGGGATTTCTCCCTCTTCCCACAGAGTCCAATATAACTCTTGTTTTGAATAAGTGCTAAAAAAAAAAATTATTATGGCACACAAGTTTCGTTTAAAAAAAAACAAAACCTTTTTTTTTTAAGTGCTGTTATCACACGCCTCTGCTCCGTCTGGGATGGGTCGAACACGGCAAGCTATCAATTAGCAAGGTGGAGAGTTGGCACACATAAAACAGAAAGGCATCTCAAGATGGGGGGGGGGGGGGAGACACCCTGCCGCCTAGCGAGCATCTTGTCTGGCATTCCCCTTTCCGAAAAGCGAACGGGAGAATGGAACGGGAGGGCCGTCGCCGGTGTTCCATCTCAGCTGAGTTAGTGTGAGCTTAGCTCACTTTTTTTAAAGCTTCCGGCTCACACGTTTTTTGGTCTCAGCTCAGGAAGAAGGGCTCCGGAGCAGACCGATAACATGCAGCAGCCAAATCGCTCGCTCACAACTTGAAGGCCGGTAGCTCGCAAAGTAGAACTTTTGCTGACAAGACCCATGTTCTCTCTAAGCTGTGGGGTCCTGCGAGCAAAAATTCTACTTTGTGAGCTACTGGCATGAAAGTTGCGAGCGAGCAATTTGGTGGCTGCATAAATTAGGTTGCTCTGGAGCCGTCCTCCCTGAGCCGAGACAAAAATGTGTGAGCCGGAGGTTAAAAAACTGTGAGCTGGCTCACACTAACTCAGCTTAGAGGGAACATTGGACAAGACTCCGCAACTTAGAGGGAGCACTGGCCGTAGCCCTCCTGTTTAAACATTCAGTGCGAGAAGTTAGACTGTGTCTGTACGTGGGGGATTCTACCTTGGTATCGTGGCCGACAGCTGCCGATAAAGTAACAGGACAGATCTAAAGCAGTGCGGCTGTGAAGAGTGGGAAGGGCCTTCGTATCTTTCAGACTAGGTGCGTTTTTTATGCAAGGGAGCCGGCTGGGATTGTTCACCATCGCCAGTGGTCAGTTCACCCAAGCGGGCTGCTTCGTACAGGCAACACGCTCCCAGCCCAGTTGCCCGCAGCCACAGCGTGCGAGCCAGCTTCTGAATATCAGAGCAAGACGGGAATTCCGTCTGTTGTGTCTGATCGACACCCAAATCACAGAATCACAGAATGTTAAGAGTTGGAAGGGACCTTGCAGGTCATCTAGTCCAACCCCTGCACTCTGCAGGAGCGTAGCCGGAAGATAGCCCTACAACATACCCGGAAGATGGTCGTCCAGCCTCCGCTTGAAAACGTCCAGCGAAGGAGCATCCACCACCTCCCAAGAGGCAGTCTGTTCCACTGCTCAACCACTCTTACAGTCAGGAAGTTTCTCCTGATATCTAGCCGGTATCGACTCCCTTGTAATTTCCACCCATTAGATCTAGTCTTGCAATCCGGAGCGAGAGAGAATAGATCTGCTCCATCTTCTACATGACGGCCCTTCAGATATTTGAAGACTGCCATCATGTCCCCTCTAAGCCTTCTCTTTCCCAGGCTAAACATACCCAACTCTTCCAGCCTGACTGCTTGAGGTCGCGGTCAGACGGGGTCTCTGCATGGTCCCCTTTGAAAGGGAACAGAGTTGTGTGTGCACAGACCGGCAGCAAGAGTAGGTAACCGCTTTATTGGGGGGGGGGTGTTTCGAGTGTGCTTTCCACTGGCAAATGGACAGGGCAGCTGGTCTCAACACTAGAGGAACCCTCAGCGTGTCCCCGAAAGCCCCCAGTCAAAACGAGGAAGAACGAAATCAAACGGTAGCAGCAGGAAGACAGGCACAAAGGAAGGGTTCAGAGGACCTCCCCTCTTTCCTCCAACCTGCACCTTTCCTCGAAAGTCTGCGCAAGACACCACTCTCCATTTATACCCGGCTAACTCCGAGCCGTACTTGACCGTCACATCGGTTTCACCAGCAGCATCGGGGGGGACCTGAAAAGCAAGAAGCAGAACACAGAACGAGAAGACAATCTCTCTCTACTGATTTGCACCGAGACTCAGATAGGAGTGCTGCGAGAAGATAAGATATACGGAGACTGGTTCCGGGACGACGGTTTTCTTTCCCCTCCCCGGCGTCAAGAGCTCCAGCATAATACTACCGTACCAAAGACCATTCGCAGATAGCTTTGCCCGGTACAGCATCTGGCCCTCGTTCTGTGGGCAACGGGGGACATTGCCCAGGTCCGCCACAGTTCCCTGGCCTCAGTCCTCCTTGCGTTCCAAAGCTGGCGTGCCGTGAACCCCGCCACCGGCCACTGAGAAGGGCAGGGCAGAAAACAAGGAGTCTGTAGCCGCAAATGCTCCCCCCGAAAGCTGGGCCAAGCCGGCGGAGTTCCCGAACGGCGCGACCATGTTCAGCCGTTGCAGGTGGTGATACATGAGTTCTCGGGAAGTCTTGGTCTCCACGCCACCGATGTCCATAAGGTTGATGGGGTGGGAAGGGGGCAGCATATTACTCTGCATGGCTAGAGTCACCTCAGCCGGGGCGTACCGGATCGTGCTGGTTGTGTAGAGGCCCTGGGAGCCCGTCGTACTCGCGTGCGGACTGCCAAGCTGGTGCATCAGCGGCAGCACCACATTGCCCGCGTGGAACCTCTGCAGCACCTCCATATCGGCGGGATAGACCAGCGGGGTGAACGGCGTCGAGACGGCCCTCTCCTCGCAGGGGGAGCCGGAGAGCGGGGGTGAGAGCGTGTCTGCCGAGGATGCCGCGGGGACGGCCCGGGGAGAGCTGCCGAAAGGCCCTTTTCCCGCGCCGCCGTCCATCTCAGGCGGAGTGAGCACAGAGTCTGGGATGGAGACGAACAAATGGGAAGAGGCCGGCCGCAAAACAGGCTTCTCGAGGCTAAGTGCTTTGCTCACAGTGTAAAGGCCACCCTTGTGGGTGGTGGGACAGGTCCAAGTGGGCCCTTTTGGGCCGGGGGCCTGCTCGGACTTAATACCGAGCGCCACGTTGGCTTTCGGAGCGGAGCTCTTTTGGGTCTGGATGACCGAGGCGAACTCGGACGTGCACGGGCGGCCGGGGCCCCCCACGCCGCTTCTCCCCCCAGTCTTGCAGCCGTTCACTTTCCTCACCAGCGGCACCCTCTGCCGAGGGAGGAAGCCCAGCTCGGCCTCGCTGCCGCTGTCGGACTCCTCGGAGCTGGTGGGCGAGGCTTCCTTGGGGGGTTCCCGGGGCGGGCTGTCCACCTGGAATTCCAACTTTATGCGCTTGCCCGGAGGCCCTTCCAGGTCGCTCCTGCCCGCTTCGTCCGAGACCTCTTCATCTCTGTAGCTCGTCTCGGGGTCGCTGGAATCTGTCTCGGTCCTGCGGCAGCGGGTCCCCGCCTCTGACGTGCTCCCGGGATAGGCCAGGGAGCCCGCTTCATCGGGGGAGTAACGCTTCCCTTGGCTTGTCTCTGGAGGGAGACCACTCTCTGGAAAGGGGGGGGAGGAAGCAGAAAAATATTTAAACTGGGTGAGGTGGCTAGCGTCTTCCCGCAGCCAGGAGATAGATTTATTTTGCTGAATGAAATATCTATCCACAGGAGACCTACGGGAGATTTTTCAGATTTCATTTCAGAGCGGTGTCCTACCGGTAGCGTACCTAATAATCATCACTTTCGGGAGAGAGAAGCGGGGGGAAGGGGAACGCACAGAAAAGCGTTGAAGCTGATTTTGCTCAGCGGGAACTCTTAAGCGGGCTTGGCAGAATTTCCCTTTTAGTGGGAAAATCCTGCAGACATCCCCTCCAATCCAATTACCTTTATTGGCATGTAACCCTTGCAGACCCACGTACAACAAAAACAACCACCGCATAGAATAATATTTGCAAAATACAGATACAAGGAATTGCCAAGAAAGTATAAAGGTAAAGGTAAAGGTTCCCTTGCTCGAAAGCCAGTCGAATCCGACTCTAGGGTTGCGGTGCTCATCTCCGTTTCAAAGCCGAAGAGCCAGCGCTGTCCGAAGACATTTCCGTGGTCATGTGGCCGGCATGACTAAACACCAAGGTGCACGGAACGCTGTTACCTTCCCACCGAAGTGGTACCTATTTATCTACTTGCAATTTCTTGCTTTTGAACTGCTAGGTTGGCAGGAGCTGGAACTAGAGACGGGAGCTCACCCCGTCATGCGGCACCCGGGTCTCGAACTGCTGAACTACTGACCTTCCACAGCCTGCAGTTCAGCGTCTTAACCACTTGAGCCAACGCAGCTGCCAAGAAAGTATACCAATCAATTAAATAAAGGGCGAATAGAAATGGCACCAAAAAGAAATTTAGCGACAGTTTCCGTTATCTCAAGGTTTGGATTATCAAGAAGAATAAGGATCTTTAGGCAATCAGGATATTCTTCTAACTGAGCCAAAGTAAAATTTAGACATTTCAGTCGTAGCGCATGGTAGAAGGGGCACTGAAAAAAGACACGGGAGATCGTTTCGATATTATCATTTGTGCACGGACCACATCTGTCAGAAAAGGGCACACCCTAAAAATGATCACATAATAAGGCAGAAGGTAATACATTGAATCTGGCCAAAGAGATACGGAGTTTGGGGGTGTGAAGTTGGCACAGGTAAGAGGCAGCTTGGCCGACTTTAGGAGATAGTCCAAAATACAGGGGTGAACAGGTTTTATTAGTGGCATTATATAGTGAATGTAGCTCAGAACAAAGTTGATTGGCTCTTATAATTGACAACGCCTCAGATTCAGAAGTAAGGAATCTAAGGTGATATCCGGGATTTAATTTGGGACATCCCCCTCTCTTCCAGGAAGGAAGAAGGCGGTTCCCTGTCATACACCAGCCTCAAAAAAAGAAAGAAACTTGCTCTCAGCAGCAGAGAGCAAGTTCAAATAAAACCAGTTATGGGCACCTGATCACTGTATTAAAATGATCCCTTCATTTTTATTTTTAAAAATACTGTTTTTATTAAGATAGTTTTAGAGGGCGGCCGTATTGGTGGTAGTAGTAGTAGTATAATTTATTCTTATAACCAGCGCAAATCTCTGTATCCAAACTGCAGTAATATTATAGATGCCACCATATACAGAATTCAATTATCATGTCTGTAACATCGACGTCCGGGGTAGCCAAATATGCTTAACGTAAGAGCCACATAGAATAAATGTCAGATGTTTAAGAGCCGCAAGACATGGAACGAATATTACACACGCTTTAAATTGAAAAATATGCAAGTTTGCTTTTGTTAATACTAAAAAATTGATAACTTTAGATGGGGAGGGGAGAAAGAGAGAGAGAAAGAAAGGTGGAAAGAAAGCAAATAGATGGGGGAGGGAGGGAGAGGTGGAAAGAAAGCAATTAGATGAGGGAGGGGAGGGAGAGAGAGGTAGAAAGAAAGCAACTTTTAACATTAAATGGGTACTCCAAGCCCCACTTGCCCCCCGCCGGCTAGTTTGGCTTGGGGAAGGGATTTAAAGAGACAAATGCCTTCTCTCAGCCAGCTCGGGTGCTTTGATAATGTATTTAAGTTCAAGCTGCTTTCTTCCTCTGCACTGGCTGGGGAAAGGAAGACCAACTGGGGAGGCATACCTCCCCTTTACTTCCCTGGCCACTGTTGTGGGAGCCACACAACATGTGTGAAAGAGCCGCATGTGGCTCCTAAGCCAGTTTGGCCACCCCTAATCTATCTTTAAAACCCACAAATTCTAAAAACCCTCAAATAAGATCTAAAATGATTTATAACAGAATCGGATAAAATATCATAGAATCATAGAATGTTAGAGTTGGAAGGGACCTTGCAGGTCATCTAGTCCAACCCCCTGCACTCTGCAGAAGCGTAGCCGAAAGATAGGCCTACAACATACCTGGAAGGTGGTCATCCAGCCCCTGCTTGAAAACGTCCAGCGAAGGAGCACCCACCACTTCCCAAGGCAGTCTGTTCCACTGCTCAACCACTCTTACATAGGGGTGTGCAAAAAAAAAAATTCGGTAAAATTTGGATTTGGGCATATTGGACCTGAATTTTTTCGGTATTCCCGAAAAAACCCGAATACCTATACCGGTAAAGCATTGAAATCCGAAAATTTTTGGGATTCCCGAAAAATTCAGGTCCATTATATCCAATGGGGCCATTGACTTCAATGGCAAAATTTTCTGGAAAGTTTGCAGGGGGCTGGAGAGGGGGGGTTTGAGGTAGAGACTCCAAATTTGGACTGTAGCTGCTGGAGCCTCTCCCCAAAAGACCCCCAAGTTTTGAAAAGATTGGACCAGGGGGTCCAATTCTAGGGGCATCCAAAGAGGGTGCCCCCAGTTCGCCATTGTTTCCTATGGGAATGGATCAGGCAAGCAGATTCTCCCTGTAAAAAAACCTGAGAGGTGTGGTGGTGGTGTGAGGGGGCATGTTTGCCAAGCCAGCAGCAGACCATGTGCAATCACCACCCCACCAACCCCAGGTCTCTCCCAAACCAACCCTAAGGAAGAATAAAATAAAGAGAAAAGAAATTAAATTTAAAAGTGCCCTAATAAATCAAACCAGTCTGAAGTCTTCTGAGGTATTGATCTGAGGTCCACGAAGAGCAGGGAGGAAAGCAGGGCAGACTCAGGAGCAGGGGCAGCAGAAGCCAGCCAGCCACAATCTCCAACAGCCAAGCCAGGCAGCTCTCTCTCACCAGCCAGCAGGATCCAGGAACACAGCAATGAGAGTCAGCCCAGAGACTGGCTCCTTTTATGCTCTCTGAGCATACACAGAAGGATTTCAAAAAGGAAAAACCTTCTGTGATTGGCCAGAGAGCAGATGCCAGAACCCTATTGGCCACCACAGTGCTCCTTCCCTGGGAAAGGAGCAAACTGGTGGTTGGGCTGCAGGCAGCAACAACAGCCTTGCAAACTTGCAAACTGCAATGCATTTTGCAAATGCATTGCAGTGATTGGCTGTCTGGAGCCTCCTTCCCCCCTCCTGGAAACAGGAGGAAAAGGCAGGAAAGAGGGGAAACGGCGGGAAAAGGAATTCCCGGGCCCTTTAACAGTTTAAAACCCCCCACGATGCTGTTTTTCGGCAATGCCGAAAAATGCCGAAAAAATCCCGAATTTTCCGGGATTTTTTTTTTGGAATTCGAAGATTACAGTGAATAGCCTGTCCGGGATCCCAAAAGCCGAAAAAACCTGAAAATACTTTTTTCGGGTTTTTTTCCGTTTTGGGATTCCCGAATGCACACCCCTACTCTTACAGTCAGGATGTTTCTCCTGATATTTAGCCAGTATCGACTCCCTTGTCATTCCCACCCATTAGATCTAGTCGTGCAATCCGGAGCAAGAGAGAATAGATCTGCTCCATCTTCTACGTGACAGCCCTTCGGATATTTGAAGACTGCCATCGTGTCCCCTCTAAGCCTTCTCTTTCCCAGGGTAAACAGACCCAACTCTTTCAGCCTTTCCTCGTAAGACTTGGATTCCAACCCTCTGACCGTCCTGGTTCCCCTCTTCTGGACACACTCGAGCTTGTCAACATCCTTCCTAAAATGTGGTGCCCAAAACTGGATATAATATATCCTCACAAGTTCACCGTGACCTCTCATTTACTTCTGGACCTGGTCTAAGGGAGGACGGCTTGATTCAAGTCCAGTAAGATTTTTGGGATACGAAGTCTCGGAAAGCTGACATGCCCCAAATTTTGTCCTGACGAAGGGAACCTTGACTCTCGGATGTTCATACCTCGAAATCCTAGTCAGTCTCTAAGGTGCTGCTGGACTCGAATGTAGCTATTGTTATTAACGACATTTATACCGCACTATTGTGCAAACCTTGGGTGGTGGGGGAACCAGAGCATCTCCCCGTTTCCAAAGAAAAAAGGTTAGAACGTAAAAGGGAACTGCCTAGTTCCTTCCCGTTGCCTTGAAAAAAGAAGCTACCGCAGCAAGTCCAAAAAAAACAGTTATGGGCACCCCAATCCCTGCATTAAAATGGTCCCTTTTCTTTTTCTTTTCTTTTATTTAAAAAATCAACGCTTACAACGGTGTCAAAGTGGAAAAGACGAGAAGTGGTTTTGCTATTGGCTTTTAACAGGTGGAGACCTGCGGATAAAAGGTAGCAGGATAGCCTAATGTGGAAGATATGTTGTCAGCAGAGGATGTTGCAGAATTCCCAAGAAGGGGTCGGGACGGGGCACAGACCGCACAAGAGCTCTACCGGGTTGTCAGAGAGGACACACTTTCCCATCATGTGTAAAGTAGACGAGGGACCATGTGCCAGTGTATGGCCCACTTAAGGCCTGAAACGGGGGCCGCAGTTTGTTTTAAGAACTGTCCCCCTGCAAAACCATGATCTGGTTAGCAGAAGACCGGCCAGATCCTGGGTCGACTAAAAAATGCTGTTTAGCTGGGTCTGCTTAACTCCCTTCCCCCAACCCCTGGTTTGGTAGGGATGGCACTGGGCGGGGGGGGGGGGGACACACACACACGGACACATCAGAAAGCCTGTATTGATTTTTGTTTGTTCGCCGTAAGATTACAGCTGAGCTACGGTGGCCCCCTAGGGTTTTCACAGCAAGGGACGCTCAGAGATGGTTTGCCATTGCCCGCCTCTGCAAAGCCACCCTGGATTTCCTCGGTGGTCTCCCAGCCAAAGACCGTGATAGCCGAAGAGCTGCGGACGCTGCTTAGTGTCTGAGCTGATGACGAAATCAGGCAATCTCGGGCCGCCAAGGTCAGAGGTGGTTTGCCAATTGCCTTCCTTCCTTGGGGGGGGGGCGTGTCTCCAAGGGGCTCTTTTGTAGCAGGAACTCCTTTGCATATTAGGCCACACACCCCTAATGTAGCCAGTCCTCCCAAGAGCTTAACAGTAGCCCCTGTAAGAAGAGCTCTGTAAGCTCTTGGAGGATTGGCTACATTAGGGGGTGTGTCGCCGAATATGCAAAGGAGTTCCTGCTATAAGAAGAGCCCTGCCAAGGACTAAGCAAGGGCTACCCTTGGCCAACGTTCCCTCTAAGCTGTGGACTCTTGTGAGCAAAAATTCTACTTGGTGAGCCACTGGCATTAAAGCTGTGTGCGATCGATTAGGCCGCTGCATAAATTAGTTTGCTCTGGAGCCCTCCTTCCTGAGCTAAGACAAAAATGTGTGAGCCGGAGGCTAAAAAAACTGAGCTAGCTCACACGAACTCATCTTAGAGGGAACACTGGCCTTGGCCGATCCAGGTCAGGGCTCTGTATCTGTAAGTCATGGGAAACCGCGGCTAAGACTTACAGTGATTGGGGAAAATAAACGCAGGCCGTGTTTTCAAATCCTGCCTGCACGTACACTCACTAACCGCAATTAGTTGAAGGCAAAGGGATTCCAGCGTTCAGACAGTTGCCCACTCCAGGTTGGGAAGTCCCTAGAGATCTGGAGGTTGAGCCTAGCGGTGGCGGGGTTTGGGGACCTCAGCAGGGTATAATGCCAGAGAGTCCATCCCTCCAAAGCAGTTTCTTTTCTTCAGGGGAAGCGACCAGTGCTCCCTCTAAGCCGTGGAGTCTGGTGAGCCAAAGTTCTACTTCGTGAGCTACCGGCATTAAAGCTGCGAGCCAGCGATTTGGCGGCTGCATCAATCAGTCTGCTCTGGAGCAGTGTTCCCTCTAAGCTGAGTTAGCGTGCGTCAGCTTACACTTTTTAGCCTCCGGCTCACACCTTTTTGTCTTCACTCAGGAAGGCATGGCTCCAGAGCAAACTAATTGACGCAGCAGCCAAATCTCTTGCTCACAACTCGTCAGGTAATCCTGACATCAGATGGATGGAAGGGTAGGAGGGAGGGATGGTCTGCAACTTTTCATGCTCTGGAATGTAGGGAGGTGTGCAGGTTGCCTAGGAGACGCGGGATTCCACCGCCTGGGCACTCTGTCATCTCACCAAACGTCCTTGGTCTCACAGATCCTGTTTCCTCTGATTGGAACAGCTCTGGGGTGTTTTGGTTATTTACTGCTTTAGTGCTTTCGCACCTTTTCCCGCATGCAGGCTCAGCAACTATTGGTAGATAGAGAAGGGGGGCATTTTGAGCTGGTATAACTGTGGGTGCCTTGTTAGATTTAGTCATCACTGACAATGAAGTGTTACCGTGTCCTTTAGAACTGCTTTCAATAAACGCTATTTTCTCTATGAAGCCTGGTGTTTGACTGACTTTCTGGGGAACCTGACATAACTTTAATGCCAGGAGCTCACTAAGTAGAATTTTTGCTCACAAGACACCACAGCTTAGAGGGAACATTGCTCTGGAGCCACCCTTCCTGGGGAAAAACGTGTGCGCCGGAGGTTAGAAAACCATGAGCTGGCTCACACTCACTCAGCTTAGAGGGAACACTGGAGGTGACCTCCGCTACCTGGAGGTGAACTGTAATTTCAGAGACCTCTCCAAGCCCCGCTTCGGAGATCGGCAACCCCAACAAATCAGCCCCCTCCCCCAAGAGTTTAAAGAAAATGAGAGTTTCGTGCAACCGCTAAACAGAGCCCCGAGAGAAAACGAGTCTGGTGCCGCCCGGCATTTTCTCCAGCAGCCCTGCTCGTGGCAGGGAAGGGGAAGCCGCCGCATTGGCCCGAGGCGTCCTTCTCCAGCGCTCCGGGGTCCACCGTTTGGGGCTTCTCACCTTTGAAATCCTGCCCTGCGTCCGCAGCGTCCGTCTGTCGCCCAGGGATCCCAGGAAGCTGGGAGATGTCCAAGGCCGTGTTCTTGTACTCAGGCTTGCTGGAAAAGTTTACACCGGGGGGCAGGGGGGGGGGGAGGAAAGGGAAGAGAACGGATTAAAAGTCAGGTCCTCCCAGAGGTACGAGACGCACCACCTTGGATCTCTGCACAGAAGAGGCGGCTTCCTTGGAGTGAGTACTGGGAGGGCAGAGAGATTTTAAAGTTTCACCAAAGGGGTGGGGGGCAGGCAAAAGAAACACTCAAGCAAGGGGTGAGCCAGGGAGTCCAGTGCATCTACCCAGTGCCTGGATTTTGAAGAAGAAGAGAAGATTGGATTTAACCACCCCCCTTCATTACCTGAAGGGAGTCTCAGAGCGGCTTACAATCTCCTTCCCCTCCTCACAACAGACACCCTGTGAGGTGGGTGGAGCTGAGAGAGCTCTTTCAAGGACTGCCCTTGAGAGAACAGCTCTGAGAGAACTTGTGACTGACCCAAGGTCACACCAGCAGCTGTACGTGGAGGAGTGAGGGAATCACACCCGGTTCTCCCAGATCAGAGCCTGTGCTCCTAACCACTACACCAAACTGGCTCTCTGTAAAGAAATATTTAGCTCTATCCCGCCTTTCTCACTAGTGGGGACCAAGAGTGGATTACCTCTTCTCTCCTCCGTTTTTATCCTCACAACAACGCTGCGAGGTCGGTCGGGCCAAGAGTGTGTGACCAGCCCAAGGTCACCCAGCAAGGCTCCCATGGCAGAGTTGGCATTCAAAACTGGCTCTCCCAGATCCTAGTCTGACCCTTTAACCACCACACACCACACCGGCTCTGTCATGTGCCGATGGATATTGCCAGCAGTGGTACTCGCATGTGTTTTTATTGTGCTCAGACGCAACGTATCCATCACCCCCATCTTCCTGAGAGCCAGGGCTCTTTCCTGGGGGAGCGCGCCGGAACGGTGTTCCGGAACCTCCTCAACAAAATTCTTCTAAGATTGTTGAAAAGTTTGTGAGTTTTCAGTATACAGACTGAGAACTTCCATTTCCCTCTTGAGAGTTCCAGTGCAAAGGATTCTGGGAGGCTGCACCTTGTGGCTCTGGCAGCGCAGTGGCAGGGGGTGGTGGCAGCAAGAAACCACTGGCCGGCCGCAGAGAAAGCCACACGCGTGCGACTCCTGATGCCGAGGAAAGCCAGAAGTTAAAACAAGGCGACGCTGCTCTCTCTCTCCCCTCCTCCCCACGCCCCCGCAAATCAGGGAAGAGCCGAAGCAAGCGGACTTGAATGGAGGCTGACACATCCAGCCACCTGCGGGCTAGAATCAGCAGAACGGCAGCCGCGCCGGCGAGGGCCATCGGCGCGGCATTGTCCAAGAACAAACAAGGACAGATTGAAATCGCAAACCCTCCCTCGTTGGGGAAAAAACAGCCGGGTTGGGGGTTTTATTGTTAGCCCAGCGGGCGAAGCTGGAACCAGTTCAAAGAAGACCTCCTCTCCGCCTCCCACCCCCTTGGTGAGCGCAGGAGCACGGAGTTGACGGGGAAGACGCCGAAGCCAGCCTTATTTGGCAGCAAGCAGAGCCAGCAGGCCCCTGAAGAGCGGGTTCGTGCCCCGGGCAGTGTTCCCTCTAAGCTGAGTTAGTGTGAGCTAGCTCACAGTTTCTTAGCCTCCGGCTCACAGACTTTTGTCTTCGCTCAGGAAGGGAGGGCTCCAGAGCAAACTTAATGTATGCAGCAGCCAAATCACTCGTTCATAACTTTTAATGCCAGGAGCTCACAAAGTAGAATTTTTGCTCACAAGTCTCCGCAGCTTAGAGGGAACCTTGGCCCCGGGGTCTGCCTACAAGAGAGGTGCAGCTGCACACGAGGGCAATTTGGGCACGTGCCCCTTCTCACCCGTGCATGGGTACTCCCCTGGCCCTTCTTGCAAAAGAGGGTGGCAAAGTGGGTGATAGGGTTCCGCCCCCCCCCGGGAGGGGCTCTCGACTTCTCGAGTCCACAGCTAAAACGCGGGTCGTTCTCGCCAGCTGTAGGATAGCGCAGGAATCTGGGAGCACCCTGGAGACCAACAAAATACGTGGCGGTGGATGAGCGTTCGGGAGTCCCCGCTCCCTTCTCCAGAGACCAGCAGCTGTCTTCGAAGCCGTGGTAAAAAGAGTTAGGATGTCAAGAGACAACACTCCAAAAGAGGGTCGCCAAGGTCCCCGGGCCACTGGCTGGGAATGGGAGGGCAGGTTTTCCAGATCCGGGGTAGGAAACTCCGGGAGATTTGGGGGGATGGATCCCGGGGAGGACAGGGACCTCAGTGGGGCACGATTCCATCTTTCCCACGCTCCAAAGCATCCGCTGGGGATAAAATAGAGGAGGACCACGGAAGCTGCTTTGGCCCCCCCGATTGGGAGAAAGGGTGGGGTATAATTGATGTGAATAAATACACACACACACACACCCCAGTTCAGATTGCCCCCTCAGCGTTTATAGATTGCCCCCTGGAGAGTCGTACAGCCTTCATTAAGAACTGCTGAGTGACCTTCCACACCTTGTTGTCACCACGACTGCCCTGCAACGCAAAGTCAGACGCCAGGGGAAGTGATCTCTAAAGGCTGGGGATCGAGTTGTGATTCTGGGAAATTCCCCAGGCCCCACCTGGAGGTTGGCAACCCTGTGCTCTGCACCCCACCAAACACATCCATCGGACACGACTCCTCGGGACAGGACCGGGTCAGAAGGGCAAGGATGTCAGGTTAGCCCTGTCATGTGAATGGAATGCAGAGAGAGTACTTTCAGTCTCCCACCCTTTGTACTTTTGCACTCTGTCTGTTATCAGGTCTCCGACCTTGTATTCTCCAGCTGCTGGAGTCTTATGCTGGGAACCAACCATTTCTAGAAAGTTAAGAACATAAGAACATAAGAGAAGCCAATGTTGGATCAGGCCAATGGCCCATCTAGTCCAACACTCTGTCACACAGCGGCCAAAATATACCAGGTGCCATCAGGAGGTCCAGCAGTGGGGCCAGGACACTAGAAGCCCTCCCACTGCTGCCCCCTCCAGCACCAAGAATAGAGTGCATCACCTGCCCCAGACCGAGAGCTCCCATCTATACCCTGTGGCTAATAGCCACTGATGGACTTCTGCTCCATATGTTTATCTAATTCCCTCTTGAAACTGTCCATGCTTGCAGCTGCCACCACCTCCTGTGGCAGTGAATTCCATATGTTAATCACTCTTTGGGTGAAGAAGGACTTCCTTTTATCTGTTCTAACCCGACTGCTCAGCAATTTCATGGAGTGCCCACGAGTTCTTGTCTTGTGAGAAAGGGAGAAAAGTACTTCTTTCTCAACCTGCTCTATCCCATTCATAATCTTATAAACCTCGATCATGTCACCCCTCAGCCGTCGTTTCTCCAAGCTGAAGAGCCCCAAGTGTTTTAACCTTTCTTCATAGGGAAGGTGTTCCAACCCTTTTATCATCCTAGTTGCCCTTCTCTGCACTTTTTCCAATGCTATAAAGTTGTGCTGAGCTTTGCCCGCTTGGTTTGCCCACGTGTGCGAAATATATTCATTGGCTTCTGCTACATGGAGGTGATGCTTGAATGTAGTATAACTCAGAAGGCCTTATTGTATGTGGCCATTACTGACACAAGCAGTACACGTGTCTTTAGTTCTGGTTCACCATGAAACATTGTCTTCTGAAGAAGCCCCGTGTCGCGTGACCTGACTAAGGAGGCTGACAAGGAATCTGCCACTGCATCAGACCCGGGGGCAGTAAAAAGAAAAAGACCCCCATTTCTTTGCAACCTGCGGTTAACGGATGCTGAATCGATTTTGCCTCCTTTCCATGCCGAGCAGGGGTGTCAAACATAAGGCCCGGAGGGCAGAACTGGCCCATCCGGGGCTATAACCTGGCCTGCAAGCAACTGGAAATGTCAGGTACTCCCTCTTTTACGGTGTCCCTTGGGGGGAAATACTAGTTATTGCGGATCTGCAGGTTCCCCAGCAGATCAATTGCTTTCACTGCAAGGAATCAATTTGCTTTTGTTTGCATTTTGAGTGGAAAATATTATTGTTAATTGGGTTTGCCTGTGTCCTAAAGTTTATATCTCTGGAACGGGGCATTACATTTTATGGCACACACAGTGACATTTTATGGCCCGACAAAGTGACATTTATGTCAGATCTGGCCTTGTAACAAATGAGTTTGACACCTCTGCTTGATGAAGAAGAACAGGAGGAGGAGGAGGAGGAGGAGGAGGAGGAGATTGGATTTATACCCTATCCTTCACCACCCGAAGGAGTCTTAGAGTGGCTTACAATCTCCTTTCCCTTCCCCTCCCCACAACAGACGCCCTGTGAGGTAGGCGGGGCTGAGAGAGCTCTTTCGAGGACTGCTCTTGAGAGAACAGCTCTGACACAACTATGGCTTGCCCAAGGTCATCCAGCAGCTGCGAGTGGAGGAGTGGGGAATCAAACCTGGTTCTCCCAGATTAGAGTCCGCGCACTTAACCACTACACCCGACTGGCTCTCAGATACACATGTGAGTGTCCGGATACGCGTGTGAGCCATGCAGAAAGCCCTTGGTTCCCATCTTGCCCGAGGCCTGGATTCGCCAGGTGGCCTTAAGGCAAGTTACTATCCTTCATCCACCCGTACGCATTAGCACCACAACAACAGTGGCCTACCTTACAGGGCCAGCGTACGGATTCCTCTGAAAACGTGAAACATTCGGACAGCTCTCAGCCGGATCTAGCAGTCGCCGTACTGTTACCATCAACCACTTTAGTAGAGACCCTCAGCCCCCCCCAAAGCCCGTTTCTATTTTCTATCCCCCCCCACCCCTGCGCACCCCCACCTCACCGGGCCAAGAAACATATTCATCCTGTCCCATTTTGCAGAGTGGCGAATTGGGGAGGTGGGGCGGGAAGGGGGTGGGGGTGGGGAGAAATGCAAGCAAGTTTCCATTGCAGGAAGGCTGCAAGAAAGTTAATTAGCTTCTAATTACAGCACTAATTAACTAAAGTTCTAATCACCCTGACAAATCATACATTAGTATCGACAATTGCTTTACAGGATTAGCATTAGAATGCTCTCCCTTTGCTTTATCTGGGAGGACTGGGGGGGTGGGGGAGAATATCGTTAATGACCATCTGCGGAAGCCCAGTTCACAGATTTCTTTTATCTGTTTGGGTAGGGTGCGGAGGAAGGGGGGGGGGGGAACCCGGTTTTCTTTAGCGGAGAAGAATTTGCAGTCGTCAAGTAGGTTTTTTAGGACCAAAGAGGGGGAGGAGGAGAGACTTGGACGTGGGTCTCGATTTGAGAAGCGACACCCGTTAGGACCAGTGTTCCCTCTAAGCTGCATTAGTGTGAGCTAGCTCACAGTTTTTTTAGTCTCCAGCTCACAGATTTTTGTCCTAACTCAGGAAGGAGGGCTCCAGAGTAAACTAGTTTAGGCAGCCGCCAAATTGCTGGCTCACAACTTTAATGCCGGTAGCTCCACAAAGTAGAAGTTTTGCTCACAAGGGCTTCACAGCGTAGAAGGAACATTGGTTAGGACTTCTTGCCGGATTCTACCGCTTGGAACTGGGGGGAAGGAAAGGGCAACGCCGGAGGGTCTCCCTACACTAGAAAAGCCCTGTGTGCACACACAAAACGTCCTCTTAGAACAGAGGCGTCGAACTCATTTGTTACGAGGGCTGGATCTGACATAAACGAGGCCTAAACGAGGCCTTGCTGGGCCGGGCCATGGGTGTGTCATAAAATGCAATGCCAGGAAGCGGAGATATAAACGTTACGAAGGACAGAAACACAAAGGTTGTGTTTTTTTTTACTTAAAATAAAAACATGCTTAAAACATTAGCTCTGTAAGCTGCAAACCCACTTTGGTTTTTTTGGAGGGGATTTATTTATTTATGTATTAGATTAGATTTTATTTTTTCCCCCCAAAATGGTTTTATTCATTTTACATTAACAACAAGATTAACAACAGGATAGGCGTGTACTTATAGCCTGCATGTATTATTTTATGCATACAAATAAATATAGCTCTATATAGTCTAGTCTAGTCTAAGGAGCTGCGGTGGCTCAAGTGGTTAAGACACTGAACTGCAGGCTGTGGAAGGTCAGTAGTTCAGCAGTTCGAGACCCAGGTGCCGCAAGACGGAGTGAGCTCCCGTCTCTAGTTCCAGCTCCTGCCAACCTAGCAGTTCGAAAGCAAGAAATTGCAAGTAGATAAATAGGTACCACTTCGGTAGGAAGGGAACAGCGTTCTGTGCGCCTCGGTGTTTAGTCATGCCGGCCACGTGACCACAGAAACGTCTTCGGATAGCGCTGGCTCTTCGGCTTTGAAACGGAGATGAGCACCGCAACCCTAGAGTCAGATTCGACTGGCTTTCAAGCAAGGGAACCTTACCTATATAGTCTAGTCTAAGGATGCTGTTTTCCAATGCCTTACAAGTCAAACCTTAGGGCATGAGAGCTGAGAGTCTAATCTAAAAACACTCATCTTAAAACATTGGCTCTGTAAGCTGCAAACCTACTTTAGATTTGTTGACATTCCCTACAGAAATCTCATGCTCAGAGTTCTGAGTCTCGGACCCAGGTTAAAACATGGAATGGCTGAGTGATTTAAGAGAGCCTGGCGAAGCAAGCCATGATGCAACAGCAGCAGCAGCAGAACTCAAAAAGGCCCTCCTGGGCCCCCCAGACAGAATGGTAGAGCAGTGTAGCGGTTACAGCAGGGTTCCCCAACGCGGTGCCCGTGGGCGCCACAACACCCGCCAAGTCTTTTTCGGAATGGGCGGGGCCAAATGAAGCTCCGGCCCAGTCGGCCACCGGAGAGACCGTTGGCTGCTCAGATTGAAATAACCGCAGTGCTGGTTTTATTCTCCCACTTTTCCCCCAGTGTATTTTTCAAAATTAGTCCTCTTGCCCTGGGCACTTGGCCTTCCTCTCTGTGTGCGCGTGGCTGGCCACACCTCCCGCAGTGGCCGTTTTGTGGTTGCGCCCACCATCCCGTGTCAGAATTCCAAAGGTGCCCACAGGCTCAAAAAAGGTTCAGGGCCCCTGGGTTAGAGTTCCGGACTAGGATCTGGGGAACTCGGGGTTCGAATTCCCTCTCTGCCGTGGAAGCCTGCTGGTTGACCTTGGGCCAGTCACATTTGGCCTAGCCCACCTCACAAGGTCGTTGTGAGGATAAAACTGGAGAGGAGCACGCTGTAAGCTGTGGCAGGGTATCAGTGAAGTCAATAAAATTTCCTGACTAGTTTGCCACCAGTGTGCCCTCTAAGCTGAGCGAGTGTGAGCTAGCTCACAGCTTTTTAGCCTCCGGCTCACACATTTTTTTGTCTCCGCTCAGGAAGGACGACTCCCGAACCACCTGATTTATGCGGCAGCCGAATCGCTCGCTCACGGCTTTAACGCCAGGAGCTCGCAAAGTAGAATTTTTGCTCACAAGACTCCACAGCTTAGAGGGAGCATTGTTTGCCACCCAGATTTCTTTCCCTGGAGACTGAACCTGGGACCTTCTGCGTAAAAGACGGGTCTCTACCAACAGCCAAAGCCTGGCTTAGGACTCTTTCTCTCCCCTGACACGCTAACTTTCTGCACGCAGGGAGCACTCAGATCCAAAGGAATCCACGTTAAGTTCTTCAGCGGTGCCCACGTGGTAGTAAGGAGCATCACCGGAGCTATGGACATTATGCTGTGTCTATCTGCACAACCCACTTTTGCCACATGGGGGGGGGGAGGTAGGTTTGTATTCACATGAACGGGTAGCCGCAGAAGAACGCGGGAAGATTTCTCCCGTTTGGTGGCCCCTTTGTATGTCAGCAAACAAAAGACGAAAATGCAAGAACCAAGCTGAGGCTCCGCCTCTAGAATCCCAGAAGGTCATGCGTGCTTCGAATCCATTAAATGCAGAAACCCCCCACAATACGCCCCTCCACACACACACACACGCCCCCCCCTGGCTCTTTCCACTTCACCTAATTTATTCTGCTCTTGTTAATTGTTGGGAAGAGCCGGGCAGCTCTGCCCGGTGTGGATGGGGGGTCGGATTGCCCTCTCCCCCAAACCTCCGGGGGGAATCTCTTGCAGCGACTCGGCCGATTTCTGAAACACGGCAGGACATTCCTGCACACTTCTCGAGCATCTCTTGGCAGCCGTATGGACTAGAAACATTTTAAAAAAAACACAAAACCCCGAAAGCTGAGAGTCTTCTCAGAGAGCCAGTTTGGCATAGTGGTTAGGAGCGCAGATTCTAATCTGGGAGAACCGGGTTTGATTCCCCACGCCTCCACATGCAGCTGCTGGTGAGACCTTGGGTCAGTCACAAGTTCTCTCGGAGCTGTTCTCTCAGGAGCAGTCCTCGGGAGAGCTCTCTCAGCCCCTACGCTCTCTCAGCCCCCACCCACCTCACAGGGTGTCTGTTGTGGGGAGGGGAAGGGAAAGGAGATTGGAAGCCACTCTGAGACCCTTCGAGGTTGTGAAAGGCAGGGTATAAATCCAATCTCCTCTTCTTCAGTCTATCAGTCTTATTACATCAGCCTCCTTATATTAGAAGCGGGCCTCTCATTCCTTAAGGCAGTGAGAGCCAGTTTGGTGCAATGGTTAGGAGCACGGACTCTAATCTGGGAGAACCAGGTTTGATTCCCCACTCCTCCACATGCAGCTGCTGGTGTGACTTTGGGTCAGTCACAAGTTCTCTCAGAGCTGCTTTCTCAAAAGTAGTCCTCGAGAGAGCTCTCTCAGCCCCACCAACCTCACAGGGTTTCTGTTGTGGGGAGGGGAAGGGGAAGGAGACCGTCAGCCGCTCCGAGTCTCCTTCGGGTAGTGAAGGGCGGGGTACAAACCCAACCTCTTCTTCTGCTTCTCTGGCTAAGCCACCCACGTGAATGTTGGTGTTGGCAGCACAGTACTGCAGGGGCCCCCAGGCACAAGAAGGGGCATTATTGGCACTCGCTCTTGGGTTGGCAGGGCATGGGCATCATCGCTTGGGGTGGCAAAACACCCCCTCGTGACCCGTGTGCGAAAGGCTTACCTGAGGATGTAGTTCACCCAGACCATGTTCTTCTCGCTGGGGTTCTTGACGTTGACCGAGATGGTGGCGCAGGACTGGATCCACACAAAACCCCCGTTCTTCTGCAGCCAGCGGTAATAGCGAGTGACCACCTGGCCCTTGTTTAACACTGGAGTGGGGGGCGGGGCGGGGAGAAGAGACAGCAGGGATTACCGGAACCGTCGGCAAGGATCCAAAATCTCTACCCAGGGGTCCCCAACGTGGTGACCAGGGGCGCCACGGAGCCACCAACACCTTTTCCGGCACCGGCCAAGTGGTTGCAGAAACTGGGCAGGGCTGGGTGGAGCTCTTTTGCCCAGCGAGGCCTCTGAATGGCCGCTGGAGATCTGATGGGTTGTGCAGATTTTTAAAGGTGGTGGCTCTGCCATCAGCTGCCAGCGCAGCACAAGGAATAAATTCCTGTCTTCACGCCTCTGAGCTCAGGAAGTTACCCTTAACGGGCCAGTCAAAGGGCTACCCTTTGGTACACCCGACCGAGGACTACAATTCCCAGGGGCGACTGCTCTTAAAGATACACAGCAGTTTTACTAGACCGACCGTTAACGCTGACCGGGGGCAGCATGGTCTTTATTGTGTGACTGAAGGTAAACCAGGGCAGCCATTTTGCGGCCGGCTCCGCCTCCTGCAAGCGGCCATTTCTGTGGCCACGCCCACCATGCTGTGTCAGAGTTCCAAAGGGACCTGTGGGCTCAGAGAGGTCGGGGGGGACGGGACGGACCCTGCTTTGTCCCGACGGCTTAAGGCCTGCACCCACCGTCTGCTGAACCAAGCGGCTAAACTTTCCCCTGGACACTGCAAAGAAACTGGGGGGAGGGGGCGCGCGCACATTCTCTCCTATTAAAAAAATTACTCACATACAAAGATAGAAGGTGACCCTGCAGCGTGCATTTGCTTTTATTCATATCCCGTTTGCCAACCCCACCCCCCGTTGGGATTCAAAGTGGCTTAGAACCTCTCTCTCCCCTCCCCCGTTTCCTCACAACAACAGCCACCACCCTGCGAGGTGGGTCATAGGCTAGTGATAAGCCACAGGCTACCCAGCACGCTTCTATGGTAAGAAGTGGGGACTCAAACCTGGGTCGCTTAGGGCCCAGTCTGCCTCCTTGCACCCACTATATCACACTGGTGATGGACACTCAAAAGCGTTCCCGAGGGCTGCGTCGTTATTACTCTAGCTCGCCCCCTAGCGGTGCACAACGCTAAAAGACCTAGAGCGTTAGGTTGCCAAACAGTCTTAGGATCTCCTGGCTGTACAATGCCATACGATAAGTAATTAATTAATTAGTAATGCCCTCCCGCACCCAAGGGTGACCTACGGTCCAAGTGGCTTTGCCGGATCCCCTCCACGTCCTCGCCGTGGATGAATCGGTAGCAGCTTTTCCCGACCAGCTCCGAGGGGCACAAGTCCATGTAATCGCTGATCCTGGGGGAAGGACGGCCAGGAAGAAGGAGATGAAGAAGGAGAAGGAAGAGGAGGAGGAGGAGGAGGAGGTGAGATTGGCTTTATACCCCACCCTTTATTCAGAGTCTCAGAGCGGCTTACAATCTCCTTCCCCTCTCCACGACAGACATCCTGTGAGGTAGGCGGGGCTGAGAGAGCTCTGACGGAAACTGCCCTTTCTAGAACAGCTCTGACAGAACTATGGCTTGCCCAAGGTCATCCAGCAGGTGTGAGTGAAGGAATGGGGAATCAAACCCGGTTCTCCCAGTTTAGAGTCGGTGCGATTAACCACTCCACCAAACTGGAAGGTTGCGGATGGAGGCGGCAGGAGAAATCCGAGATCCCAAGACCCATTCCCCGAGAGGGGGGTGCTGCCACGCACCCCAGAATGGTGACCCGCACCCGCAAGCCGTCTTGTACGCACAGCAACAGTGCTTGGCGCAGGGGAACGACGGGGCGGACCGTGCGCGGATGTGGTGCGTGTGATGCTCGCGCCGCTTGCGTTTCCCGCCTCGGGTCCCACAGCGCCTCCAGCCGGTGAGACACAGCCCCGAACCAAAACCCGTGGACCTTCGCCGCTCACCTGCTCTCGCAGTACACGATCTGCAGGTCCATGTTGACCCGGAAGACGAACATCTGGCACTCGATGCGGATCTCGCTGAGCGTGGAAGGGGGGAGGGTGTGAGCCAGGGCCACCATGCCCAGCACCCGGCCCAGCACCGAGTGGGCGTGGGAGAAGGAGGGCAGGCGGGGGCGGAGGCGGCCCGTCACGTGGATCACCTGCGGGGAGAGCGGAGGGAGGGGGGCTGCCGTGGGTCAAGGGAACAGGCTCCCTGCTTCTCAGTCCCCCGAGTGAAGGATTTGGTGGTGGTGGGGGAATGTCACTCTCGTAGAGGAAGCCCAAGTGCTTCTGGGAAGCGGGTGGGGCCAAACGGGGCTTTTGCCCAGCAGGGCTTCCGATTGCCCACTGGGGACCTGACTGGCTGCGCAGATATTTTTTCTTAAAAAAAATATGTGATGGAAGGTAAGAAGAAGAAGAGGAAGAGGAGATTGGATTTATACTCCGCCCTTCACTCCCTGAAGGAGTCTCAGAGCAGCTTACAAACTCCCTTCCCTTCCCCATGACAGACACCCTGTGAGGTAGATGGGGCTGAGGGAGCTCTTTCGAGGACTGCTCCTGAGAGAACAGCTCTGCGAGAACTTGTGACTGACAGAAGAAGAAGAGGAGGAGGAGGAGTTTGGATTTATACCCCGCCCTTCACTCAGAGTCTCAGAGCGGCTTACCATCTCCTTCCCCTCCCCCTCCCCACAACAGACACCTTGTGAGGTAGGTGGGGCTGCAAGAGCCCTTTCAAGGACTGCCCTTGAGAGAACAGCTCCGAGAGAACATGTGACTGGCCCAAGGTCACCCCGGCAGCTGCTTGTGGAGGAGAAGTGGGGAATCAAACCCGGCTCTCCCAGATAACTGTCCGCGCTCCTAACCAATACAACCAAGGTAAGCTGCGAGTATGCAAGAAAAAGACTTTTAAATACGTTCATTTTTAAAGGCATCCTGTTAAATAGGGCTACTGCCGGGAGAGGCTGAACATTTACTCTTAGAACAAATTTTATTTATTATTTTCAATTTCTATCCCGCCTTGCCGGGATATCTATTTCGAGCCCAGGGGTAACTTGAGTGACAGTCAGCTGCGGCAGCCATTTTGTGGCTGGCTCTGCCTCCCACGGCAGCCATTTTGTGTGTATGTTCACCATGCTGTACCGGAGTTCCAAAGGCGCCCACGGGCTCAAAAAGGCCGGGGACCCCTGGTCTACGCAGCACCAAGCCAATCTGTACAGCCGAGAGGACTAGAAACTAGGAAACGGAGGCTGAAATCCTTAGGCTGCTGCGTCCCACGTGTTTCTGGATAGGCAGCATTCACATAGCCAGGCTGATGATACCAGAACTTCTGGGGGGGCGGGCGGGAAGGCACAACTGGAAGGCCACGGGGTGTGGCGGGGAGGCACTTTACCTTGTAGCCAGAAGTCTTCACGTGAAGCCCCCTCTTCGTCAGGGTGGATTTCAGGCGGATGAAGAAGGAGCGATCCAAGGCATCGGCCTCTGCGGGAGGGGAGCCGGCCGCATCTAAGAGACAAAGGAGACTCGGCTTGAGGAAGAACTTCCTGACAGTTTCGGGGTCACTGAGGGAGTCGGGGGAGGTAGTTGTGAATTTCCTGCATTTTGGTGTAGTGGTGAGGAGAGCGGACTCTAATCTGGGAGAACCAGGTCTGATCACCCACTTCTCCCCATGCAGCTGCTGGTGTGGCCTTGGGTCAGTCACAAGTTCTCTCAGAGCTGTTCTCGAAGAGCTCCCTCAGTCCCAGCCACCTCACAGGGTGTGTGTTGTGGGGAGAGGAAGGGAAAGGCGATTGTAAGCCGCTCTGAGACTCCGAGTGAAGGGCGGGGTATAAATCCAATCTCATTTCTTCGTCTTCTGCATTGTAACGGGTTGGACTAGATGACCTTTGGGGATACCTTCTAGCTCTTTGCTTCTATGAGAGGCCAGCATCAGTGTTGGGCTTCTGAAGCACCTTCCCACTCACGCTTACGGCACATCTTATAAAGACCCAGCTGCCGTTCCCAAGTAGCCGAGACATCTCTTGCGTGGCTCATAATTTTGCTTTTTAATTTACCCCACCCAGCACAGAATGGACAGGGGACCTCCCCCCTCCCCCAAGGAGCTCTCCCATCCAGGCCCCGATCGGACCCCGACCCTTCAACAACCCAGCCACACGCTGTGCCAGGGATGCTAACCTCCAGGTGGGAGCTGGAGATCTGGGATTACAATCTATCTACAGACAACACGCCTTGCTTGCTTGCTTATTATTTATTTAAAACGTCTACTCCACTTCTCCTGGAGAACGGACCTCTGCTGCCTGGAGATCAGTTAGAGTGGGGGGTCTCTAGCCGCCACCTGGAGGTTGGCAACCGTAGTAACAGAGGACTGTTCCATGCTAGGGATTGAAAAGGCAGGTTAAAGGGTATGAAGAGAAGAAGACGAAGAAGAAGAAGAAGAAGAAGAAGAAGAAGAAGAAGAAGAAGAAGAAGCAATGCTGATTCTGTAAACTCAGGCAGATTGTGAGAGGGAGGGCAGGAGGAGGAGAAGGAGGAGGAGGAGGAGGAGGAATTGGATTTATACCCTGCTCTTCACTACCCAAAGGAGTCTCAGAGCAGCTTACAATCTCCTTTCCCTTCCCCTTCCCACAAGAGACACCCTGTGAGGTAAGTGGGGCTGAGAGAGCTCCATGGAGAACTGCCCTTGAGAAAACAGCTGAGAGAACTTGTGATGGACCCAAGGTCACACCAGCAGCTGCACGTGGAAGAGTGGGGAATGAAACCCGGTTCTCCCAGATTAGAGCCCGTGCTCCTAACCACTACACCAAACTGGAACCCCGACTTTTTCTTTAAGCGGTGCCGTCTCTCTCCTGGAGAAGAGCTCCATCAACGGGCCCCTCGTCGTGACAGCAAGCAGAACCTCCATGTTCAGGGGCAATGTACCTCGCCGGGGACCGAGAACAGGAGCCGGGGTCGGCTGCTTTCGCCGGCACTCTGCTCGCAGGCTTCCTGGAAGTGTCCGCCCGGCTCCGGACGAGAAGGACCCCTCGGTCTGATCCACCCGGCCGCCGCTCCAGCTCTTTGGAGAGAACGCTGCGGGCCCAGCGCTGATCTGCTATTCTCTTTCACTCTCCAGCTCGGTATAAATCTTTCACTAGCTCCCCCAGATAAAAGCCGAGCGGGCGGATATCAAGCGGGCAGGCAGGCGACTCACGATTCCCGTTTCACTCCCCTCGCCCCCGTGCCCTTTGCTCTTGCAGGCTGGGCCGGGGAAGGGGGGGAAGAGCCGGAAAACAAATTGGGGGGGGGAGTCTGCTGGAAGGGGAGAACAAGCCAGCTGCATCTTGCGGCCCGGTCCCTCTGCCGTCACTCGGAAATCTGCAGTGCATCTTTCCTTCAAGTAAGCGCACAGGGGATCAGGGCCTTTGCTCAGAGGCCTCCGTTTGCTCGGATATTCTTCTCGTGCTCATGGACTTCCCTCCTTCATCCGTGTTAGCCCCCCCACCTCACACCCGCGGAACTGTTACGGACGGCCCCAGACAAACCGGGCTTGCCAACCTCCAGGTGGGTGGTGGAGAAAAAAATACCCCGCAGACTTATAAGTTCTTATCCGAGGTCCAATTAGTGGAGCCGAAGATTGTTACCGTGAGAAACGGCCAGGGCGTTTGCCTAGTGAATTAATGACACGGGGATTTCAACGCCACCCGCTTCGACGAAGCCTGAAAATGAAACGAGGCAGACATGCACGGTCCGTCGTGACGTTTGAATTGTTCTCAGTAAACCAGACACTGAATAAGAACTTTTCCGTCTGTGGATTTTTTTCTTCGGCGTTAATACGTCACGGTTGTTTTGTTCTTCTCCAGCGTCCACCCCGTAAGCTCTATCCCTGGTTTGTAACCTCCCGGTGGGGCCTGGAGAGCTCCCAGAATTCCATCTGCGCTCCGGACGACAGGAGACCCGTTTCCCCCGGAGGAAATGGCTGCTTTGGAGGGCGGGCTCCGTGGCATTATATCCTGCGGAGGCCCCTCCCCAAACCCCGCTCTCCCCAGGCTCCGCCCCCAAATCTCCAGGGTTTCCCCAACCCAGAGCTGGCAACCGGATGAAACAACAACAAGCAAGGGCTTGCCACAAGTGATGGTGGAATGGAGTCCACAGGTCTGTCGGTACAGTAGGGCATTCCAGGGCCCGGCCCCCAACTTAACCACCAAGCCCCCCTCCCCGACTTCCCATCCAGCCCAGGCCCCCCGATTTCCAATTTTTTATTTCATTTGTGGTGCTCCCTTGCGGGGGGGGGGGGCCTGCAGGGTACCCCCTGACTTATTTAAAGGTCCCCCCGAATTACAAAATCCTGGCCACGGGCCTGGGAGTCAGGGATACCAACCTCCAGGCGGGACCCGGGGATCCCCCGGAATTACAGATCATCTCCAGACGATGGAGCTCAGTTCCCCTGGAGGAAACGGGCACTTTGGAGGGTGGACTCGGTGGCGTTGCACCCCACAGAGGTCCCCGTCCTCCCCAGGCCCCCCCCCCCAAATCTCCAGGAGTTTCCCAGCCTGGATCTGGCAAGCCTGCCCTTCCATCCCCCCCACCCAGTGGCCAGGGAGGACCTGGAAACCCTAAATGGAGCTGGAGGTGCCAACCCAATGCCTCCGCGGACAGCTGTGAACAGCGCCATTAGGAAAGGGTGGAGGGACCAAGGCCCCCTCTAAGCTGTGGAGTCTTGCGAGCAAAAATTCTCCTTTGTGAGCTCCTGGCATTACACTTGTGAGCGAGCGATTTGCCTTCTGCATCAGTGAGTTTGCTCTGGAGCCCTCCTTCCTGAGCTAAGGCAAAGACATGTGAGCCGGAGGCTAAAAAACTATGAGTTAGCTCACACTAACTCAGCTTAGAGGGAGCACAGGAAGAGACCCACCAACATGGGAGAGCCGGAGGGCACCACAAAAGAAGGGGACGGGGAAGGGGACGGAGAGAGCAGCTAAAGGAACGGGGAAGAGAGTGTTCCCTCTAAGCCGAGTTAGTGTGAGCTAGCTCACAGTTTTCTAGCCTCCGGCGCAGACATTTTTTTGTCTACATACATACATACATAAACCTTTATTGGCATAACACAGTAGCAGTAGAGAAGGCAATGGAACGAATAGACTATTTGAACAAATTAATAGGTCATAACTGACTACACCAAGTTACACCAACAAGGGGTCATTTTTAAACTTCTCAGAAGTAGTAAACACAGTTAAAAGAGAAAAGAAATATATATATATAACAATCCAATTGAACACAAGGGAAATTAAGACTGGTACGCCCTTACCCTTAGCTTCCAAACATAGGCTAAGAATTCAGCAACAGACAGAGTAATTGCCGAGAACTTATCAGACAATAAAATTTTGAGATTGTCGTCAGTCGAAAAAAAAATTGTTATATATATATTACATTTTTTTGTCTTCGCTCAGGAAGGAGGGCTCCAGTCAGAGTATACTGATTTATGCAGCAGCCCAATCGCTCGCTCACAACTTTAGTGCCGGTAGCTCACGAAGTAGAATTTTTGCTCACAAGACTCCACGGCTTAGCGGGAGCGTTGCCCTGGGGCCGAGAAAGGCCTAGGCTGGCAAACCCCGAAGTCTGATGGGGGCCCCTGGCCACGCACAGGGCTCCTACGGGGACTGGGTGTCGGCACCCCCCTTTCGGAAGAGGGCAGTGTAGGAGGGGCCAACGCCATCTTCAGTTTGGGAACGGCGCCGGGAAAGCCGCTAGCACGGAGGCGAAAGTGTATTTACGGATTAGCATTTCAATGCCACTTTTCTCACCAAGGAGGGTAACAGAGAGGCCCAGTTTGCAGCTCTTGGACGGGGACCTGTGTGCCTGCGAGCACGTCTCTATATACAAATGCCGGGGGGCCAATGCTCCCTCTAAGCTCTGGAGTCTCCTGAGCAAAAATTCTACTTTGCGAGCTACTGGCATTAAAAGTTGTGAGCGAGCCGTTTGGCTGCCGCATAAACTAGTCTGCTCTGGAGGCATCCCTTCCTGAGCGAAGACAAAAATGTGTGTGCCGGAGGCTAAAAAACTGCGAGCTAGCTCAACACTAACTCAGCTTAGAGGGAACACTGCTAGGGGGGAGGAGAGATGCAGAGAGAGATCCTGGATTCTCCCCCATGCTCTGAGAAAGGGCTCCGCCTAATGGCTGTGGTAACAGCCAGGTAGGAAGGTCCCAATTATCACTCTCACACCTGTCCTGGTTTCTGTTTCCCGGGGGTGGGGGGTGGGTGGGGGTGAATTTGGTGCTAGGTTAACAGGCAGGTTGTTTTAAAAATTAATCGACTCAGCCGGCTTTGGATGAAAAAAACCCACATATTTTCTAACGAGTCAGGGAGGGGAGTGCCGGTCAGTGGCCAGAGCCCGGGGTGGGTTCCGTGAGCTCCGGTACGACAGAGGAGAAAGGAAACCAAGAAGAAGAAGAAGAAGAAGAAGAAGAAGAAGAAGAAGAAGAAGAAGAAGAAGAAGAAGAGGTGGTGGCGGCAGCGGCGATTGGATTTATACTCTGTCCTTCACTACTCAAAGGAGTCTCAGAGCGGCTTACAATCCCTTTCCCTCCCGCTCCCCACAACACACACCCTGTGAGGTAGGTGGGGCCGAGAGAGCTCTTTTGAGGACTGCCCCTGAGCGAACAGCTCTGAAGGAGCTTGTGACTGACCCAAGGTCACACCAGTAGCTGCATGGGGAGGAGGAGAAGAAGAGGAGATTGGATTTATACTCCGCCCTTCACTACCCAAAGGAGTCTCAGAGCAGCTTACGATCCCTTTCCCTCCCCCTCCCCACAACAGACACCCTGTGAGGTAGGTGGGGCTGAGAGAGCTCTTTTGAGCACTGCCCTTGAGAGAACAGCTCTGAAAGAACTTATGACTAGCCCAAGGTCACACCAGCAGCTGCATGTGGAGGAGTGGGGGATCAAACCTGGTTCTCCCAGATTACAGTCCACACTTCTAACCACTACACCAAACTGACTTGGTTCTCTAGCAGGCCGGATTGGTTGAACGGAAACCAAGAAAGCAACGGAGGGAGTGAACGTGGAGGAAGGAAGGAAGGCAGGAAGAATGGATGGAAGGCAGGCAGGAAGGCAGGCAGGCAGGCAGGAAGGATGGAAGGCAGGCAGGAAGGCAGGCAGGAAGGATGGAAGTCAGGCAGGCAGGCAGGAAGGCAGGCAGGCAGGAAGGCAGGCAGGCAGGAAAGAAGGAAGGAAGGCAGGCAGGAAGGAAGGAAGGCAGGCAGGAAGGAAGGCAGGAAGGATGGAAGTCAGGCAGGCAGGCAGGAAGGCAGGCAGGCAGGAAAGAAGGAAGGAAGGCAGGCAGGAAGGAAGGAAGGAAGGCAGGAAGGCAGGCAGGAAGGATGGAAGTCAGGCAGGCAGGCAGGAAGGCAGGCAGGCAGGAAGGCAGGCAGGCAGGAAAGAAGGAAGGAAGGCAGGCAAGCAGGAAAGAAGGCAGGAAGGCAGGCAGGAAGGAAGGAAGGCAGGCAGGAAGGAAGGCAGGAAGGAAAGAAGGAAGGAAGAAAGGAAGGCAGGCCGGCAGGCAGGCAGAGAGACTTGCAGTTGTGAGCCTGTCTTTTTAGGAAGGATTCTTAAAGGACCTCCTAGGAGGAATGTGATAGATTGAGACGGGTAGCCGTGATCGTCCGTCTGCAGGAATAGAAAAGGGCAAGAATCCTAAAGACTAACAAAATTTGTGGCAGGGTAGGAGCTATCAGGAGTCACTGCTCACTTCTTCAAGATGGACACCCGCGTTCGTCTGTCTGTAGCTGGAGAAAAGAGCCAGAGTCCCAGCAGCCCCTTCAAGACTAACAACATTAGTGGCAGGGAAGGGCTTTTCGTGAGTCACCGCTCAATTTGCTCTTTCCTACTGAAGCAGGAACGTGTTACTCTAAGGGAGGCAGAGAACAAAAAAGAGGGATAGGGTCCTTCCAGGCTAGCTGTTTTGATGTCATTTGTTCCATCGGGATAAATCCAAGCAACCCTACTTCCAAATCGACTGTTCCCCCTGTTCTCCTCCCGTGTACTGGTTAAGACCTGGGATGTGGCGAGCGTTAATAATGTTTTGCCGGCATTGGGGGGACTTCCAAGGAAAAGTGCAGTCCGGGGGGCTCACAAAGTAATATTTACTCCCCAGGTTTGAAGGAGTGGCCGATCAGCAAGGAGTTAAGTCCCTCCTTCGGACAGAGTCTCAAAATGAAAGCTGAAAAACGGGTAGATCACCTGCTCAGAAGTGGGGAGGGCTAGATTCAGCCCCCAGCCTCCACCTCCAAGCAGATGATGGTTTGCATTAGCACCCGCATTGGCTGCTTGCCCCTCACCTCCACCACTGGAAGCCTAGCCTTCCCTTCTTGGCTACTCAGTCCTTATTCTAGTTCTTGTTCTGTTTTTTACTTTAGGTAAAGGTTTCCCTTGCTCAAAAGCCAGTTGAATCCGACTCTAGGGGGCGGTGCTCATCTCCGTTTCCAAGCCGAAGAGCCAGCACTGTCCGAAGACATTTCCCGTGGTCATGTGGCTGGTGTGACGAGACGCCGAGGCACACAGAACGCTGTTCCCTTCCCACCGAAGCGGTACCTATTTATCTACTCGCAATTTCTTGCTTTCGAATGGCTAGGTTGGCAGGAGCTGGGGCCACAGACGGGAGCTCACTCTGTCATGCGGCACTCGGGCCTCGAACTGCCGAACTACCGGCCTTCCGGTCTGCAGTTCAGCATCTTAACTTCTGAGTCATAAATAAAAGAAAGTTAAAAGCAAACCAGGAAAAAGGCAAGCGTTGCTGCTTGGATGTAGAAACGCCCCAACATCTTTTACCTCTGCAGGGGGAATGGGCATGGAGGGATGCTTGAATGGTCTGAGACCGACGTACCTTCGGGACCACCTCTCCCGGCGTTGACGCTCAGCTGAGAAAAATCTGTCGGTGACCCCTGGCCTGAAAAAACGTCCAGCTGTACTCCCCCAGAGCCAGGGCTTTTTCAGCCCTAGCTCTGACGTGCTAGAACTCTCAGCCAAGTGACATCCCTGCCCCGAGGGACCTAAGGCAGTTCCGGCAGGGCTTGTAAGGCAGAGACATTCCACCCAGTTTACAGCCGAGGACGGCAAAGTTTTTTAATCAGCCTGGCTCCTTATTTCGTTTGGTGACGTGGTTAAGTGCGTGGACTCTAATCTGGGAGAACCGGGTTTGATCCCCCACTCTGCCACATGCAGGCCAGCTGGGTGACCTTGGGTTAGTCACAAGTTCTCTCAGAGCTGTTCTCTCAAGAGCAGTCCTCAAAAGAGGTCTCTCTCAGCCCCACCTACCTCACAGGGTGCCTGTTGTGGGGAGGAGAAGGGAAAGGAGATTGCAAGCCGCTCTGAGAACTCCGAGTGAAGGGCGGGGTACAAATCCAATCTCCTCCTCCTCTTCCTCCTCCTCTCCCACTGGGATGAGGATTTAATTTGGCCCATTCTAGGCGCCGTCCGGAATGAATTTTGGACTGTTTTAATATCTCGTTGTTTTACTGGCCGTTGTATTTAAATCTGATCTGAATGTATTTTATGAGATGTTGTACGCTGCCCCGAGCCCCAATACTTTTGGGGAGGGCGGTCTAGAAATCGGAAAGCTAAATAAAGAAATAAACCACAGCAACAGATTCTCTTCTAGCCGATTGCGGCACTACCTGACCCCAGGAGCTGCGGAGAAAAGCGCAAGCGGAGAAGTCCCCAATTCAAGTCCTGCCTCGGCCATGAGCCTGCTAAAGGGCTCCAGGAGAGCTCCTGCTTCTCTTCTTCTGCACTAGGGGGTCATAATGCTGGCCTACCTAGCAGGGCTGTTATGTGGACACCTGAGATGATGGAACGCCAGGCACTTTCAGAACGCAAAAAGGGCCACATGGTGAACGTGATTCCTATGGGAAGAGGGTGAATCTTACCCCATGCAGGGAGCATCTGATGAACCTCCATGTTCAGAAGCAGTCAACCTCTGAATCCCAGTGCCAAGAGGCAACATTAGGGGAAGGCCTCGGCCTCTGTGTGGGACAGGGTGCTGGGCTAGATGGACCACTAGTCTGATCCAGCAGGGCTCTTCTGATGTTCTTATGAAGGCCTCGGCCCCTCTGCCCTGTTGTTGGGTGTCCAGAGGAACTGGTTGGCCACTGTGTGAGACGGGATGCTGGGCTAGATGGACCCTCACTGGTCTGATTCAGCAGGGCTCTTCTGAGGTTCCTATCAGGAGAAGGCCTTGGCCTCTCCATGCCCTGTTCTTGGCCCTCCAGGGGAACTGGCTGGCCACTGTGTGAGGCGGGATGCTGGGCTGGATGGACCCCTGGTCTGATCCAACGAGGCTCTTCTGAGGTTCTTATCAGGAGAAGGCCTTGGCCTCTCCATGCCCTGTTCTTAGCCCTCCAGGGGAACTGGCTGGCCACTGTGTGAGACGGGATGCTGGGCTAGATGGGACCTCTGGTCTGATCCAACAAGGCTCTTCTGAGGTTCTTCTCAGGAGAAGGTCTTGGCCTCTCCATGCCCTGCTGTTGGCCCTCCAGAGCAACCGGCTGGCCACTGTGTGAGAAACAGGATGCTGGACTAGATGGACCTTCATTGGTCTGACCCAGCAGGACTCTTCTGACGTTCTTACTATGGGCCCCGGACAGTTCCCAGGTAGCCGTACCTGATTCAGACGCCTCTGACAGCCCAGCGGCAGCCAGCCCAGAAGCTTTGGGGCGGCTCTGGGGGGAGGGGCCGGAGGGGGGTTTCAGTCCCAGCTGCTCAGCGACTTCCGGGTGGTCCCCCGGGTGGACGTAATCAAAGATGCTGCTTCCGGTCAGCTCCACCTGGAAGGCAAAGGACATCCTCAGCACACAAGACACACTAAAATCTTTCCAAATCGGGGCTGTTCCGTCCATGGGTGGGGCCATCTCTCCCCCGCCCTCCCCGCAGCCCCCAAAATGTCATTTGAAACATCACTAAACTGTACATCGGTCACCCCGTCCCCAGCATACGGACTCCTCTAAGCACAGCCACAACTGCACGTGCATTTACAATTCTGCAAGAATGTCGTAACGCCGCAGGATTTGGTTTGCCGGGAAAGCAGCAAGATTCTAGAACTCGCGACTGCGAAGTTCCCTTGGGAGGCCTCACAGAAAGCCTGAGAGGCTGACGAAACTCCCCGCCCCTTCCCTGTGACTAACAGAACTACACAAAACAGTAACTCCTGCACAGGAAGGTAAAGTTTTCCCTTGCTCGAAAGGTAGTCGAATCCGACCCTAGGGCTGCGGGGCTCATCTCCGTTTCCAAGCCGAAGAGCCAGCGCTGTCCGAAGACGTTTCCCGTGGTCACGTGGCCGGCGTGACTAAATGCCGAGGCGCATGGAACGCTGTTACCTTCCCACCGAAGTGGTACCCGCTTATCTACTTGCAATCTCTTGCTTTCGAACTGCTAGGTCGGCTGGAGCCGGGGCCAGAGACGGGAGCTCACTCCGTCACACGGCACTCGGGTCTCGATCGAACTACCGAACTACCGGCCTTCCGGTCTGCAGTTCAGCATCTTAACCTCTGAGCCACTGCGGTCCAAAAGTGAAGAAAACACGCCACTTGGAGCAGGGAGACATTTGGAAAGTTGGGAAACCAGGATGCTCCTCACCCACGCTTCGCCACCTTCTTCCTGCTGTCATTGCTGGGGGGTGGGTGTTGCCTTTTAATTTTTCACCCCATTTTTTAAAAAAAGAGATGGGATCTCTTTGGTTTGTTTTTTTTTTAGAGAGAGAGTGGGTCTCCCTGTGGCGTTTCCACGCTGCTATTCTCCTTCACAAACAGTCCGGAAGGTGACGGTGAGCGGCGGTCATTAAAATCGCCCCGCTGAAAACACACGGGCACAGGCGTTATTCACAAGATTAAAAGAGAACCGATCTTAAATATTGCCCACCTCGAGTGTCCTAGCAACAGGGAGGCGGGAAAGGAACGCCAAGCCTGGATCAATACAGAAATGATTGCTCTACACCTGCAATTCAGGGCGGTTTTTCTTTTCTGTTCAGGATGTGGATTTATCTGTGCCGGAACAACGGTCCCCGTGTTATTAGTTTCATGTTATCCGATTCTCAGAGGCCGAAGCCCAGTGGTCCCGCTTCTGGTGTAAATGGGCCTCGATTTGGACTGTGCTTTGTGGGCCTCGCCTAGGTTCCAGCGTCCACGTCGTCGTCCGTGCAAATGGGATACGCACTGTGCGCTCTCCGCCCACTGGCGCTGTTCCAAAAGAGCCCCCACCGTCGCCGCCGTGCCCACCCTCTCCTTGCAAAGAAAGCCCCCTCCCACACCGCCCGTGACCTCCGCGCCACCCCGCCACCCGACCCTGCCGGCACCTGATTACTATGCAGACAGTGGGGGGGGGGAGCCGCCACATGGCCCGATTTGAATACGAAAGGTCAAAGCTTCAGGTTAACATTTCCCACATCGTAATGAAGGGTGTGTGTGTGTGGGGGGGAGATCAATAAATAATAATGCAGAGGTATCGTCTTCCCCTCGCGCACGCGGGGGTCAGGTGCATTTAAAGGAGCCAGTCCTCATTACGGATGCGCCGGCCGCGTCTAATTTGAAACAGCGCAGAAAGGAACAAAAAAAAATAATAATTAAAGGATGGGGGGAGGATGCAAGGATAGGTAGCTGTCTGGGGCACCGACGGTATGTGCCAAGCGCTTCTAAACTGGGTTGCCAACCTCCAGGCGGGGGGGAGGTTGCGGTGATTTCCCGGAGTTACGACTGGACTCCAGCGGACGGAATCAGTTTCCCCCCTGGAGAAAACGGCTGCTTTGGAAGTCGGTCTCTATGGCTTTATACCAATGAGCTGTGGAGTCTTGTGAGCAAAAATTCTACTTTGTGAGCTACTGGCATTGAGGTTGTCAGGAAGGAAATTTGGCTACTGCATAAATTAGTTTGCTCTGGAGCAGCGTTCCCTCTAAGCTGAGTTGGTGTGAGCTGGCTCACAGTTTTTTAGCCTCCGGCGCACATATTTTTGTCTCCACTCAGGAAGGAGGGCTCCAGAGCAAACTGATTTATGCCGTAGCCAAATTGCTCACTCACAACTTTCATCCCAGTAGCTCACAAAGTAGAATTTTTGCTCACAGGACTCCACAGCTTAGAGGGAACACTGCTCTGGAGCCGTCCTTTCTGAGCTAAGACAAAAACGCGTGAGCCGGAGGCAAAAAAACCCTGTGTGCTAGCTCACACTGACTCAGCTTAGAGGGAACACGGTTTTATACCCTGCTGGATTCTCACGCCAAACCCAGCCCTCCCCAGTCTCCACTCCCCAGACAGGGTTACCAACTCCAGGTTGGGAAATGTCTGGAGATTTGGGGGTGGAGCCTGATGGGGGCGGGGTTTGGGGAAGGGAGGAACTTCAGTGGGGCAGAATGCCAGAGAGTCCATCCTCCAAAGCAGCCATTTTCTCCAGGTGAACAGAAGAAGAAGAAGAGAGAAGAAGAAGAGAAGAGAGGAAGAGAGTGAAGAAGGAGAAAAAGAAAGAAGGATGAAGGAGAAGAAGAGAGAAGGATGATGAAGAAGAAGGAGAAGGAGAAGAAGAGAGAAGGACAAAGAAGAAGGAGAAGAAGAAGAGAGAAGGACGAAGTGGAAGAGAAAGAGATTGGATTTATATCCCGCCGTTCACTCCCTGAAGGAGTCTCAGAGCGGCTTACAATCTCCTTTCCCTTCCCCTCCCCACAACAGACACCACCTGAGGTAGGTGGGGCTGAGAGAGCTCTTTTGAGAACTGCCCTTAAGAGAATAGCTCTGAGAGAACTTGTGTCTGACCCAAGGTCACACCAGCAGCTGCATGTGGAGGAGAAGGAGAAGAAATTGGATTTATACCCCATCTCCACTACCCGAAGGAGTCTCAGAGCGGCTTCAAATCTCCTTTCCCTTCCCCTCCCCTTCCCCCACACCCTGTGAGGCAGGTGGGGCTGAGAGGGTTCTTTCGAGAACTGCCCTTGAGAGAACAGCTCTGAGAGAACTTGTGACTGGTCCAAGGTCACGCCAGCAGCTGTAAGTGGAGGAGTGGGGAATCAAACCCGGTTCTCCCAGATCAGAATCCGTGCACTCAACCTCGACACCAAAAGGGCTCTGATCCCCGTTGCCTGGAGATCCGTTGCAACAGGGGAAGCTTTTCAGCCGCCGCCTGGAGTTTGGCCACCCTACCCCCCAAATCTCCAGGAATTTCCAAACCCAAAGCTGGCAACTCTAAAGGGCCAATGTTGATTCCTGAACACCGTGGGGTACAGACACCACTTCCGGCCTTCCTGGCCTGAAGTGATCGAGGGCAACTGGAGAAGACAGAACGTTCCGGTCCAGTCTGGTTCCTCTTGTAGCATCTGTGAAAAATTTCTAGGCGACGTCCATCGCAGTGTTTATCCTTTCTGTCCTACAAAGTACATCCAGCTTTACTGCGCTGTTCTTTCTAAACCATTCTACCCGTTTTGCTGCACGCTTCTCCCATTCGGCGATCCTGTGTTGTCGTGCCGTTTGTCATCTCGTGTGATCGTTTCGGCGTTCCCTCTATTTTTCCAGTCCGGTTCTAATGACCGGTTGTGTGTGTGTGACGCGGCTTTTTAAGGACGTGGCTTTTTAATGATGGAATCCACCTTGAGTTTCTGCGAAAAAGGCAGGCTACAAATAAATAACTGAATTAGGAGCGAAATATCTAAATTAGGGGAGACAAAAGAGATGGAGGTGTCCGTCCTTAAAAGCTAGTGCAGCGGTTCGAGCAGGGTCCCTCTCCGAGCCCGCGGGCACCTTTGGAATTATGACACAGGGCAGTGGGCGCAATCGCAAAATGGCTGCCCCAGGAGGCGGTGCTAAACCACAAAATGTCGAGGAGCGAGGTTGTGTATAACTCTAAAATAGCACCTCTACAACATTTCAGGCAGACGCTCCGCTTAACAAGGTTCCTTTTAGTCTGCACGGCCAACCAGAAGCCCTGCCGGGCAAAAGCCCCACCTAAAAGCACTCGGCGGGTGCTATGGTGCCCACGGGCACCGTGTTGGGGATGCCTGGGTTAGAGTGTTCCAGGAGAGCCGGACTGAGAGGAAGTCCAGGAGGCCTCGTGGGCTCCGGTCCAACGGGATTCTGTTTGTGCCGGGGTGAGAACGGGCAGGCCCGAAGAAGCTGGATATGGTGGGATGCAGAAGTCACCTTCCTCCCTGCCACCCCCCCACAACATGCACAGACACACAACCGGCGCTCCCCCCTCCCTCTTCCCAAGGCCCGAGGCAAGGTCTTCTCCATCACAATTTAATGCCGTATCAAAGGGTCTTTTCTCCTTGCCTGGAGTTTGCTTCGGGTCTGGAATCTTTGCCAGAGAACAGGTTGAAAGGGCCCAGTTTGTAACTGGGGGCCTCGGGGAAGGCGCGGGAGGAGGGGGGGGACGGGGAAGCAGCTTGAAAAGAGGAGGGGTCCCCTCCCCTTCACCACACCCCGGCCAGACTGAGGCGGGGGTGGTGGAAAAGCAAGCAAGGGGAGATCGCGGCGGCGGGGAGAAACAGACCCGGCTCAGAATCATCGATCGGCACTGAACTGTTTCTCTCAAGCAAAGGGAATTTTTTTTAAAAAAGGCAGGCGTGTGCGGGAAAATAATTCAAGGCGGTTTTCCGACGCCCTTTCCTGCTCCCCAAAATGGTGGCTGTGCTGTGCTAACATGGGGGATATTCTTCCCACCGCTTGTATTCTTCTTTATGGGTGGTAGATCCCGGTCGAGATCAGGGCCCTGCGGGGCCTTCGGTTCTGTGGGGCCTGCGAGACGGAGCTCTCCCGCCAGGCCTTCGGCTGAGGCAGCAGGCGTCCCCGTGTGCCTTCCCTGAGATGGCTGCCACCAGTGTTCCCTCTAAGCTCGGTTAGTGTGAGCCAGCTCACAGTTTTTTAGCCTCCAGCTCACACATTTTTGTCTCAGCTCGGGGAGGAGGGCTCCAGAGGCAAACGGCTTTAGGCAGTAGCCAAATCACTCCCTCACAACTTTAATGCCAGTAGCTCACAGAGTGGAATTTTTGCTCACAGGACTCCAAATCTTGGAGGAAGCATTGGTTGTCCCCCACCCACTGATAACTGGCCATTATTAAAAGCATGTGGGTACGTGTTATCATATGCGGCGGCAGGGCTTTTTGTTGTAGAAAAAGCCCAGCAGGAACTCATTAGCATAATAGGCCACACCTAACAGCAGAAAACCATTAGCATAATAGGCCACACCCGACAGCACGGCTCATTAGCCTATTAGGCCACACCCCCATGTTGCCGGAAGTGTGGTCACCCAGCCACACCCACCTTTTGCTTCTTATTCTGTTTACCTTGTTTGTTGTCAAAAACCAGGGCTATTTTTGGAGCAGGAACTCCTTTGCCTGTTAGGCCACACACCCCTAATGTAGCCAATCCTAATGAGTTTCTCTGCTGCTGGGTGTGGCCTGTTATGCTAATGAGTTCCTGCTGGGCGTGGCCAACTTGGGAGCTAGCCGGAACTCCGTTCCTGTGCGTTTCTGCCCAAAAATAGCCCTGTGCAGTGGACATGCGATATAGTGGGTAAGTTTGGGGTTATGGCGCATACTCTGAAGCAGGCAGTTCTGCAGATTTCAGTCCCTTTGCGACCAGAATTGTTCTCACTGAATTGTACGCCAGAGAAATTTTGACAAAAATCAAAGATATCTTATAATCCATGTAGTGACTGCAGCGAGAATCTCATTGGCAACTGCCATCCACACCTTCGGAGCATGATTTAATAGCGAAGATTATGGAAAGGGCGGAAATGGATAAATCGACCTCGAGGCTAAAAGGGCAAATGGAAGAAGAATTCCATTGGACTATGGACTCTGTTCTATAATTGGATAAGAGAGAAATATAAAGATATGGACTTTTTAATAATGCTATAAGAAGACTTTATGAACTTTTTAAATCTCATAGTTTATCTGCACATAACATAAAATTACAAGAAGGGGAAAGTTGCAGGCAGGAAATTATTATTTTTGCCCTTTCTCCTACCCCTTTTCCCTTTCCCCTTCCTTACCCCTCTGTATTTTAAAAACTTAAGAAAAAATTATTTTAAAAAAATAACTGGCCATTATTCATCTGTTACCAACGGGGCCAGGGACCCCCTCGCAGTCAGCTGGTTTTTGTTTTGAGCTGTAAACCACCGATTGTAATGTTTATTATTGTGTTTAAGATTTTTTAAACTGTCTTTATTGTATTGTCGGATATGATGTTACCCATCAAGAGCCCGCTTGCGGGATGGGCGGGCTATAAATACAAACAATAAATAAAATAAATAAGTAACAAATAAGAGTTGACAAGGAGACCTTTTCCTCCCCCTCGCAAAATGCTAGAACTCGAAGGCATCCGCGTGAAGCGGATGGGCAGTAGGTTCGGGATGGACAAAAGGAAATACTACTTGATACAGAGAGGGATTAAAATGGGGACTGCGCTGCCAGGGGACATCATGAAGGTCGCAGGGATAAACGGGGTGAGACAGATTCATGGAGAAGGGGTCGATCAGTGGCTACTGGCCACGGTGGCTAAGGGGAACCTCCATGGTCAGGGGCAGTCAACCTCTCAGTCCCAGAGCCAGGAGCCAACATCAGGGGAAGGCCTCGGCCCTGTTCTTGAAGCTGCAGAGGGGCTGGCTGGCCACTGTGTGAGACAGGAGGCTGGACTGGATGGACTATTGGTCTGATCCAGCAGGGCTCTTCTGGTGTTCTTATCAGGGGAAGGCCTTGGCCTCTCTGCCCTGTTGTTGGCCCTCGAGAGGACCTGGTTGGCCCCTGTGAGAGACAGGATGCTGGACTAGATGGACCACTGGTCTGACCCAGCAGGGCTCTTCTGACATTCTTATGAAGGCCTCGGCCTCTCTGCCCTGTTGTTGGCCCTCCAGAGGAACCAGTTGGCCACTGTGTGAGACGGGATGCTGGACTAGATGGACTCTCACTGGTCTGATCCAACAGGGCTCTCCTTATGTTCTTATGAAGGCCTTGGCCTCTCTGCTATTTGGCTACTGCATCAATTAGTTTGCTCTGGAGCCATCTTTCCTGAGCTAAGACAAAAATGTGTGAGCTGGACGCTAAAAAACTGTGAGCTAGCTCACACTAATTCAGCTTAGAGGGAACGTTGTGTGACTCAGCTGGTTTAGGGCAAAGGGATTCTGGGAACCAAGAGATCCAGGTTCTCACGTGAAGCCCCTGAATCAGGATTAGCAGGCTGCATTCAACAAAGGGAACGGGGACTCCTGGGCCCCATCTCTCACCTAGTGGTGCTAAACCCAGGAACTCAGACAGAGGGATGGCGGTGCACCCTCTTGCCTCCGTTTCCTCTCCTGCAACATCCGGGGACGCGGCCAGAAAGCCGCGGTCTTTGCAAACCGCATTCCTCTGAAAGGGAGGCCTTGCTGACAGCATCCGACAGCCGCCACTCACGTCCCGCCTCCCCCATCCCTGGGCTTTGTGCCAGCCGGCTGACAGGTCCTGAACGGCGGCGCAGCTCTGCTCCGGAGGGTGGTCCCTTGCCTCTCGCCGCTGCCCCTTCATCCTGCGCTGATTGCTTCGGGGGAAATGGAAAGTTGAAAAAGCAAAAAGGAGGGTCTCCGTTCAGCTCTGCGCGGGGGAGAAGCGGCAGGGATGGATTGGCTGGACTGAAAAAGGACTCCCCCTCTGCTGAAATCCAAATTCCACCGTCAGCCCCCCCCCCCCACTACTGATTCAGGCCTTGTTGTCAAGGTGAAAATAAAAAGTATGAACATTAGAAGAAGGGAGAAACGAGGAGGAGGAGGAGAAGGAGAAGAAGAGGAGGAGGAGGAGGAAAAGAAGAAGAGGAGGAGGAGGAGGAGGAGGAAGAGGAGGAGGAAGAAGAGGAGGAGGAGACTGGATTTATACCCCGCCCTTCCCTCAGAGTCTCAGAGCAGCTTACAAACGCCTTTCCCTTCCCCTCCCCACAGCAGACACCCAGTGAGGGAGATGTGTCTGAGAGAGCTCTGACAGAAACTGCTCTTTTCAAGAACACCTCTGACAGAACTATGGCTTGCCCAAGGTCATTCAGCAGCTGCAAGTGGAACAGTGGGGAATCAAACCCAGTTCTCCCAGATTAGAGTCTGCACAGTTCACCACTACACCAAAGAAGAAGAAGAAACAACGTTCTTGCCCAAGGAACAACACTGTATCTCTGGGGAGAGGGTGACAACCGCTTCATGGTTTGATCCCAGCTACAGATCTAGAGACACCCCCATAAATTTAGGGTTGCCAGCTCCTTCTTGAGAAAGACCTGGAGATTTGGGGGTGCAGCCTGGAGAGGGCGGGGCTTGGGGATGGGCGGGACTTAGGCAGGGGAAATGCCCTAGAGTCCAGTCTCCAGATAGCCAGTTTGGTGCAGTGGTTAAGAACATCGGACTCTAATTGGGGAGTTCCGGGTTTGATTCCCCACTCCTCCACATGCAGCGGCTGGGGTGGCCTTGGGCCAGTCACAAGTTCTCCCAGCGCTGTTCTCTCAAGGGCAGTTCTCGAAAGAGCACTCTCAGCCCCACCTACCTTGCAGGGTGCCTGTTGTGGAGAGGGGAAGGGAAAGGAGATGGTAAGCCGCTCTGAAACTCCTTTGGGTAGTGAAGGGCGGGGTATAAATCCAATCTCTTCTCTTCTTCTAATCCCCCCCCCCCAGCCTACTGACAACTTTAAAAAGTCAGTGAAGAAGAAGAGATTTAAGAAGTCAGCGAAGAAGAGGGGAACTGAACCCTGTCGTGTGGAGATTAGGCACAATTCCAGGAGATTCTCCAGCCCCCACCAGAAGGTTGGCAACCCCACATCGAAACCAGCCCCCTGCGTCCTTTTACAATCACATAAAAACTCAGAGCCGCTTTTGCCGCTGATCCGAGAGGTCCCTCGTCGAGTGGCGCTCTGCTCAGGCAGTTTCTGTTATATATTTATATGTTTTTAACAGCGCTTCGAATTTAATAAACGTCGACGGCTCAGTCCCGACCTCGTGCCGCCAGCTCCAAGACCGAGGCGGAAGAGGGGCTGAGGCCACTGTCCTCCCTCGATGCCGGGGGCAGAGAACTTGCCGGAAGGGGCACACTGGGCTCCATCCAGTTCCCCTCCCAGCATCAGTGGCTCTACTTAAACAGGTTGTCAGAGTCCACCTGACAAAGCGTCCCTTTTCTCCAGGGGGAGCTGATCTCTGCAGTCTGGAGATGAGCTGTGAGTCTGGGGGACCCCCAGGCCCCACCTGGAGGCTGGCATCCCAACCTAACCCTGAATGGAGGGGGAGAGCTCCACAGTGCAGCCATGCCGAAGGAAAACCCCAGGGCCCCTTTCTCAGCCCCCTTAGAATCACAGAGTTGGAGGGGGATCTCCAGGGGTCATCTAGTCCAACCCCCCTGCACACTGCAGGAAATTCACAAATACCTCCTCCCCACACACACCCCCAGTGACTGCTGTTCCATGCCCAGAAGATGACCCAAAAAAACCCCTCTAGGATCTCCAGCCAAACTGGCCTGGGGAAAAATGGCTTCCTGACCCCAAAGTGGCGACCGGCATTTCCCTGGGCATGTAAGAAAGGGCCACGAGAACTAAGCACCTGAGGCAACCCTTCCTGCCCTCCCTCTCATGATCTGCCTAAGATTGCAGAATCAGCATTTCTGTCAGGTGGCCACCTAGCCTCTGTCTGAAAACCTCCAAAGGAGGAGAGCCCGCCATCTCCCGAGAAAGCCTGTTCCACTGAGGAACCGCTCTGACTGTCAGGAAGTTCTTCCTCATGTTTAGCCGAAAACTCTTCTGATTTAATTTCAGCCTGTTGGTTCTGGTCCGACCTTCTGGGGCAACAGAAAACAACTCCGCCCCATCCTCTGTCTGACAGCCCTTCAAGGACTTGAGGATGGATATCACATCACCTCTCCGTCGTCTCCTCTCCAGGCTAAACACACCCAGCTCCTTCAACCTTTCCTCACAGGACTTGGTCTCCAGACCCCTCACCTCTTTGTTGCCCTCCTCTGGACACATTCCAGCTTCTCTAGATCCTTCTTAAACTGTGGTGCCCAAAACTGAACACGATACTCTAGGTGAGGTCTAACCAGAGCAGAGCTAGACCTTTGGATTGGGCTCAGCAGGCAAATATGGCACCGAAGAATAGAAACCAATCAACCCTCACACTGCAAGCTCTGGCGATTCAGAGTTCCCCTTGCAAACCCTGGCTCTAGAGGAAACGAAAAGGCTCCGGTGCAAATCACCTCTCTCCCAAGGAGGCCCGCACCTGTCAAATCCTTCCACCTTTACATTCTCTGGCAGGATCCAGGTCGGCACCGCATTCCCCGCCAACGTTCTCGCAATAATCAATCAATCCCTGCTTGGAAGGCGAGCCCGGTCATCAATTACCAGGCAAAGCCCCTTCGTTTGTGGTGGAGATAATTACCGGGATTAATTATTCATGCGGCAATGAGCCAGAAGCCGGACGGAGACCCGACGGGCCGAGCAAAGGGCCACGCTCCGGGAGCAAACCTTGCGTTTCCTGCCCCTCCGAGGCTCAGGAAAGATTCGGCGGCAGTGGAAAGCTCACACTTTGCGGCTAAACTGGATGGCTCAGGTAAAAGATGTAGCCCCCCCAATATCTGTCACACTGGAACGGTGGATTATTCCCAAGTTGGGGCCCAGCCCTTTGGCGAGACACATTTGTGGGGAATTTTGCAAGTAAAACCCAGTTTAAACACCCGTGGCTAATTCTTGCATTGGAGTATCACAGTATAAGAAAGCGTGTGTGTCCTCCAAGACTCCGTTCCTTCCCTCCTCCCTTCCGAAGATCTCGCTTCAAGCCGGAGATGGATGAGAGTTTTTCCAGAAAACAGAAGCCGGCTCGACGAAGGAGGCTCGGAGTTACCCCTCGCGGCACACTTTCGCCACAGCTTAGAGGGAGCACTGCGCCCCATCACTCATGAGCCTCGGAAGGCGATGCCCAACTTCAGTCTTCAAAGCCACCACCGTTCCACGCGTGGATAAAGATCACAGCCCCTCTCGGGAGGACTGGAAACCTGACCTTGGCTGTTAATGCCCAGCGAAGGACGTTTGATGTAGTGGTTAAGTGCGTGGACTCTAATCTGGGAGAACCGGGTTTGATTCCCCACTCCTTCACTTGCACCTGCTGGTGTGACCTTGGGTCAGTCACAAGCTCTGGCACAGCTGTTCCTGAAAGAGCAGTTTGTGTTAGAGTTCTCTCAGCCCCGCCTACCTCACAGGGTGTCTGTTGTGGGGAGGGGAAGGGAAAGGAGTCTGTAAGCCGCTCTGAGACTCCAAAGTGAAGGGCAGGATATAAAGCCAATCTCTTCTTCTTCTTCTTCTTCTCTTCTTAAATTAAAGTTACAGCCGAGGTTCTCAGCGGCCCTGCGATGCTCAACAGAAGTCTCATTTAGACAATAATGGGTCAGCCACAGCAATTCTGGACGGGCCCAAATGTTTCCGAGATAACTCCGCTGCCACCCGCACGCCACAAAACAATCCGCTTGCCTATTCTCGATGCAACCCGCCCGGCCACATTACTCATGCGCCGTACATCCGGCCGTGAGAGAGTGGGACTCTTGTTTTCCAGCCCGCGCATGCATTATTCACGGTTTAGTATACAGCTCACACAAACGCCTACCTGCGAGAGCCCGAGGTAAATAGACACCGTCTCCGAGATGTAAAGGAATTTTCCCTCTTGGTTCAGCACAAACACGAACCCGTCCAGGGACTGGGGAGAGAAAGAACAAAAACATATCTTTTTTTTTTAATAAAAAAACAATACAGGTCACTTCGCCCCTCAGGCAGAGAGGAAGAGGAAGCACATGTCACAAATTCAGGTGTGTGTGTGTGGAGATCTGCACGATTTTGCTCAGAGATTTCATGTGTGGGTGGGGTGGGTGGGTGAGGTACCTTGTCATGAGGCCTAGAAGCCACCCCTTAATTCAGTGCTGGAGATCCACCCTGGCGTACTGGTTAATAGGACTGGAATGGTTGCGATCAGGGTTCCCCAACGTGGTGCCAGTGGGCACCGGGGGGGTCCACCAGCATTTCTTCAGGACTCCTGTCGGTTGCTTTTTTTAGAAATGGGTGAGGCCAAATGGAGCTCCTGCACAGTTGGCCGTTAGACAGCTGACTGGCTGTACAGATTAAAATAACCACAGGGTTGATTTTATTCTCCCACTCTTTCCCGGCATATTTTTTAAAAAAAATCCGTCCTCCTGTCCCGTGCGCCTGTGTGGCTGGCTCCGCCCCCTAGAGCAGCCATTTTGGGGTTGCACCCACTGCCCTGTGCCAGAATTCCAAAGGTGCCCGCGGGCTCACAAAGACTGGGGGCCCTTCGGTCTGGACTCAAACCCCGGTTTGCCTGCGATGCAAACCAGGTGACCTCCGGCGAGTCACGCTCTCGGTCTAACCTACCTCGTGGGGTTGTTGTGAAACGACGAAAAGGAGAGAGGGAAAATCACGTATGTCACCCTGAACTTCTCTGGGGAAAGTTGGGGTTAAAAATATACCGAACAAACTGAGGAAATAGATTGCGGAAACAGATTTGAGGAAATGACGGTTTTAGATGCAAGTATATCCCCCTTTTCCCGATTCTGCCTAGAGTGGTTCCCACATTAAAAGCCAGGGACGCCAACGCTTTAACCTGATTCATCAACATAACCATTAATTGCAAATTAAATGCCCCCCTTTGATTAATTAATTGGCAGGACGAATAGCAATCAGAGGCGCCCGTGCTGTGGAGGGCTTGTGTCATTTTGCAGGTGATAAACACGCCTCCCCCCCTCCGCCACTTCCACCACACTGAAGATGGTGGCAGTGACTTTTGCCTGCTGAATTGTTGCTTACATTTCAAAGGCTAATGAGGGGGCGTGGCGGGGGAGGAGAAGGGGAGGGAAAGACCCTGCCCCCTTTATATCCTCCTCCAGCTGAGCTTTCGAAACATGCAAATTTTATTCCCGCTCCCACCGATTGGTTAGAAAGCAAGACAGCTGTTGGGCTTTAAAACAACAACAATAACAAAAGTAACGGGTCGACGGTCCCCGGTTGGGAATCATTATATTTTAACTCTGCTTTGCGGCCGAAAGAAACTGCTTCCAGAGTGGTCCCCGGCAGTGTGCCCTCTAAGCTGAGTTAAGTGTGAGCTAGCTCACAGTTTGTCAGCCTCCGGCTCACACATTTTTTGTCTTAGCTCCGGAAGGAGGGCCCCAGAACAAACTAACTGATGCTGCAGCCAAAGTGCTCGCTCACAACTTTAACGCCAGTCGCTCTCGTAAAGTAGAATTTTTGCTCACCGGACTCCACAACTTAGAGGGAGCACTGGTCTTTTTACAGAGAACTAAAATGGAAACGCAACATAAGACATTTGTATCCCCAGCAGGAGAGGGGGCCGAAAGCGATGGGGAGGGGGCGAGACGGCCTCTGTTCCATGGAAGGGGGGCTTCCACCTGGAGCAGGGATCCAAGCACAGCGGAGGGGAAGGGTTCCCCACGCCCGGGGGCACCCGGAGATCCCCCATCGTTACAGTTGATCTCCAGATTATTGAAATCCATTCCCCTGGAGCAAATGGCTGCTTTGGAGGATGGGCTCCAATGCTCCCTCTAAGCCGTGGAGTCTCGTGAGCAAAAATTCTACTTTGTGAGCTACCGGCATTAAAGTTGTGAGCCAGCGATTTGGCTACGGCGTAAATTAGTTTGCTCTGGCGCCCTCCTTCCCAGGCTAGGGCAGAAATGTGTGAGCCGGAGGCTAAAAAAACAGTGAGCTAGCTCACACTAGCTCAGCTTGGAGGGAACGCTGGTGGGCTCCCCATGGAGGTCCCTTTCCTCCCCAAGCCCTGCCCTCCGCAGACTCCACCCCCAAATATCCAGGAATTTCCCAACCCAGAGTTGGGAACCCAAACGGGCTTGGCCTTCTACTGAACCAGCTGCCAACAACCAAAAATCCTGCCCGACGCCCCTGTGGACAGGTGACTTCCCAGGGCGTGCGCCTTTTCACAATTCACGACCAGTGTTCCCTCTAAGCTGAGTTAGTGTGAGCTAGCTCACAGTCTTTTAGCCTCCGGCTCACACATTTTCGTCTCAGCTCAGGAAGGAGGGCTCCAGAGCAAACTAATTGATGCAGTAGGCAAATCGCTCGCTCAGAACTTTAATGCCGGCAGCTCACCAAGTAGAATTTTTGCTCACAAGACTCCACAACTTAGAGGGAGCATTGTTCACGGCTGCTTGAAACCCCTGAACGCGAAGTTAATATTAAAGGGAGACAAGACTGTGTGTCTGGGCTTTGCTGTCCTCCAGAAAGCGTCTGCAGAAGCGTGGAGGTATTGAGCCGCTCTGACGCCACCGTTAAACAACATAAAATAAAAAAGCCACAGGATACTGAATTCGGCGTCTGAAGAACACGCCGCTTTTGTTTAAAGCAAGTTTCTAGCCCCTGTGGAGGGTGAAGTGATGGGCGGAAAGGAGGGAGCAACCCCAGACACTGGGCTATGGTTGCCAGATCCAGGGACAGCCTGGAGAGGACAGGGACCTCAGTGGGGCACAATGCCATGTTCCCCACCCTCCAAAGCATCCATTTTCTTCAGGGGAACTGATCTCTGTCGTCTGGAGATGAGCTGTAATCCTGGAAAATCCCCAGGTCCCACCTGGAGGCCGGCGTCCCTACGATGGGAAGGGAAGCTAAGGTGAAGAAATAAATTCAGTTCATTTGTTCGTTTCAATCTAAAGGCATTCAAATTTATCACGGACAGGGCGGGCCTGGATATCGCTCAGTTCCCTGGTCCTCCCCCTTGACAAACCGGAATCTTTTATTTTTTTAATTTTTAAGCAGGACGAATCACGCCGAGTGAGAGACGTCTAGCAAATCTGCCTCGTTTCCAGGTCACGGACACTACCCTTTCCGGGCACTGCACGGGTAAAGCTTGAGGCAGAATGTCCAGACATTACTTCCAAAGGAGAGAATCATGCCGGCGGCCCAATTCAGGCAAACGCATTTCGCAACTTCCGCTCTCGCGGCCTGCCAGTTGAGCTCAGCGACACAGGCCTGTGAACGACGACACTGCGCAGTCCTCTCCCATCTTAATCGGGTTCTCCCGGTTCAGAGCCAGGCTGTTTCGGAGTCACAAAGAGGCACCTGGAAGCTGCTCTAATAATATATCAGCCCCTGGGAATGCCCATCCCAAGCTGGCGAAACAGAAGAGAAAGCCCCTCCGTTCGCTCCTTGCCAGCTCCAGTGGAGATTGGCCAAGGGAGAATTCTCCATGGAGCATGCTGGGAGTGTTGAGAGCTCGATAAAACCGAAAAGAGGAGGATGTGCCACAGCCACAGCCAAAAGTCCCCCCCACTTCAACCCCCCTCCCCAAACTGTTCCAGAAAACAGGAAACAGCCCCCCACCCCAGGGCAACACAGGACAGATGCCTGGGGCAGCCCCTTTGAAGCTTGCCATGGCAAATTTTACCAGGCGCCAAGAAATGCCCGTTTCGGGTCCCTCGCCAGAACTCCAACTCTGGTGAACTTCAGAGGTGTTGAAACGGGTCCAGAAAAGAAGTGGGGGTGGGGGGTGGGGGGAGGCAAGCTTTCACGGGTCCGGGTCAGGATTTCTGCCTCAATGCAAAGTTCCGCTCCACAAGGGGCCGGGCAAGATCCCAGCGGGAAGGGCCGAATGCCACCAGTGCTTCCGCTCAGGAATAGGGCTTGGCACAGGGAACCACGCCATGGCCACCCTGGGCCAACATCACAAGTTACGCTCAAAACACACCTCACTTCGGCCTGGTTTTCTTTTCCTCTTCAAAAACCACTTCGAGGGGTGGGGGGATAGTTGAACTCACTCTGCAGGTTTTTCCTGCTCCATGTTAAACCCCCCCCCCCAGTTTAAAATGCATGCGAACACCCACTGAAATGGCACACGGGTGAAGGGACGATTGGCACTATGAAAGATCGTTTGTGGTTTGCATACTCTTTCCCCCTGGTTGGGCTGCCAATATGTCCGGAGGTAACATAATTTGGTCCTAAGAATCTTTTTTTAAAAATAAAACAAACGTCAAGTTTCTAGCCCTTATGACTGTAGCGATGAGCTTGAAAAATGAACGGACAGCACCTGGGGAAAGTTTAGGGGCTCGGAGAGGGGAGTTTGCCAAAAATCGAGGGCATCCAACAAAGCTGATGGGCAGTAGGTTCAGGGTGGACAAAAGGAAATACAATTTTACACAGAGAGTGATTAAAATGGGGAAATCGCTGCAAGCCAATGTAGGGATGGCCACAGGCCAAGACAGCTTTACAAGGGGATTGGACAGATTCATGGAGAATCAGTCTATCAGTGGCTACTAGCCATGGTTACTAAAAGGAACCTCCATGTTCAGAGGCAGGAGGCAACATGAGGGGAAGGCCTCGGCCTCTATGCCCTATTGTCGGCCATCTAGAAGTATTGGTTGGCCACTGTGTGAGACAGGATGCTGGATTAGATGGACCCTCAGTGGTCTGATCCAGCAGGACTCTTCTGATGTTCTCAGAGGAAGGCCTCGACCTCTAAGCCCTGTTGTTGGCCCTCCAGATTAACTGGCTGGCCACTGTGTGAGACAGGAGGCTGGACTAGATGGACCCACACTGGTCTGATCCAGCAGGGCTCTTCCGATGTTCTTCTCAGGGAAGGCCTCGACCTCTACGCCCTGTTGTTGGCCCTCCAGATTAACTGGCTGGCCACTGTGTGAGACAGGAGGCTGGACTAGATGGACCCACACTGGTCTGATCCAGCAGGGCTCTTCCGATGTTCTTCTCAGGGAAGGCCTCGACCTCTACGCCCTGTTGTTGGCCCTCCAGATTAACTGGCTGGCCACTGTGTGAGACAGGAGGCTGGACTAGATGGACCCACACTGGTCTGATCCAGCAGGGCTCTTCCGATGTTCTTCTCAGGGAAGGCCTCGACCTCTACGCCCTGTTGTTGGCCCTCCAGATTAACTGGCTGGCCACTGTGTGAGACAGGAGGCTGGACTAGATGGACCCACACTGGTCTGATCCAGCAGGGCTCTTTTGATATTCTTAATCCAACTGGTGGCCCAGTGAAGCGTTGCTTCAGAAACAAGGGCCCGGGCTATCCCTCTTCCAGGGCCATCTGAAAAGCCTCCTCCCAAGGTCTGAGCCCCAGGACCTCTTGCCGTGCCAATTATAGACTGACTGCTTCTCTTGTGGTGGCATTTTGAAAAGAAAAAAACAAATAGCCCCCAAAAGCTTTTCCCTACAAGGTTTTTTTTATTTTAAAAGTTGTGCGTGTATTCCTGAATCACCACCAGTCTGGATGCTGATAAGCCACACTTCCCGGCAATGTTCCCTCTAAGCTGTGGAGTCTTGTGAGCAAAAATTCTACTTTGTGGGCTACTGGCGTTTAAAGTTGTGAGCGAGCGATTTGGCTGCTGCAGAAATTAGTCTGCTCTGGAGCCATCCCTTCCTGAGCTAGGACAAAATGAGTGCGCCGGAGGCTAACTCGGCTTAGAGGGAACACTGCTTGGCAGTACCCATTCGCTATCTGTAGCAGAAAGGAGGAGGTGTGTCAGTCACGGAAAACATCCGCAAGGGGCTCTGGGTCAAGGCTGGTTCCGGGTATTTTGTCATCCATCGCCCCCAGGTCTGTGCTGCCATCAGCTGGGTCTCCTGGTGGGGGTGCATGCCCAAGAGGTAGCACTGGTCACCTCTCATGCCACCGATGGGCGGAAGCGAGCCACACCCCTGCGGAGGGGCCAGGGCCTTCCTCACTGTGGCCCCCTCCCCAGCCCAAGATCCAGCCTCTCCTTAGCTTGTGAGAATTCTCCCAAAGAAGAGACTGGAGGGAAGAATGCGTGAAGCAGGGGTCCGCAACCTTTTTGAGCCTGTGGGCACCTTCGGAATTCTGGCACAGCATGGTGGGCATGGTGCTTTTTAACTTGTTTATTAATGATTTGGAATTGGGAGTAAGCAGTGATGTGGCTAAATTTGCAGATGACACGAAGTTCTTCAGGGTGGTGAAAACCAGGGAGGAGTGTGAGGCACTCCAAAGGAATCTGTCGAGGATGGGTGAGTGGGCGTCAGCGTGGCAAATGGGGTTCAATGTGGCCAAGTGCAAAGTGATGCACATTGGAGCCAAAGATCCTAAATATAAATACACGTTGATGGGGTCTGAACTGGCAGAGACGGACCAAGAGAGAGATCTTGGAGTCATAGTGGATAACTCAATGAAAATGTCGAGACAGTGTGCAGCTGCAATAAAGAAGGCCAACACTATGCTGGGGATTATTAGGAAGGGAATTGAAAACAAATCAGCCAGTATCATCATGCCCCTGTATAAATCATTGGTGCGACCTCATTTGGAGTACTGTGTACAGTTCTGGTCGTCACATCTCAAAAAGGATATTATAGCATTGGAAAAAGTGCAGAGAAGGGCAACTAGAATGATAAAAGGGTTGGAACACCTTCCCGATGAAGAAAGGTTAAAACGCTTGGGGCTCTTTAGCTTGGAGAAATGACGGCTGAGGGGTGACATGATCAAGGTTTATAAGATTATGAATGGGACTGAGCAGGTTGAGAAAGAGGTCCTTTTCTCCCTTGCTCACAATACAAGAACTCGTGGGCACTCCATGAAATTGCTGAGCAGTCGGGTTAGGACAGATAAAAGGAAGGACTTCTTCACCCAAAGAGTGATTAACAGATGGAATTCACTGCCACAGGAGGTGGTGGCAGCTAAAAGCCTGGACAGTTTCAAGAGGGAATTAGATAAACATATGGAGCAGAAGTCCATCAGTGGCTCTTAGCCACAGGGTACAGATGGGAACTCTCAGTCTGGGGCAGGTGATGCACTCTATCCTTGGTGCTGGAGGGGGCAGCAGTGGGAGGGCTTCTAGTGCCCTGGCCCCACTGCTGGACCTCCTGATGGCAACTGGTATATTTTGGCCGCTGTGTGACACAGAGTGTTGGACTATATGGGCCATTGGCCTGATTCAACATTGGCTTCTCTTATGTTCTTATGGTCACAAAATGGCTGCCGCAGGAGGTGCAGCTTGCCACAAAATGGCGGCCACATGAGGTGAAGCCAGCCACAAAATGTCTGCCACAGCTTACCTTCAGTCACACATCTATTTTATATTTGTGATCCGTTTTGATGTTTGTTTTTAACTGACTGATATGGCTTTAATGTTGTAAGTCGCCACAAGACCCTTTGGCTGAGCGGCAACAAAAAAGTATAATACATGAACAAACAGAGGAGATCTTTGAGCCGCGGTGACAGCTGCTGCCAAATCGGTGTAGTTAAAAATCTGCACAGCCAATCAGAGCCACTTTGGTGTAGAGGTCAAGAGCGCGGACGCTAATCTGGGAGAACCGGGTTTGATTCCCCACTCCCTCACATGCGGCTGCTGGTGTGACTTTGGGTCAGTCACAAGTTCTCTCGGAGCTGTTCTCTCGGGACCAGGGCTCGGAAAAGCTCTCTCGGCCCCACCTACCTCACAGGGTGTCTGTTGTGGGGAGGGGAAGGGAAAGGAGATTGGAAGCCGCTCAGAGACTCCTTCGGGTAGTGAAGGGCGGGGTGCAAATCCAATCTCTTTTTCTTCTTCTTCTCATATCTCCAATAGCCAGTCAGAAGCCTTGCTGGGCAAAAGCCCCATCTACTTTTTAGAGACACTTGGCGGGCGCCAGAAAGGGTACTGGTAGACACCATGGTGCCCTTGGGCACCGCATTGGAGTCCCCTGGCCTAAAGAATTATCAGGACCTAGGATGGGGGGGCAGGCATTTGCCAGAGGTCCCAGAATGCAAAGGGGTCCACTGACACCCCCCCCCCGACAAATTACCACTATTCTCACTGTTAAGAGTCACAGCCAAGAGGCTTTGGGAGAGAATTCTCCGTTTGCACGCCCGTCATCCAGGCTAAGGAGGTGTAGTGTGAGAGCCCCCCCACCCAAATCTTGGAGTAAGCCTGGGCAGAATCCCCCCCACAATGGGGCTCGTGGAGGGGGGGGTCACCCGTGGCTTCCCCAGCTCTCCCCACACCCAGCCCCTTTCCTCTCTCCGAAGCAACAATACCCCTTTATCTTGGCAGAATATATTTGCACAATTATCGCCCCCACCCCGTGAAGAAGCCCGGTGCGTGGAGGGGGGGGGAGAGTAACAGGAGATGAATGGCGCCGACAGTCACGTTAACGTTCAGGCGCGTTAATTACTGCTGACAGATAAAATTGCTTTCTTTCCCTCCGCCATCAAGCGGTTGTCGATGAGGCACTTGGAGGTCATTGCGACGGCAATTAGACGCTTGACACCACATGACAGGGAGGGGCGCGAGGGAGGGGAGGATTCGGTGCGGATCGGCGGAGCCTCCCCGATCCGGAAGACCCGGCGCAGGTGAGAAAGAGATCAAGCCCGGGATGTACGGTTGCCGACCCTCAAGTGGTGGATGGAGACATCCCGGAATTACAATGCATCTCCAGACGACAGAGAGCAGCTCCCGGGGGCGGGGGGGGGCGGAATAGCTGCTTCGGAGGGTCGATTCTATGGCGTTATACCCCACTGAGGTCCAGCCCTCCCCAAATCCCGCCATCCGGAGGCTCTACCCCCCAAAATCTCCAGGTATTTCCTGACCCAAAGCTGACAGCCCTGTCAACAAGGGGAGAATGAGAGTCTGACAAGAAAGAAGAAGGAGGAGGAGGAGGAGGAGGAGGAAGAAGAAGGAGGAGGAGGAGGAGGAGGAAGAGGAAGAGGAAGAAGAAGAAGAGGAGGAGGAGGAGGAGGGGAGGGAGGAGGAAAGAGATTGGATTTATACCCCATCTTTAACTCAGAGCGGCTTACAATCTCCTTTCCCGTCCCCTCCCCACAACAGACTCCCTGCGAGGTAGCTGGGCCTGAGAGAGCTCTTTTGAGGACTGCCCTTGAGAGAAAAGCTCTGAAAGAATTTATGACTGACCCAAGTCACACCAGCAGCTGCATGCAGAGGAGTGGGGAATCAAACCCGGTTCTCCCACAATAAAAGAGACTCCCACTATCTGTTAACTATGGCCTTGGGTCCCAAAAGGTATATTGACTTAGACTTTGGCAAACCTCCACTGGGAAGGACGAGCCTCAGCTTAAGGGCAGCCACCCAGAGCCAGTTTGGTGTAGTGGTTAAGAGCAGCGGACTCTAATCTGGGAGAACCGGGTTCGATTCCCCACTCCTCCACATGCAGCTGCTGGTGTGAACCTGGGTCACTCGCAAGTTCTCTCAAGAGCAGTTCTCAGGAGAGCTCTCTCAGCCCCTCCTACCTCACAGGGTGTCTGTTGTGGGGAAGGGAAAGGAGATTGTAAGCCACCCTGAGACTCCTTCGGGTAGTGGAGGGCGGGGTATAAATCCAGTCTCTTCTTCACTTCTTCTAACCGCCCCCCCCCAAAGCCTACTGATAACTTTAAAAAGTCAGCCTAAGTCCCAAAACAGCAGCCAGAATAGAGAGTGTGAAGCAGGGGTCCCCAATCTTTTTGACCCTGTGGGAACTTTTGGGATTTTGACTCGGGGTGGTGGGGGTCACCACAAAACGGCTGCTGCGGGTGGCGGAGTCCGCCATACACACACAGACAGAGCAAGCCCAAGAGCCCAGGACAAGAAGGCCAATTCTACAAAATACACTGGGAAAGAGTGAGAGAGTAAAACCAACCCTGCGGCTAGTTTAACCTGTGCAGCCAATCAGATCTTGAATGGCCAACTGGGTAGGAGCCCCATTTGGCCCTAGTAAAGGTTTCCCTTGCTCGAAAGCCAGTCGAATCCGACTCTAGGGTTGCGGTGCTCATCTCCGTTTCCAAGCCGAAGAGCCAGCACTGTCCGAAGACGTTTCCGTGGCCATGTGGCTGGCACGACTGGACGCCGAGGCACACAGAACTCTGTTCCCTTCCCACCAAAGCGGTACCTATTTATCTACTTGCAATTTCTTGCTTTCGAACGGCTAGGTTGGCAGGAGCTGGGGCCGGAGACGGGAGCTCACTCCGTCACGTGGCCCTCGGGTCTCAAACTGCCGAACTACTAACCTTCCAGTCCGCAGTTCAGTGTCTCAACCGCTGAGCCACCGTGGCCCCATCATTTGGCCCTACCCATTTCTAAAAACACCTGGCGGTTGCCAGGAAAAGTGCTGGAAGACGGCACGGTGCCCACGGGCACCACGTTGGAGAGCCCTGGCTTACCGGAAGGGGTGCGCTCAGAAGCTCCTTTCTTCACAATGGTGTCAGAGGGTCACCTGGAAAACTGAAGGAGGAGGACCCCCCCCCCCCGGCGATGTAAAACGGAATGGTCTTTTTGCCTACCTGTATCCACCGAGCCTGGCAAACTGCTCTGAACCACTGTTCAAAGGGGTGGGGTTTTTTTCCACCCTTTGCACACGCGAAGGAGGGGGGGCTAGGAGCACGGCTCCCCGCAAGCCAGCTGTTGACTCGGCTCCCCGGCCCCGCCGCACGTACGCCGCTAAATCCGATTGCTTCCACATAAAATCCAAATTAGCCCCACGAAAGAGGCCCGGAGCTCAAAAAAGGCCTCGGGCGATGCCGAGGCAGCCGGAAAAGGAATTTTATTTTGGAGGAGAAACAAAACGCACCTGGCTCGGGAGGGAAAAGCACATTAAAGGCGCTCTTCCTCTGTGCCGAAGCCCCGTTCAAAACCCTCTAACTCAATCGACTGGGCTCCCGGCGTCTCTTGCCGGCCCTCACCGTCTGCTCTCCAGGGCAAGGTCAAAGTATTTCGCCCCCTCCCCGAGCAAGGTAACCCATTCCCCTGTGATGCAGATGCCCACCACCCTCCTACAGGACACTGGACCCTCTTTATCGTTCTCCTGAGAGTCAGTTTGGTGTAGTGGTTAGGAGCGCGGACTCTAATCTGGAAGAACCGCGTTTGATTCCCCACTCCTCCACATGCAGCTGCTGGTGTGACCTTGGGTCAGTCACGAGTTCTTTCAGAGCTGTTCTCTCAAGGGAAGTTCTCCGGAGAGCTCTCTCAGCCCCACCTACCTCACAGGGTGTCTGTTGTGGGGAGGGGAAGGGAAAGGAGATTGTAAGCTCCTCTGAGACTCCTTGAGGTAGTAAAGGGCAGGGTATAAATCAGTGTTCCCTCTAAGCTGAGTTAATGTGAGCTAGCTCACAGTTTTTCAGCCTCTGGCTCACAGATTTTTGTTTCAGCTCGGGAAGGAAGGGCTCCAGAGCAAACCAATTTAAGCAGTAGCCAAATGACTCACTCACAACTTTAATGCCAGTAGCCCATAAAGTAGAATTTTTGCTCACAAGACTCCACAGGTAAGAAGAAGAAGAGGAGGAGGAGGAGGAGGAGGAGGAAATTGGATGTATAACCCCACCCTTCACTACCCAAAGGAGTCTCAGAGCGCCTTACAAATTCCTTTCCCTTCCCCTCCCCACAACAGACACCATGAGGTAGGTGGGGCTGAGAGAGCTCTGACAGAAACAGCTCTTTTTCAAGAACACCTCTGACAGAGCTATGGTTTGCCCAAGGTCATCCAGCAGCTGCAAGTGGAGGAGGGGGGAATCAAACCCACTTTCCCAGATTAGAGTCCACACACTTAACCAGTACACCAAACTGGCTCTCAGAGGGAGCACTGGTATAAATCCAACCTGCTCTTCTTCCTCTACCCCAGTCATCACTCGCCTAGAAGGCCTTAAGTCTCTGCGCGGGAAGGGCGGTTCGAAATCTAATTCAAGAAATAAAAATAATAAATAAATAAATCGGGGGGGGGGGCCCCGTCACCCAGAAATGCGGCCCTGAGTCCCTTCGAGCTGCTATTATGTGGAGGGCCCTGTCGATCCGAGAGACACAAACACAGACCACCGACGTCTCTTCAGAACAGGGCCTGAGATGACAAGAAATTGGGGGAACCAAGCTTTGGAAATCAAGTAAAATCCTCAACTACTCGGAGGGCCCTCATTCCTCACTCAAGGTACCTCGCTGGGGAGACAAAGGCAGGGCAAAGATGTACCCCCCCCCCGAAAAAAAGGACAGTCATTTTAATTTGAGGGAGGGGGAAAGTGAGAGCCCATTGTTACCTTGTGACCTGGCAGGAGAGAAACCAGGCCTGGGAGACCCCACACCAGTTGAGTCAGGGGGACATGCAAATGGCCCTTGCTAATTCTCCTCATGTTCTTATCTTTAAATTTAAATCTTTAATTCTCCTTATGGTCTTATCTAAAATGGGATTAGACGATGGAGAGGGAGTCTATCAATGGCTACTAGCCATGGTGGCTGAGGGGAACCGCCACGTTCAGAGGAACTAATCCTCTGAATCCTAGAGCCAGGAGGCAACATCAAGGGAAGGCCTCGGCCTCTCTGCCCTGTTATCCAACTTCCAGAGGAACTGGTTGGCCACTGTGCGAGACAGGATGCTGGACTAGATGGACCCTCACTGGTCTGATCCAGCAGGGCTCTTCTGATGTTCTTATGAAGGCCTCGGCCTCTCTGCCCTGTTGTTGGTCATCCAAAGGAACTAGTTGGCCGCTGTGTGAGACAGGATGCTGGACTAGATGGACCACTGGTCTGACCCAGCAAGGCTCTTCTTACGTTCTTATGAAGGCCTCGGCCTCTCTGACCCGTTTGTTGGCCATCTGGAGGAGCTCTTTGACCACTGTGTGAGACAGGATGCTGGTCTAGATGGACCACTGGTCTGATCCAGCAGGAATCTTCTTATGTACTTAGGAAGGCCTCGGCCTCTATGATCTGTTATTGGACTGGCCACTGTGTGAGACGGTGCTGGACTAGGTGGATCACTGGTCAGATCCAGCAGGGCTCTTCTGATGTTCTTATGAAGGCCTCGGCCTCTCCATGCCCTGTTGTTGGCCCTCCAGAGGAACTGGTTGGCCACTGTGTGAGACAGGATGCTAGACTAGATGGACCACTGGTCCAATTCAGCAGGGGTCCTGTGATGTTCTTTTGAAAGCCTCAGCCTCTATGCCCTGTTGTTAGCTGTCCAGAGGAACGGGCTGGCCACTGTGTGAGGCAGGATGCTTGACTAGATGGACCACTGGCCTGATGCAGCAGGGCTTTTCTGATGACCCAGTTTTTCATGAGGGGAGGACAATGAGCTACAGAATAACAGCTCCTTTACCAGAAGATGCATTTTGCCGTCTATCATGCCAGAAACTGGGGGAAACCAAGACTGTTAGCATTTTGTCGTAGAAACAGAATCATAGAATGTTAAGAGTTGGAAGGGACCCTGCAGGTCATCTAGTCCAACCCCCTGCACTCTGCAGGAGCGTAGCCGGAAGAGAGCCCTACAACATACCCGAAAGATGGCCGTCCAGCCTCCGCTTGAAAACGTCCAGAGGAGGAGCACCCACCACCTCCCGAGGCAGTCTGTTCCACTGCTCAACCACTCTTACTGTTAGGAAGTTTCTCCTGATATCTAGCCAGTAACGACTCCCTTGTAATTCCCACCTGTTAGATCTAGTCTTGCAATCTGGAGCGAGAGAGAATAGATCCGCTCCATCTTCTACATGACAGCCCTTCAGATATTTGAAGACTGCCATCGTGTCCCCTCTAAGCCTTCTCTTTCCCAGGCTAAACAGACCCAACTCTTCCCAGCCTTTCCTCGTAAGACTTGGATTCCAACCCTCTCGCCATCCTGGTTGCCCTCTTCTGGACACGCTCGAGCTTGTCTTCCTAAAATTTGGTGGGGTCTGCGACCCCGCAGGTCCTGTGGACCCAGGCCTCCCTTAAAGGGTGGCAGATTTCCAGGTGATTGATGTGCGGCCAGGTATCCCCCTAAACCAAACTGTGGTCCGGGAGCTGCATTCGGCTCTTCCACACCTATTGTGCGGCTCCCGGCAGGGCGGCTGGGGAAGCTAAATACCATTCGCAAACAGATATCATTGGACAAATAAATATCATTACCAATATCTGCTTTTACCGCTTTTGATATTATTTTTGGCAAGTCTTGTTTAGTGTTAATGAAAAGCAAATTTGCCTGTTTCCCAGGAAAAAGGGGTGATATTTGTCCCCGTCTTGCGGCTCTCAAACACCTGATATTTATTCTATGTGGCTCTTACGTTAAGCACGTTTGACCACCCCTGCCCTAAACATATAGAGGGGAAGCTGGTGGGTTGTTGCTGCGGGTGCCAAAATGGCTTTGTGACCAGCTAGCGACGGGGGGCGGGGGCGGACCGAAATGAACCCCGGACAGCAGGTCTCCTCCGGCGATCTTTTTCACTGCTTGTCACTGGTGCGAGAGACGACGGTTGTGCTGCTGCCGTTCGGTGCTCACCAGATATTAGAACTCTATTATTAGGGGGGTTGTTTTTTAAAAAAAAACCCATTTCTGTGCCACCTGGAGTGCTATTTCAGTAGACAACCAGGGTAGGGATTTTGTAAACAAGTGTACCAAGTTAAACATGTCTTTTGAACAGGTAGACAGTCGCTGGGAAATACCCTTGCGGACACAACCTGGGTGTTAAGATTGAGCGGAGTCAGGTATTCATCCACAAAGCTTGCTGGGTTTCCCCCTTTGGCCTGCTGCTCCCAGAAAAGAAGCAGCAGCAGAGATTGGATTTATACCCTGCCCTTCACTCGGAGTCTCAGAGCGGCTTACGATCTCCTTTCCCTTCCCCTCCCCACAACAGGCACCCTGTGAGGTAGGTGGGGCTGAGAGAGCTCTGACAGAAACCGCTCTTTTTCAAGAACAGCTGTGCCAGAACTATGGCTTGCCCAAGGTCACCCAGCAGGTGCAAGTGGAAGAGTGGGGGAATCAAACCCGGTTCTCCCATATTGGCGTCTGTGCACTTAACCACTACACCAAACTGGGATGACCTCGCTTATCGGTGGAAACGGTGATGGAGAAGCCAGCAGACAACCGTCAGCAGCCCAACGGCAACGGTGCTTGAACGTCGCGCCGGGAACGGACAGGGGAATTCCCAGCGACGCCTCCCTCTGTGTTTTGCGGTGGGGCAACTAAAGCTGCTCCGGGTTCGCCTGCCCTCAGCCGTCACCCAGCCGGGCCGAGCAACAAGGGCGGGCGTCAGCTGGTGTGGGGGGGGACTGATAAATTGCCGTTTAAGGTATTACCATATGCCACTTTTGATAATTAGTCAAGAGCCCCGGGAGACAGCAGTAATGAGAGCTCTCCAGAAATAATTAGCCCGATCCCGTCCGCTTCACCGGCGCCTGCCCTGAGATGTCAAGGCTCCCGAGCTACACATGCCACAGCTCCCGAGCGCCTTGGGAGCGGAGCGGGTCCCCGAGGCTGAGTCCTCTCTGCACCTCTCCACCAGGAGGCATCTGCGGAGCAGGGAGCTGAAGCCGTTTGGGGCTTGCTACGCTCAGGAAGGGGAGACAGGCAGAGAGGGGAAGAGGCTGTCGGTGGCAACCGTGCATTGCTGGAAAAAAGACTCGGGGGGGACATCTTGGTCAGTGGTTTGACTCGACAGTGCAAAGATTTCATCCACGCTGTTCTTCTCCCTCCCCAGCTCTGGAAAAACAAAAACTCGTTAACTCCATCTTGCGTCCTTCCACCAACAGTTCCCAGTCGTCCGCTTCTTGAAGCCAGGACGTCTGCAGCCTGTCCTCAGACCCCAAGCAATGTCCTCCCTTATCCAAAATGACCTCTCCACTTCCCTCGCTACACTGCACCAATCTGCTAATATTCCGTGCCTGATCCTTCCCGCTCACTTCACTGAAATTATTCAAGAGGGTTTTTCTACGTCGGCGATAAGAGTTGCACCGTACTGAACGATCAACAAAGTAACTTGGGGAAATGATGAGGGGCTGTGGCCTCTACAACAGTGTTTAGCCTGCTGAAATGAGGTTCCCGCCGTGGAATGTTGCCTCCGTTTTCAAACTTCCAGTTGGTTCGGCTGCCCTAAACCTGCCAAATGTCCTGTCCCGTCGACTGCATTGACTCGTTCTGTGCAATCCGCCGTGAGCCCACGTGAGAAAGGCAGGTTATAAATAACGTAGCCGATTCAAAAAAAATAAAACACACTAAAGAAAGAATAAAAACGTCCTCCTGTTTAAAGGTAAAGGTGAAGGTTCCCTTGTTCGAAAGCCAGTCGAATCCGACTCTAGGGTTGCGGTGCTCATCTCCGTTTCACAGCCGAAGAGCCAGCGCTGTCCGAAGACATTTCCGTGGTCATGTGGCCGGCATGACTGAACACCGAGGCGCACGGAACGCTGTTACCTTCCCACCGAAGTGGTACCTATTTATCTACTTGCAATTCCTTGCTTTCGAACTGCTAGGTTGGCAGGAGCTGGAACTAGAGATGGGAGCTCAGTCCGTCTTGCGGCACTCTCGGGTCTCGAACTGCTGAACTACTGACCTTCCACAGCCTGCAGTTCAGCGTCTTAACCACTTGAGCCACCGCAGCTCAGTCCTCCTGTTTACACCTCGAATTATGGCAATGTGGGGGGGGGGGAAACTAACTTGTTTCCTGAGGGGTTGTCCCCGGTTCCATTCGAATTAGACTAGCACCTGTACTTTAGGAGCACTTCCTTAGCACTGGAACAGACACAATTCCGCCGCTGTACAGATGAAAACTTTCCGTCCAACCAGGCACCCGCTCCCCCTTCTTTCTACCTTTTTTTTTTGGCCAACCATGGTTAAGATTGTCGGTCATCTTGGTGTAGTGGTTAAGTGTGCGGACTCTAATCTGGAGAACCGGGTTTGATTCCCACTCCCCACTGCACCTGCTGTGTGCCTGGGTCTGTCTTCTCCAGCTGTTCTGTCAGAAGTCTCTCACTACCTCCAGGTGTCTATTGTGGGGGGGAGGAGTTGTAAGCCGCCTAGACGCCTGGGCAGTGAAGCGGGTATAACAAACTCTTCTTCTCTTCTTCTCAGTCATATCTGTCTGGGGGGCGGTGGCCAGTGCGGGGGGCGGGGGAGCGCGGAGCCTGGATCAGAAACCAGGTGAGTAAGGAACATGAGACTGGATCAGACCAGTGAGGGTCCATCTAGTCCAGCATCCCTGTCTCACACAGCGGCCAGCCAGTTCCTCTGGAGGGCCAAGAACAGGGCAGAGAGGCCGAGGCCTTCATAAGAACCTAAGAAGAGCCCTGCTGGATCAGACCAGTGGTCCATCTAGTCTCACACAGTGGACAACAAGTTCCTCTGGAGGTCCAGCAAACAGGGCACAGAGGCCAAGGCCTTCCTCTGATAAGAACATCAGAAAAGCCCTGCTGGATCAGACTAGGAGTCCTTCTAGTCCAGCATCCTATCTCACACAGTGGCCAACCAGTTCCTCTGGAGGTCCAACATATAAGGCAGAGAGGCCAAGGCATTCCCCTGATAAGAACCTAAGAAAAGCCCTGCTGGATCAGACCAGTGAGGGTCCATCTAGTCCAGCATCCTGTCTCACACAGTGGCCAACCAGTTCCTCTGGAGGTCCAACAAACGGGGCACAGAGGCCGAGGCCTTGCCCTGATAAGAACCTAAGAAGATCCCTGCTGGATCAGACCAGTGGCCCATCTAGTCCAGCATCCTGCCTCACAGAGCAGCCAAACAGTTCCTCTGGAGGTCCAACGAAGAGGGCACAGAGGCCGAGGCCTTCCCCTGATGTTGCCTCCTGGCTCTGGGATTCAGAGGCTGACTTCAGAGGAGCACAACCTCAGGCCCCCCAGACGGATCCACAACAACCCCAAGTTCTGAGGCCTTGTTTTCCGATTGGTTATGCAATGGGGCAGCCAGACGAATGGTCGAACTGCGGCCGGACTTACCTGCAGGATGTGACCCCCAAGGTGCTGTTCAAAGAGTTCTGTCAGCAGCACGCTCACGTTCCTCCGGCCGGGAGCTGTCAAAAAAAACCCAAGCAGTGGCCATCAGAGGTCATGTCTGGTATGCCCCATGGCCATTATGCCATCCCCTACCCCACCCTGTACCCGCTCTGTGATTTCTGCTTATTGCAAGACACAATGTTGATACCACAGGGATAATCCCACCCAGGGCTTTTTTTGCAGAAAAAGCCCAGCGGGAACTCATTAGCATATTAGGCCACACCCCCGACAGCATGGCTCATTAGCAATATTAGGCCACACCCCCATGTTACCAGCAGTGTGGTCATTCAGCCACACCCACCTTTTGCTTCTTATTCTGCTTACCTTGTTTGTTGTCAAAACCCAGGGCTTTTTTTGTAGCAGGAACTCCTTTGCATGTTAGGCCACACACCCCTTATGTAGCCAATCCTAGAGAGTTTCTGCTGTTGGGTGTGGCCTATTATGCTAATGAGTTCCTGCTGGGCGTGGCCAACTCAGGAGCCAGCCGGAACTCCGTTCCTGTGCGTTCCTGCCCAAAAATAGCCCTGTCTCCACCCACCCACTCCAGCTACGAATTCCCAGAAAAGATCAAAATTCACGAGACAGGGAAATTACGCAAGAAGTAAACGCACAAGTTACAGCTGGCCTGCGGATACATTGGGCAGATTTGGGCAACGCTCCAATCAGGACTGTAACCGGTTCCTCGGTCCGTAGTTTAACCCAACGGCTGGGAGTGTCTTGTTGCCAAAAGGGGAGCAGCGGACTGGAAGGGACCCCCCCCCACACGGCTAGAGAGATTTTAAGGGGCTTTAAACACCTGAGCCCACGAGGTACCAACAACTATGAGACGTGGCCTCTAGACTGAATCTGCAGTTGAGCCAAAGCTTCATTTAACAGGCAAACCCGAGAACACACGGTGTGGCAGGATTACAAGTAATGAAGTAACACCACGTGCAGTAGTTACTGCTTACTGCTTATTAGAATTTACTGTCATACAGCGTATGAAATCCCAACAATATAATGTTGCAACAATTCAAAGGTATAAGTCTCCAATTGTTCACAAATACGAAGTTTCACAAGGAAGGAAGAATAAGTGGTTAATATCTGTTTCAAGGCTTGTAAGTAAAGGTAAAGGTTCCCTTGCTCGAAAGCCAGTCGAATCCGACTCTAGGGTTGCGGTGCTCATCTCCGTTTCCAAGCCGAAGCGCCAGCGCTGTCCGAGGACATTTCCGTGGTCATGTGGCCGGCATGACTAAACACCAAGGCACACGGAACGCTGTTACCTTCCCACCGAAGTGGTACCTATTTATCTACTTGCAATTTCTTGCTTTTGAACTGCTCGGTTGGCAGGAGCTGGAACTAGAGACGGGAGCTCACTCCGTCATGCGGCTTGTAAAAGTATCCAAAAAGTTGTGGGGGGTTTTTGGAGTCGCTCCCAATATTTAACCGTGGACAGTTTAGTCCAATTACAGTGGAGATGCTATCGATGACAAAGCACGCGTCCAGGTTTCTGCATGTTTCGGTAGCCTTCTTCCAGGTCCTGAGTTATCAACAGAACCGGTGCTCGAGAGTAATTATTTTGATAAGCAGCACAAAACGCCGCCTGTTCTCTCATCCGGCAAATAGGTTAAATGCAGAATCCTGGACCTCGGGATAGGAAAGATGAAGACAAGAACACTCCCAAGCATGAACAGAGCGCAAGTCCCTCGCCACTCGATAATCACAGCCCATCCCCAGGTATTTGAAATTAGGGAGCAGTTTCCGTCTGGGTTCAGAACTAAGCAAAATGCTCCCTGGGATGTCCTGTTAGCTATACGAAGCAGGCAACAGGGAAAGACAGCGACATAGCGGTCAGAGTATCGGGACAGGAACCCGGGAAACCTAGGTTCAGATTCTTGCTCGGCTCTGAAGCTTGGGTGATGGCGTCGGGCCAGTCATTCTCTCTTGGCCTGGCCTACTTCACAGGGTTGTTGTGAACATAACGTGGAAGCCACCTTGAGCTCCTTTAAGGAAGGCCAGGACGAAAACATCACACATACAGACAGAACGCTGCTGCCGTGGTTCACCCCCCACCACCCTCCCGCCAGTGTTCCCTCTAAGCTGAGTTAGTGTGAGCTAGCTCACAGGTTTTTAGCCCCCGGCTCACACATTTTTGTCTTAGCTCAGGAAGGAGGGCTCCAGAGCAAACTAATTTATGCAGAAGCCAAATCGTTGACTCACAACTTTAATGCCAGTCGCTCACAAAGTAGAATTTTTTCTCACAAGACTCCACAGCTTAGAGAGAACACTGCCTCCTGCATGCAAAATTCCCCTTCCTTCTTGACACTTCAGCCACTGAGATCTTCCAGCCACAGCAAGCCCTTCCCGCGAACATTCCGTGACATCAGAGGAGCTCAGCCAATGGACAGAAGGGGCTTACGGGCGAGATAAAAATCCACGGTGTGGGCCCTAAACGTCATCCCAACAAAGTAAACCCACACTCTGTCGCAGGGTCAGACGCAACACTGTGTACAGTTCTGGTCGCCACATCTCAAAAAGGATATTATCGCATTGGAAAAAGTGCAGAGAAGGGCAACTAGAATGATCAAAGGGTTGGAAGGGAACACCTTCCCTATGAAGAAAGGTTAAAACGCTTGGGGCTCTTTAGCTTGGAGAAACGACGGCTGAGGGGTGACATGATCGAGGTTTATAAGATTATGAATGGGATTGAGCAGGTTGAGAAAGAAGTACTTTTCTCTCTTTCTCACAATACAAGAACTCATGGGCACTCCATGAAATTGCTGAGCAGTCGGGTTAGGACAGATAAAAGGAAGTCCTTCTTCACCCAAAGAGTGATTAACACATGGAATTCACTGCCACAGGAGGTGGTGGCAGCTACAAGCATGGACAGTTTCAAGAGGGAATTAGATAAAACTTATGGAGCAGAAGTCCATCAGTGGCTCTTAGCCACAGGGTATAGATGGGAACTCTCAGTCTGGGGCAGGTGATGCACTCTATTCTTGGTGCTGGAGGGGGCAGCAGTGGGAGGGCTTCTCGTGTCCTGGCCCCACTGCTGGACCTCCTGATGGCACCTGGTATATTTTGGCCGCTGTGTGACAGAGTGTTGGACTGGATGGGCCATTGGCCTGATTCAACACTGGCTTCTCTTATGTTCTTACCGGGGGCTACGGAACCAAGGGGGTCCTTTGGAGGATAACGCTTCTCCGTGGCTTTACCACATCACCAGAGGATGAGTTTTTTCCACCTCGAATTTTCGGAATTGTTTTTTTTTCCACATGGCTTCTAAGATGCGAAAGGGAAGCTAAAGCTGGATTCATGTGCGTGTTCGTGTAGAAGGTGTAGGAGTTACAAAAAACAACCACCCAAGGGGATAGGGGATGAGTAACAACCGGAATGTTGCAGAAAGATTTGCAAAGTCCTTTGGCAAACACAGACCGAGCAGAATGTCTGTGCCTCAGTTACTGAAAAAGTTATACAGTAACGTGGCGGGGAAGGAGAAGGAATATTTTCCCCGTTTTCGGGGTTACATCCGAATTCGGGAGTGCACAAAATGTTTGTGCGGCGGTTGTACCCGCACACACAAACACACACAAGCAGAACGCGCTTCCTTGCGGGGGGACGGAGGCCAGGACAGAGCTGGGGAGGGGGGAAGCACGGGGGGGGAGGGACAGGACAGACCATTGTCCCTCGTGCATGCCTCCAAGATGGGATCGGAATACTTATCAGTCCCGCATTCACAGCTGAAAAGCTGGCAAGACTCGGCCTTAACCTTTCTTTCAGCCCCCTCTGGGTCTTTGTAGCTGGGGACCGCACAGTTCCCTGGCGGGGAGGGGGGGGGGACACGGGACGACACTGAAAGTGTGGGGGGAAGAGAAGGGGGGAAGACACCGCTGTGAAGGAGGAGGCCGGCGCGCACAGCCAGGAGGCGAACCCAGCGAGAAGTTCTGCTCCAAAACGCGTTGGAAAGCTCGGGTTTTTCGTCCGGATGGCATGCATGCTGTGCAGGGCCTAGTCAGTGTGGGGGTAATGCTCAGCGCCGTTCAAACAACTTCAGGCCCGCTCGCTCTCCTTTTTACACGGGCCGAGCAGGCGTGTAAAAACGGACCCGGGTCCAAGCGGAGATGTTAGGGCACTTGCGGGAGGAAAACAAAATGGAAAACAAAACTAACGCACACCACCTGCAACCCCCCTGGGGTGTTCCGAGGGGCCCTGAGCAAGATAATGCCCCCTGGGACTGTGCCCATAAGTCCGATCCGGCGGCTGTGTCTTGCTGCCAACTGTGGGCTAAGAACAACAACAAAACATCAGAAGAGCTCTGCCAGATCGGACCAGTGGTCCATCCCGTCCAGCCAACCAGTTCCCCTGGAGGTCTAGAAACAGGGCACAGAGGCTGAGGCCTTCCCATGATGTTGCCTCCAGGCACTGCGATTCCAAGGCTGACTGCCACTGAATGTGGAGGTTCCATTTCGTCACCATCAGTGCTCCCTCTAAGCTGAGTTAGTGTGAGCTAGCTCACAGTTTTCTAGCCTCTGGCTCACACATTTTTGTCTTAGCTCGGGAAGGATGGCTCCAGAGCAAACTCATTTACGCAGCAGCCAAATCGCTCACTCACAACTTTAATGCCAGTCGCTCACAAAGTGGAATTTTGACTCACAAGATTCCACAGCTTAGAGGGAGCACTGGTCACCGTGGTTAGTAGCCACTGATGGACCTCTCCTCCACGAGTCTATTTAATCCCCTTTTCAAGCTGTCTATTCCTGTGGCTGCCACGACATCCTCTGGCAGTGAATGCCACATTTTAGTCACTCTCTGTGTAAAGTAGTATTTCCTTTTGTTCGTCTTGAACCTACTGCCCATCAGCTTGCTTCACTGGATGCCCTCGACTTCTCTTGTTTTGGGAAAGGGAGAAAAAGTTCTCTCTGGCACCTCTCTCCAGGGGAGGGCAGGATTTGGGGAGGGGAGGGGACCTCCACGGGGCAGAATGCCACAGAGTCCACCCTCCAAAGCGGCCATTTTCTCCAGGGGGACTGATCTCTGTAGCCCGAAGATCAGTTGTAATAGCGGGAGATCTCCAGGCCACCCTCGCAACAAGAGGTATAGGTGCTCAAAGCCTGCTCTCTACACTGCCAGCCATAATTCCAGTTTGCACGGGAAAAGTACTCTGCACATGGTAGAGTCCTCCTCCTTTTGCATTTTCCGTTTCCTCAACTGTGGTTGGCAACTCTGGCTTAAATTCCTAGTGATTTGGGGGGAATGCCAAGAGAGTGTGGATGTCGGGGAGGGAGGGAGGGGAGATTTGCAGGGACACGGTGCTACAGAGCCCACCCCCACCAAAACAACCATTTCTTCCAGGAGGGGGGATTGATCTTTGTAGTCCAGAGAGCACTTGGGATTCCAGGAGAACTCCAGGCCTGACGTGGAGGCTGGCAACTCTATGAAACCCAGGGCCGGGTCCTAGCATCCCAAAACAGGAACTCATTAGCATAACAGACCACACCCAACAGCAGAAACCTATTAGCACATTAGGCCACAGCCCTGACAGCCAGCTCATTAGTATGTTAGGCCACACACCCCATGTTACCAGAAGTGTGGTCATCCAGCCACACCCACCTTTTGCTTCTTATTCTGTTTACCTTGTTTGTTGTCAAAACCCAGGGCTTTTTTTGGAGCAGGAACTCCGCACACCCCTAATATAGCCAATCCTAATCAGTTTCTGCTGTTGGGTGTGGCCTATTATGCTAATGAGTTCCTGCTGGGCGTGGCCAACTCGGGAGCCAGCCGGAACGCCGTTCCAGTACGTTCCTGCCCCGAAGTAGCCCTGGATGTGGGACATATATGCTAAATTAGAGTCCAATCCAAATCTCTTAGAAAAATTCTAGGGCTCCCAACCTGCATACCTTATGCGGCAATGTGCCTTGAGACAAACCAGAGACTCTTGGCCACGAAAGCGTGGCTCTCAACTTTGAAATTCTGGCTGCGCCTCCTCTATAGAAGTGAGCCTGATAGTCTCACCGCTTATATGCTATAGGAACCTCACCGATCAGATTGGCTGACACTTGTTGAAGGGGAAATTACGCTGATGGGTCTCAGCACGGATGATTTGATTCTTCTTTCGGAGAAGTATGCTTTTGGCATGATTAAACAGCGATTGATCGATACAGAAATGCAAGAACGTAGAAGTCTTGCTACTGGCCATGGCTCTCCCATTTATTGGGGGATTTCTCTTAACGGGCCGCTTCCAGAGTATTTTTCCTGTCTGATTGATCCCCACATTAGAAGGGTATTCATGCTGGCCCGTTTTAACGTGCTCCCCTCAGCTGTGTTATATGGGAGATTTTAAAAAAATATACCATTTCCGGATAGGCTATGCCCCTGTGGGCTAAAGGAGATCGAAGGGACAGGCCCTATACTTCTGACTTGTAGACTCAACCGGGGTTTATGCCAGTTTGGTGTAGTGGTTAAGTACGCGGACTCTAATCTGGGAGAACCGGGTTTGATTCCCCACTCCTCCACTTGCACCTGCTGGTGTGACCTTGGGTCAGTCACCAGCTCTGACACAGCTGTTCTTGAAAAAGAACAGTTTGTGTTAGAGTTCTCTCAGCCCCACCTACCTCACAGGGTGTCTGTTGTGGGGAGGGGAAGGGAAAGCAGTTTGTAAGCCGCTTTGAGACTCCCTTGGGTAGTGAAGGGCGGGGTATAAATCCAATCTCTTCTCTTCTTATCAACTCATCCCTTTACTGTCGATCCTTGCAGGGCAAATCTAAGTAAGATAATGAACCTTCTAGCCTCAAACAGGGCGAATACCATCGAACCGGTGGCAAACTTCCTTTACAGAGCGTAAAGCAGGAGAAGTTCTTTTTTGGCAGAAGGGGGTAGTGAATTAACTGTTTTGCTTGTTTGCCGTTTCTGTAACTAAGGCTGCTGTTGTTATGCCAATAAAGGTTTGTTGTGTTGTGAACAGGATGTGGGGCAGAGGCAGGCCTCCCCCCAAAAAAGCCCTGTTGTTGGCCAGAGTTGAACAAAGGGAAAAGGAGTCAGCCACTGTCAGCCACGGAATCTCCAACACCACAGCTACCTGCTCAGGGTAGGGCGCTGAGCAAAAATCGCATCCACTGGACCTCTTGGGGGAAAAGCTCGGGGGAAAACACGCACACCTCTTCTATCCTGTCGCTCGCTTTCAAGGAGAAATATTATTTTACAGTGAGTGTTCTTTTTTAAAAAAAAGAAAGAAAGAAAGAAAGAAACCCCAAAAAATAGCTGCGACACTCGGCAGCCTGGGAGATGGCATTCATAATGGCTGTCTCCCTTATCTGTACGAATTTACTTGTAACTAACAAACAGAGCACTCCCTTGACAGACACTCCGAACAATACCAGTGTCGCTAATTGCGGCAATTTCCTCTGTCATTTTCTTTAATTCCTTCATTTTTCCTCTCTCGAAATAACCCCGCGGGGTCAGACAAAATGCTCCTATAATTAAAAGCATTTAATGTAAGAATTAGAAAGCTGCTAGGATTAAAGGGGGGAGGAGAGAAGGAAAGGGGAGGGGAGGTTGGAAGAAAATATGCATGCGGAGAGAAAATATATATATACAATTTTCTCTGCCCCCCCCCCCCCGCACACCTCCCAAGTTTGCAGGTTGCCAGTTTTTAAAAAGTCATAAAAGCCGGGGGAGGGAAAGAAAAGAGGAAAAACCAACAGACGACCAAATTAATCCCCTCTACCCTATTTTGTTTCGCTGAAGTCTCCTTTTTAAAAAAGCAGAGAGAAGGGACGGTTGGTGGGCGGGCAGCAGGTGTGGGGCGCAGTCTGGAAGACCCGAGTTCAAAACAGGACGCGGACAGGAAGGGAACAGTGTGGGCAGATGGTTAAAGGCAGAGATCGGAGGCAGCAACTGGATGCAAGCGGCCCGGTCCGGGATATACTGAGCCTGCACCGGACCCTTAGCAATAACACAGACTTACATAAGAACATGAGAGAAGCCAGTGCTGGATCAGGCCAATGGTCCATCCAGTCCAACGCTCTGTGTCACACAGTGGCCAGAAATACCAGGGGCCATCAGGAGGTCCAGCAGTGGGGCCAGGACGATAAAAGCCCTCCCACTGTTGACCCCCCCAAGCACCAAGAAGACAGAGCATCCCTTGCCCCAGACTGAGAGTTCCCATCTATACCCTGTGGCTAATAGCCACTGATGGACTTCTGCTCCGTATCCTTATTCTAATTCCAGACTTTTTTTTTTCTGTGCGGATACCTATTCCCTCCAACAGGGGCCTCACTCTCCCCCAACAGCTTTTCCTACATAGTCAGTAGACTTCCTGGGTTTGTAGAAAAATCCAAACAGCGAGGAAATCCCTTCAGGGACAGTTGAATTCCCCCCAAAAGCCTTTTGAAATGGCCTCTGCAGGGACCTGACTCCAGGCAGCAACGGTGAGAGATTAGAACGTTGGGGGGAGAGGCTTCTAACTGGCTCTGTCAGTCAAAGGGGTGGGGAGAAGGGCCCTTCCTTTCCAGGCCTCTTTCGGCCTTGGAGGGAAGGGGGAGGGGGAGGGGGAGGGAGGGAGGGAGCCTTGGGGCCAGGCTGGGGGATTCCTGGAGGTTTTGGGGTGGAGTGCAAGGAGGGCAGGATTTGGGGAAGGGAGAGGCCTCAGCTGGGTATCATGCCACAGAATCCACCCTCCAAAGCAGCCATTTTCTCCAGGGAGACAGATCTCTGTTGTTCACAGATCTCTGGAGTTCACTCTCCAGGCCCCACTTGGAGGTTGCCAACCCTAGGCCTGGCAGCAGTATAGGGTTGCCAGGTCTCCCCACGGGCACTGGCAGGGGATGGGGTAGTGGGGTTGCCAGCTCCAGGTCTGGAAACTCCTGGAGATTTGGGGATGGAGCCTGGGGAGGACAGGGACCTCAGTGGGGTACAATGCCCTAGAGTCCACCTTCCAAAGCATCAATTTTCTCCAGGGGAAGTTATCTCAGTAGTCTGGAGCTGAGCAGTAATTCCAGGGGATCCCCAGATCCCACCTGGAGGCTGGCATCCCTAGGCAGCACCCTCTGGGTGACTTGATACCACCTAATTTGCATGACTCAACTTGGCCTGGCTGCTTGCTGCTGTTCAGCAGCCACCCTATGAAAGCCAGCAGTGATGCAGCAGTTAGAGCCTCAGAATAGGTCTGCAAGACCCAGGTTCAGATCCCCATATTGCGGTGGAAGCTGACTGGGTGATTTTGGACCAGTCACATACTTTCAGCCTAACCAACCTCACAGGGTTGTTGTGCAGATAAAAAGGAGGTGAGAATAATGTAAGCTGCTTTGGTCCCCACTGTGGAGAAAGACTATAATTTTCCTTGGTAGAAGCTGTGGGGGAGGGGGTGGAGACAAAAAGCTGAAGACAGATAAAGGCAGATAAAGGTTAAGTTGGCTGTTGGGTGGGAAGGAAATAGGGTTGCCAACTCTGGATTGGGAAACTCCTGGACATTTAAGGGGTGGATCCTGGGGATGGTGGGGTTTGAGGAGGGGAGGAACTTCAGACCAGTATAATGCCATAGACTCCACCCTCCAAACCAGCCATTTCCTCCATGAGAACTACCATTGCCAGCCTCTGGGTGAGGGCTGGAGATCACCCAGAATTACAACTGTTGTCCAGGTGACAGAGATCAGTTCCCCTGGATAAAATGGCTGCTTTGGAGGGTTGAGTCTATGGCTCCACCCCCAGAAGGGAGAAAGAGTGTGAGATAGGTAAGGGTAGAGGGGAGGAAGCAAAGGTGTGAGGAATGGGATGACCATCCCGCAAGTTTCTTGCGGGTCTCCACTTGTGTTTATCTAATTCCCTCTTGAAGCTGCCCATGCTTGTAGCCACCACCCCCCCCCGTGGCAGTGTATTCCACGTGTTAATCACTCTTTGGGTGAAGAAGTGCTTCCTTTTATCCGTTCTAACCCAACTGCTCAGCAATTTCATGGAGTGCCCACGAGTTCTTGTATTGTGAGAAAGGGAGAAGAGTACCTCTTTCTCGACCTGCTCTATCCCATGCATAAACTTGTAAACCTCGATCGTGTCGCCCCCTAGCCGTCGTTAATCCAAGCTAAAGAGCCCCAAGCGCTTTAACCTTCCCTTCATAGGGAAAGTGTTCCGACCCTTTTATCATTCCAGTTGCCCTTTTCTGCACTTTTCCCTCTGCTATAATATTCTTTTTGAGGTGTGGTGACCAGAACTGTACACGGCACTCCAAACGAGGTCGCACCATCGATTTATACCGGAGAATGATGATACCCAGACTTCTGTAAGCCACCAGTGCCCAGATCCTCGGACTGGAATGAACCAACCTCACTAAGCTAGCGACGGACCAAATTTTTATTCTGTTTGCAAACCCTTATTTCCGGAATGACCTGGGTGACAGTATCAGGGTGCCAACCTCCAGGTAGCACCCAGAGATCTCCCGTTATTACAATTGACCTGCAGACAACCAAGATCCGTTCCCCTGGAGAAAACGGCTGCTCTGGAAGGCGGACTCTATGGTATTCTACCCCAACTGAGGTCCCTCCCTCCCCAAGCCCCACCCTCCCCAGGCTCCGCCCCCAAATCCCCAGGTATTTCCCAACCCGGACCTGGCAAGCTTAGCAGGGATGAAGAGGTGGCATCGACCCCCAGAAGGCCCGGGGCCTGTGTGTCTCCTCCTCCCACCCTTGACACTTCCCCCACTGTTGTCTTCACCCTCCCCTCCTCCTCCAGCAGGCAGGGGTTCCCAGAGGCTGCTGTCTGGCGGTCACAACAGCAACACTGACCGGTTGGACTCCCTCCGCCTAGCCTACCTCCCGGAGGAGTTGTGCAGATAAACAGATTCATATGTGCTCCAGAGAGCACTGAAGTCGGGGCTACAAAATCACCTGGCTTTCCCTGGCCTGAAAGACGCCAAACTGGCTACCACCAGAGCCAGGGCCTTTTCGGGGGCAGCCCCTTACTGGTGGAATGAGCTCCCAGTGGACATCAGGGCCTGGCGGGACCTCTTACAGTTCCGCAGGGCCTGTAAGATGGAGCTCTTCCGCCAGGCTTTCGATTAGGAGCCGCCACCAAGGAATTGAGTCATTGGAACACCTATGGCCCTTGATACACCACTGGTTATACCAGCAAGGGGCCGTCTACTGAGGATCGCCATCATTTGTACTTACATTGTATTTTAGTATTGTAGGTTGTTTTAACTAATTTATTGTATCTATTTGTTTTATGCCATTCTGATTGTTGTACGTCACCTTGAGCCAGCTTGCCCGGCAAGGCGGGATAGAAATTAAAGTAATAAAATAAATTTAAAAATAAATAAACTAAAAATCATAGCATGTTAGAGTTGGAAGGGACCCTGCAGGTCATCTAGTCCAACCCCCTGCCCTCTGCAGGAGCATAGCTGAAAGAGAGCCCTACATACCTACAACTTACCCAAAAGATGGCCGTCCAGCCTCCACTTGAAAACATCCAGGGAAGGAGCATCCACCACCTCCCGAGGCAGACTATTCCATTGCTCAACCACTCCTACAGTTAGGAAGTTTCAACCACTCCTACAGTTAGGAAGTTTCTCCTGATGTTTAGCTGGTAACGACTCCCTTGTAATTTCCACCCATTCGATCTAGTCTTGCAATCCGGAGCAAGAGAGAATAGATCTGCTCCATCTTCTACATGACAGCCCTTCAAATATTGGAAGACTGCAATCATGTCCCCTCTAAGCCTTCTCTTTCCCAGGCTAAAACATACCCAACTCTCTCAGCCTTTCCTCGTAAGACTTGGGATTAGTTTATTGTCTGCCTTTCTCGACTCAAGGCGAGGCACGACTAGAAACAGTTCATTACGACCGGTATAATCTATCCTACTGGCAAAAGCAGAGAACGCGCTAAAAACAGAACAATCTTGATTTTTAGAAAGCTTGTGGAGTTGACTGTTGCATTCTGGGTACTGGCAGCCGCACGTTAGCCCTCTGGGGCCCAAAGAGATAAGGTAAAGGTAAAGGTTCCCTTGCTCGAAAGCCAGTCGAATCCAACTCTAGGGTTGCGGTGCTCATCTCCGTTTCCAAGCCGAAGAGCCAGCGCTGTCCGAAGACGTTTCCGTGGTCATGTGGCCGGCATGACTAAACACCAAGGCGCACGGAACGCTGTTACCTTCCCACCGAAGTGGTACCTACTTATCTACTTGCAATTTCTTGCTTTCGAACTGCTAGGTTGGCAGGAGCTGGGACTAGAGACGGGAGCTCACTCCGTCATGCGGCACACTCGGGTCTCGAACTGCTGAACTACCGACCTTCCACAGCCTGCAGTTCACCGTCTTAACCACTTGAGCCACTGCAGCTCCTCCAAAGAGATAAAGCAGGATATAAAACTTTGAAATGAATTAAACTACACAAACACGAAGCGGGATTGCCAGAGAGGAGAACAACGCAGTGAAACATCGTATAATATTATAATCTTATGAAACGGAGGAAGAAGAGAATCTAGCATGACGCATGAAGCTGCCTTATACTGAATCAGAACCTCGGTATGTCAGTATTTGTCAACTCAGACTGGCAGTCGCTCTCCCGCGTCTCAGGCGGAGGTCTTTCCCATCACCGACGGCCTGGTCCTCTTTAACTGGAGATGCCGGGGATTGAACCTGGGACCTTCTGTAGAAAATTCTGGGTCGCACACAAAGCTGCCTTATACTGAATCAGACCCTCGGCCCACCAAAGTCAGTATTGTCTACTCAGACAGGCAGCGGCTCTCCATGGTCTTAAGCGGAGGTCTTTAACATCACTTTCTGCCATATCCCTTTTGTCGGGAGATGACAGAAATTGAACCTGGGACCTTCTGCATGCCAAGCAGAGGCTCTGCCACTGAGCCACAGCCCCACTTCATGGCTCTCCAGGGCCTCAGGTGGAGGTCTTTCCCATCACGTCCTGCCCAGTCCTTTTAACTGGAGATGCCAGGGATGGAACCTGGGACCTTCTGCATGCCGAGCAGAGGCTCTGACACTGAGCTACAGCCCCACTTCATGGCTCTCCACGGTCTCAGGTGGAGGTCTTTCCCATCCCCACCTGCCTGGCCCTTTTAGCTAGAGATGCCGGGGATTGAACCTGGGACCTTCTGCATGCCAAGCAGAGGCTCTACCACAGAGCCTCAGCCCCACTTCATGGCTCTCCACGGTCTCAGGTGGAGGTCTTTCACATCACCTCCTGCCCAGTCCTTTTAACTGGAGATGCTGGGGATAAAATCTGGGACCTTCTGCATGCCGAGCACATGCTCTACTACTGAGCCACCCCACCCTCCGCCCACCGTGAGCCATTTAGAGGAAGGATGGCATTAAAGGGTCAGGCTGGCAGCCCCCACTCTGCCCTGTTTGGAGTAGGAGTGTGGACTCTAATCTGAGAGGACCAAGTTTGATTCCCCACTGCTCCACCATGCAGCTGCTGGTATGACTTTGGGTCAGGCACAAGTTCTCTCAGAGCTGTTCTCTCAAGGGTAGGTTCACAAGAGAGATCTCTCAGCCTCACCTACCTCACAGGGTGTCTGTTGTGGGGAGGGGAAGGGAAAGGGATTGTAAGCCGATCTGAGACTCCTTCGGGTAGTGAAGGGCGGGGTATAAATCCACTCTTCTCTCTTGTCGTCTTCTTCCAACCAAAGAGCTGACCAGAAGGGCTCTCCCTGAGTAGCTAACCTCTTCTGAGAGTCAGTTTGGTGTAGTGGTTAAGAGGGGCGGACTCTAATCTGGGAGAACCGGGTCTGATTCCCCACTCCTCCATTGCACCTGCTGATGTGACCTTGGGTCAGTCACAAGCTCTGGCACAGCTGTTCTTGAAAAAGAGCAGTTTCTGTCAGAAGTTCTCTCAGCCCCACCGACCTCACAGGGTGTCTGTTGTGGGGAGGGGAAGGGGAAGGGGTTTGTGAGCTGGTCTGAGACTCCAGGTGAAGGGCGGGGTATAAATCCAATCTCTTCTTCTTCTTCTTCTTCTGTGCCAGGGCAGTGTCTTTGGTCAAGTGGCCGAACAAGGCGGAAGAGCCCTGGGCAGCCAGAAAAGACTGTACCGCTACAGGACGCCTGCAAACGTGCTCTCGCCCAATAAGTTCCCTGCCAACAGAAAGCAAGGATACTGGGCAGGAAGGTCTGGCCTGGTTCGTTGCCTTCAGCGCCAGCTGCCACCGCAGCACGAGGATTTCCACTGTGTGGCGGAAGTTAAGCCACAGCAGCCGTTTTCGTGGCAGCCATTTTGTCGCTGCGCCCACCACACCGCGCCAGAATCCCAAAGGTGCCCGCAGGCTTAAAAAGGTTGGGGACCTCCGGGCTATCCGTTCTCACAGGCTTTTACGGATTTAATTAGCCCAAACGTTTTGTTTTTGAGTTTGAGAAAGCCAACGAGACGAACCTAGGGATGCCAGCCTCCAGGTGGGACCTGGAGACCCCCCTGGAATTGCAGCTCCTCTCCAGACTACAGGGATCAATTCCCCTGGAGAAAAATGGGCGCGTTGGAGGGTGGACTCTTTAGGGCACTGCGCCCCACAGAGGTCCCCGTCCTCCCCGGGCTCCATCCCCCCAAACCTCCAGGAGTTTCCCACCCTGGAGCTGGCAACCCCAACGAACAGGTTGCTTTAAAAAAAAACCTCATGAGGACCGGGAACTTGGTCTCTTTCGAAGAATGGAAGAGTGAAGTTTCTTAAGGATACTGCGCCCGGCAGGTCGAAAGTGATTGGAATTCTGAGCCCTGCGTACATTCCAAGAATCCTTGCAGGTGGTTACCCATCCGAGGAACCGTCTCCATTCCCAGCACCCGGCAAAAAGTCGGAACACGCAGTGGGGGAGGGCGGGAGACGGGGGCGGACAGGACAGGACACACACACACACAACTGCGCTGCGTAGTAATTTGGTCCCGTCTCCACGCAATAATCATAATATTTCACCCTCCGCTGAACAATGGTTCTTAATCTCTTAAAACATGTTATTTCCCCCTCCCCTCCGTGGAAAGAACAAGCTTTTATTGGAGTATTTTAATTTTGCAAAGCTGAAGAAGGCATCTGCGGGGGCGGGGGGCAGGGAAATCTCGGGGCTTCCACGGACTTTCGGGGCCAGCCCCCCCAAAGATTCAAACGGCACTTGGGACTTTTTTCCCCATAGAAGCCGACAGAAAGCCTCTCATTTTTGTGGGAGGAAGTAAAGTGGGGCATCGCAGGGGGAGGGGCACACCATTGGGGGTAAGGGACCCTCACAATCGGGGATAAATCCGCAGCCTTGCCTCTGTATTGCCGCATCCCAGGTGTGCGTCTTAAACATAAGCGTGCACCCAGAGAAATCATGGCGTTCTCTTCTGCTTACTAGAGAAACACAGAGTTTTAAGACCGGATCCCCTTTTCTACAGCAATAAAAAGGACAACGTTTTTGGTATTCAAATCGGACTCCCAGCGTCCCAAGTGATCCACGCAATCTCTCGGAGGAATCTTTACAACAGCCTTGTAAGGCGGGCCACGGCTGCCTTCTCCACCTTGGAGATGGAATGTGGCCTTTCTTCCGGTTAGTTTTTCCATCTGCGCTGAAATCCCCGCAAGCAAATTATTTATTGACTTGACCAGATTTCTATCTCACCTTTTTGCCCTTACAAATTACTGCCCAGTAAAGAAGGTTTCCCTGAGACCTGACTCAGATAAAAGCGAGCTTGTTGCAAAACTGCCCCTAAAGTCTTAAGAAGAAAGGTCTGACCACTGGGGTGCAGCGGAAAGGGGAGGAAAGGAGGGAGGGGGAGAGAGAAGAAGGAAGGAAGGAAGGAAGGAAGGAAGGAAGGAAGGAAGGAAGGAGAGGATGAGATAAAGAAAGAATGAAAGAAAAGAGAGGATAAGAGGACGGAAGAAAAGAGGATAAGGGGAAGGAAGGAAGGAAGGAAGGAAGGAAGGAAGGAAGGAAGGAAGGAAGGAAGGAAGGAAGGAAGGAAGGAAGGAAGAAAGAAAGAAAGAAAGAAAGAAAGAAAGAAAGAAAGAAAGAAAGAAAGAAAGAAAGAAAGAAAGAAAGAAAGAAAGAAAGAAAGAAAGAAAGAAAGAAAGAAAGAAAGAAAGGGATGAGAAGGAAGGAAGCAGAGGCAGAGAGAAAGCGAGAGAGAGAGAGAAGGAAGGAAGGAAGGTAGAGAAAGGGAAGAAAGAGAGAGAACTAACTCCATCTTCCAACTAGTGGAGACTTTTGTACCTCCATGAGGGCTAGAAGCTTGCTTGAAAAGACTTTCAAGTCTTGCAAATCGTATTCCTGCAAAGGCTCCCAAGGCCAAACGAGCCCAGTCTCCCAAGCCACCTTCTCCAATTGTTTTTTCTCACGGTCGACCTCCGGAGGCATCTGGATCGAGGTGGCACGGCAGTACTGTTGCTGTTAGATCTGTTGGCGGCGTATGACACCGTCGACCATCAGCTACTGACCCACCGCCTCGCCCACACTGGGATTCAGGGGCTTGCCTTGCAATGGCTCGTCTCCTTTCTCCAAGGTCGGGGACAGAGGGTGGCGCTAGGGGAGCAGACGTCCCAGAGGTACCCGCTGGTTTGCGGGGTTCCTCAAGGGGTGGTACTGACCGCCACTGGCCAATGTACCACTGGAACATGCTATGGCCTACATGAATATCACCTGGATACTGCTTTCGGTGAGGGGACTGTATACTGATGCTGCCATCATCTGCACTGTATGTTAGATTTTATGATGTAGGGATCTGCCCATGTATATTTTATTGTATTTTACTGCACTGATCGTTTTATGGTTTTAATGTCGTCCGCCGCCTTGAGCCGGCTCCCGGCGAGGCGGGATGTAAATCGAAAATAAACAAATAAATAAATAAACAATTTTAACCATCAGGGGCCAAGCCCAACGTGCCGTGCACGGGCGCTTGGCGAAGGAAAGGCGCAAACCGAAAGGCCGGCACGCAGCTCACAGGCTGGAAAATATTCCGAACTCCCACACGGTAACGTTACGCAAAGAGTACGACGAACGTCCATCAGCAGAATCCGAAAGCTTAGGGCAAAGGCCGACCGACAGTCTTTCAGGCGACCGTCTTCCGTGTAGAATCTTCTAAAGCACAGAAGCACCGTCTGCCCCGATCCACACAGCCTTCAAACCACGCGGTAGACTCGCTCCGATTCCTTCGGAGGTCAGCTCCCGGCTATCTGCTAGGTGCTGCACCAGTCAGCTTGAGAAACTGACCTCGACGAGGCACCGTACCACAGGTCTATTCACAGGCCGGTGTTCCCACTAAGCTGAATTAGCGTGAGCCAGCTCACAGTTCCTTAGCCTCCGGCTCACACGTTTTTGTCTTAACTCGGGAAGGAGGGCTCCGGAGCAAACTAATATATGTAGCAGCCCAATCGCTCGCTCACAACTTAAATGCCAGTAGCTCACAAAGTAGAATCTTTGCTCACGAGACTTCACAGCTTAGAGGGAGCGTCGGCTCTGGCCTGATTTAAACACAAAACCAAGGCTGATTGTGGAGAGCCCAAGAGGACCTCCACAAAACTCGGTGAGAGGGTCACAATGTGGCCAATGAAGTCCAGCGTCAGTAAGTGTACGGTGATGCACGCTGGGACCCAAAATCCCGACTTCCGAGGATAGGCTAATGGAGTGTGAACTTGCTGAGGCGGAGAAGGAAAAAGATCTTGGGGTCGTAGTGGATTGCTCAGTGAAATGGGGCAACCACAGGGTGCTGAAGCGGTGAAAAAGGCAAACTCTACGTTAAGGATTATTAGGAAAGGGACTGAGAATAAGATGGCCCCTGTACAGATCCATGGTGCAGCCACATTTGGAATACTGTGGACAGTTCTGGTCACCAATACACAAAGGAAAAGAAACAACTTATTACTATTTGCAGCTAAAACCACAACAGCATCTACATGGAAATCCACAAACAATCTAGACGTCATCCTCTGGTATAAAAAACTTTGGAACATATACATAATGGAAAAGTCCTCAGACATTTTGAAACAAAACAGATCTAAAGGTGAACACGATGACATTACAAGTTTATGGCCTCCCATATTGTAATATCTAACCACTAAAGGAACAAAACCTGATGTAATAAATACTCTTCACCTCATCTAGTGATCTCGAAAGGTATTATAGACATACTGTAAGGACAGCATGTAATGGAAAGTATCGCTCTTTAGACTTTTTAGATTAGACTGCAAGCTCTCACGTCATGAGGTTTGACTCGTAAGACATTAGAAAACAGCATCCTTAGACTAGACTGTATGGAGCTATATTTATTTGTATGTATAAAATAATATGTGCAGGCTATATGTACACGCCTATCCTGCTGTTAATCTTGTTGTTAATGTAAAATGAATAAAACCATTAAAAAAAAAAGAGTTCTGATAAACTCGGGGGGGGTGGGGGGGAATCGCAGGGCTGGAGAAAGTACCGAGGAGGGCGACCAGGATGAAGAGGGGCTTGGAACCTCTTCCCTAAGAGGAACGGCTGAAGAGTCCGGGACTTTTCACTTAAAAAAAGAGACAACTACAGGGGAAACATGCTAAGAGGTTTATAAAATTATGCATGGGGTGGAGAGAGCTGACAAAGAGAAATTCTTCTCCCACTCCCAAAATGCTACAACACGAGGGCATCCAATGAAGCTGACGGGCAGTAGGTTCAGGACGGACGAAAGGAAACACTACTTTACACAGGGAATGATTCAAATCCGGATTCGCTGCCAGAGGAATAAACAGCTTTAAGAACGGTAGCTGTTAATAGCAGGGACTTCAGTCGGAGCGATAAGGTGCCATCAGCGATCTACTAGCCAGCTGAAGGTGACTGAGGGGGAAGTCCTCCGACACGGTGAGACTAGGCACTAAACCTGTGAATCCCAGTGCCAGGGGGCAACATCTTGGCCTCTCTGCCCTGCTGTTGGCCCTCCAGAGGGACTGGTTGGCCACTCTGAGAGACAGGATGCTGGACTAGATGGACCCTCACAGGTCTGATCCAGCAGAGCTCCTTTTACGTTCTTAAAGGCATAGTGCTCACCCCCGGGACACCGCAGTCACACAGCGACTCGGGTAAGCGTCACGCAAGTTCACAAGACAGGGAAGTCCCCTTACGCACCCCCATCCCTCTGAAAGCTTCATTCGACCACCTTTCCTACAGATCCCACCAGAAGTTCCACAAACAAGGGTCGCCAACCTCCAGGCGGGCAGGTGGAGCCTGGAAATCGCCCAGGATTACGACCGATCTCCGGACCATGGAGATCAGCCCCCCACCCCCGGAGAAAACGGCTGCTTTGGAAGGCGGACCCTGTGGCCCTGTGCCCTGCTAAGGTCCCCAAACCTCACTTTCCCCGGGCTCTGCCCCCAAACCCCCAGGAATTTCCAAAGCTGGAGTTGGCAGCATTACACACAGTGCCAATCCGGATGCAGCAACTGGAACAAATCTATGAAGGGACCGATCCCAGGTGTTTTTTTGGTAACCCACAAGCAAATCACAGGCATACGTCTCCCCAGCTAGGCTGGTCATGGGAAGTGCTACCCAGTTCCAGCCAACTCATGGCTACCCTGTAAGGTTTTCAAGACAAGAGACGCTCAGAGGTGGTTGGTCATTGCCTGCCTCTGCGTGGCAACCCCAGACTTCCTCCGTGGCCTCCCACCCAAGTACTAACTTAGGGCCAGCCCCGTTTAGCTTCCAAGATCTGCTGAGATCGAGGTAGCCTGGGCTATTCAGCTCAGGGGTGGTTGGCCATGGCCTGCCTCTGCCTAGCAACCCTTGGTGGTCTCCCATTCAAATACTAACCAGGGCCAACCCTACTTAGCTTCTCAGACCTGATAAGATTGGGCTAGCCTGGGCATAAGAACTTCAGAACATGAGAGAAGCCAATGTTGTGTCAGGCCAATGGCCCCTCCAGTCCAACACTCTGTGCCCCACAGTGGCCAGAAATACCAGGTGCCATCAGGAGGTCCACCAGTGGGGCCAGGACACTAGAAGCCCTCCCACTGTTGCCCCCCCTACAAGCATCAAGAATACAGAGCATCCCTTGCCCCAAACCGAGAGTTCCTATCATAAGAAAATAAGAGAAGCCAATGTTGGGTCAGGCCAATGGCCCCTCCAGTCCAACACTCTGTGCCCCACAGTGGCCAAAAATACCAGGTGCCATCAGGAGGTCCAGCAGTGGGGCCAGGACACTAGAAGCCCTCCCACTGTTGCCCCCCCTACAAGCACCAAGAATACAGAGCATCCCTTGCCCCAGACCGAGAGTTCCTATCATAAGAAAATAAGAGAAGCCAATGTTAGGTCAGGCCAATGGCCCATCCAGTCCAACACTCTGTGTCACACAGTGGCCAGAAATACCAGGTGCCATCAAGAGGTCCACCAGCAGGGCCAGGACACTAGAAGCCCTCCCACTCTTGACCCTCCCCAAGCACCAAGAATACAGAGCATCACTTGCCCCAGACATAAGAACATAAGAGAAAGCAATGTTGGATCAGGCCAATGGGTTTGTCACACAGTCATACCAGGTGCCATCAGGAGGTCCACCAGTGGGGCCAGGACACTAGAAGCCCTCCCACTGTTCACCATCCAGGTCAGGGTAGATCAAGGCTGTAGTGGGGGAGAAACAAGTGTTAACCCTGCCCCAGAAGGATGGAGCGATATGAATTCACAAAAACAGCACAAAAGAATCGGGTTCACATGTGTCGGCAAACGCACGCATACCCCTTCTGGCTATTCACAGATCTCTGTTCATGTCTGATTATCCCCGCATTTCCAATCTTCTTCTCTTGGCCTTATGAAAATATACTTCTGTTCCCCCCCCCCAGTAAAGACCAGCAGAGCGAGAAGTTCAGGACACTGGATGTCACCCGCTGCACCAGATCCGGTCCTTTGGGGTTCACAGCGATTGGCCCAGAGACACCCCCTCCTGCCTCGAGGGGGTTAATGTCCAAATCCGGCTGGATTGTCGAGCAGCGAGTTGTCCGGCAGTGCGGCAATCACCGAATTCTTCCCCCAAGTGTGTAATTATGTGAGAGAATAAAGCCGGCAGAATGGCTGTGGATTATGGCGGCACAGCTGCGGCTGATCGGGCTCGGCCGGGGCCCCTGGAGAATTAGTCGCAGCTGAGACGCAGAGTGCAGGCGCGCGGCTGACTCCTCATGGGCAAGGTGAGCCGGGACGGGGGAGCCGGCAGTGCCAGAGAAAAACGTGGCTGTTTGGAATGGGGGGGGAGACGTTCCGTGCCACCCGTCTTAAAGTTTCTGCACCGGGCTCGGGGATATTTTGATTTGTCGCCGCCAAAGACTGTCCTCCTCGGGCGAATCGCAGAAGCCGGCTGAGAAAATAACTCAGCGTGGATGGCTCCCTGAAACACTACGACTGTCGCTGCAGGCATCTTCACAACAGCCGTGCAGTGTAGGTCACTGCTACGAAGGTGGATCTGCTCTGCTAGTGGGTTTGCCTTCCTCCACTTTCTCCAGAGTAAGATATGTCTTGCATCAGAAGGCTCTTTCGGCTGTAGGAGAGCGTTTCCGCAAGCAGAGGAAGACCCTGGGAACTAACCCACAGTCCCCACATCAGGGCTCAAGGACCAGAGCAGCTTACCTAAGTCTGTTCGTGAGCTCACCACTCAAGTTCCCCGTCACTGTGGTCGCTCTCAGACCACGCACAGAGAACTGGCAAACGAGCGTACCTGTTTTGATAGCGCCGGCGCCAGACAGGCAGCTGCGGCCTTGCCAGGCAGAAATCCTGCAGAGATTTAAATGTGGAATTTGCTGCCAGAGGATGTAGTAACTGGCCACAGGAATAAACAGCTTTAAAGGGGGATTAGATAGATTCCCGGAGGATAAGTCTTATCAATGGCTACTAGCCATGGCGGCTGAGGGGAGCCTCCACATTCAGAGGCACTAATCCTCTGAATCCCAGAGCCAGGAGGCAACATCTGGGAAAGGTCTTGGCCTTTACATGCCCTGTTGTTGACCCTCCAGAGGAACTGGTTGGCCACTGTGTGAGGATGCTGGAGTAGATGGACCCTTACTGGCCTGATCCAGCAGGGTTCTTATGATTTGGTCTGTTAATTTCGGCCCCTTCCCATTCAGCGTTTCCACTCTTCTTAAAGAGCTTCGGGCAGCTTGCCAACAAAACACCAGACGAATACAAGCAAGAAAATTCGGAGAGCGTTTAAAAACCGTACGAATTATTTCACCGGCTTTAAAAACTAGGGCAAGGTCTCAGTCTGTGAATTGTTTTATCTCCTTATCAGCAAAATGTATATCACGTCTTTCTGCCCTCGTCAGGTCCACCAGAACCTCTAACAGATTGAAAATATACATAATAAAAGCATAAAAGCTTCACCCAAAGAGTGATTAACACATGGAATTCACCACCACAGGAGGTGGTGGCAGCTACAAGCATGGACAGTTTCAAGAGGGAATTAGATAAACATCTGGAGCAGAAGTCCATCAGTGGCTATTAGCCACAAGGTATAAGTAGGAACTCTCAGTCTGGGGCCAGTGATGCTCTGTATCCTTGGTGCTTGGGGGGGGGAGTCAAAAGTAGGAGGGCTTCTAGTGTCCTGGCCCCACTGCTGGACCTCCTTATGGCACCTGGTATTTTTGGCCGCTGTGTGACAGAGTGTTGGACTAGATGGGCCATTGGCCTGATTCAACATTGGCTTCTCTTAGGTTCTTATCTTAAAAAACATTCAAGCGAAACTAAAAAAACACAGAATTCAACCAATTAAAACCAAGTTAGAATACACCTAATATACATGCATTTAAAAAATAATTAAACCGTAGGGCAGAAAGGAGGGATCCACTGGGGGGGAATGTCAAATGAGACAACTAAGTCTTCACTTGCTGGCAAAAGAGAGTGACAGAAGAAAACAGGTGAGTCTCTCTAGGAAGAGACTTCCAGGGTTTTGGTGCCACAACCGAGAAGGTCCTCTCCTGGGTGGCCACCAGCCTAATCTCAGAAGGTGGGAGCACCTGAAACAGGGCTTCCAAAAATGACCGCAGTGGTCGGGCAGTTCATAAGGGAGTAGGTGCGTCTTCAGGTATGTTGGTTCCACACCGCATAGGGCTTTAAAGGTCAACAGGTTGAATTGTGTCTGGAAACAGACTGGGAACCAGTGTGGATGGGCTGAGGCCGAAGCGACACGGTCCCTGTGGCCGAATCTGGTCGACATCCTGCCTGCAGCGTTCTACACCGATTGAAGTCTTCGAACACTCTCCAAGGGCAGTCCCGTGTAGAGCACATTGCAGTAGTCTAGTCTAGATGCAACCATGGCACGCACCATAGTTGGCTTGATCTTTTCTGCCTGGGGAAGATCACAGCCAGCTAACCAGTTGAAGGTGGTGAAAGGCACTTCTGGCCCCAGATGCTTCCGGTTGTTCCATAAGTAGGCTTGGGTCCAAGAGCGGCCCCAGATGATGGAGCCGTTCCTTCCAGGGGAGAGAAACGCCATCCAGAAAAGGTGACACCTGAAGCCTCAAGTCAGATTTTCCCACTCCCCAGCAGCACTTTCGTCAAAGGCCTTCTGAAATGTAATGTCATCTTCAGCTGTCCGGCAAAGAGGGGAAGCGAAAGTACTTCCAGGGGGAAGAACAAACCTCCCCGAACAAACCTCTGTCATTAGGGATTCTCATGGCAAAGGCTCCGTGCTGAGTAGCAGTGTGTGTGCACAAGATCTTGGGGTAAGGGTGGTCCGAAAGTTAAATGTGAGCAGCCAGTGTGATGCGGCGGCAAAAAAGGCTAATGCGATCTTGGGGTGTATCAAGAGAGGGATAACATCCAGATCTCAAGGCGTCATAGTCTAGCTGTAAAATGCATTGGTCAGGCCGCACCTGGAGTGGTGTGCTGCAGTTCTGGAGGCCTCACTTTTAAAAGGATGTGGACAGAACGGGGCAGGTACAGGGGAGAGCGACGGGGATGATCGGGAGGCTGGAGACCAAGAAGCCCTGTGAGGACAGGCTGAAGGACTTGGGAAGATTCAGTCTGGAGGCTGAGAGGGGACACGATGGCTCTCTTGAAAGTCTTTGAAGGGCTGTGTCACTTAGAGGAGGGCAGGGAGCTGTTCCCATGGGCCGCAGAGGAGAGGACTCGCAAGAATGGGTTTGAATCAAGGGCGGGAAGGTACCGGCTGGATCTTAAGTAAAGGTAAAGGTTCCCTTGCTCGAAAGCCAGTCGAATCCGACTCTAGGGTTGCGGTGCTCATCTCCGTTTCAAAGCCGAAGAGCCAGCGCTGTCTGAAGACGTTTCCATGGTAATGTGGCCGGCATGACTAAACACCAAGGCACGCGGAACGCTGTTACCTTCCCACCAAAGTGGTACCTATTTATCGACTTGCAATTTCTTGCTTTCGAACTGCTAGGTTGGCAGGAGCTGGAACTAGAGACGGGAGCTCACTCCGTCATGCGGCACTCTCGGGTCTCGAACTGCTGAACTACTGACTTTCCACAGCCTGCAGTTCAGCGTCTTAATCACTTGAGCCACCGCAGCTCCTGGCTGGATCTTAGGAAAAACTTTTTTACCGCAAGTGTTGTGCCACAGTGGAAGCAGCTGCCTCGGGAGGTGGTGAGCTCTTCCTTTGTACCGGCAGTCTTTAAGCAGCAGCTGAACAAACACTTGTCAGAGACGCTCTAGGCTGATCCTGCGTTGAGCAGGGGGTTGGACTCGATGGCCTGCAGGCCCCCTTCCAACTCGGTGATTCTGTGATTTTATGACAATCTCAGAGTAGGTCCAAAGGGAGGGGCAGGCAGCCCTGCAGTCTCTTTATCTGGCGTGACAGGCACGATCCGGACCCCTTCACTTCTTCTCCTTCCCTCCCTTTGAAAGCCAGACGCCTCCCGTCAGCTCCGGCAGGGGGTACAGTGGCACGGACGAGTGGTCTCAGTGCAGCAGGGTGATCGAAGACGATCTGGGTCGGCCAGAGCGAACGGACAGTACAGTCACCATCTGGACGGTGGCCAAGTGTGGGCGATTCACCTTTCCAAGGGCGGTGGCTCGGGGGAGGGGGGCAGCCCCATTCTGACGATGTCAGGACACGGGGTGTGTGGAGGGGGAGAGGCAGAGGTAGGCGGGGTTTCAGCAGCTGCGCTGGGGACAGACGGTGGCTCTCCGCCAGGCCGCTCTGTGAGGAGAATTCGAGGGCTCTTGAAAGGCAAGAGGCAGACAGGGTGTTCCGTACGATGCCGGAGGAGGGCAAAGGTGGGGGCCTTAAATCAACCGAGGCACAGGCGGATCCGTCTTCCTCCCACGCAAACAAACATGCCGTCCTGGCCCAGATACCGCGGGAGAGAACAAGGACATCCCAAAGCCGATCCTGTCCCCCACGCGGTACCCGCAAGCGGCCAAGCTGGGAGCCCACGGGCAGGGAGAAAGACCTCCCCTGTCCTAATCCAAGAATCATAGAATCATAGAATGTTAGAGTTGGAAGGGACCTTGCAGGCCATCTAGTCCAACCCCCTGCACACTGCAGGAACACAGCCGAAACCCCTACATACCTACAACATACCCAAAAGATGGTTGTCCAGTCTCCTCTTGAAAACGTCCAGCGAAGGAGCATCCACCACCTCCCGAGGCAGTCTGTTCCACTGCTCAACCACTCTTACAGTCAGGAAGTTTCTCCTGATATTAAGCCGGTAACGACTCCCTTGTAATTTCCACCCATTAGATCTAGTCTTGCAATCCGGAGCAAGAGAGAATAGATCCACTCCATCTTCTACATGACAGCCCTTCAAATACTTGAAGACTGCAATCATGTCCCCTCTAAACCTTCTCTTTCCCAGGCTAAACAGACCCAACTCCCTCAGCCTTTCCTCATAAGACTTGGACTCCAACCCTCTCACCATCCTGGTCGCCCTCCTCTGGACCTGCTCGAGTTTGTCAACATCCTTCCGAAAATGTGGTGCCCAAAACTGGACACAGGACTCCAGGTGGGGCCTGACCATAGCAGAATACAGCGGAACTACCACCTCCCGTGATCTGGACACAAGGCTTCTGCTAATGCATCCTAAGACTGTGGGCAAGGACCGGCTGCCAGGGAAACACGTGCTGCACGTGCTGAGAGGCACTTTGACTGCTCCAATGTAAGGAGAGAGCAAACACCTATGAGGAGGCGTACAGAGGGCTAACATCACAAAGTCCCAGGGAGGGGTACACATATCCTATCCCTGCTGAGCTTCCTCACATTCCCGAACCCCACTCTGTCCCCCAAAATCTCCAGGAATTTCCCAACCTGGAGTTGGCAACCCTAGCACACCCCCATTTCTTGTTCTCACGCCTGTCATTTCGTGTCTAATTGTAAGCTCTTCTGGGCAGAGCCCCCTGAGTCTCTGGTCAATGTCTTTCTCCAAGTCCCTGTTCGCCACAATGGCTCTGTACCCGCTGTCTCCCAAACTTGCAGCCAATTTATTATTTATTTATTAGATTTATACCCCACCCTCGCCACCAAGTTTTATTGGCTCTCCCAAGTCAAAGCCCGGCTTGCCACATAAGGAAGATAACTGAGCTTCCAAACCGCCCGACCTTGCCGTTTTGTGCATTTCCATATTCCGACTAGCTTCATGGGCCGCACGGACGAAGAACACCAGTGTAATTTTTCCATCTAACACTTTGTCCGAGAAATCACGCTATCCAACCAAGAGCGGCCAGTGGACCCTGACCGTGCACGAGGGGTCAGTTCATACAGCAAAACTAACTGCCCGCCGCTAGACTGGTGATAAAGCTCAGACGTCACAACAAACCACAGTTTGCTGCTCTGTGAATGAACTTGGGAGGGAAGCGATCCGTATAGTACGTTTTTAGAGTGGCTTCCTTCAAGAAGGTCAGAGCGTCAACCCAGCGTGCTGCAGCAGCGAAAAGGGCAAACTCTATATTAGAGGTTACTAGGAAAGGGAGAATAAAATTGCCAATACCATAATGCCCCTAAACAGATCTATGGTGCGGCCTCGTTTGGAACACTGTGTACAGTTCTGGTCCCCGTATCTCCAAAAAGGACGTTGCAGAGCTGGGACAAGTCCAGAGGAGGGCGACCAAGAAGATGACGAGGGGGTTGCAGCAACTTCTGTAGGAGGAAAGGCTGATGCGTCTGGGATTTTCAGTTTAGAAAAGAGATGACTAAGGGACGGAAGGTTATAAAATTATGCATGAGGTGGAGAGAGCTGACAAAGGGAAATTGTTCTCCCTCTCCCAAAATACTAGAACTCGAGGGCATCCAGTGAAGCTGGTGGGCAGTAGGTTCAGGACGGACAGAAGGAAATACTACTTTACGCAGAGGGTGATTAAAATGTGGAATTCGCTGCCGGAGGATGTCGGGATGGCCACAGGAATAAACAGCTTATACAGGGGCTTATACAGATTCATGGAGGATAACTCTATCAATGGCTGCTAGCCAATGGTGGCTGAGGGGAACCTCCACATTACTAAACCTCTGAATCCCAGAGCCAGGAGGGCAGCATCTGGGGAAGGCCTTGGCCTCTCCGCCCTGTTGTTGGACCTCCAGAGAAGGAGGAGGAGGAGATTGGATTTGTACCCCGCCCTTCACTCGGAGTCTCAGAGTGGCTTACGAACTCCTTTCCCCTCCCCTCCCCACAACCGTCACCCTGTGAGGTAGGTGGGGCTGAGAGAGCTCTTTCGAGGACTGCCCTTTCAAGGACAGCTCTGACAGAACTATGGCTTGCCCAAGGTCATCCAGCTGGTGCAAGTGGAGGAGTGGGGGAATCAAACCCGGTTCTCCCAGAGGAACTGGTTGGCCGCTGTGTGAGACAGGATGCTGGACCAGATGGGCCCTCGCTGGTCTGATCCAGCAGGGCTCTTCTGATGTTCATATATCGTTCGTACTCGCTACGGAATTTAGGGAGATCGTGAGAAGGAGGGCAGGAAGGAATGAGCCAGCACTCGGCTTTCAGGGAACTTTTGTAGAGGCCAATCACCACTTTGGGGTCAGGAAGGAATTCTCCTCCAGGCCAGATTGGCCAAGGGTTCCCGGAGGTTTTTTACCCCCCTCTGGGCATAGAGCACAGGGGTCATTGAAGGAGTGGGGGGGGTGGAGGTAGCTGTGAATGTCCTGCATTGTGCAGGGGGTTGGACTAGATGATCCTTGGGGTCCCTTCCAGCTCTATGTCTCTATGTTTTATCCCCATAACCCCCTGCAAGGTAGGCAAGGCCCAAGGTCACCCAGCAAGCAGGGACTTGAACGTTAGGTCTCTCAAATCTTTATCTAACGCTCTAACCACTGCACCAGGCTCTCTCGGAGTGATACGCATTCGGTTATCCCTGCTTTTTTACCGAACGATAGCTCGCCCTTATCCCCGGCCCTTTATGTCCTGGATCCATTAGGCGAACAGCAATACTTTCCTCCGGTGCAAGGATCCGACACTGCGGTTTGCCGGCCAGGCTTCCAAACCACGGTTTGATCCTGGCTTGGAACCCCGGCTTGCAAGGGAAGAACGAACCCTAGTTGGCTGGTTGTGGTGAGGAAGCAAACCCTAGTTTGCCCCAAGTCTGGAAATAAGTATCCTGCCACATGGGGGCGGGAGGGGCGGGGTGAGCCTCAATGTTCCTACCGGGTTGGCCGCACGGCAGCAAGTCACATTTGCTGTCGCATCTGGGGAAACAGAGCAGTCCTTGGAGCAGTACTGGGCGACCCAAGTTCGAATCCCCCACCTATGTAGTGGAAGCTTGCTGGGGCGACCTTGGGCCAGTTGCGCTCTTTCAGCCTGACCTACCTCACAGGGCAGTTGTGAGGGTAAAATAGAGCAGTGAGAAATTATTGTAAGCCGCTCTGGGCCCCCATTGAGGAGAAAGGCTGGGTAGAAAGGTATTAAATAAAAAAATGAATAAACAAAACACAAAAGGGGGGCTCTTAGTCAGCAGTCTGCCGCCCTTCAGATGGCCTCACCTTTCCCCCAACCTTGGCTGCGTGACTCGGAGGGGCGGGGGAAAGAGAAATTTAAAAAAAAAATCCGTCTCCAGTCCCTGCTTGTCAAATTAGGGGCAATTTGAACAATTGGTTTCCCTCCAGATGTTTAATAAACCGCTGATTGATTAATCAACACGACCTTAATATTTCTCCCTGGCTCAGCCCCAGGAAGGCGCTCGCTGCTGCCAGCATTTAAAATAATAATAAAAAAAGAGCCTGCTAATTGCGCTAATGCGATTGATTGGGAAATTGGCCCCGGGGCAAAGATGGTAATTAGAACAGGGGAAATTGCTGGCCGGCGGCCTCCTCTGGAGGAGGGGAGGGGGGAATAGTCCGCCAGTCAAGCAAGGTGTCCGGATTCTCAAAGATTCCATTCTAGCCGGAAGCGTCGCCAGTGGTTAGCGCTGGCACGGTAGTTGCTGGGATGCCGCTCTCAGTTAGATGCCCTAAAGGGGGGAGGAATAGAGGTCAGCCACATTTATATCCTGCCTTTCCTTCGGAGGACTAGAAACTTGAGAGGACAATGAGCCACGTCCGGTCTCTGAGCACAAAACTCGCATCTTCCTCTCAAGTCGCTAGGCCTCGGGTCTCGCCAGTCTGGTGTAGGAGTTAGGTGCGCGGACTCTAATCTGGGAGGACCGGGTTTGATTCCCCACTCTTCCTCCACTTGCGGCTGCTGGTGTGACCTTGGGTCAGCTGGAAGTTCTCTCAGAGCTGTTCTCTGAAGGACAGTCCTCGGAAGAGCTCTCTCAGCCCCACCCGCCTCACAGGGTGTCTGTTGTGGGGAGGGGGAAAGGAGATTGTAAGCCGCTAAGACTCCTTGGGGTGGGGTATAAATCCAATCTCTTCTCCTTCGCTGACTTTTTAAAGTTATCAGTAGGCTTGGGGGTGGGGGTTTAGAAGAAGAGAAGAAGAGATTGGATTTAAACCCCACCCTCCACTACCCGAAGGAGTCTCAGAGCGGCTTTCAAACTCCTTTCCCTTCCCCTCCCCACAACAGGCACCCCGTGAGGCGGGTGGGGCTGAGAGAGCCCTTTTGAGAACTGCTATTGAGAGAACAGCTCTGAGAGAATTTGTGACTGACCCAGGTTCACGCCAGCAGCTGCATGTGGAGGAGTGGGGAATCGAACCCGGTTCTCCCAGATTAGAGCTCGCTGCTCTTAAACTGCTCAGAGACTCCTTCGGGTAGTGAAGGGCGGGGCATAAATCCAATCTCTTTTCTTCTTCTTCTGCATGCCAAGCAGAGGCTCTGCCATTGAGCCAGAGTCCTTCCCACAGTTCCGCTCTGCTCTTCTGTCCCAAGGGACGTGAAGACGACAAGCTCACCCCTCTCTCAGTTCATCCTCATCAGCCGATATACTGCCTCTGAAGGTGGAGGTTCTATTTAGGGAACAATGCCTAACAGATCCACGGATTTGCCTAATCCTCTCTTTTTAAAACAAAGGCGATGCGAATCACCGTGCCTTGTGGCAGTGAGTTCCACAGACTAACCACAAACAGTGTAATGAAACGCTTCCTCTCTTTCTGACTTGAATCCACCGGCCTGTTGTAGCGTGATCGGTCATTAACCTCTACATTAGGGCTGCCAGCTTCCAAGTGGCTGCAACCCAGAGAGAGAGATCACGGGATGGAAGTTGAAAGGAAGCGAAAGAACCATTGATGCATAATGCCAGAAGAAAAAGTTCTTCACAGACTTATAAGTCCTTTTCCAATATCCAGTTTACCAGGAGCAATTCAAACACCATCAGCACCACAACGGACCATGCATATCACATCTCGTTTCATATACAGACTTTGTCAGAGTGGGTTGAAATTCCTATATAACTTTTTTTCCAAAGTAGTTTTATTCATTTTTCAATGACAACAATATTGAGTAAGATAGGCATGTATATATAGTTTACACATACATTTGGTGCTCTATACATTCTCATTTGCAATGTAGTATGTTCATTTCCATACAGTCGTACTATATACTATATAATTTTAATCTATTTGGCAAACACTGTAGTCATATCTCATAGTAACATTCCTCAAATCATCACACTAATGGATTTAAGAACATAAGAGAAGCCAATGTTGGGTCAGGCCAATGGCCCATCCAGTCCAACACTCTGTGTCACACAGGGGCCAAAAATACCAGGGGCCATCAGGAGGTCCACCAGTGGGGCCAGGACACCAGAAGCCCTCCCACTGTTGCCCCCCCCCACAAGCACCAAGAATACAGAGCATCCCTTGCCCCAGACTGAGAGTTCCCATGTTACTATGAGATATGACTTCAGCGTTTGCCAAATGGATTAAAACTATACAGGAATTTCAGCGCTACCACTCTGATAATGTCTGTATACGAAACTAGGTTTTCATAGCATTGTTGCTAAATGATATGTATAAAGGTCAGGGAGCGCAATTCCTCCTTTCCGGATTGGATGTCGTCGTATGGAAGTGCTGATCCGAGGGTGTTTTATATGACCATAGAAACGCATCGACTGGGCGCTGCCATTTCAGAAAATTCGCGCGAGGTATGGTAATTGGGAGTGCCCTGAAACCGTATAAAAACTTTGGAAGTCTGAATTATTTTACAGCGTTGATTCTATCCACCCATGACAGAAATTTAATGTCCCATTTTTTTCATCTGGTCGTGCACCTCATTCGCTATTGCAATGTGATCGTAGTGGAGTAGATCGGAAAGGTTGACTGGGATATCTATGTAATTAGCACTACTCCACTAAATAGTATAAGGGCACATTAAAGTGTATTATTAAACTGGTCTTTTTTAAATGCTTTTCTTAATGTAGCTCACCAAGCTGTTTGCACTGCTCTGTTAAACATTTGAAAATTTTAATTAACATAATTTTTTTTTTTTAAGTCTGTATACGAAACGAGACGTGACAGGCACGGTCCGTTGTGGCGCTGATGGCGTTTGAACTGCTCCTAAGTAAACTGGATATCGGAAAAGGACTGATAAGTCTGTGAAGAACTTTTTTCTTGGCATTATGCATCGCAGTTATTTCGCTTCCAGATGGCGGCTGGATAGCTCCCGCTATTAAAACTGACCTTCGGGCGACCGAGACCAGTTCCCCTGGAGAAAATGGCTCCTTCGGAGGGTGGTCTCTGAAGGCATTGTGCCCTCTTGAGATCTCTTTCCTCCCCAAGCTCCACCCCCCCAAAAAATCTCCAGGCGCTGCCCAACCCAGAACTGGCAGCCTTACTCTCCAGATACCGCTAGACGGTCGCTCACTCTCAATTCAAGCGAGTAGTCCTCACTGCAAAACGCCAGCTTGTACGGCCGCCCCCAATTCCCCCACACACACAAACAGCTAAAACGGGCATCTGAGTATCCGTGCCTCCCCCCTGCTGACTCCACCCTGTTCTGACCCTTCGGCCCCCACGCCGCCCTCTATTTTTAAACGTCCCCCCCCCCAAAGGACGCAGCTGCAGCCGCACAATGAGAAGGAAAACCCTGAAAAACCCTCAAAAGTCCTCAGCGGCTTCGACGACAGTTCGTTTTCCAAAAGCCGGTCATTAATAGAATTCAAGCCCTGCAGATTTTGGCTCCTCTCGCAAACTGGGGGGGGGGGGAAGAGGGGAGCGCAGGGCCAGGCAAACTTGCTTATAAGATGTCCTTTTCTCTGTGCTGGAATCTGTGGGGGGGGGAGTGTGGGGGGGGGAGGCAAGGGGGGGATAAAACGGACCAGGCCTCGCCCAGCCTCCCAGCTCTCTCCCCCCACCCCCAGCCCCAAACAATAGGCAGATGTTTATCCCTATTTCGTGAAACACTCGTTATTTGGCTGATAATTACCCCGCGGGTAATGATAGTAATCAGAAATTGCTGCAAGCCTGTATTCTTCCAAGGCAGTTAATTTATTTAATTACACACTTTTGGAGCTGCATTATTTAAATGGTGATTTATTGCATGGCTAATCAATGCTATTTTATCTGGGCGACTGCCGGTGCGCGCATGTGTGCGTTGGAATGAAGCAGGGGCCGGGTCTTTTTCGAGGGGAATCGAGGGTGGCGTGTGGGGGGGGGGGAGGGGAGCGAGAGAGAGAGAGAAAGAAAGGACCAAGCGGGGGGGGGGGTGAGTCCAAAAGAAATTCCAGAGAGCCCTTGCGTTTCACTGTGCCGCTGGAGTCGTGCCGATGGAAATTCCTCTCGCAAGTTATCCGGTGGGATTTGAAGCGGGCGGGCGCAAGATCTTCTTCGAGCAGGGTTCCCCAACGTGGTGCCCATCAACGACTTTCCCCGTGCCCTCCAAGGGCTTTCTGAACGAGTAGGGTCAAATGGGGCTCCTGCCCCGTCGGCCGCTGGAAATCTGATTGGCTACACGGATCAAAGGAACTCAAGGGCAATGTTCCCTCTAAGCTGTGGGGTCCTGTGAGCAAAAATTCTACTTTCCGAGCTGCTGGCAGTTGTGAGCGGGCGATTGGTTGTGAGCGGGCGATTTGGCTGCCGCATAAATCACGCTTGCTCTGGAGCCACCCTTTCCTGAGCTAAGGCAAAAATGTGTGAGCCAGAAGCTAAAAAAACTCGTGAGCTAGCTCACACTAACTCAGCTTAGAGGGAACACTGCTCACGTGTCGTTTTTATTCTCTCAATGCTGTCCCAGAGTATTTTTAAAAAATTTAGTCCTCTTATTCCCTGCACCTTGGGCCTCATCTATGTCCATCTGTGTGGGGCTGGCTCCGCCTACTGTGGCGGCCATTTTATAGCTGCACCCACCCCCCCGTGTCAGGTTCCCAGAGGTCCCTACAGGCTAAAAAGATTGGGGACCCCTGGTCTTAAAGCATCGTTCCAACCTTCCGGCCTCTTGGTGGTGGGGGGTGGGGAGCTGTTCTTTGGAGTCATCAGTGCTGTGGTTTTCACTGTCCGTGTAAGGCCACAGCTTTGGGAAAATATACAGAAAATGAAATCGCCTTTGAGAATTCAGTTTCTTTCTTTCTTTCTTTCTTTCTTTCTTTCTTTCTCTCTCTCTCTCTCTCTCTCTCTCTCTCTCTCTCTCTTTCAAAAAAAGGCCAAGTTTCTAGTCCCCTCAGCTGTGGAAGCCAAGGTTGGTAGTTCCATGGCCGTTGAAGGCCAAGAGGCCAACGGACGCGGGCAGCTTCAGAGACGCACGTGGCTTCATGACTCCTTCCCTGACCGGTGGCAACAGAATAAAGTATGTGAAATAGCGACCGTTATTCAAACATGAGTGTCTGACAGACAACGGCAAAAGAATTCTGACTTCAGTGGTACGAAATTCAAACTGTTGTCACAAAATTTCAGCTGTTTTCTTAAAAAAAAAAAAGAAGAAGTAGCAGCAGCAGCAGCCCAGGACGTACCAAAGGCCACAGTCCCGACGGGTAGCTCTTATTTATCTATTTATTTTTCTCATTTATTTATTTATTTTTCACATTTATATTCCGCCCTCCCCGCGAACGGGCTCAGGGCAGATCACAATTGGCACTTAGGCCTTACGGCATTACAATAAAACAGTAACGATAATAATAATAATTAATTAACACCATAAAACACCATAAAAACACCATTAAAACAATATACGTCAGGTTGTACAGTCCCAATACTGGTGTCGCTGAAATCCTTCTGTCCCAAAGCCTCAGAACTATATTACTACTACTGCTACTACTACTACTATTATTATTATTTGTATCCCTCTTTTCTCCCTGATGAGACTCAAAGTGGCTTTTCACATTATTTCCCCCCCACACAAAATTAATTCTCACAGCAACACCCTTGTGAGGTAGCGTAGGCTGAGGGACTGTGACGGGCCAAGGTCACCAGGTAGACATCCGCAGCCGAGCGAGGGATTCGAACCTGGCTGTCCCAGCTCCTAGTATGACGCCCTAACCCCTACGCTCACCCACCTAGCGCAGCCGAATCTAGCTATCACCCCTCTCCCTTCCGCGGCACAGCCCGCATCTACCTGTCGGGACGGTGCCCTGTGCCGTAACCACAATTCACACCACGAGCCACTTACTTTTGGCGGCTGGGGAGGGTCCTTCTGCCCGTGGGGTCCAGGGCGGGTCTCCGTGGCTGGCGAAGTCTCTCATCTTGAGGTAACTGATGGTGAGGCGGACGATGGAGGCCTTGTCCAGTTGGCTGGTGATGGCGCCGGGCAAAGGCAACATCTTGGCCAGCTCGTAGAACTCAAAGTTCTCCTTGCCCCGGCGAGAGCGGGCTGCATTGCGGGATTTCTCCTTACGCAGGGCCTGGAGGCTGGGAACAGAGGAGAGCCGGGCAGAGGGAGGAGAAATCAGGCCTGGGCCGTTTGGCTCAACGTGCGTGGCATCAACAGCCCCCTCTTCATTCGCTTATTGCCTTCGTATCCCACCCGGCCCCCTTAGAGATCTCAGAGTGGTGTGTTCTCTCCACCTGACCTACCTCACAACCACCCTGTGAAGTAGGTCAGGTGAAGAGAACACAACTGGCCAAAGTCACTCGGTGAGTTTCGCAGCTGAGCCGGGATTTCCAATCCTCCTGCTTCTAGGGTTTGTTTTTGTAGAAAAAACCCAGTAGAAACTTATTAGCATAATAGGCCACACCCAAAAGCAGAAACTCATTAGCATATTAGGCCACACCCTGACAACAGAGCTTGTTAGCATATTAGGCCACACCCCCATGGCTTCCCTTGGCTTGCCCGGGCAAGCCCCCTCTTGAAGGGAAGGGAAGGCAGTTGCCAAGAAAGGAAGGCAGTTGCTGGGGGGTCGCTCTCCAGGCCTCCCCCCTGTAGCCACGCACACAGAGGTTTTGGCTGTCGTGGGTGTGGCCAACTCTGAAGCCAGCCGGAACTCCGTTCCTGTGCGTTCCCGCCCCAAAATAGCCCTGCCTGCTTCTAATCTGGCGTGCTAGCCACAAACACCACAGAGGATCTGGTTTGTGTGAGAGGCCTGTCCATGAGGGGGAGGGCAATATCACAGTGGCAACTTCGACAAGAGAGGAAAGCCCGAGAGAGGCATTGTAGCTGTTTTAGAGCGAGGGCCACCTTTTCACGAGGCAGCCACTAAAAGTACAGAACACGGCAGGCCGTACAGGCCCATAGCCAGGATATTTTTGTGCAGGAGGCATTTAAATGTTAAAGGGGGCAGTTAAAGAACAGTTAATTAAATTAATCTGAAGGCCTGTCTTTAAAGGGGGAGGCTCTGAGCCTGTTTCTAGCCCTTCCTTTCAAGGGACCGGGCAGCAAGCACATCATTTCCTAGGAAAGAACAGCTCAGAGGGCATTTAATTGCCTTCTGAGTCCCCTTCCCCCACGTTTCTGTCATTCCCCAGGATGCATAACACAGAATTATTCTGGAGGCCATTTTTATAAAGGGCGCAGGGCTGTAGGATTATTTGGAAAGATGACTTTGGCAAAGGGACAAAACTGGACTACGGCAGCGTTTACTGCATGCATCAGGGGTCCCCAACGTTGTGCCCATGGGAGCCGGGGTGCCCGCTGATACCTTTCTGGGCACCCACCCAGTGTTTTCAGAAAGTCGGTGGAGTCAAGTGGGACTCTTGCCCGGCAGGGCTTCTGATTGGCTGCGCAGATTAGGGTCACACTGTTTCGGCAGCAGCTGAATTGGTTTTGTTCCCTCCCACTCCTCTTTCTCAGTGTATTTGTAAACCACTCCCCCGTTCTCCCCTGCACACTGCCTCTGTGCGACTGGCTCCGCCTCCTGCGGCAGCCATTTTGTGGTCAGCTGACCCCCCTCTATCGGAATCCCAAAGATGCCCACAGGCTCAAAATGGCTGGAAACTTCTGGCAGGCATTATTTTCGTTTCGACTGCGTTGTTTCCAACGCTCCCTCTAAGCTGTGGAGCCTTGCGAGCAAAAAATTCTCCCTTGTGAGCTCCCGGCATTACAGTTGTGAGCCGCGATTTGGCTGTGGCATAAATTAATTGGCTCTGGAGCCCTCCTCCCTGGGCTAAGACACAAACTGTGTGAGCTGGAGGCTAAAAAACTGTGAGCTAGCTCACACCAACTCAGCTTAGAGGGGACACTGTTTCCTAATTTTGCTAATCCTTTTTTTCCCCTCATTTCTTACACTGCCCTTTATACTGTTTTATTACACTTGTCTTCTAACTTCGGAACCCAATGTTACTGCAGTGTTTGTTGCTCTCTGGAAGTATTTGAAGGGCTGTTTCTTAGCGGAGGGCAGGGAGCGGTTCCTCTTGGCAGCAGAGGAGAGGACTTGCAAGAAGGGGTTTAAATTACGGGCGGGAAGGTGCCGGCTGGATCTCAGGAAAAACTTTTTAACAGTAAGAGTAGTTCAGCCATAGAATCAGCTGCCCAGGGAGGTGGTGAGCTCCCCCCCCGCCACTGGCAGTCTTTAAGCAGCAGCTGGACAAACATGTGTCAGGGATGCTCCAGGCTGATCCTGCACTGAGCCGGGGGTTAGACTAGATGCCCTCTATGGCCCCTTCCAACTCTGTGATTCTCACAGTGGTCCGACTACATTGCTAGGTTTTGTAATCCACCTTGAGCCTTAACCAGAAAGGTGGACTGCAGGGGAACGACTAAACTGAAGGTAAAAGAATGGAGAGTCCAGCTGCATTGAAATGAAGCAGAAACCAACCCTCTGGGGGCGGGGGAGAGGAACTCCACGCAACCCGTGATTCAGTCCTTTGGACACACATCTGAAGGCCACGGTGATCTAAAATGTGTGGTTCGATTTTAATTGTTCTATCTAGGGTATGTTTTTATTCATATCGTCCATCGCCCAGAGACCCTGCAGTAGCAAGGATCGGGTGATTAATAAATTTAATAAAACAATAATAAAATAATAACCATAACTCCTGTTCCCAGGGATATCTCTATGGGACTGCTGGCCATATGTGCATTTCAACCGAATCAACTAATTAATCCGTTTAATTCAGTGCTTATTTTAGCCGATGTGGGCGGAGTTGCAGATTCACTGAACAAAAGAAGTAAAAAAGCTGGGATTTGACAAAATCTGGAAGTATCTGGGGTGAAAAAGCCCAATGAGAAGGGTTTGGAAATGCCTCTCTCCAAAAGAGAGAAGATGGGGGGACACCTCCCCGGTCCGGTCCTCCAACCACCCTACCCCTCCGGCTCTCGACTGTGATGACAGAGGGGGCGCCGCCAGCGGCCCCATCTTACCAGGGCACGGGCTGATTCTTCACCAACAAGCCCTGCAGGAAGTCCCACTCCACGCTGACGCACTTCACTTCGCTGCCGTAAAGAGCTGCCATCTCGGCGCCGGGAGCATCCGACTCTGGGCCCGCCTCAAAGGGGTGGCGGATCACCGGCCGCCTTCAGAGAAGACCCCCGTCTCCTGCAAAGGGGAAGAGAGGTCAGCAAAGCAGTTCCTCCCCCTCCATCTTCTATTCCCCCACCCCCCCACCCCTAGTTTCCGGCCCAATTCCTATCTATAAAGGAGCTCCTTGGAAAACTCCAAAAGCCTGCCAAGAAAGAAACGTCCTCCTGGCTCTGTTAAGAGAGCCAACCAGATGGAGGATATTTCCCAGTAGGAGAGAATTAAAAAGCAGAAGGGGGACAAGTGAGGATTGGGACTGTTGCGTATTGTAATAAATATGCCTGAGCTTCCAATCTAGGCTGGTCTCTCCTAAAGAGAACATTCTGATTGGCTGCTCTGCGCAGCAGACCAATCAGAGTAGATAGAGATGTTCTGGAGGGAACTAAAACCATTGGCCGTTATCTATGATGTCTCATTGGTTGTTAGCTTATTTAGGGGGCGTGGTTAGCATAGCCCGGAAAGTTTAAAAGAGAGCCTGTTGCTCGCCTGTGTTGTGTTGGTTTACTGTCATGTTTGAATAAAGAGCTGACTGACATCTCGTGCTTAACAGGGACCATGGGACAAGTCTGAGTTGGGGGTAGACCTCCCCCCAGCACAACATTTCTCCGACCTCGGTTGCCGCTACTGGCTTATAGGATGCCGTCTACCTCCTTGTAGGACCAAGGGCAGTTGGTGTGTGTGTGTGCTGAAGCAGGAAAGGCCGGGGGGCTCAGAACACATACAGTGGCCTTATCCCAAGTCAGACTCTTGGTCTTTCAAGGTCAGTATTGCCTGTTCAGAATAGCAGTGGCTCTCCAGGGTCTCAGGCTGCAGTCCTATAATCTGATCGATTTTAACTGGAGATGCCGAGGATTGAACCTGGGACCATCTGCATGCCGAGCAGACGCTCTGCCACTGAGCTACGGCAACACTTCGTGGCTCTCCAGGGCCTCAGGCGGAGGTCTTTCCCATCCCCTCCTGCCTGGTCCTTTTAACTGGAGATGCCGGGGACTGAACCTGGGACCTTCTGCCTGCCAAGCAGAGGCTCTGCCACTGAGCCACAGCCCCACTTCATGGCTCTCCAGGGTCTCAGGCAGAGGTCTTTCCCATCCCATCCTTCCTGGTCCTTTTAACTGGAAATGTCAGGGATTGAATTGTCTATGGTGATGTATTCTCTACTCTTAATATTGTCTGCTCAGGCTGGCAGCCGCTCTCCAAGGTCTCACCCAAAGGTCTTTCTCATCACCTCCTGCCTGGTCCTTTTAACTAAAGATACCAGGGATTGAACCTGTGACCTTCTGCCTGCCAAGCAGATGCTCTCCCACTGAACCACAGCCCCACTTCATGGCTCTCCAGGGTCTCAGGTGGAGGTCTTTCCCATCACCTCCTGCCTGGTCCTTTTAACTAAAGATACCAGGGATTGAACCTGTGACCTTCTGCCTGCCAAGCAGATGCTCTCCCACTGAACCACAGCCCCACTTCATGGCTCTCCAGGGTCTCAGGCGGAGGTCTTTCCCATCACCTCCTGCCTGGTCCTTTTAACTGAAGATACCAGGGATTGAACCTGTGACCTTCTGCCTGCCAAGCAGATGCTCTCCCACTGAGCCACAGCCCCACTTCATGGCTCTCCAGGGTCTCAGGTGGAGGTCTTTCCCATCACCTCCTGCCTGGTCCTTTTAACTGAAGATACCAGGGATTGAACCTGTGACCTTCTGCATGCCAAGCAGAGACTCTGCCGCTGAGCCACAGCCCCACTTCATGGCTCTCCAGGGTCTCAGGCGGAGGTCTTTCCCATCACCTCCTGCCTGGTCCTTTTAACTGAAGATACCAGGGATTGAACCTGTGACCTTCTGCATGCCAAGCAGATGCTCTCCCACTGAGCCACAGCCCCACCATGGCTCTCCAGGGTCTCAGGTGGAGGTCTTTCCCATCCCCTCCTGCCTGGTCCTTTTAAGCGGAGATGCCGGGGATTGAACCTGGGACCTTCTGTGTGCCAAGCAGAGGCTCCCCCCAAGATGCAGACCACAATTTTTGTATTCAGTCCACAACGTTATCCATTTGCTAGAACAAGTGAGCTGGATACCTTTGCAAGGCTAAGTGGCGAATGTCCTTGGGGACTCCCGCCCTGGGTGCGGAGAACACCCATAAACTGGATTGCCCAGGATGTTCTGGTGTAGTGGTTAAGTGTGCGGACTCCTCTAATCTGGGAGGATGGTGTTTGATTCCCCACTCCTCCACATGCAGCTGCTGGTGGCCTTGGTTCAGTCACAAGTTCTCTCGGAGCTGTTCTCTCAAGGGCAGTCCTCGAAAGAGCTCTCTTAGCCCCCCCCCCACCTCACAGGGTGTCTGTTCTGGGGATGGGAAGGGAAAGGAGATTGGAAGCCGCTCAGAGTGAAGGGCGGGGTATAAATCCAACCTCTTCTTCTTCAAAGTTGGGGGAGGGGCCGAGCTGGTCTTTGGATGCCTTTTGGCTTTCCATCCACGCATCTCTGTGGTCTGATCAAAGGGAGGCATGGGGGGGCAGCGTTTCCCCCACCTGCATGCCCTTCTCGGCACCTTGGCATGCCGTTCGTTTGGCTTCGCTCATCTTTTGCGCACAATTTCCTGCAATCAATTCCAGGATTTCATGAGCAGAAACCAGAAGCAGCCGAGGAGAAAACGCGGCCTGAGAGCCAAGCGGGGCCTCCCGAGGGGAGGGGCACCTGCGGACTCCCCCCCAAAAAACAGCTATCATTGCCCTGCGCCTCTCACGCCTCCATCCTGACTCAGGAAGCTGGGACAATCCCATGGAGGAGGAGGAGGAGGAGGAGGAGGGAGGAAGAAGGAGGAGGAAGAAGAAGGAGGAGGAGGCAGAGGAAGAAGAAGAAGAGGAAGAAGAGGAAGAGGAAGAAGAGGAAGAAGAAGAAGAGGAGGAAGAGGAGGAAGAGGAAGAAGCAGAGGAGGAGGAGGAGGAGAAAGAAGAAGAAGAAGAGGAAGAAGAGGAGGAGGAGGAAGAAGAGGAGGAAGAGGAGAAGAAGAGGAAGATGAAGAAGAGGAGGAGAAAGAAAAAGAGGAGGAACAAGAAGAGGAGGAGGAGGAAGAGGAAGAAGAGGAAGAAGAAGAGGAGGAAGAAGAAGAGGAGGAGGAGGAGAAAGAAGAAGAAGAGGAAGAAGAGGAGAAGGAGAAGAAGAGGAGGAGGAGGAGGAAGAAGAGGAAGATGAAGAAGAGGAGGAGAAAGAAGAGGAAGAAGAAGAGGAGGAGGAGGAAGAGGAGGAAGAAGAGGAGGAGGAGGGAGGAGGAGGAAGAGGAGGAGGAAAAAGAAGAGGAAGAAGAGGAGGAGGAGAATGGATTTATACCCCTTCACTACCTGAAGGAGTCTCAGAGCCGCTTCCAATCTCCTTTTTCCCTTCCCCTCCCCACAACAGACACCTTGTGAGGCAGGTGGGGCTGAGAGAGCTCTTTTGAGGACTGCTCCTGAGAGAACAGCTTTGAGGGAACTTGTGACTGACGCAGGGTCACACCAGCAACTGCAAGTGGAGGACTGGGGAAATCAAACCTGGTTCTCCTAGATTAGAGTCTGCGCTCTTAACGACTGCACCAAACTGGCTAAGTTGGGGGGGGGGAGGCCCATAGTCAGAATTTTGTGGCTTGCGGGGCATTTTCTTTCCTTGTGGGGCTGCCATTTTTTGCTGCTGTCGTGCGCCTTTTAAAAACTGAAGGAGTCTCAGAGCGGCTTACAGTCCTTTTCCCCTCCCCTCCCCGCAACAGACACCCTGTGAGGTGGGTGGGGCTGAGAGAGCTCTCTTGGGAACTGCCCTTGAGAGAACAGCTCTGAACGAACTTGTGACTGACCCAAGGTCACACCAGCAGCTGCATGTGGAGGAGTGGGGAAATCAAACCCAGTCCTCCCCGATTAGAGACCGCGCTCCTAACCCCGACACCAGTCGGGCTCCCTTACACTTGCAAGAGTTTCCATTGGAACCTGGGCTCAGTCCTAGAATTCTCTCGAGCGCCAAGCTTCGTGCCTGGAGGAAGAGGAGGAGGACGACGAGAATAAGAAAATATCCGGAGCGCCTCTCTCTCTCTCTCTCTCTCTCTCTCTCAACCCAGACACTTGCGTCTGGAAGGCTGGTCCAGAGAACGCCGCTTTTGGAAAGGTCATATTATCGATAGATTGAGGAGTCTGTGTGCTGGGAGGCTGGCAGAAGCCGCGGTCGAGAGGCGCCAGGTCAGGTTCGCACATCACAAAGAGCAAGTTTAATAAGGGCCCCGCGAAAGCCTTCTGAGCAAACAAACTTCAATGCAGGCTGCAGGCGGAAAACAGAAAGCGGGGCAGGGAGGAAATCAACTTTCACGCTCCGTTCCTTTCAAATCCTCCAGCCTGTTCCCCCTCCCCACCTGCTCCCCCCCCCGGCCCATAGCTACTGAGGGGCTTTGGGGGGCTCTGCCCCCTTTCTTAAAGGGACAGCCCCACAAGATGTTTCCTCAAAAATCCTTTTAGAAAATATTTTTAAACATTTTTAAAAGGCAAAGACCGGCAGCCCCACCAGGAAAAAAAAATTGCCCCACAAGCCACAACATTTTGGCTACGGGCCTGCCCCCCCAACTTAGCCAGTTTGGTGTAGTGGTTAAGAGCACGGACCCTACCCTGGGAGAACCGGGTTTGCTTCCCCACTCCTCCACACGCAGCAGCTGGTGTGACCTTGGGTCAGTCACAAGCTCTTTCAGAGCTGTTCTCTCATGGGCAGTCCTCGAAAGAGGTCTCTCAGCCCCACCTACCTCACAGACTGTCTGTTGTGGGGAGGGGAAGGGAAAGGGGATTGTGAGCCGCTCTGAGACTCCTTCAAGTAGTGAAGGGCAGGGTATGAATCCAATCTGTTCTTCTTCTTAGGGATAAGGTTGTGCCATACCGCATGCCCACAAAAGCAGACCCGCAAGGGAGGAGTCTAAGATCCGTTGCAGGATCAAGCGTGGACACAATCTCGCCTTTCAATTTACCATTTAAAAGAAGGCACCCAAGTTTCTAGTCCCAAAGACACAAGTCTGATTTGCAAGGCTGATAATCGATAGACGGGTCAACGGCAGCTTTGAAGCGGCGGGGCGACGACCGAAAGACGAGCTTATTTAACGCACTGTGATTCTCGGACATTAAAAAGGAAGACAATCTTCGAGACAACCTTTGCAGGTCGTTTCAACACGCTCCCCCGCGGGTTTCAATAATCTCAGAAGGGCTTTCATACCGCGACTCGAGCGGCACGCGTCACCTGCCTTGAACGGAACCAACAAGTCCCGTTCAAAGGACACATAACAGACGTGCGGCCGATTGAAAATCCTGGATTTATGTCCCCTGAAGAGGATCCCTGGCGGCCGCGAACCAAACGTGCTCTGCCACCACCTCTGCATCGGCTCCACGTCATCCGGAAGGATCCTTCCAATCCGAGTCACACACGGCTCAACAAATCCCGGCCCTTCTTAGAATACGGCACAGTGCTCGGCGCACCTGCTGTGACTTGTTTGTTAAACACTTTGCAGATAAAAAATCTCCCGCATCCGATCTGATCCCGATTTGACAACAGCAACCCGCCGGGGCTGGCCCCTGCCACTCCGTTCTGCTCCTGGGCGAATGACTTCCGGTGGTCACGGCTTGGAGACGTGGACGTGATCCTCGGGCGGTCTGGCTGGCCACCTGACCTCTGTCTTTCTCGCTTGGTTTGGGTTACTCCAACGAGCCATCCAAGGGAGGGCGTCTCGTCAAAAAGCTATTCTGAGACCGTTCCTGGGAAATACCATCCCTAGATCTTCTCCGCCCTGACAGTCGGACTTCAGAAGCTAAGTGGGGTCGGCCCAGGTTAGTACTTGGATGGGGGGCCACCGAGGAAAACCAGGGTTGGTACGCAGAGGAAGGCAAGGGCAACTTACCCCTGAATGTCTCCTCCGCCTTGAATACCCCTTGAAGCGTCGCCAAAAGTCGGGCGAAACTCGAAGGTAACTTTCCACCACCAGATCTTCCACACCCAAGAAATTATCAGCTGACATTGACTCACCCAGTAGTAGAGAGCAAGAGTCCAGGAGCACCTTAAAGACTAACAAAATCTGTGGCAGGGTCGGACTTTTCGTGAGTCACTTGCTCACCTCTTCAAATAAATCACCCAGTTCGGGTCTGATGTCCCTTTTGATCACACAAACACATGCTGAATCAGACCATCAGTCCACCAAGGTCAGTATTTCCTACTCTCCAGGGTCTCAGGCGGAGGTCTTTCACGTCACCTACTGGAGAGGCCGGGGATTGAACCTGGGACCTTCCGTATGTCAAGCAGATGCTCTACCACTGAGCCACATCCCCTCCCCTAACATATGAAGCTGCCTTATTCTGGATCAGACCCTTGGTCCCTCAAGGTCAGTATTTCCTACTCAGATTGGCAGCAGCTCTCCAGGGTCTCAGGCGGAGGTCTTTCACGTCACCTACTGGAGAGGCCGGGGACTGAACCTGGGACCTTCCATATGTCAAGCAGATGCTCTACCACTGAGCCACAACCCCTCCCCTAACATATGAAGCTGCCTTATTCCGGATCAGACCCTTGGTCCCTCAAGGTCAGTATTTCCTACTCAGACTGGCAGCAGCTCTCCAGGGTCTCAGGAGGAGGTCTTTCACATCAACTACTGGAGAGGCCGGGAATTGAACCTGGGACCTTCCGTATGTCAAGCAGATGCTCTACCACTGAGCCACAGCCCCTCTCCTAACATATGAAGCTGCCTTATTCCAGATCAGACCCTTGGTCCCTCAAGGTCAGTATCGTCTACTCGGGCTGGCAGCAGTTCTCCAGGGTCTCAGGTGGAGGTCTTTCACATCACCTCCTGCCTGGTCCTTGTAAACTGAAGATGCCAGGGATAGAGTTTGGGACCTTCTGCATTCGAAGGTCAAAGTCATTTATTACGGTATTACACCAGCACGAAACACAGAATAAAATGTACCACAGTCATTGCCCAAAATCATTACAAGTTTCAGATAAAACTATAACGAACTTTGTATAAGAAATTGCAAATGACATTCCAATAATACAGAGGGATACATTGTGAGAGAAGGATTTTAACTGTTAAGACTTAAAATTTATAAAATTATAAATATTACATTGGCTTACGTCGTACTTTATGTTTCCTTGCTTTCTTGAATGTTCGGTCGAGTTTTGCAGGCTGCTGCACAGAATTTCTTACAAAGAACAGTCACCTGTGGGTTTTCTCCCAGGAGAAGAATTTTAATATATTCCAGGTGTTCTTCCACTGAGCCACAGCCCCGTTTCATGGCTCTCCAGGGTCTCAGGTGGAGGTCTTTCCCATCACCTCCTGCCTGGTCCTTTTAACTGGAGATGCCAGGGATTGAGCCTGGGACCTTCTGCATGCCAAGCAGAGGTTCTAACCCTGAGCCACGGCCCCAGTTCATGGCTCTCCAGGGTCACAGGTGGAGGCCTTTCCCATCACCTCCTGCCTGGTCCTTTTAACTGGAGATGTTGGGGACTGAACCTGGGACCTTCTGCATGCCAAACAGATGCTCTGTCTCTGAGCTACAGCCCCACTCCATGGCTCCCCAGGGTCTCAGGTGGAGGCCTTTCCCATCCCCTCCTGCCCGGTCCTGTTAACTGGAGATGCCAGGGATTGAACCGGGGACCTTCTGCATGCCAAGCGGATGCTTTCCCACTGAGCCACGGCCCCTCCCCAATCCTCTCACCATGATGATTGAGGTGATGGCCATGGGTGGTTCCCTGCACGGGGTGTGTGCCCTCCTACAGATGGGGGCTGTACTTCCCTCCTAGAACCAGCTCCTGGATTCTGCGGCAACCGCAGCAGCTCGGGAATGCCTCTTCCTGCTTCATCCGGAGCGTCACTTGAACCATCTCTTCTCCTCAGTAATGCTTTGGGAACGTCTAGGCTGGACTACTGCAACATGTTCTATGCGGGTCTGCCCTTGAAGACCATTTGCAAACGGCAGTCAGCCAAAAATATTGAGGCCGGAGTTTTAACTGGCATTACAGAACTCGGAAAGGTTGTTTCCAGACCCAGCTGAGGGTACTTGGCCTTGCCCTTTAAACTGAGCACAGGACGGAAGACTGTGTATCCTGCTTCATGCATCAAGGCCTTGAGCATGCCGACTTGCCTTGTTCAGAGTCGGACTACTAACTCTCTGAGCTCAGATAACGTCTGGCGCCCCTCCCCTGTCCTTTGCACCGGGAGATGTCAGGGAACTCTGCACGCAGCACAGATGCTCCGCCGAGTCTCAACTCCTCTTCCCAGGTGGCTTTTCTCTGTGCATGCCCACCACCTGCAGCGCCGTGGGAACGGCCACAAGTCTCCGAGGCTTCTCAGAGGCGGTACTCTTGTTTGCAGATCTCTTGCTCCAAGGGAGTTTGTTTGCCTCCCTGCAGGATTTTACAAAGCTTTATCACAGAGGGTTTGTACTCAGTGGCTGGGGAAGCGATTCAACAGCAGGAAGCCCCAACAGCGGCAGAAGTACAATCTTGGGCAGGGGGGCAGATTTTCCCACACTTTATCAGCCATGTGCAAATGGGCATCTACCAAAGACACGCACAATGTTGGCCACAAGATCCCTCGACACCCCCCCGCCCCCCGCCGGTAACCGATAACGGTAGGATGCCCCTCCCCCTTCAACCACAGCCAGCAATTCCCTGCAGAAAAATCCCTTCGCCGGCGGCCGCCGACTGAATTTTAATTTTCAACTTGGAAGCGGATGGTTGTTTAATCCCGGCCTGGCTGTCTTTAAAATTTCGGACGCGCTCGGGTTTGTACAACGGCAGCATTTAAAAAAAATATACAAATGATTTTTTTTTTTACAGCGCGCTGTCCAGAGAGGGTTCTGCTCATCAGTAACCCAGAAGGAAACGCGAAACATTCAAAAACAGAAGCCGCATAACCCTGCCGAAATGACGTGAGACCATGCGCAATTCTTTGAGTTTTCTCGAATCCTACATCGGGGTTGGACGTTCAAAGGACAGTTAAATGAGGACAGATAACCAGGTGGCGGATAGATAGGTGCTCTCATACTGATTTTGGAGAAACACCATGCGCAAAGATTATTCGACGTTCATGACTAGGGCAGGAGGAGAGCTTCCAAGATGCTCTATAGCAAACCCCCCCCGCCCCCGCAATTTGTGACCCAAGGGGAGGAAAAAGAAAGGAAGGAAGGAAGACACAGGCCGAAAACTCTTACCATGGCAGCGCCAGGAAGCCGAGCGCAAAAAAAGAATCACGCTAAAATGCCACTAATTGCACAAAAATATTAGCATAAACTATGACACAAATTTAGCTCAATTATCCCCAACTCCCTTGCCGGAGTTATAATTAAAATCTCCTAGAGCGCAGAGCAAATCCAGAGGAAGAAACCTTCCTTTAAAAAAAAACAAAACAAAAACTGCTCAAATTTCTGTCAAGTTCCTCACGACAGCACACAAAAGGGCCGAGAGGGGTGTTAGGCCCGCATCTGGGAGATGCGAATTCGAATCCCAGCCTCCGATTCACCAAACAAGTCACCGGCTCTCAATCTCCGTTTTCCTTCTATGGCAATGAAGAAAACAGTGACCCGTGATTTTCACAACAGAAAGGCTTTTAGTATTATTATTATTATTATTTAAAACATGTTTAGGCCGCCTTTCCACCCGATCAGGGTCCCCAAGGTGGTGAGCATAAAAAAATTAAAACATGAACCAAACTTGGGACGCCGGTAGCAAGGTGAATACACTTTTCGTACCTCCGGCCTCTGGAAGAAACGACAGGCCGTGAGGCTGGATTAACGGTGAGGAAATGGATGCAGGGAGACCTGACTTCACTCTCGTGGCCCATCCTGCAACCTCGGTGCAGCTGTCTCTCTCCTCTCTCTCTCTCTCTCTCTCTCTCTCTCTCTCTCTCTCTCTCTCTCTCCACCTAGCCTACCTCACAGGGGTGTCGCGAGGGTAAAATGAGGAACAGAGAACCCTCCCGAGCTCCTTGGAAGGAAAGGCGCGAGAACGATGTGACAGATGGACAGGCAGAGCAGCGATTCCTGATAGGCAGCATTTCTAAAGAAAAACACGCCAGAGGTAAAGCCCAGCCTTTCTCCCCCTTCGAAACAGAATTCATAATCATTTCTTGGCTCTTGAATGCTCGTAGCTCCTGGGCCACTACTAAGCTTGGCAGGTGACTACACCTGCTGACTGCCAGCTACCAGTCAGCCTGGGGCCATCCCTAGGGGACTTGTCTCAACAAAGGCAGTGAGTTCCCCACAGCCCAGGCTGACTCCGACATCAGCTGGCCATGCAAATGCCCCCCAAGTCCCACCCACACAAAAGCTGCAGTTTTTTAACACACGTTCACGCCAAGCAGTGGCACAAACACTCAGGTAGGCCAGGAGGAGAGCAACATAAGAACATCAGAAGAGCCCTGCTGGATCAGACCTCTGGTCCCTCTAGTCCAGCATCCTGCCTCACAAAATGGCCAACCAGTCCCTCTGGAGGGCCAACAACAGGGCGTAGAGGCTGAGGCCTTCCCCTGAGAGGAACACCAGAAGAGCCCTGCTGAGTCAGACCAGTGAGGGTCCATCTAGTCCAGCATCCTGCCTCACAAAATGGCCAACCAGTCCCTCTGGAGGGCCAACAACAGGGCGTAGAGGCTGAGGCCTTCCCCTGAGAGGAACACCAGAAGAGCCCTGCTGAGTCAGACCAGTGGTCCCTCTAGTCCAGCATCCTGCCTCACAAAATGGCCAACCAGTCCCTCTGGAGGGCCAACAACAGGGCGTAGGGGCCGAGGCCTTCCCCTGAGAGGAACACCAGAAGAGCCCTGCTGAGTCAGACCAGTGGTCCCTCTAGTCCAGCATCCTGCCTCACAAAATGGCCAACCAGTCCCTCTGGAGGGCCAACAACAGGGCGTAGGGGCCGAGGCCTTCCCCTGAGAGGAACACCAGAAGAGCCCTGCTGGGTCAGACCAGTGAGGGTCCATCTAGTCCAGCATCCTGCCTCACAAAATGGCCAACCAGTCCCTCCGGAGGGCCAACAACAGGGCAGAGAGGCCGAGGCCTTCCCCTGAGAGGAACATCAGAAGAGCCCTGCTGAGTCAGACCAGGGGTCCCTCTAGTCCAGCATCCTGCCTCACAAAATGGCCAACCAGTCCCTCCGGAGGGCCAACAACAGGGCAGAGAGGCCGAGGCCTTCCCCTGAGAGGAACATCAGAAGAGCCCTGCTGAGTCAGACCAGGGGTCCCTCTAGTCCAGCATCCTGCCTCACAAAATGGCCAACCAGTCCCTCTGGAGGGCCAACAACAGGGCGTAGGGGCCGAGGCCTTCCCCTGAGAGGAACACCAGAAGAGCCCTGCTGAGTCAGACCAGTGGTCCCTCTAGTCCAGCATCCTGCCTCACAAAATGGCCAACCAGTCCCTCTGGAGGGCCAACAACAGGGCGTAGGGGCCGAGGCCTTCCCCTGAGAGGAACACCAGAAGAGCCCTGCTGGGTCAGACCAGTGAGGGTCCATCTAGTCCAGCATCCTGCCTCACAAAATGGCCAACCAGTCCCTCTGGAGAGCCAACAACAGGGCGTAGGGGCCGAGGCCTTCCTCTGAGAGGAACATCAGAAGAGCCCTGCTGGATCAGACCTCTGGTCCCTCTAGTCCAGCATCCTGCCTCACAAAATGGCCAACCAGTCCCTCCGGAGGGCCAACAACAGGGCAGAGAGGCCGAGGCCTTCCCCTGAGAGGAACATCAGAAGAGCCCTGCTGAGTCAGACCAGGGGTCCCTCTAGTCCAGCATCCTGCCTCACAAAATGGCCAACCAGTCCCTCTGGAGGGCCAACAACAGGGCGTAGAGGCTGAGGCCTTCCCCTGAGAGGAACACCAGAAGAGCCCTGCTGAGTCAGACCATGGTCCCTCTAGTCCAGCATCCTGCCTCACAAAATGGCCAACCAGTCCCTCTGGAGGGCCAACAACAGGGCGTAGGGGCCGAGGCCTTCCCCTGAGAGGAACACCAGAAGAGCCCTGCTGGGTCAGACCAGTGAGGGTCCATCTAGTCCAGCATCCTGCCTCACAAAATGGCCAACCAGTCCCTCTGGAGGGCCAACAACAGGGCGTAGGGGCCGAGGCCTTCCCCTGAGAGGAACACCAGAAGAGCCCTGCTGGGTCAGACCAGTGAGGGTCCATCTAGTCCAGCATCCTGCCTCACAAAATGGCCAACCAGTCCCTCTGGAGGGCCAACAACAGGGCGTAGGGGCCGAGGCCTTCCCCTGAGAGGAACATCAGAAGAGCCCTGCTGGATCAGACCAGGGGTCCCTCTAGTCCAGCATCCTGCCTCACAAAATGGCCAACCAGTCCCTCTGGAGGGCCAACAACAGGGCAGAGAGGCCGAGGCCTTCCCCTGAGAGGAACGTCAGAAGCATGGAAGAGTGTGCAGTGGCCCACATCAATGCCGACTCCTCTGCAGAAGGTAAGATACACTGGTTTTTACTGAGGCAGAAAGACGCTTGAGAGATGAGGTCTTGTCATTCCAGTTTGTTTTGTCAATAAAGGGCTCATCAGCCATAGCTGTCTTCATCCTGTGCAGATTTCAATGGAGCCAGAAGGTGTAAGTCTTCACAGAACGGCACTGGAAGCCTCCTGTGAAATGCTTGCACTACCCCCCCCCCCAGTTAGAATAGTTTTGGGTTTGTGCTGCTTTTCTTTTTTCTTAGCATTTGGATAAAATTGTGAGATTGTTTACTTTGAATCAGACTCAAAGTTTAGAATCACAGAGTTGGAAGGGCATCAGGCATTGTGAAACTAGAAAGCAGATAGGTACGCAACAGAGTCCCAAAGGCAATAAGGAAATCCATGCTAGTGCTTTTATATGACTAGCCTCATGTGGTTCCTGCCTCTCAAAACGGCCAACCAGTTCCTCTGGAGGGCCAACAACAGGGCAGAGAGGCCTCGGCCTTCCCCTGAGGTTCCCTCCTGGCTCTGGGATCCCGAGACTTCATGCCTCTGAATGTGGAGGTTCCCCTCAGTCACCATGGCTAGTAGCCATTGACAGACTTCTCCTCCATGAATCTCTCTAATCCCTTTTTAAAGCTCTTTATCCCTGTGGCCATAACCACATCCACAGTCCGCGAATTCCCCAATCCAATCACGCTCTGTGTAAAGTAGTGTTTCCTTCCCTCCATCCTGAACCTACTGCCCATCGGCTTCACCGGATGCTCTCGAATCCTAGTCTTTCGGGAGAGTTCTCTCTGTCAACTCTCTCCACCCCGTACCTGATTTTATGAACCTCTACCTCATCCCCTGCTTAGTCATCTCCTTTCCAAACGGAAAAGTCCCGGACGCATCAACCTTTCCAACCCCCTAATCATCTTCATTGCCCTCCTCTGTACTTTCTCCATCGGCAGCTGCCTTTTACTGCCAGCAAAACTAGGAACGCATTTTGGGGGGAAGCCAGCTCCCAGGACCTAATAGCCAAGTTCCAATGACTACAATAGAGAGAGTTGTAATCTCAGCTCTCTTTCCCAAAAATTGAAGGAATGGGGGGGGAAGACCCTCCCTATTCATGCTGACTCTCTGGGAGGAGGAGGAAGAGATTGGATTTATACCCCACCCTTCACTTGGAGTCTCAGGGCAGCTTACCATCTCCTTTCCCTTCCCCTCCCCACAATAGACACCCTGTGAGGTAGTCGGGGCTGAGAGAGCTCTCTTGAGAACTGCTCGTGGGAGAACAGCTCTGAGAGAACTTGTGACTGACCCAAAGTCACACCAGCAGCTGCATGTGGAGGAGTGGGGAATCAAACTCAGTTCTCCCAGATCAGAGTCCGTGCTCTTAACCGCTACACCAAACTGGCTCACAGTAAAAAATTAGCTTATGGAACCCCTGGCCACAAGACACGGTGACAGCCGCTGGACTTCGGCCGCTCTAACGGAGGCTCAGAAAAATCCATAGAGAAAGAGAGGTCTACTAACAATTCTTATGCTAGGAGAGCTGGAGGAAACTTCTGGGTTCAAAGCGGGGTTAGTACCAGTTTTTCATGGGAGGGGACAAAGAACAGGAGAGGGGAGAAAGGTCTCAGCGTGAAGAACTCTGTGGCAGAGCACTGGCTTCGCACGCAGCACTTCCAGGCAGTGTTCCCTCTAAGCTGAGTTAGTGTGAGCTCGCTCACAGTTTTTTAGCCTCCGGCTCACACATTTTTTCGTCTTAGCTCAAGAAGGAGGGCTCCGGAGCCAGCTAATTTCTGCAGCAGCCAAACCACTCGCTCACCACATTAATGCCAGTCGCTCACAAAGGAGAATTTTTGCTCACAGGACTCCACAGCTTAGAGGGAGCATGGCTTCCAGGGCTCAATCCCGTGCGTCTCCGCTCAAAGCCACTCAAGACCAATGCTCCCTCTAAGCTGCGGAGTCTTGTGAGCAAAAATTCTACTTTGTGAGCTACTGGCATTAAAGTCGTGAGCGAGCGATTGGGCTGCTGCATAAATTAGTTTGCTCTGGAGCCCTCCTTCCTGAGCTAAGCCAAAAAATGTGTGAGCCAGAGGCTAAAAAACTGTGAGCTAGCTCACACTAACTCGGCTTAGAGGGAACACTGCTCAAGACCCTCTTCTCTGCTCAAGAACCCTGAGGAGCTCCAGCCAGAGACAAAGCCAGGGCTAGAAAGGCCAAAGATCCAACCCTGCTGACACAAACCCGTCCTACAGGCTGCCCCCCCCCCCCCGGAGATATCTGCACAACCCCCAAAAGGAAATGAGATAATGGGCTAGATGGACCACTTGCCTGGCCTTTCCCACGTAGTTTTACCCCGCCTCTCTCCAAAGGGGCGCCATACAGTGTACACGGTCCAGTCCCTCCCCCCGTTTTACCCAAGAACGACCCTGCGAGATAGGCCAAGTCGAGAAAGAGCGACTGACTCTGCACCGTGGCTGGGGTTACCACCCTCCAGTCGGTGACTCCCAGGATTACAACTGACCTCCGGGAGGCAGAGATCAGTTCACCTGAAGGAAATGGATGGGAGGCCACCAAGAATGATTCTGCGGAGGAAGGGGGCATGACACTCCCCTGAGCCCTCCCCAAACCCCACCCTCCTCGGGCTCCACCCCCAAAAATCTCCAGGTATTTCCCCACCCAGCACTGGCTACCCTACTCATAGCTGGAGGGACGGGGCGACCTTCGCCCCTGATTGTGGGCTTCTAGGAGGCAATGGCCTGGCCCCTTTGGGCAAAGGGATGCTAAATTAGGTTGCCAGAGGCAGAGGCTGAAACAGGCCAAAAGACTCTCTCGCTCAGCCTCAGTGGAGCTCCACTTGGGGAGGGTGTGTGGAAATTTTCAAGGATTACGAGGGCAATGATTATGGCTGTTGGTATGGAGGCAGGGGAGGAGAGGAAGCCCAGTCTGGGAAGCTAAGCTGGATCGGTACTTGGAAGGGAGGCCACCAAGGAAGGCTCTGCAGAGGAAGGCAAGGGCCAACCACCTCTGCTTCTCACTTGGCTCAAAAAGGCCTGTGCTGTGGTGGCCATAAGTTGGAAGCTAAGCAGGGTCAGTACTTGGAAGGCTCTGCAGAGGAAGGCAATGGAAAACCATCTCTGCTTCTTTGCTGCCTTGAAAGCTCCTTGCTGGGGTGGCCATAAGTTGGAAGCTAAGCAGGGTCAATACTTGGGAGGGAGACCACCAAGGAAGGCTCTGCAGAGGAAGGCAAGGGCCAACCACCTCTGCTTCTCACTTGCCTCGGAAGCCCCTTGCTGGGGAGTCCATAAGTTGGAAGCTAAGCAGGGTCAGTACTTGGAAGGGAGACCACCAAGGAAGGCTCTGCAGAGGAAGGCAATGGACAACCACCTCTGCTTCTCGCTTGCCTTGAAAGCTCCTTGCTGGGGTGGCCATAAGTTGGAAGCTAAGCAGGGTCAGTACTTGGATGGGAGCCCAACAAGAACAACTCTGCAGAGGAAGGCGATGGCAAACCACCTCTGCGTCTCACTTGCTTTGAAAGCCCCTTGCTGGGGAGGCCATAAGTTGGAAGCTAAGCAGGGTCGGTGCTTGGAAGGCTCTGCAGAGGAAGGCCATGGCAAACCACCTCTGCTTCTCACTGGCCTTGAAAGCCCCTTGCTGGGGTGGCCATATCTTGGAAGCTCAGCAGGGTTAGTATTTGGAAGAGAGACCACCAAGGAAAGCTCTACAGAGGAAGGTGATGGCAAACCACGCCTGCTTCTCCCTTACCTTGAATGCCCCTTGCTGGGGTGACCATAAGTTGGAAGCTCAGCAGGGTCGGTACTTGGATAGAGAGACCACCAAGGAAGGCTCTGCAGAGGAAGGCAAGGGCCAACCACCTCTGCTTCTCGCTTGCCTCGAAAGCCCCTTGCAGGGTTGGCCAGAAGCTGGAAGCAAAGCAAGGTAGGTACTTGGATAGAAGACCTCCAAGGAAGGCTCTGCAGAGGAAGGCAAGGGCCAACCACCTCCGCTTCTCACTTGCCTTGAAAGCCCCTTGCTGGGGTGGCCATGAGTTGGAAGCTAAGCAGGGTCAGTACTTGGAAAGGAGAACTCCAAGGAAGGCTCTGCAGGGGAAGGCAAGGACAAACCCCCTCTGCTTCTTTCTTGTCTTGCAAGCCCCTTGCTGGTGTGGCCATAAGTTGGAAGCTCAGCAGGGTCAGTACTTGGATAGAGAGACCACCAAGGAAGGCTCTGCAGAGGAAGGCAGTAGCCCACTACCTCTGCCTCTCCCTCGCTTTGAAAACCCCTTGCTGGGGTCTCCGTAAGCCGGCTGCGACTTGACGGCCCCTACAAACCTACCGAGGCTGACTTGCTACGAGCCCAGGGCCTTCCCAGCCGGAGACCCGTCCTAGCACCGCCCGGCCCTGCCGGCCCATCCAACGCAGTCACCACCAGACAGAAATATTCTCTGCAGCGGACGAAAAAGTTTAAAAAACGCAAGTCTCCACCGCACCGGCATCAGACACACACACACGAAAAAAGCGACGCGCATAGACTCACCAGCAGGTGCCCCCTCCGCTGGCCGCACGTCCAAGCCCTCCCCGCCCGGGAAAGCGCGCAAGCGCCCACGCATACCGATCCGGAGGCACGCTCAACCGCACTCGCTCCCTCTCGCACATACCAATACAAGCCCCACACCTCTCGCGCATATAAAATCGAGATCATCAATAGACACAGCGTTCCACGCATACCAATGCCCACCCGGCCCCCGCGTTTTCGGCACCTTCCACCGACTGCAGGCAGACCAGCAAGGGGTGGGGTGGGGTGTTATAGGAAGAAGAAGAAGAAGAAGGAAACATGCCCTGGGGGGCTTGGCCCCCTCCCCAACTTTCGGTCTGGGGACAAAGCAGTGAGAGATATTCATGTGCGGGGATGCATTAAAAGGCGGAGGAAGAGAAAAAGATTGTTCCGGGGACGATCCAAGTACAAGGCTTGAGGTTTCAGGGCCAGAAGGTTGGGAAATCCGCCGCCCTGGCCTGGAAAGAGCCCACCCCACCCCACCCGGCCATCCCAGAAAGAGTTAGAGAAATGGGGGGGGGGGCTGGATAAAGGGTGTTCGGTCCAACCTACCCAAGACTCCATTGTACCAAGTGCACAGAGGGGCAGAGCCCGGCTTGGCAAAGCCTGCCGTCTTTTTCGTAGCTCCAAAGCACCCGTGTCCCCCGAGCGCATTTCAGGCGACCAGAACAACTTCCACTTTGAAAGAGAGCTGCAGTAGCTCGAGGTTCACCCTTGGAACAGCCATGCAGGGCAGGCCTGAATGATCATCCCCAGAGAATGGGGAGGCCAAGGCGGAGAGATCACGGCGTGCATGCCGGAGTCTGCCTAGCCGGTTCCTGGCACGGGTGACATTCGAACCAGGGGCGTCCTTAGCCGTGACGCTAGCTTCTAAACACCCCTGCCAGAGGAGTCCTTGCCAAGCGATCTCAGAGGAGGACACATTGAACGCCCCCCTCTCAATGGGCCAGTCTCTTTGGAGAGGATCTGGGCCTGCACCTCCCCGGGACGGGACACGAGCCGCTGTTTTGGAATGGTCTTTGACATCACGGCTGTGGGCCGGGCGGAGCTGTGCACGGCAGACAAGCCCAAACTGAGCAACCATATTTGCGGTTCCTCAATGCACGCATCTGATTTATTTTAATCCGAGACTGTATATTATATTGTCGGAAGCCGCCCTGAGCCCTGCTCGTAATTAATAAATAAATAAATAAGCACGCTTCTGGTTTATACTCATACGCTTCTGCAAAGCAAAACGCGACCCTCCACACCACCAAAAAAGATTATGTTGAAATTAAAGGCAGCATCGGCTTTGTCCGGGAACATCCCGAATCACAGGGCACCTGCACCGCTAGGAACCAGGATGAGAAAGCATTTTTTAAAAAGTAGACGCTTTTCGCACCAGCGCCCCTAGACACGGCCCTTCTCGAATGATCTCTGCTCCACGGCCCCCGCCCATTATGATCGGAAGCAGTGTTTGCCCAGGAGAATTATCCCGTCGATTCCCACCCCGCACCAACCCGGCTCTGCAGAAACAGCTGACGCACCTGGGCTTAATCAGGATCCCGGTCAAGATACCCACACTGAACCCCTGCGTTCCGAGACAGTCTACCTCCAAACACCGAGAACTGAGGACAAACAAACCCCTTCAAGACCTGCTTGTCAGTTTCTCATAAGAACATAAGAGGCTAATGTTGGATCAGGCCAGTGGCCCATCTAGTCCAACCCTCTGTGTCACACAGTGGCCAAAAATAATCGGTGCCAGCAGGAGGTCCAGCAATGGGGCCAGGACACTAGAAGCCCTCCCACTGCTGCCCCCCCGCCAAGCACCAAGAATACAGAGCATCACTTGCCCCAGACCGAGAGCTCCTATTTATAAGTAAAGGTAAAGGTTCCCTTGCTCAAAAGCCAGTCGAATCCGACTCTAGGGTTGCGGTGCTCATCTCCATTTCAAAGCCAAAGAGCCAGCGCAGTCCAAAGACGTTTCCGTGGTCATGACTAAACACCAAGGCGCATGGAACGCTGTTCCCTTCCCACCAAAGTGGTACCTATTTATCTACTTGCAATATCTTGCTTTCGAACTGCTAGGTTGGCAGGAGCTGGAACCGGAGATGGGAGCTCACTCCATCATGCGGCACACTCAGGTCTCAAACTGCTGAACTACTGACCTTCCGCAGCCTGCAGTTCGGCGTCTTAACCACTTGAGCCACCGCTCAATACCTGGTGGCTAAGAGCCACTGATGGACTTCTGCTCCATACGTTTATCTAATTCCCTCTTGAAACTGTCCATGCTTGTAGCCGCCACCACCTCCTGTAGCAGTGAATTCCATGTGTGAATCATTCTTTGGGTTATCCGTTCTAACTCGACTGCTGAGCAGTTTCATGGAGTGCCCACAAGGAGTTCTTGTCTTGTGAGAAAGGGAGAAAAGGACCTCTTTCTCGACCTGCTCTATCCCAGGCATAATCTTATAAACCTCGATCATGTCACCCCTCAGCCATCATTTCTCCAAGCTAAAGAGCCCCAAGCGCTTTAAACCTTTATTCGTAGGGAAAGTGCTCCAATCCTTTTATCATTCTAGTTGCCCTTTTCTGCACTTTTCCCAAAGCTATAATATCATTTTTAAGGTGTGGCGACCAGAACTGTACATCAAAAAAAAAATTTCCCTGGAATCCGGACAGCCTCAACCAGCAGGGCTCTTCATTCTCAAATGAGCTTTCAGTGGTTTGGGCCTGAAAGGTATGAAGTCAAAGCAGAGCGTGAAGGGTCTTCCCTTCCGGCAGCGGGCATCCCCGACACGACACGGATTTCAGTCCAGGGAAGCTGTTCTGAGGTTCAACACTAATCGGTGACCCCGCCGACCCAAGCGCAGGTTTCGCCTCAAAGAGCTGGAAGAGAGACCCACCGGTTCTCTAGGAGGACACGAGAAGGAACTGTGGCTGTGAACACCTGGTCCACTTTCACCTCTGCCGCACAGGTCTGTTGGGTTTTGGTGCTGTTCCAAAAAACCTGTGGAGAGCGGGGTGAAAAGGGAACGGTCCTAAAAGGAACCCTGACTTCGGCGGTCCGGGCTGGCCTGCGCTTGTCACGTCTCAGAAGCTAAGCAGGGTCGGCCCCGGTTAGTATTTGGATGGGAGACCTCCAAGGAATACCAGGGTCGTGACGCAGAGCCAGGAAAATGGCAAACCGCCTCTGAACCTCTCCTGCCTTGAAAGCCCTTCGGGGTCACCATGAAGTCAGCCGTTACTCGCCGGGACTTTCCTCCACCACCGAAAAGGAAAGGAAGCCTATCTCCGGTGTACCTTCAGCCCAATGAAAATCGCTGGGATCCTGCGCACCCCGAACAGAACCTCGGCCAGTTCCCCGGCAGCCGGGAATCAGTCCAGCCATGTGTTTTTTTGGTCAGGAAAAGGGCAAATCCTGTCGCTTGAAATTCCCAATGTGCCAAAAATGGGAACACGGACAGCTACCCACAAGCTACGGGTTAAATCCAAATTCGGATGGGCGGGAGAGCGATTTCCTTCGTTCCAGTGGATCCAGAAGGACATTTCTGGTGGGAAACGCAGCCCCGATTTAAGAAAAGCTTGTGCGAGTTGCTACCCCCCCCAAGAGGTAGACCTGCAACGCTCCCTCTAAGCTGTAGTGTCCGGTGAGCAAAAATTCTACTTTGTGAGCTCCTGGCATTAAAGTTGTGAGCGAGCGATTGGGCTGCTGCGTAACTTAGTTTGCTCCGGAGCCCTCCCTTCCCGAGCTGAGACAAACGTGTGAGCCGGAGGATTAAAAAACTGTGAGCTAGCTCGCATTAACTCAGTTTAGAGGAAACACCGCCTGCGGGTCTGTTCACACAGCCCCTGTAGGCCTGGAAGAGACGGTGAATTTGCTAAAGCGTCCCCGCCTGGCTGCCTGAAGGACACTAAACTCTCACGTTGTTCCCCGCATCTGAGATCTTTCAACCGGAGACGTCAGAGATTTGCACCAGGGACCGCCTGTCAGCAAAGCAAAAGCAGTTCTTAGTCGCCACAGGCGACGATGCCAAAAAAAAGTATTATTATTTAGAAGCCTGCCCAAGTTCAGTTTTCAAAACTTCCTTCTTTCCTAACGTTTGGCTCCGATGGTGTCTTAGGGGTGCCAGCCTCCAGGTGGGGCCTGGGGATCCCCCGGGGGTTACCGCTCATCTCCAGACGACAGAGAAGAGGGCGACCAGGATGGCGAGAGGGTTGGGATCCAAGTCTTACGAGGAAAGGCTGGAAGAGTTGGGTCTGTTTAGCCTGGGAAAGAGAAGGTTTAGAGGGGACACGACGGCAGTCTTCCAATATCTGAAGGGCTGTCATGTCGAAGATGGAGCGGATATATATATTCTCTCTCGCTCTGGATTGCAAGACTAGATCTAATGGGTGGGAATGACAAGGGAGTCGATATACCGGCTAAATATCAGGAGAAACTTCCTAAATGTTAAGAGTGGCTGAGCTGTGGAACAGCCTGCCTCGGGCGGTGGTGGATGCTCCTTCGCTGGACGTTTTTAAGCGGAGGCTGGACGGCCATCTTTCGGGTATGTTGTCGGGCTCTCTTTCGGCTACGTTCCTGCAGAGTGCAGGGGGTTGGACTAGATGACCTTCAAGGTCCCTTCCAACTCTAACATTCTATGCTTGAGCTCCATTCCCCAAATCTCCAGGCAGCCCCTCTGTCCATCAGCAGCCACACTCACAGGTATGAAGTCACCGACAATCGCAGGGGTCAAGCACCGGAACTCAAGGGCCTTTTGAAACTGAGAGTTTCTTTCTCGGGAAACCTAACCGGCCCGCAGAACTCCACGTTCCCAGCGGAACGTGCCTTCGAGAGTGGCCGTTTCAATACGGAGCCCCTTTGGATCCCGGCAGGCAGAGTTCTCTCCACGGAGAAGTCCAGTTCCGGTTCTCCCAAGGCAGCTTCTCCCTTTTCGGGCCAACCCTAATAAAAGGCATTTCGTGGACTGTGTCTTTCCGGCTTCCCTTTTAACCAGGCAGCTCTCCCTAAAGCTAGAAAACGTTGCCCGTGCCAGGCAGAGAACCGCTTCCCCCGGGGCCTTCCATCGGACTGTGCCAATCCCGCTCTTCCAAGGGCCAATCAGTGCCATGACCAGTGTTCCCTCTAAGCTGAGTTAGTGTGAGCTAGCTCACCGTTGTTTAGCCTCCAGCTCAGATTTTGGCCTTAGCTCAGGGAGGATGGCTCCAGAGTAAAACTCACTGACGCAGCAGCCCAATGGCTCGCTCACAACTTTAATGCCAGGAGCTCACCAAGTAGAATTTTTGCTCACAAGACTCCACAGCTTAGAGGGAGCACTGGCCTTGACCCTAGACTGCCACTTCAGCAGACAAAGCTCCTGTCAGCAGGACCACCATCAAAGCCTGTTTTCTACAATCATCCCACGGCCTTTTATCCAAAGAGTCTCTGACCGTGTGCAGAGCGTCTTTCCCGCACCACCAGCCTCCGGAATTTGGAAGGAAAGCGCCTCTAGAGAGATAGCCCTCCCTTGCCGAAAAGTACCTGCTCGGTTCTATCCATGGAAAATGCAGGCTGCAAAAAATGACAAGGCTTGTGGGCAGGTGGGCAAGCGAAGGGGCAGGACTGGAGGGGTCGCCGTTCTTTCCCCCTCTCTTCCCCCCAACTCTCAGGGCAAATTCCGGTTCAGCTCTTCCCACCCGGAGCCCAACGACAACTAAGGCGACGTGCCTCAGTCTCACAATGGAGCCCCATCCAGAGACGTGTCCCCCGCAACACGTCCGGTCCTTCCAGGAGCCAGGAGGGCAGAGAGGGCACCCAGGGGGCAATCCGCGGCAACATTCGAACTCGCCACTTTCTCGGGAAGGGGAGATGGAGGAAGGCAAGGCGCCTAAAGACCCATCTCGCTTAACCCACAAAAGGGCTGGGGGGATAGGAGAAGGCGGAGGGAGACTGGCAAAACACGCCCCCCCCCCCAGCTATATACAGAATGGCCGGGTCACCTACCTGTCCTGCCCGAGAATCCATCCAGCCCAGCATCCCGCTTCCAACAGGGGACGGCCCAGCTCTCCCCGGAACTTCTTGGGAGAATCGCCCCCTTTCCGCTCCCCCCCCATGCAAACAGACCCTCCCCCCAAGCCGCCCCCCTTCGCCGCCGCCTCCTCCTCCCCGGGCATTTGGAAAGGAGGTCAGGCAGCCCCCCCCCTCCCCGGGAGCAGCCCCCCCGCTCTCGCTCCCCCCTCCAACTTGACCACGCGGCTCTCTTCTCCCCCCCCCCGCCCCCGGGAAAAGTCCGCCGGCGCCTCTCGGCCATTGTCCCCCTCGGCGGGAGCGACCCCCAACCGGCTCCACTCACCCGGCGCGCCGGCAGGGCAGCTCGGCGGCTCCCCCGCGCCCGCCCGCCCGGGACTCCTGCTTCGCCGCCGGCGGGAGGGAGGGAGGGAGGGAGGGAGAGGTGGGCGGCCGACCGGCGCGGCCTGGAGCCCCCCTCCTCCATCGGGGCCGGCCGGCGGCGGGTCGGAGGGACGACTGAGCCGGGCCGGCGTGGCGCGCACGAGGGAAGGCGGCGGCGGCGGCGGCGGCGGCCGAGGAAGAGGCGGAGGAGGCGGAGGCAGCGGCGCTCCCGCCCTCGCCCACCCGCCAGCCCTCCACACCCCCTCGCTGGAGCCGCCGCCGGCGCGGCTGCCTTTCACATGGTGATGAGCGGGCAGGCGCGGCGCGGCGCATACTGATGCTGCCGCCTGGCTGGGCTGGGCTGGGCTGGACCGGCCGCTCTGCACACGCCCAGAGGGAAGGCTGGCACTCTGCACGCGCTCAGGGGCCGCGGGGCGGGGGTGGCGGGAGAGTCCCCCCCCCCAGCAAGGGAGAGCGCCTGGCGGTGCTCACAAGTCGGGAGCCCGGCGTGCTGGAGGAGGAGGAGGAGGCGCAACTCGGGACAGGGGGCGCCGCTTGGAACCCAGGCCCGGGCCTTGCCCCGCTGCGAGGGCCCGCCCGGGAACTCGCGGCACCGTTGGAATGTTGGCGCACATTCCGTAGCTCCGCCGCCGCCGCCGAGCCAATGGCGAAGCAGCTGGAGGGGAGCCCGGGCTCCGGCAGCCAATGGCCGGGGAGGCTGGCGGGGCGCCCGGGGCCCGGCCTCGACGCGCTTCGGGGGGTGGGCTTGGCTTGCCGGCGGGTCGCGGGGTGGCCCTCGGAGGGCGAGCGGGAGGCCGGGCTTCGGGGAGGGGGGGAGGTCCGGTCACCACCAGGGTCAGTCCCCCCCCCCCCCAAAAAAAAGGTGGCTGCAGGGTTCGCGGCCACAGCGCATCAGCGTGGTGTAGCGGTTAAAGGATCGTGCTGGGATCTGGGGGAGCCGAGTTCGAATGCCGGTTCTGCCAGGCGACCTTCGGCCAGTCGCAGACTCTCAGCCTGGCCTACCTGGCACGGCTGTTGTGCGGATAAAATAGGCGTTTTGGGTTCCCATTGGGTAGAGAGAAAGTAAATAAGAGAAAGAAATCTCAGCAGAGAGGAAGTCTCAGTAAGTGGCCCCTCAGCACAACTGCTGATTCCTGCGTGGCCTTCCCGACGCCTGTTAAGGGGGGATGCCTGCCACCTATTCTGGCAGGATTCGAATCCGGGACCCAGGCGCGAAAGCTCCGCGGCCAAGTGGTGGGGACGTCAGGATTTTCCAAGACCGGCCGCAAGATCTGAGCGACTGATTCCGGCCCATTTCGGAACCCAGATGTAGATGCCACGTTGAAATGTCAAAGAACTGCGCATTTGGCGTTTCTGTAGGGCCCCGATCCGCGGCGAGCAGACCCGACCTCGGGTCCAAAGGAATACGTGAATGCCGGCGAACCGAGGTCCCCGTAACCTTTTCTCACGTGCAGCGCGTGCCTTCGAGGAGGCGCCCCCACCCCAGGACTCGCAGTTTGTCCCGAAGTTTTAAAAAACACGCGGGCACACTGTGGGTTAATTCCAAGGAAACCCCCGGCGGGGGCGGTTAAATCAGGGGAAGAGCCCCCCACTCCCCCAGCACAAATGGCCCCAATCCAAATCCAGCCTCTCCCCAGCTGCGTTTTCTACAACTGCCGAGCGCCTCGTGGATCTCCCCCGTCCGTCGAGTCCCTCCTTGACCCCCCCCCCAGCAACTCCGGGTGGCAAACGCCGGGCTCCCTTCCCCTTGAAATCTTCACACCAATCCAGCCAGGTAGGCTAGGCCAAAGTGGCCGAGCGGGGATTTGAACCCGGGGCTCCCGAGGCCTAGACTAGGGCCCCCGCCCCCCCCCCGTCCCGCCCCTTCGTCTCCTGCATGCGGGTGGGGGAGGGTGTGTCGGCAACAGGACGCCCCCGGGAGAGGAGAGAGAGGGTTTGCACGCGGGGACCGTCACGTCTGAACGCGGATGGGGAGGGTGCTGGCAGTTGCGCGGGATGCCATCAGACTGGGGGCCGCCCAAGATGCGCGGGGGGGGGGGCTTTTGTCTGCGGGCGGCTAATTGGGCCTGACAGATGCGCGGCGAGCCTGACAGCGGCGGGCGGGCGTGATTGGCAGCCCCCCCCCCGCGATTAATGCAGGCCCATTAGCGGATAATGGACACCTGTCAGCAGTAATGACCGAGGAGGGCCTGGCCCGTCACCAGCCGCTTGATTGGCAGGGGGGAGGGGGAGTCACGTGGGCACGGGCGGGGAGGGGAGGTTCCCCCCCTACCCGGACTCCGGCGCCAAGCGGCCCTTTCCAGCACCCCGGCTGTTGCATCCTGGTTCACACGTGCAGCTCCAACGCGGGCAGCTGAGCGCCTGACGCGCGTGTCCTCCTCCACGTCACCTTTGCGGAAACTTTCTGCCCAAGCTCGGGGGCTGAACGGCCCCTTTCCTTCCCCCCCCCCCAGGCTCTTGCATTCCGATTCACACGTGCAGATCCATCGCGGGAAGGTGAGCGCCTGACCCGCATGTCCTGCTCCGCCTCATCTTCGTCGCCCCTGCCGCCCGTACGCCCTCTCCCGCCCCGCCGCACGGGCGGCTGCGTCTCGATTCGGACCTGCGCGTCCATCACGCGACTGCAGGGTTGCCCAGCGCCTGACCCGCGTGTCCTGCTCGGCCGTCAACGTGTCCTGCCGGGGGGGGCTGGAGGGAGACCCACCTCCGCGCGGATTGGGCAACTGACCGTGTGAATGCAAGCCCCGGGCAGCGAAAGCGCCGTTTGGGGCAGCGCATTCACACGTGCACGGCGGGGGGGAGGCGGGTTCTCAGCCTCCTCGAGGTCGGGCGCCTGGCTGGCTCGTCTTGGCGCTCCCCCCGCAGCCGCAGGCAGGCCCGGACCGACGCGGGGGGAGGAGCCATGCCGACGTGCTGGGCCAGCACGCCCCCCCCCCCGGCCTCCCCGCCGCCCGCAGAGAGGCGGCCGGGCCTGACCCGCGGGCCCGGCGGGGCCGCCCTTTGACTCCGGCGCGCCGCGGCTGTCAATCACGCCCGCTCCGCAGCGGCCCCGCGGGGCTTCCAGACGCCGCCGGCTGCTGACACGCGCCTGACCCCCCCCCCCCCCGGCAGCCCCGCTTAACTCTTCGCGGGCGAGGCTTGAGTCGCTCTCGGCCGGGGCTTGATTTGCACCTGGGTGCAGCGCTCTCGGCTCGCTCTCAGAGGCGCTCTCGGGCGCCCGCTTCCAGGGTCTGGGGACAGCGCTGCTCCCGCAGTTGGCGGCGTGTGAAGCCCCTTCCCATGGAACAGAGGCCGGATGGGTAGGGTTGCCAGCTCCAGGCTGGGAAATTCCTGGAGATTTGGGGGTGGAGCCTGGGGAGGACAGGGACCCCCCCCCGCCCTTCGAGCCCACCCTCCAAAGCAACCGTTTTCTCCCGGGGAACTGGTCTCTGTAGTGTGGGGGATGAACTGGAATTCCGGGGGGTCCCCAGGTCCCGCCTGGAGGTTGGCACCCTTATGCCAGGACTCACAGACAGCAGCGACGCTAAAGGCACTGCGCGTTGCATCTCTGGCCCTGTCGACTTTTCAGGCTGGTTTTGAGGCCAGGGGGAACTGAAGGCTACCAAAAGAGAAGGGGCGGGAGGGGACGCGGTGGGGGAAGACCCCGGGAGTTGCGGGGCGGCGCTTTCTCACGCCCTTAAAGGGCCCGGCCGGTTCTCCACCCCAAAATGAGGCAAGGGTGCCACCTGCTGATGGCAGAATGCATTTGCAGGGTGCTCAACTCGGGGGAAGTGCGGGGGGGGAGTTGAAATCATTTCAATTTCAAGGTGTCAGTTCACAAAAAGCAGAGGGGAGAATGAGACGAGATAAATTGCATCCCCCTTAAACACAGAGCTAGGAAGCCTTGGGCAGTCCTCTCACAGCCTCTGCCCTCTCCTGCCCTACAAGGGTAACAGATGGCAGAGCCTCTGCTCCGCATGCAGAAGGTCCCAGGTCCAGTCCCTGACATCTCTAAAGGATCTGGCAGCTGCCGAAGGGAAAGACCTCTGCCTGAGGCCCTGGAGAGCCAGGGCCAGTCTATTATTTATGGCACCCAGGAAGCATATAATAATATCAAATACGCAACCATCTTGACACAACGGGTATGGAGACCGATTGGGCAACCCCCTGAACCTTAATATTCTAATTTTTCTCTTTTTAAACGTAGAATACATTTTATTGAGTTTTTAGAGTAGAAAGAAACAGGGAAGGAAACAAAAGTTATAAGTCTTCGGCATGTAAATCTTCTCTACTTATCATTTCACAAAGAGATAAGACTGTGAGGTTTTAGAAGTTCCTAAAGGCTTCTTCATATTATAATATTAAATTCATCTCTTTGTGTTTCTTTCTTATCCAGTCATAAAAAGTCCAACAAAATCTTCTTCCTTTTGCCCTTTTAACATCAGAGTCAATTTATCAATTTCTGCACTTTCCATGGCCTTCACTATTAGGTGGTGTTCAGAAGGTATTGTTGGAAGTTTCCAAAAGGATGCAAATATCCTAATATCTAAATTTTTAATCCACTCAGCCGCTGCTGGGGAAGAGTTCAAGGAGCTCTGTCACAACTCCCTGGAAAGCACAATGCTCACATTCCTGTGACAGATGGAGAATAGTTTGGCAGGCTGCACCACAGTTGCTTTGGGGGTCCTGGTATTGTGCCCCATTTAAACAACAGGTCTGCACGTCTGCCAAAGGCTGTTCGTATTCTGTTAGCCATCTTCCTTGCTTTAAACAACAAGTCAAATCCCACTGGCCTCTTAGCAAGTTATGCATATTGGGTGGAACGGGTTGCATCCCTGTCTGCAACCGTTCACTCCCTTGATCAAAATTTTGGGACTGCAGGATTTGTGCAATGTCTGCCATGTCTCTGAGGATGGTCTTCGAATACCTGTCTACGTTCACAAATAAGAGCCCCACTGGTCCACACCTTCTCAACAAGCTTTAGGGAAATGTGGGTAGAAAACTGCACATTCTTTCTAAATTTCTGTAAGAATAGAGTTTGGAAAAATGACCAAGGCAACCCCCACCCCCAGATACTGGAAAGCGGTGCGCCCAGGAAACATTCTCTGTTGGTGCATGGCAACCGCGAGGTTCAACCTGCCTCGCCAGCAGCCTAGACTATGGCCCCAGTCCCAAGACCCGTCGGCAGCCTCCAGGGTTTCCCTGGCTGAGTTCGAAAAGTTTCCCACAAAAAGAGACTCTTAACAGAGAGGGGAGTGGAGACACTTCGGATAGCCCGCCACCTTGTGGCCAAATAGATATATGCACCGGAATGTCTGAGTCCAAATTTGGGGTCCTGTGCAAAACTCCTCTTCCTCCTCCTCTTCTTGGCAGGTGAGCCTTGTTCAGGGCAATTAGGCTGGGAGGAGGGATTTGACACTCCATAACTTATGGGCATTTCAACTGGACCAATTTTTTTTTTTTAAATCAAGTTTTGGTTCCAGTCTTTTTTGTGCCTTGTTTCCACGCATTGCTTTCTTAAGTATTTTGGGGTCTCAGAAAATGGATGTAACCGAGTCCTCTCTGGACTGCTGGAAAGCCTGTGTCTGATAAGAAGGGACTGACACCCGGCATTCTTGCAGAAGGTCTAGGGGTAACCCAATATAATAAGATTCTGGCTCCGCCTCCACACTGGGAAACTAGAAGGAGAAGAAGAGGAGGAGATTGGATTTATACCCCGCCCTTCACTACCCGAAGGAGTCTCAGAGCAGCTTACAAACCCCTTTCCCTTCCCTTCCCCACAACAGACACCCTGGGAGGTGGGTGGGGCCAAGAGAGCTCTGAGAGAACTGCTCCTGAGAGAACAGCTCTGAGAGAACTTGTGATTGACCCAAGGTCACACCAGCAGCTGCATGTGGAGGAGTGGGGAATCAAACCAGGTTCTCCCAGATTAACCACACCACCAAACTGGGGGGAGGGGGGCAGAGCCTTGGGAAAGCTGGTCTCTGTAGTTTGGAGATGAGTTGTAATTCCAGAACGCCACCCTCTCCCAAAAACTTAGGAACACCACCAGTGCCCGCTAGGCAATGTTCTAGGGGGAAAAAAACCCCACTCACTATTGTCTTTTTTGTTGTTGTTGTTGTTCAGTTGCACAGTCGAGTCCAACTCTTTGCGGACCCACGAACCACATCACGCCAGGCCCTCCTGTCTTCCGCCGTCCTCTGGAGTTTGCTCAACTTCGTGTTCATTGCCTCAATAACACTGTCTAACCAACGCATCCTTTACCGTCCCCTTTGCCATCCCAGCATCAGGGTCTTCTTCTCCAGTGAGGGCTCCCTTCTCATTGGGTGTGGAGGATCCGAGAGCATTGCTAAGACATTGTGTCACTTCTGGGTACAGAGGCAATCTGTCCCCACTTTCTCCCACTACTTTGGTGGGCAAGCAGCCCTGAGCTAAGTAGTTGGAAAGGAGCAAGCGCCGAGAAGCAGGAGCACCGAAACTCACCCGGTAGCCTTTGACGAGTTTCGCTCCCTCACTGGCATAGGAAACCGCCCTGCTGGATCAGACCAGTGGATTGGAGAGGCCATTGGCCCGATCCAACTTTCAGTTCATACATAGATGTTCGTCAGTTCTCTACACACGCCTACACTCCTCCTCTCCCGCAACTGCTTTGTGGTTTCCCTTGGGCTTTCTCGAACCGGTCCCTCCGGGTCTCCCGGGTCACCACGCCGGCTTTCCAGACTCCTGCCAGACCGTCCTTTAGCCCTTTCTAAACCACCTCCGGTCCCTTTTTTTAAGGAGAGAGGTCTCAAAGGTGTGTGTGACTATGCTGTGTTAAGTTTTTAACCGTCTGGTCACTGTCCCCTTCCTTCTGAGGAATTCAGTAAACCAGGTTCTTCCACCGAGAGCTGCTTCAGTTCTCTGATGGACTTCTTCTCCACTCTCTGTCACCCACCGAACTCCTCCTTCGCAGCTTCCCTCAACTGCCCATTCCCAACGGAAACTTTTGTCTGTTATCTGCCAATCACTGAGGGTTCCGAGCCAAACGGCCCCCTCCTCACTCTGTCATGTGACCCAGCCGTGTTCTGTGTTTTATTCTCTGCTGGTCCCCGATCTTTTAAGTCCGTCACATACTGCATACATTAGTTTGCTCCGGAGCCCTCCTTCCTGAGCTAAAGCAAAAATGTGTGAGCTGGTGGCTAAAGAACTGTGAGCTGGCTCACACTGGCTCAGCTTAGCGAGGGGACACTGCTGACCAGACTGAGGGCCCCCGCCTGACAAATGTCACTCCTTGATTTCTGCTTCTGCATAGTGCTGGAATCTGGTGGAAACCACTGGAAGTTTTAGTAAATCCATCACCTGCTGAATACGGGATGAGGCCGTTTGTGTGAGAGAGAGACAGAGACAGACAGACACACACAGACTGTTCAGAGCTGGCCATGCTTTATAGGCATGTGGTAAAGCACCTCTTTGATGGGCGGGCATCGGTGGATGTGCTGGACAAATGCAGAACTAGAGCTTCTGGCCAGGACTTGCTTGCGTGGAATTTAAATCAGGCCCCTGGATCTCATGCGACTGCAGAGGAGGAAAATATATGCCCGATATTTGGCGTCAGACACGCGTTGGGGTTTGGCGTCAGGGTTCCTCTGCCTGCTGACAGGCGTGTCGGTTGCGGAAGATCCAGGGTACTAGAACTCGATGAAGCTGATGAGCAGTAGGTTTGGGATAAACAAAAGGAAATACTGCTTTACGGAGAGTGATTGAAATGTGGAATTTGCTGCCAGGGGATACAGTGATGGTCATGGGAATAAGCAGCTTTAAACAGGGGGTTAGATAGATTCCTGGAGAATGAATCTACCAGGGTTTACTAGCCATGGTGACTGAGGGGAGCCTCCACATTCAGAGGCACGAAGTCTCTGGATCCCAAAACTATGACTTGTCGGCCCTCCAGAGGAACTAGTTGTCCCCTGTGTGGGACAGGACCCTGGACTGGACGAACTGCTGGTCTGATCTAGCAGGGCTCTTCTGAGGTTCATATGAAGGCCTTCGGCCTCTCTACCTTGTTAGCCGTCCACCACATCCAGGGAACTGGTTGGCCACTGGTTGGATGGACTTGATGGACCTTCGCTGGTCGGATCCAGCAGAGCTCTTCCATTGCTCTTAGGATTGGCCAAAAATGCACCACCACCTACAGCGTCAGTCTTCCTGTTGCCCTTCCGAGACAGGATAGAACAGATAAAAGGAAGTCCTTCTTCACCCAAAGAGATTAACACATGGAATTCATTGCCACAGGAGGTGGTGGCAGCTACAAGCATGGACAGCTTCAAGAGGGAAGTGGATAAACGTATGGAGCAGAGGTCCATCGGTGGCCTTTAGCTACAAGGTATAGATAGGAACTCTCAGTCTGGGGCAAGTGATGCTCTGTATTCTTGGTGCTTGGGGGGTCAACAGTGGGAGGGCTTATAGTGTCCTGGCCCCACTGGTGGACCTCTGATGGGCCCTGGTATTTTTTGGCCACTGTGTGACTCAGAGTGTTGGACTGGATGGGCCATTGGCCTGATTCAACATTGGCTTCTCTTATGTTCTTATGATACCATCCGTCGTTCCTTTTCTTACAAGGCAGTCCATGCTGTGGTGTACGAGGAAGGACATGGCGAGGAAGTACGTGGCAGGGGAGTCCGTTCCCAGGTTGAACACATGGGAAGTTGGGAGTCCTCAGTGCTCTAGTGAGGAGGGGGCCTTCTGTGCAGTAGTTGTCGTCCCCCCCCCCGGCACTGGCATTGCCCCGAACGCCACAGCAATATTCCCTCTAAGCTGAGTTAGTGTGAGCTAAGCTCATGCTTTTTTTTTTAGCCTCCGACTCACATTCTTGTGGCTCCAGAGCAGCAGCCGAATGGCTCGCTCACAACTTTCAATGCCAGTGGCTCACAAAGTAGAATTTTTGCTCACACGACTCCACAGCTTAGAGGGGGCATTGCTCCCACAGTAAAGGTAAAGGTTTCCCTTGCTCGAAAGCCAGTCGAATATGACTCTAGGGTTGCAATGCTCATCTCCGTTTCCAAGCCGAAGAGCCAGCGCTGTCCGAAGACGTTTCCGTGGTCATGTGGCCGGCATGGGTCAAAGATGAATAGGCACAGAGCGCTTTCAGAAGCCCTGTTGTGCGTGGCCAGGGTGGGCCTTCAAGCAGGGAGAGACGGCAGCCCATTTTCTGCTAGCCCTAAAAGTGCCCAAATGCTTTCTGTGCATAGGGGATCCTGAGAAGACCCAATTGAGAAACCAGTTCTTTTGTTTTTACTGGAGCTGGGATGGGAGAGGGAAAAATTTTGACAAGGGGGGGTAAATTTCAGGGCTGCGAACTGAACTCCGCAGTGCTAGGGTGACGCTGGTGTGTGGGGATGGCTGGACACAGAAAGTGGAGACAAAATTCAAGCCCCAGGTGCTGGCTTGTGACCCCAGCCGAGCAATTTCTAGAAAACTGCATCTAGGCTCTTCCCCACGAAAAGGAGCCAGAGCGGTTGTAGCGGTTCGGGCGGTGGTTCCCAGACTTTTCCGGGCCACCGCTCCCTTAGCTCCACGAACTCCCACCCCCCCCCCAGTGGCCCACCCCGCCCCGCCCAAGGCTCCCTCTAAGCTGTGGAGTCTTGTGAGCAAAAATTCTACTTTGTGAGCCGCTGGCGTTAAAGTTGTGAGCGAGCAACTTGGCTGCTGTGTAAATTAAGTCTGCTCTGGGGCCATCCTTCCTGAGCTGAGACAAAAAATGTGTGAGCCAGAGGCTAAAAAACTGTTGAGCTGGCTCACAGTAGCTCAGCTTAGAGGGAACACTGCACCCCGCAGCTGTCATTCAGGGGTGGTGAGCTCCCCCTCGCTGGCTGTCTTCAAGCAGCACCCGGACTAACCCCTTGTCAGGGATGCTCGAGGCCGACCCCTGCACTGAGCAGGGACCCGCATCCACCCTTTTCCCTTTCAGCGTTCTAAGCTGTTCCTTCCCTTGTGTTCGCTGTGCTGAAAGGGGTCCCCCTTGTCGGGCTCTTATGGCAACCGGCACCCCCTTTTCCTGGGGAGGGGGGGCCCTTAGGAATCAAAAACACAACACAAGAGGACCACTGAGGGTGTGAACATAAGAGAAGCCAATGTTGGATCAGGCCAACGGCCCATCCAGTCCAACACTCTGTGTCACACAGTGGCCAGAAATACCAGGTGCCATCAGGAGGTCCAGCAGTGGGGCCAAGACACTAGAAGCCCCTCCCACTGCTGCCCCCCCCCCCCAAGCACCAAGAATACAGAACATCACTTGCCCCAGATCAAGAGCTCCTATCTATACCTGGTGGCTAATAGCCACTGATGGACTCCTGCTCCAGATGTTTATCCAATTCCCTCTTGAAGCCATCAATGCTTGTAGCTGCCACCACCTCCTCTGGCAGTGAATTCCATGTGTTAATCGCTTTTTGGGCGAAGGAGTTCCTTTTACCTGTTCTAACCCGACTGCTCAGCAATTTCACGGAGTGCCCACGAGTTCTTGTATTGTGAGAAAGGGAGAAAAGTATCTCTTTCTTGACCTGTTCTATCCCATGCATAATCTCGTCAACCTCGATCATGTCACCCCCTCAGCCGTCGTTTCTCCAAGCTGAAGAGCCCCAGGCGCCCTAATCTTTCTTCATAGGGAAAGTGTTCCAACCCTTTTATCATCCTACTTGCCCTCTTCTGCACTGTTCCCAGTGGTATAATATGCTTTTTGAGGAGTGGTGACCAGAACGGTATGCAGTACTCCAAATGAGGTTGCACCATGTGTGTGTATATAAAGAAGCGTAAGCAAGAAAGACTTGCAACCGGGAAAACTTGGGACGGATCCTTTCCTTTTTTTTGTACAAGATTTATTAACTATGATACATATCACGTAAGGCCTTTAAGTTTTTACACCATTCCCATTGAGACACGTACAATACTCTGTAGCAAATACATGATTTTTCTTTTTTTTAAACTCAGCAGAAAAAAAGGGGACATTTTAATTTTTTTTTTTGTTTCTTTGTTTGCCCCAGAGCTATTTTTTTTTCATGCACTAATCGGATTGGCCTGGGGGTGGGTGGGTGGGGGAGACGGGAACCACAAATTGTTTTTAAAACGTCCTTATGGAAAGAAAGCGTGAAAAGGAGGAAGTCTATCACCGAGAACTAAAGGATGTTAGGCTCCTAAAATACAAGAGAAATAACCATTATACCTTTTTTTCCCTCTTTTACATTACAGATCTTTCAATCTTTTTGCTTCCATGGGGGGGGGGAGAAGTGTTTCGGGCACATACTTAAGCTGGAACTACTAAACACGTTGTCGTGTTTTAATTACCATTAATAGTTTTTCTTCCTTCAACTCCAAAAAAAATTTTACTTTTTTTTGTTAATTCAACATATATAGAGACCCATTTTACATGTGAAAATACAAGTACCGGGGGGGGGTCAGAGGGGAAAAATTAAGTCGAGTGGAGAACTAAATCCCAGCAGTTCGGAACAAGCCTTATTCCCCATACAGTTTCAGAGACACAAAGGGGGGGGGGGGGGGCGACTTGCTTCCTCATTTCAATGTACACAAGGAAAAAAAAATTGTGTTTCTTATTTAAACAATAACTTATGCCCTGCCTTAAAACTACATTTAAAATACAATATTTCTATCGTATTTCGACTTTACAAAGATGTGTATGTGTACGGGGGGAGGGGGGGAATTAAACCTAACAGTCAAAAACTAGGACCTATTACGCAGGTTGAAAGTGGTGGGGGGGGTGGCTTCCCTCCCCAAAAACCGAACCTCTACAGTCATAAAGAGCAACAGTTTGAATGGACAGACGGACGCGCCTCCGTGGGCCGCTGTGGTGGTCACCGCGGGAGGGGGGGCCCGTGGGCCACCGAGCGCACCCCGCCGGCTAGGCGACGGAAACCGAAGAGAAGGTGCTGTACAGAACGGCTGGGTCCAGGGAGCCGACTAGACCCAACCCGGGCAAATGGGAAAAGAAACAGTGGTTTCGTTTTAAAAATTTCCTCAGGTTAGGTTCCTTTGGGGGGGCTTGTTTTCTTAAAGAATCGCCTGTATGAATTATTGGAGGGACTGCAAGAGCTCAGGGAGGAGGAGGAGGAGGCAACGGGGGTGGAGGGGTGGCAGTGGCTTAGTGGCACGGCGTCTGCTTGGCAGGCGGAAGGCCCCAGGTTCTGGGAACCTGGAAAGCGGCTGCCGGCCTGAGTAGACAATACTCTCTCCTTGATGGACCAGTGGTCTGATAAGGCAGCTCCAGGTATGTTCACGTGTAGCACCGACGGCTCGCTGGGCCTTGCAGTGGTGGTAGTTTTCGACCGGGGGCGGGGGCGTCTGCCCTGTTTCCTGCTTCAGAAAGTCTGTCCCAGAAAGGTAGTGCGTGATGGGCATCTGCCCACCCACCACCCACCCCGTTTGCACAAATGTAAGCTTCTCGGACAGAGTTTTCACTGACCCGGGCAGGTGGTGGTTTGGGCAGCTCCTTCCAATCTGTTAAGAGGAAGGTTTAGTTTTTAAACCATGCGGGGGGGGGAGGAGTTGGGGGAGAGACCGGGATTGATTCTGCATCCCCTTATAGCAACCCCGCCCTCTTCCCAGACCGTGCGGCAACCTCAAACCCGCAGAACTTCTCAACTGTAGGACCAAGGCCCTGGGCCATGAAGAAAACAGAGAACATACGCGCTGCACCCAAGCAAGGAGACGCGGCCATCTCCCCCCCCCCCGCCCCGAGTGGCACACCATTTGTGGCAAAGGAACATTCTTGCTTTTTTAGCAAAGTGGAGGCCGGGTGGTCGTCAAACCCCGACTGGAACGAAAGAGCTCAGCTCAGAGTGCCCCTGGCAACCAAAGAGACTTTAGGTAGTTTTTAACTTTCCCCCACAAGAGGAACGAGATTCAACCCAGTTTAGAAGTGGGTACGAGAAGAGTCAAGGGGAGGGGGAGGTAGGGTGGGGAGCAAGCGGGGGGAAGGTGTTTCAGGGATCAGAGGAAATCTCTTTCGGGGGGGGGGTCCACCAGCTTCACATATGCAGTAGACTGGCAAGGCTGCGGGGGGGGGAGCTGTGAGGTCTGCCCTACACGGACGCAGCCACCGCCTTCTGGTTACGGCGTCTAGTCCAGGGGTCCCCAGCCTTTTCAACCCTGTGGGGGCATTTGGAGTCCTGGCGCAGAGCGGTGGGCATGGCCCCAACATGGCTGCCTCAGCTTACCTTAAGTCGCCCAGTGAAGATCCTTGTGTTGTGGGGGCAGCTGCCGCCACCAAAGAAACATTGGGGGGGGGGAAGACCTGTACTGCCAATCAAATTTCCAATGGCCAATCAGAAACCTCGCTGGGCAAAAGTCTCACTTGGCCATGCCCACTTACTAAAAAAAAACCAAAAATCCTTGGTTGGCAGGCAACATGGTGCCCACGGGCACAACATTGGGAACCCCTCCTCTAGACAATCAGGCAGAGTCAGGTCCACACAAGCTAAGCCTAGACTGTACCTCGTGAGAAGGGCAGAACCAGAAGGCCATGGGTGGTCTTCCAGAGAGGGCCAGCGAGTTTTAGCTGGCCTGCCAAGCCACAGAACCCACCAGCTGCTGGGTCAGTGAGCAGCAATCACGGGGGGGGGGGGTGAGGATTCAAAGGGCTCAGCAGCGAACCGGAAGAGGAGTAGGGGATTCCACAGAAAGCCACAGTGGCCAAACATTCCTAAGGAAGATCAGCCAGGAAAGCCGGCCCTCTACCTCCGCAGCTGCCGATAAGGGGGGGGCTTGGAGATGTTCAGTGTCAGACCCAGAGAGAAGGCACAGAAATGCACACCTTGCGTATGCGCCCGAGGTCACCTGCCTCAGGTGGAAGGCTGCGTTTCCCGACATATGTCGTTGGTGGCCAAATCCCAATGCCCACGAGCCCAGCCCCGCCCCCCGCTGGGAGAAATGCTGGGGGGGGGCGCGAGAGAACCCTTCATCACCGTCACCCCCGTCTGCCCAATGCTGATTTTTCTTTTTTAGCATTATGCATGCAGAATCGTTGAGGGAGGGGAGGGGAGGGGCGTTCCGTTCTCCTTGGTAACGTCCTACAAAAGAAAAGAAAAAACCCGAATATTTACATGAAAGCTTCGTTTTTTCAAACACGCGAGAATACAAAACTCGGAAGGGACGCCCACAACTGGTTCCACCCGCCGCAGGTACGGCTTCTCGACGCCGCTTTGAAACGAGGAACAGGTAATTCAGCTCAGTTAGAGGAGAGAGCCGGTTGCTGAAGGTCTTGGGGAGGGGGTCCGTATACCGGACAGGAGCAGTAATTTGACTGAAACAACCTTGAAATGCCTTCTTTTTTTAAAAAAAGTGATAAACCACAGGTTGTTTTAAAGTGCGAAGAGACAGAAGGGACCCCCCCCGTTCATCCTCCCAGTGGTACCGTGGAAACTCCAGTTTAAAAACCGCTCTGTGACTGAGAATAAGCACCCTTTCCTCTGCGTGTCCTACTCAGAGGTGCCTGCATCCCGACCCAGCTTGGCGGCGGGCACAACCGCCCCTCTTCGTGCACGGAGAACCAGGAGCTTTTTTGTGTGTGCCCCCCAACGTGGAAGCAAAGCAGACGTCACTGGTGGCAAAGGGCAGGTGCTTCTCCCAACCCGCCTCCTGGCCAGGGAGGGCGTGAAAAGACCACAGGCTTTGAGGAATGAATGGGAGGGACGGCCGCTTTTGGCACGGGCAAAGGGCGAGCGGGCGAGCGCACGGGGCGAGGGGGCGCGTGAAACACTGGAGCTGAGGGGGGCGGCGCCGGGAAGGGAGCGGGCAAAAGCAACTCGGGTCTATGCGTCGAAGGCTCTTTTTCGTGCGCTGGTTTTGGCCCTTGCTGCCCTTCGACACGGTCGCTCCCCCAGCCACGTTTTGTGGGCTTCATCGTAACAGCGAGCGGCAGGAATGAATGAGGGGTCTGGATCAGACATCCCCCCCCTGCGCCTGCAGCATTCCAGCCTGCAGCGCCCCCGGAAGCAGGATCGGGGCCTCCCGCATTGAGGCCACAGAGGCTCCTGCCCCCAAGGAACCACAGTGGCACGCCCCCGCCGATGGCTCTCTGAACCCCCAGATTTAGCACTTGGTGGAAGAGGAGGAGGGGAGCCGCACAGACCGGCCGCCCCCTCCGTCGCGTCTCTGTATCATGCCCTTAAAAAAATTAAAAAGTAAACATCTCAATTGGCAACTCTGAAAAAGTGGTGGTTCCGGCCTCTCTTCCTCTGCCTCGTTCGCAAGCAATCTCATGCCCCACAGACACACAAACAAAAACACACACACACACACCCGCTCTAGCAGGGTTTCCGTCGACGGGGAAGTGTTCCGAAGGAATCCAAAAACCCGAGAGCAGACGGCGGAAGGCTGGACGGCTGGCAAAGCCGCGTGTGCCCGCTCGCCACCCACCCCGGTTAAGTGCTAACACCAATATTCCGTTGGGGGAAACGGGGAGCGGGGAGAAAGAGAGAGAGAGAGAGAGATGCAGTGATTTGTCAAAGAGAGGACAAGACGAACCGTGCCGGACCGGACCCGAGCCCAGGTCTTCTCCCGACACCCGCCCTCCTGCCCTGCACAGCTTTCTCTCCAGGAAAACGAGCCGGTTATCCACGCTCCTCTGTGGACCAAGTACCCAACCCAACCAGCAGGATTGGAGGGGGCGGCAGTGGGGAGGGGGGACGCGATCCGTTTTTCCAGTGGCTCCTTCCTCCCCACCCCACCCCCGGCCACTTCAAGAGTCTTTACGTTGATCAGCCGCCGCTTCACAGTCAGGAGAAGGGGGGGGGGAGTTCCATTCCGGCCTTCGTCAAAACCGTCACAAAAGCCTTTCCCTGGAACGGACGGGCCAGTCCGGGCCTTGGAATCAGCCAGGCTGAGATGATGCGAATTGGTCTCCGGTGCAAATCGTGGTCCCCCTGAAATCGGCAAGGCGTCCAGCAGTGTAGGCCAGGACCGGGTTTGAACTTGTGGAATGTGTTTTTTTGCGGGGGGTGGGGGCTCCGTCTATTGGGCCCACCTGGTTCATGCACGGGGAGGGGTGGGGTGGGGTGGGGGGAGGGGAGAGGTTCCCAAACGTCCATCCGCAACCTTGGATTGGAGTCTCCTGGCTGGACTGGGCAGCAGGGGTCCGGGCTGACGTGGGCCCAAGTGTATCCTGACCCGACAGATCCAGCGTCCAAAGAGAGGCCCGTGGCCTCCTGCCACCCGGGGGCAACATCCAAAGGCGTCGCCGGCCCCAGCGGGCCCTTCTGCGCCAGGCACTGAGACGGAACCGAGGCTCCGCAGGGGTCCGATGCCACAGCCGGCCGCCGCTGGCACGGCCGAGGTGAGGAAAGAGAGGGGCTGACGGGCGCCGGGACCAAGTTTCCAGTCTCCGTTCCGCGGGCGAGAAGAGGAGCAGGTGTCGGTTTCCTGCCGCTCTGGAGATTTCACAGTGTGTGCTGCTCGGCCTGGAGCTGGGGCGGGAGCAGAGGCTGGAGGGGGGACTGCGGCGACGGGGGAGGCGTCTGCGGGGGAGAAGGGTGGGCCATCCCGGGCGTGGAGGAGAGGAAAGGGGCGCCGGCGGGGAGGGCGGAGGGAGAGCCGGGCGTGGCGCCGGGGGGCTCGATGATGGGCCGATTGTAGAAGAAGAAGGGGCACTGGTGGATGAAGAGTTCGATGATTGTCTGGTAGATGCGGGTGGCCGTCAGGGCGTCCATCGTGCTGAAGTCGGGCCTCATCAGGGTGGGCCAGAAGCAGATGGACAGGTTCTCGCTCGTCATCAGGTTGACTCGGCTGTGGTGGCTCACTCTGCAAAAGACATGCCCGCCAGGGGGAAAGGTTAGCGGGGACCCCTCGCTCCCACAGAGGAGAAGCTGGGGGACTCGCACGCAGCTCCGGACAGATTAAGCCCCCACACCACCCCAAAGTGCTTATACGCAGGGCAGCAGGGGCATCTCCACAATCCCTGATTGGTCTTGCCCCGGTTTCTGCCCCCTGGTCTACGCCGGACACATTTCTGTAGCGGGAGGAGAGGGGACAGGCATGGAGGAAGACCGAGATGGGGGAAGAGTGGGTGGAGATACTGGCCCGGCCTGGAGGGGCCCACGGCTAAAAAACAACAGCCAACAACCCTTTCGTTCAGGGGTCCCCAACCTTTTAGGGCCTGTGGGCACATTTTGAATTCTGACAGGGCGCGGTGGGCGCAGCGACAAAATGGCTGCCGCAGGAGGCGGAGCCAGCCACAAAGCGGTGGCCAGAGCTTAATGTCAGTAACGTGGTGGCACACCTGGGCTGTGGTGGTGGCAGCTGCCGCCAAAGCAACAGGTTAAAAAAAATCTGCCCAGCCAATCCAACCTCCAATAGCCAGTCAGAAGCCTTGCTGGGCAAAAGCCCCAGCTCCAGAAGAGGCGTCAGCAGGCGCCATGGTGCCCACGGGCACCCCGTCGGGAACGCCTGCTTTAATTCATCCAAGTCAGAACGGGGGATTATTTCACATGCTTCTCTTTCTGGGACTGTAAAAGCAATCTAAGACTAAGAATGGAGCACGTTCCGATCCATATAACAGGGAGGCGACGTTTTCTAAACTAGAACGCTGTTGAGAAGACACGCCTCGGTTGTGACAAGGCTGCTGCGGTCTGCTACGAGACCTTGCGAGAGCAGGGCCGGAGGGGCTAGGGGTGGTTAATTCGGGACTCGTTAGCCGCGAACAGAAGAGCGGAGCCTTGTGAACCCGACCTCTGCCAGGCAACCAAAGCCCCGTGGCCGCGGCTAATGAAACCGGGGAGTGCGCCGACCTGATAACAGCCTCTGCCAGTGCCCTGCTGCCAATTTCTGCGAGGAGCCGAATTCACTGAACTTAATGAGGCCCTTGATAAATGCGGGCTTAATTGGAAGACGTGTCGGGGAAGAGGTTCACTCCAGGCAGGCTCTGCCGCCGCTGCACGGGGTGGCTGGGAAACGGGCCGGCGTCGGCACTGCACGGCTCCTACGCTTGTTCGAGAGGCCCCAGCGCTCGGCCAAAGGGGGTGGCCCTGCCTCCCCCTCCCCTGCCTGCCTCTCAGAGGGGGGCACGAGAAGACACATGTAGGACATACTTGTTCAAATGAGAGATGACGTATTTGAAGACCTCGTAGTTCTCCTTGGGAAATTTCTTCAACACCTCCTTCAGGGCGTGTAGCTTCTGCTCCCGGTCGTTGATCTCTGTTTTTACAGGGATGAAAAGACCGATAAGCAAACAGGTCATTTATTTCCCTCAGCTGAGACTCCAGAGCCTCTCTCTTCAGACAAGGGAATCGCCCGTCGGTCTGCATCGAACAGCAAATGGTTAAGTATCAGAGGGCTTAAAGCAGAGAGGATCAAAGTTAACTGACAGGTGATTGAAACTGTTTTCCTCATTATTTCATCACTTCCATGACACACGCCAAACTACGTTCAATATACGTCTTCCGTTTGTTCTACAACTATCCTTTGACCAAAGCAACCCTGAAAACGTGAAGAACGTGGCTCAGATTTGGAGGGGGGAAGGAGATCGAGATCTGAAGACTGCCGGGGAGGAGAAATGACAAATGTACCTCCACCTCCCAGTTCATAACCTGTTTCATTAACCGATAACACTAAGGAGACAAGAGGAGCCCTGCTGGATCAGACCAGTGGCCCATTTGGTCCAGCATCCTGTCTCACACAGCAGCCAGCCCGTTCCTCTGGAGGGCCAGCAACAGGGCAGAGAGGCCGAGGCCTTCCCCTGACAAAAACACCCAAAGAGCCCTGCTGGATCAGACCAGTGAAGGTCCATCTAGTCCAGCCTCCTGTCTGACACAGTGGCCAACCAGTTCCTCTGAAGGGCCAATGACAGGGCAGAGAAGCCAAGACCTTCCAAAGAACCTAAGAACCACCCTGCTGGATCAGACCGGTGGCCTATCTAGTCCAGCAGCCTGTCTCACATGGTGGCCAACCAGTTCCTTTGGACACCCAATAACAGGGCAGAGAGGCTGAGGCCTTCATAAGAACATCAGAAGAGCCCTGCTGGATCAGACCAGTGGTCCATCTAACTCCAGCATCCTGTCTCACGCACGAAGCCAACCGGTTTCTCTGGAGGACCAGCAACAGGGCACAGAGGCCGAGGACTTTACCTGAGGTTGCCCCCTGGCTCTGGGATTCAGAGGCTGACTGCCTCTGAACCTGGAGATTCCCCTCAGCACCATGGCTAGTAGCCACTGATAGACTCCTCCTCCATGAATCTATCTCATCCCCCTTTAAAGCTACCTGTGCCTGTGGCCATCACTACAACCTCTGGCAGCAAATTTTAAACAGTGTAAAGGAAAAGATGAAGCCTATCTTCTTTTCCTGTTTCCCCCCCACACACACACAATGGGTCCTACGGGGAGCCCACAGCAAGACCAGGTGTGTCTCGGGGGGCCACATCCTATATCCAATGCTCCCTCTAAGCTGCGAAGTCTTATGAGCAGAAATTCAACTTTGTGAGCCACTGGCATTGAAGTGAGTGGGCGATTTGGCTACTGCATAAAGCAGTTTGCTTTGGAGCCCCTCCTTCCTCAGCTATGACAAAAATGTGTGAGCCAGAGGCTTAAAAACTGTGAGCTAGCTCACACTGACTCAGCTTAGAGGGGACACTGCCCGTATCCACCCCTGAGCTGGAGACAGAGGCTGCTGGCAATAAAACTGCCCGGGAGTTCTACCTTCCTGTCTGTGACGAGAGGTGTGACGTCCTGCCTCCTGCCTGGTGTTGGTGAGAACGCGGGCTCTCGGCACAGACTCCCCTAACGGGCCACCTGTCCCTCTTGCGTCGTGCCGTTTTTGCTGAGGGGTGTGGGCACTGCCCGGCTTTAAGACATTAAAAAAAAAATCTCTCACCTACTGAAACGGGAAAGGCAGTAACTACCAGTCCCTCGGGAATTTCACAGAGGCCGCCTCTGCAGCTGGGGCCAGCCCCATTTAGAATCCACTCCCACGGGACTGAAGCAACATGCCGTTCGGGTGCCGAGTCTCTCCCAAGATCTGGCAGCTCTGAGGATGTCTAAAACCACACTTGGAAATGGACTGAGCCCTTAAAATCGCAGCGTCCAGACAGGGCCTCTCCCTAGCGCAGAATTCTACAGGGAAGGGCAGGCGTTACCCAGGAGGGACAAGACGGCAGTGGGGCGCAATCAGATTCTCAGGGGGCCAAAAGTCTCTTTACTTCAAAAAGTGACAGGAGCTCTGCATGGAATCAGGTGGAAACGTCTCTCAAACATATTCCTGGGCTATCGTTTCAGCCCTTTGCTGCCCTCTTGCTCCCAGCGACAAGTGCTTTCCTCTTCCTCTGGGGAAGCCCTGTCTGGTACTCAAAGATCATGCGGCTAATACCCTTCGTGCTTCAAGCCTTCGCTTCCAGGCAGTTGTACGCTTTGCATTCCTTTCGCTGTGCAGGCTGAACACGCAATGCTTCCTCGTACTGAATCGGACCCTGGGTCCGTCGGGGTCAGTACCGCCTACTCGGACCGGCCGCGGCACTCCAGGGTCTCAGGCAGAAGGTCCTTCGCAGCGCCCACAACCGGATCCTTTCCACTGGAGATGCCAGGGGATTGAACTGGGGACCTTCTGCACGGAAAGCAGGTGCTCTTCCACTGAGCCGTAGCCAGAGTTCAAGCAAGGACTCCCTGAATCACACCGACTTGTACGACAAGAGTACCGCGTTAGTAGATGTTCTAGAAACTCAGTGACTTGTACTGTACCTATTCCAAGCGCTGTTAAAAAGTAGCTTACTAACAGAATGCCCCCGGGTGTGCCAACTGGCTGGATTTACAAACATTAACGACATGAGTTAAATCAGGTAGGAACAGGGTTTGGGGTGAGGTTCAGTTTTGAAGGCAGGCTCCCGTTCATTACAAATGAGGCTTGCGGGAAGAGATTCCCAGCAGATGGTGCCCCACAGAACCTCGATCAGCTGCTCAGCTGTTCTACAGCGCCTTACCACTGTCTCCCAAATCCCGGTCAGTGCAACAGGGAGGCCCCCGCTATGGGAAAGAGCTCAGGGCGGCGGACTGTTTTATTATAACAGTGCAAGAGAGGAAGAGGAGGTCCAGACTTCAGCCGTTGCACAGGCAACGTGAGGGGCTGTGAGCGTTTGCAGACTGACTCCCAGGGAAGGGAGGATTTGGTCATAAACAACCCCGCTCCCCTGTCTCAGCGCGGAAGCAACCGTGCATTCTTGGACCTAGTCCCGGCTACCAGCCTCCACTCCTTGCTCCCGAAAACTCTGACTGATTTCCCGTCTTTCTGACCTTCGGGTCTGTTTCTCGGCTTGCTTTTGGACTGCGTATCCAGCTTTCAGGGAAGGGTATCCGTGGCGACTGGCCAGACCCAGTACAATGCCACTGGATTCTAAATTTGTTCTAGTGCGGTCATCTAGTGCAACTCGCCTAAGTACTTTTTTTAAAAGAAAGCCAGCCACAGCACACTTGGAGTCGTTGATGTTTCTCACCCGGGGGGGGGGGGGGATTAAATAAAATCCAGAAGATACTGCCTCAGCACTTCTCCCACACAATGGAACTCTTCTTTCTTTCTTTTTTCGCATGCTATTTTATTTCCTTGCTCTAGGTGGTGCTAGAAGTAAAACTCAAATCTAATCACTGAAACCCTTTTTTTTTTGGGGGGGGGGGGGAATGTTCTCTCAAAATATTTTAATAGCTCCGTCAAGAGAAGGGACCGGGTCTCTGCCGAGGAGAGGATTTCATCCACGTTACCGCCGACCCATCGTTTCTTTCTTAGCGTCATTTACGCAGGCACTTTGTTTGAAATGTGATGCCGGGGGAGAGTTTACGGATCCTGCGGACCACCAAAATGACCAATCCGTGAGTTCTAGGCCAAGTCGAGCCTGAACTCTCCCTAAAAGCTCAAATGACTAGACAGAGGCTATTGGACTTTGGTGACGTCATGAGAAGACAAACGTCACTGGAAAAGACGATGATGCCAAGAAAAGTGGACGGGCAACAGGAAAAGAGGAAGTCCCAACAGAAGGTGGATGGACTTTATCAAGGAGGCCATGGCCCTCAGTTGGCACAACCTGAGCAAGGCTGTTAACAGCAGGACATTTTGGAAGACATTATTTCATTGGGGGGGGGCGGGGAAGAGGAGGAGATTGGATTCATACCCTGCCCTTCACTACCCAAGGGAGTCTCAGAGCAGCTTACAATCTCCTTCCCCTTCCCCTCCCCACAACAGACAACCAATGCTCCCTGTGGAGTCTTGTGAGCAAAAATCCTACTTTGTGAGCTACTGGAATTAAAGTTGTGAGCGAGAGATTTGGCCGCTGCATAGATTAGTCTGCTCTGGAGCCATCCCTTCCTGAGCGAAGACAAAAACGTATGAGCTGGGGGCTAAAAAACTGTGAGTTCACTCACACTAACTCAGCTTAGAGGGAACACTGCAGACAACCTGTGAGGTAGGTGGGGCTGAGAGAGCTCTCTCGGGGACTGCCCGTGAGAGAACAGCTCTGAGAGAACTTGTGACTGACCCAAGGTCACGCCAGCAGCTGCAAGTGGAGGAGTGGGGAATCAAACCCGGCTCTCCCAGATTAGAGTCCGCGCACTTAATCACTACACCAAACTGGCTCTCATATAGGAGACCTTGTCGGGCTGGGCCAATAAGTTGGAAGCTACCTGATAGTGCTTGACACGCCCGCACGCTTTCAGTCCTTTTTTATGGCAGTCCAGAGCGGCCAGTACAGTTCTTCCCACTGTTCTGCCCTGGTCCTGGAGGAGGCCGACCCTTATGCTTCAGGGACCCCCCGCAGTTTGGCCTTCCGCTTAGCTGTCGCGGGTAATAGCCATAGCGGGCCTGTCCTCCACAAATCGGTCTAATGCCCTTTTTAAAAGAACAAAGTTTCAGTCCAGGGGCACCCTTTACGACCAACCAAGTTTAATCCTGGGTGCGAGTTTCCGTGCGCATGCATGACTTTGTTCTACTGCTTCAGAGCCACATGGCTACCCCGCCTGAACCTACCCCCTTTTAAAACCAAGTAGATGGAAAACGTCATCGTCTCCTCTACCCACCCTCTGCCCTCCAGTCTTTTTTGGAACTCTTCCCGTAACCATGCGCTTCAGCTTCTTTTTCAGTCCCTGAAGTTCGCCTCTTGGCCTTTCCCCGTGCTTCTATACTTTACTTGAGGAGGGAGAGAGAGACCAAATCCAGCCGCTACTCCAGAGAACTACCCAGGGTCAAGCAGAGAGACCCTGCTACTCCCCTACTAAGATTCTGTATCAGGGTGGGATACTCGCTTGGCATGCAGGGGGGCTGTGTTAAAATATTTTTGATTTGGGGATTATTCTTTTATATCATGATATCATTTTACATCCTTCGTACGCCAACCTACCAACAGAAAAGGGCTACTACTGTTTGACACAGTGATTATTTTAAATATTTAAAATGCTTGAAATGTTTTAACTGTTTTTATGTGTTTTATGTAGATATATGGTATATATGCGGTGGCTCAAGTGGTTAAGACGCTGAACTGCAGGCTGCGGAAGGTCAGCAGTTCAGCAGTTTGAGACCCAAGAGTGCCACATGACGGAGTGAGCTCCCGTCTCTGGTTCTAGCTCCTGCCAACCTAGCAGTTCAAAAGCAAGAAATTGCAAGTAGATAAACAGGTACCACTTCGGTGGGAAGGTCACAACGTTCCGTGCGCCTCAGCGTTTAGTCATGCCGGCCACATGACCACGGAAACGTCTTCGGACAGCGCTGGCTCTTCGGCTTTGAAGCGGAGATGAGCATTGCAACCCTAGAGTCGGATTCGATTGGCTTTTGAACAAGGGGAACCTTTACCTTTACCTTATGGTATCTCTACCAATGAATGTAAGCTGCCCTGAGCCGGTTCACGGGGAGGGCCGGATAAAAATGGAATAAAACAAATAAAATAAAAATAAATTAAATTTAAATTAATTTTAACGTCTGATCTGAAAGTTTTACCTGTTAATGTATTTTACGGTTGCGTAAAATGTGTAATGGCCAATGGCTAAATACAATAAAGTCGCTGCACTGGCTACCAACAGCGTTCCGGATTCACTTCAAGGTGCTGGTGTTGACCTTTAAAAAGCCCTTTATGGTCAGGGGCCTGCCTACCTGAGGGGCCGCCTTTCCCCGCAAGTTCCCCAGAGAGCACTGCGATCTGGAACACAAAACCGCCTGGCCCTCCCTGGCTCTAGGGACGCCAGGTTGGCAGCGACTAGGACTAGGGCGTTCTCCCTGGCGGCGCCAAAGCTCCGAAATGAGCTCCCTAGCAAGATCAGAGCACTGTGGGACCTCCAGCAATGCTGCAGGGCCGTGAAAACGGAGCTTTTTCGCCAGGTGTTTCAGTAGGATTCCATCGGCTGAGCTGCACTTGCTTATATGATACTGCCACTTTAAATGGTTTTAACTGTATTATTGGAATTTTACTGAGTTGTATTTTATGTATGTATTTATGCGGGTTTTATCATTGTTTGTAAGCCACCCTGAGCCACTTTGGCGGGAGGGCGGGATGGTAGTCTAGCTAATAAATAAATAAAATTCTACTAAATAATAATAATGATAGTAATAAAAAGTAGGAGGAGGAAGTGTGTGTGTGGGGCCCTTGAAGTAACACTGAAAAATAATCCTGATCTACAAACGGGGTGTTTTTGACCTCCTCTAGAAGCCCTCTTTAAATAAAGGAAAGCTTCAGTGGAGTTCCACAGGGCTCTACCTGCAGGGTAGACGGCTACGAGAATCAAGAAACCCAGCTATCGGTAACTGCATTCTGGGCACATCCATCTTTGCAGATATTGATATTGTTGAGAGAGCCAGCAGCAGACAGAAACTTATCGAGGCTGAAGCAGCAGCACGGAAATTAGAGCATGCGTTAAGAAAAAGGAAAAGGACCACCTCGCTAAACTAAATTATGTAGCAGCTTGAAAAGAAGAGCTTGCGGACAAAGGACACTGAGCGGACTCCTACAATTTTGCATTTGAACTTGACCGAGCTAAATCAACAGGCACGCCGAGATTTCCAGCATAAGAAATGTGGGTAAGTCGTGGGGGGGGGGGGTCTCCAGGCCTTTACAAGAATCCCCCCAGAACACACTGCAGGATCCCGAAGAACTGGGAGTGGGAAGCAGAGAAGGCATTGGATTAGGACAGCCAGTGCACGCGTTGCATTTCCCTAACCTCTACTGTAACAGGGTTTGCATGTCACATATTTGCCTGTTACACTGGTAACATGCAAGAAGGCAATTAAAAGAGCAAAACGTGGAATTAAAAGATGTGAATGGGGGTCTCACGGCTACGGACGCCGCAGGTCCCCCCAATGAGAGAAAAGGGCAGCTCTTTCAATGTGAGAAACAGGGAGAAGGAGCCAGGCCCTCCCCCGTGCGCTCTAAAGCCAATCAGAGCCTGGAAATGGCTGAGTAGCGCGCACTCACTGTGAGCTTCCACCAGCTCGATCTGCATGTTGTAGGGAACCAGGGGCTCGGGCAGCTCCGAGAAGAAACTCTTCATGGCTCCGGCGACGGCGTTCACGGTGAAGTCCTTCTCTGCAAAGTCCAGGCCGTGATCTGCAGAGAGAGAGAGAGAGGATTGCATGGCGGTCACACCCTGCCCCATCGCAGTGGCCACAAGGAGGCAGATGAGACACACATTAAGAGCACAGCCACTCCTGAGGGGGTGACGGCACTCGCTCCCGTCAGATTGCTTGGGTGACTGCAATACCGCAGAGAGTGGAGAGAAAGAGTGTGTGTATCTGGGGGGGAGGAATGGCTGGCTACAACTCAAGCAGAGACATCTCAGCCCGCAGGGACCAAGTACTCCGAAGTGATATGAAAGAGGCAGGTGGGGAACGCGGCGCGGCTCTGAGGGAAAAGTCACCCAAGCACATTTGGAAGGACCAGGAGGTTTAAGTCCTCTTCCGAGTACCACGGAGGTGGCTTCACTTTGTTTTCAGACAGCACAAGCAACCCGATTTCTGCTTTTGTAATTCGCAGTGTGTTTATTTACACCTGTTCCCCTCGGCTGTTTTGCCGCCTTCCGGATCGGGGCGGTTACCTTGATCAAACTGCCGCTGTAAGCTCTCCATCTCAGACTTGTTCCCGCTCACCCGGTAGATACCTTCTGTACTCAGACCTGGAGGAGAAAGGAGAAATTATGCCTGGAATGCAGCATTGCTGTAAATTCACAGCTCCAGAAAACGTTTGGGGGAGGGGGGAAGAAGTCACGGCAAATTACATGGGTGGGTGAGGGCCTCCAAGTTAATGTAAAGGGATTGAAAGGAAATATCCAAAAGAGGCTGAGATGTGCGAGGCAGCTGAGGCCATAAATATTAATGCAGTATCTCCTAGTTTTATAGCTCACCTTCTGCACTGTGGTATGTCATGCCTTGGACTGTTTTTTGTTTTGTTTTGTTTGCACTGTTTCCGAATTCTCTGAGCCCAGCGCCGCTGCATTGTTTCAGAACGTCTTATGCCTGTCTGACTAAATTTGTTTTCTACGTTTTGTCAACTGCCTTCAGTCTTGATGAGAAAAGGCAGCCTGTAAACGAAGCGCCTAAAATTTAACGAGCTCTGCCTGGAGTTCTCCAACTCGTAAAAAAAAAAGGCCCTTTGCCAAATGCAAATAAAATCTTATTTTTAAAAAATTATTCTATGCAAAGTTCCCTAAGATGCAAAAATCTCTTTTCTCCACCCACAACACGTTTCTAGGTTTCATAATAGGGGTTGTTGGGGGTTTTTGTCACATGGATTCCTAGAGGCCAGGTATCAGATGCCAGTCTTTTATTAACGGAGAAAGTGAGATGTTTGAGTATTTTCTGCACTGTACAGAACTCAGGGAGGGGGGATTTGGGTTCAAAGTCTGATCCCTGTGCCACCTGCTCCAGATACACACAGCAAGCTCAAGGTAAAGACATACCCGGTGGAGGTAACTAAAATACTTGGATGCATGAGCTTCAAACCGAGCCTTCTATCTCCACCCCCGCCCCAATGTCTATGTCAGCTGTGTGGAGTCAGGCGTGTCCCTGCCTGAGGTTCCCCAAGTATCTGAGACACAATTAACACAAAAGGCTCGTCAAAATCTTCGTTCCTTTCCTCACTATCTCTCCCCTGGGAAATGCCTGTCCATTACGGCCACCTGGGAGAAATACGCAGCAGTCCTGTGAGGAATACATGAAACTCTCTTGGTAAAAAAACAGGCCCCTTCCTAACGTGGCACTCTCCCACTCAGCAGGGGCTCTCGGGGGCTTCGGGCAGAGAAAAACCGTGCTCAGACCCAGGGCCAGAGATCCCCGACAGCTGGGGACATCAGGGCTTGAACCCACCAGAAACATTTGCACGGAAGCTCCATGCCCTACTGCAGAGCTACAGTGCCCCCACCACCACCACCGAGCGCAACAGTTTAAGGAGTGCCAGACGGGCAAAGAGGTCTCATCGTGATCATGAACTCATCCGGTGACCTTGGAGGAGCTATTCTATCAACCCCTTCCCCAGCCACAACATGGGGATAGAATATGGAACCTCCAAGGCTGCCATGAGGATTCATTCAGCCTGCGCTGAAGGCACTGCACTGGCTACCGATAGCATACCGAATTCGCTTCAAGGTGCTGGTTCTTACCTTTAAAGCCCTTTACGGTCAGGGACCTACATACCTGAGGGACCACCTCTCCCCATGTGTCCCCCAGAGAGCACTGCGATCAGGGGGTCTCAACACCGACTCACCCTTCCCGGACCAAAGGATGCCAGGCTAGCTTCAACCAGGGCCAGGGCTTTCTCGGTGGCGGCCCCTACCTGGTGGAATGAGCTCCCAGAGGAGATCAGGGCCCTGCGGGACCTTACGCAGTTCCGCAGGGCCTGCAAGACAGAGCTCTTCCGCCAGGCCTTCAATCAGGAGCCGCCCTGGGAGAACGCCCTGTCCCCTGAAATCTTTGAGGCAGCCTGAGCCACTCACACAATATTAGATTGAGATCGACCACCAGGATGGCACGGACGTCTGAGTGCCATCCCAAATGCAATGCTGAATTTATCTGTTTAATGACATTATTTATTGTTAGCACCTTTTAAATGTTGTAATTGTTATGTGATTTCATGACTATTATACTGTTTATTGTTGTTTTTATCCTGTTGTAAGCTGCTCTGAGCTAGCCATGGCCAGGTATAAATGTAATAAATAAATAAATAAATAAACAAACAAGGCAGCGTTCGTGAACCGCCACTCCAAACAACTGAAAGGGCTACATAAATGCTTACAGCAAGGTACCTTGAACACGCCTGTCTCGTTTTTAGGACCAAACATCTTCTTCCTCTAGAGGAAACTGCTTCTGCTAGCATGACACGTCCACAGGACCGAACCAATGCTCCCTCTAAGCTGTGAAGTCTTGTGAGCAAGAATTCAACTTTGTGAGCTACTGGTATTAAAGTTGTGAGAGAGCCATTTGGCTTCTGCATAAATTAGCTGGCTCTGGAGCTATCCTTCCTGAGTTAAGACAAAAATGTGTGAGCTGGAGGCTAAAGAACTGTGAGCTAGCTCACACAAACTCGGCTTAGAGGGAACACTGGACCCTAACCAAACGAGCGGCTTCCAGGGAATTCAGGTGACTGACCTCGTAAAACACGAAGGCCTTCAGTCACACTGTGAACAGCGGGAGCAGGACTTCCCAATTCGGCAATGGTTTTAAATGCCATGTTCTTGGAATCCCGTGTTTGGAGAGGGGAAACCTGGATGCAGGCTGGGAATAGACTGACGGTAGGTGAAATCTGGAATGAGGAGGATTTATCCGAAACACCGATCAGTCGTCGATGGCGCAGCTTAAGAGCTCTTAATTGCTAGAGAGGGCTGCCTGTATGGGGACCTCATTTCATAGAAAGCGATCCACCTCGCCGGGGAGGGAAACTGGGTTAATGGACCAGCCCAGAGGGCCGTATAATTCCAAGCCTAGAACAAAAGAAGCACTGTGCCCCTGCACCCGGGGAGTGGGGAAACGGCAGCTGCCGCTGCTGCCGTTTGTCTTCCCCGGGAGCCTGAAGCCCAAACTTGCCAATGGATAACACAGGCCCCATTAAACACACACACACACACCCCAAGTACCTGTACCACTTGCTCAGAGGCAAGGTGATGCGGTGTAGATTTTGGGCACCAACTGAGAGGAAGACAGGCTGGGCTGTGGAGAACCTCTCCTGTGCATGCTTCAGGGAATGACCCTTGCTCAGCTCACGCTCATTAAAAAAATTTGTAAGGGGGGGGGGTGAACCACGTGCACTCTAGATTTTCTGCTCAAGCCACCGAGATCTCCCAGGCCAGCTCTGCTAATAAAAACCACATCCCCCCAATTACGTACTTCGTATCGGCCTCGTCAGACAGGAACGAGGAGCATTCGGCTGCCCTGGGAAGGTTTTCTTGGAAGCGCAGGGCACCCAGTGAGATCGCTCGCTGCGGGCCGTTTTCTCGTCATTAGGATGCCTCGGAAAAGGCACCATTACTGCGTTTCAGTGGCAAAAGGGGGCTGGTCGATCCGCACACATGCACCAGTTCCGTTTTTCATAGGCGACGGGGCCCAGACAGAAAAATCAAAAAGGCGAGCATGTTTGAACTTGAGAAGGGGACGGGAGGGGGGAAGGAGCCAGCGAGAAACATGAAGGGCTGTTTGAACACCCCGGCACAGTCATTAAGCAGCTTCTGCAAGCCGCGAACGTGACCCCGAATCTCCCCCGCTGCTCCACACCGAACAGGATAGCTTCGTTTTCCGTGGGAAGGATACGGGTGCTAGAGAGCACGGCGACACATGCCTCCCCAACATAGCTGATTTTTTGTCTTTAAAAGCCAAGCTAATGTGGAGACGGTGGGGGCCTGCAGGACGGCTACACAGTCTGCACCCCGTTAGTGCCCCCCCCGCCCTCTTGTGGAATGCCTGAGCTTCTCACGTATATACACAAGTCCCTCCACTTCTCGTCTTCACGATCGGCTGTGCCCAGAGGCCAACAACGAAGCATCCATTGCCTAGGAGCTCAGAAGTTGGCAACAGCTTACAGATCACACTGTGCAGCTCTGGGAATGGAGGCGAGTCGATTGTAAAAGCCATTCAACTTCACAGCACCGAAAACGGCAATGTTTAATAAGAGGCTTAATACTTCCTGCAATCCACTTCCATGTTTACGTTACAGAATCCTGTCTCACACCAGACTCGGTCTTTGACGACAACCCGGGGGCGATTGCAACAAACCTATGCATGCGCCGAAGTCAAAGGAAGAAAGCAACAACTGACAGCGCCCAGGTTAGCCTGATCTCAGGAGCTAAGCGGGATACGCCTTGGCTGGTACTGAGATGGGAGACCACCAGGGCTCTTTTTGTAGCAGGAGCTCCTTTGCATATTAGGCAACACACCCCTAAGGTAGCCAATCCTCCAAGAGCTTACAGTCGCCCCTGTTAAGAAGAGCTCTGTAAGCTCTTGGAGGATTGGCTACATTAGGGGGTGTGTTGCCTAATATGCAAAGGAGTTCCTGCTGCAAAAAGAGCCCTGGAGACCACCAAGGAAGTCCAGGGTCATGACCAGTGTTCCCTCTAAGCTGAACTAGTGTGAGCCAGCTCACAGTTTTTTAGTCTCCAGCTCTCACCCATTTTTGTCTTTGCTCAGGAAGGAGGGCTCCAGAGCCGACTGATTTATGCAGTAGCCGAATCGCTCACTCACAGCTTTAATGCCAGGAGCTCACAAAGTTGAGTTTTGCTTAGAGGGAGCACTGGCAGGGGGGAAATGGGCAATGGCAAACTACCTCTGAACGCCTCGTGCCTTGAAAAGCCGGCTGCGACTTGACGGCAACAAGAACAAATACAGCTGACAGGAGATCCAGGGCTGCGTCCAATGCTCCCTCTAAGCCGTGGAGTCTTGCGAGCAAAAAATTCTACTTGGTGAGCCACCAGCATTAAAAGTTGGGAGCCAGCGATTTGGTTGCCACGAAAATTAGTTGGCTCTGGAGGCCTCCTTCCTCAGCTGAGACAAAAAATGCATGAGCTGGAGGCTAAAATACTGTGAACTAGCTCACGCTAACTCAGCTTAGCGGGAACGCTGGCTGCATCCCCACTCCGCCCGCAAAGCTCACTGGGGGACCTTGGGCCAATTACCAACAAAGCAGGTTTTTTGGGGGGACTGGAGGTGGAAGAGGACCCAGGGGCACCGCCCAGATTTTTTCGGAGGAAGAGCAGAATGACAACCACAGAAATCGCGGCAGACGAGCTAACAGGTACCTGCCAAATATAATATGCGAGACCCCAGGCCACAAAACTGCTTTTTCATTCTTTCTTTTTAATAACAGGGAGAGACTGGCGAGTGCATTTTTATTTCAGCAAGCCCGACATAGCTGGCTCACCCACTGATTCGGAGACCCTGCCTCTCCCTTAGCTGCTCTGCAGTGGTCTGTATATTCTGCGGCAGGCCTGCCACTCCAAAGCCCCCGTGTTTCCACGTCGCGCTTGCAACCACCACTTCGGGGTTCCCTATAACCCACGGGGTTCCCAAAGTGGGCAATACTGCCCCCTGGGGGGCGCTGGAACAATCCAGCTGGGCAGTAGGAGCCTTGGGTGCAACTGGGGGGCGTTGAATAAAAATAAGGGGGAAGCATAAGGAAAGGAGAGTCCAGAACCTATCTAAAGCAGCCTTTTCCTGCCTTCTCCTGGTCTTCCCTTGGATCAGGGAGGGAGGTGGAGGTGGAGAAGAGTCCCCACAGCCAGTCACAGCCATGCATTTGCAAATTGCAAACTTGCTGCTGGTCTCTGGCTTCAGGCCAACACCTGTCTTTACTTACAACAACATCTTTCTTTACTATGTGCAAATTTGTCACTGCGTCTTTTTGTCCACTTCTTGAAGGTAGATTTCCAGGGGGGCGCTGCCCTCTAAGCTGTGGAGTCTTGTGAGCAAAAATTCTACTTAGTGAGCTACTGGCATTAAAGTTGTGAGCAAGTGATTTGGTTACCACACAAATTAGTTTGCTCTGGAGCCCTCCTTCCTGAGGTAAGATAAAAATCTGTGGGCTGGAGGCTAAAAAACTGTGAGCTAGCTCACACTAACTCAGCTTAGAGGGAACTAGGGGTGTGCAAAAAAAAGAAAGAATTCGGCCCGATTCGGATTCCGCCGAATCGGGCACAATCAATTTCAGCCAGCAGAAAGACTCCCGCATGTCAATTCTGGCAGTAGGAGTCCAGTCTTTCGGCCAGCCGAATGTTAATTTCGGCTCCATTATATCCTATGGGCCATTGGTGTCAAAGGCAAAAACATAGGGGGTATACTGGGGGCTGGAGGATAGGGGGTTTGAGAGAGAGAAGCCTCTCCCCAAAATACTCAACAAGTTTCAAGAACATTGGACCACGGGGTCCAATTCTACAGGCCCCCAAATAGGTTGCCCCCATCCCCTCCATTGTTCTCTATGGTGGGGAAAAAACATTACTTTTTCCCCATGGTGCTGTTAGTGGCTCGGGGTGGGGGGGGTGAGGGAGAGGCTCCACATTTTCAGGGTAGCTTTGGGAGCCTCTCCCCACATAAACCCCCATGTCCCAAAGCAATTGGACCAGTGTGCCCAATTCTATGGGCATCCAAAACAGGTTACTCCCATTACCTCCATTGTTTCCAATGGGGAAACCCAGCCAGCAGCACTTAAGGCAGGCAAGCAGGCAGGCAGCACCCAGCAGTCAGACTCTCCCAGAGAATCTCAGGGAAAGTGAACTGTCTTGGGAGGTGCTTGTTTGCCATGAGAACAAGTGGCACTCTCGAGAACAAGCGGCACTGTGGCAGTGCAAGCATGCCACAGTGCCACACAGAAACCCCAAAAGACCAACAGGAACAACATTTATATAGGCCCTGCCCTGTATAAATTGATGGTGCAACCGCATTGGACCACTCACACCACACATACCTAGAAAAGAATATTTACAGCACTGGAAAAAATGCAGAAAAGGGCAACTATGATGATAAGAGGAGGACACTTTCCCTATTAACACTGGTGGCTAGTGGCTATAGATAAAAAGGAACTCTTGGTCTCTGGGGCAAGTGAGAGACCCCTCACCTCTTTTAATAGTACTGGATTACTTAGTTTTGTTTTGTTTTTTAAAAAGCACAACAACAACAACTCCTGAACACCAGTCACTGATAGACCACTGTTCTGCTCCAGCCTCCTGTGGCAGTGAATTCCATGTGTTAATCACTGTTTGGGTGAAGAAGTACTTCCTTTCATCTGTTCTAACTTCTAACCTAACTGCTCCATAATTTCACTGAATGCCCACGAGTTCTTGTCTTGTGAGAAGGGGTGAAAAGTACTTCTTTCTCTACCTGCTCTGTCCCATGCATAGTCTTGTAAACCTCTTATCATGTCACCCCTTAGTCATTGTTTCTCAAAGCCAAGCTCCCCAAGTGCCTCAACCTTTCTTCATAGGGAAGGTGTCCCGTCCCGTCCCCCCCAGACACACACACTCTTTCTCACCCCCTGGTCCAATGTTCTTGAAACTTGGTGGGTATCTTGGGGAGAGGCTCCAGCAGCTCCCCTGAGAGTTTGGAGCCTCTCCCTCAAACCCCCTCCCCTCCAGCCCCCAGAATATACCCTATGTTTTCGCCACTGACTTCAATGGCCCATAGGATATAATGGGGCCGATTCTCTCCCAGGAGAATCTCAAGGACAGTGAACCAAAGCCGATTCAGATCAGAGAATCTGAATCAGCCTGCATCAGCCCAAAAGGGCCATTTTCGGGGGTGCATTTGCTTCAAATGAACCAAATGCACATCCCTAGAGGGAACACTGGTGCTGAGTAATTTTTTTTTTCTGAAAAGGGAGCGGTAGGCCAAATAAGTTTGGGAACCTCTGCAGTAACCCAACAGCAAATGAGCACAAGAACCAGCCGGATAAAGGTCGTGCTAAGCAAAACAGGCTTGCAAAGTTTTGTTTGGCCGCAAATAAACTCATGGCAGGGGAAGATCAAAAGGGAAAACACACAGAACAGGAAAAGGGCAACAGAGACTGAAAACTCCCCTTTTTTTTCTAGGTCAAAGTGAGATTTAGGATCACCGCTGGAACGTTTAAATGAGGACTTGCGTGATAGATTTGTATATTCTTAATATTCAAATGGTTTAGAAATTTGCCAAAAAGAGCTCCATTTTGGTCCTTTCTATGTGTATTGTGTGTGTGTGTGTGAGGTGCCATCGTTTCCAACTTATGGTGACCCTATGAATAAATGTCCTCCACAACATCCCATCGTAAACAGCCTTTCCAACTAAGGGCGGTGACTTCCTTGTAGCAAGAATGCCCATCTGTGTTCCTTCTAAGCTGAGTTAGTGTGAGCTAGCTCACAGTTTTCTAGCCTCTGGCACATGCAGTTTTGCCTTAGCTCGGGAAGGAGGGCTCCAGAGCAAACTAATTTATGCAGTAGCCGAATCGCTCGCTCACAACTTTAATGCCGGTAGCTCACCAAGTAGAATTTTTGCTCGCAAGACTCCACAGCTTAGAGGGAGCTCTGACATCCACGGCAGCTGCAGCAGCTGTGGCCTCTGGTCCAAGGAAGCCTCAGCCACCCCTTGTACCTGTTGTGGCTGTCCTTCTGGCTGTAACACATATAAAAGCACTGAAAGGGCTCTCGACTAACCAGAAGGGCTCCATGCCTGCACAAAGCCTTTCAAAGGAGGCAGACATTCTGAGGCTGAGAAAGGCTTCTGTGCTTTAGGGATTCCTCTACCAGCCCAGGAAAAGCCTAGGCACACGTGCCGCAGCCGCTACAGGTTTCTCCCCTTGAGCAGATGGGCCGGAGGTTTCGGAACCTGCCCCGACTGCTACGGCAACGGACTTCTCCCACATGCAAGCCTCCGACTGTAATCTGTGGAGAGCAGAAAAGCCATTTCCTTTCAAACAGCGAGCGAGAGAGAGAAACTTGGCGGAATAAGCACATTATGGCTAATCTGCTTTCAGATCCCCCCAGTGGCTTCCTATGCAAACATGTACACCTCGTTCATCAAACATCCCCACGGTAATGCCATAATGGAACCCGCCAGCCGGGCTTCTGTTGCAGAAGGGGCCCTACTGCTGTCTCTCAGAGATGAGGCGGCTTTTTCTTCCCACGGCCTTCATCTACGCCCACCAGCTCCAGCAAACACAGCTGCCTTCGGCCATGGGGCACTTCCACACGTCACAAGAACCCAAGAAGCACGGGGGCCTGTACACCATCGGAGAGTTTTCACCCCGACTATTCCCGGAACCATCTCTCATGCACGCTTGCAGCTTTAAATCAGCTCGGAGGAAGACTTTCATTGGGAGAGCTAGCAGCTGACTAGCTGGAGGAGGAGCCTCGGTCAATACTTGCAAGGGAAACGGGGAACTTTAAGAAGCGGATTGTAGCTAACTCTGCAAAGCAGTCCATTAGCTTGAATAAGCAGTCAGGATTCTGAGCTTGCTGCCCAAAAGGACTGAGTGGTCCCATAACACGGGCTACAAGAGCCAGAAATCAAAACATCCTCCATTCAACTCCCATCACCTCTGCCATGAAACCACTAGGCATCAGCCTCAGGGGATCGGCACTTTCAGCCTCTGCCCCACCACACCATATAATGATGCCGTCCTGCCTTCCAGAGCTGCATGGTAACATGAAGAATTTTAAACAGGCTGATCCTGCATTGAGCAGGGGGTTGGACTAGATGGCCTTCCAAGCGATTCTATGATTCTATGAAAATGCTGCATACATGCTAAAAGGTATCATATTGTATACATGTGGATCTCACTAGATGGCCAATAGAGAAATCAAATCAATTACATGATCAGAAGCAGAAGATGGAGAAGCTCTGTTCTCTCTGCTTAAACAAGACCATGAGCTGACTGTGGCATAGGCCATGAATCGTTAATATCAAAAATCAGAATGAAGTTGAGAAAGAAAGAAAAAACCACACCAAAAAATTCATCCTGCCAAAATGCGATCTAAACAACATTCCTGAAGATTTTAAAGACCGCATAAAGAATAGATTTGTATTACTAAGTTCAAGTGAATGGGAACCAGAAGAACTATGGGTTGAAACCAGAGATATTATCCAGGAAGAATGTGCAAAGGCTATTCCTGTAGCCAAAAGAAATGAAAAGCCTTAATGGATGACTGAAGAAACTCTTAAAATGGTTACAGACAGATGAGAAGCAAGAATAAAAGGTGAAAGAAATAAGAATCAACAGTCTAAATGCAACATGCCAGCAACTAGCATATCGACACAAAAAGAATTATTATAACAACCAGTGCAAAGAAACAGAAACTAACAACAAAACAAGGAAGAACAAAAGATCAAGAAATCAAGGGGAAATTTAAAGCAAGGCTAGGCACGCTAAAAGATCAACATGGAAATCCATTAACTGAACAGAAGAAAAGATGTTAACAATACACTAAAGAGCTATACAAAAAATATGAAAGGATGACAGATTACTTCCAAGAAGAATCTTTTGAAGAACCTGCAATTTTAGGAAGTGAAGTACACTCAAAGCAATTTGGAGAAATAAATCACCAGGAATAGATGGGGTATCAATAGAGCTATTCCAAGCCACAGAAACTGAGTCCATCAAAATCTTAACAAGAATATGCCAACAAATATGGAAACAAAACAATGGCTCATAGACTGGAAATGCTCCATCTACATTCCAGTTCTGAAAAAAGGAGACATCAAGGACCACAGCAACTATTGGGCCATCACATTAATTTCTCATGTTGACTAAAGTGATGCTCAACATCTTACAATAAAGGCTATTACCATATATGGAGTGTGAAATGCCAGAAATTCAACCTGGATTCAGAAAAAGGAAGAGGCACTTGAGACTATATTGCAAATTTATGTTGGTTACTGGAATATACGAGAGAATGTCAGAAGAAAATCAGCTTGTATTCCATAGATTACAGCAAGGTTTTGACTGTGTGGATCATGAAAAGCTATGGTTGGTTTTCAAAGAAATGCGGGTGCCACAACATCTGATTGTTTTGATGCGTAACCTATACTTTAGACGAGAGACTAGCATTAGGACAGAATCTGAAGACACAAAATGGTTTCCAATTGGCAAAGATGTCAGACGAGGGTGTATTTTATCTCCCTATCTCTTCAATCCGTATACAGAACATATAATAGAAAACTGGATTAGATTTAGATGAAGGTGGAGTAGAAACTGGAGGAAGGAACATTAACAATTTGAGAAGCAGATGATACCAGACTACTGGCAGGACATAGTGAAGTCTTGAAATGACGACTGATAAAAGATTAAAACAGAGACTGCTAAAGCAGGATTACAGCTGAACATCAAGAAGGCAAAAGTAATGACTAATCTGGAATTACACAACTTTAAGAAGAAGAAGAGATTGGATTTATACCCCGCCCTTCACTTGGAGTCTCAGAGGGGCTTACAAACTCCTTTCCTTCTCCTCCCACAACAGACACCCTGTGAGGTAGGTGGGGCTGAGAGAACTCTAACACAAACTGTCCTTGAGAGAACAGCTGGCAGAGCTTGTGACTGACCCAGGTCACATCAGCAGGTGCAAGTGGAGGAGTGGGAATCAAACCTGGTTCTCCCAGATTAAAGTCCACATACTTAACCACTACACCAAACTGGCTCTCTTTAAGGCTGATGATGGATTGAAACTGGTAAAGGTTTTCTATTCTTTACCCTCAATCATCAACCCGAAGGGAGACAGCAAACAAGAAATCAGAGGGAGATGGAGACTGGGAAAGGGCAGCCATGAAGAAGCTAGAAAAGATTTGTAAGTGGAAGGATGTGTTGCTGCTGACCAAGACCAAGATAATACATACGTCGTTGTTGTTGTTGTTACACTTTATTACGACTGAGTTTTAACACCGTATTTACATTAGTTTATGTGATTTTATGTTATTGTACTGTTGAGATTCTATTCTGTTTGTAAACTGCCCTGAGCCGGCCTAGACCGGGGGGAAAAAATCTAATAAATAAATAAAAGCCTGACAGCAAGAAAGTCGATTCATTTGAGATGCGGTGTTGGGAGGACAGTTTCTACGGATATCGTGGACTGCCAAAGAGACAACTTGTGGGTTCTAGATGAAATTAAGCCCGAACTCTCCCTAGAAGCAAAAATAACCAAACGGAGGTGACCGCTACTTTATGAGAAAGTGCATTAAATTTGGAGAAGACAAGACCCGCTGGAAAAGACAATGATGCTAAGCAATGCGGAAGGCACCAAGAAAAGAGAAGGCCCAACATGAGACGGACTGAAGGATTGACTCCATCAAGATAGCCGCGGCCCTCAGTCTGCAAGAGCTGAGCAAGGATGATAGAAGAAGAAGAAGAAAAGAAAGAGATTGGATTTATACCCCGCCCTTCACTACCCAAAGGTGTCTCAGAGCGGCTTACAAACTCCTTTTCCCTTCCCCTCCCCACAACAGACACCCTGTGAGGCAGGTGGGGCTGAGAGAGCTCTGACAGAAACTGCTCTTTTTCAAGGACAGCTCTTATCAGAAGGTCATCCAGCAGCTGCGAGTGGAGGAGTGGGGAATCAAACCCGGTTCCCCCAGATTAGGAGTCCGCGCACTTTACCACGACACCAAACGACAGGACGTTTTCGAGGACGTGAATTCATAGGGTATCCATACAAAGAGAGGTTAAAGATTGCCAACACACCTCTCCCAAGTATAGCCTATCCTTGCCCAAGGCGACAGTCATAAGGATCCTTAACCCAGACGTACCAGGAGATCGCACCCGTTCACATAAACAAATCATTTCTGTGAGATGTTAATTAACTTTCCATCACTGCGTTTCGTTCCCAATCTATTTTTACACCCTCTCCTACGGAGTTTAAAACGCACACACACACGAGAAAGACTGGTGCTGAAAAATGTACAGAGAGACTGACTGGGCCAAGTGTGCAAACATTTGCTTAAAATGTCATTTTTATGACAACCGTTCCTTACCAAGCGCAACGTTTCTGTTCATTTTCAAAAGGATATAATTAATAGGAAGCCACAGAACGCAGATTTTTTAAAACACATAACACCCCGCCAGATTACCTAAAATAAAGTGAGGGGACACTTTATTTTTTCTATAACACAAGCTACAGTTCCCTGATCCACGGCATTAGGGTTAATTGTTAACAGTTCAGCAAGGCTGGATGGGCAAAATTACTCTTGTGCTGGTCTCCTCTGGCAAATAGGATTTTATGACACCTTAAAGCAGGAGTCTCCAACATGGTGCCCGTGGGCACCCCCATGTCGCTTTTCAGCACATCTTCTGGTGCCTGCCAACTGTTTTTAGGAAGTGGGCAGGGCCAGATGGGGCTTTTGCCCAGGAAAGCTTCTGGCTGTGCAGAATTTAAAAAAAATGTTGCTTTGGCGGCGGCCACCACCGCAGCACAAAGATTTGCAAGGTGTTAACTGAAGTTAAGCTGCAACAATCGTTCTGTGACTGGCTCTGCCTCCTGCGGCAGCCATGTTGTGGCTGTACCCACTAGCGTTGCCAGCCTCCAGGTGGGGCCTGGAGACCTCCCGCTTTCACAACCGATCTCCAGCTGACAGAGATCAGCTCCCCTGGAGAAAAGCGCTACTTTGAAAGGTGGGCTCTATGGCATTGTACCATGCTGAGGCCCCTCCCCTCCCCAAACCCCGCCCTCTCTCAGATCCACCCCCAAAGTCTCCAGGTCTTTTCCAACCCAGACCTGGCAACCCTAGTGCCCACCATGGAATGTCAGGACTCCAGATGTGTTCGTAGGCTCGAAAAGGCTGGGGGCTCTGTGTTGCGGCATACGTCCTCATGGTCCACAGCCTACTGCAGACACCTGGGGTGTTATAATCAGCGGTTATGTTTACACACACAGGGAAGAAACTTATAAATATGGGTGCCAGAGGACCATGTGCTGCAAGAAGCACACAGCCCCATTACATTTCTATGTACAGCATCTATGTTTGCAAGGTAACCATACCAACCATTCACGATTCTGGATACAGGGGGAAAAAATATTTTTGTTGCTGAGGATGGGGGAATGACTGGTGGTTGGACCAGACTGATTTTGTGGGTTTGACCTCAATGACACTTCATTGCATTTGACAACAGAAGTCAGGCTGTGTCATGGTATACACCATCGTTTGCCAACAAACCGACACACACTATGTCATACCTTGTGGTTTATGTCCGAATGCGTATATCCCATAATGCACATTTCCAAGGACAATTGTGTTTCTTTTATAAAAAGTAAATCATTCTACTGAAAACAAACAACTTTTGCTAAGTGTTTAATGGAACGGCTAGGGGATATTGGGCCCCAATGCTTAACGCAGGCTAAGGTTATTGCACTAGTGAGAAAACCTGGGGTTTGGTTTCTTTATGTTGTAAAGCAACCAATAACTGGCAATCAATTTTCCTTTGGGGAATATCATGCAAGAAGCTGCAGGGACAATGTCCAAAGAGGGCACAATGACAGAGCCGCTTTCAGTTTTTGCAAGAAAAGTGCACCTTTTTTCACAAAGGAATTAAAAATCTAAGATTAAACACAGCACGAGCCGGTAAAATAGATTCAGGTGCTTAGCTGTGTTGGTCTGAAGCAACAGAACGAAGTCTGAGTCTCAAAGGTGCCACTGTACTCAAACTTAGTACTATTCTATAAAAATGGAAAGTATTTTGTACATTCTGGAACACTAAGAACCAGTTCACGCTGTTACCTTCTGCTGCTCATTTCTGCACACAACTGTGGCCCTATCTGAGTACACGATCCAATGTTCCAAGGTGTCACAAGTTACTGGAAGACGGTCATGCACAATTCAAGAGAAGCTCTCAGAGAATACAACTCCCCCCAGTCTCAGGTATTTCCAGCGCATTGAACTTCCAGCTATTTCTCTTCCGCCACACTCCCTCTTGGGCAGGATACGAAGCCACAGAATATCCAGGAGAGGACCCATTTATTTTTAAAACCTGAAGCGCCATCGCCCCACGGACTGATTCAACAAAGGGAATCAGACTTAAATCTTTTCACTTGGGGGAGGAGGGGAAGGGGAGGGTAACATTTGCATTCACCCTTGCCAGTCTCATCTCTAAAAGCCTGACAGCATATCCCTCCTTCACATAAGCCGTTTCCACTGAGAAAAAGGTGCCAGACAGCTCGAGAGGCCTTTGCGCTGTGCTTTGCATTTCTTACTGGAGGTTTTCAATGTGGCAGGGGAAATCTACGTACACGGGAAATGGGCCTTGCTGGAACGGAGCCATCGCCTTTCGCCACCTGCACAGACTTGAGAGCTCTACTTGGGTCTGTTGTGACAGCCGTGGTGGGTGATGGCCTGGGGACCAGATGCTACGGTTCTTCTAATCGATGGGTTCGCCTTGTTCACAGCCAGCTGTGCCACAAAAGTCACATCAGGGTTGGGGGGGAGAGGAAGGAAAGTGCAAATCTTGCACCAAACCTGGAGCATCCTATTACAGGTTATTTGGTGGGTTCTTTTGTGCCTTTCGAATCACACGAGGCTGCCTTAGACGGAATCGGACCATGGGATACTTACCGTGAAGGGTCCTTCTCCTCTGAGGAAAGGAGATGATCTTGGTGGATGATCCCCATCACCCACTCAGGGAGGAAGGAACAACTCCCCCCCCTTCCTGCCAGTGCTGTAGGAGTCACCTGCCCTTCAGTTCTGGCAACTCCAAAAGCAGTTAAGCTACTCTACAACTGGACAGAACACGTAGCGTAAGAACATAAGAAAAGCCAATGTTGGTCCAGGCCAATGGCCCATCCAGACCAACACTCTATCACACAGTGGTCAAAAATACCAGGGGCCATCAGGAGGTCCAGCAGTGGGGCCAAGACACTAGAAGCCCTCCCACTGTTGCGCCCCCACCCCCAGCACCAGGAATACAGAGCATCACTTGCCCCAGACCGAGAGTTCCTGTCAATACCTTGTGGCTAATAGCCACCAGCGGACCTCTGCTCCATATGCTTATCTAGGGAACCCAATTTCAACGGATAGCAAAACTGAAGCATGCACATTAATATGTGCGGGTGGGGGGTGGGGGGTGGCACTTGCAAGATGTAGAAATACACACAGCTGCAGTGATGCCAGCGATGTCTCCGGAAGTCAGCAGAATCCCGGTGATCGAGTTTTCACTTAGATGGTTATTTTAAAGCAGTCATTGATTAAGAGTGGAAAGAGGGGAGCTAAAGGCAGGCCGGCAAAACACCACAACTGCCCAAATCGGAGCCACACGTCCCCAGAGGTCATCCTATGCCGCCCAGATCACAGGGCGCCAAAAGCAGAAGGAACGTGCTGCATGAGTTATGTAGTAAAGCAAGAGTTTATTTGCACTCTGAGGGTGCTTTCCAGCCCCAGAGGCCCTCAAAACAATTTGCAAGTCATCACAGAAACAACACTGAAAGCAGTTTGCTAGAAAACAAACCACATATGCACAAGCAAAGCTCTGTATGGCTCAAAATCCACTTGAGTACTCCAAACAGGACATCTGTCGTGGCCACGTACATGCAGAGAGACCTGTGGAGCACCCTGTCGTGGGAAAGAGGAAAGGAGGTGGCCTGGGAAGAGTTTCACCCATTTTTCGGTAGGGGTCTCAGTGAGTTATGAAGATGAAGCTCTCTTTGCTCTGCGGAACCTGGGCTTCCAGCTCCTTCTCCAATGCACCTCCTTCCACCCCACACTCTTAGCCCTTCTTGCTCCAACCGGGGCTCTAAACAAGGCTACCTATTCTGCAACAATGGGATGACCCAAACCAAAATAAGAAATCATGCGCAACACTGTCTTTCCCCAAAAAATTTCAATCATCAAGTTGGGATCCTTCCCCCCACAAAATCAGTGGTTCCTATTTCAAAGACCCGGGACAAAAACTTTTCCAGTAGAGAGAGAGAGAAAGAGTGTGTGTGTGTGTTTTGTACTTGTGCAATACAAGACCTGTGTCATCCTGACCATTACTGTGAGAACTGCATTCCGAGCCAGGGACATCGGCGTGACAAAATTCTGAAGGGGGATTCCTGAAGCCGCCCGCGCTTTCTCCGCTCGCCAGCATGGCAGGTTCTCCTCCTGATGGATGTAAACACAACCCTTCCGCTATCCCTTTGCCTCTGCAGATCGAAGCACTCGGACAAAGCAAGACGGATGTCAGAGACTGGCACAAAAACAACCCCCCAAACCTGAAGCGGCAACAGCACAGGCTTTATGGTCTGCCGCAAGAGGCACTGAGGGACCCTGACGATTCAATTATTCCCCGCTTTCCGCCAGTGAACTATCAGCCGAGATAACCTCGAGCCAAAGCCCAGTTTGAATTGAAGGCTGTGAGTAGCAAGAGGCCCCTCCGCTCTCCCCACCGGGATCTGAAGCCTGGCTGAGAAGCCAGGAATGGTGAGCAGCTAGGAGGATATCTTGTGAAATGAACTGCTATTCTTACTGCTTACATTCACACTAGCTACAGAGCACTGCAAAAGATTTCATTGTGGCTCCATCATCAACCGAAAGGGAGACTGCAACCAAGGAAGAAGAGGAGGAGGAGATTGGATTTACATCCCGCCCTTCATTACCCAGAGGAGTCTCAGAGTGGCTTACAAACTCCTTTCCCCTCCCCACAACAGACACCCTGTGAGGTAGGCAGGGCTGAGAGAGCTCTGACAGAAACTGCTCTTTTTTCAAGAACAGCTGTGCCAGAACTATGGCTTGCCCAAGGTCATCCAGCAGGTACAAGTGGAAGAGTGGGGAATCAAACCCGGTTCTCCCAGATTAGAGTCCGCGCTTAACCACTGCACCAGACTCAGAGGGAGATGGAGACTGGGAAGGGCAGCCATGAAGAAGCTAGAAAAGATCCTTAAGTGGAAGGATGTGTTGCTGGCGACCAAGATCACGGTAATTCATGCCAGAGTATTCCCCAGCACCATGCATGGGAGTGAAAGTTGGACAAGGAAGAAAGCAGACAGGAAGAAAGTGGAGTCCTTTGAAATGGGGTATTGGAGGAGAGTCTCACGGATAGTGTGGACCATCAAAAAGACTGATGGTTTTATATAACGTGATTTTAACTTAATTCTGTTCTTAGCATATTTTGGAGTTCTAATGTATACATTTATATGTATAATCTGTAAGCCGCCCTGAGCCTGCTACAGCGGAGAGGGCAGGATAAGAATCTGTCAAATAAATAAATAAATAATAAGCAGGTTCTAGACAACAAAAGTCCGTATGGTCAAAGCGATGGTATTCCCAGTAGTAATGTATGGCTGCGAGCGTTGGACCGTAAGGAAGGCCGAGCGCCGAAGAATAGATTCTTTCGAATTATGGTGCTGGAGAAGACTCTTGAGAGTCCCCCTTGGACTGCCAGGAGATCGGATCAGTCAATCCTAAAAGAAATCAACCCTGACTATTCCCTGGAAGGCCAGATACCGAAGCTGAAGCTCGAATACCATATGAGAAGGGAGCCCTCACTGGAGAAGACCCTGATGCTGGGAAAGACTGAAGGTCAAAGAAGAAGGGGACGGCAAAGGATGAGATGGCTAGACAGTGTTATCGAGACAACGAACATGAAATTAAGCAAACTCCGGAGCACAATGGAAGACAGGAGGGCCTGGCGTGATGCAGTCTACGGGGTCGCGAAGAGTCGAACTTGACTGTGCAACTGAACAACAAGACGAAGTGAAGCTTGAACTCTCCTTAAAAGCTAAAACAAGTAAACTGAGGCTATCCTACTTTGGTCACACTATGAGAAGACAAGAATCACTGGAGAACACCACAGCGCTAGAGAAAGTGAAAGGCAGCAGGCAGCAGCCAAAGATGGAGACCCAACATGAGATGGATGGACTCAATCGAGGAAGCCACCAAGGCCCCCCGGTTGCAAGACCTGAGAATGGCTCTTAACGACAGGAAGTTTTGGAGGTGATTACTTCATAGGATGGCCATAAGTCAAAACTGACTTGACAGCAGTTCACGTACATGCACAAAGCAAATGCGGAGGTTCAAAGGAAACAGACACGCAAAATCCACCTACCACCATTCCTCCTAAGCCTTTGGGAGGGGAAGCTTCGATTCCTGACTTGGAAACACTTCTGTTTATTTTCTTCTTAAGAAGTCGGCAATGAACGGCCCTTTTGGAGCTCTCGTGATCCACCCTTTCCTTTCAGTCCAAGGGAAGTCACGCAGGGTTACACACGCACACGGATTGTGCATTGTTTCCACAATCTGCTCACCTAATTACGGGTCAACAAGAACAAGCTATATGCCCTAGTCCACCAGCATGAATTTAAAATGCATCTCTGGTCCGCGTGAGCAGTATTTGTACACTCAGACAAGCTGCAAGAATCAGAAGTCTAAAAAGTTTGAAGGTGGATAAATTAAAGATGCATAAAATCATGTGCAGATGACCAGCTGCAGAAGTGACAAAGCTGTGCCAAATTCTAGAGACAGTTTGGTGTAGTGGTTAAGTGTGTAGACTCTAATCTGGGAGAACTGGATTTGATTCCCCACTCCTCCCCTTGCAGCTGCTGGATGACCCTGGGCAAGCCACAGTTTTAACAAGAGCTGTCCTTGAAAGGGTAGTTCTCGAGAGAGCTCTCTCAGCCCCACCTACTTCACAGGGTGTCTGTTGTGGAAAGGGGTAGAGAAAAGAGTTTGTAAGCCACTCAGAGTGAAGGGCGGGGTATAAATCCAATCTCTTCTTCTGTTTCTTCTTCTTCTTCTCCTCCTCCTCCTCTAGACACGCCAGCTATTCAAACTTGTAGGTATGTAGACCAGGCAGAAGCTCTTAGCAGAATGCCACAAGCCACACATAAATTTGACATTCAATATTGCTTTAAAAAACGAGGCCACTTCAATGACATGGCGGAAAACCATTTTGGTGGTGCCGGTCCCACTAACCTCTGTCTTATAAGAAAAGCAATCTACGAAGGCTTAATTGCTCGTTCCTCTGCTGAATGACTACCGTCCTCAAATGTGACTCATAAAAATCAGCCCTGATGATAAAGCACTGAAGTCACTACTGAAGCTTTTATGCACCTCTCTAAATCACAAAAACGCTGGAAAGGGATGTTCCTTCTTGCTCTTTTTCTTTCTCAAGTTTTGCTAACTTCTAGATGGACGCTCTTGTCAGAGGCTAAGCAGGGTCGGCCCTGGTTAGTCCTTGGACAGGAGACCAACAAGGAAGTCCAGGGGTGTTACGTAGAGGCAGGCAATGGCAAACCAGCTCTGTTCGTCTCTTGCCATGAAAACCCTACGACAGAGGTGTCAAACTCATTTGTGACGAGGGCCAGATCTGACATGAATGTCACTCTCTCGGGCCGGGCCACGCGTGCCATAAAATGTAATGCTGGGTACTGGAGATATAAACTTTATAAAGGACACAGGCAGACCCAATTAACAGTATTATTTTTTACTCAAAATACAAACAAAAGCAATCGATTCCTAGCAGTGGAAGCAATTGTTTTACTGAGGAACCCACAAAAGCCACTATAAATGTATTTAATCACATGCAAGATTAGGGTTTTTCCAAGGGATACTATAAAGAAGGGAATACCTTACATTTCCATACATACTAGTTGCTTGTGGGCTGGGTAAGAGCCCTGGATGGGCCTGTTCCGGCCCTCGGGCCTTATGTTTGACACCTCTGCCCTACCGGGTTGCTGTAAGCCAGCATGAACTTGACTACACCGTATATACACACATATTTTCTATCCAAAAAGATCTGCCAGCACATGCAATTATTTAGGGAAATGCTTTTTAAAAATATGGTTCCTGTTTAACTGGTTAAAAAAAAAATGGGACTTTCTTTTGCCAGGGCCAAACTACAAATGCCGCATTTCTTCTCTTTTCACAGAAGGGCGATTTCTACATAAATTTGACAGGGCTCTGAGAAGAAACAGAAGTTCCACCTGTACAAGTAAAGAGTCTGTGCAGACCTCCACTGGATCTGACCCAATGGGCACTGGAAACAAGACACATTTCCATCTGTTCTGCAAAGTCTCCTGAGAATGCCAAACACATGGGCTCTGGCGCAATGCTCCCTCTAAGCTGTGGAGTCCTGTGAGCAAAAATTCTACTTGGTGAGCTACTGGCATTAAAGCTGTGAGCGAGCGATTTGGCCGCTGCATAAATCAGTGTGCTCTGGAGCCATCCTTCCTGAGCTAAGACAAAACTGTGTGAGCCGGAGGCTAAAAAACTGTGAGCTAGCTCAAGCTAACTCAGCTTAGAGAGGGAACATTGCTCTGGAGCCAAAATGCCTTGAACTGGGCATTGTTTCCTCTGCTTTCCCTGCTCCCAACTGACCACGCTGGGTAACGGTTATCACATTAAGTTGTGTTCAAGGCAGCCAACGGCTAAGTTGTGTTCAAGGCAGCCAACGGCTAGGCTTAAGTCACCCTTTATTTCCAGCACACACACACACACACACAGAGTGGAAATAGGAACAGTCTGCAAGAACGTTAAACCCATTCCATTCACTTACAAGGCAAGGGTGGGTGGAGATTAGTTTTAATCCCTCTTTGAGAAGAACAGAGACAGGTTCTGGCTACACGAAAGCAAGCACCACATCCCTGGAACGAGACCAGAGATGCTGAGATTTTATTAGGTGGAAAGCGACGTTCTGCAGACTCCGCGAGGGAAGGCAGGGCAGGGTGGCGGTGGCTTGGGGGAAGGGGCCATAGTTCAGCGGCAGAGCATAAGAACGTAAGAGAAGCCAATGTTGGATCGGGCCAATGGCCCATCCAGTCCAACACTCTGTGTCACACAGTGGCCAAAAATACCAGGTGTCATCAGGAGGTCCAGTAGTGGGGCCAGGACACTAGCCCTCCCACTGTTGCCCCCCCCAAGCACCAAGGATACAGAGCATAACTTGCCCCAGACCGAGAGCCCCTATCTATACCTTTTGGCTAATAGCCACCAATGGACCTCTGCTCCAGATGTTTATCCAATTCCCTCTTGAAGCCGTCCATGCTCGTAGCCACCACCACCTCCTGTGGCAGTGAATTCCATCTGTTAATCACTCTTTGGGTGAAGAAGTACTTCCTTTTATCTGTTCTAACCCGACTGCTCAGCAATTTCAAGTTCTTGTGTTGTGAGAAAGGGAGAAAAGTACTTCTTTCTCAACCTGCTCTATCCCATGCATAATCTTATAAACCTTGATAATGTTCCCCACTGCTTACCACCTTCCACTGAGAAAATTGCCCATTTATACTCACTCTCCGTTTCCTATTAATTAACCAGTTTTTGATCCATAAAAGGGCTTGTCCTTTTATCCCGTGACTATTGAGCTTACTTAGGAGCCTTTGATGAGGAACTTTTATCAAAAGCTTTCTGGAAGTCAAGGTAAACAACATCTATTGGGTCCCTCTTGTCCACATGTTTGTTCACTCCCTCAAAGAACACTAGCAGGTTAGCGAGACAAGATCTTCCCTTACAGAACCCATGCTGAGTCTACCTCAGTAGCCAGGCTGATGGTCTGACTCAGCCCAGGACAATTTCATATGCACTGCAAACTTTCACCAAAGATTTGAGGAACTGCACCTAGTCAGTACATTTGTTTATATTTATTTTAGATCATTATAGACATTCGGATCATTATAGAGCAGCACAAGATGACTTTGCTTTAATGTCTCTGGTGTGGAACGTTTATCTCCCAGCCTTTCCAGGCCCAACTTTAACGCCCAGGCAGCCGGGACCCGCTGAACTGCCAGTGACGTGACAGGAAGTCATGTGAATCTCGCCAGGTTGTGGAGTCAGATGACAGGAAGTGGAGAAGCCAGTTATTGCCTCACCAGAGTCCCCCAATCCGAGAGCGCAGCATCCTAATGGAAAGAGTTCTCCCTTCCCTAGTGCAACCGGATTCCACCACCAGTTGCCAGACGTGGTTATGGCGCGGAGCACCTGCCCACCCACAAAAGACGGCAAAACAACAACTGCACTGAGCACTGGGGTACCAAGTGGTGACCAGACCAGGCTGTCCTGAAGGAAGAAGCAAGAGAGAAAGAGCTTTTGCGGGGAAGGATACATGTCTCTGAACCTGCCTGTGCAACCACCAAGTGACCTCACAGTCTTACTGCTCCTGTCAGCAAAGAGAAGCAAGGAGGTGTGGCGCTCTACAGGTCCTTCCAAAAAAGCAGCAGCCTATAGGAGCTTGCAGCACAGCAGGTGGGACTCTGGGACAAACCTGAGCGTCACAACGACAGGCTAAAGACGGCTGGTGCGCAATGCAGGGCTGCCTTCGCCGGTTGTTTTGAGAAAAGGCAGAACATTTCAAATAAAGCACGCGGGTTTCTTATTTTTGTGTACTTGGAACTCTCTTAAGCAAGCAAGAATAACTGACCAAGGGGGGGGGATAGAGCAGGAAAATGCTGACTGAGACCCAGAGGCATCCCCTACTACCCTTTAGCCGAAAGGATTTCATCAAAAACATGTAGAACGGATTCCTCTCCATGAGGGCTTTGCTCATTGTTCTGAATCTTCACAAAGAAGTTCTTTAAAGAGATCGACCCAAGCATGAGTGTGCAAAATTCACCATGAGGTCATAATTCAGCCTCTCCCCGCCCCCCCGCCCCCCGCCTTTCCTCATGCATTCATTAGCCTGATGCGGCTGCCAAGGGAGACTGTCCAAGCGGCTTGGCTGCTTCTGGTTTCCCAGTTCAAATCCCATCCCTCTTTGGAAACCGGCCTCGTTTTGCCTGAACGTATCCTTAGCAATAGCTTCATTTCCCTGGCCAGGTAAGAGCTTAACGCATGTAATCAGAAACCACTCAGAATACTTTCTCCTCCCAAAACGCCACGAACAGCACTCTTAAGCTCCCATCAGAACAGTTTCCAGATGACGGCCTTAACACTGCCCTGGCCCTGGAACAATCCTGATCTCAAGTGGGCCTTGATAAATATCCCTTGAACAGTAAATGGAGAGTCTGACTTTGCTTAAAAACTGCTCCTCAAACAGCCTCAATTACACTGTCAGATCACTCATTTTCTTACTCACGCAAATTCTTTTGGCTGGTGGCGGTGGAGCTGGAAACCATGCGCTCGGTTCCCTTCTACCTTCATTTCCTAAGCCTTGTTTACAGAAGAGGGCCTGACGCTGCCATTATTGCAGTTTTTTGAGGACAGAAGTTGGAAACCACTGCATTTGGTAAAGAAATCACTGGGCTCATTTCTTATTGGAGTAGATAGGGGCGTACAATGGTCAGAAAGCTGCATCGGTAAAAGGACAGGGACTGTGGCTGATAGAAAGAAGAAAGAAGAAAAGATTGGATTTATACCCCCACCCTTCGCTACCTGAAGGAGTCTCAGAGCGGCTTACAATCTCCTTTCTCTCCCCCTCCCCACAACAGACACCCTTTGAGGTCGGTGGGGCTGAGAGAGCTCTTTTGAGAACTGCCCTTGAGAGAACAGCTCTGAGAGAACATGTCACACCAGCAGCTGCAAGCAATTTTGGGCTGTATTAACAGAAGCATAGTGTCCAGATCACGAGATGTGATGAGACCGCTTTACTCTGCTCTGGTTAGACCTCACCTTGAGTATCGTGTTCAGTTTTGGGCATCACAATTTAAGAAGGATATAGACAAGCTGGAAGGTATCCAGAGGAGGGCAATGAAGATAGTGAGGGGTTTGGAGACGAAGTCCTGTGAGGAAAGGCTGAAGGAGCTGGGTATGTATAGCCTGGAGAGGAGATGACTGAGAGGTGATATGATAACCATCTTCAAGTACTTTAAGGGCTGTCCGACAGAGGATGGTGCAGAGTTGTTTTCTGTTGCCCCAGAAGGTCAGACCAGAACCAATGGGTTGAAATTAAATCAGAAGAGTTTTCGGCTAAACCGTAGGAAGAACTTCCTGACAGAACAGTTCCTCAGTGGAACAGGCTTCCTCGGGAGGTGGTGGGCTCTCCTTCTTGGGAGCTTTTCAAACAGAGGCTAGGTGGCCATCTGACAGCAATGCGGATCCTGTGAACTTAGGCAGATCATGAGAGGGGGGGTGGGGGAAGGGTTGCCTTAGTGCTTAGTTCTCACGGCCCTTTTTTTACACGCCCAGGGAAATGCTGGTTGCCATTTTGGGGTCAGGAAGCAATCCTGGAGGTTTCTTTGTCATCTTCTGGGTGTGGAACAGTGGTCACTGCAGGTGTGGAGGGGGAGGTATTTGTGCAGGAGGGTTGGACTAGATGACACCGGAGGTCCCCTTCCAACTCTGTGATTCTATGAGTGGAAAATCAAACCTGGTTCTCCCAGATGAGAGTCTGCGCACCTAACCACTACACCAAACTACTACTACATCCCAACTTATCACTGTAAGTACCCTTCAGGCTTGGTAGTCTCTACACTACTTGATGCATCATGTTTAAAAGCTCAAGCTTTGCTTCAGCTCTGTTTGAGACTTCTCTTGTTTCCAGATTCCTGTGGTCTTGCACTATTTACTGGATGTCCCATCCTGTGGATTGTACTTGACTTACACGACATAACCGACCTGGAGTTTCACCAAGAAAGGCAGACTATAAATAGCCAAATACATGGAATAAAAGTTTGAGTCCAGTGGCACCTTTAAGACCAACAAAATTTAATTCTGGAGATAAGCTTTTTGTGTGCATACCCAGAATTAAACTCTGTTGATCTTAAAGGTGCCACTGGACTCAAACTTTGTTCTATTGCTTCAGACCAACACGGTTCCCCACCTGAACCAATACACGAAATGCCAGTTTTTAAGTTATGTTTTACTTCTCGTTAGGCAGAATGGAAAAGTAACCTGTCGTCAAACACGTTCAACACAGGTCACAGATACTGGATAGTCCTACTGGGCTGTAATTTAGTTAACAAACCATTCTTAAAACTGATCAAAAAGGGGATCACACACTTGTTGAAGCAACTCTCTTTCCTGTACTTCGGATAACTATTTTAAAGAGAAGCAAACCCCAGAGATTGAGTGCAGACACCTTTGAACTCAATATACAAACCAAATGATGGACTGCCAGGATGTGTTCCGGAATATTCACCAAAGACAAGACTTCACAGAACAGCCCATGGTGGCTGAAGGGAACATCTACATTTAGAGGCACTAATCTTCTGAATCTCAGAGCCAGGAGACAACCTCAGGGGAAGGCCTCGGCCTCTATGCTCTGTTGCTGGCCCTCTAGAGGAACTGGATGGCCACTGTGTGAGACAGGAAGCTGGACTAGGTGGACCACTGGTCAGATCCAGCAAAGCACTTCTTATATTCATAAGGGAATCTCTGTGTTCAGAGGCAGTCATGTCTCAATCCCAGTGACGGGAGGCAACATCAGAGGAAGGCCTCGGCCTCTACGCCCTGTTGTTGGCCCTCCAGAGGGACTAGTTGGCCATTTTGTGAGGCAGGATGGTGGACTAGATGGACCACTGGTCTGATCCAGCAGGGCTCTTCTGATGTTCTTATGTTCTTAAACTATTAATCTAAGGCCAGTGTAAAAAACAATGTGGCACACCGACCCTTAAAAAAAACAAAACTTGAACATACACCTTAATTGCTGCCAGCATGTCCACCAATGCAAAGAACGAGTAAGGTTTTGTTTTATTCCAAGTACAAAACTGAGAACATTTGAGGGGAAAACACTTAAGCTGCTGTGATTCAGCAAAGAGGTGCACCTATCCCAGCCTTTTCGCCTTAGCTGCACATAATTTACCCACAGATTTTGGCTCCACAACACAGCTGCTTGCGAACATGTTCACGGAGGCACACAGCAACTGTGGTTTTTGCAGGGTCTAGCCAGAGCTTCACAGGCAACGGTTCCTGACATTATGCTCTTTCACGATGCGTTCAAGTTCAAGAACGCGGTCTGAAAGCCGCTGGTGCCAAGACCAACCTCCTACTCGCTCCAACCCACCCAAGGGCAAGCCAGGGAAAAGGGACAATATATGGCCGGGATCCAAAGAGCTGTTTCGGGAGGGCCCAAGAACTTGTTACGTGCTCAGGAAGATCTTCTGACTTGCTGTTGCTGATGTTTTTGCTCACGGCCACGGACCCCCGTGCAGCCCCTGACCATGCCATGACACAAATCCCTTTAGTCTCCCCCCAGGCCAAACAAAGAAAAGTGGTGTGCTAGGTAGTGCAAGGGGTCTTCCATTCTGAGAAAACAGAAGCCAAAAGCCCCCAGGCTTGAGGACCTGGTCGTACAGGTCTTTTGATCAGTCCGGTAGATTGCTGTTGGGAAGTGATCCGCACAAACAGATATTAGATATGCAAATGTCATCGACCTGATCCTGGAGTCAGTATTTCTTTGTTTATTTGGGGTACTTTTGACCTGCCCTGACCTTGGATGGCCCAGGCTAGCTCCATCTTGCCAGATCTTAGTAGCTAAGCAGGGTCAGCCCTGGTTAGTACTTGGATGGGAGACCACCAAAGAAGTCCAGGATCACTATGCAGAGGCAGGCAAGGGCAAACCACCGCTGTGATTAAAATGTGGAGTTCACTGCCAGAGAACTTTGTGATGGCCACAGGCATAGACACCTTTAAAAGATGGTGGTGCCACAGGTGCCACAGGAGGTCGAAGTTTATGCATGGGACAGAGGTGCTACCACCTACCATAAGATTATGCATGGGACAGAGCAGGTAGAGAAAGAGGCACTTTTCTCCCTTTCTCACAAGACAAGAACTCGTGGGCACTCCATGAAATTGCTGAGCGGTCGGGTTAGAACGGATAAAAGGAAGTCCTTCTTCGCCCAAAGAGTGATTAACACTTGGAATTCACTGCCACAGGAGGTGTTGGCGGCTACAAGCATGGACGGCTTCAAGAGGAAATTGGATAAGCATATAGAGCAGAGGTCCATCGGTGGCTATTAGCCACAAGGTATAGATAGGGACTCTGGGACAAGTGATGCTCTGTATTCTTAGTGCTGGGGGGGGTCAACAGAGGGAGGGCTTCTAGTGTCCTGGCCCCACTGGCGGACCTCGTGATGACACCTGGTATTTTTGGCCACTGTGTGACTCAAGAGTGTTGGACTGGATGGGCCACTGGCCTGATCCAATACTGGCTTTTCTTATGTTCTAAACCACCTCTGTTAGTGTCTTGCCTTGAAAGCCCTACGGGGTTGCCATAAGTTGGTTGGAACTTGACAGAACTTTACACACACACACATTTGTAACCTGCTTTTATCCGCTCACTTGTGGATTCTAAACAGCTTACAATATTACCACTTCCCTTCCCCAAGACACTTCTCTTCCCCAAGAAAAATATTTAAGCCCCAGTTAACAACAGATCTACCACCAACAAAGAAACGTACACAGAGAGGAGGTGGAATAGGTGGTAGCAGCTCTGTCCCTTCATAAAAACAGGGGGGGGCCCTCACACACATACACCAGCCAGCCAAGCAGGCACTGACTCCCCAATTTTTTTTCCATTTACACTACTTTCAAAAGATGGCCTGAAAATGTACACCACAAGTACATTTCACATCTCCAAAAGTACAGTAAATCGTACAGAGATACGGCTCCAATTCAGACATCTGACCTCAAATCCTGGACCTTTTTTTAAAAAAAAAATAAATGAGGCGCTTATAAAAAGCTATAACAATATTCTATCTTTACAATGCGGTGTTCTCTGCTTCTGTAAGCAGAATTTGCCAATTACAAACCAAAGCGCATGCTGAATTCAGTCCGCAGCCCTGGATAGAACACTCTGTGCTTGCAAAAAGATCTTAAAAGCAGATTTCTAAATGATTTTCTGTCTCTACAATCAAAGACGGTACCCACTTAGCGTTTATTAGCAAGGCTCGCTGCTGTGACACTCTCTCTCTCTCTCTCTCAAGCATGGGAGAAACTGATGACTCTGCTACCCAAGATAGGGAAGGATTACTCGGCAGTAAGAGGACAGTATACAGGAAGAGAAGCGGAAGATGAATGGCAGACTCTGGTGATAAATAAGACAGTTTTGTGAGTAAGTGAAATCTTGGGTTTTATGACCCAAGGACCATCTACAGCAGGCGAGGTGGGCGGCGCTGAGGAAGCAACCAAGTAAGCTTCAAGCTAGTTAATCACTGTGACGCAGGCCAGGCTGGGAATCTGTGACAGGCTTAAGGTCACCCAGAGAGCTTCCATGGTAGAGGAGGAGATTCGAACCTACCACTCTATTGGTTACACCACAATAGATTGAACAGGGTGCATGGTTTGGGAACGGATGATGTGGTGCTGGGTTATTAACATAAAAGTGAGGGCATTCCTGAACTCCAGGATGGTGGGTAGAAAAACATCTTGATCGGACTTCTGAAGAAGTGTAAAATTTTCAGAAAGTTTGAAACCATGGGGGGGAGGGGGGGGCTTTTTTTTCCCCCAGGGGTGGTGGGTGTTGAAAAAATAAATTTTGCAAAAAGTTGAACTATATGCAATACTACCAAACCTAAACTGATTTTACTGTGGTGACAACATAAAATACATCACTTATAACTTACTTAGCATATAAAATTACAATGTTTTAACATGTTTATGGAATTTAAAAAATTATAAATGCCTTTGTTCTGCACAATCAAAACTGCAAATATACCCAATACCTGAAAGAAAAACACAAGCTGATACACCCTACGCTGTCTTAGCATACTTTAATTTTTGCTATCAGGTTAGGGAGAGAAAGTTTCAATTAAACTTTGTTTTCCTCTGAGACTTGGGGGCACGCTCTGTCCCCACCCCCGCCTGGTTTTCTTCTCCATCCTGCAAGGTAGGCCAGTAAGCTAGTTTTTTTACACCCAACCTGTGAGTATATGTATCACAGGAGTTTGAGGGAGAGATGGAAAAGTCAACCACAAGTCATGTCAGAAGGACAACCAAAGGTCTGCAACAGCCGAAAAGCCGTGAGAGCCCTGCATGCTCCCGTCGGGAAGATTACGCATCCTTCTAGATGCAGAAATGCATCTTGGATTTAAGAGCTGTGTATGTCTACAACATGCCCACGGTCTGCGTTCCCTCTAAGCTGAGTTAAGCGTGAGCTAGCTCACAGTTTTTTAGCCTCCGGCTCACACATTTTTGTCTCAGCTCAGGAAGGAGGGCTCCAGAGCAAACTAATTTATGCAGTAGCCAAATCGCTCGCTCACAACTTTAATGCCAGTAGCTCACAAAGTAGAATTTTTGCTCACAAGACTCCACAGCTTAAAGGGAGCATTGCCCACGGTGTCTTTAAAAACATTTCATTCATTCTAGAAAAAAAAATATCTCATAGGTGTTTTTTCAGTGCTCCCCCAAATTTCCAATTTTTCTGCCAGAATTTTTTTTTAAAAGAAAGGCCCAGCAGGGAGGAGGAAGCAGGAAAACCTTTTTTCCGAATTTTCCCATTCCACCCCTCTGGCCTTCACATCTCTAGCCAGCTGACTGAAAATGGACTGTTCGGGATTGAGTCATTACCGTTACTGGAAGGGGAAGGTGCTCTCTTACACCTGTTCATCCAATCACAGATTGTAAAGCCTGCAGAAAATTCAGATGAGGACCTGTTCTTGCTTATTGGCAGAATGAGAAACAGAAAACCTACTCAGCGACCCGGGGCTAAATGTACGATTTCATAGCCACTTCCGCACTTCCAAGCAAATCTCGCTAGTCAACCTCCACGCTCCTGAAGCAGAGGCTGCAGCCAGTTCAGGTTTCTTTGGGGACTTTCGACTTGACGATGTCCAGCAATAATCTACCATCAGGGACCAAACTGCTGTTCAAAAGGAACATTTGTGAAAACTCTCCCGTTAAAAACTTTTTCAAGCACACTCTTTAAAACCAAAAGGCAGATGTACGTGCCTGAGAATAATTGGGTTTAGCATCTTCAGTGCCAACCCATTGTCTCCCTTGATCTCTGGGGGAGGGAAAGGTTTTTCAGAAGAGACAGTTTCCCAGACGAAGAAATGTAAAATATAAAAATATGTCCACCCACACGAGATTGCTCTGCCCATTTACCCAATTTGTGTGGCAAAACGATAGAGGTCACAAACACTAATATGTAAGATGAAACACCCAGGCTTTCAGCCGCAACAAAGAAGCGAGATCTCTGAATGACTCACACCATCTGAGCTAAGACAACCACAAATCTACATCTCCAGGTTTTAAATGCTACAAAACATTATTTCTGGGTAGCGGATATGCATTAAAAAACTGACGCATTTGCGCAAACCCTGCAAACAGAACACCTAATATTTCCTCCCCCGGAAGAACTTCTGGATTATTAGAAACGATCAAGTCCCCTCTCGGCGACCTTGCCGGCGAATTGTCGGGTTAACTAAGCAGCGCTTCGTTTCGCCACCGGGGAATAAAACTGTTTCAACAAGTAACCACACAAAGCCACAAGCAAAATACCACTCATACCACAACACGAAGCCACAGCCAAGATGCCTCCTTATATGGAGGAAGTGGGGACTGTGCTAGAAAGCCAAGCGAATGTTCGTAAGGCCACAGACATTGCAAAAATTTCAGAGCACACCTTTCACTTACAGCATCTACTGGGGTGGGTGGGGGTGGGGGTGTTTTGCCCCGAAGATTCGTGGAACGTTTATCCTGGGGGGACAAGCACAACTGTGAGGATTTCTTTTAAGGCTTCAAGATCAACCTGGCTGATGATTAAATATTAAAACAGTCCACAGATGTTTTCCAATTTCACCTACTGTTGCTGCGATGGATAAAAAGAACCCATATTCCGTTTGAACTTCCACCGTGAGGAATGTGACGTCAATTATTGATGCGGCAAAGAGGTGAGATGATTGAGGAGCAAAAATCCAGGGACCGTCATGGCGACAAGACCAGACTTTAAGCAGTGAATCCGGTCTAAAGTTTAAGCCATCCGTGAGAGAAATTATAATTCCATTTTTATCTACGAGGTTCACGGCTTGGGCCGAAGTGGTTTAAGCATAACCAAAATTACTAATACATTCTAATTCGAAAGAATTCAGGGTGGGGGGGTCTGCCTGCTCCCCCTTGCCCACCCATGTTAACCTTACACGTTTCCATGTGACACACACACACACAAAAGTGCCTTACACTGGATCAGACCCTCGGTTCATCAAGGTCAGTCTTGTCCACTCAGACTGACAGCGGCTCTCCAGGGTCTCAGGCAGAGAAAGGTCTTTCACATCACCTCCTAACCCATCCTTTAAACTGGAGATGCCAGGGACTGAACCTGGGATCTTCTGCATGACAAGCAGAGGCTCTAACACTGAGCCACCACCCCTCCCCAAATGCACACAAAGCTGCCTTGTACAGAATCAGACCCTGGGTCTATCAAAGTCGGTCTTGTCTACTCAGACTGGCAGCAGCGTTCCAGGGTCTCAGGCCGAGGTTTTACACATCGCCTGTGAGCTGGGTCCTTTTGAACTGGAGATGCCGGGGATTGAACCTGGGACCTTCCGCGTGCAAAACAGGGGCTCTTCCACTGAGTCAATCCCTCCCAGTAGATTAAGCTGAAAGACAGTGACTGAGCCAAGGTCATTTGCAAGCTTTGCATCCCAACACAGATCGTCCTGGTCTAAGACCCTACTCACTACATCACGTAGTACTCAGGTTTTGGCACACCAATTATTTCAAATTCATTCCAGGTGACTAGAATTCCTTGGGAGACCGTCATTCCCTTGGTGGGATATTCAGTCACACAACACAGACCCAAGGTGTCTGAAAGACATCTTGCCCTCCGCTGACAGTTTTGCACAGAAACCTGCAATTACAGGAGAATGCTGGGTCTATGCTAGGTCACGCTGGCAATTTTTGAGGGACAGGGAGGCAGACCCAACTGGTGGGCACGTGCCCTGTGAGAACTGACAGCTCCTCCCACACTACACTCCCAAGTCTTCTCTGCCGACATGCAGAGGTTCCCCAGCAGATAAGATGATCTAGGAAGGTTTCTTGAACGCAGATAGTTTATGAAAGCACTGACCTAAGATGCATACAACTGGGAGGGGGTGGGGGCGGGAAGAGAACCCAAGCAATTACTTCCCTGAGCTGCAAGACTGCACTAAAAGCTGCTCAGCATTTCCTACAGCAGTAACTCAACTCAACCCTGCCATGTATATAATGTGTCACTAGTAATAGAGTGGATAGCTTTCTGCGGTAGCAGCTGCCCTGTATTGTTTTAGAGCCAGCGAGAAGACAAATGGCACCGTTGGACTATAATGTTTGATGAATCTGATCACTTAGATCATTTTAAAACCACTCTGATCAACTACAAAGGGGCCTTTGGTTAACTGGGCAGCAGAATTTAAGGCAAATGTTTCTTGAAAGGGACAGATGACAAGCCCAGCCTTAGGAGAAGAATCCACCATCTGGAAGAAGACATGTGGCACAGAACATGTGAGTACTGTCCAAGAACAGATTTACCTTTTTCTTTTAGAACTATTTTCTAATTCATTTATTCAATTTATTTATTTGATTTATACCCCATCCTCCCCGCCGAAGCAGGCTCAGGGCGGCTTACATAAAAGTTTTAAAACAGATAAAACACAGCAAATCCTGTCCTTATATATAAAAGTGTTTTTGAGTAGCAACGTTCTATGCTTGCCAAAATCAGTTGGCTCTCTGATGTGTCACTCAGAAGCTGTCCCTATCCACTAGCTGCATTGCCTGAGTTCTCTCCCACCCACTGCAGCCTAGGCCACTCTTCTATGATTGGGCCAGCATTTCAAGGTCATTTGCATAGGGAATCTGACCGGACCTCACTCCATTCTGCAACTCAACCTCCCACCCCGAGAGTTAGAACTGTCAGTTGCATACGCAGCCTGGTGTATCCTGAAGTAAATTATTTCCTCACCCACAACACATCTCTTCCCCTTCAAAAGGAACAAACCCAATAATGCAACCATGCCACACCACAAAAAAGACAGATCACACCACGAGCAGAGAACCACAAGGTTAAGAATTCAACATTTCTCCAGCATCTACTCTACATCCAGCTGTCTCCGTATCATATTTATGGTTCTTCCAAGGAGCTGGGTACAGCAGCAGCAGCAGCAGCAGAAGAAGAAGAAGAAGAGGGGGAGGGGGAGGAGATTGGACTTATACCCCACCCATCACTACCCAAAGGAGTCTCAGAGTGGCTTATAAATTCCTTTCCCTTCCCCTCCCCACAACAGACACCCGGTGAGGTAGGTGGGGCTGAGAGAGCTCTGACAGAAACTGCTCTTTTTCAAGAACAGCTGTGCCAGAACTATGGCTTGCCCAAGGTCTTCCAGCAGGTGCAAGTGGAGGAGTGGGGAATCAAACCCGGTTCTCCCAGATTAGAGTCCACGCACTTAACCACTACACCAAACCACTACACTTCTTCCTTCCCCATTTTAGCTTCACAACCACTACCTTATAAGGTAAGCTGGTGTCTGTGTGGTCCCCGTGGGTACCATGATACCCACCAATACCTTTTCTGGCACCCGCCCAAGTGTTTTTAGGAAGTGGGCAGGGACTGTAGGGCTTTTGCCCAGCAAGGCATCTGACTGGCTGTGCAGATTTTTTTTAAATGTCACTTCAGCAGCAGCTGCCATCACAGCAAAAGTATCTGTACTGTGTTACTGAAGTTAAGCGGTGGCAGCCACCTTGTGGCTGGCTCCGCCTCCTGTGGGAACCATTCTGTGGCAGCCATTTTGTGGTTGCACTCACCATGCCACGTGTCAGAATTCCAAATGTGCCCACATGCTCAAAAATGTTGGGGACCCCCTGAGCCAGACTTTGCGTGGACCGAAGCCATTCAACAAGTTTCATGACTGTGAAGAGATTCGAGGCTGGTCTCCTTCAGTCCTAATCTGAAATTTAACCACCCGGACACATGCACGGTTTCACCCTCTTCTATGAGTTACTGCCAAGACAATCTGCGCCAGTGAACATGCTAATGGAGGAGCTTTCCTGAGGAGGTTTTTTTGTACATGGATTGTTTCCTGAGGAGGTTTCCTGTTTCCTGAGGAGGTTCTTTTGCATGTGGATTGGCTGTTGAAATTCTAATCTTATCTGTAGTGCTATTGTCAGATGTAGACTGTGTTTTTCAGGACAGGAAACCGTGCCCTATTTACCATTACCAAACATTACCATACATTACCAAACATACATTACCATACATTACCAAACAAGTTGAAGCAGCTGAAGGAAGCAGATTTCTATACAACATGGAATCCTTTTTTGTTTTAATTGCAGAAGACATGGAGAGGAAGAACCAGTAAGAAGCAGACACCTTTCTCGATGCAGGCAGCAAGCACCTAGGATTCCCTGACCATTCAAACACTCAGGAACAATCTATGCATGGCTGGACAATGAGATGACACAGCTGAGAGCCACAGGATGCTTTAAAATCAAGCGCCAGTTATCTGCTGGCCCTAGGAATCCACGACAAAAGCACAGTATCACTTGCTCCATTCTCCAAAGTGAGTAGGGCAAAGGCAGATCTGAGATTTAAAAATAATAATAATAATAGCCACCATACCAGGCCTCAGTTCAGAATGGAGCTGTTGAATGGGTGAGAAGGGGTTTAAACCCTTCCACCTCTGCAGAGTTTTGCTAGCAGAAACGACACACACAAACTTTTTTCTGCTGTTAGCCCAGGAAAGAGGAAGACAGGTAAAGAAAAGGTGCCTGTCCTGTCTGTGTATGTGCGTACATACATGTACATGCGAGGGAACACAAATGTATACATGCAAATGTTTCTTATCAGCAAATCTGTGTAGGGGATTCCGTCTCACTCAGTGCTCCTACACGTCATTTTAAAAGCTCAAGTTTTTGGTTTGTTTGTTTTTTAAAAAAACACATCTGTTTTGGCCCTTACGCAGCTGAAGGGAAGTAAAAAGAAATCCTCTAGCCAGTTTTGGGCTCTAGACTTCATTTTTAATAAACATGACCAGTATATCAGAATTCGACAGAGGTGAGCAGAATTTGCAAATCCAAGCAACCGTGAACTTAATGACAAAAGGTGCCTTAGGACTGGAAGAAGAATGAAAACAAAAAAAAAAATCAAGGGATCTCTCACCTACAAAATTCAGAATGATGACCCCTGACAATTCCAGATTATCCCATATCATTTAAGCATGGTTTGTGTTTCTATATATGGGTATGTCAAACCCTTAGCATGAACATTATAAGAACTTAGGAGAAGCCATGTTGGATCAGGCCAATGGCCCATCCAGTCTAACACTCTGTGTCACACAGTGGCCAAAACCCAGGGGTCATCAGGAGGTCCACCAGTGGGGACAGAACTCCAGAAGCCCTCCCACTCTTGCCCCCCAAGCACCAAGAATACAGAGCGTCTCCGCCCAGACATAAGATCAGAAGAGAAACCATATTGGATCAGGCCAATGGCCCACCCTCTGCTGTCAGGCCAATGGCCCACCCAGTTCGACACGCTGTTGTCACACAGTGGCCAAAACCCAGGTGACATCAGTGGGGCCAGAACTCCAGCAGCCCTCCCACTGTTGCCCCCCAAGCACCAAGAACAGAGAGCATCACTGCCCCGGACAGAGTGTTCCATCTATATGTTGCGGCTAACGGTCACTGATGGACTCATCGTAAGCACTATATTCACCTCTGCTAAGTCTCCTTTAGCTTGATTTGTGGGAAACTGGCACAGAAGCTATTACAAATACTTCCATACACGACCAGCTTGCCACTAAGATGAGTCAACTGCGGTGCTACCCTAAGGCAGGAAAGCCTGAGCTCTGCTATCAGGTAGAGAAAGTCACGTGATCTCTTCCTTGTGCGTGGGATTCCTGGGATTTCCACAAGAGACGTCTTGAGGCCAGGTGTTCCCAGTCACTGCCATGAAGTGACACCTAATGGCACAGGTGCTTGTTTGTTCCACCTACGAGCCTCGAGAAAAGCTGTAGGCAGAAGGAAAGCTTAACATCTTGCTAAGGGCAGCACAGAATAGAACATTTTCTTCACCGTTTAGTGAGAACACTCTCATTCTGACAATCCCAATGGTTGTCAAGAAACAAGGAGCGCACCGAGGCTTTGCAGGTCACCGTATGTTTCGCTCACAGCTGGCCCAGTTAAAAGAGTGTCGGGCAGTAGCTGAACACCGATACTGAGCAAAACATAGACCAGGAGTAAAGCGTATCTTCACATGTTCGTTTCCCTCCAGACCAAAGGAAAAGGTTTAAGCATTAGCCGCCCTTTCAGGGAGGGGGGGGAAACACACCTCACACTGAAATACTTGAAGGGGCTAAAAATAAAGAAGTGGAGGTGAAAATAAGCAGCATATTCACAGCTAGGCTGTGATGGGTGGGAAACGACTTAAAACTGTGTTCCTAGATGCAGACAGTTTACAAGCCACAGCGCACGCTTATTCCTCTGCCTAAACTGCGCTAAGCAAAAGACAGTAGCTCTCTGGCTCTAGCTACACGCCACCTTGTTGCACGCAGCAGTCTCAGGACACACCAATGCAGAGATTATAGGTCACTGGCAGACACCCCTACAGTTGAGAAAAGGGATTCTTTTTTGACAAAGCTGCGCAAGAGGATTGAGTGGGGATGTTCAGCCCATGATAAATACCACTTCAGGTGTTTATCTGGTTATTACTTTCAGCTACCCACTCTGGTGGAAAGATACAAGTTAGGTTTGGGTAGCACCTAAAGGATGAGGATTTAATACAGAAAGATTTGGTACTTTTGAGCCTTTGGACTGACTGGAAGCCAAATAAAAGAAGAACAACGTCCATTTATCAACTAACCCAAGCATAAATGGTGTTAAATTAAAATACTTCAGCAGCATGGCAGGCATAACCTTTCAAATACTGTCGAAGCTGTACAACTGTGCAGAGATGCTAATCTGTTTGTGGAGAATTTCTTTTTAATGCTTTGGAATCGATATACACGATACAGATAAGAGAACAAGCCCGGGTTATTAAGCATTTCCTTGCACTCATGCACCAACGCTCTCCATAAAATTGTGCATGTGTAAAATACAATGCTTTTTCCAAACTCGGCCTTAAAAGCCCATGGGTCACCACTGACATTGTGACCAATGCGCCCTCTAAGCTTTGGAGTCTTGTGAGCAAAAACTCTACTTTGTGAGCTACCGGCATTAAAGTTGTGAGCGAGCGAGTTGGCTGCTGAATAAATTAGTCTGCTCTGGAGCCATCCTTCCTGAGCTAAGACAAAAAACTGTGAGCGGGAGGCTAAAAAACTGTAAGCTGGCTCACACTAACTCAGCTTAGAGGGAACACTGGTTGCGACCTGCTTCAAAGAAAATGATCTTTGGCTCCTTTCCCAGATAAGCAACTCCACAAACTAGCTACATAATATTTGAGCACTGTCTGACCAAAATACATGTGAACCTTCCAAAAAAAGGCAGCAAGCAGGAACGTTTGGAGCTACGGAACTAAAAAAACGCCCCCTGCTCCTCCAATCCACTCCACTCTTATGCATGCATCTCTATTTTGGGATGGCAGCCAGGTAGCTAGCCTAACTGATTTTTGTCCCAAGCGCCCCAACGTTCAGTGATTGCCACTTGCTGCGGAGAGGCCTTACCTGTTGCTTCAATGTACTCGATGCACCTCTCGATAAAAATCGGAATGGGTTTCTCCGGTGTCGCCACGCTGGTCAAAGGCACCCCAAAATAGTTGCTCTCCCACGTCGTCTTCGTGATGGACGGCCGAGGCTTGGGCTTTGGTTTCTGTTGGGAGAGAACCCTGCCAGGTTAACACAGTAGAAAACGTACACTCTTGGTGGATAAGAAAACAACTTGCTTGGAACGTAGTTTACCAAAATAGGCCAACAATAACGGACAGATGACAGATTTTACACTGCTCAAGTAGTCTTTTAAAACATTTGGGAAAACGTACTTCAGAATTCTAAACCATGGGCTCAACTAGCCATAAACCTATGCTGGTTTTTGCTCGGTTAAGTGGGACATCAGTATGCACAACTATAGAATATTTTTCTGATTTATAAATAAAATGAAATGTTTTCAAACCGCCAGGTAGGACATCCGCCTACAACAGCAAACTCTGTATATAATGGATTTCTCATAAGCAAAACAAGTGAAGAAGAAGAAGAAGAAGAAGAAGAAGAGACTGGATTTATAACCTGCCCTTCACTACCCAAGGGAGTCTCAGAGTGGCTTACAAACTCCTTTCCCTTCCCCTCCCCACAACAGACACCCTGTGAGCAATGCTCCCTCTAAGCTGCAGAGTCTTGTGAGCAAAAATTCTACTCTGTGAGCTACCGGCATTAAAGTTGTGAGCGAGCGATTGGGCTGCTGCAAAAATCAGTTTGCTCTGGGGCCCTCCTTCCTGAGCCAAGACAAAAAATGCGTGAGCTGGGGGCTAAAAAACTGTGAGCTAGCTCACACCTATTCAGCTCAGAGGGAACACTGCCTGTGAGGTAGGTGGGGCTGAGAGAGCTCTGACAGAAACTGCTCTTTTTTTCAAGAACAGCTGTGCCAGAACTATGGCTTGCCCAAGGTCATCCAAGAGGTGCAAGTGGAGGAGTGGAGAATCAAACCCGGTTCTCCCAGATTAGAGTCCAGGCACTTAACCACTGCACCAAACTGGTGAACACAAAATGACCGGGCAAGAGAGTAAAGTAGCAGTAACCAGCAGTAAAACACCAAATTTAAATCCAGCCAAACCCTACTAGGATGTATTCTACTAGGATGTATTCTGTACCTTCTCTTCTAGAGTAGGATGCACAAATGGAAACTACATTCTACTGGGGGAGCGGGGGGAGACGGAAAAGTTCCGAGGCCCACAGGTATTTTCTTCCCACAGTGGATAAAGAACTGCAAACATAGGAGGATTGTTTTCAGTCCCAACCAGTTCTATTCACGCAACGATGTGCCAAGAACAGCTTAGCCAGCACAAACGAGGGCATGAAGCGGCAGGTTAAGCTACAACTTTGACTCTGTGTAGAACACCGAGGGAAAACCTACACTCCACAAGGAGGGAAAACAACTTGACCAGAGGCAAAGGGGACAAGATAGCTACAGGAGAAATAATTCAAAAAGCGGGGAAGACGGAAAGGGGGCAAATGTGACTGGCGCTCTCCTCTCACTATGTGACGGAGCGTCCCACCAGGGAGACCCACACCAAGAATCCCTAGCACTGAGACAAGACTGGTCTTGCAAATTCTACAGTTCTCTCCAGGGCATCCAACTTCTGATATCAAAAGCACACAAGACTGGGAGGGGGCAAATAACCCCTTTGATGCCAATATTATTATTTTTTAAAAAATCCTTGTCCAGGATTTCCGAGATTTTGCCAATGCAGATTCTCTCCTCCAATCCCCCCCCCCCATTTTGCTCTGCCTTCACGTTCGCAAACGACGCGACCTTAGGGAAGTAAGAGAGTGAAATATATAGCGCCTAGTTACCGCCTACATTTTCTCCTCTTTCTCTGTATTATTACTCCTGGAGGTACGCGGTGCCAAAAGGAAACGACAGGCTTCCAATTGTGTTTCTCCGGCGCTAGTGCTCCTCTTCAGAAACGAAAAGCCGCTCTGTTCCCGCAGTGCCTACTTCCAGCAGCTGCACACAATAAAAGGGTAGATTTACAGCACTCGGATTTATAGAACTAAGAGAAGGGGTTAAACGGGCCTCGTGAACGGCTCTGGGATTTGCCTGATAACGTGTATGAGGAGTGTGTTTTTTTCAAGCGTTGGCCAGAGAGTGGAAGGGGTGATTCCTGGTGTGCGAGTTTGAGAATTCCCTTTTATGGGTTTCTCCAGTTTTTTGAAACTGTGAATCTCCCCTAATGGCAGGTACGGGATAAAAATAAACAAGCACTGTTTCCCCACAACGTTCTCTCCAGAAGAGATAGATGGCCAGAAACCTGGAAGGAGGTGGACAGGACACAGGGACTCAAAAGTTTCAGTCGGTGGTATATGACTCAGTTCACGAGGAGGCTTACAGCCTGACAAAGGGATCACACAAGGGCAGGCAGGTGTCCTGTTATTTTGAGCCCCAGTGGAGATTAACTCGCTCCTAGCCAGCGGCTTCCCTAGCTTGAGGACATCTGTGGAACCATGCGGCCACAGGGAAATCTTCCCCCTCCCATTGTCTACGCCCAATTCCCCCAACTAAAAGCAATCACTTCCTGTTTAGTCTGCTCCCACACGACTTCCTCTTCTCAAGCACTGGTGGCGGAAGAATACTTTGAGCGATGTTTCTTTGCAACAACAGGGAGTGTGTGCGCGCGGAGGGGGGGGTGTGACAATTAGTTTTCAGATGACGGCTACCGAAAAGGGCTTCTCTCTCTCTCTCTCTCTCTCTCTCTCTCTCTCTCTCTCTCTCTCTCCCCGTCTCTTTATATACGTATATAAAACAAACTGAATAGCGAATGAGCCAAAACCCTCTCGCTTGGGAGTCAAGGGATTTGGTGACACATGGCTCGCCACATGCTCGGCTGCTTGCTACAACGCAGGACATACGAGAACCTTTGTCACTCCGCAAATTAAGTCCCCTGCGACAGATTATGCTTCGAAGATTAGACGGAACAAGTTCAGCATATGTCCTTTAGGAAGCTGTCTGCAAGAACGCCCTGACGAAGCTTCTGCAGCCTCAGAAAGCCCACCGCTGACGCAAGCGCACTCAACAGGCCGTTTTTATTTTATTTCCGCCAAGTCACAGCTGACTTGTTGGCCGTCCAGAGGAACTGGTTGGCCCCTGTGTGAGACAGGATACGGGACCAGATGGACCTTCACTGGCCTGACCCAGGAGGGGTCTTTTGATATTCCTATGAAGGCCTTGGCCTCTTTGCCCTGTGGTTGGCCCTCCAGAGGAACTGGCTGGCCACTGTGTGAGACAGGGCTGCTGGAGTGGATGGACCACTGGTCTGATCCAGCAGGGCTCTTCTGATGTTCTTAGGAAGGCCTCGGCCTCTGTGCCCTGTTGTCGGCCCTCCAGAGGAACTGGTCAGCCCCTGTGTCACACAGGATGCTGGACTAGATGGACCACTGGTCTGATCCAGCAGGGCTCTTCTGAGGTTCTTGTGGCGACACTGTAGGTTTTTCAAGGCAAGAGATGTTCAGAGATGGTTGGCCATTCCAGTCTTTTGCATTATGGCCCAGGTATTCCTTGGAGGTCCGCCACCAAATACTAGCTTCCGAGATCTGAACGAGACCGGGCTATCCAGGTCAGGGCTCAACAGGCAACACCAGCAAGTCTTTAAGCAGTGGCTGGACAAACACTGGCAGTCTTCAAGCAGCGGCTGGACAAACACTGGCAGTCTTCAAGCAGCGGCTGGACAAACACTGGTCAGGGATGCTCTAGGCTGATCGTGCATTGAGCAGGGGGTTGGACTAGATGGCCTGGACTGCTCCTTCCTTCTCTGTGATTTTATGATTCTTTATATATTTGATCACAGCCCCAGCATACTACACCATAAGATCTGCCTTTTAAAAACGATGGCTACGCTGCAATCAGCATCGGGAGTAAAAGGAGGAGGAGGAGGAGGAGGAAGATCAAGTCCTGAGATGAAACAAGAAAAGTATAATTGTGATGACTCCGATCTGTAAAAAGCTTTCACACTGTACATCATTTTAATGATGCACAGCACAGCGGGAAGACGACCAAATACAAGCCTCAAAGATACGAATTTCCTCCTACTTCTTAAAGGTGGGATGCAACATGAAGGGGCAAAGGCTAAATTAATTGGCAACTTCTCCCACTGTTCACCAACAGGAGAGGAGTTGGTGGGGAAACGACAGAACGCCTGGGCACAACGGAGCTATTCTGTCAGAACAGACAAGGACCTCCCAACCCATTTCCCCGGCCGGAGTGCGTTGCGACAGAGTGGACCCTTTTAGGAATCTCTCTTGCAAATCCAGTTGGAAGGGGGCGAAGAGCAAGGGAGGACGGGTGGCAGAGAAGATACAGCTGCCAAGACTAGCAATGGAAGGAGGAAGACAATCAGAGTGGGCAGCGAATGCGAACGAAACAGAACACGCATGGCCAAAAAAAAAAAAATGTGGGAGAAGTGATCTTTTCCACTTTTATCGGCCCCAAATCTCTCCCAGCCTACTAGGCTGAAATGTTACGGTGCGTGAGACAGCACGATGAGCATACTCGTAACCAAGATCCTGGCTAAAGTGGCAGTGAGCTAAAGGGCTAAGAGCACAGGCCCCTGACTGGAAACACCATGGCCAATGGAAGCACAGAACCATAGAGTTGGAAGGGACCTCCAGCGTCATCAACCCCCGGCACAATGCAGGAAATACACACATACCTCCCCACCACCACCAGTGACTCCTGTTCCATGCCCAGAAGACGACAAAAAAAAAAACCCTCCAAGATCCCTGACCAAACTGGCCTGGAGAAAAACTGCTGCCTGACTCTAAAATGGCGATCAGCATTTCCCTGGGGTGTGTAAGAGAGGGCCACAAGAACTGAACACTGATACAATGCTTCCTGGCTAGCAGCCTTAAGCCAGTCATGTGTCTGCCACTAAAAAGTGTAACTACCACAGTGGCAAGCTCTTGGGAAAGGGGAGGAGAGAGAAAGAGTGCCGTGCATCCTCTCAACGTTCACTTCCACTTAGCCCACACTGGCACCACACAAAAACCGGCCCATATATCTTTGAACGGACCCAACAGCCCACATAAACTAGGTTGCTTCCCGTGCAAAACAGCTAACGCCCAATGCAAAGTTGCGTGGGTAAATTAACCTTGCCGTGCTGGTGTCGCGTTGAAGCCAAGCCCAATCCATACCCAGAAGAGCTTGTTAAGAGATTCTCTCTTCAAACATACCCATGCATTACTTGTGTTGGCCCTCGGGGACAACCACAAGTGTGAGGTCACCCATTTCACCTACCTCCTGCAGAATTTAAGTGTTTTTGGCCATCTCACACAATGGAATCTCTCAATCTCTCTCTCTCTCTCTCTCTCTCTCACACACACACCTTTAACTTGATCAGGAAGACTACTGCTGTGCTGTCCCCAAAAATGGCAGACAGCTCTCCTAGCGCCTGACCTGGATGGCCCAGGCTGGCCTGATCTCATCATACCTCAGAAGCTAAGCAGGGTCAGCCCTGGTTGGTACATGGATGGGAGACCACCAAGGAAGTCCAGGCTTGCTACGCAGAAGCAGGCGATGGCGGGGACCACCTCTGAAGGTCTCCTGCCTTGAAAACCCAGCAGGGTCGCCTAAGTTGGCTGCCATTTGATGGCACTTCCTACCTGCCATCCGAGCCTCCTAGCGCCTTCTGCACACTTATGGATTCCATACAAGCAAAGGGTGTCAACCGTCTCAGCATTACGACGCTGGCAGAGAATGTTAATTTACAGATTGATCAGGGACTAGTTTGAAACCTGCCTCGCGGCTCACAGCCAAGGGTGGGGATGAAATGCACAGCGAACGCATCGTGTTTTCCACGTGCAAATCAAGAATCCCAAGCACCCAATCACTTAATTGTGGGTAGACTCTGCCGTTCTCCATTGCTCACTCTCTCCACGTCGAGACTGCCTACTCGGTTCGTCCCAAAAGGTGTTTTTGATTCGTTTACACCTGTAAGCCGCCTTGAGTTCTGTAAGGCAGAAAGGCAGCGGATAAATGGTTTAAATCAGGGGTGTCAAACATGTGGCCTGGAGGCCGGATGAGGCCCCCGGAGGGCTTCTATCGTGCCCACAGTGGAACTGGCTGTCTTCTGCTTCTTCTTCCAGTTCTGCTGCTGCGTCATCACAGGTTTGCAGCTTACAGATACACACCTGAACAGCATGCTCAAGACTGCAACAGCACAGACATTTTGATGCAATAATTCAGACCAAGAGGTGTCAGTTATCAGACACTGTTAAATAAATATTGTAAGAGTGCTCATGTTTTGTGATTTTATTTTGAGTTAAAAAAAAAAAAACAACTTTGTGTTTGTGTCCTTTATAAAGTTTATATCTCCACTACCTGGCATTACCTTTTATGACACACGTGGCCCGGCCCAACAAGGTCTCATTTATGTCAAATCCGGCCCGCATAACAAATGAGTTTGACACCCTTGGTTTAAATAATCACCACCACAAGAGGTTAAAAAATTACTTGTTGTGAGGTAGAACAGCAAAGCTGTGTGAATGCAACAGGTGAGCACTTGAATATCGGTTAACAGATAAGCAACCTGTTTTTTTCCCCTCCTCTGTGGCTCTCTGTGCATCGTACTAACGGGAAAATACTGGCAAGCTGATCTACCGGGAGACAGGCACAGGAATAGTCAACAGAAGGGCACATTCAACGTGACCATGCTGATGGACACAAAAAGCTCCGTCTCTGACAACTAGGGCATCCTGCCGCGTGAAAGTGGAAGGCTGGGCCCTGGCCGACTGCTCTGCAGAGTTCAGGGAAGAAGGATTTCTCTGCTGAAAATGTGGCAACAAGTTCTTGTGGAGAGAGCTCTAGCTGTCGCAGAAATTGCCTTACAGGTTGCCTCCTAGCAAAGTATGATAATAGCTGTGACCCAATGACTAAATGCCGGGGAGGACACTTTTTGTTCTTTTGGACTAGAGCGACACAGGAAAAAAGCACTGCATGCTTCCTGAAAGGGGTGGTGCTGTCCAGGTAAAGCCCTCCAGAGAATGCAGATAGATCAAAGTGGGTGGCCATGTTAGTCTGTCTGTAGCAGCAGAAAAGAGCAAGAGTCCGGTGGCACCACAAAGACTAACGAAATTTGTGGCAGGGTAAGAGCTTTTGTGAGTCAGTGCTCGCTTCTCCAGATACGGCTAAAATGCGAACCCATCTGTCATTACACCTTCGAGAGTGGAGTGATTTCAGATACTAAATGACAATAGGCAAATGACAACAGCAGGCGTGATTGGATTAGGTGTGATATGCAGAGGGGTGGTAGGTGTGGAGAAACAGCATTGGTAATGCGACAGGAAGCCTAGATCTAGATTCGAGCCGGGAGGATGCATTGTCTTGAGCCTCATTATCAGTTGCAATTCAGCAGTCTTTCTTCCTAATCTCCCTTTGCAATTCCTTTGTAAGAGAGCTGCTACTCCTGGAAGATTATTTATTTTTCAGATTTTTTTACCCCACCCTCCCGGCCGAAGCTTAAATTAAAATGTTCCCCCGCTAGGCTTGCCGTGTCTCCTCGTCGCTCTGACGGGTGATTTGGGGAGCATTCAGAAATGTCCCCAACACGACATCACCTGGGAAGTGCCGTCACTGTGCTGGTGACACTCTAGTCTGAGGGCAAAACTCCACCGTCTGCAGGCAAATGTACCACAGGGTTTTGCCCTCCAACCAAAGCATCCTCTGCGGCATCCCCGTCATGATGATGTCACTTCCGGGTGATGTCATCACGTCGGGGATGTCACACCGGGACATCCCTGTTTGGGGCTGGGGTTTCTCCCGCCAGCCCACTGGCCAGTGGCTGTTCTTGAATGTTGTGGTTTCTAATGTTTCTGGGTTTTGAATGTTGTAGTTTCTAATGTCAGACTTATGTCCATTTATTCTTTTGTTGTAGGGACTGGCCTGCTTGTTCAGTGTAGAGGGAGGAAGGGCACTGCTGACATGTGAAGGCATAAAACAGAGAAGAAGGAGGAGGAGGAGGAGGAGGAGGAGGACGAGGAGAAAAAGAAGAAGGAGAAGGAGAAAAAGAAGATTGGATTTATACTCCTCCCTTCACTACCCAAGGGAGTCTCAGAGTGGCTTACAAACTCCTTCCCCTTCTCTTCCCCACAACAGACACCCTGTGAGGTAGGTGGGGCTGAGAGAGCTCTGACAGAAACTGCTCTTTTTCCAGAACAGCTGTGCCAGAGCTTGTGACTGACCCAAGGTTAAATCAGCAGGTGCAAGTGGAGAAGTGGGGAATCAAACCTGGTTCTCCCAGATTAGAGTCTGCACACTTAACCACTGCAGAGCCCTCTGTACAGCAGACCTCAGGTTAGAGGAATAAGTAAGAAGAACTAGGTCTTGATTCAGGTGGAACTCAGAGATAGCTTTGGGCAGGACAGATGTCTAGGTGCAATATGGACTTGGCCCTCTGAAGATGCAAATAAAAAGCATTCCTTGGACATGGTTACTAATAAATGGGAACTAGCAACATAACCTCAAAGATGAGGAACTACAAACCACAGGTAGGCAGGGCTTCAAAGGGCTGCCCAATTAGCTGGGTGAGGACTACCTTTAAGTCCCACGTTGGTGGCCCGGCTGGAGGGTGAAGCCGACTATGTGGCTTGGGAAAACTGGTTCACCGTGTGGCTGAACAAACAAGAAAGAGCCCTGCCGACAACAGTCATGATGGAGAGATTGCTGCTTAGACAGACCTTGGAAGATAAGCATCCTGGAGGATAGAGACGGAGGAAGACTTCTAGGATGCAAGTCACCGGAGAGGTAGATGGATCCCAACCCTGTACTCAAGCAAAAATATTAAAGAACCATCTCACAGGGGCCCATCTAGCAGACTGTTTCCTAGCATTCAGAAGCATCTCCCTTAGGGAGTTGGAGGGTGATACTCCTTGGACTCTGCAAGGAGATTGAATCAGTCCATCCTAAAAGAAATCAACCCTGACTGTTCCTTGGAGGGCCAGAGACTGAAGCTGAAGCTGAAACACTTGGGCCACCCAATGAGAAGGGAGCACTCACTGGAGAAGACCCTGATGCTGGGAAAGATTGAAGGTCAAAGAAGGGGACGGAAAAGGATGGAATGATCAGACAGTGTTATCGATGCAACGAGCATAAAATTGAGCAAACTCCGAAGCACAATGGAGGACAGGAGGGCCTGGCATGATGTGGTCCATGGGGTCGTGAAGAGTCAACCTCAACTGTGTGACTGAACAACAACAACAACAACAACTTAACTGTGTGACTGAACAACAACAACAACTCTGTCATGATCCTGGGCTTACAGTGGGGTGCTGTCTACAGGTTCTAGGGAGGCCTAGCGGCACCAGGGAAACCTGTATTAGTTTGACTACAGGGCCTACATTTCCCACATCTTCTCTGGACCCTGTGATTGGCTAACACGGGATTTGGAGGGAAAATTTATACCAGTAGAGGAGTAGAGGGTGGTGCCTGGGAAGAAGGAACAAACTGCAGAGAGCCAGTTTGGTGTAGTGGTTTAGTGCGTGGACTCTAATCTGGAAGAACCGGGTTTGATTCCCCACTCCTCCACTTGCACCTGCTGATGTGACCTTGGGTCAGTCACAAGCTCTGGCACAGCTGTTCTTGAAAAAGAGCAGTTTCTGTCAGAGCTCTCTCAGCCCCACCTACCTCACAGGGTGTCTGTTGTGGGGAGGGGAAGGGAAAGGAGTTTGTAAGCCGCTCTGAGACTCCTTTGGGTAGTGAAGGGCAGGGTATAAATCCAATCTCTTCTTCTTCTACCTCACAGGGTGTCTGTTGTGGGGAGGGGAAGGGAAAGGAGTTTGTAAGCCGCTCTGAGACGCCTTTGGGTAGTGAAGGGCAGGGTATAAATCCAATCTCTTCTTCTTCTTCTTGTCTATCTTTCTACTGACTTTGGGGATACGTGTAATTAGATGGAAGGTACGGAACTGGCATTCCCTCAGACGAGCTCTGGTGGCAGAACTTCTCGCATTTGGTGATGTCCAATGAGACAAGCAGGTCTACCTCCAGTGTGCCACAACGGAAGAGTGTTCTCAGATAAGTCATTTCCAGGGACTGTTCATAGGCAACCCTCCTGTTGCAGTAGAGCGTATCTTCCAGGACGATGTCCTTGCTAGCACTGTAAGCTGGTATCGGCATAATGCTGTACCCGATGGATCTCTCCCAAAGGCTACAGGCTAGGCAAGGAAGCGTAACGGAGACAGTGTCACGGTGTTTTATGCTGCATTTTGTGGACCTCTGCACTGCTTGACCCTGCAGCCTGGATGTTGTGGTTCAGTCGCACAGTCGAGTCCGACTCTTCGCGACCTCACGGACCACATCATGCCAGGCCCTCCTGTCTTCTGCTGTGCTCTGGAGTTTGCTTAATTTCATGCTTGTTGCCTTGATGACACTGTCTGACCATCTCATGCTTTGCCGCCCCCTTCTTCTTTGACCTTTAATCTTTACCAGCATCAGGGTCTTCTCCAGTGAGTGCTCCCTTCCCATTTGGTGGCCTGAATTGAGAGGAATAAAGTGATGCAGGCAACCAGGAGATTCAGATGACTGGTGTAGTCACCCTTGGGACAACCAGGGGTGCTAAAACAGGGCAGAGGCACACAGAGAGACCATGTACGGCCACTGCAGAGTTGATAGCCGTGCACTGGAGCCCAAGTAGTAAGGAGGATAAGCAAAGGGAAGAGAGCTTGAAACTGATCCCGTGGATCTGGATCATACTTATGGCATACAGAGGCAAGCTGATGATGGCTCCAGGAGTCTAGGGATCAGTTCCAGGAAGATCTAGGGTATTGTGAGCATGATGGGAATCTCCCTGACTCTAGTGGTGATGAGTCAGGTGAGATGGCTGAAAATAAACCCTTGGGGGAAGGATTCCAGTAACTGGATGTCTGAGAACTGAACCACAAATCACAGGAAGGGAGTGATTTGTGGTTCATAAACATATGGAGCAGAGGTCCATCAGTGGCCATTAACCACAAGGTATAAGTAGGAACTCTTGGTCTGGGGCAAGTGATGCTCTGTATCCTTGGTGCTTGTGGGGGGGGGTCAATAGTGAGAGGGCTTCTAGTGTCCTGGCCCCACTGATGGACCTCCTGAGGACACCTGGTATTTTTGGCCACTGTGTGACAGAGTGTTGGACTGGATGGGCCATTGGCCTGATCCAACACTGGCTTCTCTTATGTTCTTATGAGTCTGAAGAAATGAGATAAATTAGGGTGACCAGAAATGAAGTTCTAAACCTACTGGGGAAATTAAAAACCGATACGTCTCCAGGTCCTGATGGTCTACATCCGAGAGTTGTTGTTTTTTAAACTGTAAACTTTACCTTTATTGGCATAACAACACCCAAGTAACAACTGTCATCCATTAATCACATCATTCAGATAAATTTCTCGCCTTTTAGATGCAAGATGTAAAGATTTGGCCACAGTTTCAATAATCATTGGATTTTGAGTGGATAATAGATAAAGAATTTTGCCTTCATCATGTTTCCCTTCTGGATCTCGCAGCCAAGGTTCAATAAGTGAGGATCAAATATTAAGGTAATAAGTAAAATGCAAGAAAACGTGTTCAAGGCTTTCTAGTTCACACAATCCAGAAGCACGGAGCCTATTAGAGTACATTCACCTGAGAGTTCTTAGGGAACTCAAAACAGGAAACAGTTGATCTACTAACCCACGTATGTAACCTATCACTAAATTCAGCCACTGTACCAGAAGTCTGGAGAGTAGCAAATGTTATACTGATTTTTTAAAAAGGGGAACCAGGAAATTATAGACCAGTCAGCCTAACGTCTGTCCCAAGAAAATTAGTAGGAACTGGAACCAAAGAAAGAACTATTAGACACAGTGAGGAACAAAGCCTGCTGGAGGGAAATCAGCATGGCTTCTACAAACGGAAGTCCTGCCTCACCAACCTTTTGGAGTTCTCTAAGCAAGTGAACAAGCGTGTAGACAATGGAGATCCAGTAGACATTATATACTTGGACTTTTAAAAGGCTGTTGACAACATACCTCACCAAAGACTCCTGAGTAAACTTAACAGTCATGGGGTAAGAGGGCAGGTTCTTTTATGGATTAAAAACTGGTTAAATGACAGGAAGTAAAGAGTAGGAATCAATGGACAGTTCTCACAAAGAAGGGAAGTAAACACTGGGGTCCCACAAGGATTGGTACTGGGGTCTCTATACTAACACTCTGGAACTAAGGGGGTCAGTTAGTGTGGTGGCCAAGTCTGCCAATAACACAAAATTATTCAGGATGGTGAAAACCAAGGCTGACTGTGAACAGCTCCAAGAGGATCTCCACAAACTGGGTAAGTGGGTGACAGTGTGGCAAATAATTCACATTTGATCAATGGACAGTGATACACATTGGGACAAAAAAGTCCCAAGTAAAGGCTAATAGGATCTGAACTTGCTGAGACTGACAGGGGAAAAGATCTTGGGGTCGTAGTGGTTAGCTCAATTAAAGTGTTAACCCCGTGTGCTGCAGTGATGAAAAAGAAAAAAAAATCTATGTTAGGGATTATTAGGAAAGGGTTTGAAAAGAAAACAACCGATATTATAATGCCCGTAAATGGATCTATGATGCGGCCTCATTTAGAATACTGTGTAAAGTTCTGGTCACTGAATCTCGAAAAAGAAATTGCAGAGCTGGAAAAAGTAGAGGAGGGCAACCAAGATGATGAGGGGGTTGGAGCACCTTCCCTACGAGGAAAGGCTGAAGAGTCTCTGGGACTTTTCACTTTAAAAAAGAGACAACCGGGGGGGGGGATGATAGAAGTTTATAAATTTTATGCATGGGGTGGAGAGCATTGACAAAGAGAAATTTGTCTCCCTCTCCCAAAATACTACAACTCGAGGGCATCCAATGAAGCTGCTGGGCAGTAAGTTCAGGACGGACAGAAGGAACTACTTCTTTACACAGAGTGTGATTCAAAGGTGCAATTCGCTGCCAGAGGCTCTGGTGATAGCCATAGGCATCACTACATTTAAAAGGGGATTAGACAGACTCATGGCAAATAGGTCTATCAGTGGCTACTAGCCATCTCGACTGAGGGGAACCTCCACATTCAGAGGCAATAAACCTCTGAATCCCAGAGCCAGGAGGCAACATCAGGGGAAGGCTTTGGCCTCTGTGCCCTATTGTTGGCCATCCAGAGGAACTGGATGGCCACTGTGTGAGATGGAATGCTGGACTAGATGGACCCCGGTCTGATACAGCAGGGCTCTTCTGAGGTTCTTATCAGGGGAAGGGCTTGGCCCCTGTGCCCTGTTGTTGGCCCTCCAGAGAAACTGGTTGGCCACTGTGTGAGGCAGGACACTGGAGTAGATGGACTATTGGCCTGATCCAGCAGCACTCTTTCAATATTCTTCTCAGGGGAAGGCCTCAGCCTCTCTGCCCTGTTGTTGGCCTTCCAGAGGAACTGGTTGGACACTGTGTGAGACAGGAGGCTGGACTAGATGGACCCTCACTGCTCTGATCCAGCAGGGCTCTTCTGAGGTTCTTATCAGGGGAAGGCCTCGGCCTCTCTGCCCTGTTGTTGGCCCTCCAGAGGAATTGGTTGGCCCCTGTGTGAGACAGGATGCTGGACTAGATGGACCCTCACTGGTCTGATCCATCAGGTCTCTTCTGATGTTCTTATCAGGGGAAGGCCTCGGCCTCTCTGCACTGTTGTTGGCCCTCCAGAGGAACTAGTTGGCCACTGTGTGAGACGGGATGCTGGACTAGACGGACCACTAGGCTCTTCTGATGTTCTTATGAATACTATCTGACAGTGGGTACTCAGGACTGGGATCATCTCCTAAATCTGTTTCCAGTAGTGTTGGGACTGGGACTACCAAAACACATGGATAAACACCCACATCAGGAGCCATGGCAAGGGTGGAGAAGCTCATCTCGATTCATCTTCCTGAGGCTGATATTTCTTCTTCCGTGGTTCCAACGGTGATCAGACCCAACGTTCCTGCCTCAAAGTTTGATTAGCCAGCTGTGGGCTTGGTAGAGTTGGTGTCAATGGTTTCAGCATCAGAAGATGGATCAGCAGCCAGTTTGGTGTGAGAGTCAGTTTGGTGTTGTGCTTAAGTGCGCGGACTTCTAATCTGGGAGAACCGGGTTTGATTCCCCACTCCTCCACTTACACCTGCTGATGTGACCTTGGGCAAGCCACAGTTCTAATAAGAGCTGTACTTGAAAAAGAGCAGTTTCTGTTAGAGCTCTCTCAGCCCCACCTACCTCACGGGGTGTCTGTTGTGGGGAGGGAAAGGAGTTTGTAAACCGCTCTGAGACTCAGGGCAGGGTATAAATCCAATCTCTTCTTCTTCTTCTAATACCAAGGAGATGCCAACTGGTCATCTACTGTGGCAGAGCCTGAGAGGGTTCCCTCCAAAGAGTGGCTTGGAGTCGGGAAAATCAGTATCCCCTTGCCTTTTAAGCAGACTTCAAGCAGTGGAAGCCCAGCCTGTGCTCCACACAGCCACCACCGTTTAAAAGCTGTCCTCTGCCTCAGAGGAGCCAAGATGCCACAGAAAACAGAGCTAGGAGATGACAGTAACAACAAAGAAGACAAAAGGAAAAAAGAACATGTCTACATGTATGCGCCAGTTTGTTCTGGGAAGGAGAAAAACCAGCCCACAGAGAGGAGATTTCTGAAAAGAGTGTTCCCAAACACTGCCGTGGCGGAAGAAAGAGACTGAACAGGGGAACGAGACTCCCCTCCCCAAGGCATGCGCAGTCAGGAGGATTTTCATGCTTAGTAACGCCAAAAGTTTCCCCAATCAAAGCTCCGCACAGGCGTGTCGCCCAGCGTGATGCACAAAGACCTCGAAGAATAATCGCTCCGGCTCCCCAGAGTATCATCCAGAAACCTTCTTAGTGTATGTTTCCATTCCTTATTAATGAAGCAATTATATCAAAATCCATTTGCAAGGCACAATTAACTCCCTAATATAAAACTCCCATCAAGCCATATTTAGCTTCTTCACAGAGGCCGCGGCTTCTTTTATACAGAATTGTTCAAAATGAGCAAGCACCATAATTTACCTAAGGAATTCTACCATACTTGAAGAGAACGACATACTCAACTCTTCCTTTAAAGAAGAGTATGCAGTGCTATTTGTCTCTGCCAGTATCATCAAGCTGCAAATACTGTGTCTTCTTCCATGCACGTGCCTTGATAGGCTTCTCTGACACCTCGCAGGAAAAAATCAGTCACCTCCTGAATTGGTTCCTGCAATCACCTCCTCTCTGGCCTTCTGTAAGCTGATCCTTGGCCCCCTATAAAGAAGTACATCACTGAAGCCATGCACCTCTCTCCCCTCACTACTGTAGTAAATGTAAACGTTTCCCTTGCTCGAAGCTAGTCGAATTGGACTCTACGGGTCAGTGCTCATCTCCGTTTCCAAGCCGAAAAGCCAGCGCTGTCTGAAGACTTTCCCGTGGTCATGTGGCCGGCATGACTAAACGTTGGGGCGCACAGAACGCTGTTTCCTTCCCACCGAAGCAGTAACTATTTATCTACTTGCAATTCCTTGCTTTCAAACTGCTAGGTTGGCAGGAGCTGGGGCCAGAGACAGGAGCTCACTCTGTCACGCGGCACTAGGGTCTCGAACGGCCGAGCTACCGACCTTCCAGTCTGCAGCTCGGCGTCTTAACCTCCGAACCACCGCGGCCTCTGTCTACTTACTAAATTTATACCCTGTCCTACCCCAGGAATGGGCTCAGGGCAGCTCACAACACAGAACCAACAAACAATAAAACAATAAATAGCAACAGCAGATAAAAACCAAAATCCATGCCTCACATCGAGCAGGAATAACCACCCCAAGAAACTGCAGTGCCCCAGTAATATCCAGAACAGAAAGGGTACAGGGGGAAGGGGTCGTGAACAGGGCCACGGGCAGGGAGGCCAGACTGCCTGAATTCCCGGGCAACTGAACTGAACGCGTATTTCTCCTCCCCTGTTTACCCTTCCCGCTCAAGCACCAAATCTGACATCATCAGCTCCTCCACTAAAGGACACGGCATAAAGCGCCACACTTACCGATGCCACGTAACTAAAAATAGCAGCAGTGTGACTTGCCGGCTGCACAGAACACAAAGAAAGGGCATTTAAAAATATTCGCTTTAAAAAGCACAGAGAAACAATGTCAGGATACAAAGATTAAAGGAAACACCTGAGAACTCAAAGGAGTCCGGCTCCTTGGCTTCTCCCGAAAGCCGCCTGGCAACCTTCTAACAAAAAGCTGCCGGCTCGGCCGCACTCAATCACATGGATGCCCTAAAATCTGTGGAATAAATTAACGAGCTGCGGGGTATGGAGCCACCATAAAACACAGGAATAAGCTTGGACAGCTAAGCGCAGAAGCCCAGAACACAGAGGCCTGATACACTTACGCCCAAGATCTATGCATTAATCTTGAGACAAAAAAAGGAACTCCACAGATAATGGCCACTCCTCGTTCAGGCAACATGAAGCTTCCAGAAACCCACCCCAAGGGGAAGGGGAGAGACAGACTTGCTCAGATCCCCCAATTACTAAATGACAGCAAAGCTAGAAAGAGTTTAAATCAGGGGTGTCGAACTCATTTGTTATGAGGGCTGGATCTGACATAAATGAGACCTTGTTGGGCCGGGCCACGTGTGTGTCATAAAACGTAATGCCAGGTGGCGGAGATATAAACTTTATAAAGGACACAAACACAAAGGGTTGTTTTTTTAACTCAAAATAAAATCACTAGCACTCTTGCAATATTTTGTTTATTTAACAGTGTCTGATAGCTGACACCTCTTGCTCTGAATTATTACATCAAAATGTCTGTGCTGTTGCCATCTTGAGTCTGCTGTTCAGGTGTGTAACTGTCAGCTGCAAACCTACGATGACGCAGCAGCAGAAGAAGTGGAAGGAGAAGCAGAAGACAGCCATTGTGGGCCTGACAGAAGCCCTCCAGGGTCCTGATCTGACACCCCTGGTTTAAATGAGCAGGGCAGATGCAGCCAATGGGGAATAACGGTCTGAAGACTAATGCACCAGACAACACACGTCCTCCGTTCAGAGGGGTTATACCTGCTTGCCTCCCGCTCAGAGGCGACTGGAAGCTGTAACCTGGTTACCTACTGCACTTTGAACAGTACGTGATTATCATATTGGGATGGCAGTTCCGGGGGGTGCCTCTAGGGAGAAAGAGGAAGATTTCTGATTTTATAACATAGGATTAGCTGAATTTCCTTCCAGAAGGGAACAGAGAGGACGTGGAGAAAGCTCTGGGTTTACAACAACAGACAGGCTTCCTTGAGTAGTCGACGCATTGCCTAGCATTCAGGCTGCGGCTCCAACGTCAAGGCCGCTCTCAGTTTCCAACAAGACTGCCCACACGAGGCTCGGTTAATGCTGCGGAACTACTCATCGATGACCTTGCCTGGTTCCAATGTGTGGATTTCATTTGGTGAAGGGGAAATTTAGCATTCTAATAGTTTCGGGAGAGTAGCCACGTTGGTCTACAGTAAAAGAGCTAGGTTTGAGTCCAGCTGTGCCACAGACACCAATGAGATTTTGAGGATATAAGCTTTTGAGAGTCAAATGCAAGTCAGAATGGAGATTCCTGAGTCCTTATAAGCCAGCCAAAGGGACATGGGTGGTCAGAGTAATCTACTAGCTTTGGGCCCACAACCTGGGGGAGGCAATGGGGTGGATCCAACCACACTAAGGTAACTTAAGTGCCCTTTCATTTTCTTAAGCAGAGGGAGGCAATTTTTGCTAACTGCCTCCTCCTACTGCAACCCCCCACTATGTTCTTCCTATATGCCTGCTAACAAAATTTCAGTGGGGCTAAGCACACTGCATTGGCCAGGCTGCACCTGGAGTCACGTGTGCAGTTCTGGAGGCCTCGCTTCAAAAAGGATGTGGACGGAATGGGGCGGGTGCAGAGGAGAGCGATGAGGGTGATTGGGGGCCTGGAGACCAAGAAGCCCTATGAGGAAAAGGCTGAGGGGCTTGGGAATGTTCAGCCTGGAGAAGAGGAAGTTGAAGGGGGACATGATGGCTCTTTTGAAATACCTGAAGGGCTGTCACTTAGAGGAGGGCAGGGAGCTGTTCCCGTTGGCAGCAGAGGATAGGACTCGCAATCATGGGTTTCATTATGGGTGGGAAGGTACCAGCTGGATATTAGGGGAACTTTTTGACAGTAAGAGTTGTGCAACAGTGGGATCCAGCTGCCTAGGGAGGTGGTGAGCACCCCCTCCTTGGCAGTCTTTAAGCAGCAGCTGGACAAACCTTTGTCAGGGGTCAGGAATACTCTAGGCTGGTCTTGCATTGAGCAGGACGTTGGACTAGATGGCCTGTATGCCCCTTCCAACTCTGTGATTCTATGGTTCTAAGACTGGAGGGGGGGAAGCTGTGAAATTTGCTACTCTCTCTTCAGGAAACTTAAGGGCAACTTAAGTTCCCTTAACTGCACGGCTTGAGCCATCCTAGTGTATCTGAAATGGATGAAACAGTCCACAAGACTATGATTAAAATACACCCCTCTGTGATTCCTCTGTGGTACTTAAAACAAGAATGCTACAGTAAAATTTAGTCATTCCTTCCACACGCAATTGACTTCGACCATATGCTGAATCAGCTATTAAGCTTGCAGTTCTGGGAATGCAAATAAAAAGGGGAAGATTTATCATGAGGGGGCGGAGAAAATCAATGTGACAGAAGAGAAGTAGAAATCCACGATCCAGGCATCTGAAAATCAGTCTGATAACAATGGCAGGCAATGGAAGGCTTAAGCTTTTATTATCCATGTTACATGGATGATGCTAGGATCACAGTACTGCCTAGCCCAAAGAGAAACTGATTTTGGGGGGTGAGGGGTGTATGTGAACCAGCGAAAAAGCTCTTTTAACCCAGGGAACAAAGCCCAAGCTCGCTATCTGGAACACACTTCCGGAAGACGCTTCCTGCAGCTGGGAGGCAAGAGGATATCAGCAAATGGCACAGCCGAGCTACAAAAGGTGGCAACATGTCATTAAGACAAGTGCAAAGTCTGCGAGTGCAATTAAGGTGTCAGGGAACAGACCCAACTTAGGATCGGGAGGCCACTCCCCTCGCATTGCTATCAATACATTTCCCCTTCCTTAAGAGTCAGTAATCACACTCATCCCGCACGATTAAACAATCTTGGGACCCCAGGAAGAAAGCTGTTCTCAGCCGACTGGGAGGACTGCGAATAATACAATTTGCCCGGAGGCACGCTCCGCCGTCTGATGAGATGTCGGGGAAAATCATCAGCGGGATTTGGAGCCTCGCCTTAACAAGTTGGCCTTTAAAAGCGGGATGATACCAAGGCAGGTGCCCTTAGTGCATTTGCTAAGCCCTGTCGGCTTCTGGAGAACTTTTAATACCGACTTGTTCGGAACCTCACCTACAGAGTCCCTCAAAACCCCACACACCTGCCGATGCTCCTTAACGTCTAGGTCAGGCCGCTATGTGAGATGGTCATGTAGGCCCTGGGGTTGGGTGTCACTAAACGACACGGACCTCCGTGTTTCATTAACTAAGCATCCTTCCTGCGGGAGTCCTGAACCCGGCTGAGACCTCGGAGAGCCGCTGCCAGTCTGAGTAGACAATATTGACTTTGATGGACCAAGGGTCTGATTGAGTACAAGGCAATTTCATGTGGTCAGTGCCTGAAAGCTTGGTCAAGTGGCTATGGGGATGGGGCGGTATCGACAAACTGAATTCAGACTAGATGAAGGTGACGTGGGTTCGGAGGGCCGGTGTTCAGAAAGGAACCGATCTGCCCCCCGCCCCCCCTGGATGGGGTAGGCCTGTAACTAGCAGAACACGTGAAAAGTTAAGGGGCACCCTTGAACCGCACCCCACCTGTTCAAAAAGCAGGGTGTTGTAGCTGCCGTGAGGGCCTTCTTTCAATCACACCCAACTCAAGCTATGGTAGAGCAGTGTTCCTTCTAAGCTGAGTTAGTGTGAGCCTAGCTCACAGGTTTTCAGCCTCCAGCTCACACATTTTTTGTCTTCGCTCAGGAAGGATGGCTCTGGAGCCAACTAATTTACGCAGCAGCCAAATCGCTCGCTCACTGCTTTAACGCCAGGAGCTCGCAAAGTAGAATTTCTGCTCACAGGACTCCACAGCTTAGAGGGAACATTGCTGTAAAGTATGCATGTCTTTTGAATTGTAAACCACGGTGAATGCAATGGCAAAGAAGTGGTACATGAACATATCTCCCTTTCAGCTGACCTAGCTAAATTCAGGTGGGTCGCCGTGTTGGTCTGAAGCGACAGAACAAAGTTTTGAGTCCAGTGGCACCTTTAAGACCATCAAAGTTTAATTCTGGGTATAAGCTTTCGCGTGCGTGTGTACCCCACTTTGCTGGTCTTAAAGGTGCCCCTGGACTCAAAACTTTGTTCTAAGTCCTGTTACTGCAGTCTCTAGTCCAGACTACTGCAACATGTTCTATACGGTGTCGCCCCTTAGGGACACCTCAGAAGCTTCAACTAGTGCAAACTGCAGCAGCTTGTATATGGACAGGAGCAAGCCACTGTGAACATATCACACCTATTTTAAAATAATGCCACTGGCTGCCTATTGGCTCCTGGGCTCCATTTAAAGATCCACATGCCTGATGGACCCGCCTCCCAATCTAAACACGCTGCCCCCCACCCCGCTCCCGCTGACAGAACCTTCTGGGAGAGTTGTGCGTCCTGCCTTTGTCCATGTGAGGGGCTATTAGTTTTTTTGGTGATCTTGTTCTCTTCCCCGGGGGGCTTTTTCGTTAAGGGTAAAGCTTTTACATTTTTCTGACAAGTGTGATTTTTTTTTACTGTGGAATTCAACCAATGGCTTTGATCTTTTAAAGCTGGTTTATTTAAATTTTTCCCCCTGTCATGATCTGTGCAGGGCTAGGCCTCTAGAGTCCTGTGTGGGAGTGGAAAGCAGACAGCCTACAACCCCTACAATGCTTAGCAACAGTTGTAGTCAATGGGAGTTCAGGGATTGTCTGAGGAGACTCTGACTTAAGCTTTCTGAACTGTGAATCTGAGTTCTTTCTCTCTGTCCTGCAGTCCTGTCACACAGAGTTAAACTGAGGCTGGTCTGGTGAGAGAAAGATCCCCCACTTGGGACAGAGTGAGTACAGGTAGCATGGCCTGGCAAGAAGGCTGTAGGCCTTAAGTAGTAACTAGTTAAGTGAACTAGGTAGTCACGTTAGGTTTGTATTTATTTTTGTCTTTGAACACTGTTATATATTTTAAAGCACCTTGTCTGGTTTTCCTTGCCCCATTACTGTGTTAATAAACCATTTGTTTAATTGTTCTCTGCCTGGTCATCATGCCTGTGTTCTCGGCTTTAAAAGGGGCATTTTAGTTGGGCTTGGGAGGGTGCTCTGGGCCTTCTCAAGGGACCGCAAGTCCAGAGTGGTGGTGGCAGTGGAAGGTGGTGACCCATTGGGGTCATGATACCCCCCATAACACATATAACATATTACTGCTCTCGAACATATTACTGCTCTCAATATTTGTCTACTGGCAGATAGATTGTATGCCGCTTTGAGTTATTTGTGAGAAAAGTAGGATACATATGTTTGTATGTATTAATCTATTCAATGATATCTATTTTTAATAACTGGAATTGAATTATTAGTGGACCTAAGCAAGTTCTCCCCTCACTACCAAGTACCCATAATGAGCCTGAAAATCGAGTTTAAGGGAAGAACTTCCCGGTTAGAAGGAGATTTCACAGAAACATATAGCTGAAGGGTGATCTAGCCCAACCTATTTGCATAATACAGGAAATCTCACAGCTATCTCCCCTACACATGCAGCAGTGACCCCTGCTCTATGCCCAGGTGAAGGCAAAAAACCTCCGGATCCCTGGGCCAATCTGGCCTGAAGGAAAGTTCCTTCCTGGCCCCAAAGCAGCAACTGGCGTTACCATGGGCATAGAAGAAAGGGCCACAGTTCAAACCAGGGCTTCTCGTTTTAGAATTCAAGCACTGAGTCCCAAAGAGTGAGTTACGTGCCGAGATCCAGATCACGTTACCGCTTCAAACCATCTTGGGTTAATGCGCATATTACTTAAAAGTGGGATCCCACCCAGTATTTCTGCTTATTTTATAAAGCCCAAGCGCTTCCTCTCTCTTCACTGTGCCTTCTTTACCTGCTAGGCAAGATATCTGAGATCCTCTGCCCGCACTTCCAAAGGAGCTTGAAATTAACAAAAGCATCTAATTTACTTAATTATTGCATCAGCATTCAGCAATGGTGGTTTTGCCCGGTAGCTGACGTGCACTCCCTCTGCTGGCTCTGGAGCGGCCTAGCACATATCCGCCCTCCTCCTCTCGGACCCTTCAGGATGTCCCCTTCTCCCTCTCTGAAAGCATCCCAAACACAGCTTTTTTCATTGGGCTTTTGGACTAACCGGTTAAGACATAACCACTTTTACAAACTGGACTTTCCGAAACTGCTGAAAGCCTTGAGGATGGAATGTCGTGCCCCCCCCCGCTCCATTTCCAAATCTCCCCTCTCCCCTCCAGCAACAGCCCAGAGGGGGTGGGTGCCATGTAAAAAAACCTGACCCATACAGATTTTTACTGCTCTGCTCTATGGGAGGGAAGGGGTTAATGGCATTCACACTCTTTCTGATCAAGGCTCCGACTGGGAGACCTGAGGAATTATGGCAGAATTCAGAACTGGGGGGGGGGGGGGGCTGTTCTTACCAAAAAAAAAAAAAAGGCTTTTAAGCTTATTCTGCTCTTAATTTCCACTGTGTGAAGCTGTAGCAGACTGTTATTTATAAAAGCAAAATACAATAATAGACATTTTAAAAAAGCAGGAAAAATAAAGCTCTAAGCTTCCTCAAAGAATTTTTACCAGTTTAGCCTGCCTTTGTTTTCTCTCTCTCTCTCTCTTCCAGGAACAGGGCTCTAATGCCAATGAAGAGAAGTATACCCTGCTGGCAAGGGGACAGCTGCTACAAGTATGAAATCACCACTGTTTTGCAAAGCAGTCACGGCATTGTTTAAAGAGACAAAAGTTCTTTGCATGAAAGAAATGAACCTACTTTTGTTCAGCAGCTCTTTATTTTGTGTTGCGATTGGGGGGGGGGGCAGACCGCACAGTTCCTATGTTAAGAAAATGACTCAAAGAAAACTAAGCTTGAAATATTAAACCTTATGCGGAAACAGGTAGCTCCCTCTGCAGATCCTATTTACGGCATTAAAACCGCAGTTCAGTTGGCTTCTCTGAATGTCTTAGGACAGCTATGGCAAGACATTCGTCCCTTCAGAGATCCCAAATTGTATGCCTGCATATTGCATTCCTCTAGCCTTCAGAATTCACTCCTGCTTAAAAGCAGGGGTCCCCAACCTTTTCTAGCTTTGGAATTCTGACACAGGGTGCTGGACGCAGCTACAAAACGGAGGTCACAGGAGGGGGAGCCAACCACAAAATGTCAGGGATTGAGGTTATGCATAACGCACAGGAGCTCTTCAGCATTTCAGGCAGAAGCTCTGTCTAACAGGATGCCTTTTTCAAATGAATGCACACAAGTCACACAGTGAAGATCCTTGTGCTGTGGCGGCAGGTGTTGCCGAAGCAACTTTTTCAAAAATCTGCACAGCCAATCCAATTCCCAGTGGCCTCTCAGAAGCCCTGCTGGGCAGAAGCCCCACCCGACCCTGGCCCTTTCTAAAAACCACGTGGCCAGCACCAGGAAAGGTGTCAGCGGGCACTGAGTTGGAGACCCCTGTCTTACAGGGATCAGCTGCTCTTTCCCACCATTTGCTTTTTTGATCCAGGCTTCTATGGGGAAAAAATTGATTAACTTCTCCTTACAGCGTATTTTTCATACAGATAAGCAGGTACATCGGATCTAACACTGAGATCCAAGATCTTCAGCGGCTGCCATCGCAAAACAGGCCTTATAATGGTAAGGCAAGAGCAGGGTAAAATTGTCTGCATTTAAAGTTTCCAGATAAACCCTGGAAGACAGGTCTGATGGCATTCCTTCCTACACTTGTTTTTAACAAGTTCTCAGATACAGACCCTTCTGAATAGGTGAGAGGGGCGTTGCCTGTGTCCCATGTACATATGAAGCACCATATCCAAAAATTCCTTTGTTGTATCCTAAATAGTAGGCCTAATCCTTACTTCTATGTTTCTCGGCAGATTTGGGGGCAAACATTTGGGATTTACTCCAGAACTGCTTGCTTCCATTCCAAATATTTTTGGGATACAAAGAACTCCCCTCAGCCCTTCAGTAGCCCGACAATACCCCAGTTTCAAAGGAAGTGAGAAATCTGAGTGGGAGGTAAAAGGCCAGCAATCAAACCTCCTTTTCAGAACTTAAAACAAAAACATAGATAAACAGAGCTGGACGGGATCTCAAAGGTTGTCTAGTCCAACCCCCTGCACAATGCAGGAAATTCACAGCTATCCTCCTCCCCCCACTCTCCCAGCGACCCAGTGGAAAGCAAAAAAAAAAACAACCCAAAAAACCCTCTAGGATCCCTGGGCCAATCTGGCCTGGAGAAAAATTCCTTCCTGACGCCAAAGTGGTAATTGGCATTGCCCTGGTCATGTAAGAAAGGGCCAATAGAACTGAGCAGTAGCTCCTCCCTTTCTGCCCTCCCTTTCACGATCTGCCTAAATCCACAGAATCAGCATTGCTGTCAGATGGCCACCTAACCTGTTTGAAAACCTCCAAAATAGGAAGAGCCCCCCCCCACCTCCCGAGGAAGCCTGTTCCACTGAGGAACCACTCTTCCTGACAGCTAGCCGAAAACTCTTTCAATTTAATTTCAACCCGCTGGTTCTGGTCCAACCTTCTGGGGCTACAGTAAACAACTCCGCGCCACCCTCTAGATGACAGCCCTTCAAATACTTGAAGATGGTCGTCGTTATCACCTCTCAGTCGTCTCCTCTCTAGGCCAAACACACCCATCTCCTTCAACCTCTCCTCACAGAAAGACTCTGAAAGGCAACAAATGCATTTACCTTTGCGGTCCTCCTCAAGCTACGCAAGATGTTCCTCTTCCTCGGATCTTCATCGGTCGTCTCGTAGGGGATGATAGCATTATCTCCTTTGTATCCTTGAGAGGTCTGGTCCTCCTCTTTCTTCCTAATGGGCCCCAGCTCGTCATCGCTCCCTACGCTAAAACTGGTCCTGTAACTGGCAAACCTCCCCAGCCGCGAGCACCTTGTCCGATACAACACCGGCTTGCTAATGGTGGACATCTTCCGGCCGCGCTCGAGCGAGCTGGTGTCCATTTCGCTGTCCGAGCCGTTCCCGCTCCCGTTGGAGTGGGTTTTGTTGATATTACGGATGGTGATGATCTTGCCTTGGGTGCTGTCGTGAGGCACGGAGTAGATGTTCTCCTCCTCGTTCCTCGGTTTTACGACCGCATCCATGGGCTCCGCGTAGTCGGAAGGGTCGAAGCCGTCTGTGGGCGGCCAGCTGCTGGAAGTCACAGACTTCCTCTGCCCGTCCCTATGCCCTTGATCCAAATAAGAGAGATCCCCCTTGGTAATATCAAAGTGGACAGGGGGCTTTGGTTTCACTGGCGGAGGTACTTTGTTGTTCAGTTTGCTTTCGAAAGTGCTCATGACAGAAAAGACAGAAAGCCCGTCGTTCCCCTCCAGTTCCATAGAAAGTTTAGAAAGATCTTTGGACAAAGTGGGCATAGATGTATCCTCTCTAAACGGGCTGTAGGTCGGAGCCTCAATGTCTTCTTCCGAATCCTGAAGGTTTGAATTACACAGAGGGGAGCCAGCTCGGGGCGAATTAAATACTTCTTCTGTCGTACTGCAAGCTTCCGCTGCGTTATCATACATATGGGTGGCCTCGATGATGGTTTTTTTCTCCACCACGTCCTTGAAAAATGGGTGGAAAATCTCTAGTTTATGTTGAGGGTGACTACAAGGTATGGTTGTAAACTTTCCATCTATATCCTGGGCGATTTCCTCGCCTTCCGTTAGCTGCTCTCTGCTTAAATCGTTGTCGAGGACATCAATGGAGCCATCAGTGAGAGCGACTATCTGAATGGGGATAATGTCCTGTACTTCGCAAAGAAAGGCACGTAACATAGCCAAGGACGCTTTACGTTTAGCTGAATAGAACAAAATGTAACCGTGGACCAACCAGCTTTTCCTAATGCTAAACGAGGAATGGTACGAAAGCAAGGACAGCTCGATGCGCCTCTTGTGTGGTCCGACCGGGAGTTCAAGTAACACGGAGTTGCCACTTCCACATTGGGAAGGCCGACAAGTTTGGGACTGAAGAACGGGCAGAAGGATGTCTTCCGCATTGAAAGGATCTCCGCACAACAAGCACATGACGATCCGGAGGTCGATGTCAGCCAGATCTTTAATGCTCGCCGTTGAGCTCATGAGGTTTAAGTTGCGCTTGGAGTCCAGCAGCCCTTTGAGGACCTGACTGATTTGCTTTTCGTTGATGTTGCGCCCATATCCAATACCAGCAGAAGCAGGGTCGAGGAAGATACACTGCAGTTTGCTGGCAATCTGCTGTCCTTGCTGTATTAAGCTGTGTAGTGTTTCGCCACTGGTATCGCCTCTTTTGTTGACCAGTATAAGAGTCAGGGGGAGGTGAGCTAAGTGGTTGTCCCTTCGGCCTAGAGTCGACTCCCTACTCTTTTCAATACTTTCAACAACGTAAGACAGAGATTCCTTAGAGTTATAAAGGCAGAGGCAACCGTGTGGCTGAAATGTAGGAGTCTGGAACGAATTAACGGGGAGTCTGACGTTACCCTCTATTGGTCTCAAGGACAGCTCATACATCTTCCCATCTATCACGTACTTATCGTCATTTGTGCAAAGAGCTCGAATCTCATTGGCCAGCTCCCGGGCAAGTCCATCTTTACCAAGAATCACTAGATTGATTCTATCGATATTGGAATCCGAAAGCAAGTTTTTCTGATTGCGATCAGACAGCCTGATAAACCGGGAACTTATCAAGTGCTCGATTTTTGCATCTATGCAGGCTGGACAACTGGGGCAGGTTTCTTTCGTCGGGTGATACACGAAATGAATGTGCTTCAGAATCAGAGCGTCTCGTTCAGCTTGCAGCTTCTGCAAGGCTTTGAATCTCTGTTCTTCACCCAGCACATCCTGGATGACACCCATTTTCTCCTTGCTGGGTTTGGCATCAAGCTCCAGCTCATAGAACAGTTCGGAGTACTCCAGAAGCAGCTCTTGAAACTCCTCTTTTGCCTTCTCTATGATTTGCTTTTGGTGCTTACCATAAATGTCCATGTACACCGACTCTTCCAGCCACATGTAGAAGTCCTCGTTCATGATGAAGCTGCGCGCCTCTTCCCAGGGTTTCCCTGGTGTTATGAAAGGGGATGTCTCCAGATTCTCTTTGAAAGCCCTCCTCATTTCCGCCCTCTTCCTCTCGTTCCTCAGCTTTTCTAGGTGGGCTTCGTAGAGCTGCTGGGCAGGCAAGGTCTCCATCAGGTCAAAGGGAATGCGTTCGTTCTCCATGTTGTCTATATGGCTGGTGGCATCCCAGGGAGTCTCCTCAAGAACGACGAACCACTTTAAGAAGTCCGGCTTCGTCTCCAGCTGCTTCTCCACCTTGATGCAGCTCAAGTGATTTATCTCGTCCAGGTCCGGAATGAGGGCGTCGAAAGCGAGAGGCAGCGTGGCCAGGTACATTTTCCTCCTGCGCTCTATATGCTCTTGCTTGAGGCGATGGATGTGCTGCAGGAAGAGCTTCTTGGCTTTCTGCGTCCCTTCCAGATACACGTAATCCTGGTACTCCGGGGAGGACTGCATCTTCCGCGAGACATTCAGCCAAGTCTCGTTGTGGTTTTTGACAATGCGGCTCACTAGCCACTCGTACTTGTCCTTGGCGGCTGCGATCTGCTGGCTCTGCTGCTTCAGGGCCTCAAAGTAGGGGATAATTTTCGTCTTCCCCCGGCTCTTGTCTATCAACTGCACCAAGGTGCTGAAGGCCAAGTCGACGTTCACGTTGGACCTGGCGGACGTCTCCACCACCTGGAGGTTCTTCTTGCTTAAGGCAAAAGTGTGCGCGTCTCGAATGTACCGCTCCACGCCTTCGTCGCACTTGGTCAGGACCACCACGATGGGCTTCTTCGTCTTCGTGAGCTGGTTGTACAGGTTCGAGACGAACTTGATCTGATCGTCGAAGCTCCGGTTCATCCCCCTGCTGACGTCGATGCAGAGGAGGAAGCCGTCGATCAGCAGCTTCCCGTCCGGCATCTGCTTCTGCTCAAAGTCCTGCTCCAGCCCCAGCTGATCAGTGCAAAAGTACATGAGTTTTTCGGCGGACGCGAGTTTGGTCGCCGCTGCCCGTTTGATGTAGGGCTGCAGGGCCGTGCTGCGGTGAGGCTGGAAAGTCTGGTCGTCGATGAATTCGGTCTGTTCCACAATGTGCATTTTACATTCCACACAGTCCTCCAAGGAACGCACCACTTCCCCCCAGTACAGGAAGTGGTCATTGTTAACAACCCTGCCGCCGAAGTCGCTCGTGCTGAGAACCGAAGTGTGGTCCAGGTGGAAGTCGTCCGCCCGGGGGCGTACAAACCGATTGCAGAGACAGGACTTCCCGATGCCGCACTGCCCCTTCTCTTTCTCCGTTCCGGACAACCCCACCACGCTGATGTTGTAGGTGGGAATGCGGACATCTTGCTTCCTTGCCATCATCATCGTCCAAACATCCTGCCACGCTCGGCTGCTTCCTAGAGTATTCGTGTCTTCTGGACCCCAGTGCAATCTCAAAAAAACCAAAACAAAAAGCAAAAAAAACAGTCGGGGGGACTATTTGCAATCTGGATGGATGATCACCAGGGCGACAGAGACGGCTGTTCCCATGTTGCGTGCGCCAGCAAGCAGCTCAGTTGTCACCAATCCTCACACCTGGACGGGCGGCATTTCCTCCTAGGGAAACACAAAAAGAAAAGTCTTAGGATGTTTGGAAGACATGGCACAAGGCAGATATTTAAGTGCAGTTTTTAACACATTCAGGTGCCAAAGATGAGGCCAAATGGTAAAAAAAGACATGTGTTAAGCTTTAAGGATATTCAGCTAGACAGGAAGGCAGTAAGGAACTGCCTGCCTCACAATGCTTTTGAGGAGTTCTGAAAGGGGCCTGTGGAAACACCCCCTCCCACACACCCAATTTCAAGGAACAGACCCTGTACGCAGTCTTTAGAATTCAGCCCCTCTTTTACAGCAGGAAGAGGTGGTGCATGAGGCTGTTCTCCACTTACTCCCTTGAACGAGAGGGAAAGAGCGGGGGGGGTGCAGCTTCCTCCACCTATCCTGAAGATGGAATGGCCCCACGCAGAGGGGCAGCAAATGGTAGCAACGAGGCTCCCCCCCCCTTTTTGCACAATGCTAATAAGGCTACTCTTTCTCCTGCAGGCAGCCGCTCAGTCGATGTTCCTGTGGGTGGGGCTCTCTCCTCCCGGCTTCGCACTGGGAAGGAAAAAAGAGAGAAAGCGCCCTCCCCGGCAAGGCCCAGCCGTGGCGGAGCGGCGTTCTGAAAGCCGCTTGTGGAGCGCGCTCCTTTCCAGGAAGGCTGGGACGGCGGAAAGCCCTGCCTGCAAGCCTTCAGAGAGCCGCTCTGTTGGGGCTTCCGAGCCAGGGCCGCTTTCTTTCTCTTCCGAGTATGAAGGAAGAAGAAGGGGGGGGGTGTAGCCCTGCCCACCAACTCCACAATGCAGCCCTGTTAACAGAGGCGGCAGCGTCAGGGAGGCTGCGTGAGAGAGGAAGAAGCGCCACTTTGTGCAGCGGAGGACGGGCGTTTAAGGGCTGCTGCCTCTCCTGCCTTCCCTGTTAAGGAGATGGGAGTAAGGTGGGAGAGCCAGCAGACGGTAGGATGGGGAAGGGTCTCAGTGGGTAGAAAACTGCCCCCCTAACCTTTATTCATACTCAATCTTTAGTATTTTGAGCAGTATTTTTTTCTCTCTCTTGCTCAGTCTTCAAAACAACTCAAGGAGTCGGTCTGTTCTCGTGACAGCGCTGTGGAATGCGAAACCAGACCTTCCAGGTACAAATCAAGCACCCGCAACTCCTTAGCATGACCATTAACGACCGTTATTTAGAATTCTGGTTCCATTCTTCTTTTAGAAACAGCCTGAGCCATCCCATCCATGGACAGAAACGTGATAAACTGTAAACATCGCACTTCCCACGGTGCGACTACCGTCAAGCGAAGCCCAGCAACACTTGGGCTCTTAGCCATTGCCGCAGGCTGGGAAATTCACCTGACAGTATTCCCAAAAGAGCCAGAAACGCAGGAGCAGTCACGCGTGAGTCACGCCTGTGGTATCGGCACACGCATCTGGGAAGCTCTTATCTGGCTCCAGGTGATGCCAAGTTCCCCAGGCAGAGGGATGTATGCAAGGAACACGCGGCAAGATCCCTTCCGGGAGGTCCTAAGATAAGAAATTTGCAAGGAAAGCTCACTAGACCAAGCTAGCTTACAAACCGGGGGGAATCCTTACGCACCGGGCAAAAGGCTATACCAACTGAAAGTTCCAGTGGGCAACTAGGTGTCTAAAGCTATCGCTCTGGCAGCAGATACTAACCAAGTGCTAATCACGACGGATGAGGAGCCTTCCCAACTACCAATTAAAGATCACATCGTGCGGTCTGTGGGCACCAGCCGCACTTCACGTCTACAAACTATAAAGGCGCTCAGACACCTGCCTACAAAAACCCAGTTCAAATCCCAAATGGACAAGCAAAGATGGTAGGAAAGATGGCCCATCTGGGCAAACGGAAAGCCCCTCAACAGCCACGGAGGCAGAAATAACCAAACTGATGAAGGCCCAGACTCTGCCTCATCTTACTTCCCATCTTTTTTAAATGTTATGTTAAACACAGTGTTCTTAACAGCCAAAGCAGCCCCTCTCTCTTATTTCGGTTTGAGCTCAATGACGATACCTGGGCTTCCCTCTTATCAGGAGGATTATCTCTCCCTGCGCTCCCAAAATAGGCTCAGCCTAATAGGATCAGAATTAAGTTAGAAAGTGTGAAAAAGACTTCAGCAAACTCTTCAGGACTAATGGCGGCGGAACGTGCCGTCAAGTTGCAGCTGACCTACGGTAACCCCATAGACGTTTTCCAGCCAAGAGACGTTCAGAGGTGGTTTGCCGTTGCCTTGCTCTGCAGAGTGACCCCGGACATCCCTTGGTGGTGGGTCCTCCCTTCCAAATAATAAGCAGGGTTGACCACGCTTAGGTTCCAAGATCTGATGAGACTGGGTTGGCCTGGGCCATCCAGATCAAAATGAGAGACGTTCAGGGGTGGTTTGCCATCGCAACCCTGGACTTCTTTGGTGGTCTCCCATCCAAAGACTCACGAGCAGGGCTCCCTCTAAGCTGTGGAGTCCTGTGAGCAAAAGGTCTACTTTGTGAGCTACCGGCATTAAAGTTGTGAGCGAGCGATTGGGCTACTGCATCAGTTAATTGGCACTGGAGCCATCCTCCCTGAGGTGAGACAAAAATGTGTGAGCTGGAGGCAAAAAAACCCCCAACCCTGTGAGCTAGCTCACACTAACCCAGCTTAGAGGGAACACTGCTCGCCAGGGCCGACCCGGCTTAGCTTCCAGGATCTGACAATCTTGCCTGGGCCAACCAGGTCGGGGCAGAGACTAACAAAAGTGGTTAGCCATTGCCTGCCTCTGCAAAGCAACCCTGGCATTCCTTGGGGGTCTCCCATTCAAAGACTAACCAGAGTCGATCGTGCTTAGCCATACGGGTCAGGGGTCAGGAATATCCCTTGCAGTCAAATAAGCAAGAGTTAGGTACTGAACTGAGAGGCTACCCTAAATTAAGACGCAACCAGAAAAAGCGTCAACAAGCACGCTGCTTTTGCAGCACGTTAGTCATGTTTAAATATTCTAAGGTTTTTGTTTTTAATTCAGACATAAATGACAGTGTGGTTCAAAACATGGTGGTGGGGGGGGGGATGGGACTGGCACACAGGTGACGGCGCTGGCTTGCACTGCTCCAACGAGCTTGTTGTCAGAGAAAGCAGACTTTGAATATGCAGCCAGGATAAATCAGTCACTCTTTGCTTTGATGGCTGAATAATGCAGTTCGACTTGTTCTTCGGCTGGAATGCGTTACACAAGACAAAAGCCTGCTGTACATTCGAAAACGCCTGAGTCACAAGGAGAACCCTTTTTTGCATCTGATCTTAAGGGCATTCAACTTCTCCCAAGAAGTGGTTAAAAAAAAAAAGTCAGCTGAGTCACCAGATTAAGCCTCTCTTTTTTTGTACTACTACAGAAGTGGGATGGAGGAAGTTGGCGTGTGCTAGAAATTAAAGGCAGCTCCTAATCCAAGGCCAAATGGAGATTTTTTTTTTTTTATCCTACATGAGAACTGTTCTAAATCAGAGGTTTTTCGACCAATTCGAGGCCTGTCTCAGTATGGGGCAGAGACACACACTGGGGACAAGGTTTTCGGGACGAGCGCCTGAGGAGTCAAGTCAAACAGAAGTAAAAGGAGACCAAGTTCTAGGTCTAATGGACAAGACTTTGGGCCTGAATGATGTACACCCAAGAGTTCTGAAGGAACTCAGATACAAAACTGATGTCACAATCAGTTTCCATACCAGAGGGCTGGAAAACAGCAAACATAGCACCAGCTTTTAACACCAAGAAACTACAGGCCAGTTAGCTTTATTTCTCCTTTCCAACTAGATTAGTAGAAACTCTTAATAAAGACAAAATGATTAGGCACACAGAAGAACTGAAAAATCAGCATGGCTTCTTGCAGTGGGAAGTCCTGCCTCATTAATCTTCCGGAGTTCTCTGACAAGGGTGTTAACAAACATGGATAACAGTAATCCAGCAGGCACTATATTCTTGGACTTCTGACAAGGTCCCTTACCAAAAACCCCTGAGTAAACTTAGCAGTCATAAACAGACGGTGTAGATCTAAAATTGGTTCCACGACAGGAAGCGGGCAGAGGTGTAAATGGGACGTTTCTTGCAATGAAAGGAAATAAACAACGGGGTCCCACAAGGATCAGTCCCTGTTTCAGTTTGTTTATGGGTGATCTGGAACGGGAGGAAACAGAATACTGGTGATGAGCTCAAAGAGGGTCTTGCCATATCAGGTGCGTGCACTACAACTTGGGATGTGTGAAGCAATTTTCTCCAGGCCAATTTGTCCAGGGATCCTAGAGGCTTTTTGCCATCTTCTGGCCATTCAGCAGAGATCACTGGGGGTGTGGGGGAAGGCAGTTGTGAATTTCCTGCATTGTGCAGGGGGCTGGAGTAGATGACCCTGGAAGTCCCTTCCTCCAACTCTACGATTCCATGATTCCAAGTTCAAAGTAAGTAAAAGCCCGAAACACCTGGGGTCAAGACCAATGCTCCCTCTAAGCTGCGGAGTCTTGTGAGCAGAAATTCTACTTTGTGAGCTACTGGCATTAAAGTTGTGAGCGAGCGATTTGGCTACTGCATAAATTAGTTTGCTCTGGAGCCCTCCTTCCTGAGCTGAGACAAACGTGTGTGAGCCGGAGACTAAAAAACTGTGAGCTAGCTCACACTAACTCAGCTTAGAGGGGGAGAAGAGGAGGAGGAGGAGATTGGATTCATACCCCGCCCTTCACTACCCAAAGGAGTCTCAGAACGGCTTACGATCTCCTTTCCCTTCCCCTCCCCACAACAGACACCCTGCGAGGCAGGCGGGGCTGAGAGAGCTCTGGCAGAAACTGCTCTTTTTCAAGAACAGCTGTGCCAGAATTATGGCTTGCCCAAGGTCATCCAGCAGGTGCAAGTGGAGGAGTGGGGGAATCAAACCCGGTTCTCCCAGATTAGAGTCCACGCACTTAACCACGACACCAAACACTGGTCAAGATACCCCAAGGACTGCTTCATAACCATCATGAAAACTCACCTCCTGCCACAAATTTTGCTAGTCTTTAAGGGTGCTACTGGATCCTTGCTCTTTTCTGCTGCGACAGAGAGACTAACACGGCTACGGATCTTGACCTGCCGGCTCCCACATGAGCCTGGCCTCCCTGTCAGTATCTCTGACAGAGGCACAAGGGATGCTGATCAGATACGGGGGACTTTCAGCAGCGGCACCTCAACTGAGGAACTCCTTTCCTGCCGCTGCTTATCTGGCGCCAAAGTCTTCTCGCCACCAGATGGAACTTTTTGGCCTCTGGCTGAGTCAAACTGCGCTGCTTTTTCTTCTGATTTGCATCCGAATTTGGTGCTTGCTTTGCACTTTTCGGTCAGTGGCATCTCTGGTAGGGCAACAATAGCCGCCTGCCATACCGACCGGAGATTACTGTTGGCTTACGAAAGATGCGGACGGCCCCCGGAAGAGGCTGCAAACGTCTTATTTGTTTAAAACACTAATTAGCCGCCTGTCCCCCTTGCAGCACTCAAGGCGGCATACGTTAAAAATAAAACATCATCAAAAACACAATTATAAAACTCATTAAAAGCCACAGTTTAGAACCGCCAATTAGGGCTGCCAATAATACTAAAAGTGATATCAATCAAAAGGCGGTCCTGACGAAAACGTCTTCAACTGCCTCCTGGAGATCAACGATAACAGGTGCATCTCCCTGGGGTGGCTGTTCCAGAATTGTGGGGCCGCCACAGAAAAGGCCCCGTCTTGTGTACACACCAGATGAGTACCTTTACTTGGCAGGACAGTCAAGGGCCTCTCCCCACAAACTTAATTTCCAGGCGGGAACGCATGGGGGAAGACAGCCCTTCAATTAAATTAACATTTGAAATATGTTGTCAGTTTGCTCAGCCCTGACCTGGATGCCGCAGGCTAGCCCGATCTCATCAGATCTCGCGAGCTAAGGAGTGTTGACCCCGGTTAGCACTTAGACGGGAGACCCACCAAGGAAGTCCAGGGTTGCTATGCAGAGGCAGGCAATGGCAAACCACTTCTGTACGTTTTCTTGCCCAGGCGTGGATGGTCCAGGCTAGCACGATCTCATCAGATCTCAGACGCTAAGCAAGGCTGGCCCCGGTTAGTACTTAGACGGGAGACCCACCAAAGGAATACCAGGTCATGACACAGAGGCAGGCAACGGCGAACCACATCTTTTGCCTTGAAAACCCTACGGGGTTGGCGTAAGTCGGCTGCCGCTTGACTGCACTTTCCACCACCAAGTTTGCTCACGCTAAGTAGATACGCAAGACGGATAGAAAGTTAAACAAATTCACCTGGCAAACAATGTACCCTCTAAGCTGAGATAGTGTGAGCTAGCTCAGAGTTTTTTTAGCCTCCGGCTCACACATTTTTGTCTCAGCTCAGGAAGGAGGGCTCTAGGTAAAGGTAAAGGTTCCCTTGCTCGAAAGCCAGTCGAATCCGACTCTAGGGTTGCGGTGCTCATCTCCGTTTCAAAGCTGAAGAGCCAGCGCTGTCCGAAGACGTTTCCGTGGTCATGTGGCCGGCATGACTGAACACCAAGGTGCACGGAACGCTGTTCCCTTCCCACCGAAGTGGTCCCTATTTATCTACTTGCAATTTCTTGCTTTCAAACTGCTAGGTTGGCAGGAGCTAGAACCAGAGACGGGAGCTCACCCCGTCATGCGGCACCCGGGTCTCGAACTGCTGAACTACTGACCTTCCACAGCCTGCAGTTCAGCGTCTTAACCACTTGAGCCACCGCAGCTCCCGGAGGAGGGCTCCAGAGCAAACTAATTGACGCAGTAGCCAAATGGCTCGCTCACAACTTTAATGCCAGTTGCTCGCAAAGTAGAATTTTTGCTCACAAGACTCCACAGCTCAGAGGGAGCACTGCCCAAAAAGAAGACCTGCAGAGAAGCGAAAGGTGGTTTGTCCCAAGGCAAGCCCTGGAGAAAACCCTTGACGGCTATACCTGGGCAGCAGGGCTCAAGGCCAGCAGAGCAGTTCTCTTCGCAACGAGCCTCCGGTGTCGGGCGCGCTTCCATTCCTGGGCAGAGCACACAGCAAACCGGCCCTAACATAAAGCGTTAAGGGCAGATGTGGAAGAGACGGAGGCTGCTGGTGTGGTGGGGAGAGGGCTGGGGGCTACCACAGCAAGCCGGCAATGTCAACACACCCTGACTCACCAGGGCGAAAGGGCAGCAGGAGGCCATCCCCGTGCTAAAAAAAGATGCGGGAGTCGTTTCTCTGAACAAGACGAAAGAATGACACACGCAACAGACTGATGATACGGCTAAAAAAGGGATGTCTGATTGGGAAACTCGTCAGGTGACAGGAACCCTCAGTAAGGACATTCACCAAAAAAACCCTTGGTTGGACACTGAACTTCTCAGTCCCCTGAAACTCTAGTTAAAAAATATGCTTAGTGAGCACACACCATCATCATTATTTATTTATTTAATTTGTACCACACCATATCCCACGAGTGGGCTCCAGGGCCTTACAACACAAGAAGAAGAAGAGGAGATTGGATTTATACCCTGCCCTTCACTTGGAGTCTCAGAGCAGCTTACAATCTCCTTCCCCTTCCTCTCCACACTAACTCAGCTTAGAGGGAAGGAGGAGGAGGAGGAGATTGGATTTATACCCCACCCTTCACTACCCAAAGGAGTCTCAGAGTGGCTTACAAACTCCTTCTCCTTCCCCTCCGCACAACAGACACCCTGTGAGGTAGGGTGGGGCTGAGAGAGCTCTTTCCAGAACTGTCCTTGAGAGAACAGCTCTGACAGAACTATGGCTTGCCCAAGCTCATCCAGCAGCTGCAAGTCGAGAAGTGGGGAATCAACCCAGTTCTCCCAGATTGGAGTCCGCGCACTTAACCACTACACCAAACTGCCTCTCAAGATTCATAGAACAATAAAAGCAGCAAAACCAATAAAACAACAGATAACACAATAAGCAGTAACAGAAAGGAGCCTTGCCTCATGTCGAAGCAGCATGGCACTGGGAAGGAGCTATAAACAGGAGGCCAGAATGGCTGAACATCCACCGCCTCGACCGAAAGCCTGGCGGAACCACTCTGCTTTAACTGTAATAGGTCCTGCGGGGCCCTGATCTCGGGTGGGAGCATGTTCCACTAGGTGGGAGCAAGGGATGAAAAAGTCCTTGCCCTGGTCAAGGCTAAGCGGACATCCCTTGGGCTGGTGCTGACTGGAAGAGCATAAAGCTCTCCGGAGCTTGTAGGGGGAAAGGTGGTCCCCGCAGGTAGGATAGTCCTTAGGCTGCGTAGGGTTTTAAAGGTCAAAATCATGAAGCTGCTTTATACTGAATGAGACCGCTGGTCCATCAAGTCTGCATTCTCCACTCAGACTGGCAGCGGCTCTCCTGGGTCCCTGGGCACATCATCTGCTCCCTGCTCTTTTCAACTAGAGATGCCAAGGACTGAACTTGGCATCTGCTACATGTACAGCAGATGCTCTACCCGGTGTTCCCTCTAAGCTGAGTTAGTGTGAGCTGGCTCACAGTTTTTTATCTTCCAGATGTTTCTCTTCGCTCAGGAAGGATGGCCCCACAGCAAACTAATTTTATTTTCCAACACAAAAAAAATGTACAAAACGAACACACAATAAACAGGAGTACTTTCCATTAGTGCTTACGATTTTCTTTTTTATGTAACAGCATATTTTGCACCTGTGCGAATGTTTTAGATATGCATATATAGTAATTAAAATTTCTATTTCTATTGCTACTTCTATGTATACTTTTTAATGGCTATAAAAACTGTCACTTAAGGTATCACTCAATCCATTTATAAAGTTTGCTCGGAATGAATTTATAAACAGAGCAAACTAACTGATACAGCAGCCCAATCGCTCGCTCACAAGTTTAATGCCGGTAGCTCACAAAGTAGGAGTTTCGCTCACGAGACTCCACGGCTTAGAGGGCACATTGGCTCTACCACTGAGCCACGGCCCCTCCCCTATAGTGGGCATCAGTGAAAACATTTAAGCCTGCTTAATGAAGTCCTGTGGTTTCGGGACATCTTGACACACGCTGCTCTGCTGCCCAGATGTGGCCACTCCATATCTTAAAGAGAGGGAACTGTAAACATCTGAGACAAACGAGGTGTCAGCAAGACCCAAAATCAATAACGGAGGAAAAGAAAAACTACAAGTGATAAATGCCGCAACACCCTTTATAATCTGCTGACTATTTTATTCCAGTCCGCGTTCCTTCTGCTCCAGACAATGTCGTTCCTCTGCTGCCCGTCATTCTTCGTAGTCTAGATGTGAAATCTGTGTACGAGGCACTCCCGTGTGGGTGGTCCCACAGCGGGGGGCTGACCAGTCCTGCCCCGCAGCCTACCGTTTCAGTAGGGAGGGGAGGAGAAAGATTTATGTCACAGGCCGCATCCTTAAAACACACAGCTTCTTCTAGATTTAATAGAGCTGTCGTTTGATTAAAGAGATCTCAGCTGACCATATAATTTTAACTGATCATCTGGTTAAATCTGCATAAATTTGCATATGAATAAAACAACAGTTCCGAGGGGGGAAGAGACTGCTCTGCTTTTGGATGCATCTCACGGCAGAGGCGCCCTCCTCTCAAAAGACGTATATCTTCCTAGGAGGAGGAAGGCCTCTTCTGAGATGGCCACGGGGCCACCTGCAATTCTTCATTCTTCGGGAAAACTGCTTGTCAATTAATCGAGATCCGAGTCCAGCGGCACCTTAAAGACCAACTATGTTTTCGGGGTGTGAGCTTTCGAGTGCCAGAGAGCTCCCTTCGTCAGATACGAGTCGGAAAGTCCAACTCGTATACAATGATCCCTCTAAGCTGTGGAGGCCTTGTGAGCAAAGATTCTACTTTGTGGGCTTACTGGCATTAAAGGGGCGAGCGAATGATTTGGCTACTGCCTAAATTAGTTTGCTCTGGAGCCATCCCTTCCTGAGTGAAGACAAAAATGTGTGCGCGCTGGAGACTGAAAAATGGTGAGCTAGCTCACATTAACTCAGCTTAGAGGGAACATTGCTAGAGTTGTAAAATTTCTGGAAATTTTGAAGCTTGGGGGAAAACCCAGGGTTTTTTCCTTTTTTTCGGGGGGACAGGGATGGAAATTTTTGGAAAAATTGAAAAAAATGCTACATTAGCACTTCTTTTTTCTTTTCCAGATTGAAAGTCATTCTGTTACTTTAGGAACATAGCATATAACTATGGACAATTTTACTTGGCATGAAATTATCACAACTAGCATATTAAAAATACAGTGTATCCAAACAATTATTACAAACAGGATTTACTTTTTTAATAATATTTATTTGTAATCGTAACAAATGGAGTGACAGTCTCCTGAACTGTTTACTAGTTTATGCGGAACAGACAAAAAAACCCTCCGCAAAACGTTTTTTAAAAATCCAGAAGTAACCATTATTCATATTTCCTGTCCACACTATTAAATAAAAATGAAAAACCCATTCTCATAAAAAGAACTGAAGAGGGGGGAAGTGTAAGGAAGGGAGCGTGGGACTAAGTTTCAATGAATGGGCACGAAATTTAATCAGAATCATTTTTCTGAGCTGTTATTATCAGTATCCGTTTTAGCCTCTGCTTCTGCAGCTACTCTGTTGTGTCTGTCGTTATCACGTCCCATAATCAATTTTTTTTTCTTTTTTTCAATTTTTCCAATTTTCCGGGAAAAAACAAAAAAAAAGGCTGAAATTTTCCAGTTTTTTCTCAGGCCTCCACATCTCTATAACACTGCTTGTATATGATACAAGGAGCTCTGACTCTCGAAAGGCCGCCTACCCAAAAAATCTTGCTGGTCTCTCAGGCGCTACTGGACTCGAACCTGGCTGTGCGACTCAGTGTTCCCTCTAAGCTGAGTTAGTAAGAGCTTGCTCACAGTTTTTTAGCCTCCGGCTCACACTTCTTTGTCTTAGCTCTTCGCTCAGGAAGGAAGGCTCCAGAGCAAACTTAATTTATGCAGCAGCCAAACCGCTCGCTCACAACTGTAATGCCAGTGGCTCACAAAGTAGAATTTCTGCTCACAAGACTCCACGGCTTAGAGGGAGCACCTGGTCTGCTGCAGACCAACCACAGCCACCCTCGGAAACTCCCAATTAATCAAGGACATTTTTAAAGCTGACCATGCAGGCTTCTAAAATCAATTTAGCCACCCAAATAAACGTCACAGCCTTAGAAAGTACCCTGGCCTGACCTGGATGGCCCAGACTAGCCCAATCCGGTGTTCCCTCTAAGCTGAGTTGGTGTGAGCTAGCTCACAGTCTTCTAGCCTCCGGCTCACACATTTTTTTGTCTTCGCTCAGGAAGGACGGGCTCCAGAGCAAACTGACTGGTGCGGCAGCCGAATCGATCGCTCAGAACTTTCATGCCAGTGGCTCACAGAGCAGAATCTTTGCTCACAAGACTCCACAGCTTAGAGGGAGCGGTGGCCCAGTCTCTTCACAGATCTCAGAAACCAAGCAGGGCCAGCCCTGGTTCATAGTTGGATGGGAGACCATATCAAGGAAGTCACAACCCGTGTTCCCTCTAAGCTGAGCTAGTGTGAGCTAGCTCACAGTTTTTTAGCCTCCGGCTCACACATTTTTCGTCTTCGCTCAGGGAGGATGGGCTCCAGAGACAACTGATTTATGCAGTAGCCAAATCACTCACTCGCAACTTTAATGCCAGTAGCTCATAAAGTAGAATTTTTGCTCACAAGACTCCACAGCTTAGAGGGAATATTGCTTAGAGGGAACATTGGCTCACAACACAGAGGCAGGCAAGGGCAAACCACCTCTGAGCTTCTCTCGACTTGAAAACCCCATGAGTGGTGACCGTAAGTCAGCTGCGACTTGACGGCACTTCCTACCACCACGCCGTTTGAGTGGCACTACTTCCAGGAGCCGGCCCAGAGGCTGTGCTGATTGTTCCTCTGATCTACTGAAGTCATGGAGATCCCTGCCTGCCCACCACAGCTGCGGCACATGTAAGTTGGCAGCTGGTAGAAGGCTCTAAGCAATTATGCTTGGATCGGTTAGCAGCAAAAGGAAACCAGACCGCCAAAGAACACGGTGGCTAGAGACCATACAAGTCGACACCAGCCTGAGCATGGAATGACTCAAAGAAAACAGTACAAGATTGGGAAACATGGAGAGCGCTGGCCCGTAGAATTGCCAAGAGTCGGACATGACTGAATGGCTAACAACAACAACAACAACAACAGAAAGCTCTACGACACGAAGTATGATTCAGGGGGAAATCAGGACTTTGCAACACCAGAAGTAACTATATAAGTACAGAAGCAGTGCAGACCTGGAGTGAGCCCTGTTTAAAGCCTGTGCTGGGTACACAAAAAACACAACCTTAAATTAGGATGTTTTATCGGCAGAATAAAGCTCCCCTGCTGCAAGCTGCACAACTAAATTATCTTCCCAGTTTGCCAGATACTGTTCTTATGCGAAATTAAACATATCCCAGCTGAGCACTTTCTTTAAAACACACCACAAATTAACCTAATTTAAGGGGTGTTTGCTATTGCAAACAACATTTGCGCTATTCAACGCTGAATCTCAGTCTGGCTTGGTTTTGGCGCTCAGAAATCATGCTGCTGAAAATCATTTTTAATAAAGGAAACGCCGAATGACCCTGAAGAGCGGTGGCGCGAGAGGGTGCCGCTTCGGTCCGCTGGGTATACTGTATATGTGACAATGGGCAAAGGATTTCCTCACAGAATCGTAAATTTTCTCACTGCACTGCCGTAGCTCAAGTGTAGAAAATCTCTGAAATGGGTCATTTGTATCTTTCGAAAGGCTGATTTAAGCTTTCAGCCATCTGGATCTGAACCGTTTAATCTCAGGAAACAGATGGGCTATTCTTCGATGAAGGGAGGACGGGAGCTCACGGGCAAGCCACGCCAACCCCAAATTCACCCCCGTCTCTGGATCCCTTTGAAAAGCCACCAATTTAATATTTACTTAATCCATTTAGACCCCAACCTTTCTTCCCAATGGGAACTCCAAGCAGTTTACATCATTCTCCTCTTCTCTGTTTTATCCTCACAACAACCCTGTGAGGTAGGCTAGGCAAAGAGTGTGTGGCCGGCCCAAGGTCACCCAGCAGGCCCATGGCAGAGTGGGGATTCAAACCTCAGTTTCCCAGACCCATGTCTTACTCTTTAAGCACAACCCCACGCTGGCTCTTCAACGGGGAAAATTCCAAGTATAGGCCAAATTCACCAGTGTAATACACTGCAGATGCCTTCCACTTATTTCAGCAGTCTTGCACAAGGGAGTGTGTGCGAGCCCTTCAAAACAAAATGCAGGTTCATTAATGATAACCCTTTCACTGCAGCAGTCCACCATGATGTGCCACCTGGTGTGACGGTGCTCCCTTTCATTTCTTCTGCAACCCTTCTGATGTTGGCAAGAAGCCTGGGAAACAAAAAGGATGCTCTACTTAAATAAATGTATTGCAAAAAGTCTCCCAATCTATGGCACGTTACCAGCCTACCCCGTTCCCTACCAGGAAGAATTCTAAGGAGAATCCTTTCAACCCCATGGAATAATGTACAATTTATTTTGCAGTTCTCCCAAGGAAAATGAGGCTGCCAAAAGACGTGTAAACCCCCCCCCCCCAACACATGCACATTACATTCAGATCAAAGTGGGGAATGCCCTTGCAAGTTTGTGCTGGGTACAGACCACCAGGATCTTTACCTAAAGAGGTGGCTGTGAGGACCGAGTTTTCAGTAGCAAAAGGACGACAGAGACCTGATTTAAAAGGAACATAGAGTTTATTCAAGGAGTTGGTATATGTTCCCCAGAGAGCACTGAGAGCGGGGTCTCAAAACTGCTTGATCCTCCCTGGATCGAAAGACGCCAGACTGGCCTCTACTAGGGCCAGAGCCTTCTCAGTAGCGGCTCCACACTGGTGGAATGAGCTCCCGGAAGACATCGGGGCCCTGTGGGACCTTTTACAGTTCCGCAGGGCCTATAAAACGGAGCTCTTCCACCAGGCCTTTGATTAGAAGCCGCTACCAACAACATTGAACTGGGATAGGGCCTTTTATGACAACAGTAACTGCCTGTGATGTCAACAGTAACATCTTCTGGCCATATGTTCTGTTAGATTTGTTACGTCATGGCCTATAGTTACCGCCACTAGCACTTTAACTGTGTTTATTGGTAACTTTTACTTGCAATGTATATGAATTTTATGGTGTGTTTTGTATGCACTGAATTTGTGTTTCATTGTATTTTAACTTTTAATGTAAGCCAGCCTGAGCCTGCTTCAGCAGGAAGGGCGTGATACAAATTGAATTAAATAAATAATAAATAATAGAGGTGGTGGCAGGAGGTGGGGGAAATAACCCTAAGCAAGCCAAAGGGGCACATACCAAGGTACTTCCGTTATTTTCTTTTTTTGAGTAGCAGAAATCGAGCGCTGCGTCCAATGCTGCTCTGCAGGGACCCCCTAAGTTTTGAGCAGCCCCCCCCCCCCCCAGTAATGCAAAGGAGCAAGTAGAAAAGGGTAACAGCCAACATGCTATGGTGGGTGAGGGGAACCTCCACATTCAGAGGCACTGCGCTTCTAAGTCCCAGAGCCAGGAGGCAACGTCAGGGGAAGGCCTCTATGCCCTGTTGTTGTGTGTCCAGAGAAACTGGGTGGCCCCTGTGTGAAACGGGACGCTAGACTAGATGGACCCCTGGTCTGATCCAGCAGGGATCTTCTGATGTTCTTCTCAGGGGAAGGCCTCGGCCTCTCTGCCTCGTTGTTGGGTGTCCAGAGGAACTGGCTGGCTACCGTTTGAGAGAGGATGCTGAACTGGATGGACCACCGGTCTGATCCAACAGGGCTCTTCTGATATTCTTATCGGGGGAAGGCCTTGGCCTCTATGCCTTGTTGTTGGCTGTCCAGATGAAGTGGCTGGCCACTGTGTGAGAGAGGATGCTGGTCTAGATGGACCACTGGTCTGATCCAGCAGGGATCTTCTGATGTTCTTATTGGGGGAAGGCCTAGGCCTCTCTGCCCTGTTGTTGGGTGTCCAGAGGAACCGGGTGGCCACTGTGCGAGACGGGATGCTGGACTAGATGGACCACTGGTCTGATCCAGCTGGGATCTTCTAATGTTCTTATCAGGGAAAAGCCTCAGCTTCTCTGCCATGTTGTTGGGTGTCCAGAGGAACTAGCTGGCCACTGTGTGGGCTAGGATGCTGAACTAGATGGACTACTGGTCTGATCCAGCAGGGCTCTTCTTATGTTCTTATCAGGGGAAGGCCTTGGCCTCGGTGCCTAATTTGTTGGACCTTCAGAGGTATTGGTTGGCCACTGTGTGAGGCAGGACGGACTATTGGTCTGATCCAGCAGGGCTCTTCTGACATTCTTATAAAGGCCATGGCCTCTATGTCCTGTTGTTGGTCCTTCAAAGGAACTGGTTGGCCAATGTGTGAGAGAGGACGCTGACTATTGATCTGATCCAGCAGGGCTCTTCTGATGTTCTTATAAAGGCCTTGGCCTCTATGTCCTGTTGTTGGTCCTCCAGAGGAACTGGTTGGCCAATGTGTGAGAGAGGATGCTGGACTAAATGTTCTGATCCAGCAGGGCTCATCTGAGGTTCTTATGAAGGCCTCGGCCTCTATGCCCTCTTATTGGCCACTCTGTGAGACAGTATGCTGGACTAGATAGACTACTGATCTGATACAGCAGGGCTCTTCTGACGTTCTTATGACATTCCAGTGCATGCACAAAAGTTCACACATCCTTTTGGGTCCCATGTGGAAAATCTGCTACTTATTTAATGAAAATGAACAATAGTATTTTTGTTATTTTTAAAAGGAAACAAGCTGGTACAACTAAGCTTCAAAAATGTTGTTCTTCCTAGTAGAACGGACAAAAGTTTCGCTCTTGTCCAGCACCGGTATACTTTCACAGGGCATGCACACCCAAACAATTTTTGCTAACACAGAATGGTTTCAAAGTGTAGAGTTCAAGCAACAAGTTCTGGTAAACCACATGTATTTAAAGCCAAAGATTAATATGCGGGTGCAGCTTTCTTTTATAAATAACATCACGCATGGAACGTTGTACAAATGCACCCCTGCTCTGAATTGCCACATGCTTCTAGTTGTGTATTTCCCCAGCTAGCATTGATAACATCACTAGTACATCCAACAGCATGGGATGTGGTATCCCGATCCCCAATTGAGAAGTTCAAGAAAGCATCATCAGTTTCAGGAGAAAAGAAGTTCTAACATTGCTCTTCGACCATAGCAACATCTTCAAATACTGCTTGATAGTGTGTTTTTTTCCAAAATAGACATGCATAATCAGGAATATGTTAAAAAATCATAATAATAATCAAGACACCTAGTTATTACTGATCTCTAGAAGACTGAATCTCACAACTAGGCCAGTGCAGCCAGGTTTCTTCCTATCTGGCTCCTAACTTTTTTTTTTTTTGGGGGGGGGGGCAGACTGTGCCCCAGTGCCTAAACAGACCCGCAGTGAGAACTCAGACAAATGAAGAAACGTCAGCCGTATGCTTGACCATCTCTTACCTTCAGCTTTTAAATATCAAGACTCTGTACTTAGTTATAAATAGAAAATCAGTTATTAATCATCACTTTAAGATAGCAGATATGAAAGCACCAAGAACAACACAAAAATAGCACAGCTAATAATCTCACAGAGTTTTCGCAGTATGATTATTTTGGAAGCCTGCCTCCCGAGACACTTCATCTTAAAACGAGACGTGTCCCATCTGCAGGAAGTCCCGCTCATCTTTCCAAAGGCCAACTTACACATGCATTGCACACCATTTTTATATATATGTGTGTGTGTGTGTGTGTGTGTGTGTGTGTGTGTCTGTGTGTGTATATATATATATAAATGAAGGGTCAGATGAAAAAGCCGTGTGCTTTCAGCTGCACGTCAACTAGCTCGTAATAACCTTGCTGTTTTTTAAATCCTAACATGTCAGTTAGAAGGGGAGAAACACCAGATCTTAATTGACGAAACTGCTTTTGAAACAGGCCATTTTGTGGCCAGGATTCAAGAGCTAATTTGAGTTTGGGTGCGAGGACATGGTTGCCCCCTGACCTGGATGTCCCAGGGTAGCCCGATCTCATTAGATCTCGAAAGCTGAGCAATGTTGGCCCTGGGTTAGTACCTGGATGGAGGACCGTCAAGGACATCCAGGGTCACTAGTAGTACTATGCAGAGGCAGGCAGTGGCCACCACCTCCGAATTTCTCTTGCCCTGAAAACCCAATATGGGATTTCCCGAGTAGGCTGTGACTTAGCGGCACTTCACACCACCAAGGACATGGTTGGGGCTCATTAGGATTTTTGACTCCTCCACCCCTGAAAAATAGCTCTCCCCCCCCACTGCCATCTCAGACTGCAATGGAAACTTCTCTCAGGTTCAAAATCAAGTCTACAGCTGCAGTACTTCTTCACCCAAAGAGTGATTAACACATGGAATTCACTGCCACAGGAGGTGGTGGCAGCGACAAGCATGGACGGCTTCAAGAGGGAACTGGATAAACAGATGGAGCAGAGATCCATCAGTGGCTCTTAGCCACCAGGTATAGATGGGAACTCTCAGTCTGAGGCAAGTGATGCTCTGTATTCTTGGTGCGGGGGGGGGACAGGGGGAGGGCTTCTAGTGTTCTGGCCCCACTGTTGGACGTCTTGATGGCACCTGGTGTTTTTGGCCACTGTGTGACAGAGTGTTGGACTGGATGGGCCATTGGCCTGATCCAACGTTGGCTTCTCTTATGTTCTCAGGATGTAATGCTCCACAGCGGCAAAACAATTTCTGTTCACCACTAGGGGAGGGGGGAGAGAAAGGGCAGGGTGGGAAAGTCTACCTCTGGGTGAAGTAGCCAAATTCTGGGCCTGTCCCTCTAGCAGCGTCACAGCACAACTGCTTCTTCGATCTGCGTGCAACAAAAGGGGACTTGATTTCTTTCCTTCTCCCATCGAGTCAGATAATTGTCCTTCTTCCATGGTCTGATTTTTTTTAAAGGAATAATAAAGGGCCATTTTCTCTCACCTTCCTGCTGGAGGGCCCTAAACCGGCAGATGGAACACTGTCTGCCTGTTTTGTTCTTCAAGCAACAAAGCTCTCTGTCTTTGCCAGCAGTTAATTAAAAGTGATAAATGAGACAGAAAGGGGGAAATATATGTGCCAACACTATTTACAGCATTTTGTATTTTTCCCACCTAGCCTGCGGGTTTCCATAGTCATGGCGGGGCCAGGCCCTGTAAACAGCATGCACCCTCCCTCCCTGGAGAAGAATCAAGATGGGTAGCCGTGTTAGCCTGTCTGCAGCATTAGAAAAGAGTGAGAGCCCAGTGGCACCTTAAAAACTAACAACATTTGTGGTAGGGTAGAAGCTTTCCTGAGTCACTGCTCACTTCTTCAGATACAGTTTGAATGCGAGTCCATCTGTACTATCTATTGGAAAATGATTTCAGATGCCAAAGGACATTAGCAGGCAAATGGCAATAGAAGGTGTGATTGGATTAGGTGTGATGTGCACAGAGGTAGTAGATGTGGAGAGATCAGCAGTGGCAATGAGACAGGAAACCTAAGTCTCTATTCAGTCCAGGTGGATTGTCTTGAGCTTCGTTATCAGTTGCAATTCAGTAGTCTCTCTTTCTGAAAATTCCTTTGTAAAGTAACTGCTTTTAGGTCAGCAACTGAATGTCCTGGAAGGTTAAAATGTTCCTCCACTCGTTTTTGAATGCTGTTGTTTCTGATGTCAGACTTATGTCCATTACTTCTTTGTTGAAGGGACTGGCCTGTTTGTCCAGTGTAGAGAGTGGAAGGGCACTGGCTGACACGTGATGGCATAAATCACATTAGAGGATGCGCAGGAGTAGGAACTTGAGATGACATGACTGACGTTGCTGGGTCCCAGTGATGGTGTTGCTACGATCTATACGAGAGCAAAGCTGGCACCTTCGTTTGTTGCAGGCCTTGGTACCAGAGTCCATGTTACTGTTAAGTAGGCTAACATTGCGGGTGAGAAGCTTTTTTAGGTTAGCAGGCTGTCTCTAAGCAAGAAAAGGTTGGCCCCCCAATGCCTGTGTGAGGGAAGTGTAACTATGCAGCATGGGTTGTAGGTAATTAATAATGTTTTGAACTGGCCTGAGTTGTGAGCTGTAGGTGACCATCAGTAGTGTCCTGTTGTCGTTTTCTTTGGGCTTGTCCTGTAGCAAGCTGTTCCTAGGTATCATTCTGGCTTTTCTAATCATCTTTCTCACCATATCAGAAGGATATTGTAGTTGCAAAAATGCCTGTTGCAGATGCTGAATTGCAACTGATAACGAAGCTCAAGACAGTGCGTCCACCGGGACTGAATAGAGACCTAGGTTTCCTGTCTCATTACCAATGCTGATTTCTCCATACCTACTACCTCTCTGCATATCACACCTAATCCAATCACACCTTCTATTGTCATTTGCCTGCTAATGTCATTTGGCATCTGAAATCACTCCACTTTCCAATATATGGGATGGACTCACATTCTAGCTGTATCTGAAGAAGTGAGCAGTGACTCATGAAAGCTCACACTCTAGCACACATTTTGTTATTTTTTAAGGTGCTACTGGCCTTTTATACTTCCCTGGAGAAGGGCAGCCTTCACAATTCTTACGTCTGTTCAAAAGTTACAACTGGAGCCTACAATGTCAAACTTTTCCACGGGTTATGATGAGCCAACAGCAAAATTAATGCAATCTATGCCGGTTCCCTCCTTCCTGCTTTTAGCATCGAGCTTGGAAGAGGAGATCTGTGATACTCAGAAGCTATTTCACTGCTTGGTGATTTCACTTGACCTTAATAAAAAGGCATTATGTCACTGTCCCTATTCAGACTTAACATTCATTCCAAGTTAAGCAACACTTTTAGCCAAGGAAATGTCTGAAAACAAACCTGCATGACTCCTTCACAGAGCCCGGTGTAACAGTGGGATAAACGTGTGCCCGATTCTTTGAAGAGTTATTTTTATCAGCAAGGTCTTGCAAAATCATCTTGCATCATCAAGCGAGAATGTTCCGAGCCCCCGCTGTAAGGTGTAGGTATATCTGGATACCAATTAAGATGCAAGGGAACACAACCAAGTTCTGAGACTCGTTATCACCCCTGAACTTATCAATTCTTCTCACTTCACTGAGGACCTGCTGCTGTACAACATCCATCGGTTTTAACGGAGCGTCTTTCAAAATGCCCCAAATAGCAAACTGTAGGTCCCTGCTTTCCCTCTTCCATGATTTATAAAATGCACTTTTTTCTGTGGCCCATTTGTACGCCCGCCTTGCACTGCTACAGTCCGACAGAACTATGCCAACAACAAGGACTTTCTTCGGCTTTCTATATTTGGAAAGACGAGGCAGGCACAGGCGACCGAGGAGAGCACATCTGTCGCTAGCAATGAAAATCCTAGTTTTCCATAAAAACCTCGAGCGGCAAAGAAGGGAGGGGGGGAGAAAAAAAGACCCAGTTCTCCTGGCACCCATTATTCATTCTGAGCCATGGCTTATTACAACCCCAAAGAAAAACCCTTGGGTGAACAGAACTGGGTCTTAAGTGTGTAAGAATCAGGGAAATAATGCCAGGCATTCTACAGCTCGCTTAGGCATTTCCAAAGCCCCCCTATCACTGTGGTATCAGAACACTCTGAAGCATCTAACAGCTCAGATGGTGGAAGACTTGGACAGAAGCCAAGCGGCTTGGACTCTCTCCCCAGCTGGGTCATTAAATCTAACTAAAGCGAAGGGGGGAGGCTCTAGTTAAACAGTATCCACAGTCTCCTCTCTCCCCACCTCCAGCCAGTCTCTTCAGTGGACAGAGATGGTCTCAGAAGAGACAGGTAAGTCTTATTGTTGCAAAGAATTGCTTGAGACTTCTGCAATTATAACCAGGCAAGCTAGCATTTAGCCTCCAAAATGACACTGTAAATTTAGCAGCCCAGTTAACGGGGTGGGGGCAATCCACTGGGGAATGTCACCTGTGCAGAGACACCCCCCCACCACAAAATTAATGGGGGCTCCACACCAGCACGGCTTTCGTTCCCCTATTTCAGAAGGAGTCGCAACTGAAATGCTCCCGGTGGATGTGAACCAAATCCCACTAATAGCTTGGCTAACAAAAGGCTGACATTTTCTTACAAAGACTCTTCTCAAATCTTCTCATCGGCACATCCAAAATAGGGTTAGCCTACTTAACACCTTTAAGGGGGGGAAATCTAATCACAGTAGCAGGGCTTCTATACCAGAGGACAAAGCCCAAATCACTCGGGCCTCCTTCACACATGACGCAGAAGACCCAAGGGCTTTTCTAGGGTATTTATAAATCGGTACTTGAAGCCCAAATAGATACTTGCCTCTGAATCCACAAAACAGAAAGATGTTCTAAGACTAAGCCAATTTTTTTAAACAAAAAGATTTTTTAAAAAAAATGGGCTACAGACCCTCCCACACATACACCTCCCTGAAGCTAGAACACTTGAGGTGCCTCAGGGTTTGTAAGAACTTCAGCTGCTCCAGAAGATTCTTTGGTGACCTCCGTATGGACGGGGGGGGGGGGGCATGCAGGATGGATGTGGGGCACAGATTTGTAAATTTAAAGAAGTCACAATGAAATTTAGGTACGAACCACCAAAAAATCCTAATTTCTATTGTTTTTAGCATTCTATACCTAACTAAATCATGCAATGGATTTAAGACATCGTAAATTTAAGGATTTAAAAATGTCTTGATTTAAGACATTCTTAAACTATGATAAAATACAGAAAAATCAAAGTATTGGGGGGAGATTACTCAAATGATCTCGATTCCAGAGTTATCAAGGTTGCATTAGGGAATGCAGGAGGTCCCAGGGAAGGCATCAATGGTGGCTGGCCTGTAGAGGGTTGCCCAGTAGACCACTGGAATAAAAGGTTTCCAATTCTGCGACCAGGCCTTAAAACAGCCACTCTGAAAACCTGATCATCCAGTACCAAAACCTCCTTTGTGTTGAGTAAAGCATACCAAATTCACTTCAAGGTGCTAGTTCTTACCTTTAAAGCCCTATGTGGCCAGGGTCCAACATACCTGGGGGACCGCCTTTCCCCATATATACCCCAGAGAGCACTACGGTCGAGGTCTCAAAATCAACTGACCCTCCCGGGTCCCAAGGATGCCAGGCTCGCTACTACCAGTTCCAAGGCCTTCTCCGTGGCAGCTCCATACTGGTGGAACAAGCTCCCAGAAGAGATCAGGGCTCTGCGGGATCTTTTACGATTCCGCAGGGCCTGCGAGACGGAGCTCTTCCACCAGACTTTTAACTAAGGAGCCGCCCTCACTACTACCACCAACAACTGTAGTTATAGATCCCGGCCCTTAACTTTGACATCTGGCCTGTCTTAGGAAGATCACTGAGCTGAAAAAACTGTTCGTTCGTATGCAGTCCTCAGTACGTCATCTTAAGTAATGAATGAAACACTGCCAGCACTTTAAAGATTTTATGACTTTGTGATCTTATTTGTAATTGAATTGTATTGTTTAAATGATTTTATGTAGATTTTAATGGTTATTTGCGCATCAACCAATGTAAGCCACCCTGAGCCTGTTTGCGGGGAGGGCGGGGTACAAATTAAATAAATAAATAGTTACGTGAAGGTAGTTTCAGCGGGTCTGACGAAGGAAGCTTTGGCTCTTGGGAGCTTCTACCCTGAAACTCTAGTTTGGTCTGTAAGGTGGACTCAAATATAACTGGTCTACTGCGGACCAGCATGGTGATCCTCTGAAACTACCTTCACGTCACATTACTCAACGCAAAGGGAGGTTTTGGTACTGGATGATCAGATTTTCAGAGAGCGGCTGTTCAAAGGCCTGGTCGTAGAATCGGAAACCTCTTATGCCGGTGGTCTACTGGGCAACCCTCTACTGGCCAACCACTGTTGATGCCTTCCCTGGGACCTCCTGCATTCCCTAACGCCACCCCGCCCTCGATTTGAGCAAGCACGGAATGCCATGGCCAAAGGAGCCTAACAAACACTTCTGAAATATTAAAAGAAGCATCTTACAGAGCTCTGTTATCAGAGCATAGAAGTGTTAGAAGTTTCGTTTCTATGGGCGATCTTGAAACCACAGCTAAGGCTACTAGCACTGGGCCCAAGGTGGCGATACGCCCTGACCTGCGAGACTCTCCGGGAATTCGGCAAATGGAAGGGCTTATTTTACAAAGATGTTCAAATGGGAGATGGGGATCGCACTGGCTCAGCCCTCCTTGCTCATTATAGGTAAAGGTTTCCCTTGCTCGAAAGCCAGCCAAATCCGACTCTAGGGATGTGGTGCTCATCTCCGTTTCCGAGCCGAAGAGCCAGTGCTGTCCAGAGACGATTCCATGGTCATGTGGCCAGCATGACTAGACGCCAAGGTGCACGGAACACTGTTACCTTCCCACCGAAGCGGTACCTATTTATCTACTTGCAATTTCTTGCTTCTGAACTGCTACACTGACAGGAGCTGGGACCAGAGATGGGAGCTCACTCCGTCTTGCGGCACTCAGGTCTCGAACTGCTCAACTACCGACCTTCCAGTCTGCAGTTCAGCATCTTAACCACTTGAGCCACCGCAGCCATTATAGGCACCTCCAATTGCCCATCATATTTATCTTCTGGCATGGAACAGCGGTCACTGGGGGGGGGGGGAGGTATTTATTAATTTCCTGCATTGTGCAGGGGGTTGGAGTGGATGACCCTGGAGGTCCCTTCCAACTCTATGGTTCTATGATTCATAACGTGTGCACGTCCAAATCGCAGCATATGCTCAGCACATAATAAGACATCTACAGGCCCAATAGCTTGGGTCTACAAATAGTTGGCTCTGTACCAACAGGCCCCTTTGCAAATGCAACACCCTACAAACAGGCAATCGCAAGGCATCGGGAGAGGGGTTGGGGGTGCCAGATGATAGTGAAGTGGGCCTGTGTGATCTCAATCCTCCACTGTCCATTTAAGACCAAGCATAGGGACAGTACGACCTACCAAGCGAGAAGCAAAGAAAAAGAAGGGCTAGATTCGAGTCCAGCAACAGCTCAGAGACCGATGAGGTTTTGGGGGTATAAGAGGCAAAGCTTCCTTTGTCAGATGAAAACTTGTACCCCGAAAACCCTGTTGGGTCTCTTAAGGTGCTATTGGGGCTCGATCTAGCTGTTCTACCTCAGACCAACACAATCGCCCTCTGAAACTTAAGGAAAGGAAGGGTGGCATCATTCTGAACTCATAACCCCTCAGACAGCTGGCGGAGGAGCTTCAGGAACTCAACAGCCTCTTTGGGGAGACAGAAAAGTGAACGAGGTCACCCACCTAATAGGCAAGCCACCGAATACATCATGGTTCACAGCAGAGAATGAGAGACAAATTCTCCAAGTAGTAAATGAAAGACACTGATCCAGTCACTGCAGACGGTAAGTGACAGAACAGTTTGTTGCGGAGCTCAATTATTGCGACAAAAGTTCCGTAAAAAGACTGAAACCTGACAACATCGAGACCATTTATTGGCACGTGATTTTTCCAAGGACTGTTGCAAGCAGTCCCACCTGCAGCGACTGCTCCTTTTCCATTTAACTTCCAATTTCTGTCACCTTCACTTACTGCTAAATAAGGGCACGCTGCAATTACCAGAAGCAGGGTACACGCCGAATGTACTTCAGATCACATCTGATGCCCACGATTCATACCAATTCTTGCCCTTAATGAGATCAGGATACGAGGGTAACCACGTTAAAGCGACCTGTTAATAATTTCTCTCCCATGAACCAACACGTGAGTCGTTGGTCCAGCATAAATTAGGTTGGCTCTAGGAGAGCAAGGAAGCTTCCCCTTCATGCACAGAAGACAAGTGCGATGGCCAGTTCCCACCTCTCACCAACCAACTGAGCCCACACGCAATATTCTACTGACCCTGTTCCAATGGCAGAACACAATCCATGGTGGTGGCAGTGGCGGGCGGGGGGGGGGGAGATCCCAAAGCACTAAACCATAGTCCTTCCAACCGATGCGCTCTCTAAGCTGTGGCGTCTTGTGAGCAAAAATTCTACTTTGTGAGCGACTGGCATTAAAGCTGTGAGCGAGCAATTGGGCTCCTGCATCAATTAGTTTGCTCTGGAGCCATCCTTCCTGGGCTAAGACACAGATGTGTGAGCTGGGGGCTAAAACCCTGTGAGCTAGCTCACCCTAACTCAGCTTAGAGGGGACACTGATGGGGGCGGGAAGCGTTGCCAGATCCAGGTTGGGAGACTCCTGGAGATTTGGGGAGGGAACCTGGAGAGGACAGGGACCTCAGTGGAGCTCGGTGCCATACAGTCCACCCTCCCAAGCATCCCTTTTCTCCACGGGAACTGTAGTCTGGAGATGAGCTGTAATTTTAGGGGATCCCCAGGTCCCACCTGGAGGCTGGCACCCCTAAGATGTGGGCAGTCCAATGCTCCCTCTAGGCTGTGGCATCTTGTGAGCAAAAATCCTGCTTTGTGAGCTGCTGGCATTAAAGTTGTGAGCGAACGATTGGGATGCTGCAAAAATTAGTTTGCTCTGGAGCCCTGGAGAAAAAATTAGTTTGCTCTGGAGCCCTGGAAAAAAATTAGTTTGCTCTGGAGCTCTGGAGAAAGACAAAAAAAATGCATGAGCTGGGGGCCAAAACACTGCGAGCTAGCTCACACTAACTCAGCTTAGAGGGAACATTGCTTCCAATCACTGATGGTTTATTTTTATTTATTTAAGTCATCCATACCCCCAGCCTTTCTCCACGATGCAGGCCCAAAGCAGCTCACACCAATTCCCCTCTCCTCCATTTTTATCCCTCACGGCAACCTTGTGAGGTAGGCTAAGCTGCGACAAGTGTGACCGGCCCCAGGTCACCCAGCGAGCTTCCCTGCATGAGCCGGGCTTTGAGCCTGGGTCTCCCAGATACTAACCCAACACTACCCCACACTGTCCCTCCAAGGGGAAGCAATGCCCAGTCTCCACAAGGTAACGCTCAACATGGAGCCTGCATTTCAAAACCAGAGAACCAAAACCAAAGAGATGGGAAGAGAGTGGAGGGAAAGCATCCTATTCATTGCAGCAGTGGAGAACTGTTAGTTGAAGACAACGACAGACCTAACATTTTTAGGCACAATTAACTACTTAACCCTAACCCTCAGATGCAAAAAAAAAAAAAAAAAATCAGGAATATCTTTTTACTGGCTCAAGTCAAAAAGCATCACCTGACATAGTTTATGTGCCTCATCCCCTCCCCGTGGAACAATCAATTCCAGGCAGACCAATTCCCAGAGAGTCAGGATGCACCAGTTGTATCATGGAAACGTTATGCCTGTAACAGGGAAAAGAGGGGTGATATCTGGGGGTTGACACGACTGCCCCTCAGGCACTAAGGGAAAGCAAAACTCTTCAAATACATTTTTAATGAAATTACAAGCAACGGCAATTCAAAAAGTAGATACAGCAACACATCCCACAGTGGATGGAATGAAAATAAGGAAAAAAATATCAATGAGGAATACTTATAGCTGTCAAATGGGATGCTGTGCATGGAGACAATGGTACCGCAGGCAGGAAAAGCAGACTTTACCCCTTACAGCTTAGCATTTAACATGTACACAGGAACATAGGAAGCTGCCTTATACTGAATTTGCAGAGTGCAGGGGGTTGGACTAGATGACCTGCAAGGTCCCTTCCAACTCTAACATTCTATGATTCTATGAATCAAGGTCAGTAGCTCTCCAGGGTCTCAGGCAAAGGTCCTTCACATCACCTACTGCCAGGTCCTTCAACTGGAGATGTCAGGGATTGAACCTGGGACCTTCTCCACGCAAAGCAGAGGTTCCTCCATTGAGCCACAGCCCCTCCATCGCAACTACGCCTATCTTCTCACTCTCCACTATGGGTAGCACGCAAAAAATGTACAATACTCCAGTACAGCAGGAACAGGGTTAGTAGCCGTCCAACGGAGCCGTTTACTTTGCTCATTCATTTGCTCGCCCCTCCACTACTAGATATGAAACCTCCAACTCCGGCCCACTCGGAAGGGACTCTTTGGCGAGACTTCCGGCCATTATTTACGAGGCGCGAAGAGGCATTCCAGTCCTGAATGCTTCTGCTCACAGGCCTTGGCAGAGAGACCAGGCAGGACACGTTGTCATCTTAGGGAAAGGTGTTTGGTGACTCACACGGCTGCTGCTAAGGACAATTCCAAGCTCGCGTGGCTCTTGCACGGCTCTGTCTTGAATTCAGGCCGTGAACTCACCTGGACATGCTTGCTTGCTTCAGACAAGCACGTTACACACCCGAGCCAGGCCTGCAGCCTTTGCAGGGACCTTGCATTCCACACTGACAACCATTAACAAAAAGAATTTGACAAAACTGAGGAGGGAAGGGCTATCCAAGACTACGAGCCACGACACCTCAAAGAAGCCTTTAGATTCAAGCACTCCTCTGGGGACTGGGGACAATCGACAGGAGAACTGCTTGCCTCCAGGAGCATCTGGACCACCACTTTGTTGGAAACCCTGGCCCAGAAGACGGCCTAAACTAGCAGCTCAGCTAGTTCTCAGTGGACACCTGCTCTTGACAAGCCCACCTCAACCAAACATGGTTATGATAATTTTCCATGTTTTGGGCAATATACAAATGCCTCCCCCCCAACTTTGACCAAATTCTTCATTTATATTATTCTGCTAACCCTGCTCATATATCCCACTAAGTTTGGCTGACTCTATTACTGGCAACCTTCTGACTCGACTGCGCTACCGAAGAACAACAAACAAGAGCCAGTTTGGTGTACTGGCTAAGTGCGCGGACTCTAATCTGGGAGAACCGGGTTTGATTCCCCACTCCTCCACTTGCAGCTGCTGGATGACCCTGGGCAAGCCATAGTTCTGTCAGAACTGTTCTCTCAAGGAAAGAGTACTTCTTTCAGAGCGCTCTCAACCCCACCTACCACACAGGGTGTCTATTGTGTGGAGGGGAAGGGAAGGAGTCTGTAAGCTGTTCTGAGACTCCGAGTGAAGGGCGGGGTATAAATCCAACCTCTTCTTCTCTTCTTCTCGTTTGCATATTTCCCACTAGGCAGAGGACTGGGGGGTGGGGATCGATGTTTTGGACCCTCAAAAAAACCCCAGTATCTTAATAGGCAACATCACATCACCCGGAGAGAGTTTCCCATGAGAAGCCGACGCGTGCCTCATACTCAGCTCTATCTATTTCTAACGACAATAACCACCAAGGCATTTATAGGGGTCCCACCTACTGTAAAAGGAAAAAAGAATAACATTGGCTATGGATATACCTATTCTTGACTCCTCATTCAGTACTGGAAGCCCAAGGAATAATAGCTGGATTCAATTAAGTGCTACTGTCCTGTAGTAGCTTTATTTTGAAATGGTTGTCCTTAAGAACAAGTAACACAGGCTTAAAGAAACCTTGGTATATACCCTAAAACTTAAGGGCTTCTTTTTATTTGGTTCTTTTTTTAAATGTTTCTGCTATTTCATCATCACATGGCCACACTATACCCAGACGGGCCAGGGGTAAGCATTGGTTTACAAAATCAGATTTTGATTATTTTTTTTGCAATGCTATTTTAACTGTCCCTTAAAAGAACATTGTTAGAATGGTATCTGAGAATGCAACAGAACCGCATAGATAGAACCCAGTCCAAGTGAAGTTAGTCATGACTTACTATTGAAAACAGCACAATGTAGCTGCAACTAACTGAGCTGGGCAGTGGGCCACAATCTCTCATTACTGGATCCATAATTCTCTCTCAAATCCATCATTTAAAATCTATTTTTCTATCTAAAGGACCCAGCCGGGGGGCAAAATTAGACTGTCGAGGTCAAGGTGTACAAATAAGGTGTTGTCGGTGTTACTGTTCAAGTGATGGATTTTCAAAGGAAGGGAGGGGCATTGGCTTCCCATGTTGTGGAGGAAACACTGCTCAGCCAGGTAAACTACCTGGCCATTGTTTCTGGAACACTCGACACCCATAATCTGCAAGTTTACTGACACTGCAATCCTAAGAACCAGAGCTGCGGTGGTTAAGATGCTGAACTGCAGGCTGTGGAAGGTCAATAGTTCAGCAGTTCGAGACCCAGGTGCTGCACGACGGAGTGAGCTCCCTTCTCTAGTTCCAGCTCCTGCCAACCTAGCAGTTCGAAAGCAAGAAATTGCAAGTAGATAAATAGGTACCACTTCAGTGGGAAGGTAACAGCGTTCCGTGCACCTTGGTGTTTAGTCATGCCGGCCACATGACCACAGAAACGTCTCCAGACAGTGCTGGCTCTTCGGCTTTGAAACGGAGATGAGCACCGCAACCCTAGAGTCAGATTCGACTGGCTTTCAAGCAAGGGAACCTTTACCTTTTAATCCTAAGAACACTTTCCTAGAAGTAATCGCCACTGAATTGACCATAGTAGGATTCTGAGTAGGCCTACTTAGGAGCACACTCAATGTCTTTACATGAACAGAGTATCAAAGAGACATTCTTTATTTCACAATTTAGGGAACATCAGTCTCCAATTCTAACATATTTATTACCCATGTTGTGTGTCCCCCGCCCCCGCCCCTCAAACAGGTGATAACCAGAAACCAAGCTTGTCCTTTTTATCTGTTAAAAAACAGCTCCACTATTTTGCAGGCTAATTTAACAAGCTACCCTCTCTATATATATACAACTATGATCTGTAATTCCATTTCACTGTATCTGAGGAAGCGGGCGTGCACACGAAAGCTCACACCTTGAATAAAACTTTGTTGCTCTTAAAGGTGCCACGGGACTCTAACTTTGTTTAATTTCACAACTGTTCCCCTAAGCAGAAATAAATTCTGTAGGGCAAAATGCATTCGGGTTTTGAATTGGGCTTCTGGAGAGGATAACAAGCTCGATTTAGTTGCCATTTGATGTCTGGATTACTATTAGCATCCAATTAGTATGCATCATAGCTCAGGAAATAGGCGAGTTAGAAAACCTGAATTAAATCTATTTATATCACTCGCTTAAAAGCAATCTATACTGTTAAAAACACTGTGAGTTTAAGCAAAACGCTGCATTCTCTTTTGGAAGCTTAAGGAGGCCAACAACAGATGACCTCCTCGTCCCTGTTCTGCAGCAAACAAAGTTTCTCCAATCACCTCTTTAATTATTTTCTCTCACATGTACGGGTCCAAAGAGAAACGGAATACCTTTGACCTTTACGCAGAGAAGGAAAAAAAGAGTCTTTTAAAGCTTTCCTTTGGATTTAACACTGTAACTATATTTAAGCCGATGTGCAATAAATTTAAACAGGCTGCAAAACATTTGTTTCTTACTTTGGGGGGGGGGATGACTAATTTAATTCTCAGACGACACAAAACATTTCACGGCAGAACAAGGCGATTCAGCACCGTTCCCCTGCAATTCTCCTGCTTACTGCTGCTTCCCCCTTCCTCCACACACACACACAAAAAAGATAAACAATCCCTCATCTTTAAAAGATTATTAAGTGAATCCGGCTTTTCATTATTCCCCTGAAGACACCCGAGGTGCCAGGATTAGAACAAGCTGAATAATCAATTTATAAGGTACAGAATACGCTTCTGTGACCTCATCTTCAGGGCTGCCTGCAGACTTAACTAAGGGAGTACCTTTCCCTATAGTGATCTACAATGCTCCTTAGCACCATCTAGATCTTTGTGATGCCCCCAGAAGACCAGCTGCCAGCTACACAGACCAGGGCCTTTTCTGGGGCGTCACCACAACTGAGGAATTCCCTTCCCAGGAAGGTCTGCCAGTCTTTGGAGCACAGCTGATTGAACTGATTCGTATAGCGGTCTTGCCTCCAATGCATTTGTTTAGAATACGACAAACTCACGCGTGTGACTGCTTCTGAGACTCGGGTTAAATCCTCTCCTTAGCCAGTGACCTTTCTAAAGAGTCAATGCTAAATGTTTTTATCAGATACCCTCCAGTACAGGACGACGAGCCTCTGAGAACGGCCACGTTCTTCAAAGGGAATCACACACGCAGCGACACACTTTGTTTGAGATGTTTTGTAAGTATTAAGAACCACAACACGGATGTGAAATCTGGAGTACTACAACAAATTCTTGCCAAGCCAGAGCCCAGGATTTTCTGATGAAGGAAGGATCACAGAATCATAGAGTTGGAAGGGACCTCCAGGGTCATCTAGTCCAACCCCCTGCACAATGCAGGAAATTCACAAAAAGACACACACACCCAGTGACCACTGTTCCATGCCCAAAAGATGACCAAAAAAACCCTCCAGGATCGCCCACCAAATCGGCCCGGAGAAAAATTGCTTCCTGACCCCAAAGGTGCGATCAGCATTTCCCTGGGTGTGTAAGAAAGGGCCACAAGAGCTAAGCACGGAGGCAACCCTTCCTGCCCTCCCTCTCATGACCTGCCTAAGTTCACAGAATCAGCACTGCTGTCAGATAGCCACCTAGCCTCTGTCTGAAAACCTCCCAAGAAGGAAAGCCCACCACCTCCCGAGGAAGCCTGTTCCACTGAAGAACCGCTCTACTTGTCAGGAAGTTCTTCCTGATGTTTAGCCGAAAACTCTTCTGATTTCATTTCAACCTGTTGGTTCTGGTCCAACCTTCTGGGGCAACAGTAAACAACTGCGCTCCATCCTCTATACGAAAGCCCTTCAAGTACTTGAAGATGGTTATCATATCAACTCTCAGTCGTCTCCTCTCCAGGCTAAACATACCCAGCTCCTTCAACCTCTCCTCATAGGACTTGGGCCATACTTTATTTTCAGATCTCAAGAAGAGAGCAGGACCATGATGTCATAGGACTACCAAAACCCTTTGGTCATCCAAGTTAATGTAACATGCTATAGGTCACCGGCCCTCTATGGTGACTTGGTAGCTACCACACTTTTGCCCATGTATGCTACATGCAACTGTGATGTGTCAACAGGTGAACACTTCCCAACTTCTAATACTGCCAAGTGTATCTTCCAATACTATATGAGTTGTAGGTCCTTAATCCAATGCCAGAGACTGACACACACTGTTGTAAGGGACAGAATATTTTTACCCAATTCCAAGCAAATCTGCTAGTTCAAGGGATTCCATTTTTAACCTCATAAGAAAGAAGAAGAAAAGGTTGTAAGTTATCTGTCAGCACACAGTGCCTACGCTGTGTCAAAAATAAGAAAAGCAAGGCTCAGACAAGAGGTTTCTTGATAAGTATATAGGAAAAAGAATTCAATTTTAACCCGCAAAGATGGGGAAACTGCAAAAAAGGGGATATTTCAGACCATCACATTCAGAGGTTCAAGAGGTTGCCTAAATGCAGAAAACAGAGAACCTAACAACATACGAAAATCTCTTCTCTGTAACCTGCTAATTGCCAATTCTGTAGTTCAAATAACTGTACATGAGCCAAAACACCAGCAAGTTTGTTCCTGAAACACAGACATTCAAATGATTCATTCAGTTATTTCAGGACAAGGTCAGTCGTTACTCCATACCAAAAAAAAAACCCAAGTGTTTTATATGTTTTAACCCATCCTTAAAGTACTACCCTACACACGCTTACCAGAAGCAAAACTGTTCTTACTCTTGAGTGACCATCCTGAAGGGTGAGATGCCAGAAGCACGGAAGGCCAACTGCTGGATTTCCCCTACACACACACAAATTTGTGTGTCCAAACTTGGCGGAAGAAAAATGAATTCAGCATTCTGTCAGGAGGATGCTTACAGACCTTGCGCAATACAAGACAAATATGGACATCACCCATACGGCTGGCTTTCAACGCAGGAGTGGCCACACCACCTTTCCCCCCAAAAATAAGCTGAAGACAATACACTGTTTATTCTTTTTGTTCATCTCTTCTGCAGCGCCCCAGCTGCACCTCCCCAAAGAGAGACACCTATGGGAGAAAAATGCTGACGCTTTTGCAGAATATACGTCCTCTCTGAGAAAAAGAACCTCAGCAACAGGCATCTGTGACTCTCACAGAAGATGTTACCTCCAAGGACTCTTGCAGCCATCAGTACAAGAGCAAAAGCAGATGCAAACACATCACTGGTTTTGAATTTCCTCCCTCGCTGTCAGCTCTCAGAATGGGAAAGCAGTTTTCCCAGTCACCTCTCTCTCTCCTACCAGCTACCTAGCTTGAGGGCACAGGGAAAAATCTGCTCTGGGCAAAGTTGCCGACTTGTTCTACTATGTGGAACACTTTCGCTAAGGACACCGCAGTAATATTCTCCAAGAATGTGAATGGTGGTAAAAAGCCGGGTCCCAATACTTGATCCGCAATGTGCAAAGGGGGAAAACACACACACACACACTCATTTTACTGCCACATGCTGAAAAATCTGCTCCTGGCAATATTTTCAGACCTCATGGAAAAAAAGAGAACTTGAATTCTGGAGAGTGGAATGCCTCACAACTGAGAGAGGCAGTCGAATCTTAAAAGGCCTTTCATCATCAAATTAATTTCCTACTGATTGTAATTAACTAGCTTTACAAAAAAAACCCCAGCTCAGTTAATGGTGTGTGAATGCTTTGGTTCCTTTGCTAAGATTTCTCCAGCACCACTGACAATTAAAAACTCATGACTGCCCCCCCCCCAATCCAAACTATTTTGACTTGCATCACAAAGGGACAATTTCCTTTCGTATTTACCCAGAGCAGTCAGCAATGCACGAGATTACACATGGGCATGCACACACGTCTACATTTAAAGACTGATTTAAACAAGGACCGATGAATCATTTTGTTATTCTTTTTGATGATGACATCCTGAAAGGCCTTCTCTGACCAGATCCTCCTTGCACTGACACCCATGGCACAGATCTAGTCTGGTCTAAAGCTGTAAGTGAAATCTGTCACTGTAGTGGAAATTGCAGCTGTTAAAAAAAACAAAAGCCCACTTACTTGGTGCCACAAACATTGGAACGTGAGGAATAAGAAACTTAATTCTAAGGCAAACCGAGAAAATATTCCAGCAGCATCCAACAGAGGTCAGTGAGGCAACTATTACTGGGTTGTGGGAAGCCTCCATTTCTTGCACTACGAGAGCCCCCTTGAATCTGAGGCGATAACACGGGACAGAAATGGTTAAAATAAATAAATGCAATCTGAATCTTACTGGCTTAAGTTATCTGATGTACTGGATCACAGCTTCCGGATGCTAATCATTTTTAAGTGCTCTAATTCTCAAACAGCAGGGGCTTCACTAAACATAAAGCACGGGCCTAGCTTTATTCTACAACAAGAACCCTAGCAATTACTAAAAGTAGACACCAGAAGATGCTGTCTAGTAAACCGGGCGCCCATCACTTGCCGTTCAGCTGTGCACATTCTAACTTATTTCAGAACAGGCTATGCGAGGATATTGTCTGGCGATGCCTAAACATAGATGAAAAATGAAAAGGGGCAAGAAAGTAAGCAGGGGAGAAAAAAAGAGGTAAGGATGGAAATAATTCAAGATGTGTGTGTGCTTGGAAGCTGCAGCACTCTCCCTCTCTGCCAGGGAGGATTAAGGGAGTTCAAGCCCAGGTACCACAAGGTCAAGCAGTTCTTCCCTTACCTTCAAACTGAAGGTATGTCTTCTAATCCTGAAAAGGGGGGGGGGAAGATGGCATTCTTGCGTGTCCGTCTATTCATAGCAGAGCCTTGCCAAAAGAATTTGACTGAGAGACGGCAGGAAAAAAGGCCAACGCTCTCAGCTAGGCCTTGAGAGTTTTAAAAACAACAGAGAACTCAGTGAATAACGGAACTTGGCGGGGGACAGAGAAGTAACAGTAGTCCCTAATGACGTTTCCTAGCTCCTTTCTCTTTTTGGGTGTGTGTGTGTGTGTTTCCTTCATATACAATCAGACTTTGTTTTGACAGAACACCAATGTGCAAAGCCACAACACCTACGTCTTCCCTGGCATGCTAGGGTGCTCATCTGTCCTCCCACACCATCACCTTCAAGAGGAATCAAGTGCTTTAGTTAGCATCATCTTGATAAAACTCTTAAGAGAAGAACAATTTGCATTTCAGGAACATCCCAAGAAGAGGCAGAACCCTCCGCGCCATTCATAGGTGACTGGCTGCACACGACGGAAACCTGCCGTCTCTCAGAAAGCTGAGAAACAATAAAAGGGGAGCCATAGAGGTAACTCTCTTCTCACTCGCACCACAACCCTACAGCTGGGCATTTCCTACACAAGAAGCCCAAGGATACGGGAAAGCAAGGACCAGAGAAAGCTGTTCTAGATGCCTAAACCTCGCCTATAGTTACCAGACAGAAGAGTGAGGGGAGACGGCGGTGAGGCACTCAGGCAGAAAGACGCGGCATTCTTCTGAGCCCTGGTTCCGTTCCCCCAGGATTTGGGGGAGATGCTCTCCCTCCCAAAGTGCGGGTGACAAGCTGGAGGCGAAGAAGACGCCCTTCTCCCTTGAGGCGGTAACTGCCACACCTCCAAACTGCTTCAAAAACGGGGAGAGAATTAATCCAAGAGAGAGAAACAATTGAATGTCCGTGGACTGTCATCCGCCTCAAATGCATGGGGTGTGTGTGTGGGGGGGTAACCTGCCAAAAGGGGCCTATTATCAGCCTTCGCCAATGCCAATCCACGGTCTTCCAACACTGCCCCTCCCCATGCCAACCTTATACCACAGGCCCCCCCCAGAAGTAGCAAGGGAAGGTGTGCTTCCACTCCCCCCTCTATGGGAACTGTCCCCCCTCCTTTTTCTGGCTGGACTCTGTCCCAAGCAAGCAGCCCAAGAGGTCACGGTCTAGATGGGGGGGGTTGTCTCTCCATCTGCTCCCCATCTCCATCTCCGCCCCACCCACTCCCTATTTTGAAAAGCGGGTGGGGGGAGAAAGAGGAGGGCTCTTTTGAGTCCACCTCCTTCCAGGACCCTGGGTGCGAATCCTCCCCCTGTGGTGGTGGCACTGCCGTTTGGAGACTCCGCATTCCCAAGCAAGGCATCTGGGGGCGTGGGGAAAGGGGAGGGGGGCTGACCGGGAGGGGGGAGACTGGGAATGAAACCGGGATGGGGGGCCAGCGCTCCCTCTCAGCCTGTGGGGGGGTCTTGTGGGCAGAAATCCTAACTCGGTGAGCTGCCGGGCATTCAAGCTGCGGGCGAGCCCCTTTGGCCACTGCGTAAAATCGGTCCCGCTCTGGAGAACCTCCCCTTCCCGGAGCGAGGACAAAAAATGCGCGAGCCGCTGGAGGCTGGGCCACTGTGAGCCGGCTCGCACTCTAGCTCAGCTTAGAGGGAACACTGGGTGGGTGGGTATGGGGGGGGGTTGTAATAAGACTCTGGAGCTCCCCCCCCCTTCCTTCCCCCCCCTCGCTCTTCTAAGGACGGGGGGGGGCAGGGAGGGAGTCTCCCCCTTCCCCGTAGCAACGAGAGAGCAGGGGGGAAAAACCATCTTCACACGCCCCCCCACCACTACTCAAAAGACAAGGGGGTGGGGGAAACCCCTTTCTGCTGCATCGAGGATGCCCCCCTGCACATTCCGCACGAGGCGATGGAGGAGGGGGAGGGGAAGAAGAGGGGGCGCTGCCCGCCCCTCCCCCGCCAGATCGGGGGAGGGGGGAGGGGCGCACCCCTCCTCCTCCCCCCCACTCCCTCCGCCCCCCCCCGGCCGGTCATTGTTCCCCCCCTTCCCCCTCCTGGCCGGGGGCGGCGGCACCTACCGGGTCGGCGTCGGGCCCGGGCCGGGCTCTCGGGGCGGGGCGGCGCGGGGCCATCCGCGGCCGCGGGAGGCGAAGGAGGCGGCGCCATGTTCCTCCCTCCCTCCGTCCCCTCCTCCTTTCACCCGGTTCGCGGCGAGGGGCGGCCGAGGAGGGGGAGGAGCGGCTTGTAATGGCGGCGGCAGCGGCGGCGGCTGAGGCGATTCTCGGCTCCCCCCTCACAGCAGGCGGCGGCGGCGGCGGCGGCGCCACCATCGAACGAGACGGAGCGCGGCTGAGGCGGCCGAGGGGGAGGGGAGGGAGGGAGGCCGGGTGCGCGCGCAGCCCGGGCGCGAGGCGGCGGCGGCAGGAGGAGGAGGAGGAGGAGGAGGGAGGGGCTGTCGTTGGCGCGCGCCGCGCGCACGAGAGAGAGAGGGGCGGGGCAGGCTGCGGCGAGGCGACGGGGAGGAAGGGGGCGTGGCCGCCGCACGCTGGGAAGGAGGGAGGAGAAAGAGGATGCGCGCGCACGCGGACAGGCTCGCAGAATCCCCGGGCTCGAATCTGCTTCGCTGTGGCGCGCGCCCTTCGCTCGGCTTCCCCTTTTTCTACACACACACACACACGCCCCCCTCCCTGCAAAACGGGGTCGCCGGGGGTCCGGGTTTGGGAAATGCCTGGAGGCTTTGGGGGAACGGAGAGGAGGGGGGGTGTATCTGGGGGAGGGCGGGGCTTGGGGAGGGGCGGGGCCTCGGCGCGGTCTACAATGCCAGCGAGCGCCCCCCCCCCCTTTTCGGTGCAGCCATCTTCTCTCAGGGCGGCTGCGCTCTGTCCGCGGGAGGGTGAGTCGTCAGAGCGGGAGATCTCCGGGCGCCGCCGGGAGGCTGGCAAGCCTGCTCCAGAAAGGAAGATGGATGGCATCGGCGCGCGTGCCCGGGCGGGGCGGGAGGCTCGGCCGGCTGTGCGGTCCCCTCCTGCGGGCGCGCGTGTAGGGAAGCCGGCGCCCACCCACCCCGCCCGGGGAGAGGCGGGGCGGCTAACGGGGCAGCGTCGCTGCCGGTGGATTAGACGGGGGGGGCCCTTCTCGGATGCACACCCCCGTTCGCACGTGGGCTGTCCGAACGCGTGTCGTGGAAATGCGGATTCCACTCCCCCCCACACACACTTTTCCTCCCGCCGCCCCTCCGTAAGGTTTTCACCTAGATGCGCGGGGTGGGGTCTTTTCAACGCCGAGCGCGGCCGCCTTTGTGTGTCCCGCCCTGAGCATCCACACGCGCATTGCAGACACGTGTGTGTGCGGGCGGACGTTTCGCCCCGCGCGCCGCCAGGCTCGGCTAATAGCCCTTGTCGGTTTCTCCCTGTCTGCCTTTATTAAAAAGAATTGCAATTCCTCCCCCCTCAAAAAAAAAACCCGAACGGAACCCAGGCGCCCTTTCGCCCCCGTGCCCTGAGATCCCGCGATTCTGCCCTTGGGAAAGGGTCGGCAACAGGGCGCCCCGGGGCCACTCTGCACCCCTCTAAGAACATAAGAGAAGCCAATGGCCCATCTAGTCCAACACTCTGTCACACAGCGGCCAAAAATACCAGGTGCCATCAGGAGGTCCAGCAGTGGGGCCAGGACACTAGAAGCCCTCCCACTGCTGCCCCCTCCAGCACCGAGAATAGAGTGCATCACCTGCCCCAGACTGAGAGTCCCCATCTATACCCTGTGGCTAATAGCCACTGATGGACTTCTGCTCCAGATGTTTATCTAATTCCCTCTTGAATCTGTCCATGCTTGTAGCTGCCACCACCTCCTGGGTGGGAGCTATTCCAGGCCCCTTGTGGGGAGGGCGAGACCTTTGGGGGAGGTGACTACCCTGCCTTCTAGATGAGCCCTCCAAGTGGCTTCTGGTATAATAAAATAATACATTAAGGTCTGTAGACAGCAACCCCCTCCATCTCCTGCCCCTCCACAAAAACTGGTGGGGGAGGGGGGAGGGGCATCTCCTGCCGTAGGGAGCCCCAGTGATTCTGGAGGTGGGGTGGGGTTGAGGAGCAGAATGACCTCAGCTGCTATAATGCCATACAGAGTGTGTCCCCCCTCCTGAGCGGCCATTTTTTCTACTGGAAGCTGGCTTATACTGAATCAGGCCCTCAGTCCATTGAGGTCAGTATTGTCCACTCAGACTGGCAGCCGCTCTCCAGGGTCTCAGCAGAGGTCTTTCACGTCGCCCTGCCGCCTGGCCCTCTTTAACTGGAGGTTCAGCCAGGGGTTGAACCTGGGACCTTCTGCATGCAGACCAGATGCTCTGCCGCTGGTGTCGTTCAGCCCCACAGTCGAGTCCAACCCTTCGTGATCCCACGGACCACATCACGCCAGGCCCTCCCGTCTTCCACCGTCCTCCGGAGTTTGCTCAACTTCACACTTGTTGCCTCAATAACACTGCCTAGCCATCTCATTCATTGCCGTCCCCTTCTTCTTTGACCTTCCGTCTTTCCCAGCATCAGGGCCTTCTTCTCCAGGGAGTCCTCCCTTCTCATTGGGTGGCCAAAGTCTTTGAGCTTCAGCTTCAGGATCTGGCCTTCCAGGGAACAGTCAGGCTTAATTTCTTTTAGGATCAACTGATTTGATCTCCGTGCCGTCCAAGGGACTCTCAAGAGTCTTCTCCAGCACCATAACTCAAAAGCATCTATTCTTCGGCGCTCGGCCTTCCTTATGGTCCAGCTCTCTCAGCCATACATTATTACTGGGAATGCCATCGCTTTGACCATGCGGACTTTTGTTGGCAGGGTGACGTCTCTACTTTTTATTACGCTGTCTAGGTTGGCCATCGCTTTCCTCCCCAGGAGCAGGCGTCTTTCAATTTCATGGCTGCAGCCCTCCCCAAATGCCTTCTACTGAATGAGACCATTGGTCCATGGAGGTCAGTATTGCCTACTCAGACTGGCAGCTGCTCTCCAGAGTCTCACGCAGAGAAGGTCTTTCACATCACCTACTGCCTGGTCCTGTTCAACTGGAGATGCTTAAAAGTGAACCTGGGACTTTCTGCATGCCGAGCAGAGGCTCTTCCACTGAGCCATGGCTGCTCCCCCATTTGCAGAGATCTCCAGCCCCCACATGGAGGTTGGCAACCCTTGGAGGGCCAGCCAGGGACACCCCCTCTGGTGGAGATGAAAGGAATTCTTGTTCCTGTCCTGACCAAGAAATGATCAGCCTCTTAGGAAGGCCTGGTGTTTGCCGTGTGAGGCCAAAGTCCTCCCTGGTTCCAGGGCAGCTTCAGTCCTGACCTGGCAGGGTTGGCCCAGCAGTGGACGCAGCAGGTTTGACTGGGCCAGAGATAATGTTAAGTCAGTGCTTCCTCCAAGCCGTGGAGTCTTGTGAGCAGAAATTCTACTTTGTGAGCTACAGGCAGTTGTGAGCGAGCGATTTGGCTCCTCCATCAATTAGTTTACTCTGGAGCTGTCCTTCCTGAGCCAAGACAAAAATGTGTGAGCTGGAGGCTAAAGAAACTGTGAGCTAGCCCACACTAACTCGGCTTAGAGGGAACACTGTGCCATTCAACAGGATGTGCCCGGCCCCAGGATCTCCATTCTAGGAGACAACTCCGGCCAGCCCTGGGCAATTCCACCCCCTTCCCTTTCTTCCGATTCTGCCTAGAAGCAGGGGGAGGGGTTAGACTTAAGGACATTCTCATAGGGTTACCAATCTCCAGGTAGGGCCTGGAGCTCTCCCGGAATAACAACTGCTCTCCAGACATCAGAGATCAGTTCCCCTAGAGGAAACGGCAGCATTGGAAGGTAGACTTTGAGGTCCACCACAGAGTCTAGGAGGACTGAACTCTGTCCCCAGGCACCGCCCCCCCCAATAAAAAACCTCCAGGAATTTCCCGAGCCAGAGGTGGCGACCCTAGATTCTGATCTCTTCCGCCACCCATTCCATGATTCCAAATCAGAAACCCAGTTTGGCAAGGTAAATCAGCATTCGGGGATCCACCGTTGTATTTTTTTGGAGTCTAGGTCACCGAGTGTCTGACATTCAGTTCCCGCCTAGCCTCAGCGGTTAAGACGCTGAACTGCAGACCGGAAGGTCGGTAGCTCTGCAGTTCGAGACCCGAGTGCCGCATGATGGAGTGAGCTCCCATCTCTGGCCCCAGTTCCTGCCAGCCTAGCAGTTCGAAAGCAAGAAACTGCAAGTAGATAAACAGGTGGGAAGGGAACAGCATTCCGTGCGCCTTGGCATCTAGTCATGCCGGCCACATGACCACGGAAACGACTTCGGACAGCGCTGGCTCTTTGGCTTGGAAACAGAGATGAGCACCGCACCCTAGAGTCGGATTCAACGGGCTTTCGAGCAAGGGAAACCTTTACCTTTATCCAGAAAGCAACAGATGTGAAATTATTAAAATTATATTCCTTCTCAAGCAGGGTTTCTTTTTTTATGGGGGGGTCGCGATCGCAAAAGTTAGCGGCATGCAAATCTCCGACCCTGCAGATCCTTAAAAGAAACCTGTATGTTTTTTTGCTCCTGATTTCTCCTAATTGTGCACAGATTTTTTAAGTCCGTAAAGAAACCTCACCCGTTCCTGTTAGCGCCGCCGCAGCGTATTCCGTTCCTCCTTGGACAATTAAGACCCGCCGTGGGTTGGAACTTTGGCAGGGCCTCGCGAGGCATGACTTAGCCTTCCTTGCGCCTGGCATTCTGGGGGAGACAGCTGGTCTGAAAATCCTCTCCGCGGCGGAGAATGACCACAGTAAAAGCATTGCAGCTATTGATGCCACTTTGATAGACATAATGAGCTTCCTTAATTGCATAATGTTCCCCTCTCTGGGACGCACGGCCTCCTCACCCCGCCGCCCCGCCCTGCAGAGTCGCATAGCATGACCCCGGAGCTGGGGAGACTGATGCGAGTCCCTTTCCAGAGCCTGAGGGGGGGCAGCACTGGTTTCCCAGTGGGGTTTTTTTTGGGGGGGAAGGCCTCTTCGAAAGAGGAAGTGTTTCCAAATCAGGATCCCAGAGGGGAATTCCGTGGCGCAAAGGTCCTTTTACTTTTGCACAGAGCCAAGCACCGGGCTTTATAAGGAACTGATAATAACGAGGAATCTCATCTTCCTTATACTTCAGAGCGGGCGGCCCCGACGTGGTGCCTGTGGGCACCGGAGCACCAACTACCCACCCAAAGTGGGTGCGGCTTTGGCCCGGGGAGGCTCCTGATTGACAGTTAGAGACCTGATGGACTGTGCAGATTTTTTTAAAAAATGTTGCTTTTGCAGCCGCTGCCACCACTGTGCGACTGAAAGTAAGCTGTGGCAGCCATTTTGTGGCCGGCCCTGCCTCCCGTGGCAGCCATTTTGTGGCTCTGTTAGAAATCCAATGGTGCCTGCGGGCTCAAAAAGATTGGGGACCTCGGCTTTAGAAGAAGAAGAAGAGAAGAGATTGGATTTATACCCTTCCCTTCACTCGGAGTCTCAGAGCGGCTTACAATCTCCTCGCCCTTCCCCTCCCCACAACAGGCACCCTGTGGGGTAGGTGGGGCTGAGAGAGCTCTTTCAAGGACTGCTCTTGAGAGAACAGCTCTGGGAGAACTTGTGACTGACCCAGGGTTACACCAGCAGCTGCATGTGGAGGAGTGGGGAATCAAACCCGGTTCTCCCAGATTAGAGTCCGTGCACTTAACCACTACACCAAACTGGAGCATTGGAAACGGGAGGGGGGAACTATGCCAGGCTTCCCACTTGCAATTTTCCAGCTGTTGGTTTTATTCTAGGCTCCGCCCATATATGGAAGCCCCTCCCACAAATGGGCGGGGCTTGGGGGAAGGGAGCGGCCCCACCCCGAGGTTTTGATGAGGAGGGGCTTCCTCTTCTCTTCTGAGCCCAGGAAAAGGAGGAGGGCGGATTGGATGGAGACTCATCTGCCCAAGAGGAGAAAGCTTTTCTACTAAAATCTTTTGCATTAATTGTGGGGGGTAAAGCGGGGACTGATCTCTTCTTGCTTTCCCTCATGGGACTTTTCATACCCCTCAAGAACTCCCCCATTAGCTGCTAGGGTTGCCAGCTCCAGGTTGGGAAATTCCTGGAGATTTGAGGAGGGGAGGCTGGGGAAAGGAAGGACATCAGCGGGCTATAATGCCACGGAGTCCGCCCTCCAAACCGGCCGCTTCCTCCTGGAGAACTGATCTCGGTCGTCTGGAGAGATCAGCTGTAATAGCAAGAGCTCTCCAGGGACCTCCTGGAGGGTGGCACCCCTATTTAGCCACCCTGAGCACCTGAGAGTCGGCCTCTGCAAAATGGGAGGGAGAAGTGATTCCGGCGATCCCGTCCCGTCAATCTGACCCTCCCGAATCCTGTTACTTTTCAACCCACAGTTTGCTTTGCGGTGACCTTTCGCGGTGGCCGGCGCTCCTGTCAACATGCTTTGCTCAGCCTGACACGCGGCGGGACTTGAACTCTGCTCCTCCTGCTCCCTGAACCTTGCCCAGACGCCTGTATCCACGCATTAGGAAAGCAAATGTAGCGGACGCCCAGGTGGTCAAGTGGCTGGCTTGCTGTTCAAAAGATGTGGTTGTGTTTTTCAGAGGTGCCTCTGGACAGCCATTTGGGTCGTCCCAGTTCTATATCTAGGGACTGCTGGAGAAAGCAATATATTTATTTTATTTTTTTTGCTGGAGAAAGCAATATATTTATTTTATTTTTTTGCTGGAGAAAGCAATGTATTTATTTTATTTTATTTTTGCCACAAAGTGGTTGCTGCTGGAAAAAGCAATGTATTTATTTTAATTTTTTGCCACAAAGTGGTCTTTTGTGCAGTTGGGGGCCCAGAATCGGCTGGCCCTCCCAGGTCCCACAGACGCTAGGCTGTCAACAGCCAGAGCCTTTTCGGGGGCGGCCCCATCCTGGTGAAATGAGCTCTCAGAGGAGATCAGGGCCCTGCAGAACCTTTTGCAGTTCCGCAGGGCCTGTAAAACAGAGCTCTTCCGCCATACGTCTGGGAGCCGCTACCACCAATGAAGAACTTCGGTTGGTTCAAAGGGAGAGGGCCCTGGAAGAAGAAGAAGAGATTGGATTTATACCCCGCCCTTCCCTACCCAAAGGTGTCTCAGAGTGGTTTACAAACTCCCTTCCCTTCCCCTCCCCACAATAGACACCCTGTGAGGGAGGCGGGGCTGAGAGAGCTCTGACAGAAACGGCTCTTTTTCAAGAACAGCTCCTATCAGAACTATGCAAACAAAGGAGAGAGATCACAGGAAGGAAGTAGAGAGGAAAACAACAACTATGATGTGTTATGTCACAAAAGTCTCCACAGACTGAAAGTCTCTTTGTTCCAAAATTCAGTTTGCTCAGTGTAATTCAAACGCCACCACACAATGGATTATGCATATCATCTCGTTTCGTGTGCACCTTTGTCAAGCAGAATAGCGTTGAAATATCAAAATATCAAGATTAATCCATTTAACAGTCTTACAGCTAGTGTCTCCTGGTGAGACTCATTGTATCCATCAGTCATCCAGCAGCAGGTGCAAGTGGAGGAGTGGGGAATCGAACCCGGTTCCTCCCCGATAAAAGTCCACGCACTTAACCACTACACCAAAGTGGACCCTGGAAACTGCCATCGACGGCCTTAAAGAACAGCGAGCCCTGCGAGGATACTCAAAATAAACACCGAGAGCTGACTGTGAGCAGAGGACTCTGAAGAAGAAAAAGAACAAAAAGAAGAGGAGGAGGAGGGGATTGGATTTATACCCTGTCCGTCACTACCCTTTCCCTTCCCCTCCCCACAACAGACACCCTGTGAGGTAGGCGGGGCTGAGAGAGCTCTCCCGAGGACTGCCCTTGAGAGAACAGCTCGGAGAGAACTTGTGACAGACCCAAGGTCACACCAGCAGCTGCATGTGGAGAAGTGGGAGGATGGGAAAGGAAGCCTCCTTCCTGGAGAGTCCCGCAGGGTCTTCTGCACCGTGCATGGAGGGCAGACGACAAATGCCCCCTTTTGTTCACGCAACTTGCCCCCCTCTTCCAGGGGAAGAGGCCTGTTGGTTCATGGGGGTCTTTCCCCCAAAGACTGGGCTGTAGGGAGATTGACCGTGGAGCTGGGAATCACCGTCCAGGGGCATTTGAGGGTGGACAGCAGCCCACCCAAGGACTCCGGAGCTCAGAGTTGTGGCTCTTGTTTCCCACTTTGGCCTGGGGGGCAGTGTTCCCTCTAAGCTGAGTGAGTGTGAGCTAGCTCACAGTTTTTAGCCTCCACCTCACACATTTTTGCCTTCGCTCAGGAAGGAGGGCTCCAGAGCAAACTTCTTTATGTGGTAACCAAAGCACTCGCTCACAACTTTAGTGCCCGTAGCTCACAAAGTAGAATCTTTGCTCACAGGAATCCACAGCTTAGAGGGAGCATTGCGGGGGGAGGGGGGTTCTTGTCAGTAGGGCTGCAAGGTCCTCCCCGGCCACGAGAGATTTGGGAACGGAGCCTGGGGAGAGAGCCAGTTTTGGTGTGGTGGTTAAGAGCGCAGACTCTGATCTGGGAGAACCGGGTTTGATTCCCCCTCTCCTCTATGTGCAGCTGCTGGTGTGGCTTTGGGTCAGTCACAAGTTCTCTCAGAGCTGTTCTCTCGGGAGCCGTTTCTGTCAGAGCTCTCTCAGCCCCACCTACCTCACAGGCAGTGTTCCCTCTAAGCTGAGTGAGTGTGAGCTAGCTCACAGTTTTTTAGCCTCCAGCTCACACATTTTCCCCTTAGCTCAGGAAGGGACGGCTCCGGAGCAAACTAATTGATGCAGCGGCCAAATTGCTCTCTCACAGCTTAAATGCCAGGAGCTCACAAAGGAGAATTTTTGCTCACCAGACTCCACGGCTTAGAGGGAACATTGCTCACAGGGTGTGTCTGTTGTGGGGAGGGGAAGGGAAAGGAGATCGTCAGCCGCTCCGAGACTCCTTTGGGTGCTGAATGGCAGGATGCAGATCCAATCTCCTCTTCCTCCTCCTCCTCCTCCTCCTCCTCTTCTGGGGAGGACAGGGACCTCAGCGGGGGCACATTGCCACAGAGTCCACCCTCCAAAACAGCCATTTTCTCCAGAGGAACTGGTCTCTGTAGCCTGGAGATGAGCTGTGATTCTGGGGGATCCCCCGGTCCCACCTGGAGGCTGGCATCCCTAGTTGCCAACCTCCAGGTCGGGGCTGGAGATCTGGGATTACAGCTGTTCTCCAGGAGACAGATCCACTCCCCAGGAGAAAATGGCCGCTCTGGAGGACGGGGGGGGGGGCATGGTGTTACACCCCACTGAGGTCCCCCACCCCCAAATCTCCCAAGTTTTTCCCAAGCAGGAATTGGCTTCAGTGTCCCCTCTAAACTAAGTCAGTGTGAGCCAGGCTCACAGTTTTTAAGCCTCCGGCTCACACACATTTTGCCTCAGCTCAGGAAGGGGAGGGCTCCAGAGCAGTGTTCCCTCTAAGCTGAGGTGGTGTGAGCTAGCTCACAGTTTTTTAGCCTCCGGCGCACACATTTTTGTCTCAGCTCAGGAAGGATTGGCTCCAGAGAGCACTAATTTCTGCAGCAGCCCAATCCCTCGTCCACAACTTTAATGCCAGCAGCTCACAAAGTAGAATTCTTGCTCATAAGACTCCACAGCTCAGAGGGAACATAGTTCAGGACTCGGGGGTGGGGGGGGGCCTTGGGCAAAAGGGCGAATTGCAAAGCGGTTGGGCTGCGACCCCCGGAAAGGTCCCCCCACTCACCCGCCGTGGCACCTGCAGCTGTCAACCCAAAACAATCGCCTCTGTACCAGTGTTCCCTCTAAGCTGAGCTAATGCGAGCCGGCTCACGGTTTTTTAGCCTCCGGCTCACACATATTTTGCCTCGGCTCAGGAAGGGGGGGGGCTGCAGAGCAAACTGGTTTCTGCAGCAGGCCAAACCGCTCACCACTGTAACGCCGGCAGCCCACAAAGCAGAATTATTCCTGCTCGCGAGACTCCAGGGGAGCATTGCATTGCCCTGTACACGATGCGGCTGCTGATCACACCGGCGCGCGCACTGCAGACGGGTGCCCGGGAGAGATTACACATCGATCCTTAGGATGAAGTCATCCCCGGCATAGGTTAGGCGAGGTACGTGGGATCCGTTCCTTCCTCCTTCCCCCTCCCCTCCGGGCCTTTTCCTTGCCAGTGCGAAACCGGAGTGGGAGGCGGCTGTCAGCAGATGCCGGGGAGGGCAGGCCTTGATCCTGGACACCTCTGCTCCGCCGCATGCCAGCCCCACGCTGCTGCCGGGGACGCTATAAATAAGTGGCGCAAACAATTAGCACGCTTTGACTCCTTCCTAGCAAGAGGCTGCAGCCAGGCGTCAGGAGGGCCGGCGGGGGTGGGAGACAGACCATGAGGGCTTCCCCTTCTGGGTCCGGCCTTCGCCCTCCCCTCTGGGTTATCTCTGGAGTAGCCCCCTCCTTATGGGGCGGAAGGGTCCCCCCTCGCCTGGCTGCCCGCAAACTCTGCAGAACTGAACTATTCCGAAGGGCTCTTCCACGCAGGCCGGGGGGGGGGGTCCCCCTGTACTAAAAATGACTCACAAGAGTTACTTGGAAAAACAATCAGGGGCGGCGGTCAGTGCTATTGCGTCCAGCTTGCCGTAAGTAGGACCCTGCCGTGTAATTTTTTGTCATATCATCTGTCACATTAATACTCACGCTTTGCTTCGGTTCTGTTTTTCAGATTTCCGGTGGGTTCTGCAGCCCTCATCCTAGAAAACTGTAGCTGAACGTACTGTCTTGCTGATCGTACGGATCTGCGGTGTGTGATCTATTTATTTGATTCACCCAGTTTGGTGTTGTGGTTAAGTACGCGGACTGTGGATCTGGGAGAACCGGGTTTGATTCCCCCACTCCTCCACATGCAGCTGCTGGTGTGACCTTGGGTCAGTCACAAGTTCTCTCCGAGCTGTTCTCTCAGGGGCAGTCCTCGAGAGAGCTCTCTCAGCCCCACCTACCTCACAGGGTGTCTGTTGTGGGGAGGGGAAGGGAAAGGGTAATAAAGGGCAGGGTATAAATCCAATCTCCTCCTCCTCTTCTTTTTCTTCTTCATCTTTTTCTTTTTCTTCCTCATCTTCTTTTTCATCATCATCTTTTTCTTCTTCGTCTTCATCTTTTTCTTCACCATCATATTATTATTCTTCTTCATCTTCTTCTACTACTACTATTACTTACTGCTATTTATATACTGTCTTTTTCCCTGACAGGGACACAAAGCAGCTTCCATCTTTCCCCTCGTTTTTTAATTTATTTATTTAGATTTATATCCCACACAGTGGCTCAAGTGGTTAAGACGCTGAACTGCAGGCTGTGGAAGGTCAGTAGTTCAGCAGTTCGAGACCCGAGAATGCCGCGTGACGGAGTGAGCGCCCGTCTCTAGTTCCAGCTCCTGCCAACCTAGCAGTTCGAAAGCAAGAAATTGCAAGTAGATAAATAGGTACCACTTCGGTGGGAAGGTAACAGCGTTCCGTGCACCTTGGTGTTTAGTCATGCCGGCCACATGACCACGGAAACGTCTTCGGACAGCACTGGCTCTTCGGCTTTGAAATGGAGATGAGCACCGCAACCCTAGAGTCGGGTTCGACTGGCTTTCAAGCAAGGGAAATCTTTACTATATCCCACCCTTCCTGCAAGCAGGCTTCAGGCAGGTGACAATAAATTACAATCAATAAATGATTAAAAGGAAGATATTAAACAATTAAAACAGTTAAAAGATGGGCATAGCAACAATTCAATATTCAACAGTCCTAAAACTGGGAACAAGTGGGCTGCGGCCGAGCTATAAAGATCTTATTAGCAGCAGCATATCATTAGCAGTTGAAAAGCCCACATTCCATCTGACCTTCACAACAAGCCTGTGAGGTAGGCTAGGCGGAGAGGGGGTGACTGACTCAAAGTCACCCTGGCGATCTTCCACGGATTCAGATCGGGGTCTCCCAGATCCTAGTCCGGCATTGTCAACCACACCACCAGGCTGGCTCTCCGCTTTGGGTCCCGGTGACAAAGGCAGAGTAGAAATGATTCAAAAATAAATTTTAAAAATAGCCAGTGTGATGTCGGACCCAGAAGACCTGAGTTCAAATGTGCCCTCAGCCACAAAGTTCACTGGGCGACCTCCAGTCAAGTCTCTGTCTCTCTTTCTCCCCTTCTCACCCTACCTAGACAGCCAGCATAGTGTAGTGTTTAAGAGCGGTGGACTGTAATCTGGAAGAAAAGTGGAGGAGGAGGAGGAGATTGGATTTCTACCCCGCCCTTCACTACCCGAAGGAGTCTCAGAGCGGCTTCCAATCTCCTTTCCCTTCCCCTCCCCACAACAGACACCCTGTGAGGCAGGTGGGGCTGAGAGAGAACTCTTTCAAGGACTGCCCTTGAGAGAACAGCTCTGAGACCACTTGTGATTGACCCAAGGTCGCCCAGCTGGCTGCATGTAGAGGAGTGGGGAATCATACCTGGTTCTCCCAGACTAGAGTCTGCCCTCCTAACCACTACACCAAACTGGGTGTGATTCCCCACTCCTCCACATAAAGCCCGCTGGGTGATCTTGGGTCAGTCACAAGTTCTCTCAGAGCTGTTCTCTCAGGAGCAGTCCTCGAAAGAGCTCTCCCACCCACCTCACAGGGTGTCTGTTGTGGGGACAGGAAGGGAAGGTGGTTGTAAGGTGCTCCGAGACTCCTTCAGGTCGTGAACAGCGAGGTATAAAACCAACTCCTCCTCCTCCTCCTCTTCTTCCTACCTCACAGGGCTGTCCTATGGATAAAATGGAGGAGGGGCAGGATTTATATGCAAGAATCATGGTATAAGAACATCAGAAAAGCCCCACTGGATCAGGGCTCTATCTTGTCTAGCCTACCAGTTCCTCTGGAGGGCCAGCAGAAGGGCAGAGAGGCCAAGGCCTTTATAAGAACAGCAGAAGAGCCCTGCTGGATCAGACCAGTGAGGGTCCATCTAGTCCAGCATCCTGTCTCACACTGTGGCCAACCAGTTCCTCTGGAGGCCAACAACAGGGCAGAGAGGCCGAGGTCCTCCCCTGAGAAGAACATCAGAAGAGCCCTGCTGGATCGGACCAGTGAGGGTCCATCTAGTCCAGCATCCTGCCTCACACATTGTCCAGCCAGTTCCTCTGGAGGGCCAACAATAGAGGAGAGGCCGAGGCCTTCATAAGAACCTAAGAAGAGGCCTGCTGGATCCAACCAGTGGTCCATCCAGTCCAGCATCCCATCTCACAGAGAGACCAATCAGATCCTCTGGAGGTCCCAGCAACAGGGCAGAGAGGCCGAGGCCTTCCCCGATGTTGAAATCCAAAAACAACACCCGTGACAAGAATACTGAAGAGTCAATAAAGATATGTTTGCGACATCATTTACTGTAGTCATTCTGTAGAAAATCCTCTTCTATAATTGCTCACGCACGACGAATAGAAGGGAATTTTCTACACAATTACTATAGTAAATGATGTTGCAAACGTATCTTTATTGACTCTTCGTTATTCTTGTCACAGATGTTGTTTTTTGGATTTCCACTTCCTCCTGTGATCTCTCATTTTTTGGCTTCCCCCGATGTTGCCTCCTGGCATTGGGATTCAGAGGCTGACTGCCTACTGAGTTATCCAAACAAAAGATGGCTGCGAGTTCAGATGTTGCCCGTGCACACGTGCCAAATGGCTGTTATGTCCACGAAAAGGAGGTTACCCACGGTTACCCGCGGAACTCAAAAGCAGCTACACGCGGTGCTGGCCATACAGCAATACAGGGCTTCTTCTTGTGGCTCGTCAGAAAGGTGACACATTCCCCTGTGCTGTCCAATCAAAATTGCAGAAAGTATAACAGTGATAATTCCTGGCATTTATGTTTAATATATTTCCAGGACCGGAAGCACCATTCCATGCATTCTCTCTGTAATCTCAAGAGCAGCCCTGCGAGGTAGGCTGGTTTGTCAGCCTCGCATTGTGAGTCTTGTGAGGAAAGGCCGAAAGAGCTGGGTATGTTTAGCCTGGGAAAGAGGCGGCTTAGAGGGGACATGACTGCAGTCTTCAAATATTTGAAGGGCCGTCAGGTAGAAGATGGAGCAGATCTATTCTCTCTTGCTCCAGATTGCAAGACTAGATCGAATGGGTGGAAATTACAAGGGAGTCGATACCGGCTAGATATCAGGAGAAACTTCCTAACTGTGAGAGGGGTCGAACAGTGAAACAGTCTGCCTCCGGAGGTGGTGGATGCTCCTTCGCTGGACGTTTTCAAGCGGAGGCTGGACGACCATCTTTTGGGTGTGTTGTGGGGCTATCTTCCGGCTGTGCTCCTGCAGAGTGCAGGGGGTTGGACTAGATGACCTGCAAGGTCCCTTCCAACTCTAACATTCTGTGATTCTAGATGTGGGGAGGAAAGAATGCACAAGGCTGGGTCAGAGCCTGGGTCTACTCAGACCAGAAGAGGCCGGTCAGGGTCTCGGAGGTCTTTCACATCGCAGCAGTTGGTGAGGTCATGGCTGAGGAGAGAGTTAAACTGGCTCACAGCCTGAACTGCTACAAACTGGCCTACGCGAAGGACTGAGCGTCGGTTTTATTTTGCAGAACGGAGGTGGCCGTAGCTCAGAGCAGACCGTATTGGTCCAGATTTACTGGCTGTCTGCCTCAGTGGACCACAGCGTCGTAAGTGGTCGGTGAAGGCGGACCGCAGGAGCGCGGCCAACTGCAGCCCCACAAAGACCGTCTTGCTACTCTCGTTGGGTCAGGACGCAGTGTTCCCTCTAAGCTGAGTTAGTGTGAGCCAGCTCACAGTTTTTTAGCCTCCGGCTCACGCATTTTTGTCTCCGCTCAGGAAGGAGGGCTCCAGAACAAACTAATTTATGCAGTAGCCAAAACGCTTGCTCACAACTTGAATGCCAGTAGCTCACAAAGTGGAATTTTTGCTCACAAGACTCCACAGCTTAGAGGGAGTATTGGTCAGGAGCTGGGAACTCCAGGGGTGTCTCCCTCGGTCCATCGTTCTGCAAGGCCAAGGCAAATGTTTTGGTTTGTCGGGTCATGGGCTTTTTAAAATATGCCCCTGCTGAGCCCCAGGTTTCCTAGGACACACTCCTGGCTCGTACCACCCAACGTTTCACAGGGAACCCAGTGGCACCTTCTTGTTGTTCAGCCGCACAGTCAAGTCCGACTCTTCACGACCCCCTGGACCACATCATGCCAGGCCCTCTTGTCCTCCATCGTCCTCTGGAGTCTGCCCAATTTCATGTTCGTTGCATCGATGACACTGTCTGACCCTCTCATCCTTTGCCGTCCCCTTCTTCTTTGACCTTCACTCTTTCCCAGCATCAGGGTCTTCTCCAGTGAGGGCTCCCTTCTCATTTGGTGGCCAAAGTATTCGAGCTTTAGCTTCGGTATCCGGCCTTCCAGGGAATAGTCAGGGTTGATTTCTTTTAGGATTGACTGATCCGATCTCCTGGCAGTCCAAGGGACTCACAAGAACATAAGAACATAAGAGAAGCCAATGTTGAATCAGGCCAATGGCCCATCTAGTCCTCTTTGGGCGAAGAAGGACTTCCTTTTAGCTTATTTGGTGGCCAAAGTATTTGAGCTTCAGCTTCAGGATCTGGCCTTCCAGGGAACAGTCAGGGTTGATTCCCTTTAGGATCGACTGATTTGTTCTCCTGGCAGTCCAAGGGGGACTCTCAAGAGTAGCACCTTAAAGACTAACACGGCAGGGTATAAGCTTTCGTGAGTCACTGCTTAGTTCTTATCTGAAGAACTGAGCAGTGACTCACAAAAGCTCCTGTCCTGCCACAGATTTTGTTAGTCTTCAAGGTGCTGATCTTGAGAGTCCCCCTTGGATTGCGAGGAGATCAAATCAGTCAGTCCTAAAGGAAATCAACCCTGATTGTTCCCTGGAAGGCTGGATCCTGAGGCTGAAGCTCAAATACTTTGGCCACCAAATGAGCTAAAAGGAAGTCCTTCTTCACCCAAAGAGGGATCAACACATGGAATTCACTGCCACAGGAGGTGGTGGCAGCTACAAGCACAGACAGCTTCAAGAGGGGATTGGAGAAACATCTGGAGCAGAAGTCCATCAGTGGCTATTAGCCACAAAGTGTAGATAGGGACTCTGGGGCAAGTGATGGTCTGTATTCTTGGTGCTTGGGAGGGGGGCAACAGTGGGAGGGCTTCTCGTGTCCTGGCCCTGCTGGGGGACCTCCTGATGACACCTGGTATTTTTGGCCACTGTGTGACAGAGAGTGTTGGACTGGATTGGCCTGATCCAACATTGGCTTCTCTTATGTTCTAAGGTGCTACTGGACTCTTGAACATTTCACAGGGGAGCCTAAGGACAGCGCTTGGTTTTAGCCAGCGTGTTTTTAATCGTTCGGTATTATCATCTTTGTTTGCAAGCTACCTCCAAGAAGATCACTGGGGAGGCAGCATATCGAATGCCTTTTCATTTACGTTGTTTATAGTCCGCCTTTCTCACGGGAGCTCAAGGCGGATTACACAGAGTGAGTCAGGACGCTCAGCAAAATGGGACGTTCAATAAACAATACATTAGTAAAGGTAAAGGTTCCCCTTGCTCGAAAGCCAGTCGAATCCGACTCTAGGGTTGCGGTACTCATCTCCGTTCCCAAGCCAAAGAGCCAGCGCTGTCCGAAGACGTTTCTGTGGTCGTGTGGCCAGCATGACTACACGCCGAGGCGCACGGAACGCTGTTACCTTCCCACCGAAGCGGTACCTATTTATCTGCTTGCAATCTCTTGCTTTCGAACGGCTAGGTTGGCAGGAGCTGGGGCCAGAGACGGGAGCTCACTCCGTCATGCGGCACACTCGGGTCTCGAACTGCTGAACTACCGACCTTCCAGCCTGCCTTTCAGCGTCTTAACCACTTGAGCCACCGCGGCTCCTAAACAATACATTAGGACTGTGGAATTCTGGGACCAGCCCGAAAGAACAGAAGCAGAGCGTACGTATTCACATGAGATATCGGGCGGTGCAAACATTACACAGTCGGATCCTGCTTACGGTAAGCTCTGCCCAGCAGTACAGACCGCAGCCCTTAATAATTTATCCAAGTAAGTTTGCGGACCATTTTGTACAGAGCAAATTTTACCACCACAGCAGAAAAGATGTAACGTCACATCGTAGGATCCCTACTGACAGCAAGCTAGATGTAGTAGCACAGACGACAGCCCCTAATCATTTCAGGCAGATAAATTTTCTTAATAAATAATAATAACTGGCCTTTTCCTGTATCCAGAATCACTGCAAGACGTCACCCAGGGACCTTGGAAGAAGGGCAGGTGGGGATATAAGGGGCAAAACCATGAGCTGCCCCCCTTTTCCCTCCGTTGGCGACAGTTCTGTCTCAGCTGCTTTGTGACGGTCATTTTTGCGATGCCCTGTTTTGAAAACTGGGTTGCCAGGTGAGCGACAGGGCAGAGTTGCCAGATCCAGGTCGAAAAACTCCCAGATATTTGGGAATGGAACCTGAGGAGAGCAGATACGGTTCCAAGTCCTCCCTGGCCATCAGCAGGGTACGGGGGGTTAGGGTTGCCATCTCCAGGTTGGAAACTCCTGGATATTTGGGGGTGGAGCCTGGGGAGGACAGGGACCTCAGTGGGGTGAAATACCATACAGTCCGCCCTCCAAATCATCCCTTTTCTCCAGGGGAACCGATCTCTGTAGTCTGGAGATGAAGAAGATAAGAGATTGGATTGATACCCCACCCTTCACTCGGAGTCTCAGAGCGGCTTACAAACTCCTTTTCTCTTCCCCTCCCCACAACAGACGCCCTGTGAGGTAGGTGGGGCTGAGAGAGCTCTTTCAAGGACTGCCCTTTCAAGGACCGCTCTGACAGAACTATGGCTTGCCCAAGGTCATCCAGCAGGTGCAAGTGGAGGAGTGGGGGAATCAAACCCGGCTCTCCCAGATTAGAGTCCGCGCACTTAACCACTACAACAAACTGGCTCTCTGATGAGCTGTAATTCCGGGGCATCCCCAGGCCCCACCTACACTACCTAATGCTCTACCTAATCATATCATTTATTGTATTTTTTATTTTATAAGGGTGTGAGAAATAAGACAACTGAAGGTCTTTTCCCTCTAGATCCAGGTGGTCAGCTAGGGTGGTCTGAGCAGAAGAACAAATCTAGAGTCCAGCGGCATCCCTAAGACCAACAAAGTTTTTATTCACCGTATGAGCTTTCCTGTGCAATGCACACCTTTTTCCAAATATATCGGAAGGAAGGTCTATAAGTTTGAGCCTTACCTTCCTCCCAATGTATTTGGGGAAAGTGCTCGTGCACACGAAAGCTTGCCCCTTGAACAAAACTTTGTTGGTCTTAAAGGTACCCCTGGACTCTTAAGTTTGTTCTTTCTCCCATACATACAATTCATATTTCAACTAACATATTAATGCAATGAGCATGTGCAAGCTAAGTTTATTCTTCACTCTCCTCAGGAGGCCAAGCCATAGTCTCTCTCTACCCACATCCTTTCCAAGCACCTTTCCCCGTCCTGGGAACACCTGCAGCCAACCTGCCCCCTCAGGGCCTACTAGGCCTTCCCAAGCCTGGGGCTAAAGTAACGCTCTGAGAGCGCCCGAAGCGCGAGGCACTCGGCTTCGTCCCGCCGGCCAACTCCCCGGCCCGGCGACGTAGCACGGGCGCCCTCTGCTGGACGCAGCGGGCAATCCGCGGTCTTGCTTTCTCCCCGCGGAGAAACCCGAAGAAACTACAACTCCCGGCATGCAGCGCAGTTACGGCATTCCCGTAGGCCATTTTCGACCTTATCGGATACTACAATTACCGACATACCAAAGGGGGGGAGAAACGAAGGGACGCTCAGCCGGATATCCGGTGGGAAGTGTCAGTAAGATAGTGGGGGGCGGAAAGCAGAGGTCCCTGTTCTCAGCCTGGACCTAAAGACGGTGTTGTCATGGTAAGTTATGGGGAGGGAGAGGTGAAAGGGGGGGTTCCTCTTCCTGGGAACAAGGGGAGCAGCTAGGGGGTCTCCATGGGGGGGAATAAAGGGGGGGTCATTGGGGTCTTCGACTTTTGGGGAATGCAGGAAGGGGTGCTTTGGAAGACCGTCTGAAGGGAAGCAGATGAACAATCAGGCGGTGTTGGTTCGTGTTGGAATGCATGCATTTATCTTTGCAAGCTGTCCTCGATAGTAATGTGGCTGGTTGTACATATGGGGTGCAGTAGAGATTCATTTATTTATTTATCTATCTATTAAATTTATGTCCTGCACCTCCTCGCCGAGGCAGGCTCAGGGCGGCTTGCAGTATAAATATATATGTTAAAACACTAAAACAGCCCGCTATGCCTCTTAGCTCCATGGCTGTAGAGAAATAAATGCCATATTTGGGATTTTGAGGCAGATGGCAGATTTTTTGGTGGGGGGGTTTGCAACAGAAGCAATAGTTCCTTAAGCTCTTTGCAACAAGAAAGGAAAGAGAATGCTACAAGACAAGAGTAAAGCCTCAGTTTTGAGCTATTTGTATGTGTGTGCAAAGTGCTGCTGGGTTGCTTCTGATGTATGGTGACCCTACGAATTCATGATCTCCAAAAGTCCTGTCCTGAACAGCCTTGCTCAGGTCTTGCATACTAAAGGCCGTGACTTCCTTGATGGGAGTCCATCCATCTCCTGTTGGGTCCTCTTCCTCTTTTTCTGCTGCCTCCGGCTTTTCCTAGCATTGTCTTTCCCAGTAACTCTTCTCTTCTCACAGTGGGACCAAAGTAATGAAGCTTCAGTTTAGTCGTTTTAGCTGCTAGGGAAAGTGCAGGCTTCATGTGCTGTAGAACCCACTTAGTTGTCTTCTTGGTGGTAAGTAGACTCAGTTATACTAATTAGAAGAGGAAGAGATTGGATTTATACCCCGCCCCTTCACTACCCGAAGGAGTCTCAGAGCGGCTTACAATCTCCTTTCCCTTCCCCTCCCCACAACAGACACCTTGTGAGGTCGGTGGAGCTGAGAGAGCTCTTTTGAGGACTGCCCTTGAGAGAGCAGCTCTGAGAGAACTTGTGACTGGCCCAAGATCACACCAGCAGCTGCATGTGGATTAGAGTCCGTGCTTCTAACCATGGCACCAAACAGTGGCAATAAAAGGGTAGGGTTCACGGGTTCCCTCCCTCCTCTCCTTCTGAAGACGTCAGAGAATGTGTAATAGTGCCACAGTTGAATTTTCTGCATCTTGCCCATTACTGTTTTTAATAACTTCATGGCAGTTGTTTTACTACTACTTTTACAGCGTCTTTCGTCATATTTCTGCCACTTTGTAGCACCCAGAATAACCCAGAGTAGCCCAACCTCATCAGAGCTTGTAAACTAAGCAAGGTCAGCCCTGGTCAGTATTTGGATGGGAGGACACCAAGGAAGCAACCCAGGGTTGCTATGCAGAGGCATGGAACAGCAAACTACCTCTGCTCATCTCTTGCCTTGAAAATCCCAGGAGAGTTTGCCGTAAGTCAGTTGTGACTTGATGTCATTTAATCATTCTTGCTTATAATATAATTTCTAAAATATTCTTGGATATTGTCTCTTCAGTGAAAGGGCAGGGTAAAAATATTGTCAGTGGATTGAGGGCGGGAAGGTGTCCTGGTATAGCCTGGTCTCGTCAGATCTCAGAAGCTGAGCAGGGTCAGTACGTGGCTGGGAGACCACCAAGGAAGACTCTGCAGAGGATGGCGATGGCAAACCCCCTCTGCTTCTCACTTGCCTTGAAAGCCCCTTGCTGGGGTGGCCATTAGTTGGAAGCTCAGCAGGGTCAGTACTTGGAAGGGAGACCACCAAGGAAGGCTCTGCAGAGGAAGGCAAGGGCAAAACCCCTCTGCTTCTCCCTTGCCTCGGAAGCCCCTTGCTGGGGTGGCCATAAGTTGGAAGCTCAGCAGAGTCAGTACTTGGAAGGGAGACCACCAAGGAAGGCTCTGCGGAGGTAGGTGATGGCAATCCACCTCTTCTTCTTGCTTGCCTTGGAAGCCCCTGGGGGTGGAGTGGCCAGAAGTTGGCTGTGACTTGGAGGCTCTTTACATACACAAACGTGAACCAGGCTGTGTTCCCTCTAAGCTGAGTAAGTGTGAGCTGGCTCACAGTTTTTTAGCCTCCGGCTCACGCAGTGTTGTCTTAGCTCAGAAAGGGTGGCTCCAAAGCAAACTAATTTACACAGCAGCCCAATTGCTCTCTCACAACTTTAATGCCCGTAGCTCACAAAGTCGAATTTTTGCTCACGAAACTCCACAGTTTAGAGGGAGCATCAACTGTCATAACCAGCTCCTTGAACTGAACATGGGAAACAGACTGGCAGGCGATGTAGCGGTTTCAGAATGGGCAGCATCTGTTCCTCCTACGTAGCTCCTAACAATAGTCAGGCTGCCGCGTTCTGGACCAGCTGTAGTTCCCAAGTTGCCTCCAAGGGCAGCCCCATGTGGAGCACATTGCAGTAACCCAGCCATGAGGTTACAGAAGCGTGGATCAGCATGGCCCAGGCTCCAGGTGATGTGTGAGTGGGCAAACCGGGTGCAGCTGATAGAAGGCACTCCTGGCCACCAGGCCAACCTACTTTTCAAAGAGCCAGGCAGGGTCTCTGTGGGCATCCCCAAGCTCTTTATCTGGGCTTCTCCTCCACGGATCTATCAGTGGTGATTAAAGGGAACCTCCATGTTCAGAGGCAGTCAGCCTCTGAATCCCAGTGCCAGGAAGCAACATTAGGGGAAGGCCTTGGCCTGTATGCCCTGTTGTCAGCTGTCAAGAGGAACCAGTTGGCCACTGTGTGAGACAGGATGCTGGACTAGATGGACCCCTGGACTGATCCAGCAGGGCTGTTCTGATGTTCTTATAGATTCAGGTGTTTAGCCATGTTGGTCCAAAGCAGCAGAACAAAGTTTGAGTCCAGAGCCACCTTTCAGAACAATAAAGTTTTATTCGCAGTATAAGCTTTTGTGTGCAAACATACTTCTTCAGATACAATGAGATGGAAGTTACCAGTCCATACATACAGGCAGAGGGTTAGCAGTATATTAGCACAATGAGGGTGCTTAACAGGTTCAAGGATCAAACAGGAATAACAAGCCTAGTTTATGGTTACCATTTGTTTGGGTTTAATTCTGGGGGAAACATAGTTGTTTTTTTTTTAAAAAGGCCTAAAGGCCATTTTTTAATTATTTAAACATACACAATATACAATACATATGGTATACAATACATCCACATAAAAAGAACACAAAACAACAAATATCCTATTCTAACAATTAACATTTATGGAGGGGTTTTAAACACCTCTATTAATTCTTACGTCCGCTTCTACAAGCCTTTGCTGACTCCATAAGCGTTCTTAATACCAAATGTAGCTTTCTTGTCAATTCAAAGCTTATTATCTCTAACATCATTCAACTACCTCTACTTAATTGTCTTATACCATTCATAAAAACGACCCCATGTATTCAGAAAAGTGTCTTCTGGTTGACCTCTTAGAATTAATGTCAGTTTATCCATCTCGGCCGCCTCCAATCTCTTTGCAATATATTCTTCCCTTCTCGGTGTTTGGGGAGATCTCCAATAGCGTGCATACACAATCCTGGCCGCCGTAGTTAGATATATCAACAAATACCGATCCTCCCAGGTCAAGTCCTTCGGTAATATGCCCAATAACAAAACTTCTGGTTTAAAAGGGATTACCTTCCCTAAGATTTTTTTAATTAACTAATGTACCCAAATCCAGTACTTTTTACTAATATTGCAACTCCACCACATGTGGAAGAAGGAGCCCATCTTGTTTTCACATTTCCAACATTGATTAGAACAATTCTTATTGTTTGGGTTTAATTCTGGGGGAAACATAGTGAAGGAAATAAATATGTCAGAATTGGAGATGGATGTGCATGCTGAGCGTAATTAAACATCTTCATTATGCCAATTTTCTGCTAACTATGTATATATATATATGGACTGGTAACTTCCATTTCATTGTATCTGAAGAAGTCTGCATGCCCATAAAAGCTTATAACTTGAATAGAACTTTGTTGTTCTAAAAGGTGCCACTGAACTCAAACGTTGTTCCTATGCTTGTTTCTTCGGTGTGCAAAATGTTGAGGAAATGTCATAATTCTAAGCAAACAGTCCAGGATTTGCTTAATAGTATATTTTTAGTCTCCCCCCCAAAAAAAAACCCCTCCGTTCTGGACTAACCACTGAATTCTTAGGGGAGTATGACTATCCATAAAGCTGTGGAATTTCTCCTGTAGCAAATTCTTGTGGGGAAATATCTCTTGACGGTTGTGTCAAGGCCGTTTTTGGCTCGAAGGACGGGCAGTTGTGCAACTCACTTCCCTCGCGGCTTTTCTGCAGAAATACCCCGTCCGTGACGTCAGTCCAGCCGTTTCAACCGAGGCAGCTTATCTGTAGTCAAATTTTATTTTTGATTCAGACGGATGCAGTCGTTTCGCTTGCCGTTATAGCCCTAGAAGTGATGCAATTCACTCTGTGCAGGGCCTATATTTTAAGACTCTTTCTCAAAGCCTTTTTTTGGCTTCTGGGAAACAGATGCCACCTGTGTTTTCCGAAGAAGAAACCCCAGGCTTCCAGCAGGGTATGCAGAGTGGAATTCTGGATTTGTGCAGTTGGCGGGCGCCTCTATCTCCAGTATTAGACGTCCATTGAGAGTCACCGTAGTTTCAGGGACCAGCCGACCCAGGGCCCTTGCTTTGCCCACCTCAAATCTAGTGGGATGGAGCTGTATCGAGGACTGTGGGAATGCCATTCCTAGAGTAGGGGGAAGTCTCCAAGGGCACAGCAGAAACCTGGAATTGGTCATCTGGACTGGGTTCTTATGATCTGCCCGTTAAGAAAACCAAACATTTCAGAAGGACTAAATTGTCGTTATTTTCTTGTGGCTCGTAGGGTGGACAGGGGTTACGCACATATGTGTCCATTGCATGCAGGGCTATTTTCGGGCAGGAACGCACAGGAACGGAGCTCCGGCTGGCTCCAGAGTTGGCCACGCCCAGCAGGAACTCATTAGCATAATAGGCCACACCCAACAGCAGAAACTGGTTAGGACTGGCTACATGAGGGGTGTGTGGCCTAACATGCAAAGGAGTTCCTGCTACCAAAAAAAGCCCTGGGTTTTGACGACAAACAAGGTAAACAGAATAAGAAGCAAAAGGTGGGTGTGGCTGGATGACCACGCTTCTGGCAACACGGGGGTGTGGCCTAATATGCCAATGAGCTGTGCTGTCAGGGGTGTGGCCTATTATGCTAATGAGTTCCTGCTGGGCTTTTTCTACAAAAAAAGCCCTGATTGCATGTAAAACCCGTAAGACAGGGATACCCAGTTTTTTGGAGCCTGCAGGCACTTTGAGATTCTGACACAGTTTGGTGGGCATAGGCACAAAATGGCTGCCACAGCAGCTGACCTTTGGTCACGCGGTGAAGATTCTCATGCCGTGGTTGCAGCCGCTGCCAGACAGAGCAACGTTTTAAAAAATCTGCACAGCCACTCGGAAGTCTTGCTCTGCAAAAAGCCCCATCAGGCTCTAAGGACTTTCTAGAAACACTTGGTGGATACTTACAGGGACGCCCACAGGCACTGTGTTGGGGGGCCCTGCCTCGCATAGCGGGAGGTAGACTTGGATGTCTTGGTTTTCTGCACATGTTGCATTTCGGCAGATTCTGGGTTTATCCTCTACCTGTATGTATGGCCTGGTAATTTCCAGTTTTGTTTCTGTCTCTGTCTTTATGCTAATTGGCCCTTCCTGGCAACTAACCTCCCCCCCCCCTTCTATATGTAATGGTTGAGGAAATTCTGCTTCACTGTTATCTGAAGAAGTGTGCTTGCCCATGAAAGCTTATACCTTGAATAAAAACTTTGTTGGTCCGCCACCGGACTCCAATTTTGTTCATAAAAGTATATCTTGATGACCTTGCCAGTTTTCTGCTTTGATGAACCTTATTATAATAGCTGAAATTTTACCGCCTGGACAACTGACCTACGAATGCCCCAGAAACTGGCACAGGCAGTGACTATAACGCTGGAGAAGTGGTCTTTTGTGTGTCTTGTCTTTGGACGGGTGCATTGAGGGCCCGTGGAGCTAGTTCTGACAAACAATCAAGCTTGTGTGGGTTGTTACAGGTAATTTTTGTTTCCATGCTAGTTTGGCTCGTTGAAACGAGACATAAACATCCCCCAAGATAGAGGGTATGGGACTGCGGTGGCCCAAGTGGTTAAGATGCTGAACTGCAGGCTGTGGAAGGTCAGTAGTTCAGCAGTTCGAGACTCGAGAGTGCCGCATGATGGAGTGAGCTCCAGTCTCTGGTTCCAGCTCCTGCCAACCTAGCAGTTCGAAAGCAAGAAATTGCAAGTAGATAAATAGGTACCGCTTTGGCGGGAAGGTAACAGCGTTCCGTGTGCCTTGGTGTTTAGTCATGCCGGCCACATGACCACGGAAACGTCTTCGGACAGCGCTGGCTCTTCGGCTTTGAAACGGAGATGAGCACCGCAACCCTAGAGTCGGATCCGACTGGCTTTCGAGCAAGGGAACCCTTACCTTTTTACTAAGGTAGAGGGTACAGCCAGCGTGGTGCAGAGGTGAAGAGCAGCAGACTCTAATCGGGAGAACTGGGTTTGATTCCCCACTCCCCCTCCCCGAGAAGCCTGGGCCATGAACATGTGAAGGCACAAAGCCACCTTCTACTGAATCGGACCATCGGTCCACCAAGGTCCGTATTGGCTGTTCAGACTGGTGGTGGCTCCCCGAGATTTCAGGCAGAGGTCTTTCACATCACCTACCGCCTGGTCCTTTTAAAGGCCAGTCACAGTCCTCTCAGGGCTCTCTCAGCCCCATCTGCCCCACAAGGTGCCTGTTGTGGAGACAGGAAAGGCAATGGTAAGCCGCTTTGAAACTCCTTAGGGTAGAGGGAAGTGGGGTATAAAAACCAACTCATTTTCTTCTTTAGTTGCTGTAGATTTTCCGGGTTGTGTGGCCGTGGTCTTGGCATTGTAGGACCTGACGTTTCGCCAGTAGCGGTGACTGGCATCCTCAGAGGTATAATGCAGAAAGATGGAGGACTCTCTGTGTCAAGGTGAAAGCTACTGGCAAAATGTCAGGTCCTACAATGCCAAGGACAAGGCCACAAGGCCCGGAAAAATCTACAGCAACTAATGAACTCCGTCCGCGAAAGCCTTCGACGACACATTGTCGTCTTCTTCCAAATCTGACATGCGGCTCCCTTGCCAAAGAGTGACTACCGCCGGTTTCTCCTCTCTGTTCCCATGGACCCGTCCCCTGATTAATCGGGGGGCGCCTCCACATAAAAGGCGCTTGAACATAACCGTGGCTGCGATGACTTCTGTTCATGTGTGCTGGAGCAGATAATGAGTCATCGGTTGGTCTCTCTGCGGGTGTCGCTGGCTGGGGAGGGCAGTTTCCCTATCTCGTTAACACGCAGAGGAGAAGGAAGAGCTTGGCACAGAGACCGGTCAGGAAAGGCTGTTCCGTCCTTCGGAGAAAGCTAGAGTGTCCCCAATGTGTCCAACCAGTGAATCATGCAGAGAGGGGAAGGGAAAATGTTAAGTTTGGGAAAGAGAGGCAAAGGCACGCAGAAAATGCACTTTGGGTTTTTTTTATGGATGTATTATTTTCCCTTATCCCGGAGCACGAATCTGACCCCCGCGAATTAAGCTCTGGAAAAGACTTCCCGTTTCGATGGCTGCAATTCTGTGCTCGTTTTCGTTGTGGTCGGCGCCGTTGAGCGTGGTGGGATTCTTTTTCGGCGTCAACGTGCATGAGGTCAACTGCAAGAGTGTCGCTCCCGAAGAGTGGTCTCTCCGGCACAGTTGTGTGGAATCAGCTAATCAAAGAATTAAAGGCTCCTCCAAGCACAGAACATGGACACGCCCACATAGATGGCAACTTACCTGTGCATGACCTGCCCCTCCGGTCTCCTTTGGGGGATAATTCCATGCATTGGGAGGGGTTTGGCTGATGGAGTTGCTCCCACTGCAGAAGCTCAGCAGAATTACCAGGAGGGTGGCCGTTGCATCTCTGAATGAGTCATTGCTCTGGGCTTCTAATCAGTGAGGGATGGTCAGAACACGGTTTCAGGAGGGTAAGCCTTATTGGTGGCGCAGTAGAAGAGCTTTGACTCCCAAAAGCTTATGCCCACCCACCCACCCCAAATCTCATTGGTCTCTAAGGTGCTACTGAACTTGAAACACGATCAGAACGATGACTACGTAGGCTTTCATGAGGGCAGGTTATTCAGTTCTCTTACGCACGGAATCGAAAAGGATATCCTTTTGGCTAAAAGAGCTAAACAGAGTCTCCTGCTGTAAAAGAGTGTGTCCGTTGTTGCGAGTTTGGAGAAGTTGGGAGGAGCGATGCCTTAGTGGTAGGACAACTGCTTGGCATGCAGAAGGTCCCAGGTTCAGTCCCCGGCATCTCCAGTTAAAAAGACCGGGAAGTAGGTGATCTGAAACAACTCTGCACTTGAGGCCCGGGAGGGCCTCAGTGGTAGAGCCTCTGCTTGGCATGCAGAAGGTCCCAGGTTCGATCTACGGCATCTCCAGCTGAAAGGACCAAGCAGCAGGTGATGGGAAAGACCTTTCTCTGCCTGAGACCCTGGAGAGCGGCTGCCAGTCTGAGTAGGCAATACCGACCTTGACGGACCAAAGGTCTGATTCAATATTAAGCCGGATCCATGTGTTCATGTGTGTTGTTTTAGTCTCGATGCTTCTTTTGTCTTTCAGATTCGCTTTATCCTGATCCAGAACCGGGCAGGCAAGACGCGTCTGGCCAAGTGGTACATGCAGTTTGACGATGACGAGAAGCAGAAGCTTATCGAGGAGGTCCATGCGGTTGTTACCGTGCGGGACGCGAAGCACACCAACTTTGTTGAGGTAGAACATTCGCTGGCACGGTGCCCCTTTCTGTCTCAGTGGGGTGGAGGGCGTACTTCTTCTGCCTCCCAGCTGCGTCAGGGCCTACCCTCCTCTCCTTCGGTTCTCCAGATTCTTGCTACAAACATTCCGTATTCTCAGTGTCTGGATCTTAGGAAGCCTAACCTCTTAAAACCTTGTTCCAGCCATTGTCTGGTTCCTGAGATTTCTGCATGGCTTCAGGTTTTTCCTGCATTTAATTTTCAGGGGCGGGGGGGGCCCAAACATGAAAATGAAGATACTCTGGTTGTTGATCTTTGCTCCATGTCCTGGAAATTGGCTTCTCTATCACATAGAAGAGTAGATCAACTTACTGTGCCTGCAATATTTTGAGACTGTTTCCTGTTATAGAATTGATACTTGTAATCCCCCCCCCCAAAAAAAAAAAAAAGTTAGTTTGGTGTAGTGGTTAGGAGTGTGGACTCTGGTCTGGGAGAACCGGGTTTGATTCCCCACTCCTCCACTTGCAGCTGCTGGATGACCTTGGGCAAGCCGTAGTTCTGGCAAGAGCTGGCCTTGAAAGGGCAGTTCTTGAAAGAGCTCTCTCAGCCCCACCTACCTCACAGGGTGTCTTTTGTGGGGAGGGGAAGGGAAAGGAGTCTGTAAGTCGCTCTGAGACACCTTTGGGTAGTGAAGGGCGGGGTATAAATCCAATCTCTTCCTCCTCTTCCTCCTCTTCCTCTTCTTCTTCTCAGTGTGCTGGAATTTAACATATTTATGTATTTATTAGATTTTTTTACCACACCCTCCCGGCCAGGCCGGCTCAGAGCAGCTTACACAACAATATAAAACAGTATAATAGAACAATATAGTATAAAATATAAAATCCATTAGTACACAAATTCTTAGAACCATAAATATAACGAGGTAAAGTGCTGGTACATAGCACGATGCAGTGCTGGAACGTAGCATGTTAATCAGGTGTGATTCTTGCCCTCTTCACGGGGACCTTCTTATAACCTTTGGGCAGGAGGAACGTTAGTTGGCTGAAGAGCAGGAACAGGGTTCCCCAAACTTGTTGAGCCTGCGGGCACATTTGGGATTCTGACGCGGCACGGTGGGCGCAGCGGCAAAACGGCTGCCACAAAAGGGCTGCTGTAGGAGGTGGAGCCAGCCACAAAACAATTGCCATGGCTTAACTTTAGCAACGCACTGGGGATTCTTGTGCCGTGGTGGCAGCGGCTGCCAAAGCAACGTTGAAAAAAATTCTGCACAGCCAATCAGAAGCCTTGCTGGGCAAAAGCCCTTCCTGGCCCCACCCACTTCCTAGAAACACTTGGCAGGCGCCATGGAGCCCAAAGGCGCAACGCTGGGGACCCCCGAGCGAGAATTTCTTTCCCCCGCCAGGACAGTAGCCTCGGCCAACTTATGCAACTTGAGCCCTTCTGTCCAAACCTTTGGTCTTTTGTAGAGGGTCCCCGCTGAGAAGTTCTGTGTGGTGATGGTGATGTTCACGTCTTCCTCCTTTTCTTTCAGTTCCGCAACTTCAAAATAATCTACAGACGCTACGCGGGCCTCTACTTCTGCATTTGTGTGGATGTGAATGACAATAACCTGGCATACTTGGAAGCCATTCACAATTTTGTGGAGGTGGGTATCTTGGGCTCCGTGTGTCTGTGTGTGCCCTGCATGGACCCACACTGGGGAATTGTTTGATCAAATGCATCGGTACATTAGGGGGAAAAGAATGATAATCTATCTCCCTGAGAACCCATAGCCAATTCCTGGGAGCCATGCCTCCATTTCCAAGTTCTTTCTGCTATGCTGGTTGTTCACAAGCAGAGGATTTTTCTTCCTTACGAAAGCTTCCGACCGCATGGAATTTCCCCACTGAAAGCCTGTATAGGGGCTGATCTAGTTGTGATCAGACCAGCTCGTTGGCTCTGAATATGAGGGCAAAGCCCTGCAGGGGCGGAATGGACCGTGCTGCTTCAGACCGCAGGTGCTGAATTCCGGCTTTAAAATTCCCTCTCACAAAAAAAAATAATTCTTGCCAACGAGAAAACTAGCATAGGAAGGTCTTTACCCCCTTGCCTGCTGGCTTTCTGCTTGCAAGGGGCATTTAACATGGAGCCGGATTCCAAGATGTGATGCTTTTATCTGTAGCCAGAAGTAGCCCGATCTGTTCTGCCCCTGTATTCCCCTGCCAGTGTGAAGCAAGCTGTAGTTACAGCTCCAAAATTATTTTTTTTTAAAAAATAATGCCACGTTTCCAGAAGGCGGTCCATCGGTGTTGCCCTTGCAGGCATCATTCAGGGTGCTGATTGTAAAACCCCAATGTATCACACCCTCTTCTTCCGTCCCGTCAGATTATTTCTTGAACAGCCTGTGAATGCTGTAAATGGGTCGTAAGAGCTCTGCTGGATCAGACCCAGTGGTCCCTTCTAGTCGCACAGTGGCCAACCAATTCCCTTGGAGGGCCAACAACAGGGCACAGAGGCCGAGGCCAGATGTTGCCTCCTGGCGCACTGGGATTCAGAGGTTGACTACCCCTGAACTTGGAGGTTCCCCTCAGTCACCATGGCCAGTAGCCACCAATAGACTTTTCCTCCATGAATCTCTCTAATCCCATTTTCAAGCCGTTTATTCCCGTAGCCATCACTACATCCTCTGGCAGCGAATTCCACACTTGAATCACACTCTGTGTAAAAAAAAAAGTATCCATCTCTGTGCTGGACAAAAATACTTGGCTGGTCCCATCAGCTCTTCAGGAAACTCAGTTGCAGTAGCTACCAGCTAGATCTCATGCAGAAAGGCACATGCATGTGCGCAGACCCATGTATGCAGGAGATTTGGATTTATACTGCGCCCTTGTCTTGGAGTCTCAGAGCAGCTTACACATTGCCCTTCTCTTGCACACCCAGGGCTGTTTTTGGGCAGGAACGCACAGGAACAGAGTTCTGGCTGGCTCCCGAGTTGGCCACGGCCAGCAGGAACTCATTAGTATAACAGGCCATACCCAACAGCAGAAACTCATTAGGATTGGCTACGTGAGGGGTGTGTGGCCTAACATGCAAAGGAGTTCCTGCTACAAAAAAAGCCCTGGGTTTTCGCAACAAACAAGGTAAACAGAATAAGAAGCAAAAGGTGGGTGTACCCTTCTGGTAACATGGGGGTGTGGCCTAATATGCTAAGGAGCAGTACTGTCAGGGGTGTGGCCTAATATGCTAATGAGTTTCTGCTATTGAGTGTGGCCTGTTATGCTAATGAGTTCCTGCTGGGCTTTTTCTACAAAAATAGCTCTGTGCACAGCAACACCCACTCCCTTCTCTTTTGTCTAGGTTTTGAATGAGTATTTCCACAACGTCTGTGAACTCGACCTGGTCTTCAACTTCTACAAGGTGAGTTTCTGTACTTGATGCTTCTGTCAAGTTGGGGGTAAGGAAGGAACAAAACGGTGTCCCTGCATCATGGCCTTTAAAAAAAATACTATTATTATTTCAGTACAAACATACGCTCAGTACATATGCAATATATACACAAAACAAATTCCCCCATATCTCTACAAGAAATGGTACTAAGCAAATGGGTATATCTTACCATATTTTTTCATTCCAAAAAGAATAATATCGAATATTTAGTAATAAATCAGGTTCCATATCCTGTGAGCCCTTGAGAGCCAGTTTGTCACAACGGTTAAGCGCGCAGACTCTAATCTGGGAGAAGGGGGCTTGATTTGCCACTCCTCCATATGCAGCTGCTGGTGTGTCCTTGGGTCAGTCACAGGTTCTCTCAGAGCCGTTCTCTCAAGAGCAGTCCTCGAAAGAGCGCTCTCAGCCCCGCCTACCTCACAGAGTCTCTATTGTGGGGAGGGTAAGGGAAAGGAGATTATAAGGCACTCTGAGATGCCTTCAGGTGGTGAAGGGCGGGGTATGAATCCAATCTCTTCTCCTTCTTCTTAATATGTTAATTTAGATAATAGTGCAATAAACCAAATCTTGTTAAACCTTCTGGCTTTTTCCAGTTTTTTGCAATAACCATCCTTGCTGCTCTAAATTAGCTTCGTACCTATTCCAAATCTGAATTATCTACATAACCATTCAAAAAACGCAGAATTAATTTCGGTTCAAACAGTACTTCCCTGCCCTCATTTAACATAATTTACCCCAGTCTTCCAAAATGTTTTGCTCTTAGGGCAAGACCAGAAAATATGGAACACATTTGCAGAGGAACCTATTATATCTCCCGCACTTAATCTCTGCTGTATGAGGGCTAATTTGTGGGGAGTCGGGTACCATTGGGGAAGTCATTTATGCGTGTTTTCTTTAGGCTAGTTGGCAGTAGTCCAGGAACAGCTCTTTACCAAAGCCAACCCCATTCCTCTTCTGTGATCCTGATGTGTGTGACCTTTTCAGTGCCAGCCCTACCACTGGAGGGCTACCCAAAGACACTGTCTGGCAGAGGGTGGTGTGTTTGATTCAGCAGCGGACAGGAGAGGCTTCCCTTCGATTGGCACTATGTTGTACCTGGGGGCAGCAGTGGGGTAAAGAATGGGTATGGGAAAGACAGCAGGGGACTTGGCAGCCAAAATCTGATGGAACCAAGCTATGATTCACACCAAGGAAGAAGAAGAGATTGGATTTATACTCCACCCTTCACTCTCCCCACAACAGACACCCTGTGAGGTAGGTGGGGCTGAGAGAGCTCTCTTGAGGACTGCTCCTGAGAGAACTTGTGACTGACCCAAGGTAACCAGGAGGAGTGGGGAATCAAACCCAGTTCTCCCAGATTAGAGTCTGCCTTCCTAACCACTACACCAAACTGGGAAGGATGCACCGTTCAGCTAAAGAGGCACTTGTCTGCTGTGGAACCTGGGGAGTGAGGGGCCTTACTTGGGTGCAAGAAGCCTGGCAGCATATCTGCATCAGGGCCTCTAGGCCAGGTTTAAAGCCAGCCTAACCTATGCTGGGACCAGCAGAACACGTCAAGCAATATCCATAATCCACCAATACACTACAGGGGAGAAAGCCATGTTTACCCTTTTCCTGAGCCAGTTTGGTGCCGTGGTTAAATGTGCGGACTCTGATCTGGGAGAACTGGGTTTGATTCCCCCCTCCCCCACTTGCAGCTGCTGGATGACCTTGGGCAAGCCGTAGTTCTCTCAGAGCTGTTCTCTCAAGGGCAGTTTTAGAAAGAGCTCTCTCAGCCCCACCTACCTCACCGGGTGTCTGTTGTGGGGAGGGGAAGGGGAAAGGAGTTTGTGAGCCGCTCTGAGACTCCGAGTGAAGGGCGGGGTATAAATCCAATCTCTTCTTCTCTTCTCCTTCCTTTGGACTCTCTCATCCCAGAGTCTGACTCCGCCTTGCTTCTTGCCGGTTAGAAAGGCCCCCCCCTAGAAACGGGGGACCGAAGAGTCCGGATACATGCCACTCCTGTTCTCCGCCTCCTTCTGGTGCGGCTTGCGCTCTGACGGAGCTTTTTTCCTCTCTGCAGGTTTACACCGTGGTAGACGAGATGTTCTTAGCAGGCGAGATCCGGGAGACCAGCCAGACGAAGGTCTTGAAGCAGCTCCTTATGTTGCAGTCCCTAGAGTGAGAGACGGAGAACGGAAACCCAGCGAGTCCCGACCTCTCCTCGGCGAGATCCGGCCCACTACCCCCCTCCCAAGCTCGACTCTCTTCACCCACTTCCCTGAATCAGTGACTTGCAGAAAGCGAAGTTCTGTCCACTTAAACTTTGCAGTCGGAGGCAGAGAGAAGCGTCTAAAATCGGGCCACCGGTCCTCGCCTCTAGGTTCCCTTTGCCTCTCTCCTCACACGGAGAAGGTGCGGAGGGTGGAAAGTGGCCACGGTGGGGTGGGTCTCTTTCTCACCGGGAGGGGAGATCAGAAGGGGGGAAGGAAGGAAGGAAGGAGCTCCCACTATCCCACTGCTGACACAATCCCAGCAAAAAACCCCTTTTCTGTACAACCAGTCCCCTGCCCCCTGCCCCTATCCATTCCTGCTCACGTGTTGCGCCGCGTCCGTTGTGGAAGAGGGACCATAACTGTGTGTGTGTGTGTGTGTTGTCATGAGTGGTGGCGAATGCTCGCGCTGCCAGTGAAGTGATGTGCTCGAATAAAGCGTCCATTAATACTTAAAAAAGAAAAAGAAGGATGTCCCTCCGTTGTCTCTGAAAGGAGAGCGTTTCCTGTGCTGGTGTAAGGGAAAGGGAAAGGTCTCCCTTGCTCGAAAGCCAGTCGGACCCGACTCTAGGGTGGCGGTGCTCATCTCCGTTTCAAAGCCGAAGAGCCAGCGCTGTCCGAAGACGTTTCCGTGGTCATGTGGCCGGCATGACTAAACACCAAGGCGCACGGAACGCTGTTCCCTTCCCACCAAAGTGGTACCTATTTATCTACTTGCAGTTCCTTGCTTTCGAACTGCTAGGTTGGCAGGAGCTGGAACTAGAGACAGGAGCTCACCCCGTCATGCGGCACTCTCGGGTCTTGAACTGCTGAACTACTGACCTTCCGCAGCCTGCAGTTCAGTGTCTTAACCACTTGAGCCACCGCAGCTGGTGTAGTGGCTAGTTTAGTGTAGCGGTTAAGTGTGTGGACTCTAATCTGGGAGAACTGGGTTTGATTCCCCACCCGTCCATTCGCAGCTGCTGGATGACCTTGGGCAGGCCACAGTTCTGACAAGAGCTGTTCTCTCAAGGGCAGCTTCTGTCAGAGCTCTCTCAGCCCCATCGACCTCACAAGGTGTCTGTTGCGGGGAGGGGAAGGGAAAGGAGTTTGTGAGCCACTCTGAGATTCCAAGTGAAGGGCAGGGTATAAATCCAATCTTCTTCTTCTTCATAGCACTGGGCTGTTCTTTGCAGTGCTCAGCAGTGCTGGTGCCAGCCAGAGGCATAAAAGGCCACGTCCAAAGGGAAAAATAAAAACCGCTGTGCTGATAAAACTGAAGGGTTGAGGACACGGGGATGGGTCCTGAGTCGAGGCCCGCTGTACCTTCCCACTGGGTGCATTTTGAAGTGAACAGCCGCAAGAAGACCAAAGGGGATGGGCAGTGCCCGTTGACAGGTTCTGGCGTGAGCTTAGAGAAGGGGGCCCCCAAACTTTTGGGAATTTTGAGAGGGGGTGGTGAGCAATGTTCCCTCTAAGCTGTGGGGGCCTTGTGAGCAAAAATTCTACTCGGTGAGCGACCGGCATTAAAGTTGTGAGCGAGTGATTTGGCTACTGCATAAATCAGTTTGTTCTGGAGCCCTCCTTCCTGAGCTGAGACAAAAATCTGTGAGCTGGAGGCTAAAGAACTGTGTGCTGGCTCACACCAACTCAGCTTAGAAGAAGAAGAGATGGGATTTATACCCTGCCCTTCACTACCCAGAGGAGTCTCAGAGCGGCTTACAATCTCCTTTCCCTTCCCCTCCCCACAACAGACACCCTGGGAGGGAGGTGGGGCTGAGAGAGCTCTGACAGAGACTGCTCTTTTTCAAGAACAGCTGTGCCAGAACTGTGGCTTGCCCAAGGTCATCCAGCAGGTGCAAGTGGAGGAGAGGACTTAACCACTACACCAACACTGGTGGTGCACTACCCCAAACCGGCTACTGCAGGAGGTAGAGCCGAACCTGAACGAAATGCCGCTCTCCTCACACCTTTCGAGACGAAGGAGATCTTGAAGGGGGGGGGATGGGACCAGTGTTCCCTCTAAGCTGAGTTAGCGTGAGCTAGCTCACAGTATTTTAGCCTCCGGCTCACACGTTTCTGTCTTCGCTCAGGAAGGAGGGCTCCGGAGCAAACTCATTTATGCAACAGCCGACTCGTTCGCTCACAACTTTCATGCCAGAGTAGCTCGCGAAGTAGAATTCTTGCTCACAGGACTCCACGGCTTAGAGGGAGCATTGGATGGGACCACAGGCTGGGCCTATAGCCAAGATCTTCGAGGGGCATTCAATGGGGGGGGGGGCAGTTAACCTAATTAAAATCGATTAAATTAAAGTTGATCTGATTTCCTGTGGGTGCCAGTGGGCGTCACTTTCTAGCTGCAATAAGCCGAGGGAGGCAGGTCTCTCTCCCAGCAGTCCCCTCTCCACCTTCCAGGGAGAAGGCAGCAGCCGTGGTATGGAGAGCCGGCTGCTCGCCCACCGGCGCAGATTTAAAGTATTTGAATATATTTTTAAAAGAAAGGCTTCTGGATTGGCTGTTCGTGGGGTGGGGCTTGTAGTTAAGGGTATGGGGCCCCACCCCACCCTGCCCTAGCTATGGGCCTGAACCACGCACCGACTAAGGAAAACCCAGGTGCCTACCAATCCTCCAGCGGAAAACCCTTTCCGTTGAATGCGGGAAGCCAATAAGCAAGCCCTGTCTTACAATGGCCCTGCCCACTTTCTGAAAATCTCATTGGGGAGCCCTGGCTTAGACCCAGGGTTCTGGGCCCGCACAAGCTCAACAGGAGAATGCCGCCTCACCCTCCAGTGCCACATCCATGCCGATGGGACTTTCTGGCCGGCCGCTCGGCGGGGGTAGAATTTGTTGGCCTTGATTGTCCCGCTTAGCTCCGTTCTCAAAGCAGCAGGCAAGCCACTTGAGTGGGGACTGAGTGAAGAATTCTTTGCCCTGTAATTGGTTCAGGGCAGTTACCACCCTTGAGAAAACCTCTGTTAGGCTAGTTGCCCACACAGACGGGTTTGGGTTGTTGCCTCTGATGGAAGGGTGGGGATATCTCTTTCCGAGCTGTCTAAGCGGAATATTTTACCACTGGGAGTCCAAGCTGCCTTCCCCACCTGAAGACCAACAGATGTTTGGGTACAGCCCTCTCCAGGGGGCACTTTGGTAGGAGGCTAGAGTTTTGTAAATAGTCATAGTGAGGTTCAGCACCCACGTATTTCTGATTCATATTTTATTAATTTTCAACCGTCTTTAACAGTTCTCAATACAAACATTGCACTGAAATTTCATGCAGTAAAATACAAATTGTCAACAATGTCGAGGAAGTATGGTAACATATTTAAACATAACTGAACCGAATAATTTTATGCATCGATTTGCCTAACTTATCTAATCAGACCTCTACATCTTTACCCTAATATGAGTCAAAAGCCGAGGTCAACAACCCATTTGTGGAATTTCATTCTCGTGATTTAAGGTATTCTAGTGTAGGTAGCCAGATTATGGAGAAATTGGATCGTGTCGAAGGTTGAGATGTGCCAAGTTGTCTGTTATTTTTGCCATGACGTACGGATTCCATATTTTGGAGTGCCATCGTGCGAGGGTAGGAGATCTGGGAGATTTCCAATTCAATGCTATGGTATTTCGGGCAACATATAACAATAAGGTAAAAGGTAAAGGTTCCCTTGCTCGAAAGCCAGTCAAATCCGACTCTAGGGTTGCGGTGCTCATCTCCGTTTCCAAGCCGAAGAGCCAGTGCTGTCCAAAGACGTTTCCGTGGTCATGTGGCCGCATGACTAAACACCAAGGTGCACAGAACGCTGTTACCTTCCCACCAAAGTGGTACCTATTTATCTACTTGCAATTTCTTGCTTTCGAACAATAAAGAAACTCCTTAATATGATAGGAACCAACTGTACTCACCTAAGTATTTAATATACAATCATCTGATGTAAGAGTTAGGTCTATATTGGTGAATGATGTAATTTGTGTCATGACAGATTCCCAGAAGGGAATCTTTAGGGCAGGAGATCCAGCAGTGTATATAGGTACCTGGGTTGCCACATTTCTTCCAGCATAGCGGGCTGGGTTTAGATGGAGAGTGAGCTAATTGTTAAGGGGGTAAGATACCATCTTGAGAGCAATGTTCCCTCTAAGCTGCAGAGTCTTGTGAGCAAAAATTCTATTTTGTGAGCTACTGGCATTAAAGTTGTGAGTGAACAATTTGGATACTGCATAAATTAGTTTGTTCTAGAGCCATCCTTCCTGAGCTAAGGCAAAAATGTGTGAGCTGGAGGCTAAAAAACGGTGAGCTAGTTCATACTAACTCAGCTTAGAGAGTAGCTTAAATGAGCGTGGATGAACATCTATGATTCCGGATCGGAATGGAGCACCCACGTATCTCACCAACGATGAACCTTTCGCCTCACGAACCGCTTCTGCACACAGGACAGAAAGAAGTCCCTGGGCAGCTTCGGTCACACCTCTGCTCATTTCCCCTGCATTTCTGGAACATCTCGAAAGGTCAGGCTAACCCTGATTTTACATCTTTGTATTTCCAAGCCCTATTGAGACAAGAAGGTCAGGAGGCACTGCCAATTTGCCCTAATTTGTTCCTCCAAAGCGTGGATGCCTGGTAAAGAGCAGTTTTGCTCTTATTCTGTTCTTCTGCTGAACTGAAGCGACGGCAGAGTCTAAAATACCGCTGCCCTGAGCCACGGATGGACCGGTGCCAGCTGTCCCACTGTGACTCCTGCTGACCTACAGGGAAAAAGTCCATCTGAGCCGCTGAGCCATTTCCGCCGGCGGCCACGAGGGGTCGGGATTCTAGTATTGCAATCGATGCCTTAGGAACTTCCTCGGGAGGAAAGAATCTCTCTGAAGTGGGTGGGCTGCTGGACTCCAGGGGTTTAGTTCAGAAGAGGAATGTGCCCCTACGCCCCCTTTTCCATAGTTTGCTCTCATGCCTTGTCACCGTTGACCTTTTTTGTTTTGCTGGTTTTAGAGGCTGCCTGTCCCGATTTTTGTGCATAGCTTCTGTGCCTTCGGGGTAAAAAGAAAACATCAAAATACTGTTTAGCAAGGATAACTTGGCGCGAGAAAACGGAACGGTAGACAAGCCAAATACATGCTGGACTCGAGAGACGTGGAATGGAAATGGAGGATTCCCAAGTCAGAGGGGCAAGGATGAGAAACCCAAAACGATCCTTGTGTATGTGGAGATCCGTTGCTTCTAAGGTTGCCAGCTCTGGGTTGGAAAATACCTGGAGGCTTTGAGGGTGGATCCGGGAGAGGGCGGGGTTTGGGGAGGGGAGGGGCCTCAGCATGGTCCAATGCCACAGAGTCCACCCTTCAAAGTAGCCGTTTTCTCCAGGGGAGCTGATCTCTGTCAGCTGGAAATCAGTTGTAAGAGCAGGGGATTTCCAGGCCCCACCTGGAGGCTGGCATCCCTAGTTGTTTCTGACTTATGGCTACCTTATGAATTACTGTTCTCCAAGACACCACAACGCTGGCCTGTGGTGGCTCAAGTTGTTAAGACGCTGAACTGCAGACTGGAAGGTCGGTAGTTCAGCAGTTCGAGACCCGAGTGCCGCATGACGGAGTGAGCTCCCGTCTCTAGCCCCAGCTCCTGCCAACTGAGCCGTTCGAAAGCAAAAAATTGCAAGTAGATAAATAGGTACCACTTCGGTGGGAAGGTAACAGTGTTCCATGCACCTCGGCTTCTAGTCACGCCGGCCACATGACCACGGAAACGTCTTTGGACAGCGCTGGCTCTTTGGCTTGGAAACGGAGATGAGCACCGCATCCCTAGAGTCGGATTCGACTGGCTTTCGAGCGAGGGAAACCTTTAACTTTTTACCTTTACCTAAAACAAAACGTAGAATCCAGTGGCACCTTTAAGACCAACAAAGGTTCGTTCAAGGTATGAGCTTTCATGTGCATGCACACCTTGTCAAATACATTGGAAAGGAAGCTAGATTTCAAACGTATAGATTTCAAACATCCCTTTCGTTAACGGCCTCGTTCGGGTCTTGCAAACGAAGGGCTGTGGCTTCCTTTACTGAGTCCATCCATTGGGTCGTCTTCCTCTTTTCCTGCTGCCTGAATGGCATTAATTCCAACAGACACCAGCCCCCTGCCCCCCAGCTGCTAAAGTGGTGACAGGCTGCTCTGATCAGTTGTGCCTTGTTAATGTGCATTGTCTTGTTAAAGCATGAGGCAAAATCATATTATGTGTACCCGGAACCAGTGCTCCCTCTAAGCTGTGGAGTCTTGTGAGCAAAAATTCTGCTTTGCGAGCTTACTGGCATTAAAGCTGTGAGTGAGCAATTTGGCTGCTGCATCGATTAGTTTGCCCTGGAGCCCTCCTTCCCGGGAGTCAGAGGCTAAAAAACTGTGAGCTAGCTCACACTTACTCAGCTTAAGAGGGAACATTGCCCAGAACCCAGAGGGGGTGAAGCAAATCTTCGCAGCCTTGTGTTTCTGAGCAGATGCAGAATGTTAAGATGTTAACGTAAGTTCGGGGACAGGGTTGAACCAGGGTTTAAGGTCTAGTGCAGAAAGGACCAAGGTGCCTGTTGTGGAGGATAAAAAGGGAAGGAGATTGGAAGCTGCTCTGAGACTCCTTAGGGTGGAGAAAAGCCAGGTATACAAAACCCCGTTCTTCTATCGAATAGGAAAAGCCATCGAGAGAGCGAGAAGCCCACCACTTCATTTGAGTCTGAGTCCAACGCCTGTTTTAAATTCCTGGAATAATAATTCTGCAAAAGAATGCTTCTGAGAATGTGCAGAGAGCCTTTCCCGAGTAGCCACAACTGTCCTCTGTGATGGGGGAAAGAAAGGATATGCGGAGCGGCAGGTATGAACCCTGGCGTTTCTCGTTTTAGAAAATGAGTGTTTGAATTATACTGGATATATAAGATTCTTCTGAGAAAAAGAGCCTCTGGTAACAGCTGCTGTGCCGTGGCCACCCTTGGTTATTTCTTTCCAGGACGTTTGCCATTCAGGAGTGACGTTGCTTTGACAACACATCCCTGTAGCTGAAAAGTGGTGACGCCGGTTGTGTTGACAGAGCGACTCCGCCTTTGACGTGGGACAAAAGCCTGCTCTTTAACAAGTAGACCAGATGCGGCCGGGGGACAGAGATAGTTCCTGTTTTCTTTATCTTTCCTTGGTCCTGAAGCCGGGGGACTCCTGCAGCCGCTGGTTTTCTGCGTCTGCAAACTGAACGCCTCACCGCGCCCTTGAAAGATTGTACACAAGTTGCTGCTGAAATGCAACACACCTTTCCAGAGTGAGATGTTGACATTTATGTTGTTTTGTCTTAGGGCACTGGTTCTTTTTTTTTTCCCTTTGAAGAAGACTTAGTTTTTATACCTCGCTTTTCTCTGCTCTAAGGAATCTCAAAGTGGCTTACGATCGTCTTCCCTTCCTCTTGCCATAACAGGTACCTCATGAGGCAGGTGGGGCCAAGAGCGTTCTGAAAGAACAGGCTTCCTGTAGAGGAGGAGTGGGGAATCGAATCCAGCTCTCCAGATTGGAGTCTGCTGCTCTTAACCACTACACCACGCAGCCCGCCGCTCAGACACGAAGCAGGTGACGCTGTCCCTGTTCCTTTATCTCCATGCTAGGAACCCTTTCTCTGACAACTATGGAAACTAGAGGAGCTGGAAAAGTGACCACTGTCTTTACAAAATCCGTACCCCACCTTCCTGCCCTCGCAAGGGCCACCGAGACGCCTGACAACTTAAAACATACATGACAAAACCATGCTTTAAAACCATTCAAATCAACGCCCCTCCCTAAACACGCATCATTAAAACATTTAAAAGCAGAGCTGAAATATGTACAAAACATAAAAACGGCAATCAAAACATCGGTTAGGAAGAAGGTATCACCAAGGGGGAATGCCGAACAACAACAACAAAATGTTCACCTACTGGCGGAAGACGGCAACAGAAAGGGGACAGACAAATCTCCCTGCAGAGAGAGTTCCAGAGGTTAAGAACATAAGGGAAGCCAATGTTGGGTCAGGCCAATGGCCCACCCAGTCCAACGCTCTGTGTCACACAGTGGCCAAAAATACCAGGGGCCATCAGGAGGTCCACCAGTGGGGCCAATGTTGCCCCCCTCCCAAGCTCCAGGAATACAGAGCATCATTTGCCCCAGACCAAGAGTTCCTATCATAAGAACATAAGAGAAGCCAATGTTGGATCAGGCCAATGGCCCATCCAGTCTAACACTCTGTGTCACACAGTGGCCAAAAATACCAGGTGTCATCAGGAGGTCCACCAGTGGGGCCAGGACACTAGAAGCCCTCCCACTGTTGACCGCCACCCGCTTAGCACCAAGAATACAGAGCATCACTTGCCCCAGAGTCCCTATCTATACCTTGTGGCTAATAACCACTGATGGACCTCTGCTCCAGATGCTTATCTAATTCCCTCTTGAAGCTGTCCCTGTTTGTAGCCGCCACCCCCTCCTGTGACAGTGAATTCCATGTGTTAATCACTCTTTGGGTGAAGAAGTACTTCCTTTTATCTGTTCTAACCTGACCGCTCAGCAGTTTCATTGAGTGCCCACAAGTTCTTGTATTGTGAGAAAGAGAGAAACGTACCTCTTTCTCTACCTGCTCTATCCCATGCATAATCTTATAAACCTCTATCATGTCACCGCTCAGCCGTCGTTTCTCCAAGCTAAAGAGCCCCAAGCGTTTTAACCTTTCTTCATAGGGAAAGCGTTCCAACCCTTTTATCATTCTAGTGGCCCTTTTCTGCACTTTTCCCAAAGCTATAATATCCTTTTTAAGGTGTGGTGACCAGAACTGTACACAGTATTCCAAATGAGGTTGCACCATTGATTTATACGGGCATTATGATATTGGCTGATCTGTTTTCAATACCCTTCTTAATAATCCCCAGCATAGCATTGGCCTTTTTTGTTGCAGTCGCACGCTGTCTCGACATTTTCAGTGAGTTATCTACTACGACGGAGAAGGCCCTGTCCCGGATTACCACCTGCCTGATCCCAGAAGGCAGGGGCACCTGAAACAGGAATGCTGAGGATAACCGTGGAGTTTGGGTGGGTTCATAAGAGAATAGGCAGTTCTGTGGGTACATTGGTTGCAAACTGCATAAAGCTTTAAAAGTCAAGACCAATAGAAGGGCAAGATCAATAAAGAACATATAGCCAGTGTTCCCTCTAAGCTGCACGGGCGAGTGGCCGCTCATTAGCACAGGAAGCCCCACTCAGCAGCAGTCCAGAGCTGCACGGGGTCTTGCGCTGTGCATTGTCCATTTTAAGATTACAGCAGTTATATTTTGCTCAGGAAGTGAACTGCTCTGCTCAGTGGGGGGAGGGAATTAGAGGGAACGTTGCCTATAGCCATGTGCCAACTGCGATGGGTACCCCAACCGAGGTTCCCTCTAAGCTGTGGAGTCTTGTAAGCAAAAAATTCTACTTTATGAGCTACTGGCATTAAAGTTGCGAGCAGGTCATTTGGCTACTGCATAAATTGGTTTGCTCTGGAGCTGTCCTTCCTGAGCTAAGACAAAAACGTGTGAGCTGGAGGCTAAAAAATGGTGAGCTTAGCTCACACTAATTCAGCTTAGAGGGAACATTGACCCCAACTAGTTGCAGCAGCTCCTAGATAAACTCAACGCTCCGCACCTGTGCTTGGGTTGCCAGCTTCCAGGTGGGGCCTGGAGATCTCCTTCTTCTACAACTGATCTCCAGCTGATGGAGACCAGTTCCCCTGAAGAAAATGGCTGCTTTGAAGGGTGGACTCTATGGCATTGGACCATGCTGAGGCCCCTCCCCTCCCCAAACCCCACCCTCTCCTGGATCCACCCCCCCCCAAAGTCTCCAGGTAGAAGAAGACGAAGAGATTGGATTTATAGCCCACCCTTCACTACCCAAGGGAGTCTCAGAGCGGCTTACAAACTCCTTCCCCTTCCCCTCGGTGAGGGAAGTGGGGCTGAGAGACACCCGGTGAGGTAGGCGGGGCTGAGAGAGCTCTGACAGAAACTGCTCTTTTCCAAGAACAGCCCTTATCAAAACTACAGCTTGCCCAAGGTCATCCAGCAGGTGCAAGTGAAGGAGTGGGGAATCAAACCCCGGTTCTCCCAGATTAGAGTCGGCACACTTAACCACTACACCAAACTGGCTCCAACCCCAACCTGGCAACCCTAATTTGTACCTTTGACAGCACCCTGAACCTTTGTTCTCACCCATAAAAGGATAGGAGGGTAAAGCTTAAGTTGACTTAAATTCGACTCCTCTGGCTGCTGTTGAAGACACAGGATAGCCCCCCCCCCCAAGGTGTCAGCCCTTCTAACTATAACATGCAAATATAATTCCCCCACCCCCTTCGGTTAACAGCCCCACTTTGCTTTCCGCTCATCATTAGATGCAACATCAGGGCATGGAATGAACAAACAAAGACTGGAAATGATTCTTCCGGCCCACCCCCACCCCCAATACATCTCTGAGTCAAAGGAAGAAGAATGAGCTCTAGGCACCGGCTGGTTTGAGCCAGAGAAAGCTGTTTAGATGAAGACAGGGCTTGCATAATTGCCTCTCTTGAAGGCGCTGCTGTTTTGGCTGCTGGTGTAATGGATCCTGGGATTTCATCGCTGCTCTGAGGACCCAAAAAAGGCATTTTCTTCCCCCCTCTTAAAGCATGACACTTCTGAGAGGCCCAGCCCTTTCGTGGAATCCCCCGCTTCCTCAATTGGCTGATGCAACGTGTCTGTGAAATGACAGCAGCTGCTGCTTGTCAGAAGTGGCCGAAAGAAAGACACCTGTGGGGGTGGGGGGGGGGATGTGAAACGTCTCTTGGCCCTCGGGATTTCTGCCTCTTATCTTGCCTGCCGCTGTGGAACTATCTAGTGGCCCGTGCAAGGACTTGGATACGGACAGTCTCCAACTTCTAGAAGGGCTGAGAGCGTTCATACCCAATGCCAAGGAAATTATCCCCCCTGATTCCAGACTAGTAACTTACGGGGTGTTGCGTGCTTCCCAGAAAGGCAGTGTGGCATGGCGGTTAAGAGTTTCGGATTAATATCTGGAAGGCCCAGGTTCGAATCTTCGTGTTATGTCATGGAGGCTCGCTGGGTGACATATGAACACGCATGAAGCTGCCTTCTACTGAATTGGACCATCGGTCGATTAAGCTTAGTCTTGTCTACTCAGACTGGGGCAGCTCTGCAGGGTCTCAGCCAGAGGTCTTTCACACCACCTACTACCTGGTCCCTTTTAACTGGAGATGCTGGGGACTGAGCCTGGGACCTTCTGCCTGCCAAGCAGAGGCTCCTCCATTGAGCCACAGCCCCTCTCCAGGGCTCTGCAGTTTCTCAGGCAGAGGTCTTTCCCATCACCTACTACCTGGTCCCTTTTAACTGGAGATGCCGGGGACAGAACCTGGGACCTTCTGCCCGCCAAGCAGAGGCTCTTCCATTGAGCCACAGCCCCTCTCCAGGGTTCTGCAGGGTCTCAGCCAGAGGTCCTTCCCATCCCATCACCTACTACCTGGTCCCTTTTAACTGGAGATGCTGGGGACAGAACCTGGGACCTTCTGCCCGCCAAGCAGAGGCTCTTCCATTGAGCCACAGCCCCTCTCCAGGGTTCTGCAGGGTCTCAGCCAGAGGTCTTTCCCATCCCATCACTTACTACCTGGTCCCTTTTAACTGGAGATGCCGGGGATTGAACCTGGAACCTTCCACGTGCAAAGCAGAGGCACACCCACCGAGCCACCCGTCACACTCTTTCAGCCTCTTCTAGCTCACAGACTTGATGTGAGGATAAAATGGAGGAGAGGAGAAGGATGTATGCTGCGCTGGGTCCCCACCAGTGTTCCCTCTAAGCTGAGTTAGTGTGAGCCAGCTCACAGTTTTTTAGCCTCCAGCTCACAGATTTTTGTCTTAGCTCAGGAAGGAGGGCTCCAGAGCAAGCTAATCTATGCAACAGCCAAATCGCTCGCTCACAACTTTAATGCCAGTAGCTCACAAAGTAGAATTTTTGCTCACAAGACTCCACCGTTCAGAGGGAACATTGGTCCCTATTGGGGAGAAAGACAAGATATAAATTGGGGGGGGGAGGCAAACTGTGGCTTGGGAGCCGCATGCGGCTCTTTGACACATATTGTGTGGCTCCCGGCAGGCTCCCCATCTACTTGTTTTCTTTATTTCTCTCTCTCTCTTTCTGTCTCTCTTCCTCCCTCCCTCCCCCCTTCCCCATCTATTTCTTTCCACCTCTTTGATTCTTTCTTTCCACCTCTCTCTCTTTCTCTCTCTTAGATGGATAAATATCGTTAGCAAACAAATAAATATCATTATAAATATCTGTGTTCAGCCCTTTTGTTTTTATTATTGGCAGTCTCGTTTAATTTTAATAAAAAAGCAAATTTGCATATTTCTCCATAAAAACGTGTCTGTGTTGTTCGTTCATGTCTCTCAAACATCTGACATTTATTCTGTGTGGCTCTTACGTTAAAGCAAGTTTGGCCACCCCTATTATAAATGAATAAGTTCCAACATTTAACAGGGAAAATTCTGATACAGGGGCGCCCATCCCTTATAAACTGCTCAGTTGTGTTACTTGTTAGAGTTGTCATACATACTGCAGGTTCAACTCCTCTTCCTAAATCCCTAGAAATTAAACATCAGTGCTACGTAATAGTGCTACAGCAGTGCTACGTAAAAGTGCTACAGCATCAGTGCTACGTAATAGAGAATCAAACCAGGATTTAGGAGACTCAGGTTCGAATCCCCACTCTATCATGGGTGCTTGTTCAGTGGCCTTGAGCCTATTGCTCTCGATTAGCTTAGCCTACCTCACAGGGTAAATATGAGGATAAAGCTGAGAAGTGGAGAACAACGCAAGCCGCTTCGGATCCCCATTGAGAAGAAAGGGTATAAAAGAAGTAAGTAAAATGGCAAAAGTTTGGCACCATTTGTCAGAGATGCTTTAGGCTGGTCCTGCATTGGGCAGGGATTTGGACTAGATGGTCTGTAGGGCCCCTTCCAACTCTGTGATTCTATGAATCCATCGAAGAGGGCTCTAGACCTGTGGCGTATTTGAGTCTGAGCGATCTAAAGGACAAGATCCTGGTCTGTTTCGCAATAATCCACAGAGGCATTCAGATGTGAGGTGCAATGTTACCTACAAACCCAACCTCTGTTGCAAAGCCTGCTGGCGGTTCCAGGCAGGGACGAGTTCACTGAACACCTTGTCCATCTAACCTAGAGCTTGGTCCCTTTATCAGGAAGATAAACGTCTACTGAATGGAAAGCGAGGCCCTGCAGATCAAGGTGAACAAGCACCTCTTTCCACGGTTCGAATCTAAACACCAAACTCAAAGACAAAAGGGCCTGAGTCACGATGAAAACTAAGCAACTGAGCAAACAGCGTTAGGTGCTGAAAGGGCCTCTCTTAACGCTAACGTCATTTATGTCAGCGTGGTTTATCTGTAACGTATTTAATGTTTCCCCAAGAATGCATTTGGAGAAAGGTTGTTTTCAAAGGAACAAGGCCAGACAAGCTGGATAATTTCCCTTTTCCCTTTTGCTGTTTAGACGGTATGATTGCCAGTGATGAAAAGCTCCTGGTAGACGGACATGCAGGAGTCAGTAATACAACAGTTGAAAACACCCTGGAGGGAGGATTTGGAAAGGCAGTGGCTGACTGTGTGTATGACAAACGGAGCTCCCCTTTCTTTTTAAAAAGGAGAGGTTGAGGACTGCTTAGAATGTTTCCTTTCTCTTGTGCCACCAGCATGTAATTTTGAACAGTAACGCTAGGGTTGCCAATTCCAGGTTCAGAAATACCTGGGCATTTGAGGGTGGAGACTGAGAGAGTAGGGTTTAGGGAAGGAAGGGACTTTTGTAAGGCTTAACGTCATGCAGTCCACCTGTTAGGGACAATAATTTTTGCCCCACAAAGAAATCAGGCAGAAATCAGAGTGGAGATGGTATGAAGACCTTTTACTATATCTGTTGCGCAGCAGGGAAACCCAGCCTGAGTGGAGAGACGCAGGTCAAGGGCTTCGTGGTTCTGTGGTTACATACAGCTTTTATACAATCACCGAATTAACATATGCAAGCTCTAATGCCCTATCGCGAACGCAAAAATTCCCTGTTTGTTAGTTAATTGGCCAACAAACTCACGATCTAACTCGTTCCGCCTCTTCTCCCTAGTCCCACCTTTTTTTGTTTTAATTAAACCCTCCCTTAAGCCATTCCTTTTCCTGTTGTGTTAATTCCATACATGTACATACTCCCTCCCAGTTATGGTTATACATTGTAGTGACAACCAGGTATTTTCCATCATCAAGCATGGCTAGGATGCTACCTTATCCCTTCCTCCCCTGACAGAGCAGATATTTTATTATATCCTGGTTGCTGTTCTTATCAAAAGTTTGCCCTTTGTACACGTCTGCCTCTTGATGGACGGCATCCTGCATTCTAAGCATATTTTCTACAAATGAACTTTATAGCAGAGTTCGTCCTTTGTGTGTGCTACTTTCTAGTTTCTACAAGCAGGCTCTAATATTCTTAGTATAGAATATTGATGGTGAATTCCCAAAATTTCCCAATCAATACCTCTCCCTTACACACTTTTGAAGGCAGCCATTTTCTCCAGGAGAAGCGGAATAAGTATTTTAAAGAAACAACAAATGAGTGATTTGTGTAGCCTGCAGATCAATTGTAATCCCAGGAGATCCCCAGCCCCCCACCTGGAGACTGGCAACTCCATGTAACATAGGACCTGCAGAACGTGAGGCCGTCGCGCTGAACTGAGCCGCATGTTAGGTGATAGTCACTTATTTAATTAATTTGTACCTCACCTTTTCCCGCAACAGGGACCCAAAGCGACTTACATAATTCTCCTCCCTCCATTTTCTCCTCACAAACAACCTTGCGGGGTAGGTTAGGCTAAGGGAACCGTAACTGGCCCAAGTTCATCCAGCGAGGATTCATGACACGAGCAGGAATTTGAACCTGGGTCTTCCAGATATTAGCCCGACACTCTTAACAACTGCACCACATTTATCAAGCTTCTCATACGTCACCCACACCTGGCTGGGGATGGGATCGCAAGTCCCTAGATGCCTGCAGTAATACACACACATGCACTGGTCCCTGATCCAAGGAGAATACATAACCCCCATACTATACATGAGGTTTGTGAATAGTAGAGAGTTACTGTCATTTAAAGGTTGATACACATATGCGCACTCCAAGAGTTATGACAGTCATGGTCTGGTTTGTCTTATTTAATTGCAATTTGTTTGGTCCTGAATTAATCGAGCTTAATTTTCTGTTTGAGTAACCATGTTATATACATCTTTACAGAAAGAACTACTAAGCCTGCGTTCCTTGGATGTGACAGACCTCATATTACCCAGTTCTTTTGTCACACAGGATATCTGGAATGTGAGTAATCAGTTTTTTAAAATGTAGTTAAATTGTTTGTTTTTGATATATAAATTATTGAAGAATTCTATTTTTATTCTTTTTCAGGCCTTATAATCAACCTGCCTTGGCAGAAACACGTTATAGTGTGTATGTATATACAAAAAATCTGACCACTGAGGAAACCCTTGGAGCCCAAAATGTGTTTGGTCCTGTTTTAACATGGTTCAAGGTTATCAACTTAGATATATTGAATGATTGGTCCTGTTCTATTGGTTCAAGTTTGTTAACCTAGAAATATCAAAATGTACCAGCTTATATAGATTCAGGGCAGTTCAAATATTCGCCACTTCAAGGGCAGATTGTGCCAATGTTTTTAAAGTATTGTTTTAGTGCACTTTGTAATAAATACATACAATTTGGTTTAATTTAGTTCTAAAAAATAAAAATTTCTCCCCCAACCTTTGGGTACCCAACCAAGGAGAATATATCCCACATTTTGACTGGGGCAGTAGAGAAGGAGGATAACAGAACAGCAAAAGCAAGGGGAGATGTGAGGAAATACAGAGATAAATATTCAGGGTTCTGTTCAGTTGTGGATAAGAGTTGGGTGTTTGGAGGACATCACACCTGCACTGCAAACCCAGAAAGCTGAAATGGGATTGCAAATCAGCTTCTCACTACACTGCCAGGGATCAGTTCAGAAAGATGGTGCTGCCCTTTTGAAACCGTTTTTCTGTTTCTTTACACGCACACATCAACAGCTGTAGAAAAAAGTCCAGTAGCACCTGAGCCAGTTTGGTGTAGGGGTTAAGAGTGCAGATTCTAATCTGGGAGAACCGGGTTTGATTCCCCACTCCTCCATATGCAGCTGCTGGTGTGGCCTTGGGTCAGTTACAAGTTCTTTCAGAGCCGTTCTCTTAGGAGCAGTACTCAAAAGAGCTCTCTCAGCCCCACCTACCTCACAGGGTCTCTGTTGTGGGGAGGGGAAGGGAAAGGAGTTTGTAAGCCGCTCTGAGACTCCTTCGGGTAGTGAAGGGCGGGGTATAAATCCAATTTCTTCTTCTTCTTCTTCTTCTTCTTCTTCTTCTTCTTCTTCTTCTTCTTCAAGACTAACAACATTTGTACTAGGGTATGAGCTTTCCTGGGTCACTTGTCACATCTTCAGCTACCCTATCTTCTTCAATAGCAGGAGAACGTCTCAGAAAGGCATTAAAATGGCACATAGGACTTTGGCCAGAGCCAAAGATTTAATGGAACTGGCCCTGCAGCTGTTTGCAGCATCTTCCCCTTGACCCCCAAAATGGGCAGGGAGTGTACAGGCCACAGTCATGTGCTGTGTTGGGAAAAGCCAAATATACACACCCAAAAAGTGCTTCTTGACAGTTTCCTTGGACATGTTCAGAGGTGCGCTCTCGCTCAAAGTAAGTCCTGAGGAAGCCTTTGGTGTTGTTAATGATAGCAATACTTTATCCGTAGCCCTCCGGACACTAATATACATTGGAGGAAACTGCATCCACCCAGCCCCTCCAAAGTGGGGGCAAGCCACAGCTTAACAACATTGCAATGAGACCGAGGCTCTCCTCCACTGATAACCCAATCCCCTTCCGCCCTGTTTTTCAGGAAACAGCTTGTAAAATCAAGCATCTGCGCTGCACCCAGCTTTAATAACCTTTTTATTATGAAAAAAATGTATATATATATATATATATATTTAAACTTTTGATTAAAGGGTATGGTTGGGATTTAATTTGCCCTCTGCATCTTTCTGGTGCCAGAGAATTAGGAAAAGTGTGAGGACGGGGCTACAAAAAAGCACACGGGTTGCGGCAACGAAGAGCTGTGTCCTAGCAAGAAGGGAACATTATTGCTGTGATTGTGTAACGGGTGTGCATTTTTCTTTATTAAATTAGAAACAATTAAGATGGGGCGGGGGGATTACTTCTTGCTCTGTCTTGTGGAGAAGATTTCCTTGTCCCTAGAGCTAGGGCAAAGCTGGTAATTATGGAGGGATTGTGTAATTATTGTGAAAATGTGGGCAATTAGGCAAGTGCGGGCGTTTTTGGAGCTCCTGGCAACTGGGCCCTGATTAAATGGTCTGGCAAGGGCTCGCGGCCCATTGTGCAGGCGGCTGGACTAGACGACCTAGGCCCCTTCCAACTCTATGATTCTACGCTCTATTTCCCCCCACTTTGCGAAGAATTCGGACTCTTCCAACCAAAGTTTTATTTATTTATTATTGTATTCCTACCCCGCCCTCCCCGCGAATGGGCTCAGGGCGGCTTACACAGGGCACCAAGTGCCTACATATAAGCAATAAAAACAGTAAAAGCAAACAGACAAGATTACAAAATAAAGTGCTCACAGATTTCAGTCACGATAGCGTCTCTCTCTATAAAACACGATGGTGTATCAAATCTTAAAACCAGCGATATTTCTTCACCAAGGAGGATGTGTCCCGTAGATGTTACTTGTCCCCATCCAGCAGATGTTCGTGGGGCCGTCCTCTTATCCCGTTGGTCCCGATGACAATGGTGGTGGTGGTGGCCAGTGTTCCCTCTAAGCTGAGTTAGTGTGAGCCAGCTCACAGTTTTTTAGCCTCCGGCTTGCCCATTTTTATCTTAGCTCAGGAAGGGATGGTTCCAGAGGAAACTAATTTATGCAGTAGCCAAATCGCTCGCTCACAACTTTAATGCCAGTAGCTCACAAAGTAGATTTTTTGCTCACAAGATTCCACAGCTTAGAGGGAACATTGGTGGTGGTGGCTCCTACTCAAAGGCCTGGCGGAAGAGCTCCGTCTTACAGGCCCTGCGGAACTGCGAAAGGTCCCGCAGGGCCCTAACCTCCTCCGGGAGCTCATTCCACCAGGCAGGAGCTGCCACTGAAATGGACCTGGCTCTAATTGCAGCAAGCCTGGCCTCCCTAGGGCCAGGGGTCACCAGACGGTGTTGTGACCCCAACCTAAGTGCTCTTCGGAGCATATGTAGGGAAAGGTGGCCCCTAAGGTATGCCGGACCCTGGCCATATAGGTCTTTAAAGGTAAGCACCAGCACTTTGAAACGAATCCAGTACACTATTGGCAGCCAGTGCAGCGCTTTCAGCACAGGCTGGATGTGCTCCCGTCTCAGGAGGCCCATCAACAGCCTGGCCACCACGTTCTGCACTAGCTGCAGCCTCCGGATTTGCGACAAAGGCAGCCCCATGTAGAGAGTGTTACAGTAGTCTAGCCTCGAGGTGACCATCACATGGACCACTGTAGCCAGGTCATCACGGTTGAGGAAAGGAACCAACTGCCTAATCAGCCACAGATGGTAAAAGGCCGACTTAGCAGTGGCTGCCACCTGGGCCTCCATAGTTAAGGAGGGATCCAGGAGCACTCCCAAGCTCCTAACCTCCAACGCTGGCACCAAAGGTGCCCCATTGAAGGTTGGGAGGGGGAGCCCCATCCCTGAACCGACCCAACCTATGCACAGGACCTCCGTCTTTGCTGGGTTTCGTTTCAGCCGGCTCAGCCTGAGCCACCCAGCCACCGCCTGCAATGCCCGGTGCAGATCTTCTGGGTCGGAGTCTGACTGGCCGCCCAACATCAGATAGAGCTGGGTGTCATCAGCATATTGATGGCACCCAAGCCCATACCTCCAGGCAATCTGGGCGAGGGGGCGCATATAGATGTTAAACAACATCGGGGAGAGCACAGCCCCCTGAGGCACACCACATTCGAGTGAGTGCCTCCGGGACTGCTGTTCCCCGATCACCACCCTCTGTCCCCAACCTTGGAGAAAAGAGGCAAGCCATTGAAAGGCGAGCCCCTGAATCCCCGACAGGTCAGCAACTGGTGGTCAACCGTGTCGAACGCAGCCAACAGATCTAACAACAACAGTGCCGCCACACTGCCTCGGTCCAGATGCCAACAGAGGTTGTCAGTAAGGGTGAGCAGCACTGTCTCCATCCCATGTCCTGGGCGGAAGCCAGACTGGAATTGGTCAAGGACGGAAGCATCATCCAGAAAGCCCTGTAACTGCATCATCACCGCCCTCTCGATCAGCTTACCCAGATAGGGCAAGTTGGACACCAGCCGATAGTTGGCCAATTCAGTTGGTTTTTTCAGGAGAGGGCGGACCATCACTTCCTTGAGTGCCTCGGGGAACTGCCCCTCCAAGAGGGATCTGTTGACAATCTCCCTCAAGGCACCTAAGAACCCCTCGTGGCCCGCTTTAATGAGCCAGGAAGGGCACGGGTCAAGGTTGCATGTGGTTGGGCACACTGATTCGAGCAATCTGTCGAATTCCTCCAAGCTGAGTCGGTCAAAACACTCTAAACACTCGAAGAGGCGCAAGGGGCCTCGAGTTCCATAAGAACATAAGAACATAAGAGAAGCCAATGTTAGATCAGGCCAATGGCCCATCCAGTCCAACACTCTGTCACACAGCGGCCAAAATATACCAGGTGCCATCAGGAGGTCCAGCAGTGGGGCCAGGGCACCAGAAGCCCTCCCACTGCTGCCCCCTCCAGCACCAAGAATAGAGTGCATCACCTGCCCCAGACTGAGAGTTCCCATCTATACCCTGTGGCTAATAGCCACTGGTGGACTTCTGCTCCATATGTTTATCTAATTTCCTCTTGAAACTGTCCATGCTTGCAGCTGCCACGACCTCCTGTGGCAGTGAATTCCATATGTTAATCACTCTTTGGGTGAAGAAGTATTTCCTTTTATCTGTTCTAACCCGACTGCTCAGCAATTTCATAGAGTGCCCACGAGTTCTTGTATTGTGAGAAAGGGAGAAAAGTACTTCTTTCTCAACCTGCTCAATCCCATTCATAATCTTATAAACCTCGATCATGTCACCTCTCAGCCGTCGTTTCTCCAAGCTAAAGAGCCCCAAGCATTCCCTAACTGTTTTGGGTCTCAAGGCTTTCCAGGTAACAGGAGCTAGGAGATGATGACCTCCCCAGGTGGTTTAAGGGTTGAAAGTTGTAACCAGTTCAACTGGAAGAGTTGCATAGCAAGGCCAGAGCTATGAAAGGTCAACTAGATATTTTTCTTACACCGGTCATAAGGACATCAGAAAAGCCGTGCTGGATCAGACCAGTCAGGGGCCATCTAGTCCAGCCTCCTGTCTCATACAGGGGCCAACCGGTTCCTCTGGAGGGCCAACAACAGGGCAGAGAGGCCAAGGCCTTCATAAGAACATCAGAAGAGCGCTGCTGGATCAGACCAGTGGTCCATCTAGTCCAGCATCCTGTCTCCCACAGTGGCCAACCAGTTCCTCTGGAGGGCCAACAACAGGACAGGGAGGCCGAGGCCTTCATAAGAACATCAGAAGAGCGCTGCTGGATCAGACCAGTGGTCCATCTAGTCCAGCATCCTGTCTCACACAGTGGCCAACCAGTTCCTCTGGAGGTCCAACAACAGGACAGGGAGGCCGAGGCCTTCATAAGAACATCAGAAGAGCCCTGCTGGATCAGACCAATGGTCCATCCAGTCCAGCATGCTGTCTCACACAGTGGCCAACCAGTTCCTCTGGAGGTCCAACAACAGGACAGGGAGGCTGAGGCCTTCATAAGAACATCAGAAGAGCCCTGCTGGATCAGACCAGTGGTCCCTCTAGTCCAGCATCCTGTCTCACACAGTGGCCAACCAGTTCCTCTGGAAGGTCAGCAGCAGGGCATAGAGGTTGAGGCCTTCCCCTGAGAAGAACATCAGAAGAGCCCTGCTGGATCAGTCCATCTAGTCCAGCATCCTGTCTCACACAGTGACCAACTGATTCCTCTGGTGGGCCAACAACAGGGCATAGAGGCTGAGGCCTTCCCCTGAGAAGAATATAAGAAGAGCCTTGCTGGATTCAGACTGGATTCATCTAGTCCAGCATTCTATTTCACACAGTGGCCAATCGGTTCCTCTGGTGTCCCAACAACAGGGTGTAGAGGCTGAGGCCTTCCCCTGATGTTGCCTCCTGGTGCTGGGATTCAGAGCACTGCTGCCTCTGAACGTGGAGGTTCCATTTAGTCACGACGGCTAGTAGCCATTTCCTGTAGTCTGGAGATTGGTTGTGGTTCCGTGAAAGCTCCAGCCCCCACCTTGAGGTTGGTAACACTGGCCAGAGAACATAACCATTGCAAGATCAGAAACATTCCAGATTTATTGTTAGCACAAGAAGGTAACTTCAAAGGCAGGATGCTGGGGTCAGCCAGCCCTGGAGAGCAGAAGGGGCCGAAGCTACGTGCACAGAATGTGTTCGCCTGGCACGGGCTGCAAGCATTAATTAAGGAGCAATTAACTTTTCTTGTTAATGCCAAATAGAAACACGGGCCTGCCAGTCCCCTGCCCCCCCCCAAACGAATATCTCCAGAAGGACTATTGTACAAAGGACTCCACCAGTTTGAGGGGGGTAGACAGAGGTCCCCAGTGTTTTTGAACCTGTGGGCACCTTTGGAATTTTGACACGGCATAATGGGCGTGGCTACAAGATGGCTTGCCAAAGGAGGCGGAGCACCAGGAAAGGCGTCAGCGGACACCACGACACTCACGGGCACCATTCTTAGAGACCCTTGGATTTAGAGGCTGGAAGACTGCAGAAGATATAGTTCACCCAAACAACTGAGGAACCAGGAATGCCACCAACCAATGGTACCTTCTTCAAGCTAGAAAGTGCGGCATTCTGCAACTGTAGAAAAGGAGGAAACCAGCCCAGAGACCCAAAAATCTTTGTTGTAAAAAGGGCCTTTGAACTCTGTGGAAGTAGTGGAAACCCTCTCCGATCCTTCTGATTGGAGCCATTGTCTCTTGGAGGGGGGTGGAAAGTGGCAAGGCGGGTAGGGGTCTTGACCCACGTCACAAAGACTTTTGTGTCGCCTTCTCAATGGGATCCGTTTGCGCAGTCTTCTGGGAGCCATCACGTTATGAGTAACCCAACAATGAAAATTCCAGCCATGTAAAACCACTTGATCATCAGCTCTTTGCTGACGTGGCTTGGGGTGGGATTCCCTGGTGCTTCTCGGTCCATTCTCTTTCGTTTCAAGATGCCCTGGGATTCCGTGTGTGAATTTATGCTTATGTGCGAAGATCAGCCCAGGAATAACTGGAAGTGGGATAACTATAGGCCCATAGCCACGGGGAAAGGCATTGGGGGGCAATGCCCCCCCACAGATGAGCGCCGCCCCCGTAGACAAAAAAAAATCATTAAAAGAAATGTAAGATGTGCATGGGGTTTCCAAAATGAACTTGGCCGCAGTCAGGGATGCTTCCATCTCATTCTCTTGTCTTCTGGGCCAAAAAATAAATTGTTTTTTAAAAAATGCAAATAAAATAAAATAAAATTGCCCCTGCCTCCCTGGATTTCCCCATGTCCCTCCAATCAAAATTTTCTGGATGTGTCCCTGGATAACTATCAGATTTCTGTGCAGACGGCTGCTCCAGCCTCACTTCAAACATCAGGCTTTGGTGTGAAATTAATCAGCAGCAAGCTGTGCCACTTGCCGATTTAAATGGCTAGGGTTAACATGAGAGGGGGGGAAATTGTCGTGCTGGATCTGACCAAAGGACTATATAGTTCTGAACTTTGTCTACGTAGGTGGTAACTCATATGACTCTTTACAGGCACAGTGTAATGTTTTGTTTATTTCCAGGGCCTGGGAGTCAGGTACACTGCGTCTGAACACAGAGATTCCACTTAGCTATCATAGCTAATGGCCTATTGAATGTTCACTTGTTGCATTAAAAAAAAAATAGAGGCAGTAGCCGTGATCATATCTTACGGCAATTAATTCCATAAATTAATCATGCGTTGTGTGAAGAATGCATGGTGATGCCCATCCGGCAGTTCTCATACTCTAGTTTTGTCTCGCTTGGAATCTGGTGTAACCCCTGACATTCCATGAAAATGTCCACACCATATTGCTAGCGCAGGGTCTTCAGAAACCCACCCCGCCACCCTCTTCCTGTCGCAAAGCAACCCTGTCATGTCTCTTCTCACTCGCATCAAATGGCAGAGAAGAAAGTTAGCTCACCTGCAAGCTATTCTGTTGGCACTCGCTTCTGGTGGAAATGGGGGTCTCCATGGCAACATGCGCTTGAGCCTCTCCGCTCGTTTTTCTCGACTTGGTTTTGCTTCTGCCCGCAGAGGAGCATCTGAAACTGCTTGGCACATCTAACACAAATACTACTTTTGGGGGTTTTTTTGCAATAAACACACCTGCAGGCGAGTCTCTATTCCTACACTGAGACCAACAGAACTGGATCGAAAGCAATTTTTTGTTGTTGTGTGTGTTTCTCTTTCGCCCAGTTCTGAGTGCCATCGGGTAGCTGAAGGAGTATTTGCCAGGTCTCTGGTAATAGGGGAGGCTGCAACTAGCCGGACGGCATCTACCACTGCAGAGGCCTTATTGGAAATTTGCTCTCTGCCACCACCTGATGTTTTCCTGCTTCTGTTCTCCCCTGCTGCTTCTTATACCAGGAACAGCCTACGGTTACCAGCATCCAGGTGGGGCCTGGGGATCTCCTGGTGTTACAGCTCATCTCCAGACAATACAGATGAGCTCCCTGCAGAAAATGGTTGCTTTGGAAGGGGGGGGCCATATGGGATTATACTGGGGTTGCCAACCCCCAGGTGGTGGCTGGAGATCTCTTGCTATTGCAACTGATCTCCAGGGAACACAGATCAGGTCTCCAAGAGAAAACAGAAGAAGAGGAAGAAGAAGAGGAAGAAGAATCTCCTTTCCTTCCTCTCCCCACAACAGACACCCTGTGAGGCAGGTGGGGCTGAGAGAACCACTCTTGAGAGAAGCACTCCGAGAGAACTTTGACTGACCCAAGGTCACCCAGCAGCTGCATGGGGAGGAGTGGGGAATCAAACCCGGTTCTCCAGATTAGAGTTGGCTGCTCCTTTCCTTCCGCTCCCCACAACAGACACCCTGTGAGGTAGGTGGGGCTGAGAGAGCTCTGAGAGAACCGCTCTTGAGAGAACAGCTCAGAGAGAACTTGAGACTGACCCACGGTCACCCAGCAGCTGCATGGGGAGGAGTGGGGAATCAAACCCAGTTCTCCAGATTACAGTCTGCCGCTCTTAACCAGTACACCAGACTGGTGGACCCTTCGGCATTATATGCCATTCAAGTCCCTCCCCTCCCCAAACCCCGCCCTCCTCAGCCTCCACCCCCCAAATCTCCAGGTATTTCCCAACCCAGAGCTGGGAACTCTATTATACCCCGATGAGGTCCCGGCAACCTCCCCAAACCTCACCGTCCCCAGGCTCCATCTCCAAAGCCTCCAGGTATTTCCCAACCCAGAGCTGGCAACCTTAGAACAGCCCCTGACCCTTACACACCTATGGAATGCCACCTCTTACTTTCTTCAGACCCCCCTCATGCCAATTCACCTTTTCTCGTAAACCTGTGGCACAAGCCCCTCAGTCTCCCACCCCCACCACGGGCTTCCCCCCGCAAAGTGCTGAGTTCTGCGTACCGATCTGGAAAAAAGAAGAATCCCATGTTGACACTCAAGGCAGACGCATGAATCACTTGTGTTTTGTGCTAACAAAACCAGGCTAAGCAAATTAAACAAAACAAAGTTCAGGCTCACCCATCTCCGCAGTCATTCCACGGTGGCAAGTCTCCAGACTGGCTGTACTCGTCAAAGTCAGGAGAGTGTGGTATGGTGGCCTACGGCAGGGGCCCCCAACGTGGTGCCCATGGGCACCGTGACCAAGGCTCCCTCTCAGCCGTGGAGTCTTGCCAGCAAAAATTCTACTTGGCGAGCTCCTGGCATTAAAGCTGCGGGCAAGCGATTTGGCTGCTGCATAAATTAGTTTGCTTGGGAACCTTCCTTCCTGAGCGAAGACACAAATGCGTGAGCTGGAGGCTAAAAAACTGAGCTAGCTCACACTAACTTGGTTTAGAGGGAACACTGTGACACCTGCCAGCACTTTTCCTGGTGCCTGCCAACCACTTTTACAGAACAGGTAGGGCCAGGTGAGGCTTTTGCCAGCAAGGTTTCTGACTGGCTTTTGGAGATTTTTTAAAAAAATGTTCCTTTAGCAGCCGCCATCCCAGCACCAGGATCTTCGCTGTGTGACTGAAGCGAAGAAGAAGAAGAAGAAGAAGAAGAAGAAGAAGAAGAAGAGGAGGAGGAGGAGGAGGAGGAGGAGGAGGAGGAGATTGGATTTATACCCCGCCCTTCACTACCCAAAGGAGTCTCAGAGCGGCTTACAATCTCCTTTCCCTTCCCCTCCAAAATCAGTATGAACTCTCAAACATCGGGTTGCCAACTCGGGGTTGGGAAAGTCCTGGAGACTTGGGGGTGGAGGCTGGGGTATAAAACGGCACAGAGTCCACCTTCCAAAGCAGCCGTTTTCTCCAGGAGTACTTAAATCTGTCGCTCGGAGGCCAGTTGTAATTCCAGGAAATCTCCAGCCCCTACCTCTTGTTCTGTTTTTAAACGTTATTTTTATTGCTTTTTAAGAAGTTGCAGGGAAGAAAAACGAAACAAAAGCTCCAACAGCGAGCTACACCAGGCATGAAAAATACAACATTCTAGATTCAAACAAAGCAACATATTGCAGCGAACCTTGACCATATATCGTAAGAACCATGAGAACCGGTCTAAGGGAAAGTACCACAGGTAGACCTCAATTAGCAATGGAGTGGACAGGAATACAGAAAAAGGTTTTACATGAAAACGAAGGTTAAATGGCTAGTTCCAGAAACAGCTTCTCCTTCCAACTTATCTATGACCCCAGTCAAACGCTGAATTTGCCGCGGGAGAGCCACGATTGAATGGCAGAGTTTCTGGGTGTGATCACACCTGGGAGGCGTAGCACTCCCGTGGCCAACCCGCAGCTTCCTGCTGAAGATGCGGAGTAAAAAACTACCTCCTCGAAGGTACTAGCAAATCGTTTGCCACGGGCTGCCTCTGGACTCCTTCAGTGTGATCACGCCGGTGCGCAGCTTTTCCCTCCAGCCCCTCATCGATGCGCAGGCGCAGAGGGAAGGAACTGTGGCATGCCACCAACGTGTGGGATCACGTTCTGGCGGCTCTGATTGCAGCGCCGCAAATAGCCCCGCCTCCCCACCGCGTTATCCGGCCTGTATGACCGGGGCCTATGTCAGCCTTTTCCAGAAAAGGGAACCACTTATCCATGGAATTAAAAGGCTCAGCCCCTGTACCATTTTCTACAAAAAAAATAGTTGGCATTTCTCTAGCATAAAGTCATCCCATACCTTGGCTAGCCATTGATTGACGGTAGGAGGCCGAATGTCCTTCCATTTTCAAGCAATTACTGCTTTAGCCACTACCAACAGTACCTGTATCAGTTTTCTTCTGATGGAGGGTGGTTTGTTTAACAGAATAACCGCTGAATCAAGAGGTATGGTATAACCTGTTAAGGTTTGGATACACTGTATGATTTCAGTCCAGAAAGATCTGACGTGCTTACAGTCCCACCAATTATGAAGGAAGGTAGCTTTTTGAACCCCTACCTGGAGGACGGCAACTTTATGCCAAACATCTGAAACTATTTTTATTTATTCCTGTTTATTTACATTCTGTATAGTCCACTTTTCTCGCCAGGATTCAAGGCGGACTACACAGCATAACGCATGCACAATCAAGCAGGATAGGACATCCAATAAAACGAAGCGACACGGTTTGGATTGCAGGGATCTGAGAACAGAGCTGAAACAGAGATCACCGCCTTCTCTCGACACCCTAAACTGCTCCCTGTAAAACTTGTACAAGCGTAACTTTCGGATCCTTCTGAATTGGAGGAGGGGTGGGTTTTGAGCAAAGGTCAAATGAGACGGGCCTCGAGCCCAAGGAGCATTTTACAGTACCTCGTGCTGAGTTCACAAAACTTCTCGGTGCTCTTCAGGGTGAGGATAAGTGAGAGGTCGATGTCTTGAATTACTGCTATATAAAGGCGGTAACTATATAGCCCAGAGAGGAAGATGTTCCTAGTAGAAGACGGGCCTGCACATTCGATAGCAGGATATAGAAAACTGTGCACAAAAAAAAAAAGGGGTTGTAGGTAAATGAGGAATTAATGCCATAGGGCAGCATTTCAAAGAGTGTTGGCACGGAGCATTTAGTGCCTGAAGGGGAAAGATTCCACCCCGCCCCAACCATGATAATTAACTCTACTAGCGATTTATATAATTTCTGGATTTCACTGAGGCTTGTGCAAGAGAGCTTCCCAATGGATTGCGACACAGAGGTCAGATCCAGGGCCTCCTAACTGAACTTCAAGCAGCCCAAGGCAACGATTTCTCTTGCCTTGAGAATAAGTATTAATTATGTACACATCACGGTACTTTAAAATGGGAACATCAACAGAAGAGTTTCTTCTCCACCCCAGGAAACTTGAAGTCTACATTTTGACAGGCTACGGGGAAGAGGAGGGGAACTGGCGTAACATAATGTCCTAAAAGCAGGGGTCCTCAACATGGTGCCCATGGGCATCATTGGTGCCCACTAACACCTTTCCTGGAGTGTTTTTCTAGAAGGCGGATAGGGCCATGTGGACTGTGTGCCAAACACCTGCCAGCTCTGGGTTGGGAAATACTTGGAAATTTTGGGGTGGAGCTTGAGGATTAGGGTTGCCAGCCTCCAGGTGGGGCCTGGAGATCTCCCACTTTTATTTATTTATTCCCTGCCCTCCCCACGAACAGGCTCAAAGCAGCTCTATGATGCCCAGCTGACAAGAAATCAGCTTCCCTGGAGAAAATGGCTGCTTTGAAGGGTGGACTCTATGGCACTGTACCATGCTGAGGCCCCTCCCCTCCCCTCCCCAAACCCCGCCCTCTCCTGGATCTACCCCCAAAGTCTCCAGGTATTTTCCAACCCAGACCTGGCAACCCTACTGGAAGGTGAGATTTGGAGAGGGGAGGGTACAATGCCATAGAGTCCACCCTCCAGCAGGGTATAATTGCATAGAGTCCACCCTCCAGAGTAGCCATTTTCTCCAGAGGGACAGATCTTGGTCACCTGGAAATCAACTGTAATAGCAGATCTCCCGACTGCAGTCCTACCAATAGTGCTTCCAATTGGCTGTGCAGATTAAAAGGCATCCTGTAAAACAGAGCTTGTGCCTTAAATGTTGAAGAATTACTCTGAGAGTGACATATAACCTCGCTCTGTGACACTTTGTGGTTGGCCCCGCCTCCTGTGGCAGCCATTTTGTAGTTGCACCCGCCCCCCTGTGCCAGAATTCCAAATGTGCCCACGCGTTCAAAAAGGTTGGGGACCCCCTGGTTAAAAGAATGAGATGCAATCCAGCTTCTGAACTCCATCTGTAGTTTGGGAGGTTAATAATATCACGGTCTCCCTGTTGAAAGGATTGTGTTGATAAATATACACACAAAGACACTTTGAACACTGAAAGTGCCATAAAAATACTAAGTGTTCTTGAGTTGTTAAGAACAATGTGGGAGGAACGTGTACCAAGGCAAGCCAGCCATACTTAGCTGTGTGCATTACTTTTATGGAAACGTTTTGAACATAAGAACGGAATAGAAGCCATGTTGGATCAGGCCATGGCCCATCCAATCTAACACTCTGTATCACGCAGTGGCCAAAACTCAGGTGCCAGCAGGAAGTCCACCTACCTGCAGGGCCACTTTTCCAAGGTGCTTAGAATGGTTTCTTTTATTACTCTGGACAGAATGAAGCCACTATGGCAGGGCTGGTTCTTCCAAGACCACATGGGAGAAAGAAGCCCATATTGTGGATCCTTCCCACAGCATCGAGAAACGTGGGCTAACGGTGCTGTAAGCAGGAGGTACACCTGAGCTTCTCAAACTAACTCTGTTGGCGTGGGATGTGCCGGGACAGCAAAGTAACTGCTCTAACTGACCAGACCTTGGTGCGCGGCTGCCCACTGCGGCAGCCATTTTGGTGTTCCAGCCAGCAAATCAAAATGGCTTCCTTCCCGCCACATCATCTCATAGTAAATTTACAATCCGTTGTCCTGTGAAAGAACCCTAGAGCCTGCCTTCTGAAACAATCCCATCTCCCATCCCCTGTCATGGGAAGGAGGACATTGGTGGGTAACTAGTTAGCTCGAAGCTGACAATTCACCTCAGCCATGCTCTGAGTAACAAGCCTGAGGTAAAAAAAAACCCCATGAATCTTTCACCTCCAAAAAAAACCCCTCCATTCCTTGTCTTGTCAACTTGGGATCATGAGACTGGCCTCCTCTGCAAGATTGTTGTGAGGACAGGGATAACAGTGAAGTGGCTTTGGTAAAGGTGTAATATTATAGTGAGAGATCCCGCCTCCTCACAACAACTGAAAGCTCTTGCCCCCTTCCCGGTCTTTTACTACAGAACTAGAACGTGGTAGTTAATCTGGTTTAATTAAACCAGAGGGGAAGAGCATGGACATGTTCCTGCGCCAAAGCTGAGGTAAAAACCCCTCATCCTGCCCTGAGGTAAAAGGGCGGGAGGAAAAAGAGACGCCCATTTTGGGGGGGGGACCCCACAAGGCTTTCTGACTCCGCCCCACCCGACCCTTCATTGGCACCCAACCGCGGCCACGCTTCGTCTGATTGGCTTCCAGCCCACTTTTTTGTGACGTCACAGAATACAAAAAATTCCATTCCTTCACCCACTCGTAAAAGTTTCCTTTACTCTCGAACTCTTCGTTGCATCAGCTCCAGCCGATTTCTTCCCCCTCCTTCTCCCGCCCTTAATTCTCAACCAATCCGCTCTCGAGGAGATGCTTCTAGTCCAGCCCACATCCGTGGGCACGCCCCCCAAAGTCCTTTTGTGCGCAAAAGAGGAGTTCCGCCGCAGGTGGCCGGTAGATCCCGCGTGGCGGCGCGGCGAGCAGTAGGGTGCGGCCCGCAGAGAGGACTAGCGGTGGCCACGTGGACCCGGAGGGCTCTCAAACGCGGCTGGAGAGACGTAGGGAGAGCCGGCGAGTGCCCACGCGGGGAAGGAGAAACAGCACCCCGTCGACCGCTGGATCTCCGAAATAGAGGGCAGAAATCGGCTAATCTTGCAGGACCGGATCCCCTGCAGCGGGATCGTACGCTCGGCTTGTTGCCTTTTTTTGTTGTTGTTGTTGCTGTCCACGTGGCGTTTGCTGCTGGGAAGAGATCAAGAGCATCTGGCACGTTTCGGGGGACCTACGGTTTAAAAAAAAAATTCGGCTTGCTCCTCACTCAACCTGCCGCGGTTTATTTCTGTGCCTCCCTTTAAACAAAATTATAAGATCCGCAAGATATCAAAAGCGGATCAAGTCTGGACTTCCTGCCGGCCGCTCGGCCCGAAGAAAAGAATCGCCACTCGGTCTGCTTCGCCCTCTCTCTACTCCAGAGTAAAGAATATCCACTTCTCTCTGCTCCAGATTAAAGAATCGCCGCTCGTTCCGCTCTGACCTATTACAGACTAGAGAATCGCCACTCAGGGGGGTCGTTCTCTCTACTCCAGACTAGAGAATCGCCACTCCGGGTCGCTTCTCTCTACTCCAGACTAAAGAATCGCCACTCGGGTAGCTTCTCTCTACTACCAACTAAAGAATCGCCGCTGGGGCTGCTTCTTTCTACTTCAGACTAAAGAATCGCCGCTGGGGTTGCTTCTTTCTACTCCAGACTAAAGAATCGCCACCTGCCCGGCTCCCCTCCCTACGCCCGATCAGAGAACCGGCCACAACCCTCTGGCCATGGCGGCAGAGAAAGGCGCCTCCAACGGGGACATCGGGCCCGCTCATGACTCCGAAGGGGAAGAGCCCCGCGGGCCCAGCCTGGGCGCCTCCCGGCTGCGCAGCTGCCTGCGGGCCAACCTGCTGGTGCTGCTGACCGTGGCGGGGGTGATCGCCGGCGTGGCGGTAGGCCTGGGCGTCCGGCAGATGCCCGGCGAGCTGAGCCCGACCGAGGTCCTCTACTTCTCCTTCCCCGGCGAGCTGCTCTTGCGCCTGCTGAAGATGATTATCCTGCCCCTGGTGGTGTGCAGCCTGGTGGCTGGGGCGGCCAGCCTGGACCCGGCGGCCCTGGGGCGCCTCGGCGGCTGGGCCATGCTCTACTTCCTGCTGACCACCCTGCTGGCCTCCTCCATCGGTGTCACCTTGGCCTTCATCGTCCAGCCCGGGCAAGGCGCCGCACCCCCCAAGCTGGTGGGGCAAGAGGACAACATGCCCCAGTCCAAGGACGTGGCGGATTCCTTCTTGGACCTGATCAGGTGAGGGGCCCCCTAGCAGGATTTCCCATCGCTTGCACATGCCCAGGGACAGTGCTCCCTCTAAGCTGAGTTAGTGTGAGCTCCATTCAGGAAGGAGGGCTCCAGAGCAAACTAATATATGCTGTAGCCAAATCTCTCACAACTTTATTGCCAGTCGCTCACAAAGTAGAATTTTTGCTCGCAAGACTCCACAGTTCAAAGGGAGCATTGCCCTGGAGGCATGCCTGTTAACCTCTCCAAAGGTGTGTGTGTGGGGGGAAGGTGGGCACAGTGCCCAGTGGGGCATGTGGGGGGGGGAGGATATGGTCTGGTTCACATCTGTGGTCTTATCACTAGCTCTCATATGATTAGAAGAGCCCTGCTGGATCTTGTCTCACACAGCGGCTAGCCGGTTTCTTTGGAGGGACAACAACAGGGCATAGAGGTTGATAAGAACCTAAGAAGAGGCCTGCTGGATCAGACCAGGGAGGGTCCATCTAGTCCAGCATCCTGTCTCAACACAGTGGCCTGACTCTTCATATGTTAAATAAAACATTCTGGGGTGTTAAAGGTGCCACTGGACTCAAACTTTGTTTCAGCGGCTGACCAGTGGTCCACCTAGCCTAGCATCTTGTCTCACACAGGGGCCAGCCAGTTCCTCTGGAGGGTCAACAACAGGGCACAGAAGCCAAGGCCTTCCCCTGATATTTCTTCCTGGCTCTCGGATTCAGAGGATTTGTGCCTCTGAATTGTGGAGTCCCCTCAGTCACCATAACTAGTAGCCACTGATAGACTTATCCTCCGTGAATCAATCTAATCCCCTTTAAAAGCTTTTTACTCTTGTGGCCATCATGACATCACTCTCTGTGTAAAGAAGTATTTCCTTTTGTCTCTCCTGAACCTACTGCCCATCGTCTCAACTAGCCATGATTTGTGTGTGTGTGGATGAACCTTTGCGGGTAAATCTCCATCTGAAGAACTTTCCTGTCTGCTGGTGTAGCATTTCTCAATGGGGACCATTCACAGGGAGGGTCTGAGACTTACCTAAGGGGGTTCCCCTGGTGCCACTCGAAATGTACTCTAGGTAGCCTCTTCCAGGCCTGGCTCACATTAAGCCCTGGTGGGCAACGGAGAAGCCCAGAGAATGATGCACATATTGTCTATGTCGTGTCAACAGCAGGACTCTTACTTTGCAAAAAAAAAAGGGGGGGGAGGGAAATACGGTTGGATGCTGCTGCAACCCTCCGACCTGTGTGAGTCATTCAAACATATGCCGAGTTGTATTGATGGCTACCCACTCTATATCTTGCTCTTAATTTAAAAAAAACTGCCCTCAAAGAAATTCTGTTCAGCCCCAAAACTGCTATGGGCATCTGGATGAATGTTACTGATCTTCTTTTTTAGGAAATCTGGGCTGGGATGGGGTGGCATTTGAGGACAACACTCTGCCGCTCCCCTCCCCCCCGCAATAATTTTTTCTTCGGTCTGTTTATTCCCATCTGCCTCGTTTCCCACCCTTTGCGCGTGCATTTCGGAGAGAATATAACTCTGAGCAAGGAGATCATGTTAAACTGCCGCCGTTCCTTGCTCCTTCCCGGAGAAGTAAACATTTTGTATGTTCCTCCCCCCCCAAATCTTTTCCGAGTACACCCTTCCCCAGAAATGCTGCTAGTTACTTAGTTAATTTTCTTCCTGGCAGGACAGTCTGTCCCTATAAGGGGCAGGCACAGCCCGGGAACCTTCTCTTTCCAAAATGATAAAGTTGCGTGGGGCTGTGTGTGTGAAGGAGAAGAAGTTACAGATGTGAGCGACGGCAGTGTGGGAGAGGGAATCCTGGAGCTCGCTGGGGCAAGGCCAGGGTCCCTTGGTGGAACGAGATCTTGCTGGGATGGGAACACAGCGTCCCTGGGAGACGCAAACTTGCCATGTGGCTGTACCAGCGAGGGAGAGGGAAATGCAAAAGAACCACTCCTTTGTGTGTGTTTCTAGAGGAGGAGCCGTGAAGGTTTAAATACTGGGTGAGTCAGCCCCAAAGGGGCACTGGAGCTCATTGGCTGCCTGGGCAGTGTTCCCTCTAAGCTGAGTGAGTGTGAGCTAGCTCACAGATTTTTTAGCCTCCGGCTCACACGTTTCTGCCTCCGCTCAGGAAGGGAGGGCTCCAGAGCAGACTAGTTTATGCAGCAGGCAAATCGCTCGCTCACAGCTTTAATGCCAGTCGCTCACCAAGCAGAATTTTTTGCTTACAAGGCGCTCTGCAGCTTAGAGGGGAAGCATTGGGTCTGGGGGCCTGTAGGCCACTAGGCAGCCACTGGTACCAGTGTGCAAAAGGCACAGTAGCCGTCCATCCCTGCTCACTTCATCCCAGCCATCCAGAGATGATCTGCCCCTTGGAACGATGTTTCCAGGGCGGGTTGCAGCAAGACAAAAAGAGGAGTCCCACGGGAGTTCTAGAGGTGGCCCAGGCTAGACTCATCTAGCGAGATCTCTGAAGCTAAGCAGGGTCAGCCCCGTTAGTATTTGGATGGGAGACCTTCAAGGAAGACCCAAGGTTGTGACACAGAGGCAGGCAACGGCAAACCACCTCTGAACGCCTGGTGCTTTGAAAACCTTATGGGGGGGGCTGAAAGTCAGCCACGACTCAACAGCATTTTGCACCGGCAGCAGAATTTATTCCAGGGAAAGCGTCCGATGGCGTGAGCTCGTGGCCCCTTTGGCTGGGATAAATTCGACGAGCGCTCTGGAATGCCATCGGGACTCCTCTTTTATGGTCTGTGTTTGAACGTTATTTATCGTCCGCCTTTCCCACTTGGACTTCAAGGGGGGTTACACGGAGGAAGTCAATGCAATCGATGGGATGGGACATTCAATAAAGAGTGCAACAGGATTAGGCTTGTAGGACCGACCAGAAGCCTAGACACAGAACGGAAGCAAAACGTGAATGTTCAGGGCTATTTTGGGGCAGGAATGCGCAGGAACAGAGTTCCGGCTGGCTCCTGAGTTGGCCACACCCAGGAGGAACTCATTAGCATAACAGGCCACACCCAACAGCAGAAACTCATTCGGATTGGCTACATGAGGGGTGTGTGGCCTCACATGCAAAGGAGTTCCTGCAACGAAAAAAGCCCCGAGTTCTGACAACAAACAAGGTAAACAGAATAAGAAGCAAAAGGTGGGTGTGGCTGGATGACCACATTTCTGGTAACATGGGGGTGTGGCCTAATATGCTAATGAGTTCCTGCTGGGCTTTTTCTACAAAAAAAGCCCTGTGAATGTTAATGTGAAATATTAAATCAGGAGTGTCAAACATGCGACCCGGGGGCCGAATTAGGCCCCCGGAGGGCTTCCATCAGGCCCGCAGTGGAACTGACCATCTCCTGCTTCCAGTTTTGCTGCTGCTGCATCATAGCTTGCTTCGCCAGCCTCTCTCAATCGCTCAGCCATTTCATGTTTTAACCTGGGTCCTAGACCAATGTTCCCCCTAAACTGAGTTAGTGTGAGCGAGCTCACAGCTTTTTAGCCTCCGGCTCACGTGTTTTTGTCTTGGCTCAGGAAGGGACGGCTCCAGAGCAAACTAACTGATGCAGTAGCCAAACCGCTTGCTCACGACTCTAATGCCCGTAGCTCACAAAGTAGAATTTCTGCTCACGAGACTCCACAGCTTAGAGGGAGCATTGTCCTAGACTCAGAACTCTGAGCACGAGATTTCTGTGGGGAATGTCAAGGAATCAAAAGTAGGTTTGCAGCTGACAGAGCTAACGTTGGAAGCATGTTCTTATTTTTAGTTAAACAAAAAATCTTTGTGTTTGTGTCCTTTATCAAGTTTATATCTCTGCTAGCCGACATGATATTTTATGACACACACGGCCCGGCCCCGACAGGTTCTCCTTTATGTCAGATCTGGCCCTCGTAACAAATGAGTTGGACACCCTTGCATTAAATGATGCCACGTTACATAGCAGGTTCCTGCTTGCAAGCAAGCTATACAAAGTGGTGTAGACCGGAATCTCTAGTGAAGTCATTCTGTGAACTGTTTTGGACAGGGCAACTCTATTGCCTGCGCAGAAAAAAAACCCCTCTTGGATAATTCAAGTTTTGCATAGTTGGCAGCAAGTCAGGAGAGGGGGAAGGTTAACTAATATCCGACAGCCACTAGTGGGTGTCACAACAGAGAGGCAACAAGGAATTTTTATATGGGAATGGTGGCTGTGAGCAAAGTAATGCCGCGATGTAATCGGCTAGTTTTGTAGGTTTGCGCAACACAAGGAGAGCCGGAGACTTTCACTTGCATCCCGGTTACGATCCCAGCTAGAAAATTAGAGGAATTTAGAACTAGAAGAAATTAGAAGGTCCAGTTTGTCCAAGGAATGACCCCCTAGAATCTTGAGTCTGAGGATAAAATCAGGATTATTTCCTATATAATGGCCTGGTTGCTACTAGAGAAAACGATGAATGCACAGAGAGTCGCTGGCCACAAGATGGATCCAAGTGGTCAGCCGTGCTGGTCTGAAGCAATAGAACAAACTTAGAGTCCACCTTTAAGACCAACAAAGGTTAATTCTGGGTATAAGGTTTCATGTGTTCTTCAGATATATTGAAATCGTAGGTAAGGTTCAAACTTAGACAGGCTGAACAGCAAGCTAACATGAAAAAGAAGAAGAGATTGGATTTATACCCCGCCCTTCACTACCCAAAGGAGTCTCAGAGCGGCTTTTTCAAGAACAGCTCTGCCAGAACTATGGCTTGCCCAAGGTCATCCAGCAGGTGCAAGTGGAGGAGTGGGGGAATCAAACCTGGTTCTTCCAGATTAGAGTCCACGCACTTAACCACTCTGCTTTCTATAAAAAAAAAAGCAGAGACATCACCCTGCCAACAAAAGTCCGCATGGTCAAAGCAATGGTATTCCCTGTAGTAATGTATGGCTGTGAGAGTTGAACTATAAGGAAGGCCGAGCGCCGAAGAATAGATTCTTTTGAACTATGGTGCTGGAGAAGACTCTTGAGAGTTCCTTGGACTGCAAGAAGATCAAATCATTCAATCCTAAAAGAAATCAACCCTGACTGTTCCCTGGAAGGCCAGATCCTGCAGTTGAAGTTCAAATACTTTGGCCACCAAATGAGAAGGGAGCACTCACTGGAGAAGAAGACCCTGATGCTGGGGAAGACGGAAGGTCAAAGAAGAAGGGGACGGCAAAGGATGAGATGGTTAGACAGTGTCATCGATGCAACGAACATGAAATTGAGCAAATTTCAGCGGACAGCGGAAGACAGGAGGGCCTGGCGTAATCTGGTCCATGGGGTCGCGAAGAGTCGGACTCGACTGTGCGACTGAACAACAACAACAACACTTAACCACTACACCAAACTGACTAACCACTACACCCGACATGTACCATAAAGTTAGAGTCCAGTGGCACCTTTAAGACCAACCAAGTTTTATTCAAGGTATGAGTTTTTGTGTGCATGCCCACTTTTTCAAAGACATTGAAATGGTAGGTAAGGGTCAAGCGTACAGACAGGGGGGCTGAACAGCAAGTTGACACGTAGCATAGTCCGGTGGCACCTTTAAGACCAACTAAGTTGGTCTTAACTTTGTCACACAATGAAATGGAATTACAGGTGATACTTGTGTATGATCTGTAATTCCAATTTCTTGTCTGAGGAAGTGGGCGCGCTCACGGAAGCTCACACCTTGAATAAAACTTGGTTGGTCTTCAAGGTGCCATTCGACGCCAGCGTTGTTCTACTGCTTGAGACCAGCACGGCTGTCCAGCCTGCTATAGCATGTAACATGATGAAGACGTGCAAAGAAAAAAAATAAACTAAGGTTATAAGGTAAGGTCAACGGTTCTAAAGCAATAAATACGTAAAAATAGCAGATAAATGTCTTAACGTGTCAATTTGCTGTTCAGCCCCCGTCTATAGATTTGAACCTTACCTACCATTCCAGTGTATTGAAAAACTTTGTCGGTCTTAAAGGTGCCACTGGGCTCTTAACTGTGGCCACAAGACGGGAACTCCCAAACATGTTTCCGAAACATGTTATGAATACACCAAGCTTCTCTGATCTAGGTCCCGTAGAATCTATCCTGGTTGTTTTTGTCGCCTTGGAAAATGGGTGTTTTTCTTGGCATGAGGCATTCAGGTGCTGGCCCGGACCACAGAATTCCAAGAAGGGGAGGGGAAATGGAAGAGGCGTCCCTAGTCTTTTTCCCGTTTCCTCCATCTGAACGGGCACTCCCAATCTTGGATCTAGGGCAAGATCATTTTTCCATAGCTTGGAGCTGTGGGCGCAGTTGGCATTTGATGCCAGCGTGGTGGTCTGGGTGTAGGCTGTTTTTGGTGCCAGCTGGGGAACGATCTTCTCCCCGCCCAACTTGGAGCTCTTTAATTAGTAGCTGGCTGCTTTTGTTAACATTCCAGATCAGAACCGCAGTTGTGTTTTCATGTCTTCCCATTCGGAGATTAGGAACTAATTTGTACGCAGCGTCGTTGGTAATGCACATTGTGACCTGAGAAGTGAGACAACCACTCCTTTCTACAGTTGGAGCTGGCTGTATCCATTGGTCGGGTCTGGATATCTCTCTTTGGAAAAGATTTATTGGCTCCGTTTATTTAGCTTCCATGGCAGAGTAGGGATTTGAACCTGAGTCTTTCTCGTAAGTCAGCTGTGACTTGCCTTTCATAGAATCATAGAACGTTAGAGTTGGAAGGGACCTTGCAGGTCATCTAGTCCAACCCCCTGCACTTTGCTACAACATACCCAAAAGATTGTCGTCCAGCCTCTGCTTGAAAACGTCCAGCAAAGGAGCATCCACCACCTCCCGAGGCAGGCTGTTCCATTGCTCCACCACTCTTACAGTTAGGAAGTTTCTCCTAATATTGAGCCGGTAACGACTCCCTCGTAATTTCCACCCATTAGATCTAGTCTTGCAATCCGGAGCAAGAGAGAATAGATCTGCTCCATCTTCTACATGACAGCCCTTCAAATATTTGAAGACTGCAATTGTGTCCCCTCTAAGCCTTCTCTTTCCCAGGCTAAACATACCCAGCTCTTTTCAGCCTTTCCTCATAAGACCTGGATTCCAACCCTCTCACCATCCTGGTTGCCCTCTTCTGGACACGCTCCTTCCTAAAATGTGGTGCCCATGCACAAGCAAGATGGGTACTTGGAAGGGAGACCACCAGGGAAGACTCTGCAGAAGAAGGCAGTGGCAAAAGACCTCTTCTCACTTGCCTTGAATGCCCTTTGCTGGGGTGGCCATAAGCTGGAGGCTAAGGAGGGTCGGTACTTGGAAGGGAGACCACCAAGGAAGGCTCTGCAGAGGAAGGCAAGGGCAAACCACCTCTGCTTCTCATGTGGCTCAAAAGCTCCTTGCTGGGGTGGCCATAAGTTGGAAGATAAGCAGGACCGGTACTTGGGAGGGAGACCACCAAGGAAGGCTCTGCAGAGGAAGGCGATGGCCAACCACTTCTGCTTCTCCCTTGCCTTGGAAGCCCCTTGCTGGGTTGGCCATAAGTTGGAAGCTAAGCAGGGTTGATACTTGGAAGGGAAACCACCAAGAAAGGCTCTGCAGAGGAAGGCAAGGGCCAACCACCTCTGCTTCTACCTTGCCTTGGAAGGCCCTTGCTGGGGTGGCCATAAGTTGGAAGCTAAGCAGGGTCAGTACTTGGAAGGGAGACCACCAAGGAAGGCTCTGCAGAGGAAGGCAAGGGCCAACCACCTCTGCCTCTCACTCACCTCGTTAAGCCCTTGCTAGGATTGCCGTAAGTCTTGACCGCACTTTACGCACACGCTCTCAGATCCTACTCTGATATTCCAACCACCCCACCACTTATTCTCCGCAAAGCCGGCTCCTTTGCTGGAACACCGACCCCTGTCTCCTAGAAGGAGCCAGAAATTACTGCCCAATAAATCTGGAATTTCAGAGTCCAAAATTCCTTGACCTTAAAATTGAGTTTCTGCGATATGCTTTGCGGAAACCGAAACGGTATTTATGGGGTAAGGGAGATGAGTGAGGATCGCCACACCGTGTCGCTTCCTGTAATTTCGTCTCCAAAAAGGCTTCTCTAACTGGAGCGGCGTCCGTCCTTGTCAAGGTTTTAATGGAATCAGAACCCATTGGGAATGACCCCTTTTTGGCAGCCAAGTTAGAATTCATCTGCCGACTCGCTTCCGTTTCGGTTCTCTGGCTCCCTGAGCTGGAAGACTCTTGACGCACGGACATCTTTTGTTGAAACGGCTGCATCAAGAGCCGACCGGCATGCTTCCCCGCCCCCTATGCATCTCCTTTCTCCATGACCCACACGTCCCTCTGTCTTAATGCTCTAAATCAGGGGTGTCAAACATGTGGCCCGGAGGCCGGATCAGGCCCCTAGAGGGCTTCCATCAGGCCCGCAGTGGAACTGGCCGTCTCCCCCTTCCAGTTCTGCTGCATCTCGTCTTGCTTTGCCAGACTCTCTTAACTGCTCAGCCGTTTCATGTTTTAACCTGGGGCCCTAGACGCCGAACTCCGAGCACGAGATCCCTGTGGGGAACGTCAACAAATCTAAAGTAGGTTTGCAGCTTACAGAGCTGATGTTTGAAGCGTGTTTGTATTTTAAGTCCAACCCCCCTCCCCCCAACTTTGTGTTTGTGTCCTTTATAAAGTTTATATCTCCGCTACCTGTCGTTACGTTTTATGATGCACAGGGCCCGGCCCGACGAGGTCTCATTTATGTCAGAATTTGGCCCTCATAACAAAAGGGTCCGACACCCCCGCTCTAAATGATCTCTGCTCTGATCAGCTGCCTCGGTTCCGGCATGTTTCCTGATTTGGCATGAACAAATCGGTAAAAAAAGTGTGACTCTCTGTGCCCCTTTATCTCTCACATACGACAAGGCGGTTTCGCCGTCTGGCTTCCTGCCCTTCGCTCACGGCGCATCTTTTCCTCTTCCTTCTTCCCCGGCTTTGCACAGGCTTCTGTCCTTTCGCTCCCATTCCTCCGCTCTCTTATCTAGTTGGCTTTGGGCATCAGGAGGTCCACCAGCGGGACCAGAACGCCAGAAGCCCTCCCACTGTTGCCCCTCCCAGGCACCCAGAATACAGAGCATCACTGCCCCAGACAGAAGAACATAAGTGAAGCCATGTTGGATCAGGCCAATGGCCCATCCCGTCCAACACTCTTGTGTCACACGGTGGCCAAAGACCCAGGACTGTCTCCAGTTAAAAGATCTGGCAGGAGGTGATGTGAAAGACCTCTGCCCGATACCGTGGAGAGCCGCTACCGGTCTGAGTAAATGATACTGACCCAGGCTGCAGTCACATGCACCAAATAATTCACTTTCATAGCGCTTTCTAACTTGATTTTACTGTGTGAACTGGCAAAATCCAGCCGGAAAGTGCATTGAAAGTGGATTATTCAGTGCGTGTGACCACAGCCCTTTATTATTTTATTTATTATTTATTATTTTCCATTTATATCCTGCCTTGCCGAAAATCGGCTCAAGGCGGCTAACGACATTCAATCAATAAAACAATGTGTTAAAATACACTAAAATATACCTTCTACCTAGCATAAGAACATAAGAGAAGCCAATGTTGAATCAGGCCAATGGCCCATCTACTCCAACACTCTGTCACACATTGGCCAAAATATACCAGGCGCCATCAGGAGGTCCAGCAGTGGGGCCAGAACACTAGCAGCCCTCCCACTGCTGCCCCCTCCAGCACCAAGAATAGAGTGCATCACCTGCCCCATCCTAAAACTAACAGTGCTAGACAACTGAACAAACTTATGGCGGCCTCAATCTATCTTCCCCTCACCAGCGGCAATCTCCATGTGATATTCATCAGACCATAGCATGTTTCGATGGTAAATTTGATCAGTGGCGGCTCCTAATTGAAGGCCTGGCGGAAGAGCTCAGTCTTGCAGGCCCCACGGAACTGCAAAAGGTCCCGCAGGGCCCTGATGTTCTCCGGGAGCTCATTCCACCAGTATGGAGCCACCACTGAAAAGGCCCTGCCTCTGGTGGCAGCCAACCTGGCCTCTCTCAGGCCAGGAAGAGCCAGGCGACTCTGAGTCCCTGACCTCAGTGCTCTCTGGGGCACAGATGGAGAAAGGCAGTCCCTCAAGTAGGCAGGTCGCTGACCATATAGGGCTTTAAAGGTCAAAACCAGCACCTTGAAACGGATCCGGTAAACTATTGGCAGCCAGTGCAGTGCCTTCAGTACAGGCTGGATGTGGTCTCGTACAGAGAGACCCACCAGCAGCCTGGCTGCCGCATTCTGCACTGGCTGCAGCTTCCGGGTCTGAGCCAGGGGCAGCCCCATGTAGAGCCCTTGATGTGAACGAGGGAGGGCAAGGAAGGGTCGCCTCAGTGCTTAGTTCTCGTGGCCCTTTCGTGCACGCCCAGGGAAATGCCGATCGCCACTTTGGGGTCAGGAGGCAATTTTTCACCAGGCCAGTTTGGCTGGAGATCCTGGAGGGTTTTTTGCCCTCTTCTGGGCCTAGAGCAGTGGTCACTGGGTGTGTGTGTGTGTGGAGGGGAAGGTATTTGTGAATTTCCTGCACTGTACAGGGGGTTGGACTAGATGACCCTGGAGGTCCCTTCCAACTCTATGATTCTATGAATCTGTGTTCTGATTCTGTATAAATCCAGCTTCGTGGGATGCTGCAGTTGTTTCAGGATCATCTGTCACCCGGAGTACTCAAAATTTTCATTAGCCGGTGGAGTAGTCTCTAATTTTCTTTGTGCTTGGCTGTACACATGATCTAAGCCAAGGGTCCCCTATCTTTTTGAGCCTGGGGGCACCTTCAGTATTCTGACACAGGTTGGGGCAGGCCCAACCTTAGAAACCGTGCTGGGTAAGAGCCCCAACTTGCCTGCATCCACTTTCAAATCTTTTTTAGTGGGTACCAAAAAAAGGTGCCCATGGGCACCATATTGGGGACCCCTGCTGGAAGCTGTACTGCTGGTGTCACTTGTACTTTTAACATCCAGGAGAGTTGAGCCCTTGTCTAGGATGGAGACAGACGACCCCCAGCTAGAATGGTTCTCACCCAGAGTCCCCCGGCAGTGTTCTTGGACAGTAGAGAAGGTCCCTTTCAGGTCGACCTCCATTTGAGGGGCTCGGTTAGCAAGTAGATGGAAGGATACTGAGAGAGCAAAGGTGGCAAGCAAACCGGTTCTCTGTCGTGAACTGCCAAAATCTGAAGAACTGCTCCATGTGTGTATGAAATGAGGGTGACTGATTTGCCAGACTGCAGGCCTCTGGGTGCACAGAGCTCCTTGAGAGATGGGCAGACCTGTTTTCTGGCCCTCCTGCTTTGCTTCTGGGAAACATTAGAACTTGGAAATGGTCATCCTCACGCGTTGAGTCACCCACACTCCCGCCTTGCTTGAGGTCAGAAACTCCCATCAAATTGGCGGCTGGGTGTAAGTCATAATTTCCCTTGTCGGTAACAGCTCCTTAAACTGTCTTAGATTTTAAAAAAAAAAGCGTGTTTACAATTAATTGCAATGGTTAGGCAGTAGATGGCCATGTGGTTTCCGGAGGAGAATCCCGTGTCTGCCATTTGAGAAAATCCAGGGATATCGAACACCATAACTGTGCCAGCTTTGAAGGTGTCATGTGGGCCCCTGAACCCCCGCCCCCGTAAGTCTGCTGTATGAATCTTTCCCTTGTCCTCCCCAAGGTACAAGATATGAGGGGGCTGTGGCTCAGTGGTAGAGAGTCTGCTTGGCATGCAGAAGGTCCCAGGTTCAATCCCCGGCATCTCTAGTCAAAAGGACCAGGCAGGAGGTGATGTGAAAGACCTCTACCTGAGACCCTGGAGAGCCATAAAGTGGGGCTGTAGCTCAGTGGCAGAGCGTCCGCTTGGCATGCAGAAGGTCCCAGGTTCGATCCCTGGCATCTCTAGTCAAAAGGACTAGGCAGGAGGTGATGTGAAAGACCTCTGCCTGAGACCCTGGAGAGCCATGAAGTGGGGCTGTGGCTCAGTGGCAGAGCCTCTGCTTGGCAGGCAGAAGGTCCCAGGTTCAATCCCCGGCATCTCCAGTTAAAAGGACCAGGCAGGAGGGGATGGGAAAGACCTCTGCCTGAGACCCTGGAGAGCCGCTGCCGGTCTGAGTAGACAAGACAGACCTTGATGGACTGATAGCCTGATTTAATATAAGGCATGTTCATGCATCTCCGTCCAAAGGTGCTCACAATTGGAGTCCTGACTGAGGGGGGCGTCAGCAGAAGGAAGGGAACAGGATAATAGGGTGGAGCTTGTCCGGCTCTTTGGAGTGAATTCCATAAGAACATAAGAACATAAGAGAAGCCAATGTTGAATCAGGCCAATGGCCCATCTAGTCCAACACTCTGTCACACAGCGGCCAAAATATGCCAGGTGCCATCAGGAGGTCCAGCAGTGGGGCCAGGACACTAGAAGCCCTCCCACTGCTGCCCCCTCCAGCACCAAGAACAGAGTGCATCACCTGCCCCAGACTGAGAGTTCCCATCTAGACCCTGTGGCTAATAGCCACTGATGGACTTCTGCTCCAGATGTTTATCTAATTCCCTCTTGACACTGTCCATGCTTGTAGCTGCCACCACCTCCTGTGGCAGTGAATTCCATATGTTAATCACTCTTTGGGTGAAGAAGGACTTCCTTTTATCTGTTCTAACCCGACTGCTCAGCAATTTCATGGAGTGCCCATGAGTTCTTGTCTTGTGAGAAAGGGAGAAAAGTACTTCTTTCTCAACCTGCTCAATCCCATTCATAATCTTATAAACCTTGATCATGTCACCCCTCAGCCGTCGTTTCTCCATCTTTCAAGACCCTCTAAGTTGCGGAGTCTTGTGAGCAAAACTTCTCCGGCGTTAAAGTTGTGAGCCAGCGATTTGCCTCCCGCATAAATGACTTTGCTCTGGAGCCCCTCCTTCCCGAGCGCAGACAGAAATGTGTGAGCCGGAGGCTGAGAAACTGTGAGCTGGCTCACACCAGCTCAGCTTAGAGGGAACCCTGTTCCAGACCCGTCGGCTCACGGCCCTGACATCCTCCTGACTTTCTTTCCCTACCCCCAGAGAGTCAGGTTTTCCTCTTCTATGATTCATATGACAAATACTGGGGAACAAATCGGCCTTTAAATGTTCCTTCAAAACACCCCTGGCTGACGCAACTATTTGGGTGCTTGCAGACTGACCAAGCGCCGGAAAGGGGTGGGGGGAACCTGCAGTTTCTCTTGCCGTAAGGGGAGTTCCTGGAATGCGGCAGAAAAGGGGAACCGACGGCTCTGCTTCTTGAGCCGGCTGTGCTATTTCTATGCCGTCTGGCTCTTTCTGTCTCGCTCTGCCTTGCGGGGGGGGTGGAGTGAAGCTGTTGGCGTTCTCGGCGTCTGATGCAACGCGCTCCAAGTATTGAGTTTCCTTAGCCGGTGTGGCAAAGCTCTCTCTTCTGGGAAGGCCTTTTCAGAACGGGATTGGCCATCTGGAGTTTACAGAAGAGTTTCATCGGGGCTCATTCGTGGGCCGAGAAGACGGAAAAAACCCCACTTTGACCGGCTGGATCTCATCAATCGATGGTTTAATTTATTGTCTAGGCCAAAAAACTTCTTTCGGAGGGGTTCGTAGACGCTGGAATGAAGCAGTTGGGGCAGCGGTTCCGGATTTTCATTGATTTGGGGACCGGAATTCTGGCTCGCTGGGTTGGTTCGGACTGTATTTTTTTGCAGACTACCCAATCTGCAGAATTATGGAAGTTCCTAAAAGTTTTTGGAGTTAAAGCTCCGCAGCAAATGGGCGCGCTGTAGCCATCACCCAGGGATTGGAGAGAAAATGCCCACTTTGGGGGCTTCTGTAGCGGTCACTTTTATTTATTCAGGAGATTTGCGTGGCAGCTTACAAGCAGTGTTCCCTCCAAGCTGAGTTAGTGTGAGCTAGCTCACAGTTCTTTAGCCTCCAGCTCAGACATTTTTTTTTGTCTTGGCTCAGGAAGGAGGGGGCTCCAGAGCAGACTTTAGTTGACGCGGCAGCCAAATCGCTTTCATGCCAGTAGCTCACAAAATAGAATTTTTGCTCACAAGACTTCACAGCTTACAGTGAGTATTGCTCACAAGCATGAAAACCGTATCGTAGAAGCATTTTAAAAATACAGATCGTCGATATTTTACACGGGGCATAAGAACTACTGGAGAAGTCGGGCTCCTTTCCCTGTAGAATTTTAAATGGTGGATTTCCCAAGCGAGAGCCAGGGCTCGGGATGCCAGCCTCCAGGTGGGACCTGGAGATCCCCTGGTATTGCAGCTCATCTCCAGACTACAGAGGTCAGCTCCCCTGGAGAAAATGGATGCTTTGGAGGGTGGGCTCTTTAGGGCATTGCACCCCATTGCAGTCCCTGTCTTCCCCAGGCTCCACCCCCCAAATCTCCAGGAATTTCCCAACCTGGATCTGGCAACCCTACACCCCCCATCTCTAGCTGGTGGCCAGGGGGCACCTGGCAAACCTAGCCAACATGGCATAGTAGTTAAAGCGTTGGGCTGTGATTTAGGAGACGCGGGTTCGTATCCTCACGCTGCCATGGAAGCTTGCTCGGGTGACCTTGGGCCCGGTCCCACACCCTCAATCTAGCCTCCCTCGCAGGGCTGTTGTGAGGATAAAACGAAGAAGAGAACCATGTAAGCCGTCTTGGGTTCCCATTGAGGAGAAAGGCAGGGAGGATAAATAGATGAAATGTATAAGTAATTAAGTGGTTTGACCCTTTAGCACATGGCACAGGCGTCAAAAGAAACCCTGACCACCTTCCTGTCCTGAAAAACACAAAGGGCTCTACATCTGACAATGGCACTGCAGATAAGATTAGAATTTCAACAGCCAATCCACATGCAAAAGAACCTCAGGAAACAGGAAACCTCCTCAGGAAACAATCTATATACAAAAGAACCTCCTCAGGAAAGCTCCGCCATTAGCATGTTCACAGCCTGGGGAACCCGTACAAGATAATGACTCAGCCCTACCCCACCTTCCTGAGTAGACATAAATTACCTGCCTACCGTTTTTCTTCTCACCTTGACACAGAGAGTACTCCCATCTTTCTGTGTCTTACCTCTGAGGATGCCAGTCTCCGCTGCTGGCGAAGCGGCAGGTCCTACAATGCCAAGACCACGGCCAGACAGCCCAGAAAATCTACAACAACTAACTTGGTCACAAGTCTCCGGACCATGCCTCAAGAGCAGCGCATGGTGGTGGTCTTAGGCGCCGGTTTGCAGGTTTTTTGCAAAACCGATTTCCGGGCTTCTGTGAAGGGATGCAGAGCAGGTGTCTCAGCCGCCCAGCAAGGGCGATCTTGAAGCTGATGATTAATTCAAAGGCTAACAATAGTTCTTGGCATGTGCTTCTGTTTTGTGCAACATCCGCTGTGTGTTTCTCGCTGCTGCAGGTGTCTTGTTGGGACTCCTCAGGGAGGGAGAGGACAGAAACGGGCTGGGATCCAGGGGTTAACCAAGCGTCTTCCCCAGGGCTTTTTTTGTAGAAAAAGCCCAGCAGGAACTCATTAGCATAATAGGCCACACGCAACAACAGGAACTCATTAGCATATTAGGTCACAGCCCGACAGTACAGCTCATTAGCCTATTAGGCCACACCCATTGTTACCAGGGAGTGTGGTCATCCAGCCACACCCACCTTTTGCTTCTTATTCTGTTTACCTTGTCTGTTGTCAAAACCCAGGGCTTTTTTTTTGTAGCAGGAACTCCTTTGCATGTTAGGCCACACACCCCCTCATGTAGCCAATCCTAATGCGTTTCTGCTGTTGGGTGTGGCCTATTATGCTAATGAGTTCCTGCTGGGCGTGGCCAACTCGGGACCCAGCCGGAACTCCGTTCCCGTGTGTTCCTGCCCAAAAATAGCCCTGGTGTTATCCTATAGGAGGAAAGGCTGAAGAATTTGGGGCTCCTCAGTTCAGAAAAGAGACGCCTAAGGGGAGATATGGTAGAGGCTGATAAAACTATGCATGGGGTGGAGAGAGCAGAGAAAGCGAACTTCCTCTCCCAAAATGCTAGAATGGGAGGGCATCCAATGAAACTGACGGGCAGTAGGTTCAGGATGGACAGAAGGAAATACAACTTGACACCAGCGTTCCCTCTAAGCTGAGTTAGTGCAGAGGTATTTGTGACTTTCCTGCACTGTGCAAGGGGTTGGACTAGATGACCCTGGAGGTCCCCTCCAACTCTATGAATCTATGGTCTGATTCAGAGGTCCATCAGTGGCTATTAGCCACAAGGTATAGATAGAAACTCTCGGTCTGGGGCAAGTGATGCTCTGTATTCTTGGTGCTTGGGGGGCAACAGTAGGAGGGCTTCTGGTGTCCTGGCCCCACTGCTGGACCTCCTGATGGCACCTGGTATTTCTCAGTCTTTTAGCCTCCTGCTCACACATTTTTGTCTTCACTCAGGAAGGGATGGCTACATGGCAAACTAACTGATGCAGTAGCCAAATCGCTGGCACACAACTTCAATTCCAGTAGCTCGCAAAGTAGAGTTTTTGCTCTCAAGAATCCACAGCTTAGAGGGGACATTGCTTGACACACAGAGTGATTCAAATGTGGAAGTCCCATCTTTCTAAAAAAAACACTTGGTGGGCCCCAGGAAAGGTGTCCGTAGGTGCCACAGTGCCCCTGGGCACAACCCTGGGAACCCCTAGTATGGACTGTCTGGGAACAGCAATATTGTAGAAGAACAATGTATATATAAGAATGGAGGGGTGGTCTTAAAGAATGGGAGAATTAGTTAAACTTGAGCTGAAAGGGAGAGTTCAGAAGGTCAGGTCACTTCAGGGAGATTTTGGTTTATTTTTAATTTGCCAAACTCCGATATATCACAGGCATTATTAGAAAGGGTCCAGATAAGCCAAGAAGGAATGCCAGCGTGGTTAAACCGTGAGGTTGCTTTCTTTCAAAGGTAGGTTTGTTGGTTTTTGCTTTTTGTTTACAAATTCAAGCAAAACAAAATGCCAATCATTGATAAGGGAGCGGAAGGAGGCCTGTGGTGGTTCCAAGGCCGAAGAGGATTAACTGCCGGTGGCCAAACCAGTTTGTGGAGCCGACGTGGCAGATGGGGCTGTCCGCCTGCGTCACTGCTGACAACAAAGGGGTTTTGCCGGCTGTTCCTGGCTTTGTCCTGTGCCAAACAGCTGGTGTGGCTGATGTCTTGTTTATAGTTTCTCAGTCTTGGGCTCTTAAAGAAACTTTCCGTGACCTTCTTCCTCACTCCGCGTTCATCGTGTGCTTATCCTGAGCATTCGGAGCAGCGTTCCCTCTAAGCTGAGTCAGTGTGAGCCAGCTCACAGTTTCATAGCCTCCGGCTCACGCCTTTTTTGTCTTGGCTCAGGAAGGAGGGCTGCAGAGCAAAGTGATTGATGCAGCAGCCCAGTTGCTTTAGAGTTCTTGTATTGTGAGAAAGGGAGAAAAGTACTTCTTTCTCAACCTGCTCAATCCCATTCATAATCTTATAAACCTCGATCATGTCACCCCTCAGCTGTCGTTTCTCCAAGCTGAAGAGCCCCAAGCGTTTTAACCTTTCTTCATAGGGAAAGTGTTCCAACCCTTTTATCATTCTAGTTGCCCTTCTCTGCACTTTTCCCAATGCTATAATATCCTTTTTGAGATGTGGTGACCAGAACTGTACACAGTACTCCAAATGAGGTCGCACCAATGATTTATACAGGGGCATGATGATACTGGCTGATTTGTTTTCAATTCCCTTCCTAATAATCCCCAGCATAGTGTTGGCCTTCTTTATTGCAGCTGCACACTGTCTAGACATTTTCATTGAGTTATCCACTATGACTCCAAGATCTCTCTCTTCTTGGTCCGTCTCTGCCAGTTCAGACCCCATCAACGTGTATTTATATTTAGGATTTTTGGCTCCAATGTGCATCACTTTGCACTTGGCCACATTGAACCCCATTTGCCACGTTGACGCCCACTCACCCATCCTCAACAGATCCCTTTGGAGTGCCTCACAATCCTCCCTGGTTTTCACCACCCTGAACAACTTCGTGTCATCTGCAAATTTAGCCACTGCACTGCTTACTCCCAATTCCAAATCATTAATAAGCAAGTTAAAAAGCATCGGACCAAGTACCGATCCCTGTGGTACCCCACTGCTTACCACCCTCCACTGAGAAAGTTTCCCATTTATACTCACTCTCTGTTTCCTATTTATAAGCCAGTGTTTGATCCACAAGAGGACTTGTCCTTTTATCCCATGACTATTGAGCTTACTTAGGAGCCTTTGATGAGGAACCATATCAAAAGCTTTCCAGAAGTCAAGGTAAATAATATCTACTGGGTCCTCCTTGTCCACATGTTTGTTCCCTCCCTCAAAAAACACTAACAGGTTAGTGAGACAAGATCTTCCTGTACAGAATGAAGCTGTCTGTGCCTGTAGCTGCCACCACTTCCTGTGGGCGTGAATTCCACCTGTTAATAATGACTCTTTGGTTGAAGGACCACTTTTTATGTTCTGGGTGTGAGAAGGTGTGACATCTCTGGGATGCTTCACACCTGGAGCTTGGTTTGTTCGTACATGCTTGCGCACCATCTGGCAATGGCCGTGCTTGTGGAAATCCAAGCGTCGGAAGCCGCTGCTTGGCCCAGAGCTGGAAAGCTTTGCTCACCTTTCCCTGGGGCCGACAACCTGATGTGCGAACAGGGAGACGTGCCTGGGAGTGTCAGGTTCATACAGGGTGCCGTCTGCTTGCCTAGAAAATCGGCCTGACTCTCGTAGGCGGCCGGGGCCTTAAAGTAAGCTTTCAGATGCAGGAGAGAGGTCCCCAAGTTCTGAATCCTTCTCCAAGCTGTGATCGTCCCTCCGGGAGCCCCGGGGTACTGCTCTTCACAAAAGCCAAGCCTCCTTTCAGGTTCGGTGGCAGGAGTGGTTCCTTTGGCCCTCCGTGGAAACCCAACCCCGCGTCTGAAACAGGTCGGAACCGGAATGGCAGTCGGGCTGCGGCTCTTCCATGTGAGAGATGGCTCATATTCCTCTTCCTCCCGGGGTGATTTCAGGACAGCGGCTGGTAACGCCTGCCTAGAGAAGGACAGAAATGGGCCTGTGGGTGGTCCATCCGTCTCTAGGTCTGTATCCTCTGCTTCTCGATGGTCCATGAAGGGACATAACATGAGAGCATCAGTAGAGCCCTGCTGGGTCAGACGAGGGGTCCCCCTAGTCCAGCGTCCTGCCTCACACAGTGGCCAGCCAGTTCCTCTGGAGGGCCAAGAACAGGGCAGAGAGGCTGAGGCCATCATAAGAACTTCAGAAGAGCCCTTCTGGATCAGACCAGTGAGGTTCCATCTAGTCCAGCATCCAGTCTCACACAGGGGCCAGCCAGTTCCTCTGGAGAGCCAACAACAGGGCAGAGGGTACAAGGCCTTTATAAGAACCTAAGAAGAGCCCTGCTGGATCAGACCGGTGATGGTCCATCTAGTCCAGCATCCTGTCTCACACTGTGGCCAACCAGTCCCTCTGGAAGGCCAACAACAGGGCAGAGAGTCCAAGGCCTTTATAAGAACATCAAAAAGGCCCTGCTGGATCAGACCGGTGAGGGTCCATCTAGTCCAGCATCCTATCTCACACAGTGGCCAACCAGTTGCACTGGAGGGCCAATAATGGGGCATAGAGGCCGAGGCCTTCCTAAGACACTAAGCAGAGCCCTGCTGGATCAGACCAGTGAGGGTCCATCCAGTCCAGCCATCCTGTCCCACACAGTGGCCAACCAGTTCCTCTGGAGGGCCAGGCCTTCTCCTGATGTTGCCCCCTGGCACTGGGATTCAGGGGTTGACTGCCTCTGAACATGGAGGTTCCCTTTAGTCACCGAGGCTAGGAGCCACTGATAGACCTCACCTCTGTACAGTTTCTCCGCCACTCCCCTGCCCTGTGAATGTCTTCTCCCTGGGCCACCCTGCCCACTAATGCAAAACAGATTCAGGCTGGCCGCCAGCTTCAGATTAGCCAAGTCACTGTTTTGCTTTCATACAATGGCTTTTTGCAGGTGCCCGTGCTGGTGAGTGACCCCTCCCTGCCTCGTGTGGCTCATTCTGTTTTTTCCACGGAGGCTGAAGTTACTGAAATGTTGGGGGGGGGGGCCCTGCAAGCCACAGGGCTTCCAGGTCTTTCTTGCCCGTCCAATGTGCGTGCCACTTGTAGTCATTTTGCTGTGTGCACTTGCCCTGTAAGGTAACAGGGCGGCCGAGGCTTGGCTTGTCGGCAGAGAAAACCACATTTGGGTGGCAAGGAGAAAGGGAAGAAGAAGAGGACATTGGATTTATGCTCTTCACGACCCAAAGGAGTCTCAGAGGGGCTTACAATCTCCTTTCCCTTCCCCTGCCCACAACAGACACCCTGTGAGGGAGGTGGGGGCTGAGAGAGCTCTTTCAAGGACTGCCCTTGAGAGAACAGCTCTGTGAGAACTCGTGACTGACCCAAGGTCACACCAACAGCCGCATATGGAGGAGCGGGGAATCAAACCTGGTTCTCCCAGATTAGAGTCCGCGCTTCTAACCACTACATCAAACTGGCTGTCAGAGACTTGAGGAATGGTGGAGGTCTACAGGATACCTGTTTGAAAGCCAATGAGTTTTTTTTTGCTTATCCATTGTGGCAAGAACTATTTGGAGCAGTGGTTAAGTGTGCGGACTCTGATCTGGGAGAAACAGGTTTGATTCCCCACTCCTCCATTTGCAGCTGCTGGATGACCTTGGGCAAGCCATAGTTCTGTCAGAGCTGTTCTCTCAAGGACCGTTCTGGAAGGAGTTCTCTCAACCCCACCTCCCTCACAGGGTGTCTGTTGCGGGGAGGGGAAGGGAAAGGAGTCTGTAAGCCACTCTGAGACTCTGCGTGAAGGACGGGGTATAAATCCAAACTCCTCCTCCTCCTCCTCCTCTTCTTCCTCCTCCTTCCTCCTCCTCCTCCTCCTCTTCTTCTTCCTCCTCCTTCCTCCTCCTCCTCCTTCTTCTTCCTCCTCCTTCCTCCTCTTTTTCTTCTTCTCCTTCTTCCTCCTCCTCCTCTTCTTCTTCTTCTCCTTCTTCCGCCTCCTCCTCTTCTACTTCTTCTTCCTCCTCCTTCTTCCTCCTCCTCTTCTTCTTCTCCTCCTTCCTCCTCCTCCTCTTCTTCTCCTCCTTCCTCCTCCTCCTCGTCTTCTTCTTTTTCCTCCTCTTCTTCTTCTTTTTCCTCCTCTTCCTCCTCCTTCCTCATCCTCCTCTTCTTCTTCTTCTCCTTTTTCCTCCTCCTCCTCCTCTTCTTCTTCTTCTTCCTCCTCCTCCTCCTCCTTCTCTTCTTCTTCTTTCTCCTTCTTCCTCCTCCTCCTCCTCCTTCTTGTTCCACCTTATTTCTGACAGAGTTTTGCCAAGAGCAGCTGAGCCCCACCGACATCCTTCAAGCAGCTGCGGTTCAGTTGAATCCCACCCAGCACCGACGCCTTCCCGGTCCCCTTTCCCCGCAGCTGTTCAGCTGACAGGCGGCTGGCTTAGGTGAAGATGAGAGTCTTTGACGCCAACCACAAACCGGTCTGGCAGTGCTGGGAGAGGGGGGTTGGCTCCCTCCTTAGAGTGGGATAACACAGGGATTAGCAGGTAATCCGGTTTGTTCTGCCTCTGGTGAACCTCCTACTCTGAATTGGAGAGAGAAAGCCGGGCACTAGCGGGCGAGGAGGGTTAAAGGGAGGGTTAAGGCCATGATTTCTGATCCGTTCCAGAGCCAGGGCTACGCTGCGGGTTCAACGCTCCCTCTAAGCTGTGGAGTCCCGTGAGCTACAGAATTCTCTTTTGTGAGCTACGGGCGTTAAGGTTGTGAGCGAGCGATCATCTGGCCTCTGCACAAATTGGTTTACTCTGGAGCCCTCCTTCCTGAGCGAAAACAAAAATGGGTGAGCCGGAGGCTAAAAAAACCTGCGAGCTAGCTCACACCGACTCAGCTTAATGGGAACACTGCATTTGACCAGGGCTTGGATAATCGGGAGCGGCGAGCGGAATGGAATCCTTCTCAGTTTGAGAGCTGGGGCAGAAGAATCGTGACGGTGTGTATGTTGTGAGCAGGGAAGCCGCCGACCTGGCTAATCTCGTCTGGTATTCTCGCTGACGCGGCGTGAAGCCGCTGTAGAGCAAGGCTCCCCAACGCGACGCCCGGGGCCCCCACAGCACCCGCCAACACCTTTCCGGGCCGCCTGCCAAGTGTCTGTAGAAATGGGCGGGGCCAAACGGGGCTCCTCCCCACCTGGCCGTCGAAAATCCGATTGGCCGTACCGATTGAAATTAACCACAGCATCAGTGGCTACTACATGGTGACCAAGGGGAACCTCCACATTCAGAGGCACTAAGCCTTTGAATCCCAGAGCCAGGAGGCAACATCAGGGGAAGGCCTCAGCCCCTGTGCTCTGTGGTTGGCCCTCCAGAGGAACTGGTTGGCCACTGTGTGAGACGGGATGCTGGACTAGGTGGACCACTGGTCTGATCCAACAGGGCTCTTCTGAGGTTCTTCCCAGGAGAAGGCCTTGTCCTCTCCATGCCCTGTTGCTGGCCCTCCAGAGGAACTGGTTGGCCACTGTGTGAGATGGGATGCTGGACTAGATGGACCACTGGTCTGATCCAGCAGGGCCCTTCTGATGTTCTTATGAAGGCCTCATCCCCTTGGCACTGTTGTTGGCCATCCAAAGGAACGGGCTGGCCACTGTGTGAGACAGGATGCTGGGCTAGATGGACCCTCGCTGGTCTGATCCAGCAGGGCTCTTCCGATGTTCTCATGAAGGCCTCGGCCTCTCTGCCTTGTTGTTGGCCCTCCAGAGGAACGGGCTGGCCACTGTGCGAGACAGGATGCTGGGCTAGATGGACCCTCGCTGGTCTCTTCTTTTTTTTTTAATTTATTTTAGGGTTTTTCAAAACCAACAAACATGTATTCTTTACAAAATCATTTCCATATATTTACAGAGTCTTTAGGTCTCAGTACATTTTTCTATCCAGCTATAAAGTTTAGACCATCTATTTACATGTACTTTCAAATCTCGATTTTGCAGTCTTAAACTTAAATCGTCCATTTGGGAGAGATCTAAAATTTTACAAATTAATTCCTCCTTAGAGGGTATAGTATCGGATTTCCAATTTCTTGCCCACAGAATACGCGCAGCTGAAATTATATAAGATAACAAATATCTATCATTGGATTTGTATGCCTTCGGTATTATATTTAATAAAAAAAAGTCTCTGGTTTTAATACAAGTTCTTTGTCTGGTCTCTTCTGATGTTCTTATGACACCCCTCCTGACTGGGTTTCTTATTCTTTCTACAGGAACATCTTCCCCTCCAACCTGGTGTCTGCTGCATTCCGATCGGTGAGTGGCTTCGACTCTCTTTGTTTCTCTCCCCCCACACCCCGTTTCTGAAAGCATCCATAGTTTGAGGAGGGGGCAGGAACCGCCTACAGCTAAATCCCAGCTAAATCTTGACGCGTGTCCATTCCACACCATCAGCCTTCCGAAAACCATATAAAATCATAACTGAATGAAGTTAATCTTTCCCTCCCTGCTGTTTATTAACTCCCGTTCACCCTCTTTTGGGGCACGGCCAGATTCGGGCGAAGAACCAGTTTGGCTTAATTTTTAAAACCGTCGTTAATATGAACGAAGGCGAGCCCTGCCAGAAGGGGAAAGGGACGAGAGAAAGGGAGGGACCCGGGAGCTTTTCGGGGAACGTGGCTTCCGTCTGTGTGTTCGGGGCAGGAAAGTTTCCCTGCCTTTAGTGTACAGCTCCTCCGTGTACCAGGTTCAGATCCCTCCAGAGTCATGATCATTGTCCAGTTACCTTTATTGGCATGTAACCCTAACCCATGTACAACAAAAACAAGCACTGGTCTGATCCAGCAGGGCCCTTCTGATGTTTTCATGAAGGCCTCGGCCCCTCTGCCCTGTTGTTGGCCGTCCTGGGGAACTGGCTGGCCCATGTGTGAGACAGGAGGCTGGACTAGACGGACCCCTGGTCTGATCCAGCAGGGCTCTTCTGAGGTTCTTATGAAGGCCTCGGCCTCTCTGCCCTGTCGTTGGCCCTCCAGAGGAACTGCTTGGCCACTGTGTGAGGCAGGATACTGGACCAGATGGACCACCGGTCTGATCCAGCAGGCCTCTACTAATGTTCCTCTCAGGGGAAGGCCTCAGCCTCTCTGCCCTGTTGTTGGCCCTCCAGAGACACTGGCTGGCCGCTGTGTGAGACAGGATGCTGGACTAGATAGACCACTAGTCTGATCCAGCAGGGCTCTTCCGATGTTCTTATGAAGTCCTCGGCCTCCGTGCCTTGTTTTTGGCCTCCAGAGGAACTGCTTGGCCACTGTGTGAGGCAGGATACTGGACCAGATGGACCACCGGTCTGATCCAGCAGGCCTCTACTAATGTTCCTCTCAGGGGAAGGCCTCAGCCTCTCTGCCCTGTTGTTGGCCCTCCAGAGGAACTGGCTGGCCACTGTGTGAGGCGGGATGCTGGACTTAGACGGACCACTGATCTGATCCAGCAGGGCTCTTCTGATGTTCTTATGAAGGCCTCAGCCTCTCTGCATAGAATAATATTTGCAAAATCCAGATACAAGGAATGATCCAGTAAGCCTACCCATCAATTAAATAAAGGGCGACTAGAAAAGGCACCAAAAAGAAGTTTAGCGACAGTTTCCGTTATCTCAAGGTTTGGGTTATCAAGAAGAATAAGGATCTTTAGGCAATCGGGATATTCTTCTAATTGAACCCAAGTAAAATTTAGAAATTTCAGTCGTGGCGCATGGTAGAAGGGGCACTGAAACAAGACATGGGAGATCGTTTCAGTATGATCATCTGTGCACGGACCACATCTGTCAGAAACGGGCACACCCTGAAAACGGCCAGATAATAAGGCCGAAGGTAATGCATTGAATCTCTCCCGAGTCTCTTTTCATTCCTCGTTAGAGAAAATAACCCCATCCCGACTAGCTTCAAAGTACAGACCTGTCGCAGTTGTGATGCTGGAAAGGGCTGTCAGCTCACAACCAACTTGCGGCGACCCCCGGAGGGTTTTCAGGGCAAGAGGCTTTCGGAGGCGGTCGGTCATTGCCTGCCTCGGCGTCGCCGCCCTGGGCTTCCTTGCCGGTCTCCCATCTGAGCACTAACCAGGGCCCGGCCCGGCTTGGCTGCCGAGATCCAAGGAGATTGGCTTAGCTGGGCCCTCCAGGTCAGGACGTGATAATAAAGTGCTGCCCAGTGGTGACCAAGGTATGGCTACCTTTAAGGAGGCTTCAGGGCCAGAGACGTTCGGAGGTGGCTTGCCATTGTCTGCCTCCACGGACTTTCCTCGGTGTTCTCCCATCCGAGGAGGTCATTCTTAGGGCTGCCCTTAAAGGGACACCCGAAGCTGTGTTCTCGTGAACCAGGACCTCGGTCCATCACGGCCTTGTCTACTCGGACCGGTAGCTGCTCTCCAGGGTCTCGGGCGGAGGTCTTTTTGGAGACCATTGGAAAAGTTTGCATGATATGAACACACACGTGAAGCGGTCTTACATTGGACCTGACCACTGATCTATCAAGATCGGTATTGTCAAAGTCTCGGGGTCTTTCACATCAACTGCTACCTGGTCTTCTTAAATGGGGATGCCATGGATTGAACCCGGGACCTTCCGCATGCAAAGCTCTACCTGTGGCCTCTTACCCCAAGCACCCCCGTGAAGAGGCTTTTTAGAAAACGGATCCTTTTCCTCATCCACCCAGGGCTTTTTTTGTAGAAAAAGCCCAGCAGGAACTCATTAGCATAATAGGCCACACCCAACAGTGGGAGCTCATTAGCATATTAGGCCACACTCCTGACAGCGCAGCGCATTAGCATATTAGGCCACACACCCCATGGCTTCCCTCAGCTTGTCTGGATGCCCCGCAGCTGCGGAGCGCCCGGACAAGCCAGCCCTTGGACGGGCTGTGGAAGGCATGGGGAGGCATTTAAATGCCTCTCCGATCCTTCCAGGGGCCCCCCCCCCGCCTCAGAGCTGCCGGGGGGGTCACTCTCCAGGCCTTCCCTCTATAGCCACACACAGCACAGAGGTTTTGGCTGTAGTGGGCATGGCCAACTCTGAAGCCAGCCGGAACTCTGTTCCAGTGCGTTCCCGCCCAAAAATAGCCCTGCGATCCACCTATTCTGGATTCGAATCGCTGAGGACAAGCTACCATGCTCTTTTCACACCTGTATAAACCTGTTTAACATCTGTGGGACATTCTGACCTATCTGTTTAAAATAATATATAGATTGGCATCTCTAATTGGAGTTGACGGGGATTGAACCTGGGACCTTCTGCCTGCCAAGCAGAGGCTCTACCACTGAGCTAAAGCCCCACTTCATGGTTCTCCAGGGTCTTAGGCGGAGGGTCTTTCCCATCACCTCCTGCCTGGTCCATTTCAACTGGAGATGCCGGGGATTGAACCTGGGACCTTCTGCACGCCAAGCAGATTATCTACCACCGAGCGATGGCAGTTTGCCGTTGCCTGGCTCTGCGTAGCCACCCCGGACGTCCTTGTTGGTTTCCCATCCATGCACCAACCAAGACCAATGCTGCCTAGCTTCCGAGCTACAACAAATTCAGGCCCCTCTGGCCTCTTCAGGCTGCGGTCCGACTCGCAAACTAATCCCCTTGTCAGTGTTTGCCCCCTCCGCGTGGGGGTCGGTCGGACTGAACTGCAGCTGGAGAGACGATATATTCCTGACCCGTCCCTTCCGCTTCAAGCGTCCAGACAGTAGGAAGGCTGAAAAAACTAATCAGGTCGATTTGGGTCTCTGGATGCTTCCAGCTCAGATAGGCGGGGAAATTGCAAAGCCAGGTAGTCTGGGACGTGGCTGACGTCCAGTTCACCACATTCTGCTTTCTCCCCCACAGTATGCGACTTCTTATGCGATGCTGCCGGTTAAGAAGAACGTGACGGATGAACAGGGTGTCTTCGTAGAAAATGTCACCATGATCAAGGTGAGACTGAAGGGTGGGGGGCGTGCTTCCATGAAGAATAAGTAGATCGGGGCAGTTAAGATTGGCAGACTGTAATCTGGGAGAACCGGGTCTGATTCCCCACTCCTCCACTTGCAGCTGCTGGTGTGACCTTGGGTCAGGCACAAGTTCTCTCGGAGCTATTCTCTCAAGTGCAATCCTCGAGAGAGCTCTCTCAGCCCCACCTACCTCCCAGGGTGTCTGTTGTGAGGAGAGGAAAGAAAGGAGATTGCAAGCCGCTCTGAGACTCCTTCGGGTAGTGAAGGGCAGGGTATAAATCCAATCTCCTCCTCCTCATGTGTAGATGCACACGTCTTCAGATAGATTGAAACAGACTTCCTCAAGCCTTACATATAGGTGGGGGGGGGTTAGTTGCCAGGAAGGGCTAGTTAGAGTCAAAGATGTACGAATAACTGGGTGATAAGTATAGCTGAGTTTGGATTAAAGCAGTTGGTGAGACCTGTGAATAGCAGCAAATTAGCATACACCTAATAAAAGAGTTAACAGCAGATGTGAAAACTAAGTGTGAGTCCAGTGGCACCTTTAAGACCAACAAAGTTCATTCCTGGGTATAAGTGAGAACTGAGTGATTTAGCCTGTGTGGTGAGATAAGAACCCGATATCTCTGTCAAGCCCTGGGGGTTCCATTGTCCTGAGCATTGCAATAACTTTGTAAATCAGCAGTCTCTTTCAATGCATCTGAAGAAGTGTGCATCTACACATGCTGAGTCTCTCAGTTCCTGCTTATACTCAGAATTGAACTTTGTTGGCCTTGGAGGTGCCACTGGAGTCGAACTTTGCCCCGGGCCTTCAAGTGAGGCTTCCCTAACCACCTGCCCCTGGCTGGCAGCTCACACAGTGCTGACCTCTCCTTCCTTGCTTCCTCAGGTCATCAGAGGCGGAGAGGTCGAAGGGATGAACATCCTGGGACTGGTGGTCTTTGCCATCGTCTTTGGCATCGCCCTGCGGAAGCTCGGGGCCGAGGGGGAGATCCTGGTCAAGTTCTTCAATTCCTTCAACGAAGCCACCATGGTGTTGGTCACCTGGATTATGTGGTAAGAGGTCACGGCCGTATGGGGAGGGTTGCGTTGGAGACTCAAAGGAGTGGGCGGGTGTGGCCGTCCGGGGAGGGTTGCGTCAGAGACTCAAAGGAGTGGGCGGGTGTGGCCGAGCGGGGAGGGTTGCATCGGAGACTCAAAGGAGTGGGTGGGTGTGGCCGAGCGGGGAGGGTTGCATCGGAGACTCAAAGGAGTGGGCGGGTGTGGCCGAGCGGGGAGGGGGCTCAGGTTTCAAGGGAGGGACACGTACTATGAAGCTGGCCTCCCCTCGGCTTTCTACAACTTTGTGCTGCTCAGCAAGATTTTGTGTCTGCTCTCCATCAAATTAGAGCACATCTGTATGTTGCGGGGTGCGTGTCTTAACGGTTCAAGCCCCCAAACCTTTACTAGGACTTCCCAGCCACCAGTCTCTCACCTGCTTGCACTGCAGATCCAGCAGAGGAACCTCTTATAGTAACCACACAAAGGCAGTCCAGTGGTACACTATATACAAGAGTTTTATTCACAGTATTCACAAGCAAAGTGCTACGCCAGGCATCCAATATACAGAAGGAGAAAAGTATGGCAGTAGTACAAAGACATATATACAAACCTCCACCAATCAGTGGACTGCTGAGTCACAGTGACTGCACACTGTTCAGTGCCAGGCAGAACAAGTTGGGACTTGTCCTCTGAGTACATCAGCTGACACTAGCTGACAGGTAGCTGTCATCCTAGATCCTAATGACCTAGCTACTGGAGATTTACATACAACACTGTATGACTGGCCTGTGTGTATGTGTTTAATTCTGTATATCGGCTAGCCGCTGCAGAGAGCTGGGATTAAGCACAGACGTCCTGACCACTGGAACGCCTCCGGCTTCCAAATTCTCACCCGGCGCATTCTCTAGGTTTGCATCTGCGAGGGCTAGAGACTCCTATGCGGTGTGAGGCAGCGGCAAAAAAGGCGAATGCGATCTTGGGCTATATCGACAGAGGCATAGCATCCAGATCAGAAGATGTCATAGTCCCGCTGTACACCACATTGGTCAGGCCACACCTGGAGTCATGTGTGCAGTTCTGGAGGCCTCGCTTCCAAAAGGATGTGGACGGAATGGGGCGGGTGAAGAGGAGAGCGACGAGGATGATTGGGGGGCCTGGAGACCAAGAAGCCCTAGGAGGAAAAGGCTGGGGGATTTGGGAATGTTCAGTCTGGAGAAGAGGAGGTTGAGGGGGGACAGGATGGCTCTCTGGAAGTATCGGAAAAGCTGTCACTTAGAGGAGGGCAGGGAGCTGTTCCTGTGGGCAGCAGAGGGCAGGACTTGCAAGACTGGGTTTAGATTAAGGGCAGGAAGGTTCCAGCTGGATATCAGGAAAACCTTTTTTACCTTCAGAGCTGTGCCACAGTGGAATTAGCTGCCCGGGGAGGGGGTGAGCTCCCCCTCCCTGGCCGTCTTCAAGCAGCGGCCGGACAAACCCTAGTCAGGGACGCTCTAGTCTAAGCTGACCCTGCACTGAGCAGAGGGTTGGGCTGGATGGCCTCTACGACCCCTTCCAGTTTGGTGTCGTGGTTAAGTGCGCGGACTCTTATCTGGGAGAACCAGGTTTGATTCCCCACTCCTCCACGTGCACCTGCTGGTGTGACCTTGGGTCAGTCACAAGCTCTGGCACAGCTGTTCTCTCAAGGACAGTTTCTGTCAGAAGTTCTCTCAGCCCCGCCTACCTCCCAGGGTGTCTGTTGTGGGGAGGGGAAGGGAAAGGAGTTTGTAAGCCGCTCTGAGACGCCTTTGGGCAGTGAAGGGCGGGGTATAAATCCAAACTCTTCTTCTTCTTCCGACTCCGCGACCCTCTAACTTCGGGAGGGCTGGTGGCAGTTCTTCAAGATCGGCCGTGACGCTTCCGTGGAGCAGGAGGCGGTGCCCAGTTGACCAAATTCGCGTCCGGTTTTCTGCCGCTGTGGGGCTGCAGGTGCCCAAGCACACATGCCAATCGAGTGACGCACCGCTTTGTGGGCGGGGTGGGGGGCCCCCCTCCAGCTCTCTCCCAGGATTTGGGGCCCGCGCGTTCTACCTACCGGTCTGGTTCTCCCCTTCCAGGTACGCCCCGCTGGGTATCATGTTCCTGGTTGCCGGCAAGATCGTGGAGATGGAGGACGTGGTGGCCCTCTTCACCAGCCTGGGCAAGTACATCGTGTGCTGCTTCGTGGGCCACGCCATCCACGGGCTCATCGTCCTGCCCGTCATCTACTTCGCCTTCACCCGCAAGAACCCCTACCGCTTCCTCTGGGGCATCTTCACTGCCCTGGCCACGGCCTTCGGGACGTCCTCCAGGTACGGAAAGACAAGCCCTGGCTGCAGGGGATGGGGGGGGTAGGGTTGCCAGATCCAGGCTGGGAGATTCCTGGAGGTTTGGGAGTGGAGCCTGGGGAGGGCAGGGACCTCTGTGGGGTGCAGTGCCATAGAGTCCACCCTGCAAAGTTTCCTCCAGGGGAACCGATATTCGGAGTCTGGAGATGAGCTGGAATCCTGGGGGATCCCCAGGTCCCACCTGGAGGCTGGCATCCCCGGGGGCAGGGACTGTGGCTCAGTGGCAGAGCCTCTGCTTGGCATGTAGAAGATCCCAGGTTCAATCCCCAGCATCTCCAGTTAAAAGGGACCAGGCAGGAGGTGATGTGAAAGACCTCTGCTTGAGATCCCTGGAGAGCTGTAAAGACGGGCTGTGGCTCAGTGGCAGCGCCTCTGCTTGGCATGCAGAAGGTCCCAGGTTCAATGCCCAGCATCTCTAGTTAAAAGGGACCAGGCAGGAGGTGATGGGAAAGACCTCCACCTGAGACCCTGGAGAGCCATGAAGTGGGGCTGTGGCTCAGTGGTAGAGCATCTACCTGGCATGCAGAAGGTCCCAGGTTCAATCACCGGCATATCCAGTTAAAAGGGACCAGGCAGGAGGTGATGGGAAAGACCTCTGCTTGAGACCCCTGGAAAGCTGTAAAGAGGGGCTGTGGCTCAGTGGCAGAGCATGCGCTTGGCATGCCAAAGGTCCCAGGTTCGATCCCTGGCATCTCCAGTTAGAAGGGACCAGGTAGTAGGTGTTATTAAAGACCTCTGTCTGAGACCCTGGAGAGCAGCTGTCAGTCTGAGTAGGAAATACTGATGCTGACAGTCCGATTTGGAATAAGGCAGCTTCATGTCTTCATAGAAGAGCCTCTGCTTGGCATGCAGAAGGTCCCAGGTTCAATCCCCGGCATCTCCAGTTAAAAGGACCAAACAGTAGGTGAGGTGAAAGATCTCCGCCTGAGACCCTGGAAAGCTGCTGCCAGTCTGAGTAGGCAATACTGACTTCGATGGATGAAGGGTCTGATTCAGTATTAGGTAGCTTTATGTATATTTACGTCCAGGGGGAGGGCTGGATAGGGAAACTTCTCTGTGGCGAGCTAGATGAGGAAGATTTGCTCAGAATGGGCTCTTTTAACAGTGACGGGCTTGATTTTTGCCTTGTCAAATGAAGAGAGCCCCGTTTGGTGTAGCGGTTAGGAGGGCGGACACTAATCCGGGAGAAGCAGATCGGCACCCGATCAGAGTAATTGGCATAAAATTGATTGACCTGAGCTGGCCGCCGGAAGGACAATCAAAAGGAGATTGAGGAGAGAGAACTGTGAGGAGAGAGAACTGAGTTCACAGCGGCCCTTGTGAAATCAACGACACGAGCACTTTACTACCTTGTGTGGTTTAAATGGTTTTAGAATTGTTTCAATTTAATTTACACCTGACGCGTTACTGTAAATTATGGGCTGGTTTTGCGTAAGCCGCCCTGGGCCGGCCGTGGCTGGGAGGGCGGGGTAGAAATTCAATAGACAGATAATCATAATTTAAAAACCAGGCTGGATTCCTCGCTCCTCCACCTGCAGCTGCTGGTGTGACCTTGGGTCAGTCACAAGTTCTCTCAGAGCTGTTCCCTCAAGGGCAGTCCTCGAAAGAGCTCTCTCAGCCCCGCCTACCTCACAGGGTGTCTGTTGTGGGAAGGGGAAGGGAAAGGAGATTGTAAGGCGCTCGGAGACTCCTTCGGGTACTGAAGGGCAGGGTATAAATCCAATCTCCTCCTCCTCCGCATCACCCTTCTGTCTTCTTGTCACCTTCCACCCCCCCCAGTCCTTGTGACAGTTATCCCAAATATTAGAAATACAACCCAGTGTTATATAACAATCAACACATTGGATTCCCAGGCAGACGGTGTTCAGTTTCCAATCCGCCGAAACCATACAGGGCAGCTGGGAGCCGGTCCTTACCTTTTGTACTAAGCTCCCCTTAGTTTGGTGTAATAACAGTTCAAAACCAGAATGCAGACATCCAGAGGCCACCGCGAGACAAAACGGAGCGCCAATCTTGGCAAACCAGCCTCCATTAATGGCTGATGCTATAAACGTAATCGGCACAACTGCATCCCCGCTCACACGGTGGGGAAAAATCGTAATAAAACCACAAAGATCCCTATGTGGAGCAGGGACAGTCGATGAGCATATGTTGCTTCACTGCCATTTCTACCACGAAATTCACACAAAGATTACTGCGCCTTTGCTCGGGAGGTTTTTCCTCCTGCTCTGAATCTGAAATTACAAGGAAGTTCCTTTCAGCTCACACTCCCCTGGTGTCAGATTTCTTGCAGCGCCATGCACAATCCGCAGGGAAATTAACACGGAACGAAGCCAGACAATAAAATGTCGATGTTTTGCTCGCTCTGGTTCCGTGATTCTAAGAATTGCATTGGCCACTCACTAATTTTAATATTGTGTATTTCCTAAAATTTATTATAAGGCACATGTACATTGCTGTAAGTGATCTTGTGCTAGTCACGACCGAGTTGTATTAATCAATTTGATTTGATTTGCTTGCAACCACAAAGACCAGTCAGATGACCAAACGACAAACTCGCAAGACGTTCAGAGCTCCTTATAGCAAAGCAATCACGTCTGGACGTCTCTGTTCAAAACAGCGATACCAATATACATGCGTGAATAGACACATACGTATGTGAACACACCACCCGTGTAGTGTTCTGTGCATACAACTGAAGCGGTCGTCGGTGCTCCCTCTTAAGCTGTGGAGTCTTGTGAGCAGAAATTCTGCTTCATGAGCTACCGGCATTAAAAGTTGCGAGCCAGCGATTTGGCTACTGCATAAATTAGTTTGCTCTGGAGGAGTGTTCTCTCTTACGCTGTGGAGTCTTGTGAGCAAAAATTCTACTTTGTGAGCTACCGGCATTAAAGTTGTGAGCCAGCGATTTGGCTACTGCATAAATTAGTTTGCTCTGGAGCCCTCCTTCCTGAGCTAAGACGAAAATGTGTGCACTGGAGGCTAAAGAACTGTGAGCTAGCTCACACTAACTCAGCTTAGAGGGAACAGTGCTCTGGAGCCCTCCTTCCTGAGCTAAGATGACAATGTGTGAGCCGGAGGCTAAAAAACTGCGAGGTAGTTCACATTAACTCAGCTTAGAGGGAACAGTGTTCAGGAGCCCTCCTTCCTGAGCTAAGACGAAAATGTGTGAGCTGGAGGCTAAAGAACTGTGAGCTAGCTCACACTAGCTCAGCTTAGAGGGAACGCTGGTGGTCGTTCTTGGTATATTGCATTATATATTGCTTTCTCAGCCTTTTGGGTTGGGTCAGCCTGTCTTTCTTGGCTTGGTATTCCCCCCCACCCCGTGAGATTAAAAATATAACTTACAGCAGGGAAACTGAGGCTGGTGGCCACGTGGTTGGTACGTTAAATGTCAGTTGGCCTTGCCACTTGTTGGATTTCTGCACACACACACACACACACCCAGGTTCCTAAGATCCTTAACTGCACGTGGCCCTAAGACCTCATGTCCTGACTTGGACATCTTTGGCCTCCCTAACTCCCTGATGCTCCTGGCATCAAACCCACCCACCCCCAGTTCTTCCTGATTCACATGTCATTACTTAACCCTGTTTCCTGTCTTCACTCTCTCCTCTCCTCTCCTCTCCTCTCCCTTCCCACTGTCGTCCTACTTTGGATTAGAACCTTTTATTTTGCCCCCTTCTCCCCCCCCCCCCGGATCCTGTCTCAGATGAGCAGCTTCCTCAACGATATGTTTGATCCCCCCCTTCCAAGCTGAACTTGACCTTTCACCTCCCTGCCGAGCGCACCTGTTTGTTAACGTTCCGTTGCTTCCAGCTCGGGGCATTTGAATGTTTGGTTGGCCCGGGGCAGGTCTTCACGGTGCATGAGCGTTAAGGGAACATTATGCAAATATTCCTGATTCGGAGCCAGCGCTCATTGGAAAAAGAGGATTTGAAAAAGCCTCGGGCACAGGGTTTGTACACGATGGTTCCATTTCCCAGTGCGTCGGAGCAGACGGCGTTGGTCTACCTGCAGACCAGTTCTAGAGCCCTCGACCTTTCTGCTTGACCTTGCTTCCTCCTCTCCCCTGCAGCTCTGCCACGCTGCCGCTGATGATCAAGTGCGTCGAGGAAAACAACGGCGTCTCCAAGCACATCAGCCGCTTCATCTTGCCCATCGGGGCCACGGTCAACATGGACGGGGCCGCCCTCTTCCAGTGCGTGGCCGCCGTCTTCATCGCCCAGCTGAACAACATACCCCTCAACTTCGTCCAAGTCATCACCATTCTGTGAGTCTTTGCTGCAAGGCCCTGGGCCTCCTCCTGGGAGGGGAAGTCACCGAGACAAAAGAGTTTTTGACATACACGAGCCCCCCCACCCCCGGGTTCAGTCTCCTCCGGCGGAACCTGCAGTTTGGTGTAGTAGTTCTGAGCGTGGTCTCTAATCTGGGAGAATCAGGTTTGATTCCCCACTCCTTCACATGCAGCCAGCTGGGTGACCTTGGACCAGTCACAAGTGCTCTCAGAGGGGTTCTCTCAGCTGAGAGCCATTTGGGTGTAGTGGCTAAGAGCGTGGACTCTAGTCTGGGAGAACCGGGTTTGATTCCGCACTCCTCCACATGCAGCCAGCTGGGTAACCTTGAGCCAGTCACAAGATCTCTCGGAGCTGTTCTCTCAACAGAGAGCCATTGGGGTGTAGCGGTTAAGAGCGTGGACTCTAGTCTGGGAGAACAGCTGTTGCTGTGACCTTGGGCCAGTCATAAGTTCTCCCAGAGCTGTTCTCTCACCTGCAGTTTTCGCAAGAGCTCTCTCAGCCCCACCCAACTCACAGGGAAAAAGGAGATTGTGAGCCGCTCTGAGACTTCTTCGGGTAGTGAAGGGCGGGGTATAAATCCAGTCTCCTCTTCTTCTTCCTCTTCCTCCTCCTTCCTCCTCATCTTCCTCCTCCCCCTCTTCCTCTTCCTCCTCCTCCTCCTCCTTTGTCTTCCTCGTCTTCTTCTTCCTCCTCCTCCTTCTTACCTGGTAGCCCATGTTAGGGTGGGAAAGACCTGGAGATCTGGAAGAGCCACTGCCAGTTTGGGACCAGGGTTCCCTCTAAGCTGAGTTAGTGTGAGCCGGCTCACAGTTTTTTAGCCTCCAGCTCACACATTTTTTTGCCTTAGCTCAGGAAGGAGGGCTCCAGAGCCAGCTAATTGATGCAGCGGCCAAACCGCTCGCCCACAACTTTAATGCCAGTCGCTCACAAAGTAGAATTTTTGCTCACAAGACTCCACAGCTTAGAGGGAACACTGGTTGGGACCGGTCGTACCAGGCTGGATGAGGTGATGGGCTGGCTCCCTCTCATGCCGCCTCGAGCCAGCCACGCCCTCTCAGCCTAGCCTACCTCGCAGGGTTGTTGTGGGGGCTCAATAGAGACGAGGAGACCAGCTTAGAAGCCGTGGAGTCTTGTGAGCAAAAATTCTACTTTGTGTGCTGCTGGCATTGAAGTTGTGTGAGCGAGCGACTTGGCTGCTGCATCAATCAGTCTGCTCTGGAGCCATCCCTTCCTGAGCGGAGATGAAAAAAAATGTGTGAGCCGGAGGCTAAAAAACTGAGCCGGCTCGCACCCACTCAGCTCAGAGGGAACACGGAGGGAACTGGGGAGAAGGATAGGGGGTTACAAATGAAGCAAATAAGTATGTGAATGTCACAGAAGTGCCTCGCTCTCTCCCCGCCCCACCCTGCCCCCTTTAATTGTGGCTATATTAGAGTGCGTGATTTGCATGCAGAAGGACCCAGGTTCAAACCCTGGCTAAAACAATTAGATGTCGGGGAAGCAGGGAGGGGGAGAGACCTTTGCCCAGGGCTTTGGAGTTCCACTGCCAGTCAGAGGAGGGGCCGTGGCTCAGTGGCAGAGCCTCTGCCTGGCATGCAGAAGGTCCCAGGTTCAATCCCCAGCATCTCCAGTTAAAAGGGACCAGGCAGCAGGTGATGAGAAAGACCTCCGCCTGAGACCCTGGAGAGCCATGAAGTGGGCTTGTGGCTCAGTGGTAGAGCGTCTGCCTGGCATGCAGAAGGTCCCAGGTTCAATCCCCAGCATCTCCAGTTAAAAGGGACCAGGCAGCAGGTGATGAGAAAGACCTCCGCCTGAGACCCTGGAGAGCCATGAAGTGGGCCTGTGGCTCAGTGATAGAGCGTCTGCCTGGCATGCAGAAGGTCCCAGGTTCAGTCCCCAGCATCTCCAGTTAAAAGGGGCCAGGCAGGAGGGGATGGGAAAGACCTGCACCTGAGACGCTGGAGACGCGGCTGCCAGTCTGAGTAGACAATACTGATGGACTGAGGATCTGATTCAGCTTTGTGTGTTCATGTGTTTGCATGTCTAATATTTGCAATACTTTTGGAAGGGGCCATTGCTCAATGGCAGAGCATCTGCTTTGGCATGCAGAAGGTCCCAGGTTCAATCTCCAGCATCCCCAGTTAAAAGGAACCATTGGGAGGTAATGAGAAAGACCTCTGCCTGAGACCCTGGAGAGGGGCTGTGGCTCAGTGGCAGAGCCTCTGCTTGGCACGCAGAAGGTCCCAGGTTCAATCCCCGGCATCTCCAACAGAAAGGGCTCAGCTTGGTGGGTCAGGAGGGATGAAGGCCTGGCCAGGGGTCAGCCGTGGTGCCGTTGGAGGAACTTTTCCACCTTCTCCTGCCTCTTCCCAGCACTCTCCCAAAGCCGCTCTACCCTTCCTTTGCCTCCCGGGCTGACAGCGTGATCTCAAGAGGATGTGGGCTTGTGTGCGCGCGCGTGTGGCCTTTGAGCAGGATGTAATTCTGTTCGGAAGAATATGGGAATCACAAGGTTGCGGGAGACACAGAGGGAAGACTCATCTCGCCTCGGGCCACGTGACGGGGCAGCGGGCAGGCGGAATGACAAAAACGTCCACTCAACAAGAGATCTCAGTGCCGGCAGAAGCTTCAGTTGATTGGGTGGAACGCTGGAGAAGACTCAGAAGGGAGCTCATATTAGCTGAGCTGGACTTGAACACGAACCTGGCTGAGCAAGGGGGGTGGTCAGAAGGGGCCATGCGGGCCATCTAGTCCAACCCCCTGCTCAGTGCAGGATCAGCCTAGAGTTTGTCCTGACAAGTGTTGGTCCAGCCAGTGAGGGGGAGCTCACCACCTCCCTAGGCAGCTGATCCCACTGCTGTATTAGAATCATAGAATCATGGAGTCGGAAGGAGGCCATACAGGCCAATCCAGTCCAACAGCCCCTGCTCAATGCAGGATCAGCCTAGAGTATCCCTGACAAGTGTTTGTCCAGCCGCTGCTTGAAGACTGCCAGTGTTTGTCCAGCCGCTGCTTGAAGACTGCCAGTGTTTGTCCAGCCGCTGCTTGAAGGCTGCCAGTGTTTGTCCAGCCGCTGCTTGAAGGCTGCCAGTGTTTGTCCAGCCGCTGCTTGAAGACTGCCAGTGTTTGTCCAGCCGCTGCTTGAAGACTGCCAGTGTTTGTCCAGCCGCTGCTTGAAGACTGCCAGTGTTTGTCCAGCCGCTGCTTGAAGGCTGCCAGTGTTTGTCCAGCCGCTGCTTGAAGGCTGCCAGTGTTTGTCCAGCCGCTGCTTGAAGGCTGCCAGTGTTTGTCCAGCCGCTGCTTGAAGACTGCCAGTGTTTGTCCAGCCGCTGCTTGAAGACTGCCAGTGTTTGTCCAGCCGCTGCCTGAAGAGGGCCAGTGAGGGGGGAGCTCACCACCTCCCAAGGCAGCCGGTTCCACTGTGGCACAACTCAAGTCATAAAAAGGTTTCCCCTGAGATCCAGACAGTACCTTCCCATCCTTAATCTAAACTCATTATTGCCAGTCCTCTCCTCGGCTGCCAACAGGAACAGCTCCCTGCCCTCCTCTAAGGGACAGCCCTTCAAAGACTTCAAGAGAGCCATCCTGTCCCTCTTCAACCTCCTCTTCTCCAGACTGAACATCCCCAAGTCTCTTGGCCTTTCCTCCTAGGGCTTCTCGGTCTCCAGGCCCCCGATTGTCCTCGTCACTCTCCTCTGCATCCGCTCCGTTCTGCCCACATCCTTTTTGAAGTGAGGCCTCCAGAACATAAGAACATAAGAGAAGCCAATGTTGGGTCCGGCCAGTGGCCCATCCAGTCCAACACTCTGTGTCACACAGGGGCCAAATATACCAGGTGCCATCAGGAGGTCCAGCAGTGGGGCCAGGACACTAGAAGCCCTCCCACGGTTGCCCCCCCCCAAGCACCAAGAATACAGAGCATCCCTTGCCCCAAACCGAGACTTCCTATCTATGCCTTGTGGCTAATAGTGGCTGATGGACCTCTGCTCCACGTGCTTATCTAATTGCCTCTTGCTTCTAGTCGCCGCTGCCACCACCTCCTGTGGCGGTGAACTGCATGCAGTATTCCAGGCGCGGCCTGACCAATGCGGTGTACGGCGGGACGGTGACGTCTTGCGGTCTGGATGCCGTGCCTGTGTCGATACGCCACAAGGAGAATGAGAGTCAGTGTGCGTTACACATTGTCTTGAGAGCTAGGAACTTGTCTCCTCCCTTTGGGAAGAAAGCTGAGCTTTGTTCAGGAAGGTGGGTAATCTGCACAGGGCAGTGAATTCTCCAGAGAATCCACCCAGCCCCCGTGTAAGAAGCATCAAAGGTGTATCCTCCCCCCCCACCCCCCCGCCCAGATAACTTTGTAAAGGACCGGAGAGCTGCTGATAAACGCCTGAAACCAGCTCCTTTTCTTGAGTGTGCTTCTAGTCCTCAAGGCTGCGGCAGTGGCCCTTTTAAGGCCGGAATGGTTGAGGGCCGACCCCCAGCGTCCCAGTGGTCACCGGAGTCTGTTCCGTGGCCTGTGGTTAGATTGGCAGCTGCTCTCCAGGATCTCTCAGTCTTTCACGTCACCTGCTGCCTGTTTCATTTTAACTGGAGATGCCGGGGATTGAACCTGGGACCTTCTGCCTGCCAAGCAGTGGCTCTTCCATTAAGCCGCAGGCCCTCTCTATGGCTCTGCAGGGTCTCAGGCAGAGGACTTTCACATCACCTACTACCGGGTCCTTTTTAACTGGAGATGCCAGGGATTGAACCTGGGACCTTCTGCCTGCCAAGCAGAGGCTCTTCCACTGAGCCACACCCCCTCCCCTAAATGAAACTGCCTTCTACTGAATCAGACCTTTGGTCCATTGAGGTCAGTATTGTCTATTCAGACTGGCAGTGGCTCTCCAGGGTCTCAGGCGGAGGTCTTTCCCATCACCTCCTGCCTGGTCCTTTTATCCGAAGATTCCGGGGATTGAACCTGGGACCTTCTGTAGGCCAAGCAGAGGCTCTTAACAGTGAGCTACAGCCCCACTTCATGGCTCTCCAGGGTCTCAGGTGGAGGTCTTCCCCATCCCCTCCTGCCTGGTCCTTTTAACCAGAGATGCCAGGGATTGAACCTGGGACCTTCTGCCTGCCAAGCAGAGGCTCTACCACTGAGTCACGGCCCCTCTCCATGGCTCTCCAAGGTCTCGGGCAGAGGTCTTTCACCTCCTGCCTGGTCCTTTTAACTGGAGATGCCGGGGACTGAACCTGGGACCTTTTCCATGCCAAGCACGGGCTCTTAACACTGAGCCACAACCCAACTTCATGGTTCTCCAGGGTCTCAGGTGGAGGTCTTTCCCGTCCCCTCCTGCCGGGTCCTATTAATTGGAGATGCCGGGGATTGAACCTGGGACCTTCTGTGTGCCAAGCAGAGGCTCTCCCCCGAGCCACGAGCCCTCAAATTTGCATACTTTAAATGTGACAAGTAGGGTGTGAGCTGAACTTCAGGCTTCCTGAGTTCCAAGAAGACCGGTTCCCCTGGCCACGAGGTGCTGAGTCATCTACCAGGGAGAGAGAGAGAGAGAGAGAGATCATTCAGCGATACACGGAGCAGTCACAGAACCGCGTGCCTGGTCAGAAGGAAAGACCAGAGGGCAGCGGGGGGCGGGAGATGCTCCCGATGACCTCCGCTGTGCTGGAGAGGGGGTGGGGGTGAATGCAGAACAGCAGCCAGGAGTCAACTGGGTCCAGCTGTCTTGTCTGGTCCCTGTTTGCTGATCAGTCTTGGGCTTAAAGGGCAGCCGCCGCCTCCAGCATTCCTCCCAAAGCAAGGTCCAGGCCAGCTGGTCTGAGACCGTGGCCACAGGCATAAACAACACGGCTGTAAAAGGGGATTAGAGAGATTGATGGAGGATCAGTCTATCAGCGGCTGCTAGCCATGGTATCTGAGGGGGAACCTCCACATTCGGAGGCACTAATCCTCTGAATCCCAGAGCCAGGAGGTAGCATCAGGGGAAGGCCTTGGCCCCTGTGCCCTGTTGTTGCTGGCCCTCCAGAGGAACTGGCTGGCCACTGTGTGAGGCAGGATGCTGGACTAGATGGACCACTGGTCTGATCCAGCAGGGCTCTTTAGGTTCTTATGAAGGTCTTGGCCTCTCTGCCCTGTCGTTGGCCCTCCGGAGGAACTGGCTGGCCACTGTGTGAGGCAGGATGCTGGACTAGATGGACCACTGGTCTGATCCAGCAGGGCTCTTCTTATGTTCTTATGAAGGCCTCGGCCTCTCTGCCCTGTTGTTGGCCCTCCGGAGGAACTGGCTGGCCACTGTGTGAGGCAGGAAGCTGGACTAGATGGACCCTCAGTGGTCTGATCCAGCAGGGCTCTCCTTAGGTTCTTCTCAGAGGAAGGCCTCAGCTGTGCCCTGTTTGCTGGACCTCCAGAGGAACTGGTTGGCCACTGTGTGAGACGGGATGCTGGACTAGATGGACCCCTGGTCTGACCCCTGCAGGGCTCTTCTGATGTTCTTATGAAGGCCTCGGCCTCTCTGCCCTGTTGTTGGCTGTCCAGAGGAACTGGCTGGCCAGTGCGTGAGACGGGAGGCTGGACTAGATGGACTGTCGGTCTGATCCACCAGGGCTGTTATGTCCTGATGTTCTTAGGACCGCTGGTGATTCTTCATAGCCTCGGGTGACGGGGCCTGAATAAGAGCAATTGGCAGAGGGACAACTCTGTAGCGGAGGCGTCTGGGGCAACCATCGCCCCCGTGACTCAGCTGATGGCTTTTACTGGGGGGAAATGTTGATGTGGTGTTCTCATGACCAGCATGTGAACCCTGGCTTTCATCCCGGGGTGTGGTTCTGGGTGGGAAGAGAGTGCAGAAATCAAGTTTTTGTGTGGGCAGCGGAGGGGGGGGGAGCTGTCTTTCTGTCTGTCTGTCTTTCTCTCTCTCTCTCTCTTTCTTTCTTTCTCTGTCTGTCTCTGACTTTCTCTGTGTGTCTTTCTCTGTGCATGTGTCTTTCTCTTTCTTTCTTTCTTTCTTTCTTTCTTTCTTTCTTTCTTTCTTTCTTTCTTTCTTTCTTTCTTTCTTTCTTTCTTTCTTTCTTTCTTTCTTTCTTTCTTTCTTTCTTTCTTTCTTTCTTTCGCATTTATGAGCCATCTTTGTTTGTTACGGAGCTCATGGTGGCTTACAATCCGGATAACATACATAAAAACTGAACCTGTAAAAAACAGACTTTCAAACCCCAACTCCGGGCCGCTTTTAAAGCCGCAATTCAGGGCTGCTTGTAAAGGCCAATCGGTCTTCAATGAAACCGTCTTCAGCTGTTTCCTCAAGATCAGAAGTGGGGGCCGGGCACACCTCCCCGGGGAGGTTGTTCCACTGCCATGGGGCCTCCACTGAAAAGGCCACCTTTTCTGCCCCCGCCAAATGAACTCCCTCTCCCTGTGGTGTTAGTTCCCAGGCAGGAGTGTACGGGAGACAACAGTCCTCCAGACCCCCCAGTCCCAAGCCACATAGGGTCTCTCCCTTCTGTAAAGTGTGGCTGATGCAATCCGGCCGCCGCTGCCTTCACAGTGATTAAATTAAAAATTTAGAACTGTTCAAGTCTTTGAGCGAAAGCAAACAGAGAGGAAGCTGAATAAGAGAAGATTTCACCGAGCGTGAGCCTTATGCAGAGAGACAGCGTGCAGGGATGAATGTTGAGTAGGAAAGGATCCACTGAGTCTACACGTATTCTGCTCCGAAGAAGCCTTACGAAACAGGTGTTGGAGCAGGCCAGCCCGTCGGCAGATTCGTGACCCGTCTGCTATAATCAGTGTCCCTTCTAAGCTGAGTTAGTGTGAGCTAGCTCACAGTTTTTTAGCCTCCAGCTCACAGATTTTTGTCTTAGCTCAGGAAGGAGGGCTCCAGGGCAAACTAATCAATGCAGTAGCCAAATGGCTCGCTCACAACTTTCATGCCGGTAGCCCACAAAGCAGAATTTTTGCTCACAAGACTCCACAGCTTAGAGGGAAGACAGAATCCAAGACTAGTAGAAGAAAGACACAAAAGAAGGTTTACTGTCTGTAAGAACTTTAGATTACTGGACTGTGCTTGTCCGCAATGTGGAATCGTATTTTTTTTTTACGTTCGTTCTTGTACGGATGTACAGAAACGTATTAGCACTACTATTGATGTATTTTTTGAAAATCTATAAAAGAGCGATATTCCCTTCGTAAACACATCCACGGTTGCCACTGACTATTTACCTTCACAGTGAAAGCAGGGGGGGGGTGACCGGCAGCCGTCTCTCTGACCTGTCTGTTTCCTAACTCTGCAGGGTCACTGCGACGGCGTCCAGCGTCGGGGCGGCCGGGATTCCCGCGGGCGGCATCCTGACCCTCGCCATCATCCTGGAGGCCGTTGGGCTGCCCACCGAAGACATCTCCCTCATTCTGGCGGTGGACTGGCTTGTGTGAGTACCCAGCTCTGTGTGTGTGTGCACAAAAGCAGGGATGGCATTGGAGGGAAGAACTTACCGTGGGCATCCGCTGTAGATGGTTCCCTTTCCCCCAAGTTGGTGTGTGTGTATCTGTGTGTGTGTGCACCAAGCCATCCCACTGCCCCAAAGCCAGAGGTTTTTTCTGCTGCCTGTCTTGAAGAGTTTCCCTCTCCTAACTCAAACATTGCAGAAAAGTAAGGTTTTGAATAACTCGAGCAAGTGAGCCAAGCCTGGTGCTTTCCGGGATCTCTGCTATGAAAGGCAGGCAGCTGAGGTGGGGAAAGGTGTCTGTCTGTCTATCTATCCAAGGCTATTTTTGTAGAAAAAGCCCAGCAGGAACTCATTAGCATATTAGGCCACACCCGACAGCACAGCTCAGCATATTAGGCCACACCCCCATGTTACCAGAAGCGTGGTCATCCAGCCACACCCACCTTTTGCTTCTTATTCTGTTTACCTTGTTTGTTCTCAAAACCCCAGGGCTTTTTTTGGAGCAGGAACTCCTTTGCATGTTAGGCCACACACCCCTGATATAGCCAATTCTAATGAGTTTCTGCTATTGGGTGTGGCCTGCTATGCTAATGTGTTCCTGCTGGGTGTGGCCAACTCGGGAGCCAGCCGGAACTCTGTTCCGGTGCATTCCTGCCCTAAAATAGCCCTCTATCTATCTATCTATCTATCTATCTATCTATCTATCTATCTATCTATCTACCTACCTACCTACCTACCTATCTACCTATCTACCTATCTTGTCCTGGCCCCCAAATACAGTAGTCAGTCATGAAATCCAACCATGGAAGCAAAGTACGAGTCCCAATCCATGTCTTGAGCATTAGTTGCACTACAGTTCTGGGACTGATTGAATAACACTAATTGGCAAATGGACAAAAGGAAATACTACTTTACAGGGAGAGAGGAATTCACTGCCAGAGGATGGCATGATGGCCACAGGAATAGACAGCTTTAAAGGGGGATTAGATAGATTCATGGAGGAGAAGTCTATCAGTGGCTACTAGCCATAGCGACTGGGGGGAACCTCCACATTCAGTTCCTGCTCCAAAAAAAGGCCCTGGGTTTTGACAACAAACAAGGTAAACAGAATAAGAAGCAAAAGATGGGTGTGGCTGGATGACCACACTTCTGGCAACGTGGGGGAGTGGCCTAATATGCCAATGAGCTGTGCTGTCTGGAGTGTGGCCTAATATGCTAATGAGCTGTGCTGTCTGGGGTGTGGCCTAATATGCTAATGAGTTTCTGCTGTTGGGTGTGGCCTATTATGCTAATGAGTTCCTGCTGGGCTTTTTCTACAAAAAAAGCCCCGATTAGGTACCTTGCTGTTTGGGTCCTAAGAGTGCTAATAAAGTTGCCCCTTCTCGCTTCCAGGGATCGCACGTGCACCGTCCTGAACGTGGAGGGGGACGCCTTTGGCGCCGGCCTCCTGCAGGTGTACACGGAGAGGACCGTGGGCCGGGTGGAGGCGGAGGAGCTGATGGAGATCAAGACGGACGTGGCGGGCGGCGGCCAGGGGGCACACGCCGAGGAGGGGTCTCCGCTGATCAAGAAAGGCATGCCCCCCCCTCTGGTGCGCTTCAACTCTTGCGAAAAGGAATCCGTGATGTAGCCGGGCGGAGCCCGGACTGCCCGGAGACTTTGTTTTTAAAGAAACCGTTTAGGGTTCAAACGTTGAGGACGGCGCTCAGATCCGCCCTATCCTTTTAAGACTTGAACTTCCCGCAAGGAGGCGTGGCCGATGATGGGGACTTCTTCGTGCCGCTGCCGCCACCCCTCTTACATTCGACGGCTCAGGCTTCACACAGCTTACGGGTGTCGGGACCCGATCCCGCCTGGGAAAACAGGGTCCTGGAAACCTGGCCCCCTCGAAGCAGGTGGTGGGGCTGGGGGCGGTGGCGGCCGGGGCTTTTGCGGCGGCTTACGGGTGAGAGGAAAAGCACTCTCTGCGCATCCTCAGAGGCTCTCTGCTTTGCACGTTCCGGACTGATTCCACCTCCCCATGAGCAATTTAACCCTTGAATCCACAAGATGAAAATTGGCAGCTGTGTCCGGAGAGGCCCCCTTCCCCGCCCCGCCCCCCGGAGTCACTCCTGTCTCCTCTTTGCGACCTCCAGCTGCCTGGCTGCTTTTAAGTTTTATTTTAAATATATTTTTGGACCAAACAAGCAAAAAGAAGGGTACCTTCGAGTCTTTTTCCTGTGTTCAGTATTTGCGTCTTGTCTCGTTTCTCAACCCCCTTCGCTCCCGTCTGCGGTTTGTTACCACGGGGTGGGGAGGGGATGGAGAAGTTTCCTCCAGGGGACATCCTGAAGCTAGATTTTCCCCACTTGTATCTGATGAAAGGAGCTCTGACTCTCAAAAGCTTATACACCAGTTTGGTGCCGTGGTTAAAAGCGTGGGCTCTAATCTGGGAGAACCAGGTTTGATTCCCCACTGCTTGGGTGACTTTGGGTGAGTCACAAGCTCTCTCAGAGCTGTTCTCTCAAGGGCAGTCCTCGAAAGAGCTCTCTCAGCCTCACCTACATCACAGAGTGTCTGTTGTGGGGAGGGGAAGGGAAAGGAGATTGTAAGCCGCTCTGAGTGAAGGGCGGGGTATGAATCCAATCTCCTCCTCCTCCTCCTCCTCCTCCTCTGAAGACCATATTCTCTTCTTCTGCCCTGAAAATCTTTTTGGTCTCTCAGGTGCAGCTGGACTCGAATCCAGTTCTTCTACTGTAGTCAAAGACAGCCCTCCGCTGGAACTATCTCTGGACTGGCTCACAGGCTCTGAATACCAAGTTTTAGAAGTCAGGCAGAGCCAGGCCATGAAGTCCAAAGTCAGCGTTCCAGGAATTAGTCAAGGGAGAGTCGGTGGCCGAGAGTCTGTCGTACTTGTTGCATCCGTGCCTAGAAGATGGAGAGAGGGTAGAGATTGGATTTATACCCGAGGGAGTCTCAGAGCGGCTGACAATCCCCCTCCCCACAACAGACACCCTGTGAGATAGGTGGGGCTGAGAGAGCTCTTTCAAGAATTGCTCTTTCAAGAATGGCTTTGAGAGAACTAAGACTGACCCAAGGTCACACCAGCAGCTGCATGTGGAGGAGTGGGGAATCAAACATGGTTCTCCTGGGTTAGAGTCCGCACTCCCAACCACTATACATAACAGCCTCTCTTGGCTGTTTTTTATAGCCCCATGCCTAAGGGTCATGCTTGCAGCCAGCTGCTCAGAAGTAACCCTGCACCTACTCATCTTTGTCATCAGCAAGCAGCTGGCATTGAGCCAGGAGGCGTGCAGTCTGCCTTCGTGCCTGTTGTTCTGTTCTCAGCCTCTGTCTGCAGTGCTCTAAGGGTGTAGGAGGTACGGGTGGGCTGGGAATGGCTAACTGAGGTTCGCCTGCCGAATCAGGGCTGGAGGGTATCAGTGGCTCTGCACCAGCCGTTGGCTGTGAATCCTTGCAAGCCTGCAACTCATTCTGTTGCTGGTCAACTTCTGTTGATTTGAGGCTGGCTACATGGGGCTCCTCTTCTCCTGAAGAGACCTCGCTATTGCTGAGACCTAGCTGACCCATGAGAATCTTCTTGAGACTAATGAACTCAGAGCACCAGCATTGCTTGCTTCTGTGACTGCTGCCTGGTTTCGAAACCCTCTCTAACTCTCCCCGTAGTAGGTAACATGGGTACACTGTTGTTCCTACATTTCGGAGTCCCATCCCACCAGATGTGCATTAATTCAGTGCTGCTATTGAAAAAGTCCGAAGCTTGCTTTTTATCCTGAGGACCACAGGGGCTCTGAGCGGATGCTGCATTGCCGACTTGCTTTCTAGAAACACTTGGTGGGTGACATGGTGCCCTTGGGCACCAGGTTGGGGAACCCTACCCTATAGCTTCTTGTCAAGGATTCTGGCCTTGAGTGGAAGGGTTGCAGACAAATAAGTAATCCGGTGTCAGCCTGGCTCTGGAGCGTGCCTTGCAGGAGGGGGTTGGCAATTGGAGACCCCCCCCCGGGCCATATTTGCCCTCTGGGCAGCCTGATGAAAGCAAGCAAAGTAATCACTTCCAGCCCTTGACTTCTGTTCGTTGTGTCCTGGTTACTTTTGGGGGCCCTTGGAAGACGGAACCATTCGTATGCTTCCAAGCCCTATATAGAACGTTACCCGTGGAAGAGTTCACTTTCCAAAGGACATGACACAGCATGATTGCTGCATTTGAGGCCAGTAGCCCTTTAGAGACCGACAAGATTCTGGGAGGTCCGAGCTTCCGAGAGTCAAAGCTCATACCCTAAAAAACCAACTAGAAATTGGATCAGATATCCAGCCCAAGAGCCGCACCCTGGCTTTCAGAAGTCAGAAAAGCAGACATCTCTTCCAGATCCTCCAATGCAGGCCCTTGATCACACCTGGCTCCTATGCTGTTGTGGTGTTTTAATTATTTTGGGGGGGAGCTGCAGCTTGGTAGGGTCATGCTCCAGCCGAACTAGTAAGCCATTTGAGGGGCCAGACGAAGAACTTCTGGTCACGAGCGCCCCCTTGTGGCTTGCCTGTTTCAGGGTTAGCTTGTATTCCACAGTTGGGTACGGTCTCAGAAGCACTTAAGTAGAGCCATGCTGGATCCATCCAAAGGCCCAGCAAGTCCAGCACTCTGCTCTCGCTGTGGCTGACTGGCCACTCCTCAGAAGCACACGATCCTGCAACAACATCCTCTTGCCCGTGCTCCCCAGCAACTGATTTTAAAGAGGCATACTACTTCTGGTACTGGAAGAAGAAAATATACACCGTGACTAAAGGCCAGGTACGTAGCCAGGATGTGCTGTCTTGGCTGGTGGCCACCAAGACTATACACTAGAAGCTGGAGACACGAGCTGAAACCAAGATCAGTAACAAAGCCAAAGGTCGGATAGCTGGGGAGTCATTTCAAGATTGCAGGTTTCCAAGGGCAAGGAGCGGCGGCTGCCCTCTCAGAAGCAGGTCTGATTACGCAGAATTGCTGCCGCACTGAAGCAGGTGCACCGAGGGGTTTTGAACAGATCCTCCCTCCCCTGGGAGTTGAGTCTGCCAAGGCTTACAACTCCCGTTGCCTTTGCATGAGCAACAACCTGGCACTCCTCCTTCAATCCTGCATAGTCAGCCTCTGACGTGCCCTACATCTGGGGCACCCAGGAGAACTAGACGGGGAGTCTGGCCTCAGGGTGTCTGCAGCTGGGATTGCTGGCCCAGGCTCAGGGATGGTCTCTCCTTCTGCCTGCACCTCTGGTGCAGCTGTTGGGGACTCTTCCTCCTCGGGTGCTGTTGAGGGTTCTTCTTCTGGGCTGATTCCAGAGGAGGCTGGGTTGCTCCCTGCCTCTTCCTCATCTGAGCAGGAGTCAGCCTCAGCCGGACCCATACCCACAGCACAGGATCTTCTGGGGCCCTTCATCTGATCGGCGGGGAGCATGTAGCCCAGCGATCAGCTGGAAGGCCCTTTAAATCTTGCAGGCGGGCAGGGAGAGGGCCACCTCCCCACCCCCAGCTTCTTCTCAAAAGCATTTAAAGGATCCCTTTAAATGCTTTTGGGAAGAAGGAGGGACTTTAAGAAATGGGGGACTTTAAGGAAGGGGGCAGGCCCTTTAAGGAAGGGGGCAAAGCCCCCAATAGCCCCACCATAGCCATGAGCCAGCTAGTGCCCATCAATCGCTCCAGGAATTTATCTGCTCCTCTGTTCACGCCTTCCAGGCCTGCAGCCATCACCACATCCTGTGGCAGTGAGTTCCAGAGTTTACACGCTGTGTGAAGGACTTTCTTGGGTCTGCGCTGAATCTCCCGCCCTTCATCTTCAGCGGATAATCCCGAGTTCTAGTATTACGGGAGAGGGGGAAGAGTCGTTCCTTCTTCTCCCCCCTCTCTGCACCAGGCATAATTTTATAGACCCCTATCACGTCTCCCCTTACTCGTCCTTTTTTTCCTAGGCAAAACAGCCCTCGTCCGAGCTTCATAGGGCAGGTGCTCTAGCACACACAGACACACCCTCCGATCATTTGGGTTGCTCCTTTCGACACTTTTACAAGCTCTGCCGTCTAGCCCGGCCGGCCACGGGCAAGTGCCATCTTGCGGGGGCGGGAGAGATGGGCTTTCAGCAGCAAATCTGATCCCAAATAATGTGACTCGTCAAACCTAGACGTGATGCCCACAGGGGGTTCACTGGGGCAGCCGGGGAAGATGGTTTGGACCACGGGGTTTATTGCCCTGCTAAAAGGGGCGTGCTTTTGTTTTTTTAACCATCGTTGCTTCTGATGGGATTTTCTTGATGGAAGATTGCACAAAAGGAGTAAGACCAGAGCAGTCCAAAGCCCGAACCTATCCTTGATCTTCCTTCCGAAGTTTAGAAGAGGTTCCACAAAGCCAGTTGTTGGCAAATGGATTAGACTTCGGCCTCTCTCGCCCCCTTCCCAGCCTCTGTACCTTGGCCCTGTTTTCTTTCTTGGACCAAACGATGGCCGTTGAAGGGAGGACTGCCAACTGCACTCACCAGGGTGGCCGGGTTGCCAGGTCCAGGTTGGTAAACGCCTGGAGATTTGGGGATGGAGCCTGGGGAGGACGGGGACCTCAGTGGGGTGCAATGCTCCTAGAGTCCACCCTCCAAAGCACCCATTTTCTCCAGGGGGACTGGTCTCCGTAGACTGGAAATGAGCTGTAATTACGGGGGATCCCCAGGCCCCACCTGGAGGTTGGCATTCCTTAGCTCTCGCTCTCTCACCCTGGATGGGCTTCCCTTTAAAGAAGAAGAGATTAGATTTATACCCCGCCTTTCACTACCGAAGGAGTCTCAGAGTGGCTTACAACCTCTTTTCCCTTCCCCTCCCCACAACAGACACCCTGTGACGTAGGTGGGGCTGAGAGAGCTCTGACAGAAACTGGTCTTTCCCAAAAACAGCTGTGCCAGAACTATGGCTTGCCCAAGGTCATCCAGGAGGGGCCGAGAGAGCTCTTTTGAGAACGGCTCGTGAGAGAACAGCTCTGAGAGAACTTGTGACTGACCCAAGGTCTCACCAGCATCTGCATGTGGAGGAACGGAGAATCAAACCCGGTTCTCCCAGATTAGAGTCCGCGCTCTTAACCACTACACTAAACGGCTCTCTAAAGCCATTTGAGCCATTCACTTCTGGGTAAGGGAGGCCTTGACTGTGCGACTGAACAACAACAACCACAAGTGAGGCCTTATGAAAGCTGTGTGGGGATCCAAGATGGGAGACCGCCCTCCAAGCCAGGGGTCCACAGCCTCTTTTGCGACTGCGAGGCCATTTGGAATTCTGACACGGCCCGGTGGGCCCAGCCACAAAATGGCTGCCGCAGGAGGCAGAGCCAGTCACAAAAATGGCTGCCACAGCTTCCCGTCAGCCACACAGTGAAGATTCTTGTGCTGTGTTGGAGGCGGCTGCCAAAGCAACTGTTTTTAAAGATCTGCACCGCCCATCAAATCTCCAGTGGCCAATCAGAAGCCCTGCTGGGCAGAAGAAGAGAAGAAGAGAAGAGGTTGGATTTATACCCTGCCCTTCACTACCCAAAGGCATCTCAGAGCGGCTTACAAACTCCTTTCCCTTCCCCTCCCCACAACAGACACTCTGTGAGGTAGAAGAAGAGAAGAGATTGGATTTATACCCCGCCCTTCACTACCCAAAGGCGTCTCAGAGCGGCTTACAAACTCCTTTCCCTTCCCCTCCCCACAAAAGACACCCTGTGAGGTAGAAGAAGAAGAAGAGATTGGATTTATACCCCGCCCTTCACTACCCAAAGGCGTCTCAGAGCGGCTTACAAACTCCTTTCCCTTCCCCTCCCCACAAAAGACACCCTGTGAGGTAGAAGAAGAAGAAGAGATTGGATTTATACCCTGCCCTTCACTACCCAAAGGCATCTCAGAGCGGCTTACAAACTCCTTTCCCTTCCCCTCCCCACAACAGACACTCTGTGAGGTAGAAGAAGAGAAGAGATTGGATTTATACCCCGCCCTTCACTACCCAAAGGCGTCTCAGAGCGGCTTACAAACCCCTTTCCCTTCCCCTCCCCACAACAGACACCCTGTGAGGTAGAAGAAGAAGAAGAGATTGGATTTATACCCCTCCCTTCACTACCCAAAGGCGTCTCAGAGCGGCTTACAAACCCCTTTCCCTTCCCCTCCCCACAACAGACACCCTGTGAGGTAGAAGAAGAAGAAGAGATTGGATTTATACCCCGCCCTTCACTACCCAAAGGCATCTCAGAGCGGCTTACAAACTCCTTTCCCTTCCCCGCCCCACAACAGACACCCTGTGAGGTAGAAGAAGAAGAAGAGATTGGATTTATACCCTGCCCTTCACTACCCAAAGGCGTCTCAGAGCGGCTTACAAACTCCTTTCCCTTCCCCTCCCCAAAACAGACACCCTGTGAGGTAGAAGAAGAAGAAGAGATTGGATTTATACCCCTCCCTTCACTACCCAAAGGCGTCTCAGAGCGGCTTACAAACTCCTTTCCCTTCCCCTCCCCAAAACAGACACCCTGTGAGGTAGAAGAAGAAGAAGAAGAGATTGGATTTATACCCCTCCCTTCACTACCCAAAGGCATCTCAGAGCAGCTTACAAACTCCTTTCCCTTCCCCTCCCCACAATAGACACCCTGTGAGGTAGAAGAAGAAGAAGAGATTGGATTTATACCCCGCCCTTCACTACCCAAAGGCGTCTCAGAGCGGCTTACAAACTCCTTTCCCTTCCCCTCCCCACAACAGACACTCTGTGAGGTAGAAGAAGAAGAAGAGATTGGATTAATACCCTGCCCTTCACTACCCAATGGAGTCTCAGAGCGGCTTACAAACTCCCTTCTCTTCCCCTCCCCACAACAGACGCCCTGTGAGGTAGGCAGGGCTGAGAGAGCTCTGACAGAAACTGCTGCTTTTCAAGGACAGCTCTTATCAGAACTACGGCTTGCCCAAGGTCATCCAGCCAGGTGCGAGTGGAGGAGTGGGGAATCAAACCCGGTTCTCCCAGATTAGAGTCCGTGCACTTAACCACGACACCAGACTGGCACCAGAAGCCTCACCTGGCCCCGCCCACTTTCTAAAAACACTCAGAGGGCACCAGGAAAGGGGTCGGTGCCCATGGGCACCGTGCTGGGGACCCCTGCTGCAGGCTGTGTTTAAAATGAAATCAGCAATAATTACGCCTCACTAGCTGCAATGGAGGATTGAGAAGGAACACAGCGCTACGGTCCCATTGACCGGGTTTTTCCTGGCTTCTGCGATACCCGTATCACCATGAGGTCTAGAAACTTGCTTTCGTTTTTGTTTTAACTGAAATCTGTAGTTCCCTGAGCATGGCATCTAGGGCAAGATGCATAATTTAAAGCATCTCTCTTTCGAGCACAGGTTGTGTGTGCGTGCGTGCAGAGGAACCGGTATCAGGTTTTCCTGCTCGGTGCCGATAATCGGGCCGCCCCGCCCTTCTGCCCGAGAACAGCGTGCCTGTTGTCTCAGAGCGCCGAGGCTTTTGGCACGAAACAGGATATATGAATAAATATATATTTTAGCACTCTGGGAAAGGGTTCGTGCCACAGGTTCCCCCGGCAACGATCGCCACGGCAACCCCACGGTGACGTCTGTCAGGATCGGATCTTCAGGTGAGGGACGACGAGGCTGCCGCTTCGTGCGACAGCAACGGATATTTGGAAGCTGCAGGATTTGGGCTGGAGTGGGCCTTGCGAGCGACGTCTTGGGAAGGGAGAGGCTGTGTGAGAATTCAAGGCCGAGGAAGCACAGGGGACCTGCCCCACCGTTAGCGGAGTTGCTAGACTTCCTGTGAATCTTGGGCAAGTTCTCGCTCTCATGGCTGCGGTAATGCACTTGGAAGTGTGCAGGACGGCTGCAGCAATCTCAGAAGCGGAAGAGGGGGCTTAAGGATGTCTCAGAAGGGTTGCCGGGTGAATCCTTCAGGGTCTCTGCCTCCCCGGCAGATGGCAAAACCAGAGGAATTCGATGTGCCCAACTGCAAAGGCTTGCAAAATTTGAAAAGGCCGTTTTTTAGCACTCTGGGAAAGGGTTCGTGCAATGAGAGCCAGTTTGGTGTAGTGGTTAGGAGCGTGGACTCTAATCTGGGAGAACCGGGTTTGATTCCCCACTCCTCCACTTGCAGCTGCTAGATGACCTTGGGCAAGCCACAGTTATCTCAGAGCTGTTCTCTCAAGGGCAGTTCTCTCAGAGCTCTCTCAGCCTCACCTAGTTCACAGGGTGTTTGTTGTGGAGAGGAGAAGGGAAAGGCGTTTGTAAGCCGCTCTGAGACTCCGAGTGAAGGGCGGGGTACAAATCCAATCACCTCCTCCTCCTCCTTTATCCGATCTCGTAACCTTCCTTTGCAGTGTTCCAAACGGCAGATGTAGCTCTCCCCCCGTATCCCGTCAACAGCCCTGCGAGCAGTGTTCCCTCTAAGCTGAGTTAGTGTGAGCTAGCTCAGAGCTTTTTTAGCCTCCGGCTCACACATTCCTGTCTTTGCTCGGGAAGGATGGGCTCCAGAGCAAACTCGTTTAGGCAGCGGCCAAATTGCTCGCTCACCACTTTAACGCCAGCGGCTCACCAAGTAGAATTCTTGCTCACAGGACTCCACGGCTTGGAGGGAGCATTGCCGGTGAGGTAGTTTCGTCTGAGAACGAGCGGCCTAAAATTACACAGTCAGCTTCACAGCGTTGTAGGGACTGGAACCCACGTCTCCTTCGTCCTGCTCTCGCCTCTAAGCCCTACATCAACCTATTGTGCAGGCTGGAATGACTGAGAAGGACCCATTTCGCCCCAGGCCACGCTGGCTTCCAAGGCTGAACGGTGTCTCTTTCTCTGCCAGGGCAGTTCCCGGCCTCGGCCCTTCTGCAGTCCTTGCAAATTATGCTCCCTCTAAGCTGTGGGGTCTTGTGAGCAAAAATTCCACTTAGTGAGCTTCCAGCATTAAAGTTGCGAGCGAGCGAGCGATTTGGCCGTTGCATCAATTAGTTTGCTCTGGAGCCCTCCCTTCCCGAGCGGAGGCAAAAATGTGTGAGCCGGAGGCTCAAAAACTGTGAGCTAGCTCACACCAACTCAGCTTAGAGGGAACACTGCTTGCAACCAATGCTCCCTCGAAGCTCTTGTGAGCAAAAATTCTACTTTGTGAGCGACGGGCGTTAAAAGTTGTGAGCGAGCGATTTGGCTGCCGCCTAAATTAGTTTGCCTCGGGGCCCTCCATCCTGAGCTGAGACAAAAAGGTGTGAGCTGGAGGCTAAAAAAACTGTGAGCAGGCCCACACTAATGCAGCTTAGAGGGAACACTGCTTGCAGAACCCTGTCCTCCGTAACCAGGGCTCTTTTTGTAGCAGGAACTCCTTTGCATATTAGGCCACACACCCCTGATGTAGCCAATCCTCCAAGAGCTTACAGAGCTCTTCTTACAGGGGCTACTGTCAGCTCTTGGAGGATTGGCTACATCAGGGGTGCGTGGCCTAATATGCAAAGGAGTTCCTGCTACATAAAGAGCCCTGTCCGTCACCCTTTCCTGGACTCGAACCTGAAAGGGGAAACAGCAAGGACGTGCACAGAAGAGCCGGTTGAAGTATGACCTTTTGACAGTTTTGAACAAAGCAAAAGGATCCCCAACAGTGCCGCTCAAAGTGAGTTTCTGCCAGTTGCTGCTGAAAGGTTGCCAGTGCTGGATTGGGACGCTCCTGGAGGTTTTCTGGGAGGGGTGGAAGAGGAGAAGAAGAGATGGGATATATACCCCGCCCTTCACTACCCAGTGTAGTCTCAGAGCAGCTTACGAACTCCCTTCCCCCTCCCCACAACAGACATCCTGTGAGGTCAGTGGGGCTGAGAGAACTCTTTTGAGAACTGCCCTTGAGAGAACAGCTCTGAGAGAACTTGTGATTGACCCAAGGTCACACCAACAGCTGCATGTGGAGGAGTGGGGGAAGAAGGAGGAGGAGGAGGAGGAGGTTGGATTTATACCTTGCCCTTCACTGCCCGTAGTCTCAGAGCAGCTTACAATCCCTTTCCCTCCCTCTCCCCACAACAGACACCCTGTGAGGTAGGTGGGGCTGAGAGAGCTCTTTTGAGGACTGCTCATGAGAGAACAGCTCTGAGAGAACTTGTGCCTGACCCAAGGTCACATCGGCAGCTGCATGTGGAGGAGTGGGGGAAGAAGAGGAAGAGTAGTAGTAGTAGTAGTAGTTTGAATGTATACCCTGCCCTTCGCTACCCGAAAGAGTCTCAGAGCGGCTTACAATCTCCTTTCCCTGCCCCTCCCCACAACAAACACCCTGTGAGGTGGGTGGGGCCGAGAGAGCTTTGAGAGAACTGCTCCTGAGAGAACAGCTCTGAGAGAACTTGTGCCTGACCCAAGGTCGCACCACTGGCTGCATGTGGAAAAGTGGGGATCCAAACCCAGCTCTCCCAATTTAGAGTCCGCGTTCTTAACCACTACACCAAACCGGAGCCTGGAGATGGCGGGGTCTGGAGGAAGGAGGGGGCTCAGTGACCTACAGTGCCACACAGCCCTAGTTTAAAGTATCCCTGTGTCCTCAGGGGAACTTGGTTTCTGTTGTCCCAAGATCAGTTGTAATCCCATGAGACCTCAATTCATTTGCACCCCGCCCCTCTCCCCAGTTAGACACCCAGAGGGGCTTATTGTCTTCTCCTCTCCTCCATTTTATCCTCACAACAACCCTGTGAAAGTAGGCGAGGCGAAGAGTGTGACTGGCCCAAGGTCACCCAGCGGGCATCCATGGCACAGTGGGCGACTCGAACTCGGGCCTCCCAGATAATAGCCTGACATGCTAACCTCTACACCACACTGGCTCTCTAGAATCTTCTGGCCCCACCTGGAGGCTGGCGACCCGACTCCATTCCTTGGCCTGTCCCGACGGCGTTCACGACCCGTCGAAGCGCTGGCCGAACAGCGGCGTGGGCGGAGCCCCTGGACGGTCGCCAGCCTGCTCTCCAAACAAAGAAAAGGCAAGGTACAAGAAAGGCCGCAGGGAACGGTATCTTCTGTACACGGCGACTTGCCCCTGCTTGCTTTCGTGTGTGGTTTTGCCCCGCGCGGGCCTGCGAGAACAGAAGAAGCTGGTATGCAGCGAGGGTTGGGTTCGCCATACAGGGGTAGCCGGCAATGCTCCCTCTAAGCCGTGGAGTCTTGTGAGCAAAGATTCTACTTTGTGAGCGACCGGCCTTAAAGTTGTGAGCGAGCGATGCGGCCGCTGCATAAACTCGTCTGCTCCGGAGCCCTCCTTCCGGAGTGAAGACAAAAATGTGCGAGCCAGAGGCTAAAAGACTGTGAGCTAGCTCACACTCGCTCAGCTTAGGGGGAACAGGGGTAGCCGGGTGTGCCAGGCGAACGGGGATCCTGTGGTCTCGCACTGAGGAAGAGGCTGATGTCTTGGTGGCAGAGAGCGGGCATCGTGCCCCATAGTCTGTGCTGAGTGAAAAGGACCACCGCCCTGGCCGCTGGGTGGTTTGATGCGTTCTGTCCTAAGGGAGAGAAGCTGTGGCTCAGACAGCTGAGACAGACGATGACAGGCTAGGAGAATTTCACCTGGAATAAGCCATGACCGCCGCCCTAACCTTTTGTGCAGGAAGAGCTATTGTGTGTGCGAAAGATCGCAAATAAAGGAGGGGCCGTGGCTCGCTGGAAGAGCCTCTGCTTTGCAATGCAGGAGGTCCCAGGTTCAGTCCTCTGCATCTCCAGCTAAAAGGACCAGGCAGGAGGTGATGTGAAAGTCCTAGGCCTGAGACCCTGAAGTGGGACTGTGGCTCACTGGAAGAGCCTCTGCTTTGCAATGCAGGCGGTTCCAGGTTCAGTCCCCGGCATCTCCAGTTAAGAGACCCAGGCAGGAGGTGAGGGGAAAGACCTCCACCTGAGACCCTGGAGAGCAACGAAATGGGGCTGGAGCTCAGTGGAAGAGCTGGGGCTGGAGCCTCTGTTTGGCATGTGGAAGGTCCCAGGTCCCAGAAATGGGGCTGGAGCCTCTGTTTGGCATGCGGAAGGTCCCAGGTTCAATCCCCGGCATCTCCAGTTAAGAGGCCCAGGCAGGAGGCGGTCTGAAAGACTTTCACCTGAGGCCCTGGAGAGCGGCTGCCAGTCTGAGTAGACAAAACTGACCTCCACGGATGGATGGTCTGATTCACTATAAGGCAGCTTCATGTAAGCTTTAAGGGAAGGGACTGTGGCTCAGTGGTAGAGCGTCTGCTTGGTATGCAGAAGGTCCCAGGTTCAATTCCCAGCATCTCCAGTTAAAAAGACCAGGCAGTAGGAGATGTGAAAGTCCCTTGCCTGAAACCCTGGAGAGCCGCTGCCAGTCTGAGTAGCAATACTGATCAATCCAAGGGTCTGATTTAGCTTTGTGTGTTCATGTGCTTGAGAACCACAAGCCTGAGAAACCTATAGGAGAATACTTCAGCCTTCCAGGACATTCAGTGGGCGACCTCAAAGTAGCTGTTTTGTTGCAAAGGAACTTCAGAAAAGACTAGAAAGGGAAACTGCTGAGTTGCATGTTATTACGACACTCACAACCGTTGAATCTCCAGGACTTAACAGGGATATTGGTTTCTTATCTCACTACAGATGCCCTTACATCTGTATTCTCACCAATCCCCCAGAAGGGCTGTATGTCCTCTTTCTTTCATTTCGTATTTGGAATAATAGATTGTAATGTAACATAATGAATAGAATGTAATGTGATTTGGAATGGTAGACTGGAATGTATTTCTTTGGTCTGGGGACAGGAGAGATAACTATACAGCCAATCGCCTCACTTCAAAGGAGAAGATGCTGTAAAGTTGCCTCCATGCTTGAGAGGAGGAGGAGGAGAGATTGGATTTTTACTCCGCCCTTCACGCAGAGTCTCAGAGCAGCTTACAATCTCCTTTCCCTTCACCTCCCCACAACAGACACCCTGTGAGGGAGGTGGGGCCGAGACAGCTCTTTCGAGGACTGGTCTTGAGAGAACAGCTCTGAGAGAACTTGTAACTGACCCAAGGTCACCCAGCAGGCTTTAGGTGGAGGAGGAGAGGAGAATCAAACCCAGTTCTCCAGATTAGAGTCCGCCGCTCTTAACCACTTCACTAAACTGGCAGATGGAACTGTAATGGCAGGGTCTCAATTAATTACTCTCAGCATTCCACAACTAAGGATACAGCTGCCATCTAGCTCCAGTCCTGACCCGTTTATTTCCTTCACCATCTTTCCCCCTGGAATTAAACTCAAAACAAATGATAAACTAAGCTTGTTATTCCTGTTCATCCTTGAATCTGTTCAACGTCTTCATTTATGCTGTGTGCTAATTTACTGCTCACCGTCTACTTATATGTATGGACTGGTAATTTCCATTTCATTGTATCTGAAGAAGTGTGCCTTAACACGTAAGGTCATCCCTTGAATAAAACTTTATTGGTCTTAAGGGTGCCACTCACACTTGGTTCTTTGAAACTAATACCTGCAGTACTTTTGGGAGGGGGCGTGGCTCCATGGTAAAGCACCTGCTTGGCATGCACAAGGTCCCAGGTTCAATTCCTGGCATCTCCAGTTAAAAAGGACGAGGTAGGAGGTGATGGGGAAGACCTCTGCCTGAGACCCTGGAGAGCGGCTGCCAGCCTGAGTAGACAAGACTGGCCTTGACAGACCCAAGGGTCAGATTCAGTAGAACGCAGCTTCATCTGGATTCATGTGTGTGTTCAGATCCAGCCCTTGACGGCTTCAGTTAAAATCATCCCTGGCCGCTTGGGTAAGAAAGGCCCTCCAGCGAGTCCTGGGAGAGACACTGTCCGGAAAAAGTAGATAAGATCGGGCGAGGGGAATTCCCACAGAAGCCTCCTCGTTTTTGCAATCTCTCTGCCCGCATTTCTCAGAACACCGGCCCCTTTGGGAACAGCCCTCCGTGCCTCTGGAGTTGCGCTTGGTTGCCCTGAGCAGGATGGGAGGGAGTATAAATCTTTTTAAAAAATTAAAAACAGGGTGCCAGAGGTTGTGTGTGTCTCTCTCTCCCTGAGACAGCATGACGGGGCAGAAATTTGATTTCGCTTGTTGATTTAAAGCGTTTGGTACCATGAATCACGTGGTGGAGGGAACGCTTGGAGCGCTTGACTGCAGTAAAACGGATACTAAAGCTGGCCACCCAAGACCAATTACCGAGGGCTGATTGCATTTGAACGTAGGCCTGCCTGTTGACTTGGAGGGGTTGAGTGCTCTCATTTCCCAAGCTGGGTTTAGCCGCAATGTTTCCAAATAATGTCAGATACTGTAACCAGGGGTCATTTCCTGCTGGAGCGTGCCGGAGCAGCGATGGGGAAGGGAAAGAAAGGCATTTTAAACATGCCTGGGTTCCCTGCCTGATCTTGAGAAGATCAGGCAGGGAACCCAGGCATGCTTGCATGCCTGCCCTTTGTCAGGGGGTGTGGCATATGCAAATGAGCTATGCAAATGTACTCCTGCACCTCTTTTTCTACAAAATGACCCCTGACCGTAACACAGGCGTGGCCTCTCCCCCAACCAGGAGCTTCAAGCCACTGCCATTTTGTGCAGGGCCATCGAGGCACACTGGAACACAAGCACCTCTCGGTATGCTGGTAGAACCGAGTATTTCTCAGACTTCCCAGGCAGAGTCCTGATCGAAATGCCCTTCTTTGCCTGTTCAGAGACTTGCAAAGATATCTGAAGGCAACCGGCACTGCCCTCTTCTGGCCTGAATCGGACAGTGCATTGGTGAAGAAATGGGTGACGAGTAGGGATGCCAGACTCCAGGCGGGACCTGGGGGTCCCTTGGAATTACAGCTCATCTGCAGACTAGAAATCCCTGGAGGAAATGGAAGCTTTGGAGGGTGGGTTTTGTGGCATCGCACCCCACTCGAGGCCTCTGTCCTCCCCAGGCTGCTTGCCCAAATAGCCAGGAGTTTCCCAACCTGGATCTGGCACCGCTAAAGGAACAGAGAGGTTTGGTTCTGCTTCCTCTTGCTACCCTAAATTCAACACTTCTCCAGGGACTGCTTCCCTGCTCCTCTGCAGAAAGCCCTTTGCATGACTCTCCATGGAGCCAAACCAAAGTCCTTTCCCGAGCCAAACTCCTTTTTCATGGCTACTCGGGGGAAAGAGTCACTTCCTTTCCGGGCCCATCTGTTTCCTGCCAGAGAGAAGCTTCCTTTGGTGCCAGCTTGTTTCTCGTCCTAGAACAGGAGACCTTTGCTTCCTTTCATCCTCTCTACGTGCCAAACCAGAGGGGTGGCATGATGGAGAAAAGAGGTTTTTTGAGAGCCAGTTTGGTGTCGTGGTTAAGTGCGCGGACTCTAATCTGGGAGAAACGGGTTTGATTCCCCACTCCTCCACTTGCAACCAGCTGGATGACCAGGGGCAAGCCATAGTTCTGTCAGAGCTGTTCTTGAAAAAGCAGTTCCTGAAAGAGCTCTCTCAGCCCCACCTACCTCACAGGGTGTCTTTTGTGGGGAGGGGAAGGGAAAGGAGATTGTAAGTCGCTCTGAGACTCTCTCTTCTGTTGTACCTCTCTCTGGGAATATGGGCAACTAGAAGGCAAAACCTTTCCCTCTAGACAGGGCCGGGCATTTCCTAACCCTTTTCAGCAGGGTGGTGGTTCTGGTCACTGTGTCTTCTTGCCCCCCTCCCCAGTTCCATAGGCCTACTGGGCAACCAAGCATGGTTGGAGTTCCGGGCTTGGATCTGGGGGACTCGGGTTCAAATCTCCACTCTGCCAGAGATTCCAGGACTTCCAAATCCTCGTGTGAAACGGTCCAAGCCTCAAATCAACGTGCCTCAGTTTCCACGCAGATGTCAGCATGGGGGAAGGTTTTCAACCACACGTCGGAACTGAGAGGAGAAACTGCCACGCTCCTGGAAGTGTTGTAATGTTAAAAGGCATGGATTTCAGGCAATGACAACAGACCGCTGGGTCTGCAACCACCATGAGATGAATGCATGGATTGAGAGACCTTAATTGGTGGAGGAAGCTGTAAGCTAAGAAGATATCATAGCAGATATACAGTTCTTTGGGTCTGAGATGAAGGCAAGATGTTTAGCCTGGAGAGAAGACGACTGAGAGGTGATATGATAAACCATCTTCTAGTCCCTTAAGAGCTGTCATGCAGAGGACGGGCCGGAGTTGTTTTCTCTTGCCCCAGAAGGTCGGACCAGAACCAACCGATTGAAATTAAACCGGAAGAGTTTTTGGCTAAGCATGAGGAAGAACTTCCTGACAGAGCGGTTCCTCAGTGGAACAGGCTTCCTCGGGACGTGGTGGGCTCTCCTTCTCTGGAGGTGTTCAAACAGAGGCTAGGTGGCCATCTGACAGCAATGCTGATTCTGTGAACTTAGGCAGATCATGAGAGAGAGGGCAGGAAGGGTTGTATCAGCACTTAGTTCTTGTGGCCCTTTCTTACACGCCCAGGGAAATGCCGGTCACCACTTCGGGGTCAGGAAGCAACTGTTCTCCAGGGCAGTTTCGTCAGGGATCCTGGAGTTTTGTCACCTTCTGGGCATGGAGCAGGGGTCACTGGGTGCGTGTGTGGGGGGAGGTATTTGTGAATCTCCTGCCTTGCGTAAGGGGTTGGACTAGATGACCCTGGAGGTCCCTTCCAACTCTATGATTCTAGGATTCTGACCTGGATTGCACCTTTGGGGTAGAATGGTGGCGGATGCGCTGCTCTCTCTGGCTGAGCTGAGTCCTCATCCCATTAAACATAACATGTTGCTGTGAGACTGATCTCTCTCTGATGCCCCGCTATTAAACCAGAAGCAAGGAGTACAGTGGATCCTACCCATGACCAACGGTCCCTCTAAGCTGTGGAGTCTTGTGAGCAAAAGTTCGACTTGGTGAGCTACTGGCATTAAAGTTGTGAGCGAGCCATTGGGCTGCTGCATGAATTACTTTGCTCCGGAGCCCTCCTTCCTGAGCTAGGACAAAAAGGTGTGTGATCCAGAGGCTGAAAATCTGTGAGCTAGCTCACACTAACTCAACTTAGAGGGGACAGTCCCCATGACCCGCGATGCTCTCCAATTGTGACAAGGCCTCTGCTCTCGCACCTTGTCCAGGATCAATTTCCGTTCTCGCGCCGATGCTGTCCTCTGCTTTCTCACCCGTTGGACCCTAGGAATGATCCCGCTGTGTTTACCAAACGGAATGTTGTATTTTTATTAATGAGCGGCTTTCCCAAATCGTCAGAAAAAATAAGCATTTTGCTTCACTGACTGAACATTTCTTTAAGTCTGCTCAGAGCTATCGAATGAAAACAGGCCTTTCCGCCCAGGTGCTCTCAGCCTTTGGAACGGACCGAGCAAAAAAAATTAGTCAAGCAGAGAATCAAGGATACAGAACGCCAAACCGATCTTTCCAGCTTGCAAAACATTATGACGAGGGCAAATGTTAAAATTACCATGGGGCAGCGAACTATTTAACCTGTGGAAGTGAAAGGGTTTAGAAAAGCCTTCGCTAGGTGCTCCGCTGTACTTGAAGGAAAATACAAGACTGTTCCTTTCACAGATAGACTTTGTTTCTGCCCATTAAGGGAAGTTGGGACTACAGAGCACATGTTCTTTAGATGCCTGTATTATAAGGTGGCACGTAATAAGATCATCACCCTGTCGATTAAAGAAATTCTGGGCCTTGCTGAAAAAGCCAGAGCCGAGTTTCTTCTACCTGATAGAAATCCCACGATTGCCTCCCAAGTAGCCAGTTTCTGTATGGCGATACTCAGAGTACGGAAATTTCATGGTAGTTAGGTGGTAGTTAGATTACATTTTAATCTGCTTTTAATGTTTTATTGATGTATATTTTAAAATTTTGGAATATTGTAAAGGTGTAGTCCTTTTTTCGTATGCCTGGTCTAAGGACCGTAACAATAAACTGAAGAACAAGAGATTGGATTTATACCCCACCCTTCATTATCCGAAGGAGTCTCAGAGAGGATTACAATCTCCTTTCCCTTCCCCTCCCCACAACAGACACCCTGGGAGGTCGGTGGGGCTGAGAGAGCTCTGACAGAAACTGCTCTTTTCCAAGAACTGCTCTTGTCAGAACTATGGCTTGCCCAAGGTCATCCAGCAGCTGCAAGTGGAGGAGAGGGGAATCAAACCCGGTTCTCCCAGATTAGAGTCCGCGCTCTTAACCACTACACCAGACTGGCTCTACTGAACTGAACGTTTCTTGGGCCGTGTGTGGAAAAGTTCCTAGAGGCTTCTATCTTGGCTCAACCAGCTTCCTTCAAGGCTCCTGTACGGCTCGAGGCCGGGCATCTGATAACTTGTTCCCCTCAAGCGACCCAGGAGACACCGGGCATTGACCCCGTGTTTCGAAGGTGCCCCTGTTGTTGTGACCGAGAACATAAAACCTCCCCTTGTGAAAACAATACAACTGAAACTACCGTGTCATTAGCAGCTGTAAAGGAACAGCTGGGGACGGGGTGAACTGAGGTGAGACCCGCTCAGAACTTCTTACGGAGCGGAAAAGAAGAGAAAGCGGGGTTTCCTGAAGAAATGAGGTCCCTTTGTTCCTGCGCCGAGTGCGAATCCCAACGTATATGCTGTGTGGCCCCAACAGTGATATGGTGGAGCAGGGCCCAGTAAGGGCCGTCCGTGAGCCGTAGGGCACAGATGGACAGGGACTGCCTATATGACCCCCTCCTTCACAGCCGTTGTGAAGATGCCCCTGAACACTTAAGGAAGCAGTGTGGAATGTGCCAGAATCGGGGAACCGGCCAGTTCTTCTGGCTGCCAGGTCAACCTTTGTCAAAGAAAACACCGGACATTTGGAAATGGAGCATTCCAGCATTCGGCCAGGTTAATTTTTTACTTTTGGCTTTATAGTGCCGTTCGTTGACGCTTTTTCCTTCGGGGACAGAAACTAAAAAAAAAAAAGGAACGCAAAGTTTGCCAAGTTAATTGTTAGTGGCCCACGGGTTGTCTTTTATTATTTTAATTGTTTTAAGACACAGTAGTTTGGGAGGGGGGGGTGTCTCATAAAAGACCTCCCGTGTGATCATCGTTATGTGATAACCCCATGTTTACACATTAACAATTTCCGGCGAAGTGAAGAAACAAAGGTTTTCGTGCGGTGACCCGAAATGCCCCTGCTCTGTCCTTGTGTTGAAGGGCAAAGAGCTGACCAACATGTGCGGCGGAATAAAGACTGTGGTTGGTCGCATCGCCCAGGCTGCAGGTGGGCCGTGCGCTCTAAATGCACGTCATGTTTTTGAATGCAGACCTTTGCGGGAAGAGCTGCTCCTTGTGAGTAGGAAGGTAGAACGGTAGGGGGAGAGGGGGAGCCAGACCTTGAGGTGCTACATTTCTACTTGCGTGGAGCATCCAAAATGATATCCGCCCCCTCGCGTGCAGCCTGAAATGAGGCCCAGTCACCTGAGAACACTACCCTTCTGTCAGGGGGGCTCAGTGAGAGGGAGAAGTTGCCCGGGGATGGGACTGCTCCAGTCTTTGCTTCCTGTCAATCAGGAGGAGATTGTGTGTTAAGAATATAAGAGGAGCCCTGCTGGATCAGACCAGGGGTCTGTCTAGTCCAGCATCCTGTCTCACAAAGTGGCCACCCAGTTCCTCTGGAGGGCCAACAACTGGGCATAGAGGCCGAGGCCTTCCCCTGATGTTGCCTCCTGGCTCTGGGATCCAGGGGATTAGTGCCTCTGAAGGTGGAGGTTCCCTTTAATCATAAGAACATCAGAAGAGCCCTGCTGGATCAGACCAGTGGCCCATCCAGCATCCTGCCTTACATGGTGGTCAACCAGTTCTTCTGGAAGGCCAAAAACAGGGCAGAGAAGCCGAGGCCTTCCCCTCTGATAAGAATATAAGAAGAGCCCTGCTGGATCAGACCGGTGAGGGTCCATCTAGTCCAGCATCCTGTCTTGCGCAGTGGCCAGCCAGTTCCTCTGGAGGGCCAACAACAGGGCAGAGAGGCCGAGCCCTTCCCTGGATGTTGCCTCCTGGCACTGAGATTCAGAGGCTTAGTGCCTCTGAATGTGGAGGTTCCCTTTAATCATAAGAACATCTACTGGATCAGACCAGGGAGGGTCCATCTAGTCCAGCATCCTCTCTCGCACAGCGGCCAGCCAGTGCCTCTGGAGGGCCAACAGAAGAAGAAGAAGAAGAAGAAGAAGAAGAAGAAGAAGAAGAAGAAGAAGAAGAAGAAGAAGAAGAAGAAGAAGAAGAAGAAGAAGAAGAGAGGAGGAGGAGGAAGGAGGAGGAGGAGGAGGAGGAGGAGGAGGAGGAGGAGGTTGGCTTTATACCCCGCCTTTCACTTGGAGTCTCAGAGTGGCTCACAATCTCCTTTCCCTTCCCCTCCCCACAACAGACACCCTGTGAGGTAGGTGGGGCTGAGAGAGCTCTGACACAAACTGCTCTTTCAGGAACAGCCGTGGCAGAGCTTGTGACTGAGCCAAGGTCACATCAGCAGGTGCAAGTGGAGGAGTGGGGAATCAAATCCGGTTCTCCCAGATCAGAGTCCAGGGCCGGCTTGCCCACTAGGCAAGCTAGGCACTCATCTAGAGCGGCTGGCCGCAGGGGTGTCAAATTGCGCCCCCCTGCCTCTTCCCTGGCTTTCCTGGGCGCCCCGCAGCAGCCGCGGAGCGCCCAGGAAAGCCGGCGCTGGGAGGGAAGGGGCGGGGGTTAAAAAAACCCACCTCTTCCATGGCTTGCCTGGTGGCCCCACAGCTGTGGAGTGCCCAGGCAAGCCAGCGATTGGGAGGGAAGGGGCATGGTTACGCCCCTCCGTCTCCAGGCCCCACCGGGAGGTTGGCATCCCCAGTGGGGTGGGTGCCCAGAGACCTGGGGCCGGCCCTGTTAGAGTCCGCACTTTTAACCACTACACCAAACAGGGCAGAGAGGCCGAGGCCTTCCCCAGATGTTGCCTCCTGGCGCTGGGATTCAGAGGGTGAACCTCAGAGTCGCCTGAGCAACGCTCACCTCCAACGAGAACCCTTTCCCCTTTCTGCTTCCTGAGCTTAAGCCCTCAGGCTACCCAGCCGCAACTTCCCCCTAACTTTCCCCTCTCTGAGCTGGCCCGCCTCCAAGCAAGGCCTCTCCCGTTTGCTGACTTTCTCCCCGCAGAGCCTGATCGGAATCCCTCATTTCTGGACAGTTTTGTAGGTGGATGCGTGCACGTTCAATCCTAAAGGGGTGGTGGAAAAGTGCTGGCAAAGGGCAGCTGGCCTACGGAAACCCTGTGGGGCTTTCAAAGCGAGAGACGTTCAGACGTGGTTTGCCATTGCCTGCCTCCCTTGCGGGTCTCCCATCCAAATACCGACCCGTTCCAACCTTGTTTAGCTTCCGAGATGCCACAAGACCAGGCTAGTTTGAGCTATCTAGGCTAGAGCAGAGACAGAACAGGGGTGGTTTGCCCATCGCCTGCCTCTACGTAGTAACCCTGGACTCCCTTGGAGGAAAAGAGGAGATTGGATTTATACCCCGCCCTTCACTACCTGAAGGAGTCTCAGAGCGGCTCCCAATCTCCTTTCCATTCCCCTCCCCACAGCAGACACCCTGCGAGGTCAGTGGGGCTGAGAGAACGCTTTTAACCACTGCTCTTGAAAGAACAGCTCTGAGAGAACTTGTGACTGACCCAAGATCATACCAGCAGCTGCACATGGAGGAGTGGGGGAATCAAACCCAGTTCTCCGAGATTAGAGTCCGCCCTCCTAACCACTACACCAAACTGGCTCTCCCATCCGAATATCAACCCATTCCAACCTCGCTTAGCTTCCGAGATGTCACAAGACCAGGCTAGCTTGAGCTATCTAGGCTAGAGCAGAGACAAAACAGGGGTCGTTTGCCATCGTCTGCCTCTGCGTGGCAACCCTGGGTTTCTTTGGTTGTCTCCCCACCCAAGTACCAACTCGGCTTAACTTCTGAGATTTCATGAGATTGGGCCAGCCTGGGGTCAGGGCAAAAACCTAAAGCAGGGCTGGGAGGGCACAAAATAACAGAGGAAACGCATCTCACTCCTATTTTTGCTTTGCATTGCGGTTCTTCCCGAAACAACGTGCCGTCGGCATCAAATGTTTCCCGTGGCTGCCATAGCAAACTCTCATACGCTAAAGGCAGCCTGAAGCTTGTGGCGGCAGCAATCTCTCTTGATATTACCCTTTCGATCACGTCTGCTGGGGGTGGAGCAATGTTCCCTCTAAGCTGTGGAGTCCCGTGAGCAAAAATTCCACTTTGTGAGCTACTGGCCTTAAAAGTTGTGAGCGAGCGATTGGGCTACTGCGTAATTTAGTTCGCTCTGGAGCCCTCCTTCCTGAGCTGAGACAAAAATGTGTGAGCCAGAGGCTAAAAAACTGTGAGCTAGCTCACACGAACTCAGCTTAGAGGGAACACCGGTGCAGAGGCAGTTTACCCGTAGGGACCAAGAAGAGGGAGAGCGTCTTTGGGAAAGAGGATACCAGACGCTGTGAACTTTTGCCTGCTCCGGCGTGGGTAATCTTCTTGTGCACGGCGCTCTGACCCTGAAATCATTTTTGCTGTTCCAAACCTCTCTCCTCGTATAGGAGTCCTGCTTCTGGCAATGGGCAGGTACAAAGGGCTGATTGCACCACGATTTATATGCAATTAATGTTCCAGGAGCCCTAACCTGGATGGCCCAAGAACAGTCCAATCTCGTCAGATCTCAGAAGCTAAGCAGGGTCGGCCCTGGTTGGTACTTGGAGGGGAGACCGCCGAAGGGAGACCAGGGTCATGACGCAGAGGCGGACAATGGCAAACCGCCTTTGAATGTCTCTTGCCTCGAAAATCCTACTGGATCGCCATAAGACAGCTGTGACTTGCAAGCACTTCACACAAAAACACAATGTAGAAGTAGTCGAAGAAGAAGAGTTTAGATTTATACCCTGCCCTTCCCTGGGAGTCTCAGAGCAGCTTAGAATCTCTTTTCCCCACTCCCTCCCCACAACAGACACCCTGTGAGGTGGGTGGGTCTGAGAGAGCTCTCTCAAGGACTGCTCGTGAGAGAACAGCTCTGAGAGAACTTGCCGCTGACCCAAGGTCACACCAGCAGCTGCAAGTGGAGGCGTAGGGGAATCCAACCTGGTTCTCCCAGATTAGAGTCTTTGCTCTTAACCGCTATGCCAAACTGGCTCTCAGTGTTCAAGAAAGGGGGAAATCTTAGCTCTGAGATACCCGAGAGCCTCTCTCTTCGAGGCCCGGAACCGCCAATTCAGTTTCCCTTTTCCATTCTCTTCAGTGCCGGGTTGGGGTATTCCGGGTTTTCGATCACTCCTTCTCCAAACTTCAGCTCCAGGAAGGCCCGGTGATCATTGGGCGCGAGAGCCAGGAAGCCGGCGAACTGGATGGGGACCAAGGGCTTCAGGAAGTGTTCGGGGAACTCCGTGTCCTGCCGGTGGTCCATCCAGGTATCCTTGGTCATCACGCCGTTCTTGGGATAGAAGGGCCAGAGGTCGACGTGCAGGTGGTTGTGTTCGCTGTACTGCACTCGGTAGAAGTCCCCCTCGATGGCCTTCTCCCAGACAAAGCCCTTCTCATCGACGATGGAGCCCGAGTCGGCACTCCTGAGCAGCTCGCAATTGGGGATGTCCTCCAGGTAGATGCCGAGGTCGACGTCGTAGTCCCACGGGATCAGGTCGTGATAGCGGGCCGCCCCGAGGAGCGTCCCCCCTTCCAGCCAGTACCGCACCCCGGACGTCTCCAGGATATTGATGACGTATTTGGCGGTCTCTCTCAAGGCTTTGAGGCAGCAGGGCGGGGTCCAGCGGTTTTGGTAGAGGTATTCCGGGGTGTCGTCGTGGATGGTCCCGAAACACCGCGGGGTCTCCTTCCCGCACCCGAACCACTGCTCCTTCCCGTCCTGCAGGACGACCCGCTTGACCCCGAAATCCCGGAAGAGCTGCAGCCGGCTGGATCTGGCGAGGTTGTCGGCCTTCCACTGGTTGTGGGAGGAGGTGAACAGGGGGTGGTGGAGGGCCGAGAAGGAGACGTCGAGGAGGCGGACCGCCCAGCCCCGCAGGGAGGTCTGGATGAAGAGGGAGGTCAGCAAAGGCTTGGCGAGGGGCACGGAGAGGTTGAAGAGGTCCTTGGTGCGGAGGAGGAGAACGGCCTCCCCCTTCAAGGCCGTGCACAGCTTGGAGGAAGGAGGCGCCGCCGTGTACTCGGCCGTCCATTCCTTAAGGCTGACCTGGAGGTTCAGGCACTGGAGGGGGGTCATGGAGTGTACGGGAGCTGCCACCATCTCCACCGTGCTTTGGCTGGCCTTGAACTCTTCCAGCATCCGCTCCAGCTGGGACGTCGCATCCACCTTCACCCCATCGGGCACCAGGGCTACGTGTTCTGTTCTCACGTAGGTCTCGGGCCTGAACACGTGGGCGGGCTGGTCGGGGGACGGCTTGAGAAGGACCACTTGGACATTGGGAACGTTTGGGAGGACCATGGGCGGGTACGGGAGGCGGTCCGCTGCCACCACGACGGGCAGCTCCGGTTCTTGCCTCAGGAAAGACCGAGCCACGTCGGGAACGTAGTTTTCGAAATCTTCGAACTCCCTGATGAGGACGGTCACGCCGGGCCTCAGGGGACCGGCCTGCTGACGGGTGTTGGGCTGCGCGTGGTCTCGGTGGCGGTGGAGGACGTGCTGTTGCAGCCGTGAGATGTAGTAGAGGACAAGCAGGTTAAATGCTATGGCGACTGCCAGCACGGCCTGGCAGAAAGTGACGCGCATCTTGCGAGGGGTGGGAGGATGTCACGGGGGGCTGGTCCCTGGACCATGAGGGGTCCTGCTGTTCTGGACTCATCCATCCAAATCTAGTCTACCTGGGTAGCCATAGAGAAGAAGTCATTAAAAAGAAAATGGCGTTATTGGTAAAGGTTAACGAAATGGCCTATAAAGGATATATTTATAGGAAAGGTGTATTGGTAATAATTTCATGTGTGAATAGACCTATAAATCTGATAACATACATATAGCTGCTAGACTAGTTGAGCATATTTATTTTCGAGGAGGAAAACTGGTTAAATAACTATGGAAGGAGAAAAGTGAATTTTGTTTGGATGTTAATATGCTGGTTATGTTTGTGTAGTGAGAAATGTGCTGATTACTTAAGAATATTGAAATACAAAATGGAACTGTACCTTAGTAAGTTTTATATTTTGTTGTTAGAAAAGCCTTGAATTGGCTTGAATTAGGAACTGAGTAATTTTGTTCTAATAAGAGGCAATTACAACAAAGTTGTTATGCTATGTATGATGAGTTTATAACATTTCTTTGTCTCACCTTTTTAAACTGGAAAATTAATAAACAGATTATATAAAAAAAAGAAAATGGCTACTGTGCTCTTTGCTGCAATATACCTGAAGGACAATCTAAATCAGGGGTTAGCAACCTTTTTGAGCCTGTGGAATTCTGGCATGGGGAGGCGGAGCCATAAAATAGCTACCAAAGGGGTGGGGCCAACTACACACACACACCCAAGTGCCCTGGACCAAGAGGACTAACTTTTAAAAACACACTGGGAAGGAGCGAGAGAATAAAACCAACACTGTGGTTATTTTAATCTGTACAGCCAGTCAGATATCTAATGGCCAAGCTTCCGCTTGAGGACAGCAACGGTTGGTTGCATTGGCTGGCACCCTTCCCCTTTCCTCCCCCTATATATTTTAAGTTCTCTCTCCCCTCTTCCCATTAAATGACCAGGCAGCCCAGAACTGGAAATCGAAATTTACAAGTCACCATCTTGGATCTTTTTACTCTGGTTTTAGTTCTTATCAGCCCTATATGGCCAGGGTCCGGCACACCTGAGGGACCGCCTTTCCCCATATATACCCCAGAGAGCACTACGGTTGGGGGTTCAGAATCAATTGACCCTCCCAGGCCCTAAGGATGCCAGGGCTTGCTGCCACCAGGGCCAGGGCTTTCTCAGTGGTGGCCCCATACTGGTGGAACGAGCTCCCAGAGGAGATCAGGGCCCTGTGTGGATTTCTTGCAGTTCTGCAGGGCCTGCAAGACAGGGATTTCCCGCCAGGCTTTCAGCTAGGGAGCTGCCACCATTATAGAGCCCTGGCCCTTGGTTTCGACATCTAGCCTGGGCCGCAGGAAGATCATAAGCAGAATGACTGTTGGACCTCTGTGTACACTCTTAAACAGGGCTTTTTTTGTAGAAAAAGCCCAGCAGGAACTCATTAGCATAATAGGCCACACCCAACAGCAGAAACTCATTAGCATATTAGGCCACACCCCATGTTACCAGAACTGTGGTCATCCAGCCACACCCACCTTTTGCTTCTTATTCTGTTTACCTTGTTTGTTGTCAAACTTTGTTGTCAAACTTTTTTTGTAGCAGGAACTCTTTTGCATGTTAGGCCACATAACCCGAATGCAGCCAATCCCAATGAGTTTCTGCTGTTGGGTGTGGCCTGCTATGCTAATGAGTTCCTGCTGGGCGTGGCCGACTCGGGAGCCAGACGGAACTCCCTTCCTGTGTGTTCCTGCCCCAAAATAGCCCTGCTTTTAAAGTAAGCCACCTCAAACAAACAACTAATTAACCATTGCCAGCACTTTATGAACTTGAGCTGTTTTAGATGATTTTATATTGTTTTAACTGTTATTTATATATTGATAGTGAGCCGCTCTGAGACTGCTTTGTGGGGAGGGCGGGGTACAAATTGGACTAATAAATAAATAAATTGTATATGGGAATTTTACATTTCGTTATCTTTGTTTTATGGCATTATGCCCTTTAAATGTACATCGCCCAGAGCCTGGTGTAAACTGGGATAGGGCGATTAACAAATCAAATCAAATCAATCAATCAATAATAATAACTGGGCAGGATCCTCATTTGGCCCCACCCATTTTAAAAAAGCACTTGGTGGGCACGCAGAAAGGTGTTGGCTGGTCTAGATCACAGCACTGGAAGGCAGCAGAGCTGTTGTAACTCAAACCCCCCATTAAGGGAAAGGCCATTCTGCCACCAGCCCGTAAAAAGCTTCCCTTATGCCAATATCCCAGACTTCTGATAGACAAAGTATTCTTTCCTTGAACTAAAATGAACAGCCCAGAGCAGTACCCGAGGTGGTCGGCTACCAGAGTGTATAATTCCCAGGCCTAGGAGGAGCCTGCTCCCTGTCTCAGCATGAGTCACTGATCTGGGGCTTGCCTTCTGATTGGGAGGAAGAGAGACTGTGCTGTCTGGACAGGGACGCAATGGGTAAGTCTCCTTCGAATAAGTGTAATTGCTCAGGGCGGGTGCTTCTACTGTCTCTCTGCAGCAGGAGAGATCAGTGATCCCATCTCATGTAATCTAGACAACAACCCCAAGCGGAGGCCGAGTGGAAGAATGCAAGGCCTGAGGACGGAATCATGCAGAGACCCAGCGGGCAGCCTCCTGTGTGAACTCGCTGGACTTTGGACTCCTTGATCTCATTTCACTGCAGTTCTCTAAGCAGGCCCTGTGTAGTTTGGGGGTGACTGATCTAGACAACCCAAAGAGAAGAAGGGTTCCTGCAGAAAGGAACCTGCCGAGTACCTTGGACAAAAGCATTATGGTTTCGGAGAAGTGTAATGACTGATGCTCCCAGAGAAGCCACATTCCCGCTCCAAATCTACGCTGCGAGAAGATCCTTTCCTGAAGATGAACCTTCTCATTCATAGCATTTGTCTTTCCGGATGTAGAATGTGAATTGGGTTTTTTCCTCCCAATGTGTGTGAGAGAACAGAAATCATTCCACTGGGTTATCAAACTCCTAGCCCGGGTGTCTCTCTGAGAAGGGTGGAGCGGAGGAGAGATATCGGCCACCGATTTCTTCCCCTCCCTGCTGCCCACGATGCCTCTGGGCTTCAACCTGCAGCAGGGAGGCCGAGCGGAATGAAAGGGAAGCACTAACGAAGGCAACCCCTCAACGACTTTTTAAAAAATTGTTCAAAATTACCACCTATCTTCCCCAGTGCGGCAGACTGGCGGGGGGAGCGCTGCCGAGCTTTAATCTTGTTTAGATCAAGCCTCTTATTTTCCCGGAGGGACCAAGGCTTCATTTAAAAAAAGGAACAATCATCTCTCTGCAACCCTCCCCCGCTTCCCCGCCTCCGTCCGTCCTCCCTTCGTGGGCAGCCACGGAGGAATAAAGCCTCCCTTGCGTTGGGGGAGCTGGCGGAATACACAGCTCTCCTTTGTTCCTGGCTTTTTCGCAATAACAGAGTTCATTGCCTGGATCTCTCTCTCTCTCTCTCCATAAAAGCCAGTTCCTGACATTTGGTCACGCCAACGAGTCCGGGAACCGGCCACTCAGAAAGGGGGCTCTGCAGGGAGACGCTGGCTTGACTCTGAACGGTCGAGAGGGCGCAGGGAGAAGGCCCTGATTCAGGGCCGCTTTTTGCAAAGATGTGTGAACCGGTTTCTAAGTATGAAAAGTAAAACATGTTGTGTGTGTGTGGGGGGGACAGGGGACAATGTTGTGAGCGGAATTTGCCCACCCCTGGTGGGTCTAGGCCTACCAACGAGAAACCCCGTGTGGTGTGGCAATCAAGACTGGCAGACTATGGATGCTTTATTTTGCACATTATAATGGCAGCCAGGGTTTTATTCACAACGACGTGGAGGACATTGAAAACCCCAACGCTTAATGAGTTGATAATGGAGATTATGGAATGTGTTGAAACGGACAGACGGACAAATATATTAAAAAGGAAAAATGGAAGGCCTTTTATGACTGGTTAAAACATAAAGTCCTGAGACACTAAGACTAAATGAAGAACAATAAGAAAGATGGTTAATAATAGTTGTGAAACTTTTAGGAGGAGATTTGCATGCAGAATGTTACACACACACACAATTTAACATTCTGCATGCAAATATATGTATGTATGTATGTATGTGTGTGTGTGTGTGTGTGTATATATATATATATATATATATATATATATATATAAACTCTGTATTCTTTCTTTCCCCTTTCCCCCTTTCTATTTATAAACTAATAAAACTTTAAAAAAAAACAACACTGTCAGACTAGTATCTGGGAGACCCAGGTTCGAATCCCCCGTTGTGCCATGGAAGCCTGACAGGTGACTGGGCCAGTCACGCTTTCTCGGCTTAACCTACCTCACAGGGCTGTAGTGAGGATAAGATGGAGGAGAGAAGAGCAACATAAGCTGCTCTGGGTCCCCACTAGGGAAGAAGATGGGGTATAAATAAACCAAACAAACTAAATAAAAATCCTGTGGCAGTGTCGGACCGGGTAACAGTTTGCTGCCCTGCGGCATACCTGGGTTGAGTAATCTTGGCATCCGTGTCCTGATAACATTTGAGCGAGATCATTTATTTATATATTTATTGAAAATGTTTCATGCTGCCGTTCCACCAAAGGTCCACGAGGCAGTGTACGTAAGAAGAGCCCTGTCGGATCAGACCAGTGAGAGTCCATCTAGTCCGGCATCCTGTCTCACACAGTGGCCAACCAGTCCCTCTAGAGGGCCAACAACAGGGCACAGAGGCTGAGGCCTTCATAAAATCATAAGAAAAGCCCTGCTGGATCAAACCAATGGTCCACCTAGTCCAGCATCCTGTCTCACCCAGTGGCCAACCAGTTTCTCTGGTGAGCCAACAACACGGCAGTGAGGCTGAGGCCTTCATAAAATCATAAGAACCTAAGAAGAGCCCTGCTGGATCAGACCAGTGGTCCATCTAGTCCAGCATCCCGTCTCGCACGGTGGCCAACCAGTTTCTCCAGTGAGCCAACAACAGGGCAGAGAGGATGAGGCCTTCCCCTGATAAGAACCTCAGAAGAGCCCTGCTGGATCAGACCAGGGAGGGTCCATCTAGTCCAGCATCACGTCTCACCCAGTGGCCAACCACTTCCTCTGGACAGCCAACAACAGGGCACAGAGGCCGAGGCGTTCCCTTGATGTTGCCTCCCAGCTCTGGGATTCAGGGGATTAGTGCCTCTGAATGTGGAGGTTCCTCTTGTTCACCATGGCTAGTCAACACTGGTAGACTGATCCTCCGTTAATCTACCTAATCCCCTTTTAAAGCTGTTTATTCTTGAGGCCATCACTGCTTCCTCTGGCAGCCAGTTCCACATCTTAATCACTCTCTGCGCAAAGTGGCATTTCCTTTTGTCTGTCCTAAACCTAATAAGAAGAGCCCTGCTGGATCAGACCAATAGTCCACCCAGTCTGGCATAAAAACATTAAAAACACACACATACACACACGCAAACCGTTTAGGGATTAAAAATCAAGTGAAAATTATATAATTATAAAATAATTCTATTAAACACATACGCGACACTAGAAGGAGGGCCAGCAATCATTAGTGGGATAGACTACTACCATATGTTATGCCGGGGGCTGCCCGTGAAGACTGCTTGACGCATCGGCTGGCTTAGAAAGCAACTCCCCGGTTACTAAGTGGGATTCCAGGTTCAAAGATCTCAGGTAGATCTCCTGAAGTGCCTTTCTACTGGGTCAGGCCACTAGGCTGTCCTAGTCTAGGCTAGTCTTAACTAGCAGCAGGGCCCCAAGTGGTGGAGGTCTTTCACATCTAGGATTGCCAAGAACTTACCGCGTGCCAGCGGGGGATGGATACGTCCTCACAGGACCATCCCCAGGGGAAGGACAGGCGCAGAGCACCATGCCGTTGCCAGGAAGGGACGCTAGGCAACGCTCTGGCAATGCGGCTGGAAACTCGATGGTAACATGGTGCGTTACCAGGAGGACTGGTCCAGCCGGGGAGCAAGCGTCCCCCGCTCCCAGGCGGTAAGTACTTGGGAACCCTATTCACATCACTGACTACCTGATTTAAATTGGAAATAACTGGGTATTGAACCTGGGGCCTTCGGTATGCCCAGCAGATGCTCTACCACTGAGCCGTGCTTAGTGGCTTTTTGTGTCAGGGAAAAGCACTGACAATAAGGGTAGTTTAGTGGTGGAATCGATTGCCCAGGGATGGTTGAGGGTTCTCCCTTCATGGAGGTGTTGAAATGGTCGTTGGAGAGTTATTTGTCAGGGATTCTTCAGGCCATGCAGCGGGTTGGACTGCATGGTCTTTCGTCCCCTTCTATGATCCCCATCAGCAGGACGAATTTGTGGGCTTCAGTCCTCAGTGTGTTGTTTTACCGCCCCCTAGAGGAGGGCAACGGAGCTGATGAGGGGGTTGGAGCACCTTCCCCCCCACAGAGGAAAGGCTAAAGAGTCTGGGACTTCTCAGTTCAGAATAGAGTCAACTAAGGGGGGACACGATCGAGGTTGACTGAATTACACGTGGGGATGGAGAGAGCTGAAAAAGAGAAATTCTTCTCCCTCTCCCAAAATGCTAGAACTTGACGGCATCGAATGAAGCTGACGGGCAGTAGGTTCAGGACGGGAAAAAGGAAATACTACTTGACGCAGAGAGTAATTCGAATGTGGAATTCGGTGCTGGAGGAGGCAGTGATGGCCACAGGAATAAACAGCTTTAAGAGGGGATTAGGTAGATTCATGGAGGAGAGGTCTATCTGTGGCCACTAGCCATGGTGACGGAGGGGAACTTCTACATTCAGGGGCACTAAGCCTCTGAATCCCCAGAGCCAGGAGGCAACCTCAGGGGAAGGCCTCGGCCTCTCTGCCCTGTTGCTGGACCTCCAGAGGAACTGGTTGTCCACTGTGGAAGACAGGGTGCTGGACTAGATGGACTCAGGGCTATTTTTGGGCAGGAACCCACAGGAACGGAGTTCCGGCTGGCTCCTGAGTTGGCCACACCCAGCAGGAACTCATTAACATAATAGGCCACACTCAACTGCAGGAACTCATTAGGACTGGCTATATTAGGGGTGTGTGGCCTAATATGCAAAGGAGTTCCTGCTACAAAAAAAGCCCTGGGTTTTGACAATGAACAAGGTAAACAGAATAAGAAGCAAATGTGGGTGTGGCTGGTAATATGGGGGTGTGGCCTAATAGGCTAATGAGTTTCTGCTGTTGGGTGTGGCCAATTATGCTAATGAGTTCCTGCTGGGCTTTTTCTACAAAAACAGCCCTGGTTGGACTATTGGTCTCACCCAGCAGGGGCTCTTCTTACATTCTTACAATTTTGGGGACAGGAAGGGACAGGAATGGAAGAAGTTCACCAATAATACCAGATCTAGCTCCAGCCCCCCCCTCCCAAAGGCAACACTCACCTCACTGGCCTTCACATTCGCTCACAGCCATACCTGTCGTGGAGAGGCAGGTCTGAATTCTCTGCGGTTGTCAACATAGTAGGCAATGTGTCAACCAGCTGGAAAGCAAATTGAATGTACAATAAAGCAAGGCACAAGGACCATCACCAGCCCTGTCTCTTCGGTTCAGCAGCAAAACGGCTCTCTCGGCCATCAACATGGCCAAACAAGACACTAGGCCACGGGTCCCCAACACCTTCTGGGTGTCTGCCAGGGTGTGGGTGTGGCCAGGTGGTGCCGGCAGAGCTTCTGATTAGCCACCGGAGATCTGACAGACACTGCAAGATGAGAGTTTTTTTAGCAAGCTCCATAGGCATATTTGCGTGTATACAAGAATCTTTTTTAACAACAATACATGTTCATTTTAAAATGCATCCTGCCTGAAACGCTAAAGAGCTTCAGTCAGACTTACGCATGACCTCACTCCTTGACATATTGTGACTGGCTCCGCCTCCTGCGACAGACATTTTGTCGTTGCACCCATCACCCTGTGCCGGATTTCTAAAAGTGCCCACTGACTCAAAAAGATTGGGGACCACTGCATAAGTCTGTGTCTGTCTTCTGAGGAAGTCTCTTTCTACATTACAGCTTACCTTGGCTTGCCACCTAGAGGTCATTCCATACAGCAGTGTCATGGGGCAAAAAGACATCTGGAAATGGGTTACCTGCAGTCAGTGGCAACCCAAAACGGAAAGGACTGGCCGGAGAGTCTTAGGAAGACTGATGTGACCCCTAGAACACAAGCTGGGGAGGAACTGGGACTTGAATGTCTCAAGCCTTCTTTCCCATTGCCTTCCCTAAGCTCAAGAAAAGATGGTGTCGAACCACTGGATTGGACCACCGAAGAATGATTGCTGAGGTTTACCTCCGTTAGATCGATGTCACTGAAAGTATACACCACAGCTTCTGTTAACATCTAGCAGGGGCGATGTGTGATGTGGCTGCGAAGAAAGCTAATGCGATCTTAGGATGCATTAACAGAAGCATTGTGTCCAGATCACGGGAGGTGGCAGTCCCATTCTGTTCTGCTATGGTCAGGCCTCACCTGGAGTCCTGTGTCCAGTTTTGGGCACCACATTTTAGGAAGGATGTTGACAAGTTTGAGCGTGTCCAGAAGAGGGCGACCAGGATGGTGAGAGGGTTGGAATCCAAGTCTTATGAGGAAAGGCTGAAAGAGTTGGGTATGTTTAGCCTGGGAAAGAGAAGGCTTAGAGGGGACATGATGGCAGTCTTCCAATATTTGAAGGGCTGTCATGTAGGAGCAGATCTACTCTCTCTTGCTCCAGATTGCAAGGCTAGATTGAATGGGTGGAAACGACAAGGGAGTCGATGCCAGCTAAATATCAGAGGAAACTTCCTAACTGTAAGAGGGGTTGAGCAGTGGAACAGACTGCCTCGGGAGGTGGTGGATGCTCCTTCGATGGACGTTTTCAAGCGGAGGCTGGACGACCATCTTTCAGGTATGTTGTAGGGCTATCTTTCGGCTACGCTCCTGCAGAGTGCAGGGGGTTGGACTAGATGACCTGCAGGATCCCTTCCAACTCTATGATTCTACACAACTGAGCCTCAGAGAAAAATCCTTCTTCACAGAGGACCTTTTAACCGCAGGTGCTGCTGAGGACGGAACATGCAAAGTCCTGCATGCAAAGCAAGCCCTTACCCTCACCCCTCTGTGTGCAAACTCAGCTGTGTTCTCTTTGCTATAATGTCCTTGCGCGTACCCAGGGCTTTCTTTTTTGGGAAAAGAGGTGCTGGAACTCTCAAGAGGGAAATGAAGTTTTCAACCTGTATACTGAAAGCTCACGAGCTTTTAGACATTTTAAAAAGAATTCTGTAAAACATGATCTGGAACTCTGTTCTGACATGTTCCCCCAGGAAAAAAGCCCTGCGCATCTCAGGAAAAAGGTACCAGAGTAGAAGGCTCACTTCAGTTAAACTTCAGCAGCTATTCCATCCACGATTTGGGGCCGAGCCCTATCCCTATTGAACCCCCTTCCCCTCCTGATTTTTGCCATGGTTGCAGGGCCTAATCCAAACACCTTTGCGGTTGCTTATCTCTGCCCTCTCCCCCAGGTTGTTGGCCACATCCAACAATAGTCTGCATCTTTGCCCATGTAGGGAACTCCAACTGCGGATTACGGTGACAGTGCAACCTTAGCCCCAAATCTAAGGGTTGTAGGGTTGCCAGGTCTGGGTTGGAGAATACCTGGAGGCTTTGGGGTGGATCCAGGAGAGGGTGGGGTTTGGGGAGGGGAGGGGCCTCAGCATGGTCCAATGGCCAGAGTCCACCCTTCAAATCAGCCATTTTCTCCAGGGGAGCTGATCTCTGTCAGATGGGGATCAGCTGATGAGCAAGATCAGTTTTCCATGGGGAAAATGGCTACTTTTATGGCATTATAACCTGCCTGAGGACCCTCCCCTCCCCAAACACCTCTATCCTCAGGCTCCGCCCCCCTAAAAAACTCCAGGAATTTCCTAACCTGGTGCTGGGCAACCCTCCATAGCAGTATCTAACTGGGTGTGAATATGAGAGCCAACAAGTGACCAGATGGTTAGAAGCTGGGAGTGGGTTCAGATCTCCCCGCAGCTCTAAAGCTCACTGGGGGATGTACTAAAAGGAAGGACAGGATTGCCCATTGGAAACAATGGGAAAGACATCCCGCTCACTGGGGTGACTTTGTGCCAGCATCCTTCTCATCCCCCCCCACCTCACAGGGTTGTTGTGAAGATACGAAAGGAAAGGGGGAGATAACAAGGGAGCTTGAGGGGAGAGGAATACAAATAGGCACATTTTTTGCCTCCAGCCTCAGGGGAAGACAGGCTGACTATAAATAACACAGATGAATAAAAATACATTTCTGTGAGGGAGTGGGCTGGTCGCCATGGCAACCCTTGCTCCTTCTCTGGGCCCCCCTCCAAACCACTCCACCCTACAGTCCTGTCCCTCTTTAGGAAAGTAAGGCCACAGAGGGAGGCAAAAAATGGAGAGGGTCTTTTTGGGATCGGGGAAGGGGTCCCACCCCTGGGAAGCCTGCATAGCGGGGTGGGGGGGGCGCTGTTTGCTGAAGGGGCCACCCCACCGCCTCGCTGGGCCCCGTCGCCATGGAGACCGCCCCGACCCCGCGTTCCGAACCCCGGGAGGGAGGGAGGGAAGGCGAGAGGGGAGGAACGGCCCCGCCCCGTCGCCTTGGCAACCCCTCCCTCTGCCCCGCCCCGCCCCGCCCCGCCCCGCCCGCGCGGGCCTAGTCCTCCCGAGCGGCCCAGAGGCGGCCGCGGCCCTCACCTCGCGTCGCCATGGCAACCCCGCCTCCTCCCTTCCACGGCTAGGCCCCGCTCCTCGCAGCCGTAGTAGTGGCGGCGGCGGCGGCGGACTAGGCCGCACTTCCGGGCCGGCTCCTTATTTGGCAGGAAGTTCCCCTCGGGCCGCCCGTCCTCCCTCCGCCTCCGCTGACAGACCGGGGCCGCCTCGACCGCCCGCCCGCCCCCCGTTCGTGCGCCCGACCGACCGACCGCGGCGGGCTCGCTATGTGGCAGCCGCAGCAGCAGCAGCACCAGCCGCCGCCTCCCCCGCCTCCGCTGCTGTCCGGGTCGATGATGGAGGCCGAGCGGGCGGTGGCGGCGGTGGCGCGGGGCGGGCAGGCCTCGTCCCCGGGGGAGCAGCCCCCCCAGCCCCCGCCGCTGCCCCCCCAGCAGCAGCCCCCCCAGCCCCAGCAGCCGCCGCAGCCGCCGCCCCCGGGCCGCGGGGAGCTCAGCCTGCCGGGCATCCTGCACTTCATCCAGCACGAGTGGGCGCGCTTCGAGGCCGAGAAGAGCCGCTGGGAGGCGGAGAAGGCCGAGCTCCAGGTGGGGCGGGGCGGGGGTCGTCTCACCGGCATATCCCCCACCCCAGGGTGAGGGGCGAGCGGGCGGGTGGGGTCTCCTCTTCCTCCTACCGTCGCCATCTTGGTGGGGGGGTTTGGGGGTGGGGGTGGGGGGAGAGAAGACCCCCCACCGCCTTGGCTCTCCGGACAGGTAGGCCTCGCTTATTGGGGGGGGGAGGGGGGCCGGGGCTGGTGGCAGGGCCGTGCTTCGCCGGCCTCCCGGTGGGGCCTGGAGATCTCCCGGAATGGAAGCCTCCCCTGAGCCTGCCTGCCTGCCTGCCTGGCAAGGGAGGGCGGGAGACGAGTCGGATTAAATAAACAGATAAGTTAGGACTGAGCTCCGGACCGCAGAGGTCGCGTCCCCTGGAGGAGATTGGTGGGTGGGCTGGATGAGGTTAGGCTTCGCAGAAGGGCGGCTTCCCCCAAAAAAACCCCCCTGCCCTCTCAAGGCTCTGACCCCAGGAATTCCCGAAATCTTTGTTGGCAACTTTAGCTGTGGCTTTCCCCAAAGGAAGGCTGTTGTGTTTATCCCCGTAAGCTGGGGGGGGGGCCTCTTCCACTTCGTCTCCCCCAAGGGTAGGTAAGCAATGCCCCTCTTCCATTCCCCTTCCCCCTGCATAGCTAGTTCCTTTATCTTCCTAATACATAGGTAATATAGTATTATATGTGTGTGTGTGTGTGTATACATCCTTGTGCAGCTGGTTCCCTTTTCTTCCGTATATGTATATATATATACACATACATTCCTGTGTGGCTACTTCCTTTTTCTTCCCAATATATGTTTTATATTTTATATATATATGTATATGTATATGTGTGTATATATATATATATATATATATACACACACACACACACACACACATCCCTGTGTAGTTAGTTCCTTTTCCTTCCCAATGTATATTATATATCATATATATACATCCCTGTGTAGCTAGTTCTGTTTTCTTCCCAATATATGTTTTATATATTATATATCATGTGTGTGTATATATATATATAAATATATCTCCCTGTGTAGTTAGTTCCTTTTCCTTACCAATATGTATTATATATCATATATATACATCCCTGTGTAGCTTGTTCCTTTTCCTTCTCAATATGTTTTATATATTATATATCATATATATATCATATATATACATCCCTGTGTAGCTAGTTCCTTTTTCTTCCCAATATATGTTATATATATAATATATACACATCCCTGTGTGGTTCCTTTTCCTTCCCGATATATCTATATATATCTATAGATATATATAATCCCTGTGTAGCTAGTTCCTTTTTTTCCCATATATGTACAGAGATCTAGATATAGGGGTATGTGTGTGTGTGTACTGGTATAGGTGGTGTGATTTCTGGCTATTTAATCTGTATTCTTAAAAAATCCAGTCCTCCTTCCAAGGAGCTCAGGCCGGCACGGTTCTCTCCTCTTATTGCTCTGTCCTCACAACAACCCTCTGAGGTGGGTCAGGCTGGGAAAAGGGGTTTCCCCCAAGGTTACCCAGTGAGCTTTGGTAGCAGAGTGGAGACCTGAACCTGGGTCCGAAGCCTTTACTTTCTGTAGCGTGGGCTGTTGGGGGGCGGGGAAGCGCCAGAGTCTTTCCCATACCCATTCTGCCTGAGCTAATCCTGCACTGAGCAGGGGGTTGGACTAGATGACCTGTATGACCCCTTCCAACACTGTGATTCTGTGTGTAGTCTGATACTCTGATATCCTGTAGTGTGGTTTCTTGGGCGGACGGGGGGGTAAGCCATAACCTTTCTCATACCCATTTCAGAGGCAGAAATGGGAACGCTCATAACCCCTCCCCTTCTCGCTGCGAGGATTTCTGGCCAGACTCATTCTCTGCTGCAGTTATTACCCATTGCTTTGGAATGCTGTTTCTAGGTAGATTAAAAAAAAAAAAACTGCCCTGCCTCTGAAGAGCTCAGGGCAGTGTATATTACTCCTCTTTTCCTGTTCTACCCTCACAACAACCCTATAAGGTAGCCGAGACTGGGAAAGGTTGACTGGCGCAAGATGACACCTGTACAGATTCGTATCCCCTCTTGGCCCAGTCACTTTTTTTTAGCTTGACTTATGGTGGGGGCCGCAGGGAGGCTGCTTTGAGGAGGAAATGAAGAAGGAAGAACAGTGTACGGTCCCCGAGATCCTTGGAAGACCGGTGGGCTGAAAATGCTTAGATGAATACTTAGACAGTGCTCAATCCCGACAATAATTTCGTAAGAGAGAAGGAACCAGAAACGCAGGGTGGAAGTCACCACACAGGCACGATCGCTGTCTCTCCATAGAATCGGAGAGGCGTGCTTGCTTGCTTTATTTATATATTTGTACACTGCCTTTCTCTGCGGAGTCGTAGCAGTGCCAGGTTGCAAGCGGAGTTGCGTAACTGTTGAATAAGATGTTCCCTCGATTCCAAGCAGCCGCTTTCTCTTCCACGGTTCCCCACAGCCCTCTGCCGGGAGAACCAGCCGTTCATTCACCTCCTGAGAAGGCTTCCCGAAATAACAAGTCTCTCACATCCCCTGCAAAAGGTAGCCAGTCACGGTGTCCTCCACCAATCTCTGTGCAGGTCCTTTCCAAGTGTCGGACCTGCTACAGAGAATGCTCTTTTTTGGGGGGGAGTGTGCTGTTGGAGTCCCGTGTTGTGAACCCCATGGTGCGGACGGAGGTGCGTTGATGACTGACTCTGTGTTCCACCGTCCCCTGTCCCAGATGGGAGCACCCACCCGTGAAGAACCGGGAAGGTGTCTCCTAAGAGACGGAACTGGCCCTCTTCCCTCTGAGTGGCGGCTGGGAAAATTGATGCATCAACTCTCCTTCTGCCATGCTCTAAATGCAGTGGAAGCTTCGAGTTATGCTCCTTTGCCCTCTGTACAGGGCTTGGATAGCCCCATTCTCAATCTCAGCAGGGCCTGGTTGGCCACTGTGTGAGACAGGAGGCTGGACGAGATAGACCCCTGGTCTGGTCCAGCAAGGCTCTTCTTAGGTTCTTATGAAGGCCTCAGCATCTGTGTCCTGGTGGTGACCATGCAGAGGAACTGGCTGGCCACTGTGTGAGACAGGATGCTGGACGAGATGGACCCCTGGTCTGGTCCAGCAGGGCTCTTCTTCGGTTCTTATGAAGGCCTCAGCATCTGTGTCCTGGTGGTGACCATGCAGAGGAACTGGCTGGCCACTGTGTGAGACAGGATGCTGGACGAGATGGACCCCTGGTCTGGTCCAGCAGGGCTCTTCTTCGGTTCTTATGAAGGCCTCAGCATCTGTGTCCTGGTGGTGACCATGCAGAGGAACTGGCTGGCCACTGTGTGAAACAGGATGCTGGACGAGATGGACCCCTGGTCTGGTCCAGCAGGGCTCTTCTTCGGTTCTTATGAAGGCCTCAGCATCTGTGTCCTGGTGGTGACCATGCAGAGGAACTGGCTGGCCACTGTGTGAGACAGGATGCTGGACGAGATGGACCCCTGGTCTGGTCCAGCAGGGCTCTTCTTCGGTTCTTATGAAGGCCTCAGCATCTGTGTCCTGGTGGTGACCATGCAGAGGAACTGGCTGGCCACTGTGTGAGACAGGATGCTGGATGAGATGGACCCCTGGTCTGGTCCAGCAGGGCTCTTCTTAGGTTCTTATGAAGGCCTCAGCATCTGTGTCCTGGTGGTGACCATGCAGAGGAACTGGCTGGCCACTGTGTGAAACAGGATGCTGGACGAGATGGACCCCTGGTCTGGTCCAGCAGGGCTCTTCTTACGTTCTTATGAAGGCCTCGGCCTCTCTGCCCTGGTGTTGACCATGCAGAGGAACTGGCTGGCCACTGTATGAGACAGGATGCTGGACGAGATGGACCCCTGGTCTGGTCCAGCAGGGCTCTTCTTAAGTTCTTATGAAGGCCTCGGCCTCTCTGCCCTGGTGTTGACCATGCAGAGGAACTGGCTGGCCACTGTGTGAGACAGGATGCTGGACGAGATGGACTCCTGGTCTGGTCCAGCAGGGCTCTTCTTAGGTTCTTATGAAGGCTTCAGCCTCTCTGCCCTGGTGTTGACTGTGCAGAGGAACTGGCTGGCCACTGTGTGAGACAGGAGGCTGGACTAGACAGACTATTGGTCTGATCCAACAGGGCTCTTCTGATGTTCTTACAAAGGCCTCGGCCTCTCTGTTCTGTTATTCAGCTTCCGGAGGAACTGGTTGTCCCATGTGAGGCAGGATGCTGGACTGGATGGACCACTGATCTGGTCGTGCAGGACTGTTTTCAAGTCCATTTACTATAGTCATCCTTTGACAGGCACTCTTTTGAGGAGTGTGTGCATAAAATACACTGTAGGTTATGAACTTCCCACCTTAAATAAAGGGGATCATTAACATCTTCAATTCATTCCCCTCCTCTCCCCAGGCCAACAGGAATAGGAATAGCCCTATGCAGTGCAATGGTGTGGCCACTCACCTTCACGGCTTTGGCTAAAGATGGAGAACATATTGGCGAATCTTGCTGTCTTTCTAGAAATCATAACAAGATGCCCCCTCCCGGACCGCTGTTCGTGTGTTCTGTACTGTCTTTAGGGTATTGATAACTTCCTGACCTCCAGACAACAGGGGTTGGAGATCAGCTGTTTTTCCGAGCATGTTTTTCCGAGAATGTGAGTGGGTGGATTTTGCCACCACCTGTCCAGTAGCAAACAGAGGCAAGCTGTCAGGTTCTGGGGAAGCAACTGTTCCCTCTTAGGAGCCGAGGGCCGAGACGGTGTGATATATCGTGTGTTTCAGTGTTTAGGGAAAAAAACTGCTGAGGGCTGAAGAACAGAGGTAGGAAACCGGCGATCTCCGTTAAGAGAGCTGGGCCGAAAGAGGAATCTCCGCTTAGAGGTATTTGTGTATCCACCCCACTTTCACTTCTGACGAGCCAGTCCCTGTGTGGTTTTGAAATCCGACTTGGCCAGGGTGACGGTAGGACAGAAGCGATGAGCAAACACGTCATGGGAAACCGTGCCCCTCTCTCCCTCCCTCCCTCCCTCTCTCTCTCTCTCTCTCTCTGACCATTTTCAGCCGTCTTAATAACTGCCCCGTGTCTGTGACGGAAGTCGAGTGGGAAGGCGGACAGGGAATGGAGTTTCCGTCTCTGACTTAGGAGGCCGCCTGAGAGAACGGGTGGGTGGTTGTACTTCAGGCAGAGCACAACTTTTCGATCCAGAGGAGTCAGCCGGGTAGCAAAATAGTAAAAAGCTCAGAAGTACCCTTAAGACTAACAAACTTCATTGTAGCATAAGCTTTCAAGAGAGACAGCGCTCTTCATCAGATGCATGGATGAAGAGAACTGTGTTGCTCAGAAGCTTATGCTACAGTAAAGTTTTGTCAGTCTTAAAGGTGCTACTGAGTTTTTTACTATTCCAGCTCCTGCCAACCTAGCAGTTCGAAAGCACGAAATTGCAAGTAGATAAATAGATACCGCTTCGGTGGGAAGGTAACAGCGTTCCGTGCACCTTGGTGTTTAGTCATGCCGGCCACATGACCACGGAAACGTCTTCGGACAGCGCTGGCTCTTCAGCTTTGAAACGGAGATGAGCACCGCAACCCTAGAGTCGGATTCGACTGGCTTTCGAGCAAGGGAACCTTTACCTTTAACATTTAGGAGAACTTGGCTATGGGATGTCTTGAGGGCCACGGGCAGGTACAGGTAAGTGGCTTTAAAACGGATTAGAGGAGTCTGAGAAAGGAGAGGTCTAACGTGCTAGCAATGATTAGCTGAAACTAGAACTTCCATATGCAGAGGCAGTATACCTGTGATCTCTCTATCAATCCGGGTGGCTGTTGCCATCCTGAGTTTCCTTAGGGAGTCTGGGACGAAGGTCCCAACACAGACAGTGTCTGAAAATAACCAAAATACGTTAAGATGGGAAAGGACTTCTTCATCCTGCTGTAAACGCTTCGTATCAGTTTCCTCCCAACGGGGCCCCTCAACTGGGGCAACATCAACCGCGTCCAGGTCAGGAAGGCTGGAAGTAGGAAATAGCTCCGAAGGGCGTAGGAAGCGGGCTTTTTTAAAAACTTCCCGTGTTTTAGACCCATTTCTCTCGTCCCTCCGTTGCCCGCAGTCGAGCAGATTTTTGAAACGATGCAAAAACCTGCTTGCCGGAGGAGAGAAAGTGGGATGTGTGAAGCACGCCGCAAGAAACAGCCAAAGGCAAAAAGCAGCACCGGGGTGGGAAATTTTAAAAATAATCTCTTTGTCAAGCTGCCTCCAGTACTCTGGAAAAAAAAATAGATACGCCTATTTTTGGATCATTTGTCTGTGCAGAGATGAGGAAAGACATTAATGGGGGGGCCCGTGAGGCTCGCTGATAAGGATATTGGAGGAGTGGGCTTTAGGCAGAGGGGGGGCTTGACCAGGCATGGCTGTTGGGGGCAGTGTTCCCTCTAAGTTGAGTTAGTGTGAGCTAGCTCACAGTTTTTTAGCCTCTGGCTCATATACTTTGTCTTAGCTCAGCAAGGATGGCTCCAGAGCAAGCTAATTTAATGCCAGTAGCTTACAAAGTTGAATTTTTACTCACAAGACTCCACAACTTAGAGGGAACATTGGTGTGGGGGTGGTTGCCGCTAGAAGATGCTTGTTTCTCGGCCTGGGTGAAGGGTGGGGGATACTTGAGGACGGTTTATAAAATTATGCATGGGGCGGAGAGAATTGGCAAAGAGGATTTTTCTCCCTCTCCCCAAAATGCTGCAATTTGGGGGCAACCAATGCAGCAGGTGGGAATAGATTCAGGACAGACGAAAGGAAATACTTCCATGTTCAGAGGCACTCAACCTGTGAATCGAGGCAGGAGGCAACCTCAGGGGAAGGCCTCGCCCTCTCTATGCCCTGTTTGGTGCAGTGGTTAAGTGCACGGACTCTAATCTGGGAGAACCGGGGTTGATTCCCCACTCCTCCACTTGCACCTGGCTGGATGACCTTGGGCAAGCCGTAGTTCTGATAAGAGCCGTTCTTGAAAAAGAGCAGTTTCTGTCAAGAGCTCTCTCAGCCCCTCCTACCTCACAGGGTGTCTGTTGTGAGGAGGGGAAGGGAAAGGCGTTTGTATGCCGCTCTGAGACACCTCAGGGTAGTGAAGGGCGGAGTATAAATCCAATCTCCTCCTCCTCCTCCTGTTGTTGACCCTCCAGAGGAACTGTTTGGCCACTGTCTGAGACAGCATGCTGGACTAGAGGGACCACTGGTCTGGTCCGGCACAGCTCTGCTGATGTTCTTAAGGATCTCTGCATCTGTGTAACTGGCAACAAACCCCTGGGAAGGTCTTCCACGTGTTTGGATATAATTCTTAGTGTACAATCTGGGGTTTTTTTTAAGTACTTTGGTGATTATTAACTCATGAAGCCTCTTGACTTGAGCTATGTGCGATGATGCCAAGTTTGGCCTGCTGCATCGCTTGGGAATTTGTGATGAGGGTGCCAGGGCGGTGAGTAGCAAGGAAGGACATACACATGAAGCTCCTTTATACTGAATCAGACCCTTGGCCCATCAAGGTCAGTATTGCCCACTCGGACTGGCAGCCGCTCTCCAGGGTCTCAGGCGGAGGTCTTTCCCATCCCCTGCTGCCTGGTCCTTTTCACTGGAGATGCCGGGGATTGACCCTGGGACCTTCTGTATGCAAAGTAGAGGCTCTGCCACTGAGCCACGGCTTCTGTGAAATGCCACCCTCTCACTAGCTCCTTTTCCGGACAGAGCTAGGTGCCGTAGCAGCAATACCGCTTTCTCCTCCTTGGGAAGAGAACAGCTCCACTTACGTAGCTAAGGCACGCTTTCCGCCTCTGGTGTTTTAGAACTTGTACTTAGGGGAACTTGGCAGCTGTGCCCAGCCGAGACCGTCATTGAACTCGGTGCCTGTTACGAAAGAGCCGATTCCCAGCCATATCTGCTCGGTTGCTCTAGTGACGGCGTGGATGCGGCTTAACTGGTTCAGTGAGAAAGCTGCTGCCAAGGACCTGCTCGGTGGGTTTTTTGAGGGTTTGTTTTGTTTTGGATTACTGCCTACAAGTCGTCCTTAAGTGCCTGCCCCCTCTTTTCTGCCATTGGTACACAACTCCCCACCCATCCGATGAAGGTTTCTCTCACTCACCTTCTGCCTCCCCCAATCCTCACTTTCCGTGTCCCCCTGGCTGTCCATTTTCCGTGCCTCTTTGTAGGATGCAGCCCTGTTCGTAGGGGCTATGAAAGGCTGTTCTCCCAGCCAAACTTCCTTTCCACTTCCTTTTGCCCTGTGGCAGTCAACAGTCCTGAAGACATGTGCATGCACACGAGGGTTTGTACCCAGAATAAAACTCTGTTGGTCTTGTTCTGTTGCTTCTGACCAACACGGTAACCCACCTGTGTCCTTTGGGTGACGTCATAGCTTTGAAACCAGGTGAGCAGTGGACACTCTCGGGTAGGGGAGAGTCAGTTTTTATTCTGTAATAAGCAGCTGAGAGTGTTTGATGCGGACGTCACTGAAACAGGTTCCCAGCTCCCCAAAGCCGGCTCTTGTTTTCTGCCACGTTCCAGCTCACCATGTGGCTGGGAGCTGCGCTTGTGTGTATCCTCGTAGTCCCGTGTCTCTGACCTTTTGTGTCTTGCCCTCTCCAGGCTCAGGTGGCGTTTCTCCAGGGGGAGAGGAAGGGCCAAGAAAACCTCAAGACGGACCTCGTACGGAGGATAAAGATGCTGGAATATGCTTTGAAGCAGGAAAGGTGAGTGGCGTTCGTAAGAACGTAAGAGGAGCCTGTGTTGGATCAGGCCAATGGCCCATCCAGTCCAACACTCTTTGTCACACAGTGGCCAAAAATACCAGGTGCCATCAGGAGGTCTATCAGTGGGGCTAGGACACTAGAAGCCCTCTCACCATAGTCCCCCTCCCCCCAAGCACCAAGAATACAGAGCATCACTTGCCCCAGACCAAGAGTTCCTATCTATACCTTGTGGCTAATAGCCACTGATGGACATCTGTTCCATATGTTTATCCAGTTCCCTCTTGAAGCCATCTATGTTTGTAGCTGCCACCACCTCCTGTGGCAGTAAATTCCATGTGTTAATCACTCTTTGGGTGAAGAAGGACTTCCTTTTATCTGTTCTAACCCAAGTGCTCAGCAATTTCACGGAGTGCCCACGAGTTCTTGTATTACAGGAAAGGGAGAAAAGTACTTCTTTCTCTACCTGCTCTATCCCACGCATAATCTCATAAACCTCGATCATGTCACCCCTCAGCCGTTGTTTCTCCAAGCTAAAGAGCCCCAAGCACTTTAACCTTTCTTCCCTACCTCTGGGTGTGGGTTGCCAGTGTCTTGGGATCAGGTGTGTCTTTGACTGTATCTTCACAAGGAGAAGTACATGGAGGTTTGAGTTCTTCATGGTTGTCCCTGGATCATTAGGAGAGGGGGCCAAAATCCGCATTCTGAAAGGGGATGGAGTTGGGAGCGTGGTAGAGGGGTGCCTCTGGACCCCCCCCTCTCATTTCTGAGGACAGTCGTGTCCCTTGAAGTCCACACACACACACACACACACACACACACAGTAAAAACACCAAAGGTCGACTGCTGCATTTGTTTCCAGCAGCAGTCAGTAAGGTTTCCTTGCTCATTGCAGGTCGAAGTACCACAAGCTGAAATTTGGGACCGAACCGAACCAAGGGGAAAAGAAGCCAGACGTGTTGGAACCAGGTATCGGACTCGTGGCATGCCAGCCTCCAGTTAGTGGTGGTGGTGGTGAAGCCCCCAAGGAACTGGTGGTTGAGAATGTAAGAGCCCTGCTGGATCAGACCAGTGGTCCCTCTGGTCCAGCATCCTGTCTCATACAGTGGCCAATCAGTTCCTCTGGAGGGCCACCAATAGGCCAGAGAGGCCGAGGCCTTCATAAGAACTTCAGAAGAGCCCTGCTGAATTCAGACCAGGGGTCCACCTAGTCCAGCATCCTGTCTTACACGGTGGCCAACCAGTTCCTCTGGAGGGCTGACAACAGGGCAGAGAGGCTGAGGCCTTCATGAGAGCATCAGAAGAGCCCTGCTGAATTCAGACCAGTGGTCCACCTAGTCCAGCGTCCTGTCTTACACGGTGGCCAACCAGTTCCTCTGGAGGGCCGACAACAGGGCAGAGAGGCCGAGGCCTTCATAAGAACATAAGAAGAGCCGTGTTGGATCACACTGGTGGTCCATCTAGTCCAGGATCCCGTCTCACACTGTGGCCAACCAGTTCCTCCAGACGGTCAACAACGGGGCATAGAGTTTGACACCTTCCCCTGATGTTGCCTCCTGTCTCTGGGTTTCAGGGGCTTGGCTGCCTCGGAATGTGTAGGTTCTCTTTAGTCACTATGGCTAGCATCTGGGATGGCAAGCAGCATCTTCGGGTTGGGGCCATGTGCCTAAGCATTGGGCTCCATCTGGCTGTGAAGAGCAGTGAACCACGGAGGGGGGGGTAGGGTAGGAAGTGATAGGAGTGTTTTGGGCTGAGGCAAGGGAAGGGGGTTCGAGTTTAAGGACAGAGCACGTGCTTTGCTTTATGCAGAGAAGGTTCCAAGTTCAGTCTCTGGCATCTCTAGTTAATGCTGGGGCTTGGGGTGTCTGTGTGGAAATCTGACCGACAGAGCAGACAACGCTGTCCTAGCTGGATCAGTGTAAGATATAGTTTCATAGAAGTAGCCCCTGGAAGTTCCCTCTGGAGCTTTTCTAGGCCCTCCACTGTTTTGCAGAACAACAGAGGGCCTGGCTAACATTCACAAGCTCCCCCCAGCAACCCGCACGGCCACCAGGAAGTTATTTCTTTCTTTTCGCCCCTAGTCTCCAACGGGCCAGCAGAGCCGCTTTCCTTGGAGAGCAACCAGTTCATGTGGAAAGAAGGGCGCCAGCTCCTCCGGCAGTGAGTATAGAGATCTGGTGGGTGAGCGACACGGGGAAGAACGTGCAGGCCACGGACAATGGGCTGGTGGCCCTGGGGATGGATCTGGCCCCCTGGTCTGCTAGTTGCCCGTCCTTATGTTAAACTGAAGGTCTTGTGTGTGCCCCCCCCCCCCCCCAGGTACCTGGAGGAAGTGGGCTACACGGACACGATCCTGGACATGCGCTCGAAGCGAGTGCGCTCCCTGCTGGGCCGCTGCTCCATGGAGCTGAATGGTGCTGCTGAACCCAGTGGCTTGGGGACGGGCCCCGCCTCCGGTCCTCCTGGGCTCAACGGGGGCGAGTCCCTCCTTGTCAAGCAGATAGAGGAGCAGATCAAAAGGTGAGCGGCGTCAGGCAGCAGGAGGTGGAATGGCTGTCCCTGTGCGCTCCCTCTTGTGATCGATGGAGGGAGGAGCTCTTCCTTCTGGTTGGCTGAATCGCTGCGCTTCCCGGCCGCCCTTGCGCTTCCCGGCCGCCCTTGCGCTTCCCGGCCGCCCTTGCGCTTCCCGGCCGCCCTTGCGCTTCCTGGCCGCCCTCGCGTTTCCCGGCCCAGTCTCTGGAAAAAGAGGCATTGCAATCCCAGTGCAGTCCTTATTGGTGGTACTTGCGTTGCACGCATCGAGTGAGTTTATGCTTTACTTGCCCATGCCGGGTACACAATACACAGCAAGAGAAAGCAACGCCCATTTGAATTCATAGCATATCATGGCTAATAGGAATTTTCAGTGCTGTACTAGATGTTCAGGCTGCATACTATGTTGGTACCTCCGTGGTTTCTGGCTAGTTGTAGAGCGAGATACTAGGGAGGGTGGGGGCTGTCTCTTCAGTCAGGGAAGGCTTTGCGGCTTTGTGCCCGATGCTTCGTGGAGGGGCCGTGGCTCAGTGGCAGAGCATCTAGTTGACCTGCAGCAGATCCCAGGTTCAACCCCCCGTGTCTCTGGTTAAGCAGCAGGTGATGAGGAAGAGCTCTGCCTGGAGAGCAGCTGCCAGTCTAAGTAGACGATACTGACCTTGACGGACCAAAGGTCTGGTTCAGTGTAAGGCGGCTTCTGGTGTATGTTTTTTGGGGAGGGACGGTGGCTCAATGGCAGAGCATCCATTTGTGAAACAAGCAAGCACTGTATAAATAACGCGGACCAAAGAGTGCCCAAGTAATATATACAAAAGTGAGAATGTTTATATAACAAAATAGCACAATACTAGCAAGGAATAACAAGGAACCAGGTGTATCAGTAATAGCAAAATTACATCATGTAATACACAAGTACATAAGTAGTACAGAGGAAACAGAAGACGCAGGACGAAGACTCCGGATTTCAATCCTCGTTTCGATAGCTCTTCTTCAAAAACTTCACCTTACTACAATGACAATACAGTTATTATTGTATATAGTGATTATAACCATACCCGAATAATTGAGATTCTGCTTGGCCTGCAGAAGGTCCCGGGCTCATCTCTTCCTTAAAAGCATCAGGTAATTGGTGATAAGGAAGACCTTAACCTGAAACCCTGGGGGGAGAGCGGCTGCCAGTCTGAGTAGGCAATGCTAACTTGGATGGACCGAGGGTCTGATTCAGTATAAGGCAGCTTTCGTGGAGGAAGGCAAGATAAAAAACCCGCTAGGCAGACGAAGCCGCAAAGACAAGCTTGAGGGATCACAGTTATCCCTACAGAAAATACAGCAAAGAATCAGACTGTGATGCGAAGGCAGAATCATTTAGTAAACCTTAGCACGTGGAAACATTGTATAGCACCGTTATTGATTAATTCTATATACTATAGCAAGGAAAAGGAGCTGCGGTGGCTCAAGTGGTTAAGACGCTGAACTGCAGGCTGTGGAAGGTCAGTCGTTCAGCAGTTCGAGACGCGAGAGTGCCGCATGACGGAGTGAGCTCCCGTCTCTAGTTCCAGCTCCTGCCAACCTAGCAGTTCAAAAGCAAGAAATTGCAAGTAGATAAATAGGTACCACTTCGGTGGGAAGGGAACAGCATTCCGTGTGCCTTGGTGTTTAGTCATGCTGGCCACATGACCATGGAAACATCTTCGGACAGCGCTGGCTCTTCGGCTTTGAAATGGAGATGAGCACTGCAACCCTAGAATTGGATTCGACTGGCTTTTGAGCAAGGGAACCTTTACCTTTTAGCATGTGGAAGCATTGTATAGCATAGTTATTGATTAATTCTTTATACTATAGCAAGGAAAAGTCCACAGCCTCAACCCACTCTCATTGGCATCCTGAGATAGATGGCCTCTGAAGCCGGCATCTGAAGAAGAAGAGATTGGATTTATACCCCACCCTTCACTACCCAAATGAGTCTCAGAGGGGCTTACAATCTCCTTTCTCTTCCCCTCCTCGCAACAGACATCCTGTGAGGTAGGCAGGGCTGAGAGAGCTCTGACAGAAACTGCTGTTTTTCAAGGACAGCTCTGACAGAACTATGGCTTGCCCAAGGTCATCCAGCAGGTGCAAGTGGAGGAGTGGGGAATCAAACCCGGTTCTCCCAGATTAGAGTCTGCGCACTTAACCACCACACCAAACTGGCTCTGAGAGCCCGGAGAGCAGCTGCCAGTCTGAGTAGACAATGCTCACCTTGATGGACAAAAGGATCTTGACTCAGGATAAAGCAGCTTCATGTGTGAGCTCCAGAAAGCCCTGACGACTCTTGCTGGGGATCTCCAGGCGCAAGACTAGCCACGCTGGGTCAGACCTGCCTCCCACTTCTCGAGGGTTTCATTCTCAGCCCCTCTAGGTTAAGTTCGCGCCCCATCATTACTGTTTAATGAGGGTGTAACAATGAGGGTGCTTTCCCGCCCCACCCCTTTCTTCGCGAGAGCCCCACAAGCCCTGCAACGGTGGCCCCAGAGGGTCAACTGATCTTAATTTCCCCGCCGGCAGGAACGCGGGGAAGGAGGCCAAGGACCGGCTCGGCAACACGGTGATGGAGAAGATCCCCTTCCTTCAAGGCTGTGAGGAAGACGACAGCGACGAAGAGGAGGATTTGGAAAGCGCCCCCCTCGAGACGCAGCGGCAGCACAAGAAGCAGAGAGTCAAGGTGCCCCCCCCTCTTTTCTGTGCCCCTTCCCTTGGAGGGTGGGCTTGCAGGGTGGGAGAGGTCACGTGACCCAGGGAGTCCAGAGGCAGAGGTCCAGGCCACTGAGAGATGTTCCTTTTCCTGGAAAGAATCTGTGGTCTAGTGGTTAAAACAATGGGTCTAGAGTCTCTGCCTCATCGCCAGTGTTGAGGAGGAAGTTCTTAGTGTTTAATTGCAATTAGACAGGGGGAAACAGTTAGACCAAATGGCCCATCAAAAGCTGACTGCTTTCTGAGCATATTCAGGAAGTACATGATCTTTTATGCATGAACTGACATCACTGAGAAAACAATATTCAGAAAGGCATAATTGGTTACAAAAGACAACGGTCGTTCAAATAATACGCTTTTGATTTGTCAGATGTAAAGAAACATATCTACGTCAAACCTAAATGTTCATATCCCAAAAAAAAGGGGTTTTTCCCTGATATGAGACTAAAATCTTATCTGACCCAGACATTTCAAGGTTTTGTCTTTAAGAACTACAGAATCATGAACTTTATACATATTATCTTGTCTGCTAACAATAAGAGACTTACAAGAGTAAAGCCTTCTATATAACAGGCCTTCCTTATATCCTAATAAAATACTACTTAAAAGAGAAATCCATAAAACCAGGAGAAAATAAAACCAGGTGAAATATGAATAATCAAAAAGGGAAAAAACCTATATAAAACAATCTTTATATTCCCATTCATACTACACCAGCAAACCAGAATTTGCTCACGACCAGCACAAACCTAGGTTAATTGTCCGGCTCGTACATTCCTGGTTTCAGGCCTATAGCCACTTGTCACAAAACAACAATCTTTAGTTACGGACGAGCAAAGGTAGCTATCCAGATTTGGTTTCCTGTACATTGCTATAGACACACACACACACTTACACACAACATGCGGTAACACTTGATCCTGGTTTATGGAGAAGTCTGGGCCACTAACATGAGCCAATCCAGATAGTTATCTTTGATGGTCCCGTTTAACAACAAAAGGAGATACGTAATCCTTGTAAAAAAAATTTCTCCGTCTGGATGTTCGGTGCTTTGGTCAGGCTTGTAGTTTTAACAAAAACAGTATATGGTGTAGTCGAAAAGAGTCCCAACAGCACCTTAAAGCCTATCCAAATTTGTGGCGGGGGATGAGGTTTCCTGGGTCACTGCTCACGTTTTCAGCATATGGTGTATATGGCAAAAATTTAAATCACCGAGAAAGGCCTCACAGCAGATACACATTAGGGTTTTGTTTTGTTCTCTTGTGTTTTATGCAATTTGTAAATGTACCAAGTCATTAGGAATGGTACTTGTAAATGTGTAGCATCCCCTTGTATGCAAGTGCAATTTTACTAAAAAAGGTTTTGATACACTAGGGGAAGGTACAGATATGTAACCAAAGATTATTGTTTTTGTGATGGAATCGCAACCATAATGGATATATATTATGGAATCACAACCGTAATGGATGTGTATTTCAAGATCCTTTCAGGGTCTCGAGTGCAATAGAGCTAGACTGACTGAAAGTGGGCCAATGGGAAAAAGGACCCCTTCCCTATCCAATCACTATAATATCGTGGAATGTCATGGGCTGGTATGCTAGAGCCAAGGATCCAGATGCCCAGAACCTTATGAGGAAATTTGACATTATAATGCTTCAGGAGACACGGCGTTTAGATTCCCTGGTCCTGGAGTGTATATGGGGTACAGGCTGAACCCTCGGTACGAGGTAGGGCTAATGGAGGACTGGGAATATTGGTATCCACAGCCCTGAGAGTTAAGATTATCCAACCCCCTCCCCACGACCGAATAGCGATGGCGCCGATTTGAAAATTTAAAGGAATTGATTGCCTGATAGTAAATGTGTATATCCCTCCCATTAAAATCAAAGCCCGTACAGAACGGGTTTGGAGAGACTTGGAAACTTGTATCTGGCAATTAATTAGTGCATACCCTACTACATATGCAATAGTAGGAGGGGATTTTAATGCTAGATTAGATTTTTTTTGGAATCAACTGTTAATTTTTTTCCCTTCAACCTGTCTGGTTACTTAGTCCGTTATGTGGGATTTTCTCCCCTGTTTTTATTCAGCTTCCTAGCTCCACACAAGGGGAGGAAGTCCTAAAGCACAATCCGTTGGTGGCATCTGAATGCAAGCAGCCCAAAGTTTGCTGCTTTCTTTCCCAAAAATCAGGGTTCTTAAAGCGAAAGAGCCTTGCATTTGGTCATCCTCACTAACAGGTTTTAGACTTCTGTCAACTTTGGAAATGTTTGCGTCACCTCCAGAAGTACCTTGTTTCAGACAGCTTACGAGTTAGAGCAGTACCGTGAAATTTGTCCTAACTGATCGATATAAAAACGAGCCCTTTAAAAAACTACCTTGAAATATCTGTAAAACAGACCTCAGACAAGAAGCAGACCATAACACAGCTAAACACGTGAAACTCTTTCAGTTAAAAACTGCATAAGGCCAGGTTTGTGCATAAGGCCAGGATAAACAGCGAGATTGTCACTTCTAATCTGAACACTGGCAAGAGGGGAGTTTAGTGGGTTAGTCTAATGCAGGGGTGTCAGACGCATTCGTCACGAGGGCCGGACCTGACATAAATGAGACCCTGTTGGGCCGGGCCATGTATGTGTCCTAAAACGTAATGCCAGGTAGCGGAGATATAAACTTGATAAAGGACACAAACATAAAGATTTTTTTTTACTTAAAAAAAACATGCTTAAAGCATTAGCGTTCTTGCAATGTTTTATTTAGCAGTATCTGATAACTGACACCTCTTGCTCTGAATCATTGCATCCAAATGTCTGTGCTGTTGCAGTGTTGAGTCTGCTGTGCAGCTGTGTATCTGTAAGCTGCAAACCTCCTTTTGATTTATGGACATTCACCGCAGAAATCTCATGCTCAAGAGTTCTGAGTCCAGGACTCAGGTTAAAACATGAAATGGTTGCGCGATTACATAAGAACATAAGAGAAGCCAATGTTGAATCAGGCCAATGGCCCATCTAGTCCAACACTCTGTCACACAGCGGCCAAAATATACCAGGTGCCATCAGGAGGTCCAGCAGTGGGGCCAGGACACTAGAAGCCCTCCCACTGCTGCCCCCTCCAGCACCAAGAATAGAGTGCATCACCTGCCCCAGACTGAGAGTTCCCATCTATACCCTGTGGCTAATAGCCACTGGTGGACTTCTGCTCCATATGTTTATCTAATTCCCTCTTGAAACTGTCCATGCTTGCAGCTGCCACGACCTCCTGTGGCAGTGAGTTCCATATGTTAATCACTCTTTGGGTGAAGAAGTACCTCCTATTATCTGTTCTAACCCGACTGCTCAGCAATTTCATGGAGTGCCCACAAGGAGTTCTTGTATTGTGAGAAAGGGAGAAAAGGACTTCTTTCTCAACCTGCTCAGTCCCATTCATAATCTTATAAACCTCGATCATGTCACCCCTCAGCCGTCGTTTCTCCAAGCTGATTGAGAGAGTCTGGCGAAGGAAGATGTGATGCAGCAGCAGAATTGGAAGCAGGAAATGGCCAGTTCCACTGTTGGCCTGATAGAAGCCCTCCGGGGGCCCGATCCAGTCCCCGGGCCAAATGTTTGACATCCCTGGTCTAATGGGTTGGAACTCCTGATTCCGTTCTTTCACTGTAGTGTTTTGAACACATGGGAATTTGGACGGCTTCCTCCTATTTGCAGATCAGCTGTCCTTCTAAGCTGCAAGCAGGGAGAGCCCGTTCCCTCTAGCTCCATTGCTCCCCTTTTGGATGCAGGATCTGACCAGGTTCCGCTGCTCTCCCTCTCTCTAGCTCAGCAACAAGCCCCTCATGCCGGAAGTGGAGGACGAGGACGATGACGAGGACTCTGAGGACGCCCTGAGCGAGTTCGACTTCCTGGGCTCCGGGGAGAACAGCGACGGGTCTGGGGATGCGCGGCACGCTGGAGACGGAAAAGAGCTCGGTAACGACAGGGCAGGGGGGTTGGCTGTGACTTTGTACTTCCCCCTTCTCAAAAACTTTCCCCTTGCCCTGTGCGGGGATTCCTCTCGCTCATGTCCCAGGCGGCTGTGCGGGGGTGGAGGTGGGAAATGCCCAAGGACTCTCTCGTCAATTTCCAGGGTTCCTTGCATTGAATTAACTTATACCCAACCTATCTCTCCAATGGGGACCCAACGTGGCTTACACCATTCTCCTTTCCCCTCCACAACAACCCTGTGAAGTAGATTGGACTGAGAAGAATGTAAGAACATAAGAGGAGCCATGTTGGATCAGGCCAATGGACCCACCAGTCCAACACTCTGTGTCACCCAGGGGCAAAAAACCCAGGGGCCACCAGGAGGTCCCACCAGCAGGGCCAGAACTCCCAGAAGCCCTCCCCCTGTGCCCCAAGCACCAAGAAGACAGAGCGTCAATGCCCCGCCCAAACATAAGAACATAAGAGAATCCATGTGGGATCAGGCCAATGGGCCCTCCAGTCCAACACTCTGTGTCACCCAGTGGCCAAAACCCAGGGGCCACCAGGAGGTCCCACCAGCAGGGCCAGAACTCCAGATGCCCTCCCCTTTGCCCCCCCAAGCACCAAGAAGACAGAGCATCACTGCCCCGCTCAGACATAAGAACATAAGAGAATCCATGTTGGATCAAGCCAATGGCCCATCCAATCCAACACTCTGTGTCACCCAGCGGCCAAAACCCAGGTGCTATCAGGAGGTTCCCCCAGTGGGGCCAGAACTCCAGAAGCCCTCCCAGTGTTGCCCCCCCCCCAGCACCAAGAACACAAAACATCACTGCCCCAGACAGAGGGTTCCATCTATACGTTGTGGCTAATAGCCACTGATGGACCTCTGCTCCACATGTCTATCCAGTCCTCTCTTGAAGCTGTCTATAAGTCCTGCTTGCAGGAAATGGGAAGGATAGAAGCTGAATATCTAATAATGACGACGATGATGATAATAATGCTTGTAGCTGTTACCACTTCCTGCTTCAGTGAATTCCACATGTCTATGACTCTTTGAGTGAAGAAGGACTTCCCTTTCTTTGGTCTAAGCCTGCAACTCTTTAATTTTCATTGTGCCCATGAGTTCTTGGCCTGTGAGCAAGGGAGAAAAGGACTTCTTTCTTGACGTTGTATCTCCCACGCGTCTGGCCCGCGGTCACCCCGCAAGCTCCCATGGCACAAGTGGGGATTTGAAGCTGGGGGGGGGGTTCCCGGAGGCTAGCCCGACACTCTTAACCTTGGCACCGCACAAGCTTCTTGGAGGCTTGCCAGTTCTCAACAGGCGCTTACAACTTCAGCCGTGTGCCAGAGCTCGGTTTCTTGACCCTGACCTACTTGGCCCATTGGCACCCGGCAAGATCCGTTCTCGCTTTTCCCCAACCCTGTTGCCTCTTCCCTGCAGAAACCCGCCGGGTGAAGCTGCAAGGGATGCTCGCCGATCTCAGAGACGTCGATGGGCTCCCTCCAAAGCCATCCATGCCCTCGGCCATCTCCAGCCAGCCCCGGTCTCACGAAGGTGAGAAATTGCAGAACCTTTTTCGCCTCGTGCCCCTTCGGCTCCCGTTTTCTCAGAACACCCTCCGCAAACCCTTCGGCCCCTGCAGGTCCGAACAGCTCTCTCCCCTCCCCGTTACAGGGTCGCTGGGCTTCTCCTCGGACGTTTTCATCATGGACACCATCGGCGGAGGAGAGGTCAGCTTGGGCGACCTCGCAGACCTGACCGTCACCAACGACAACGAGCTAAGCTGTGATGTGAGTCGCTTTCTGACAGCTGCCAGTCACTTCCTTCCACCCGCTTGTCCAGATGCAGTGGCAGTAACCTGTCAACGGAGGGGAGAGCTTGTGAGCGACAGGGGGTGGACGACGGGGAGGGTTCACCTGGTGCAGCTGAATGGCCCATCGTCCAAAGCCAGTTTGGTGTACTGGTTAGGAGCGCGGATTCTAATCTGGGAGAACCGGGTTTGATTCCCCACACCTCCACTTGCAGCCGCTGGATGACCTTGGGCAAGCTGTAGTTCTGTCAGAGCTGTTCTCTCAGGAGCAGTCCTTGAGAGAGCTCTTTCAGCCCCGCCGACCTCACAGGGTGTCCGTTGCGGGGAGGGGAAGGGAAAGGAGTTTGTAAGTCGCTCTGAGACTCTTGAGTGAAGGGTGGGGTATAAATCCAATCTCTTCTTCTTTTTCTTCTTCTCCATCCTGATTTCATGTCCCCTCCGCCCCAGCTCTCAGACAGCAAAGACTCCTTCAAAAAGACCTGGAACCCCAAATTCACCCTCAGGAGCCATTACGACGGCATCCGGGCCCTGGTGTTCCACCACGCGGAGTCCGCCCTCGTCACCGCCTCGGAGGACGGCACGCTGAAGCTGTGGAACCTCCAGAAGACGGTCGCCGCCAAAAAGTGAGCACCGGGCGTCTCCTTGTCTTTAGATGCGGCGTGGAAGGCCGTTGTGGTGGCTGGAACAGCTGGTCTGGAAATGGCCCAGGCGCCTCTTGTGGGACTGCACGTCCCTGTGTGGGGTGTGTGTGTGGTAGATGGGTTGAAATTCCTACTGTGTCACATGTCCATCCAAGGTAAGAGGGGAGGCCGGCTTGGCGGCTGAACATGTGACTTGGCATGCTGAAAGTCCCAGAGCTGATCCCTGGCATCACCAGTTAGAGAATCTTATACATAGCATGGAGAAAAGTAAATGGTGAACCTCTTCTTCCTTCTCCTGTAACACTAGAACTCAGTGTCAGTGTAAAACGGATAGGCAGTGGCTTCAGAACAAAGGCATCTCTTCACGCGTGTGAGTGGGTGTAGTGTGCCGTGAAGATCTTTGGACCCTATCTTGGTTTTAACAATCAACTGTAGCCGGGCACCGATATTTTAAATTGGAATGGATGGAGTATTTAATTGGGTTTAAGTGTTTTACCGTGGCATACGCCTCTCGTTAGCCGCCCTGAGCCTACGGGGAGGGCGGGATATAAATATGAAAAAATAAAGGAAAAGACGAAGAGAAGAAGAGTTTGGATTTATACCACGCCCTTCGCTGCCCAAAAGCATCTCAGAGCGGCTTACAAACTCCTTTCCCTTCCCCTCCCCACAACAGACACCCTGTGAGGTCGGTGGGGCTGAGAGAACTTCTGACAGAAACTGTCCTTGAGAGAACAGCTGTGCCAGAGCTTGTGACTGACCCAAGGTCACATCGGCAGGTGCAAGTGGAGGAGTGGGGGAATCAAACCCGGTTCTCCCAGATAAGAGTCCGCACACTTAACCACTACACCAGACTACACTCCAATGGATAAATAAATAAATAAGTGAAGTAGTAGCTGACTTATGGCAACTTATGGAAACCCTCAGCGTTTTCGAAGCAAGAGCTGGGCAGAGGTGGTTTGCCATTGCATTCCCCTGCGTGGCGACCCCGTGCTTCCTTGGCAGTCTCCCGTCCAGGTTCAAACCAGGGCTGACCAGTTTGCGAGCCAGTCTGGTGTAGCGTTTAGGAGCGTGGACTCTGATCTGGGAGAACCAGTTTTGATTTCCCTGCTCCTCCACATGCAGCTGCTGGTGTGACTTCGAGTCAGTCCCAAGTTCTCTCAGAGCTGTTCTCTCAAGGGCAGTTCCCTCAAAAGAGCTCTCAGCCCCACCTACCTCACAGGGTGTCTGCTGTGGGGAGGAGAAAGGAAAGGAGACTGTAAGATGCTCTCCTTTGGGTAGTGAAGGGCAGGGTATAAGCCCAATCTCTTCTTCTTAGCTTCCAAGATTGGACAGGTTTGGCGAATCCAGGCCAGGCCGTAATAATTAATTGCTGTCAAGTTGCAGCCAACTCCTGGCTACCCTGAAGGGGCCCAGGGCGAGAGACGTTTAGAGGTGGCATTCCATTGCCTGCCTCTTCAGTCCCACCCCTGGATTTCCTTGTGTGGTTTCCCATCCACAAACTGAACACAGCAGACCCAGCCTCACTTCCCAGGTATGACGAGGTCAGGCTTTCCCGGGCTGTCCAAGTCAAAGCAAGGGACAAACCGAGGTGGTGTTTGCCATGGCCTGCCTCTGTGTAGTGACCCTGGACTTCCTTGGCGTGGTCGCCAGTGCTAACCAGGGCCGGCTCTGCTTAGCTTCCAAGGTCCGACAAGATCAAGCTCGTCCGGGCCATCCAGCTCCCAGCTTCTTCACGGGACTCCTACTTAAGTCGCGGAGTTCACCGCCGTGAGTTGCAGCTAAGGTCCACCCGCTTTGGCCTTTTTTTAAAAAAAGCCACCTGGGGCGTCCGTGGAAGGCAGGCCAAGCAGTGGAGACGATCGGAGGCGGTGTGCCCCCGGGGCTACCTGTCCGGCGTGCCAAAGCAAGGGAGAGCAGCTGTCTCCGCGTCGCGGGCTTCCTGAGGTCCCGTGCGAGAGTGGGCTGGGTGGGTGTGTAGTGTGTTGGTAGTGTAGTGCCAGGGAACCACGGAAAAAACGGCAGAGCGCGCAAAGGCTTAAACGCAGCGAAGCTTGGGGCCCGGTGTGGCAACTGACTCACAAAGTCACGCAGAGTCAGCAGTCAGTTTTAAAACGAATAAGTAACATTATTAAAGGAAATATATGCTTGAGAGTGCAGGTAAGAGACAGATTGCCTAATATCTAACTAGCTAGATGGTGTTGGATGCGGGATGCGCGTCCAGCCTCCAAGCTGCAAGATGGAGACGAAGCGCCTTCTTGTTGTGCGTGTGGGAGAGAAGAGAGGGTGTGGGAGCGGAAGCAGAGGAAATTTCCCCTAAGAGCAGCATTCCGCTTCAAAGGAAAGGATCCGACAGCAGGAAGGAAAAGAGGCTCCGGGCGTCCTGACCCCTCTATCTGTCTAAACTCTTTGGTGCCACCTTCTCAAGGCTGAGACGGGAGACAGCCCCAAGTCCTAACATAGTGAAAGTCCCGGTGTGCAGATCCCATTTTTTAAAAAAAATAAGTCCAGTTGCGCATCTCGGGTTTCCTCATTCCTTTTTCTTCTCTGCTGTTTTCAGGAATGCCGCGTTGGACGTGGAGCCGGTCTATGCATTCAGGGGGCACAGGTGTGTGGAAAGGAAAGGGTGGCGAGAGCGGGTGGCGTTAATTCCTCAGTGCCCCAAATGAACTTAGACTGCAGGCAGGCAGTCAGCCACGGGTCCCCAACACGGCGCCCGCGGGCACCTGGGCAACCACCGACACCTTTCCCAGCGCCCGCCAAGCACTTTTAGAGGAGGGGCAGGGCTGGGGGCGGCTTTCTCCTGACAACGCTTCAGATTGGCCGTGCAGATTGAAAGGCATCCTGTTAAACAGAGCTTCTCCCCAAAACGTCGAAGAGTTACTACTAGGCTTGTATTACAACCTGCAATCCCTCTACAGCTTTGTGGTTGGCTCCGCCTCCTGTGGCAGCCATAGTTCTGACTTTGTCCAGCGTGCCTTGCGTCAGAAGTCGTAGAGGCGCGCAAGATTGAGCTGCTGGCATGATTGGTTCGCTCTGTGACGCCACTCACAACACATGTGCCCAAGACAGAATGTGTTAGCCGGAGGCTAAGAACTGTGGAGTCCAGCTGAGCACTAACTCTAGCTTAGCGTGAGCTACTGGTTGTATATAACCTCAATCCTGACACGTTGTGATTTGGCTCCGCCTCCCGTGGCAACCAGTTTACTCTGGCTATGCCCTACTTCCCTGAGCTCAGAATCCCAGAGGTGCCCGCTGGTTGGGGACCCCCGCAGCTAAGCTATCAAGAAGAGTGTGGCAGATGGGTCCCCTGTGACACCCCTAAAAATATATTTGCCCATGACCACTGTTGACTTTGGTGCACCTCTCCCGAGTTTGTACGTTGAGTGACCCCTTTCCCGGCCGACTCCTCTGCCAAGAGAAGCTGTGCCGATTACCAGGGGCTTCCAAGCCGCATTCCGAAGTGTGCTGTTGACTGACCCAGGGGAGCGTGCTGGTCTGCTCACATCGTACATGCAGCCTGAAGCACATCAGAGGCTTGCTTGGGCTTGGAGGGGGCGGCTGTGTTGGGGGGGGCGCTCCCTTCCGAGGGAGTTTGTCAGCTGTCTGCCAGCCTCGCCGAGGAACTTCTCGTAAGCACCTGCAAGAGGTCTGAGAGCTTCCCTGGGACGTGGCTTGCGAGGCGCAGCTGGAGCTGGAAGGCCGCCCCCTGTCGAGCACAGGAATAAATGCTTCTCCCGCCCTTGCTGGCCCCTGGTCGTGGCCCCTGTGTGACACGGGAGTCTTGGACTGGATGGGCCGCTGGCCCGACCCCAACGCGGCTTCTCTTACGTTCCTCGTTAGGGGCCCGGTGCTCTCCGTCGCCATGGGCTGCAACAGCGAATACTGCTACAGCGGAGGGACGGACACCCGGATCCGTTGCTGGAGGATCCCGGATCTGGGCATGGACCCCTACGACGGTTACGGTAGGCGAGAGGGCTGGGCGTTCTGCGGCAGCAGTCACTCACCTTCCTGGGGGGTGGGGAAAAGCGTCATGAAGTCACAGCAGACTTTATGTTGACTCCCTGGGGGGTTTCCAAGGCACAAGATGTTCAGGGGTGGTTGGCTGTGGCCTGCCTCTGCGTCCCGACCCTGGACTTCCTTGGCGGTCTCCCATCCAGGGCTTTTTTTTGTAGAAAATGCCCAGCAGGAACTCCTTAGCATAATAGGCCACTCCCAACAGCAGAAACTCATTAGCCTATCAGGCCACACCCCCATATCGTTCCAATTTTAGTATATGTGCTGCCACACCCCTGACAGCACAGCTCATTAGCCTATTAGGCCACACCCCCATGTTACCAGAAGCGTGGTCATCCAGCCACACCCACCTTTTGCCTCTTGTTCTATTTACCTTGTTTGTTGTCAAAACCCAGGGCTTTTTTTTGGAGCAGGAACTCCTTTGCATGTTAGGCCACACACCCCTCATGTAGCCAATCCTAATGAGTTTCTGCTGTTGGGTGTGGCCTGTTATGCTAATGAGTTCCTGCTGGGCGTGGCCAACTCGGGAGCCAGCCGGAATGCCGTTCCTGTGCGTTCCTGCCCAAAACCAGCCCTGCTCCCATTCCAAGCACTCACCAGGACTGGCCCTTCTTGGCTTCCGGGATCTGACAGTACTGGGCTAGCCAGGGCCATCCAGGTCAAACCTAGAGATGTACAGGATTGGTTTGGCATTGCCTGCCTTTGCATAGCAACCCTGGTCTTCCTTGGTGGTCTCCCCTCCAAGCACCAACCAGGGCCGTCCCGTGTAGCTTCCGAGATCTGACGAGATCCGGCTCCCCTGGGCCATCTTAGTCAGGGGATGTCATCAGAACAAATCGAGAAGAGAGCATCACGGAAACATACGTTGCCAGAAGAGAAAACTGTGATAACCCTACTAATTGACAGTTCTTGCAAATTAATTTTATATTTAAATGAACAGTGCATTACACATCACACGTGAAAGGTTATAATAGAACAGTAATAGAATTGCCTGGAGAAGTTGCAATCTTGGTTACTCCTTGTATAAAGTTCAAAACCTAATTCAACAATAAGAACACCATCCTCGTTCCCAATGCTGTTAGATTTCAAAATCCCCTCAATTCAAGCCTAAACACTATAGTTCCCCTTAGCTTTCATTAAACAGTCAAATTAATATATAGATCAACCTACTTAGATTTAGCTTATGTTCATAAATCATAATGAAACTAATTCATCTATCTGCTATATTTCATTTTATAACGTGCTTCCCTTTAGCTTATATTCATAAATCAGTCTGCTATCAAGTAATAAAGGGATTAGGTTGTTAAATCAGTAGAAATATAAGCCTCTATTAGCATAGTTACATTGTGAAGTGATTCCTGTGTTTTTTATTTTCTAACTTCATAGATATAAAATATAGTAAGAATAACAGAATATAGGTAAAATGAAATATAGCAGATGGAGTTTAGATGAATTAGTCCCACAGTGGGAAGAGACTGTTGTTTAATGTAAATTTAAAGAAGGGGGGAATATGGGAATGTATGTATAAATGTGATGATGTGAGCAAGATATTTGGCTAGGTTTTGTAAAATGTATGGCTCTCTTTTTTTGTTTGTTTTGTGTTACTTTTAAAAAATAATAAACTTTGCCCAACTGGGCAAGTTAATAATAATAAAAAAAAAACAATAAGAACACCATCCTCTATGTGCGGAGAGTTCATCACAACGGAAAGAGCCTTCTTAGAGAGGGGAACATTTCACGCCTCGTCAGTGTGTCCTGATTAAAGAACATCAAGTCCTGCTGACACGGAAACCGGCATAAAAGCCGTGTTTCAAGGATTTTTTTTTTCAAAGCAGGAAAAAGACATGTTCCGAAGATTTTTCAAACCGAAATACAAGACCATATTTTTGCAAATTAATAGCAGCAATATGAAACAGAAAGGCTGCTCTGACACAGCGGCCTTCCCTGGGAGTACCCTTGCCTCGCTCCTGAGATCTGTTGAGACCAGTGTTCCCTCTAAGCTGAGTTAGTGTGAGCTAGCTCACAGGTTTTTTAGCCTCCAGCTCACACATTTTTGTCTTGGCTCGGGAAGGGACGGCTCCAGAGCCAACGGACTTACGCGGTAACCAAATCACCTGCTCGCGACTTGAATGCCAGTAGCTCACCAAGTAGAATTTTTGCTCACAAGACTCCACAGCTTAGAGGGGGCACCAGTTGAGACTGGGCTAGCCGGAGCCGCTCCAGGTCAGGGTATTATCATCTACGGCAGACAGTAATGTTCGCCTTGGCTTTTTTCTAAAGGGAAGGCAGACGGCCTGTGTAAATGTTTTTGAAAGGAAGGAGAAACGAGAGGCTATAGGTAACGTGATGGTTGCCGGTTCGTATGAAAAATTCCTGGAGGTTTGTGGGCAGAGTCTGGGGCTGGGGGGAGTTTGGAAGGAGAGCTTAGCAGGATTACCGAGCTATAGAGCCTCCCCCTACCCACCCACCCCTGAAGCTGCTGTTTGTTTCTGGGGGGGCCGATCTCTGCAACCCGGAAATCCGTTGCAAGTCTGGGAGAACTCCTGGCCTCACCTGGAGGATAAATTCCAAAACCGAGGGGTCACTGTGTTAGGAAGACAATACAAAAATATATATCGCTGTGTACAATAAATATTTGTTTACAGTAAAACAATTTTATGCTTTATTCTTTTTCTTTTTTTATATGTGTTTTTCAATACTGTACCGTGTTGGTATCAACTTGTACTGCTCAATACTGTACTGTGTTGGTATCAACCTGATAGAATTTGGGAGTTATGCTGTCTTAGGTCAATCAATAAACCTTTAATGGCATATAAATATTAAACATTAAAAAAAAACAAGGACAGTAAATGACACAATCAGCTAGAAGTCTGAGTTAATTTATAAAATCATAAAACGTAGTTTCCCAAATTTTTCACTCTTATCACGTCAACTAGAAAATTAGCCACTGCCACGGTAATCTCTGCTGATATATCATTCAGTAGAAATTGGCATTTTATTTCATTGGAAAGGTCATGTTTACCATGCAACCAAGTGTTTAACCAGTTTTCCCTGGCAGATACATGCCACGAACAATCCAACAGTATGTGATCAATTGAATCAAGAGAATTAGAACCGCAGTCACATCTCCGTTCGTGCTTGGGAATATTTTGAAACCTACCATACAATAGTTTTGAAGGAAAAGCATTTACTTGAGCAAGGGAGAAGGCTCTTTGGTGGCTAGGACTATCAAGATTATACAAGTACAGGGGGATACATCCCACAACATTCTTGAGATTTAATGTAGCCGAAGAACAGACCGGGGGATGAAGAGGTTGCAGTTTTTGAAGTTCGATATCTAGCAGCCTCTGTTTGATTGTTTGGAAGATATACACTTCAGAGGAAAAAGCTAGCTCCTCCAAAGAAAGGCCCAAAGATCTTATTTTGGTTCGAATATTGTAGTCCCAAGAGGTGCTATGAATTTCTTTTAACAGAAAAGGAATAAGCGAACCATCTTCGATGTTAAAATACAATTTAGGCCAGTAACGAACCGTTAACACCCATATCATGGTTTCAATCAAATTAAGTCCTAATTCAGAGCACAATGCATGGTAAGAGACACAGTTTGGGAAACCCATAATTTGTCTAAAAAAAGATGATTGTATCGATTCAACTTCACAGTGCTGTCTCAGGTTATCATGTTTGCCGCAAGGGTTCTGATCAGTGCTCCCTCTAAGCTGAGTTAGTGTGAGCCAGCTCACAGTTTTTTAGCCTCCGGCTCACCCCTTTTTGTCTGAGCTCAGGAAGGACGGCTCCAGAGCCAAATAATTCATGCAGTAGCCAAATGGCTCGCTCACGCAAACTTTAATGCCAACGGCTCACCAAGTAGAATTTTTGCTCAGGAGACTCCACAGCTTAGCGGGAGCATTGGTTCTGGTGGGACCCTAGACAGTGCTGCTGTCTTAAGAGCTTTTGTGCTCCCAAGGAAAACTCATTGCGCCTTACGTCCTTTATATACACATCACGGTCCTTGAAGAAGATTCATCCGAAACGGGTAAATTACTAGAGTCCCGTGGGGCTGGCGATAGTGATACCAACAAGGTGCTGTCTGAATGTAAACCTGCGCTCGATGTATTCTTTGCCTGAAACATGTTTTTCTCTATGTATCGTTTGGGTGAAATGTTTTTTTATTTTTTATTTTATTCAGTCTTTATCCTGCCCTCCCTGCCACAGGCAGGCTCAAGGCGGCTTACGATAAAGGTTAAAAACACCTTAAAACGCAAACGTGACAGCATCGCTCGACAATAAAACCGAATAAAATAAAAATAAAGTGCTGGTGACAATAACAACCCCGGCGGCCATGATAGACGTTCCCTCCCCCCACCCCCACCCCATGGCCCCTGTTGGCGTCTGGCATAGTTCGTCCATATTCTCCAGTTCAGTTATTGCAAAAATACAAAAGGAAAAAGAATAAAGCGTAAAATCGCTTTACCGTAAACGTATATTTATTGTACACCGTGGCATATATTTTTGTATGCCCACCTGGGGGGTGGCAACTCTCGGTGACGTGGAACCGGCCAGATCCCGTGATGGCTGTATAAACTCGCACCACTGCAAGCCACTGGCACTCATTTTGTGTGTATGTGTCGGTTTGTTTCTGACGTAGATCCAAGCATCCTCGGCAAGGTCCTGGACGGCCACACAGACGCCGTCTGGGGCTTGGCGTTCAGCCCCTCCAAGAACCGCCTGGCTTCCTGCTCGGCAGACGGCACGGTTAGGGTCTGGGACCCGAGCAGTAACTCCTCCTGCCTCAGCACCTACAGCACGGGGAGTGGTGAGTCCCGCTGCAGAAGCCAACTCTGATTGGTCCACTGGCCGGAGAGGGGGGGGGGCCCTTCCCGATCCTCCCAAGGGCTCTCGTGTTGCATATTCTGTCTGCCTCTCTGCCTCTCGTATTCCCCATCTTGGGAACTATAAGAATGCTGACAATAGCCAATTAAGAGAACTGTTGTGTACTGTGACGTTAAATAGTCACGGTGAAAGGAGGTAGCCACAGATTGCAGGTAGTCTAGAGAGGGCAGGAAGGTATAAGTCAGTGCTCAGTTTGGTGTAGTGGTTAAGGGTGCAGACTCTAATCTGGGAGAACCGGGTTTGATTCCCCACTCCTCCACTTGCACCTGGCTGGATGACCTTGGGCAAGCCATAGTTCTGATAAGAGCTGTTCTTGAAAAAAGAGCAGTTTGTGTTAGAGCTCTCTCAGCCCCGCCTACCTCACAGGGTGTCTGTTGTGGGGAGGGGAAGGGAAGGGAGTTTGTAAGCTGCTCTGAGACTCCCTTGGGTAGTGAAGAGCAGGGTATAAATCCAATCTCTTCTTCTTCTTCTCTTCTCAGCTCACATGGCCCTTTCTTATGTGCCCAGGGTAATGCCAATTGCCACTTCGGGATCAGGAAGGAATTTTCCTCCAGGCCAAATTGGAGGGTTTTTTGCCTCCTTCTGGCATCGAGCAGGAGTCGCTGGGGGAGTGGGAGGGGAAGGCAGTTGTGAATTTCCTGCATTGGGCCGGGGGCTGGACTAGATGACCCTTGGGATCCCTTCCAGCTGTATGTTTCTACATATCTGGTCCATAGCAAAATTTCAAAAACGACAACAGGTGTAGTCTTTTTGGGGGAGGGGGAGCAACCAAAATATCACAAAAGAGGGAGCAGGGTATTAAGTTTCTCAGAACACGTTATCAGGCTGGAATACAAAACGCACCAAAAGGATCGGGGATTAGAGCTACCTTTATCTAGCCAGCAGTGCAGTCCTGTACGGTTACTCCGGTCTGTGGGCTTAGACTGGTCTAATCCTGCATGGGCTCACACCGTTGGCCGGCTGCATCTATATCCCTTCTTAAAACCGTACAAAGAGCTCGTCGTCTGCACCTAGACACACCCCTTTGATTAAAACATCTGGCGTGATGAATAGTTCCGTGTTACTCCGAAGCTCGCTTCGCTGTACCCGTGGTATCGTGGTTGGATTTAATTTAAAAAGGCACTTACCCGGGCCATTGCTCATGGTATGAACAGTAGGGGGAGCACGTGCTTTCTAAAGTGGTGACTTCTGTCTAAGGCTGCGTGTGGAGAACAGCCTCCCACCCCCACCAGAGATGGAGGCGGTGTCGTTGCTCTCTCCGTCTCCGCCCCCCCCACCTCATGTCGCCGCAGCTTTACTGGTTTCTCGAGCAGTACCAAGAAGATACAGAGCAGGAAACCAAACCTGGTACTTGGCACAGGGAGTCGTGTTGGTGAAAAGCTGGCGAAAGTACAGAGATAATCAGAGGGTTGGAGCCCCTTCCCGAGAAGGAAAGGCTGAAGAGTCTGGGGTTTTTTAACTTAGAAAAGAGACAACTAAGTGGGCACAAGGAGCTGCGGTGGCTCAAGTAGTTAAGACGCGGAACTGCAGGCTGTGGAAGGTCAGTAGTTCAGCAGTTCGAGACCTGAGAGTGCCGCATGACAGAGTGAGCTCCCATCTCTAGTTCCAGCTCCTGCCAACCTAGCAGTTCAAAAGCAAGAAATTGCAAGTAGATAAATAGGTACCACTTTGGTGGGAAGGTAACAGCATTCCGTGCGCCTTGGTGTTTAGTCATGCCGGCCACATGACCACGGAAACGTCTTCAGACAGCGCTGGCTCTTCGGCTTTGAAATGGAGATGAGCACCGCAACCCTAGAGTCAGATACGACTGGCTTTCGAGCAAGGGAACCTTTACCTTTAAGTGGGCACATGGTAGATGTTTTATCAAATTGAGCACGGGGTGGGGAGAGTTGACAAAGAGGAATGTTTCTCCTGCTCCCTAATTACTAGAACTCGAGGGCGTCCATTGAAGCTGACGGGCAGTAGGTTGAGGAGGGACAAAAGGAGACGCCTCTTTACACAGAGAGTGATTCAGATGTGGAATTCGCTGCCAGAGGATGTCGTGATGGCCACAGGCAGGGCTCTTTTTGCAGCAGGAACTCCTTTGCATATTAGGCGACACCCCCCTAATGTAGCCAATCCTCTTACAGAGCTCTTCTTACCGGGGCGACTGTAAGCTCTGGGAGGATTGGCTACATTAGGGGTGTGTCGCCTAATATGCAAAGGAGTTCCTGCTACAGAAAGAGCCCTGGACAGGAATAAACAGCTTTAAAAGGCAATTAGATTCATGGAGGATAAGTCTATCAGTGGCTACTAGCCATGGCGACTGAGGGGAACCTCCCCGTTCAGAGGCACTAAGCCTCTGAATCCCAGAGCTCTGCCCGGGAAGCAACATCAGACCTCCCCCCCAGTGGGGACCCAAAGCAGGTTAAACGTAGCGTCCCCTCCTCCGTTTTATCGTCACAACAACCCCGTGAGGTAGAGCAGGCTGAGAATTGTGTCACCCAGCAAGCGTCTGCAGCAAAGCGGGGATGCAGACCTGATCCTCATCTGCCACCCTTACCACAACACCGCACCGGCTCTCGCAAAGCACTGCTTTACGGCCACAGCGAGAGTGGCACCGTTCGGGTGCCGGGCTGCAGCCAGAGCCAGCATCCAAACGCTTGCCTCCGTCGTCTCTTTCCGCAGAGCACGGGATCCCGACCTCTGTCACGTTCTCCAGCACCGACCCCACACACGCCGTGGCTGCCTTCCAGACGGGCGACGCCGTCCTCTACGACGTGGAAGCCACCTGCCCCGTCCTGACCTTGGAATCTAGACCGGCCAGTGGTGAGTCTGGGCCTTGGGAGCAGCTGAGCGCAGAGAGGGAGGCGGCGGCGGCGGCAGCTGTAGCCCAGGGCGCGAGGTTCTCTTCTGCTGAACTCGTAGCCGGTGCGGGAGAGCATTGGCTGTACTCTCCCGTGACATTTAAGTGATTAGTTCTGGATTCCGAGAGAGGACTTGGTTCCAACACTCCCTCTAAGCTGTGGCGTCTTGTGAGCAAAAATTCTGCTTTGTGAGCCACTGGCATTAAAGTTGGGAGCAAGCAACTTGGCTGCTGCGTAAAGCGGTTTGCTCTGGAGCCCTCCTTCCTGAGCAAAGTCAAAAAATGTGCGAGCTGAAGGATAGAAAATGGTGAGCTAGCTCATGCTAACTCAGCTTAGAGGGAACACCACTTGGTTCCATTTAATTTGGTTCTCTAATGGTCTCTATCGGCTTTCTGCAGCTTTTTGGTCGTAAGAGACGAGCAACGGCTAGTGATTATGGGGCAGGGGTACGCTTGTCATTTGGGAGCCCAGGCTCATATTTAGCACTGCCAACTCCAGATTGGGAAATACCTGGAAATTTGGGGGATGGAGCCTGGGGAGGGAGGGTTTGGGGAGGGGGGGGACTTCAGAGAGGTATAATGGCACAGAGTCCATCTTCCCAAGCAGCCTTCTTCTCCGGGTGAACGGATGTCTATTTCCTGGAGCCCAATTGGAATCCCAGGGGATATCCAGCCCCCACCTGGAGGTTTAATCAAAAAATGCAAGAACCGTGAAATAGTAACTATGGAAAGTTCAGCGCTTCAGTATTTTCTTATTGTGGTGCATATGTCGCTACAACAGTACAGTGTCGCTACAACAGTACAACAGTGCTATTGCACTTAATTGCAATAACAATTATTCATTATCACGCTCGACCATCCATTCCAATGATGAAGGAAAGTGCCTGTAAGCGTTCTTTCCAAGATTAAAGTGCTTGTGCCGTAGTAAACGGTCCTACGTTCTTCTGTTCTTTCAGATCCAATAATTGTGGATGATTTGTGGATGTTCTAATGGAGCCTTTGACAGATTTGTCAACTTTTAATTCCGTTTCTTCTCAGCTTTCTCAAAGAGGCAACGGAACAAAAGCTATATGTACCAATATCGAAGACAGACAAAAATTTCACAAGCGCCATTTTCACAGAAGGGAGATGGTGAAAATGGTGTTTGTAAAAATTTTTCTCTGTCTTTGAATGATATTGGGGTATATGGATTTTGTTGTGTTGCCTCTTCGAGGAAGCTGAGAATAAACGGAAAATAAAGGTCAACAGGTCCGTCAGAGGCTCCGTCAGAGCATCCATGAATCATCCGCAGTTACTGGATCTGAAAGAACAGAAGGACGCAGGACCGTTTGCTACGGCACAAGCACTTTAATCTTGGAAAGAGCACTTACAGGCACTTTCATTCATCATTGGAATGGACAGTTGAGTGTGATAATGAATAGTTTATTGCGATTAAGACATGTACTGTTGTAGTGACGTATGCACCATAATAAGAAAATATTGAAGTTAACTATTGGAAGATGATTCAGAAACTTATCTCGGAAGCGATGTGTGTAACAATTGCCTTGTCCCCTGAAGTAGCTTTGCTGAATATGATTCCGGAAGGTTACAATCAAAAAGGTAAATTTTTGATAATATTTATATTGACTACAGCTAGAATACTACTAGCGAAATACTTCCCTCAAGAGAGGAATTAGTGTATCAATTATTAGAGACAGCGGAACTTGATAAATTAAGCATTATGCTTCAAGGAAAAGTTGAAAAAAAATTGTCGAAAGGTGGAAACGTTTATATATATATATATATGGATAAATAATCAGTGGATGTTATAGACTCAAATGAATATAGATTTGTGAACTGCAGGCTGTGGAAGGTCAGTAGTTCAGCAGTTCGAGACCCGAGAGTGCCGCATGATGGAGTGAGCTCCCATCTCTAGTTCCAGCTCCTGCCAACCTAGCAGTTCAAAAGCAAAAAATTGCAAGTAGATAAATAAGTACCACTCCAGTGGGAAGGAAACAGCATTCCGTGTCCCTTGGTGTTTAGTCATGCCGGCCACACGACCACGGAAACGTCTTCAGACAGCGCTGGCTCTTGGGCTTTGAAGCGGAGGTGAGCACTGCAACCCTAGAGTCAGATTTGACTGGCTTTCGAGCAAGGGAACCTTTACCTTTACCTTTACTTTTTTACTTTGTATTTAGAAAACCGAAAATAAAACTAAAAAGAAAAAGAAGAAAATATTGAACTTTCCATAGTTACTATTTCACGGTTCTTGCATTTTTTTTATTATGCCTTGTTCCCGTGGGTCTCTCCGGATTATACAACCTCCTGGAGGTTAGCAGCCCTACTTGTATTCTCAAGGCGATCACTGATAACCAAGAAGCAACAGTGTTCTTCTCCCTACTGCCGGGACTCGGAAGGCGGGGGGGGGACTGCAATAGAGGCCTTTGTTGGCGCCTTCTCTTTTAAGACTGCATTAACGTTGCTGCAATCGGTGGCGCTAAGGAGGTGGGGAAAAGGTCCTGGGCCTGAATGGAGCTCCCAGTCGTAGGATTAAGTGGGGGGGGACGAAAGGGAGCCAGTGTGGGTGAGAACGAAGTATGCACGTCGTCACCGCAAACTCGTGAAGAGGCAGGGGCCGCGTCGGCGGGATAGGGCTTACACAGAATCGGAACGGGAAAGGAAGACCCGGAAGCGTTGCTGGAGGGTGGAGTTGGGCTTGGGAGGTCGGTGGTAGTCGGGAGAATGAAACGTAAATGCAAGAGGGAGATTCTAAGAGCATTGGAAAGCACTCCCCTTAGGGCAGCTCCCGGCAGCTGTGATGCCATTTCCCTGGGAGAAGTCGCATGCCAACTTCACTGGAAGGCATTCATTGGAATTCATTGGAAGGCATTCATTGGAAGGCATTCATTGGAAGGCATTCATTGGAAGGCATTGGCATTCATTGGAAGGCAAAGCAGACTTCCCATAAACATGGGTGTGGCGTTCTCGCTTATAAGGGAAATGGGTTTACCTTTAAACCCTCTCTGTGTATATAAACCTGGTAGTTTTCTGCTGCCACCAGGAATTAAAAATACCAACTCTCTCTCTCTCTCTCTCTTTTGGTAGTATGACCTAGGGTCCGGGCACATCAGAGGACTATGTGGCCCCGAGGAAGTACTGTACTGATTTCTGGGATAAGTTTAAACAAAAATTGATTTATTTAATAAAGAACAAAATAGGTTTCTGGTTATTTTGAACAGTTGCTGAAGAAAGGAACTTGTAAACATCACTGGCAAAGCTTGGTGCCACAAACAGTCTCTCACACTCCAAACTCCTCTCTGACGGGCTTATAAACTCATATATATAGCCACGCAGGCCAGTCTCTTGGTTTCATTCACACTGAATAGATTCAACTCTCTTAGTCACACAGACTAAACTGTTGGTCTTCTTGACACAGAATTAGACTCAGAATTCCATAGTCACACAGACCATGTTCTCCCTTCAAGCTTCACACACTGAACTCTTCGTAACCCTCAGAGTCACACAGACTCTCTTCAAAACTCTTCCCTACTTGTCTCTGCTATCACAGAATCTCCCCATAGACACACACACACACATACACACACACACACAGAATCGTCTCAGACACCCCTCCTTCCACACTCTCAGTCATCAGCCAATCACAGCACACTCCTCTCCCCCATCGCTCTCCTTCCATCACTGCAGTCGTTTAAAGACACACACACACACACCCAAACATAGAATCATTACAGTGGGCTTGTCCAGGACTTGGGCTCAAAGGCTCCTCCTCTTCTTCCTTCCCCGCAAAACAGGAGCCAGCCAGATCAACCAAGTCGTGAGCCACCCGACCCAGCCGGTCACCATCACGGCCCACGACGACCGAGGCATCCGCTTCCTCGACAATCGGACAGGTGAGACCGGGATTTCGTGCAGTTGTGTGATCTTGCTCTCCTTCTATGGCGCAAAGGAGCGGCACCCCCTAGCCCCCCCGCCCATCTCACCACCGTTGCCCGGCTCTGTTCCCTGAAGCCGTTTGGGTAGCCTTATTTAGAAAGTGAATCCCCTGCCTTTCTGGATGACACGACAGTGGGAGGGGGGGTGGGGTGGGGGCTCCCTCCCCAAATGTGCTTCTTCCAAAATAACCCCTGCGAGGGAGTCACCGACTGTGTTCTTGTTTATTTAAATCATTCGTACCCTGCTGTGACTAATATAAAGATAACGTGTTTCGAATTCTCTCCTCTTCCTCGTTCAGGAAAAGTCGTCCACTCCATGGTGGCTCATCTAGATGCTGTCACCTGTCTCGCCGCGGATCCCAACGGAGTCTTCCTCATGTCAGGGAGTAAGTTGGTTCCCCTTGCACTCAGGATTCTTCCGCGGCCCCGCAAGCAGGACCCCCCGCCCCCCCCCGGGCTGAATCCGGCTGGATCCGTCCCCTCCTGGCTCCACGTGGGCCGAAAATCACACGGTCTGGAGGCAAACGGAAGGGGGTAGAAAAGAGCAAGAGGTCCTGGAGCGCCTTAAAGGGCAATAACAAAATTTGGGGCAGGGAGCAGTGACTCACGGAAGCCCCTACCCCACCGCAAACTTTGTTAGTCTTTAAGGTGCTGCTGGATCCTTGCTCTTTTTTACCGCTACAGACCAAAACAGCTGCGGGTCTTGAGCTAAACAAAAGGGTGTCTGTGTGTGAGAGGGAGAGAGAATGAAGGACAGTGGTAATGGAATTTGGTAGCTACTCTCTGTATATGTGTCCACGGTGGCTCAAGTGGTTAAGACGCTGAACTGCGGACCAGAAGGTCGGCAGTTCGAGACCCAGGCGCCGCGTGACGGCGTGAGCTCCCGTCTCTGGCCCCAGCTCCCGCCAGCCTAGCAGTTCAAAAGCGTGAAAATTGCAAGTAGATAAACAGGTACTGCTTCGGTGGGAAGGTACCAGCGGTCCGCGCGCCTCGGCATCTAGTCACGCCGGCCACATGACCACGGGAAACGTCTTCGGACAGCGCTGGCTCTTCGGTTTGGAAACGGAGATGAGCACCACACCCCTAGAGTTTGATTCGACTGGCTTTCGAGCAAGGGCAACCTTTACCTTAAGGTGCTACTAACCTCTTGCTCTTTTTTACCACTACAGACAAACACAGCTCTGTACCTTGATTTAAACAAAGGATGTGTGTGTGAGAGAGAGTGAATGACAGTTGCCATGGAATTTGGTAGCCAGTCTCCGTATTCGTGTGGTGAGGGTTGGGAATCGCCACACCCGTCCCTTCATTCAGATCGCTTACGGATGTTGTGGGGCGCCGGTCAGTTGTTCCTAGATGAAACCAAGCCCGAGTTCTCCCTAGAAGCGGAAATGACTAAACGGAGGCTGCCGTCCTTCGGCCACACGACGAGAAGACAGGAGTCACTGGCAAAAAGGATAATGTTAGGAAAAGTTGAAGGCAGCAGGGGAAGAGGAGGAAGCAACAAGGGGCGGATGGACTGGTGGGGGGTGATGACTTCTGTAGTCAAGAAAGCTGACACTTAGGCAGAAAAACGCTCTGAAAGGAGACCAGTTTCTTGACCCAAGATTAGAAGGGATCTTAGAGGTCACCTACTCCAACCCCCTTGCTCAGTGTGGGAGTCAGTCAACTACAGTGCCCCATTCTACTTAAAGAAGTGCACGCCTTTTAAAAGACGTTTTAAAACGATTAAAAAAAGCATTTACAGGATAAGTTCTTGTGGGGCTGTGCCTCTCAGAAAGGGGGCGGAGCCCCCCCAAAAGCCCCACCGTAGCCACGGGCCTGCCCACACTTCCCTCCTTCCTCCTCAGGCCACGACTGCTCCCTTCGTCTCTGGAACCTGGACAACAAGACCTGCATGCAGGAGATCACGGCACACCGCAAGAAGCATGAGGAGGCCATCCACGACGTCGCCTTCCACCCCAGCAAGGCCCTGATCGCCAGCGCTGGGGCCGACGCCCTGGCCAAGGTCTTCATATGAACACGGGGCCGTGTGGCTTGCAGGTGAGCCGTGTTCTTCGGGGTGGTGGCGTGTGGCTTCTGGGGAGTCCCGGGCGCCCCTCACGGCCTCCCTCTTCTCTCCCCGTAGGTGTGTCGCCAGGACTCCTCTTTTTCTCTGGCCCAGCCAGTGGTGCTAACGCTTCCCCTCTCTGCCACACGGGGGCACCCAGCTCCGTCTCCGCCTGAGCTCAGGCCTGACCCCTGCTGGACAGCGGCGGCTAGGGCGGGGTGAAAGGCCGCCCTCCTTCCTCGACCGCGGGCTCGCCTTTCCTCAACCAGCACTGGAACTATTTTGCCGCCTCATTTCAAGGTCGCCCGGTTTTTATCTCCCAGCTCGAGGGAGCGGAGTGGACGCATCCTCCCGGACTGTCCTTGCAGGGAGGGAGGCACGCGGCCTGGGACGTCTGGGGGAGAGCTTGCACGGCAAGCTTCCTGCACCCTCGCTGGCACCTACCGCCTCGGGCTGAGACGTCGGAAATCCTCGCGTTTTCCCTCCACCGCCCCTTGGGCCTGTGACTATTTTGTATTTTTTAAATAACTCGATTTCAGCCGTTTGGGAAAGGGGGGGAGGAGGTGTAGTCCGGTGCAGAAAGACCGCCCTACAGGTCTAGTGCTGGAGCGCACCTCGGCTGGCACACGCCGCAGTCTTGGAACTCTATGTCTCCCGGCAGAGCTCCTCGCCTGAGCCAAAGGAGGGATGGAATGCAAGCAGGACCTCCCTCGCCCATTTCCCGGTACCAGCAGGCCGCAGCCACCGAGGGCTTCAAGTCGGTGTGGCTTGCCTGGATTTCTTGGGGTGGCAGGGTAGCCGGTGGCGCTTTGGAGGCCGAAGGGCTGCCTCGTCCTTCCCCTGTTCCCCCTCCCCTTGTTTTCCCCCCACACGCAACTTCTGCTCCCTCCAAATGCACCCCACTTGAGGATTCTCTCTCCTCCCCCAGCGAGTCCTTGCAGCGTGCGTGACCCCCCAGAAGGGGGGGGAGGAGTGTGTTGGAGTCCCTCCCCCCTACTTTCAGTTGTCTTCCATCAGGTGGCAAAGCTCCCCCTCCCCCGTTGCCTCTGTTCCTCTTCCCCCCTCATTCCTTAGGAGCTCACAGGTCAGGGGAGAGGGAGAAGCCGAGGAGTGTGACAATGCGGGCAGCAGATAGGGCCCGGAGGTGGCGCCGACCCAGCGGCCGGCTGCAAGGCCGGTCTGAGCCCCGGGGCTCCCTAGCTGCTGACGGCCGTTCAGAGCGAGCAGGAGAAGGTCGGAGAGCTTGAGAAGGGGGGCTGGGAAGCGGGGCGGGAGCCAGAATCGCCGGGCAGGGATAGTTCCCAGGGAGCGCTTGGGGTACGGGCGGTTGTTCACACACACACAGACTATCTTGGCCCAGGTCTGCTGGGGCAGAACGCTTCCAAGGGGGAGGTCGGCGGGAGATCCGCCCTCACTCCTCCTTCCAAGGGACTCGTGCCCAGAAAGGGGAGGGGGGATAGCAAACGCAGTCAGATCTCAGCTGGCTCAGCTGGTGGCCGGGGGGAGGCAGGAATGACTGAGCCCCACCCTCCACTTGACCCGGGTGGGGAAATCTGGGGGCGGGGAAGCGGCGAGGGTTAGAGCAACGGCTGTGGGGGGGGGGGCTGCCCCCTGCCGGCGCGATCCCTGTCCTTGCATTCTTCCTCTTCCCTGTGGGTGTGACTTAACTCCCGCAGTTGGCAGTCCTTGCCAAGACGTCTTAAAAAACGTTTTCTGGACTGGGAAGCAGAGCGCATGTGGGTTTGATGGGCACGGCCCTCTCGTCTTTGGCCGTGTGCGTGTCAGCTGAAGTTAAGAACTGCCCTCCCCTCTCGGGGGGGAAGTCTTTGACTCCTAAACAGCAAGGCAGAAATGTCACAGGGAGGTCAAGCAGTGGCCCCGTGGCGTTCTGCTGGTTGGTGTGACCCTGACAGACCAGAGGAGGGTTCCCCCCCACACGCACCTGTACTCCCCCAGTGATGCCAGACGTCTCCAGCTTCTGCCCCACTGGCCAGGGGACTCTTTGGGGCCATTCTAGTGGAACCTGTAAGAGGAGGAGAAGAGGGCTGGTGTGTGTGTGTGTGTGTGGGGGGGAAGTCCCACGGCATGCCGACCTCACAAAGAGTGGCGCAGTTGCGTGACAAATCAAGGCCAGGCAGCTTGCAAAGACGGCTGCCGCGGCCGCTTACCCTCGCCAGGCGGGCTTCCCGTTTTTACAAAGCCGCGGGCTCGGGTCCCGTCCCCCTCCGCCGGGACCTTCTTTCCCCTCTCTTCCGCTCCCCCCGCCCTCTTTCTTCGGCTTCGCTGCCCGAGGCAAAAAGACCCTCCTCTCTCCTTTTTTGTACATTTTGTATAGTAGGTGAAATCGGATTTGCAAGACGACCCCCTCCCCTCCCCCGCGGACACCCAAAGGGCTGTTGCTGAAGGACTCACAATCACGTTATCACTGTGTGATAGTTTCTACGAGCCATGGTTTCTCTTTTTTCTCTCTCTCTTCTTCAAACAGGGCTGACTCAAGCAGGGGTTGGGGGCGAGGCAGGGGAGGGAGGGAGGGAGAAAGACCCCCCCTCATTTCTGCTCTTTTGGGGTCTTGGGAGTACCCCGGCTAGGACTCCCCTGGCTTTTCTCTCTCTCTCTGTTTTCCCCCTCCCTCTTTCCGCCACTCCCGAATCTCGGGGCTCGGACACCGCCAGCCACGAAGCCACTTCTTAAGACTTCAGCCTGAACCCTCCCCCCAACCTCTTCCCGGGGTCCCCGCCCGTATCTGCGTGCCGTATTTATCCCGACTTAAGAGCACTCTCTGCCTTTAAAAGAAAGAAACAAAAACCCCAACAAAAAGCGGTTCGCTTTTTACTGTATATTTATTTGAGCTTCCTTTCTCTTCTCAAAAACCCCCACCCCTTTTCTCTTCTCTTCTCTCTCTATTTTATTTTTGTCCTGTTTAATCACAAGACTGAATTGTATGTTGAAGGGGGAATATGGGGGAGGGGACTGTCTCATAATAATAATTAAAAGAAAATCCTTTGGAGTAAGAGCCGGGCTCTAGCGGTGTCGAACTGTCCTAGCGGTGGATCGGAGCAAGAGGGAATTGAGGCGGTTTTCTGGGAGGGGTGGTCTTCTCAGGAGACATCCGACGGTGGGTTTTGGTGGTGGTAGGGACGGGGCGGCAGCAGCCGGGTGCTTTTGGGACCCCCCCCCTTCTCAAGTTGGTGATGAAAATGTGGTGTTACGGCTGGGGAGTTGTGGGCATCGGTTTGGGGGCCAGTCTCTGTTTCCACAGCGGGAGACAGGGGCCGGTTGATTTCGAGT